>OX328012.1:30866354-32229270 GCA_946811545.1 Netelia fuscicornis
TCCTAAGCCCCGATCGGTCCACGTGCCGTCTCCGAGCGACGATCGGTTCACGCACCGTCTCCTGAGCCACGATCGTTCCACGCGCCGTCTCCGGAGCCCCGATCGTCCAACGCGCCATCTCCGAGCCCCGATCGTTCCACGCGCCTTCTCCTAAGCCACGATCGGTCAGCGCCGTCTCCGAGCGTCGATTGGTTCACGCACCGTCTCCTGAGCCCCGATCGTTCTATGCGCCGTCTCCGAGCTCCGATCAGTCCACTCGCCGTCTCCTAAGCCCCGATCCGTCGCCGCGTCGTCTCCTGAGCCCCGATCGTTCCACGCGCCGTCTCTAAGCCCCGCTGGGTCCACGCGCCATCTCCTGGGCCCAATCGGTCCACACGCTGTCTCGTGAGCCCCGATAGGTATACGCGTCGTCTCCTACGCCCCGATCGGTCCACGCGCCTTCTCCGAGCACCGATTGGTCCACGCGCCGTCGCCCGAACCCCAATTGGTCCACGCGCCGTCGCCCGAACCCCAATTGGTCCATGCGCCGTCCCCCGAAACCCAATTACTCCACGAGCAACCTCCTGAGCTCGAGTCGGTCCACGCGCCGTCTCCGAGCCCCGATCGATCCACGCGTCGTCTCCAAAGCCCTGATCGGTCCACGTGCCGTCTCCGAGCCCCGATCGGTCCACGCGCCGTCTCCTGAGCCCGGATCGTTCCACGCGTCGTCCCCGAATCCCCGATCCGTACTCGCTTCGTCTGCGAGCCTCGATCGGTTCACGCGCCGTCGCCGAGCTCCGATGGGTCCACGCGCCGCATCCTGAGCCCCGATCGGACGACGCGTCGTCTCCTGAACCCCGATTGCTCCTAGGCCCGTTTCCTGAGCCCCGATCGGTCCACGCGCCGTCGCCGATCCCCGATCGGTCCAGGCGCGGCCTCCTGAGCCCCGGTCGGTCCACGCGCCATTTCCCGAGCCCCGATCGGTCCACGCGTCGTCTTTTCAGCCCAGATGTCTCCTTGCGCCGTCTCCCAACCACGATCGGTGCAGGCGCCGCTTCCTGAGCCCTGATCGGTCCACGCGTTTTCTCCTAAGCCCCGATCGGTCCACGCGTCGTCTCCTGAGCCCCGATCGGTCGACGCGTCGTCTCCTGAGCCCCGACCGATCCACGCATCGTCTCCTCAGCCCCGATCGCTCCACGCGCCGTCTCCTGTGCTCCGATCGTTCCACGGGCCGTTTCCGAGCCCCGATCGGTCCACGCGTCGGCTCCTAAGCCTCGATCGGTCCACCTGCGGCCTGCTTAGCCCCGGTCGGTCCAGGCGCCGTCTCCGAGCCCCGATTGGTCCACGCATTGTCTCCTAAGCCCCGATCGGTCCACGCGCCTTCGCCTAAGCCCCGATCGATCCACGGGCCGTCTCCGAGCGGCGATCGGTTCACGCGCCGTCTCCTAAGCCCCGATCGGTTAACGCGCCGTCTCCGAGCCGCGATCGGTCCACGCGCCGTCGCCGAACCCCAATTGGTCCACGCGCAACCGCCTGAGCCCCAGTCGGTCCACGCGTTGTCTCCGAGCTCCAATCGGTCCACGCGCCGTTTCCTGAGCCCCGATCGGTCCAGGCGTCGTCTCCTAAGTCCCGACCGGCTCACGCGCCGTCTCCTGTGCCCCGATCGATTCACGTACCGTCTCCTAAGCCCCGATCGGTCCACCCGTCGTCTCTTAAGCCCCAATCGGTCCACGCGCCATCTCCGAACGCCGATCATTTCACGCGCTGTCTCCTGAGCCCCGGTCGGTCCACGCGCCGTCACCTGAGCCCTGATCGGTCGACGCGTCGTTTCCTGAGCCCCGATCGCTCCACACGCCGTTTCTTGAGCCACGATCGGACCACGCGTCGTCTTCAAAGCCCCGATCCGTACACGCGTCGTTTCCGAGCGTCGATCTGTCCACGCGCCGTCGCCGAGCCCCGATCGGTCCACGCGCCGTCTCCGAGCCCCGATCGGTCCACGCATCGTCTCCTAAGCCCCGATCGGTTAACGCGCCGTCTCCGAGCCCCGAACGGTCCACGCGCCGTCGCCGAACCCCAATTGGTCCACGCGCAACCGCCTGAGCCCCAGTCGGTTCACGCGCGGTCGCCGAACCCCGATCGGTCCACGCGTCGTCTCCGAGCCCCGATCGGTCCACGCGCCGTCGCCGAGCTATGATCGGTCCACGCGCGGCCTCCTGAGCCCCAATCGGTCCACGCGCCGTCGCCGAGCCGCGATCGGTCCACGCGCGGCCTCCTGAGGCCCGATTGGTTCACGCGCCGTATCCGAGCCCCAATCGGCCCACGCGCCGTCTCCTGAGCTCCGATCGGTCCACGCGCGGCCTCCTGAGCCCCGATCGGTCCACGCGCCGTCGCCGAGCCGCGATCGGTCCACGAGCAACCGCCTGAGCCCCAGTCGGTTCACGCGCGGTCGCCGAACCCCGATCGGTCCACGCGTCGTCTCCGAGCCCCGATCGGTCCACGCGCCGTCGCCGAGCTATGATCGGTCCACGCGCGGCCTCCTGAGCCCCAATCGGTCCACGCGCCGTCGCCGAGCCGCGATCGGTCCACGCGCGGCCTCATGAGGCCCGATTGGTTCACGCGCCGTATCCGAGCCCCAATCGGCCCACGCGCCGTCTCCTGAGCTCCGATCGGTCCACGCGCCGTATCCTAAGCCCCGATCGGTCCACGCGCCGTCTCCCGAGCTCCAATCGGTCCACGCGCCGTTTCCTGAGCCCCGATCGGTCCAGGCGTCGTCTCCTAAGCCCCGACCGGCTCACGCGCCGTCTCCTGTGCCCCGATCGATTCACGTACCGTCTCCTAAGCCCCGATCGGTCCACCCGTCGTCTCTTAAGCCCCAATCGGTCCACGCGCCATCTCCGAACGCCGATCATTTCACGCGCTGTCTCCTGAGCCCCGGTCGGTCCACGCGCCGTCACCTGAGCCCTGATCGGTCGACGCGTCGTTTCCTGAGCCCCGATCGCTCCACACGCCGTTTCTTGAGCCACGATCGGACCACGCGTCGTCTTCAAAGCCCCGATCCGTACACGCGTCGTTTCCGAGCGTCGATCTGTCCACGCGCCGTCGCCGAGCCCCGATCGGTCCACGCGCCGTCTCCGAGCCCCGATCGGTCCACGCATCGTCTCCTAAGCCCCGATCGGTTAACGCGCCGTCTCCGAGCCCCGAACGGTCCACGCGCCGTCGCCGAAACCCAATTGGTCCACGCGCAACCGCCTGAGCCCCAGTCGGTTCACGCGCGGTCGCCGAAACCCGATCGGTCCACGCGTCGTCTCCGAGCCCCGATCGGTCCACGCGCCGTCGCCGAGCTATGATCGGTCCACGCGCGGCCTCCTGAGCCCCAATCGGTCCACGCGCCGTCGCCGAGCCGCGATCGGTCCACGCGCGGCCTCCTGAGGCCCGATTGGTTCACGCGCCGTATCCGAGCCCCAATCGGCCCACGCGCCGTCTCCTGAGCTCCGATCGGTCCACGCGCGGCCTCCTGAGCCCCGATCGGTCCACGCGCCGTCGCCGAGCCGCGATCGGTCCACGCGCGGCCTCCTAAGCCCCGATCGGTCCACGCGCCGTCGCGGAACCCCAGTTGGTCCACACGAAACCGCCTGAGCCCCAGTCCGTCCACGCGCTGTCTCCGAGCCCCGATCGGTCCACGCGTCGTCTTCGAGCCCCGATCGGTCCAAGCGCCGTCTCCTGAGCCCCGATTGGTCCACGCGTCGTTCCCTAAGCCCCGATCGATCCACGCGCAGTCTCCAGAGCCGCGATCGGTCCACGCATCCCCTCCTGAGCCCCGGACGGTCCACGCGCCGTCACCGAACCCCGATCGATCGACGCGCTGTCTCCGAGCGCCGATCGGTTAACGCGCCGGCTCCGAGCCCCGGTCAGTCCACGCGCTGTCTCCTGAGCCCCAATCGGTATAGGCGTCGTCTTCTAAGCTCCGATCGGTCCACGCGCCGTCTCCGAGCCCCGATCGGTCCACGCACCATCTTCTGCTCCACAAGCGGTCCACGCGCCGCCTCCGGAGCCCCAATTGGTCCACGCGCAACCGCCTGAGCCCCAGTCGGTCCACGCGCTGTCTGCGAGCCCCGATCAGTCCACGCGTCGTCTCCGGGCCCCGATCGGTCTACGCGCCGTCGCCGAGCCATGATCGGTCCACGCGCGGCCTCTTGAGCCCCGATCGGTCCACGCGCCGTCGCCGAGCCGCGATCGGTTCTCGGGCGGCCTCCTGAGCCCCGGTCGGTTCCCGCGCCGTATCCGAGCCCCAATCGGGCCACGCGCCGTCTCCTGAGTCCCGATCAGTCCACGCGTCGTCTCCTAAGCCCCAATCGGTCCACGCGCCGCCTCCGGAGCCCCGATCGATCCACGCGAATCTCCTCAGCTCCGGTCGGTCGACGCGCCGTCTCCTCAGCCCCGATCGGTCCACGCGTAGTCTCCTAAGCCCCGATTCGTCGACGCGTCGTCTCCTGAGCCCCGATCAATTGACGCGTCTTCTCCTGAGCCCCGATCGCTTCTCGTGCCGCCTCCTGAGCCCCGATTCGTCGAGGCGTCGTCTCCGGAGCCCCGATCAATTGACGTGTCTTCTCCTGAGCCCCGATCGCTCCTCGCGCCGTCTCCTGAACCCCGCTCGGTCCATGCGTCGTCTTCTTAGCCCGGATGCCTCCACGCGCCGTCTCCGAGCCACGATCGGTCCAGGCGCCGCTTCCTGAGCCCCGATCGGTCCACGCGCCGTATCCTAAGCCCCGATCGGTCCACGCGCCGTCTCCTGAGCCCGATCTGTCCACGCGCCGTCTCCGAGCCCCGATCGGTTCACGGATCGTCTCCTAAGCCCCGATCGGTTAACGCGCCGTCTCCGAGCCCCGATCGGTCCACGCGCCGTCGCCGAACCCCAATTGGTCCACGCGCAACCGCCTGCGCCCCAGTCGGTCCACGCGCGGTCTCCGAGCCCCGATCGGTCCACGCGTCGTCTCCGAGCTCCAATCGGTCCACGCGCCGTTTCCTGAGCCCCGATCGGTTCATACGTCGTCTTCTAAACCCCGATGCCTCCACGCGCCGTCTCCGAGCCAGATCGGTTCAGGCGCCGCTTCCCGAGCCCCGATCATTCCACGCGCCGTCTCCTGAGCCCCGATCGATCTACGCGTCGTCTCCTAAGCCCCGATTGGTGGACGAGCCGTCTCCCAGCCACGATCGGTCCACGCGCCGTCTCCTAAGCCCCCATCTGTCCACGACCCGTCTCCGGGCCCCGATCGATGCACGCGCCGTCTCCTAAGCCCCGATCGATCCACGCGCCGTCGCCGAACCCCAATTGGTCCACGCGCAACCGCCTGAGCCGCAGTCGGTCCACGCGCCGTCTCCTGAGCCCCGATCGATCTTCGCATCGTCTCCTAAGCCCCGCTCGGTTAACGCGTCGTTTCGGAGCCCCGATCGGTCTACGCGCCGTCTCCTGAGCCCCGATCGGTCCACGCGTCGTCTCCTGAGCCCCGATCGTTCCACGCGCCATCTCCGAGCGTAGATCCGTCCACACGCCTTCTCCTGAGCCCCGATCGGCCCACGCGCCGTCTCCGAGCGCCGATCCGTCCACGCGCCGTCTTCTGAGCCCCGATCGGTCCACGCATCGTCTCCTAAGCCCCGGACGGTCCACCCGCCGTTTCCGAGCCCCGATCGCTCCACGCGCCGTCTCCTGAGCCCCGATCGGTCCACGCATCGTCTCCTAAGCCCCGATCGGTCCACGCGCCGTTTCCGAGCCCCGATCGGTCCACGCGCCGTCTCCGAGCGCCGATCGGTTCACGCGCCGTCTCCTTAGCCCCGATCGCTCCACGCGCTGTCTCCGAGCGCCGATCGTTTCACGCGTCGTCTCCGAGCCCCGATCGGTCCACGCGCAGAGTCCTGAGCCCCGATCGGTCCACGCGCCGTCACCGAGCCGCCATCGGTCCACGCGCGACCGCCTGAGCCCCGGTTGGTTCACGCGCCGTATCCGAGCCCCCATCGGTCCACGCGTCGTCTCCGAGCCCCGATCCGTCCACGCGCCGTCGCCGAGCCATGATCGGTCCACGCGAGGCTCCTGAGCCCTGGTCGGTCCGCGCGTCGGCTCCTGAGCCCCAATCGGTCGACGCGTCGTTTCCTGAGCCCCGATCGATCCACGCGTCGTCTCCTGAGCCCCCATCGCTCCACGCGCCGATTTCTGAGCCCCGATCAATTGACGCGTCTTCTCCTGAGCCCCGATCGCTCCTCGCCCCGTCTCCTGAGCCCCGCTCCATCCATGTGTCGTCTTCTTAGCCCCGATGCCTCCACGCGCCGTCTCCGAGCCACGATCGGTCTAGGCGCCGCTTCCTAACCCCGATCGGTCCACGCGCCGTCTCCTAAGCCCCAATCGGTCCACGCGCCGTCTCCTAAGCCCCGATCGGTCCAAGCGGCGTCTCCGAGCCCCGATCGGTCCACGCACGGTCTCCTGATCCCCATCGCTCCTCGCGCCATCTCCTGAGCCCCGCTCGGTCCATGCGTCGTCTTCTTAGCCCCGATGCCGCCACGCGCCGTCTCCGAGCCACGATCGGTCCGTGCGCCGCTTCCAGAGCCCCGATCGGTGCACGCGTCTTCTCCTGATCGCCGATCGGTCCACGCGCCGTCTCATAAGCCCCGATCGTTCCACATGCCGTCTCCGAGCGCCGATCGGTTCACGGGCCGTCTCCGAGCCGCGATCGATAAAGCCGCCGTCATCAAGCCCCGATCAGTCCACGCGTCGTCTCCTAAGCCCCAATCGGTCCACGCGCCGCCTCCGGAGCCCCGATCGATCCACGCGAATCTCCTCAGCTCCGGTCGGTCGACGCGCCGTCTCCTCAGCCCCGATCGGTCCACGCGTAGTCTCCTAAGCCCCGATTCGTCGACGCGTCGTCTCCTGAGCCCCGATCAATTGACGCGTCTTCTCCTGAGCCCCGATCGCTTCTCGTGCCGCCTCCTGAGCCCCGATTCGTCGAGGCGTCGTCTCCGGAGCCCCGATCAATTGACGTGTCTTCTCCTGAGCCCCGATCGCTCCTCGCGCCGTCTCCTGAACCCCGCTCGGTCCATGCGTCGTCTTCTTAGCCCGGATGCCTCCACGCGCCGTCTCCGAGCCACGATCGGTCCAGGCGCCGCTTCCTGAGCCCCGATCGGTCCACGCGCCGTATCCTAAGCCCCGATCGGTCCACGCGCCGTCTCCTGAGCCCGATCTGTCCACGCGCCGTCTCCGAGCCCCGATCGGTTCACGGATCGTCTCCTAAGCCCCGATCGGTTAACGCGCCGTCTCCGAGCCCCGATCGGTCCACGCGCCGTCGCCGAACCCCAATTGGTCCACGCGCAACCGCCTGCGCCCCAGTCGGTCCACGCGCGGTCTCCGAGCCCCGATCGGTCCACGCGTCGTCTCCGAGCTCCAATCGGTCCACGCGCCGTTTCCTGAGCCCCGATCGGTTCATACGTCGTCTTCTAAACCCCGATGCCTCCACGCGCCGTCTCCGAGCCAGATCGGTTCAGGCGCCGCTTCCCGAGCCCCGATCATTCCACGCGCCGTCTCCTGAGCCCCGATCGATCTACGCGTCGTCTCCTAAGCCCCGATTGGTGGACGAGCCGTCTCCCAGCCACGATCGGTCCACGCGCCGTCTCCTAAGCCCCCATCTGTCCACGACCCGTCTCCGGGCCCCGATCGATGCACGCGCCGTCTCCTAAGCCCCGATCGATCCACGCGCCGTCGCCGAACCCCAATTGGTCCACGCGCAACCGCCTGAGCCGCAGTCGGTCCACGCGCCGTCTCCTGAGCCCCGATCGATCTTCGCATCGTCTCCTAAGCCCCGCTCGGTTAACGCGTCGTTTCGGAGCCCCGATCGGTCTACGCGCCGTCTCCTGAGCCCCGATCGGTCCACGCGTCGTCTCCTGAGCCCCGATCGTTCCACGCGCCATCTCCGAGCGTAGATCCGTCCACACGCCTTCTCCTGAGCCCCGATCGGCCCACGCGCCGTCTCCGAGCGCCGATCCGTCCACGCGCCGTCTTCTGAGCCCCGATCGGTCCACGCATCGTCTCCTAAGCCCCGGACGGTCCACCCGCCGTTTCCGAGCCCCGATCGCTCCACGCGCCGTCTCCTGAGCCCCGATCGGTCCACGCATCGTCTCCTAAGCCCCGATCGGTCCACGCGCCGTTTCCGAGCCCCGATCGGTCCACGCGCCGTCTCCGAGCGCCGATCGGTTCACGCGCCGTCTCCTTAGCCCCGATCGCTCCACGCGCTGTCTCCGAGCGCCGATCGTTTCACGCGTCGTCTCCGAGCCCCGATCGGTCCACGCGCAGAGTCCTGAGCCCCGATCGGTCCACGCGCCGTCACCGAGCCGCCATCGGTCCACGCGCGACCGCCTGAGCCCCGGTTGGTTCACGCGCCGTATCCGAGCCCCCATCGGTCCACGCGTCGTCTCCGAGCCCCGATCCGTCCACGCGCCGTCGCCGAGCCATGATCGGTCCACGCGAGGCTCCTGAGCCCTGGTCGGTCCGCGCGTCGGCTCCTGAGCCCCAATCGGTCGACGCGTCGTTTCCTGAGCCCCGATCGATCCACGCGTCGTCTCCTGAGCCCCCATCGCTCCACGCGCCGATTTCTGAGCCCCGATCAATTGACGCGTCTTCTCCTGAGCCCCGATCGCTCCTCGCCCCGTCTCCTGAGCCCCGCTCCATCCATGTGTCGTCTTCTTAGCCCCGATGCCTCCACGCGCCGTCTCCGAGCCACGATCGGTCTAGGCGCCGCTTCCTAACCCCGATCGGTCCACGCGCCGTCTCCTAAGCCCCAATCGGTCCACGCGCCGTCTCCTAAGCCCCGATCGGTCCAAACGGCGTCTCCGAGCCCCGATCGGTCCACGCACGGTCTCCTGATCCCCATCGCTCCTCGCGCCATCTCCTGAGCCCCGCTCGGTCCATGCGTCGTCTTCTTAGCCCCGATGCCGCCACGCGCCGTCTCCGAGCCACGATCGGTCCGTGCGCCGCTTCCAGAGCCCCGATCGGTGCACGCGTCTTCTCCTGATCGCCGATCGGTCCACGCGCCGTCTCATAAGCCCCGATCGGTCCACATGCCGTCTCCGAGCGCCGATCGGTTCACGGGCCGTCTCCGAGCCGCGATCGATAAAGCCGCCGTCATCAAGCCCCGATCCGTACACGCGTCGTCTCCGAGCCCCGACGGGTCCACTCGCCGTCGCCGAGCCTCGATCGGTCCACGCGCGGCCTCCTGAGCCCCGGTCGCTTCACACGCCGTCTCCGAGCCGCGATCGGTCCACGCATCGTCTCCTAAGCCCCAATCGGTTAACGCGCGGCCTCCTGAGCCCCGATCGGCCCACGCGCCGTCTCCTGAGCCCCGATCCGTCCACGCGCAGTCGCCGAGCCCCGATCGGTCCAGGCGCCGTCTCCTGAGCCTCGATCGGTCCACACGCCTTTCCCTGAGCCCCGATCGGTCGACGCGTCGTCTCCTAAGACCCGACCGGATCACCCGCCGTCTCCTGAGCCCCGATCGGTCCACGCATCGTCTCCTAAGCCTCGATCGGTCCACGCCCCGTCTCCTGCACCCCGATCAGCCCACGCGTCGGGTCCTAAGCCCCGATCGGTCCACGTGCCGTCTCCGAGCCCCGATGGGTCCACGCGTCGCCTCCTGACCTCCGGTCGGTCGACGCGCCGTCTCCTGTGCCCGGATCGTTCCACGCGTCGTCTCCGAGTCCCGATGGGTCCACGCACCGCCTCCTGAGCCCCGATGGGTCCACGCGCCGTAGCCGAGCCTCGATCGGTCCACGAGCATCCTCCTGAGCCCCGGTCGGTTCACGTGCCCTCTCCGAACCGCGATCGGTCCACGCATCGTCTCCTAAGCCCCGATCGGTTAACGCGCCGTCTCCGAGCCCCGATCGTTCCACGCCCCGTCTCCTGAACCCCGATACGTCCACGCGCACTCGCCGAGCCCCGATCCGTCGACGCGTCGTCTCCTGAGACCCGATCGATCCACGCGTCTTCTCCTGAGCCCCGATCGCTCCACGCGCCGTCTCCTGAGCTCCGATCGGTCCTCGCGTCGTCTTCGAGCACCGATTGGTTCACGCACCGTCTCCTGAGCCCCGATCGTTCCACGCGCCGTCTCCGAGCCCCGACCAGTTCACTCGCCGTCTCCTGAGCCCCGATCGTTCCACGCGCCGTCTCCGAGCAGCGATCGCTCCACGCATCGTCTCCTAAGCCCCGCTCGGTTAACGCATCGTTTCCGATCCCCGATCAGTCCACACGCCGTCGCCTGAGCCCCGATCGGTTCACGTGTCGTCCCCTAGTCCCCGATCCGTACACGCGTCGTCGCCGAGCCTCGATCGGTCCGGGCGCCGTCGCCGAGCCCCGATCGGTCCACGCGCGGCCTCCTGAGCCCTATCGGTCCACGCGCCGTCTGCTGAGCCCCGATCGGTCCACCCACCGTTTCCGAGCCCCGATCGATCCACGCGCCGTCTCCTGAGCCGCGATCGGTCCACGCGCCGTCTCCGAGCCCCGATCGGTCCACGCGCCGTCTCCGAGCCCCGATCGGTCCACGCATTGTCTCCTAAGCCCCGATCGGTTAACGCGCCGTCTCCGAGCGCCGATGGGTCCACGCGCCGCCTCCAGAGCCCCGATTGGTCGACGCGTCGTCTCCTAAGCCCCGGTCAGTCCACACCCCGTCGCAGAAACCCAATTGGTCCACGCGCAACCTCCTGAGCCCAAGTCGGTCCACGCGCTGTCTCCGAGCCCCGATCGGTCCACGCATCGTCTCCTAAGCCCCGCTCTGTTAACGCGTCGTCTCCTGAGCACCGATCGGTCAACGCGCCGTTTCCTGAGCCCTGATCGGTCCATGCGTCGGCTTTTAAGCCCCGATACCTCCACGCGCCGTCTCCGAGCCACGATCGGTCCAGGCGACGCTTCCTGAGCCCCGATCGGCCCACGCGTCTTCTCCTAAGCCCCGATCGGTCCACGCGCCGTCTCCTAAGCCCCGAATGATCCAAGCGCCGTCTCCGAGCGCCGATCGGTTCACGCGCCATCTCCTGTGCTCCGATCGTTCCACGCGCCGTCTCCGAGCCCCGATCGGTCCACGCGCCGTCTCCTGAGCCCCGATCGCTCCACGCGCCGTCTCCGAGCCCCGATCGTTCCACGCGCCGTTTCCGAGCTCCCATCGGTCCACGCGCAGTCTCCGAGCCCCGATCGATCCACGCGTCGTCTTGTAAACCCAGATGCCTCCTCGCATCGTCTCCTAAGCCCCGATCGGTCTACGCGTCGTCTCCTAAGCCCCGATTGGTGGACGTACCGTCTCCCAGCCACGATCGGTCCACGCGCCGTCTCCTAAGCCCCGATCGTTCCACACGCCGCCTCCTAAGCCCCGATCGGTCCAGGCGTCGTCTCCTAAGCCCCGACCGGTCCAGGCGCCGCCTCCTGAGCCCCGATCGGTCCACGCGCCATCTCCTAAGCCCCGATTGATCCACGCGCCGTCTCCGAGCGCCGATCGCTTCACGCGCCGTCTCCTGTGCTCCGATCGTTCCACGCGCCGTCTCTGAGCCCCGATCGGTCCACGCGCCGTCTCATGAGCCCCGATCGGTCCACGCGTCGGCTCTTAAGCCGCGATCGGTCCACGCGCGGCCTCCTTAGCCCCGGTCGGTCCACGCGCCGTCTCCTGAGCCCCGATACGTCCACGCGCAGTCGCCGAGCCCCGATCGGTCCACGCATCGTCTCCTAAGCCCCGATCCATGGACGCGTTATTTCCTGAGCCCCGATCGCTCCACGCGCCGTTTTATGAGCCCCGATCGTTCCACACGCCGCCTCCTAAGCCCCGATCGGTCCAGGCGTCGTCTCCTAAGCCCCGACCGGTCCAGGCGCCGCCTCCTGAGCCCCGATCGGTCCACGCGCCATCTCCTAAGCCCCGATCGGTCCACGCGCCGTCTCCGAGCGCCGATTGATTCACGGGCCGTCTCCGAGCCGCGATCGATAAAGCCGCCGTCATCAAGCCCCGATCCGTACACTCGTCGTCTCCGAGCCCCGATGGGTCCACTTGCCGTCGCCGAGCCTCGATCGGTCCACGCGCGGCCTCCTGAGCCCCGGTCGGTTCACACGCCGTCTCCGAGCCGCGATCGGTCCACGCATCGTCTCCTAAGCCCCGATCGGTTAACGTGCCGTCTCCGAGCCCCGATCGGTCCACGCGCCGTCTCTTGAGCCCCGATGCGTCCACGCGCAGTCTCCTGAGCTCCGATCGTTCCACACGCCGCCTCCTAAGCCCCGATCGGTCCAGGCGTCGTCTCCTAAGCCCCGACCGGTCCACGCGCCGTCTCCTGAGCCCCGATCGGTCCACGCGCCGTCTCCTAAGCCCCGATCTGTCCACGGGCCGTCTCCGAGCCGCGACTGGTAAAGCCGCCGTCATCAAGCCCCGATCCGTACACGCGTCGTCTCCGAGCCCCGATGGGTCCACTCGCCGTCTCCGAGCCCCGATCCGTCCACGCATCGTCTCCTATGCTGCGATCGGTTAACGCGCCGTCTCCGCGCCGCGATCGGTCCACGCGCCGTCGCCGAACCCCAATTGATCCACGCGCAACCGCCTGAGTCCAAATCGGTACAAGCGAGTCTCCTAAGCCCCGATCGCTCCTCGCGCCGTCTCCTGAACCCCGCTCGGTCGATGCGTCGTCTTCTTAACCCCGATGCCTCCACGCGCCGTCTCCGAGCCACGATCGGTCCACGCGCCGTCTCCTGAGCCTCGATCATTCAACGCGCCTTCTCATAAGCCACGATCGGTCCACGCGCCGTCTTCGAGCCCCAGTCGGTCCACGCGCTGTCTCCGAGCACCGATCGGTCTACGCGTCGTCTGCGAGCCCCGATCGGTCCACGCGCCGTCGCCGAGCCGCGATCGGTCCACGCGCGGCCTCCTGAGCCCCGGTCGGTTCACGCGCCGTATCTGAGCCCCAATCGGTCCACGCGCCGTCTCCTGAGCCCCGATTGTTCCACCCGCCGTCTCCGAGCCCCGATCGTTCCACGCGGCGTCTCCTGAGACCCCAATCGGTCCACACGCTGTGTCGTGAGCCCCGATAGGTACACGCGTGGTCTCCTACGCCCGATCGGTCCACGCGTCGTCTCCTGAGCCCCGATCGTTCCACGCGCCGTCTCCGAGCCGCGATCGGTCCACGCGCCGTCTCCTGAGCCCCGATCGGTCCACGCGCCGTCTCCGAGCCCCGAACGGTTCACGCACCGTCTCCTGATCTCAATCGGTCCACGCGGCGCCTCCGGAGCCCCGATCGATCCACGCGAGTCTCCTGAGCCCCAGTCGGTCCGCGCGCCGTCTCCTGAGCCCCGATTGTTCGACGCGTCGTCTCCTGAGCCCCGATCGATCTACGCGTCGTCTCCTTAGCCCCAATCGCGCCACACGCCGTTTCCTGAGCCCCGATCGGTCCACGCGTCGTCTTCAAAGCCCCGATGCCTCCACGCGCCGTCTCCGAGCCACGATCGGTCCGTGCGCCGCTTCCAGAACCCCGATCGGTCCACGGGTCAACTCCTGATCTCCGATCGGTCCACGCGCCGTCTCCTAAGCCCCGATCGGTCCACGCGCCGTCTCCGAGCACCGATCGGTTGACGCGCCGTCTCCTGAGCCCCGATCGTTCGACGCGCCGTCTCCGAGCCCCGATCGGTCTACGCGCCGTCTCCTAAGCCCCGTTCGGTCCAAGCGCCTTCTCCTAAACCCCGGTCGGTCCACGCTCCGTCTCCGAGCCCCGATCGGTCCACGCATCGTCTCCTAAGCCCCGATCGGCTAACGCGTCGACTCCGAGCCGCGATCGTTCCACGCGCCGTCTCCGATCCCCGATCGATCCACGCGCCGTCCCCGAGCGCCGATCGGTTCACGCGCCGTCACCCGCGCCCCGATCGTTCCACACGCCATCTCCGAGCCCCGATCGGTCCACGCTTCGTTTCCTGAGCCCGGATCGTTCCACGCGTCGTCTCCTGATCCCCGATCCGCAAACGCGTCGTCTCCGAGCCTGGATCGGTCCACACGCCGTGTCCGATCCCCGATCGGTCCGCGTACCGCATTCTGAGCCGCGGTCCGTCCACGCGCCGTCTCCGAGCACCGATCGGTCCACGCGCCGTCTCTAAGCCCCAGTCGGTCCACGCGCTGTCTCCGAGCACCGATCGGTCTACGCGTCGTCTCCGAGCCCCGATCGGTCCACGCGCCGTCTCCTGAGCCTCGATCATTCAACGCGCCTTCTCATAAGCCACGATCGGTCCACGCGCCGTCTTCGAGCCCCAGTCGGTCCACGCGCTGTCTCCGAGCACCGATCGGTCTACGCGTCGTCTGCGAGCCCCGATCGGTCCACGCGCCGTCGCCGAGCCGCGATCGGTCCACGCGCGGCCTCCTGAGCCCCGGTCGGTTCACGCGCCGTATCTGAGCCCCAATCGGTCCACGCGCCGTCTCCTGAGCCCCGATTGTTCCACCCGCCGTCTCCGAGCCCCGATCGTTCCACGCGGCGTCTCCTGAGCCCCAATCGGTCCACACGCTGTGTCGTGAGCCCCGATAGGTACACGCGTGGTCTCCTACGCCCGATCGGTCCACGCGTCGTCTCCTGAGCCCCGATCGTTCCACGCGCCGTCTCCGAGCCGCGATCGGTCCACGCGCCGTCTCCTGAGCCCCGATCGGTCCACGCGCCGTCTCCGAGCCCCGAACGGTTCACGCACCGTCTCCTGATCTCAATCGGTCCACGCGGCGCCTCCGGAGCCCCGATCGATCCACGCGAGTCTCCTGAGCCCCAGTCGGTCCGCGCGCCGTCTCCTGAGCCCCGATTGTTCGACGCGTCGTCTCCTGAGCCCCGATCGATCTACGCGTCGTCTCCTTAGCCCCAATCGCGCCACACGCCGTTTCCTGAGCCCCGATCGGTCCACGCGTCGTCTTCAAAGCCCCGATGCCTCCACACGCTGTGTCCGATCCCCGATCGGTCCGCGTACCGCATTCTGAGCCGCGGTCCGTCCACGCGCCGTCTCCGAGCACCGATCGGTCCACGCGCCGTCTCTAAGCCCCAGTCGGTCCACGCGCTGTCTCCGAGCACCGATCGGTCTACGCGTCGTCTCCGAGCCCCGATCGATCTACGCGCCGTCGCCGAGCCATGATCAGTCCACGCGCGGCCTCCTGAGCCCCGATCGGTCCACGCGCCGTCGCCGAGCCGCCTTCGGTCCACGCGCGGCCTCCTGAGCCCCTGTCGGTTCACGCGCCGTATCCGAGCCCCAATCGGTCCACGCGCCGTCTTCGAGCCCCGATCGGTCCACGCAACGTCTCCTAAGCCCCAATCGGTTAACGCGCCGTCTCCTGAGCCCCGATCGTTCTACGCGCCGTCTCCGAGCCCCGATCCGTCCACGCGCGGTCTCCTGAGCCCCAGCCGGTACACGCGCTGTCTCCGAGCCCCGATCGGTCTACGCATCGTCTCCTAAGCCCCGCTCGGTTAACGCGTCGTTTCGGAGCCCCGATCGGTCTACGCGTCGTCTCCTGAGCCCCGATCGGTCCACGCGTCGTCTCCTGAGCCCCGATCGTTCCACGTGCCGTCTCCGAGCCCCGATCGTTCCACGCGCCGTCTCCGAGCACCGATCGGTCCACGCGCCGTCTCCTGAGGCCCGATCGGTCCACGCGTCGTCTCCTAAGCCCTGATCGGTCCACGTGCCGTCTCCGAGCCCCGATGGGTCTACGCGCCGACTCCTGAGCCCCGATCGATCCACGCATCGGCTCCTGAGCCCCGGTCGGTCCACGCGTCGTCTTCGAGCACCGATCGATCCACGCGCCGTTTCCTGGGCCCCAATCAGTCCACGCGCGGCCTCCTGAGCCCCGGTCGGTTCACGCGCCGTCTCCCCGCCCCGATCGGTCCACGCGCCGTCTCCTGAGCCCTGATCCGTCCACGCGCGGCGTCGAGCCGCGATCGGTCCACGCGCGGCCTCCTGAGCCCCAATCGGTCCACGCGTCGTATCCTAAGCCCCGATCCGTCGCCGCGTCGTCTCCTGAGCCCCGATCAATTGACGCGTCTTCTCCTGAGCCCCGATCGCTCCTCGCGCCGTCTCCTGAGCCCCGCTCGGTCCAGGCGTCGTGTTCTTAGCCCCGATGCCTCCACGCGCCGTCTCCAAGCCACGATAGGTCGAGGCGCCGCTTCCTGAGCCCCGATCGATCCACGCGCCGTTTCGTAAGCCACAATCGGTCCACGCGCCGTCTCAGAGCGCCGATCATTTCACGCGCCGTTTCCTGAGCCCCGATCGTTCCACTCGCCGTCTCCGAGCCCCGATCGGTCCACGCGGCGTCTCTTGAGCCCCGATCGGTTCACGCATCGACTCCTACGCCCCGATACGTCTACACGCCGTATCCGAGCCCCGATCGGTCCGCGTGACGCATTCTAAGCCACGGTCCGTCCACGCGCCGTCTCCGAGCACCGATCGGTCCACGCGCCGTCTTCTGAGCCCCGATCGGTCCACGCGTCGTCTCCTACGCCCTGATCGGTCCACGTGCCGTCTCCGAGCCCCGATGGGTCTACGCGCCGCCTCCTGAACCCCGATCGATCCACGCATCGTCTCCTGAGCCCCGATCGGTTAACGCGCCGTCTCCGAGCCCCGATCAGTCCACGCGCCGTCTCCTGAGCCCCGGTCGGTTCATGCGCCGTCTCCGAGCCCCGATCGGTCCACGCGTCGTCTCCGAGCCCCGATCGGTCCACGCGCCGTCGCCGAGTCATGATCTGTCCACGCGCGGCCTCCTGAGACCCGATCGGTCCACGCGCCGTCGCCGAGCCGCGATCGGTCCACGAGCGGCCTCCTGAGCCCCGATTGGTTCACGCGCCGTATCCGAGCCCCAATCGGTCCAAGCGCTGTCTCCGAGCCCTGATCGGTGCTCGCGTCTTCTCCGAGCCCCGATCGGTCTACGCGCCGTCGCCGAGCCATGATCGGTCCACGCGCCGCCTCCTGAGCCCCGACCGGTCCACGCGCCATCGCCGAGCCGCGATCGGTTCTCGCGCGGCCTCCTGAGCCCCGGTCGGTCCACGCGCCGCCTACGGAGCCCCGATCGATCCACGCGAATCTCCTGAGCTCCGGTCGGTCGACGCGCCGTCTCCTGAGCCCCGATCGGTCCACGCGTCGTCTCCTAAGCCCCGATTCGTCGACGCGTCGTCTCCTGAGCCCCGATCAATTGACGCGTCTTCTCCTGAGCCCTGATCGCTTCTCGTGCCGCCTCCTGAGCCCCACTCCGTCGAGGCGTCGTCTCCGGAGCCCCGATCAATTGACGTGTCTTCTCCTGAGCCCCGATCGCTCCTCGCGCCATCTCCTGAACCCCGCTCGGTCCATGCGTCGTCTTCTTAGCCCTGATTCCTTCGCGCCGTCTCCGAGCCACGATGGGTCCAGGCGCGGCTTCCTGCGCCCGGATCGGTCCACACGCCGTCTCCGAGCCCCGATCAGTCCGCGTGCCGCATTCTAAGCAACGGTCCATCCACGCGCCGTCTCCGAGCCCCGCTCGATTCACGCGTCGTCTCCTAAGCCCCGATCGGTCCACGCGCCGTCTCCTAAGCCCCTATTGGTCCACGTGCCGTCTCCCAGCCCCGATCGGTCCACGCGCCGTCTCCTAAGCCCCAATCTGTCCACGACCCGTCTCCGGGCCCCGATCGGTGCACTCGCCGTCTCCTAAGCCCCGATCGGTCCACGCGTCGTCTCCTAAGCCCCGATCGGTCCACGCGTCGTCTCCTAAGCCCCGATCGGTCCACGCACCGTCTCCTGAGCCCCGATCGATCCACGCGCCGTCTCCTGAGCCCCAATCGCTCCACGCGCCATCGCCGAACCCCGATCGGTCCACGCGCCGTCTCCTGAGCTCCGAACGGTCCACGCATCGTCCCCTAAGCCCCAATCGGTTAACGCGCCGTCGCACGAGCCGCGATCGGTCCACGCGCGGCCTCCTGAGCCCCGGTTGCTTCACGCGCCGTATCCGAGGCCCAATCGGTCCACGCACCGTCTCCTGAGTCCCGATCGCTCCACGCGCCGTCTCCGAGCCCCGCTCGGTCCACGCGCCGTCTCCTGAGCCCGGATCGGTCCACGCGCCGTCGCCGAACCCCAATTGGTCCACGCGCAACCGTCTGAGCCCCAGTTGGTCCACGCGCTGTCTCCGAGCCCCGATCGGTCCACGCGTCGTATCCAAACCCCGATCGGTCCACGCGACGTCGCCGAGCCATGATCGGTCCACACGCGGCCTCCTGACCCCGGTTGCTTCACGCGCCGTATCCGAGCCCCCATCGGTCCACGCGTCGTCTCCGAGCCCCGATCGCTCCACGCGCCGATTTCTGAGCCCCGATCGCTCCTCCCGCCGTCACCTGAGCCCCGCTCGGTCCCTGCGTGGTCTTCTTAGCCCCGATGCCTCCACGCGCGGTATCCGAGCCACGATCGGTCTAGGCGTCGCTTCCTGAGCCCCGATCGGTCCACGCGCTGTCTCCTAAGCCCCAATCGGTCCACGCGCCGTCTCCTAAGTCCCGATCGGTCCACGCGCCGTCTCCTAAGCCCCGATCGGTCCACGCGCCTTCTCCTAAGCCCCGATCGGTCCACGTGCCGTCTCCGAGCCTCGACCGGTCCACGCGCCGTCTCCTGAGCCCCGATCATTCCACGCGCCGTCTCCTAAGCCGCGATCCGTCCACGGGCCATCTCCGAGCTGCTATCGGTAAACGCGCCGTCACCAAGCCCTGATCCGTACACGCGTCGTCTCCGAGCCCCGATCGGTCCACGCGCCGTCGCCGAGCCTCGATCAGTCCACGCGCGGCCTCCTGATCCCCGATCGGTTCACGCGCTTGCTTCGAGCCCGATCGGTCCACGCATCGTCTCCTAAGCCCCGATCGGTTAACATGCCGTCTCCGAGCCCCGATCGGTCCACGCGTCGTCGCGGAACCCCAATTGGTCCACGCGCAACCGCCTGAGCCCCAGTCGGTCCAAGCGCCGTTTCCTGAGCCCCGATCGGTCCACGCGCCGTCTCCTGGGCCCCGATCGGTCTACGCGTCGTCTCGTAAGCCCCGATTGGTGGACCTGCCGTCTCCCAGCCACGATCGGTCCACGCGCCGTCTGCAAAGCCCCGATCGATCCACGCGCCGTCGCCGAACCCCAATTGGTCCACGCGCAATCGCCTGAGCCCCAGTCGGTCCACGCGCCGTTTCCTGAGCCCCGATCGGTCCACGCGCCGTCTCCTGGGCCCCGATCGGTCTACGCGTCGTCTCCTAAGCCCCGATTGGTGGACGTGCCGTCTCCCATCCACGATCCGTCCACGCGCCTTCTGCTAAGCCCCAATCTGTCCACGACCCGTCTCCGGGCCCCGATCGG
The DNA here is from genome assembly GCA_946811545.1 of Netelia fuscicornis. NCBI lineage: Eukaryota > Metazoa > Arthropoda > Insecta > Hymenoptera > Ichneumonidae > Netelia > Netelia fuscicornis. Next base: position 30,885,682 of record OX328012.1, read on the forward strand.
TGCACGCGCCGTCTCCTAAGCCCCGATCGATCCACGCGCCGTCGCCGAACCCCAATTGGTACACGCGCAACCGCCTGAGCCCCAGTCGGTCCACGCGCCGTTTCCTGAGCCCCGATCGGTCCACGCGCCGTCTCCTGGGCCCCGATCGTTCTACGCGTCGTCTCCTAAGCCCCGATTGGTGGACGTGCCGTCTCCCAGCCACGAACGGTCCACGCGCCGTCTGCTAAGCCCCAATCTGTCCACGACCCGTCTCCGGGCCCCGATCGGTGCACGCGCCGTCTCCTAAGCCCTGATCGGTCCACGTGCCGTCTCCGAGCCCCGATCGGTTCACGCGCCGTCTCCTGAACCCTGATACGTGCACGCGCAGTCGCCGAGCCCCGATCGGTCCACGCACCGTCGCCGAGCCTCGATAGGTCCACGCGCGGCCTCCTGAGCCCCGGTCGGTTCACGCGCCGTCTCCGAGCCCCGTTCGATCCACGCGTCGTCTTCTAAGCCCAGATGCCTCCTCGCGCCGTCTCCGAGCCACGATCGGTCCAGGCGCCGCTTCCTGAGCCCCGATCGGTTAACGCGCCGACTCCGAGCCACGATCGTTCCACGCGCCGTCTCCGAGCCCCGATGGGTCCACGCGCGGTGTCCTGAGCCCCGGTCGGTCCAGGCCCCGTCTCCGAGCGCCGATCGGTTCACGCGCCGTCTCCTGAGAACGATCCGTCCACGCGCCGTCTCCTGAGCCCCGATCGGTCGACGCGCCGTCTCGTGAGCCCCGATCGGTCCACGCGCCGTGTCCGAGCCCCGATCGGTCCACGCGCCGTCTCCTGAGCCCCGATCGGTCCACGCGGCGTTCCCGAAGCCCCGATCCATCCACGCGCAGTCTCCCGAGCGTCGATCGGTGCACGCACCATCTCCTAAGCCCCGATCGGTCCACGCCCCGTCTCCGAGCACCGATTGGTTCACGTGCCGTCTCCTGAGACTCGATCCGTCCACGCGCTGTTTTCCTGAGCCCCGATCGGTCGACGCGTCCTCTGCTAAACCCCAATCGGTCCACGCCCCGTCTCCGAGCGCCGATCGGTTCACGCGCCGTCTCCTGAGTCCCGATCCGTCCACTCACTGTCTCCTGAGCGCCGATCGGTCGACGCGTCCTCTGCTAAACTTCGATCGGTCCACGCGTCGTCTCCTGAGCCCCGATCGGTCGACGGGTCCTCTCCTAAGCCCCGATCGGTCCACGCGTCTTCTCCTGAGCTCCGATCAGTCCACGCGTCGTCTCCTAAGCCCCGATACGTCCACACGCCGTCTCCGAGCCCCGATGGGTCCCCGCGTTGCCTCCTTAGCCCCGATCGATCCACGCGAGTCTCCTGAGCCCCGATCGGTCCACGCGCCGTCTCCTAAGCCCCAATCGGTCCACGCACCGCCTCCTGCGCCCCAATCGGTCCACGCGCCGTCTCCTGGGCCCCGATCGGTCTACGCGTCGTCTCCTAAGCCCCGATTGGTGGACGTGCCGTCTCCCAGCCACGATCGGTCCACGCGCCGTCTGCTAAGCCCCAATCTGTCCACGACCCGTCTCCGGGCCCCGATCGGTGCACGCGCCGTCTCCTAAGCCCCGATCCATCCACGCGCCGTCGCCGAACCCCAATTGGTCCACGCGCAATCGCCTGAGCCCCAGTCGGTCCACGCGCTGTCTCCGAGCCCCGATCGGTCCAACCCGCCGTCTTCGAGCCCCGATCGGTCCACGCATCGTCTCCTAAGCCCCAATCGGTTAACGCGCCGTCTCCTGAGCCCCGATCGTTCCACGCGCCGTCTCCGAGCCCCGATCGGTCCCTGCGCCGTCTCGTGAGTCCCAATCGGTCCACTCGCTGTCTCCTGAGCCCCGATAGGTACACGCGTCGTCTCCTACGCCCCGATCTGTCCACGCGTCGTCTCCTAGGCCCCGATCGGTCCACGCGCCGTCTCCGAGCCCCGATCGGTCCACGCACCGTGTCCTGATCCCCATCGGTCCACGCGGCGCCTCCGGAGTCCCGATCGATCCACGCGAGGCTTCTGAACCCCGGTCGGTCCGCGCGCCGTCTCCTGAGCCCCGATCGGTCGACGCGTCGTCTCCTGAGCCCCGATCGATCCACGCGTCGTCTCCTGAGCCCCGGTCTGTTCACGCGCCGTCTCCGAGCCCCGATCGATCCACGCGTCGTCTTGTAAACCCAGATGCCTCCTCGCATCGTCTCCTAAGCCCCGATCGGTTAACGCGCCGTCTCCGAGCCCTGATCGGTCCACGCCCCGTCGCCGAACCCCAATTGGTCCACGCGCAACCTCCTGAGCCCCAGTCGGTCCACGCGCGGCCTCCTGAGCCATGCTCGGTCCACGCGCCGTCTCCTGAGCCCCGATCGGTCAACGCGCCGTTCCCTAAGCTCCCATCCATCCACGCGCAGTCTCCTGAGCCCCGATCGGTCCACGCGCCATCTTCGAGCGCCGATCGGTCCACGCAACGTCTCCTAAGGCCCAATCGGTTCACGCGCCGTCTCCTGAGCCCCGATCGTTCTACGCGCCGTCTCCGAGCCCCTATCCGTCCACGCACCGTCTCCTGAGCCCCGATCGTTCCACGCGCCGTTTCCGAGCTCCGATCGGTCCACGCGGCGTCTCCTGAGCCCCGATACGTCCACGCGCAGTCGCCGAGCCCCGATCGGTCCACGCGCGGTCTCCTGAGCCCCGATCTGTCCACGCGCCGTCTCCGAGCCGCGATCGGCCCACGCATCGTCTCCTAAGCCGCAATCGGTTAACATGCCGTCTCCGAGCCCCGATCGGTCCACGCGCCGTCTCCTGAGCTCCGATACGTCCACGCGCAGTCGCCGAGCCCCGATCCGTCCACGCGCGGTCTCCTGAGCCCCGGTCTGTCCACGCGCCGTCTCCGAGCCCCGATCGGTTCACGCGCGGTCTCCTGAGCCCCAGTCGGTACACGCTCTGTCTCCGAGCCCCGATCGGTCCACGCATCGTCTCGTAAGCCCCGCTCGGTTAACGCGTCGTTTCGGAGACCCATCGGTCTACGCGCCATCTCCGAGCCGCGATCGGCCCACGCATCGTCTCCTAAGCCGCAATCGGTTAACATGCCGTCTCCGAGCCCCGATCGGTCCACGCGCCGTCTCCTGAGCCCCGATACGTCCACGCGCAGTCGCCGAGCCCCGATCCGTCCACGCGCGGTCTCCTGAGCCCCGATCTGTCCACGCGCCGTCTCCGAGCCCCGATCGGTTCACGGATCGTCTCCTAAGACCCGACCGGTTCACCCGCCGTCTCCTGAGCCCCGGTCGGTCCACGCGCCGTCTCTGAGCCTCGATCGATCCACGTACCGTCTCCCAAGCCCCTATCGGTCCACGCGCCGTCGCCTGAGCCCCAGTCGGTCCACGCGCTGTCTCCGAGCCCCGATCGGTCCACCCGCCGTCTTCGAGCCCCGATCGGTCCACGCATCGTCTCCTAAGCCCCAATCGGTTAACGCGCCGTCTCCTGAGCCCGCATCGTTCCACGCGCCGTCTCCGAGCCCCGATCGGTCCCTGCGCCGTCTCGTGAGTCCCAATCGGTCCACTCGCTGTCTCCTGAGCTGAGGAGACGGCGCGCGGAGCGACCGGGGCTCAGGAGGCTCGCGTGGGCCGATCATGGCTCGGCGACGGCGCGTGGACGGATCGGGGCTCGGAGACGAGGTGTGGACCGATGGCGGCTCGGATACGGCGCGTGAACCAACCGGGGCTCAGGAGGTCGCGCGTGGACCGATCGCGGCTCGGGGACGGCGCGTGGACCGATCGGGGTTAAGGAGGCCGCGCGTAGACCGATCGCGGCTCGGCGACGGCGCGTGGACCGATCGGGGCTCAGGAGGCCGCGCGTGGACCGATCATGGCTCGGCGACGGCGCGTGGACCAATCGGTGCTCGGAGACGACGCGTGGACCGATCGGGGCTCGGAGACAGCGCGTGGACCGACTGGGGCTCAGGCGGTTGCGAGTGGACCGATCGGGGCTTGGAGACGGCGCGTTAACCGACCGGGGCTCAGGAGACGACGCGTCGACCGGTCGGGGCTTAGGAGACGAAGCCTGGACCGATCGGGGCTTAGGAGGCGGCGCGTGGAACGATCGGGGCTCAGAATACGGCGCGTGAACCGATCGGCGCTCGGAGGCGGCGCGTCGACCGATCGTGGTTCGGAGACGGCACGAGGACCGTCTGGGGCTTAGGAGACGATGCGTGGACCGATCGGGGCTCAGGAGACTGCGCGTGGATGGACCGGGGCTTAGGGAACGACGCGTGGACCGATCGGGGCTCAGGAAACGGCGCGTAGACCGATCGGGGCTCGGAAACGACGCGTTAACCGAGCGGGGCTTAGGAGACGATACGTGGACCGATCGGGGCTCGGAGACAGCGCGTGTACCGACTGGGGCTTAGGAGGTTGCGCGCGGACCGATCGGCGCTTGGAGACGGCGCGTGGATCGATCGGGGCTTAGGAGACGGCGCGTGGACCGATTGGGGCTTAGGAGACGGCGCGAGGCCCGATCGGGGATCAGGAACCGACGCATAGACCGATCGTGGCTCGGAGACGGCGCGTGAAGCCATCGGGGCTAAGAAGACGACGCAGGGACCGAGCGGGGCTCAGGAGACGGCGCGAGGAGCGATCGGGGCTCAGGAGAAGACGCGTCAATTGATCGGGGCTCAGAAATCGGCGCGTGGAGCGATCGGGGCTCAGGAGACGAAGCGTGGATCGATCGGGGCTCAGGAAACGGCGCGTGGACCGATCGAGGCTCGGAGACGACGCGTGTACGGATCGGGGATTCGGGGACGACGCGTGGAACGATCCGGGCTCAGGAGACGGCGCGTGGACCGATCGAGGCTCGGAGACGGCGCGTGGAACGATCGGGGCTCAGGTGACGGCGCGTGAACCGACCGGGGCTCGGAGACGGCGCGTGGACCGATCGGGGATCGGAGACGGCACGTCAACCGATCGGGGCTCAGGAGACGATCCGTGAACCGATCGCGGCTCGGAGACGGCGCGTGGACGTATCGGGGTTCAGGAGGCGCCGCGTGGACCGATCGGAGCTCGGAAACGGCGCGTGGAACGATCGGGGCTCAGGAGACGGTGCGTGAACCGATCGGGGCTCGGAGACGGCGCGTGGACCGACCGGGGCTCGGAGACGGCGCGTGGACCGATCGGGGATCGGAGACGGCACGTCAACCGATCGGGGCTCAGGAGACGATCCGTGAACCGATCGCGGCTCGGAGACGGCGCGTGGACAGATCGGGGCTCAGGAGACCGCGCGTGGACCGATCGGGGCTCGGCGACTGCGCGTGGACGTATCGGGGCTCAGGAGGCGCCGCGTGGACCGATCGGAGCTCGGAAACGGCGCGTGGAACGATCAGGGCTCAGGAGACGGTGCGTGAACCGATCGGGGCTTAGGAGAAGGCGCGTGGACCGATCGGGGCTTAGGAGACGGCGCGTGGACCAATCGGGGCTCGGAGATGGCGCGTGGAACGATCGGGGCTCAGGAGACGGCGCGTGAACCGATCGGCGCTCGGAGACGGCGCGTGGAGGCATCGGGGCTAAGAAGACAACGCGTGGACCGATCGGGGCTCAGGAGACGGCGCGTAGACCGATCGGGGCTCGGAAACGACACGTTAACCGAGCGGGACTTAGGAGACGATACGTGGACCGATCGGGGCTCGGAGACAGCGCGTGTACCGACTGGGGCTTAGGAGGTTGCGTGTGGACCAATTGGGGTTCGGCGACGGCGCGTGGACCGAGCGGGGCTCAGGAGACGGCGCGAGGAGCGATCGGGGCTCAGGAGAAGACGCGTCAATTGATCGGGGCTAAGAAATCGGCGCGTCGAGCGATCGGGGCTCAGGAGACGACGCGTGGATCGATCGCGGCTCAGGAAACGACGCGTCGACCGAGCGGGGCTCAGGAGACGGCGCGAGGAGCGATCGGGGCTCAGGAGAAGACGCGTCAATTGATCGGGGCTAAGAAATCGGCGCGTGGAGCGATCGGGGCTCAGGAGGCGGCGCGTGGACCGATTGGGAGTCAGGAGACGGCGCGTGGACCGATTGGGGCTCGGATACGGCGCGTGAAACGACCGGGGGTCAGGAGGCCGCGCGTGGACCGATCGAGGCTCGGCGACGGCGCGTGGACCGATCGAGGCTCGGCGACGGCGCGTGGACCGATCGGGGCTCGGCGACTGCGTGTGGACGTATCGGGGTTCAGGAGACGGCACGTGGACCGATCAGGGCTTTGGAGACGACGCGTGGACCGATCGGGGCTCAGGAGTCGGCGCGTGGACCGATCGGAGCTCCGGAGGCGCCGCGTGGACCGATCGGGGCTCAGGAGACGGCGCGTGAACCGATCGGCGCTCGGAGACGGCGCGTGGACCGATCGGGGCTCGGAGACAGCGCGTGGACCGACTGGGGCTCAGGCGGTTGCGCGTGGACCAATTGGGGTTCGGCGACGGCGCGTGGACCGATCCGAGCTCAGGAGCCAGCGCGTGGACCGATCGGGGCTCGGAGACGGAGCGTGGAGCGATCGGGACTCAGGAGACGGTGCGTGGTCCGATCGGGGCTTAGGTGACGATGCGTGAACGGATCGGGGCTCGGAGACGGCGCGTGGACCGATCGGGGCTTAGGTGACAACGCGTGGACCGATTGGGGCTCAGGAATCCGCGCCTGGACCGATCGAGGCTCGGAGACGACGCGTGTACGGATCGGGGATTCGGCGATGACGCGTGGAACGATCGGGGCTCAGGAGACGGCGTGTGGAGGCATCGGGGCTAAGAAGACGACGCATGGACCGAGCGGGGCTCAGGAGACGGCGCGAGGAGCGATCGGGGCTCAGGAGAAGACGCGTCAATTGATCGGGGCTCAGAAATCGGCGCGTGGGGCGATCGGAGCTCAGGAGACGACGCGTGGATCGATCGGGGCTCAGGAAACGACGCGTCGACCGATCGGGGCTCAGGAGGCGGCGCGCGGACCGACCGGGGCTCAGGAGCCTCGCGTGGACCGATCGCGGCTCGGTGACGGCGCGTGGACCGATCGGGGCTCAGGAGGCCGCGCGTGGACCGATCGCGGCTTGGCGGCGGCGCGTGGACCGATCGGGGCTCAGGAGGCCGCGCGTGGACCGATCATGGCTCGGCAATGGCGCGTGGACCGATCGGTGTTCAGAGACGACGCGTGGACCGATCGGGGCTCAGGCGGTTGCGCGTGGACCATTTGGGGTTAGGCGACGGCGCGTGGACCGATCGGCGCTCGGAGACAGTGCGTTAACCGATCCGGGCTTAGGAAACGATGCATGGACCGATCGGGGCTTGGAGACGGCGCGTGAACCGATCGGCACTCGGAGACAGCGCGTGGACCGATCGGGGCTTAGGAGACGGCGCGTGGACCGATCGGAAATCAGGAGACGATGCGTGGACCGATAGGGCTCTGGAAGCGGCGCACGGACCGATCGTGGATCGGCGACGGCGCGTGGACCGATCGGGGCTCAGGAGACCGCGCGTGGACCGATCATAGCTCGGCAACGGCGTGTGGACCGACCGGGGCTCGGAGACAGCGCGTGGACCGACTAGGGCTCAGGCGGTTGCGCGTGGACCAATTCGGGTTCGGCGACGGAACGTGGACCGCTCGGCGCTCGGAGACGGCGCGTGGACCGATCGGGGCTTAGGAGACAACGCGTGGACCGATCGGGGCTCGGAGACAGCGCGTGGAATGATCGGGGCTCAGGAGACGGCGCGTGAACCGATCGGCGCTCGGAGACGGTGCGTGGACCGATCGGGGCTTAGGAGACGGCGCGTCGGCCGATCGGAGATCAGGAGTCTACGCGTGGACCGATCGGGGTTGTGGAAGCGGCGCACGGACCGATCGTAGCTCGGAGACGGCGCGTGGAGGCATCGGGGCTTTGAAGACGACGCGTGGATCGATCGGGGCTCAGGAGACGACGCGTCGAACAATCGGGGCTCAGGAGACGGCGCGCGGACCGATTGGGGCTCGGATACGGCGCGTGAACCGACCGGGGCTCAGGAGGCCGCGCGTGGACCGATCGCGGCTCGGCGACGGCGCGTAAACCGATCGGGGCTCAGGAGGCCGCGCGTGGACTGATCATGGCTCGGCGACGGCGCGTGGACCGATCGTGGCTCGGAGACGGCGCGTGGACCGATCAGGGCTCGGAGACAGCGCGTGGACCGATTGGGGCTCGGATACGGCGCGTGAACCAATCGGGGCTCAGGAGGCCGCGCGTGGACCGATCGCGGCTCGGCGACCGCGCGTGGACCGATCGGGTCTCAGGAGGCCGCGCGTGGACAGATCATGACTCGGCGACGGCGCGTAGACCGATCGGGGCTCGGAGACGACGCGTGGACCGATCGGGGCTCGGAGACGACGCGTGGACCGATCGGGGCTCGGAGACAGCGCGTGGACGGACTGGGGCTCAGGCGGTTTCGCGTGGACCAATTGGTGTTCGGCGACGGCGCGTGGCCCGATCGGGGCTTAGGAGACGGCGCGTGCACCGATCGGGGCCCGGAGACGGGTCGTGGACAGATTGGGGATTAGGAGACGGCGCGTGGACCGATCGGGGCTTAGGAGACGGCGCGTGGATCGATCGGGGCTCAGGAGACGACCCGTCGACCGTTCGGGGCTCAGGAGACGGCGCGCGGACCGGCCGGGGCTCAGGAGCCTAGCGTGGATCGATCGGGGCTCCGGAGGCAGCGCGTGGACCGATTGGAGAGCAGGAGATGGTGCGTGGACCGATCGGGGCCCGGAGACGGCGCGTAGACAGATCGGGGCTTAGGAGACGACGCGTGGAGGCATCGGGGCTAAGAAGACGACGCATGGACCGAGCGGGGCTCACGAGACGGCGCGAGGAGCGATCGGGGCTCTGGAGAAGACGCGTCAATTGATCGGGGTTCAGGAGACGACGCGGCGACGGATCGGGGCATAGGAGACGACGCGTGGACCGATTGGGGCTTAGGAGACGACGTGTGGACCGATCGGGGTTTAGGAGACGGCACGAGATTCGATCGGTGCACAGGAGACGGCGCGTGAACCGGTCGGGGCTTAGGAGACGACGCGTCGGCCGATCGGGGCTCAGGACAAGGGGTGTGGACCGTTCGGAGCTCAGGAGACGGCGCGTGGACCGATCGGGGTTCGGCGATGGCGCGTGGACCGATCGGCGCTCGGAGACGACGCGTGTACGGATCGAGGCTTCGAGACGGCGCGTGGACCGATCGGAGCTCGGAGACGGCCCGTGGGCAGATCGGGGCTTAGGAGACGGCGCGTGGACTAATTGGGGCTTAGGAGAACATACGTGGACCGATCGGGGCTCGGAGACAGCGCGTTTACCGACTGGGGCACGAGAGGTTGCGCGTGGACCTATTGGGGTTCGCAGCGGCGTGTGGACCGACCGGAGCTCAGTAGACCGCGCGTGGACCGATCGGGGCTCGGCGACTGCGCGTGGATGGATCGGGGCTCAGGAGACAGCGCGTGGACCGATCGGGGTTCACGAAGCGGCGCCTGCACCGATCGTGGCTCGGAGACGGCGGGTGGAGGCATCGGCGCTTAGAAGACGACGCATGGAGCGGTCGGGGCTCAGGAGACGGCTCGCGGACCGACCGGGGCTCAGGAGCCTCGCGTGGGCCGATCATGGCTCGACGACGGCGCGTGGACCGATCGGGGCTCGGAGACGACGCGTGGACCGATAGGGGCTCGGATACGGCGCTTGAACCAACCGGGGCTCAGGAGGCCGCGCGTGGACCGATCATGGCTCGGCGACGGCGCGTGGACCGATCGGGGTTCGGATACGACGCGTGGACCGATCGGGGCTCGGAGACAGCGCGTGGACCAACCGGGGCTCAGACGGTTGCGCGTGGACCAATTAGGGTTCGGCGACGGCGCGTGGACCGATCCGGGCTCAGGAGACGACGCGTGGATCGACTGGGCGTCAGGCGGTTGCGCGTGGACCAATTGGGGTTCGGCGACGGCGCGTGGACCGATCGCGGCTCGGAGACGGCGCGTTAACCGATCGGGGCTTAGGAGACGGCACGTGATTCGATCGGTGCACAGGAGACGGCGCGTGAACCGGTCGGGGCTTAGGAGACGACGCATCGGCCGATCGGGGCTCAGGACAAGAGGTGTGGACCGTTCGGAGCTCAGGAGACGGCGCGTGGACCGATCGGGGTTCGCCGATGGCGCGTGGACCGATCGGGGCTCGGAGACGACGCGTGTACCTATCGGGGCTCACGAGACAGCGTGTGGACCGATTGGGGCTCAGGAGATGGCGCGTGGACCGATCGGGGCTCGGAGACGGCGTGTGGACCGATCGGGGCTCGGAGACGGCGTGTGGACCGATCGGGGCTCGGAGACGACGCGTAGACCGATCGGTGCTCGGAGACAGCGCGTGGACCGATCGGGGCTCGGAGACGACGCGTGTACAGATCAGGGCTTGGTGACGGCGCGTTTACCGATAGCAGCTCGGAGACGGCCCGTGGACGGATCGCGGCTTAGGAGACGGCGCGTGGACCGATCGGGGCTCAGGAGACGGTGCGTGGACCGACCGGGGCTCAGGAGGCCGCGTGTGGACCGATCATGGCTCGGCGACGGCGCGTGGACCGATCGGGGCTCGGAGACGACGCGTGGACCGATCGGGGTTCGGCGACAGCGCGGGAACCGACCGGGGCTCAGACGGTTGCGCGTGGACCAATTGGGGTTCGGCGACGGCGCGTGGACCGATCCGGGCTCAGGAGACGACGCGTGGATCGACTGGGCGTCAGGCGGTTGCGCGTGGACCAATTGGGGTTCGGCGACGGCGCGTGGACCGATCGCGGCTCGGAGACGGCGCGTTAACCGATCGGGGCTCAGGAGACGGCACGTGATTCGATCGGTGCACAGGAGACGGCGCGTGAACCGGTCGGGGCTTAGGAGACGACGCATCGGCCGATCGGGGCTCAGGACAAGAGGTGTGGACCGTTCGGAGCTCAGGAGACGGCGCGTGGACCGATCGGGGTTGGCCGATGGCGCGTGGACCGATCGGGGCTCGGAGACGACGCGTGTACCTATCGGGGCTCACGAGACAGCGTGTGGACCGATTGGGGCTCAGGAGATGGCGCGTGGACCGATCGGGGCTCGGAGACGGCGTGTGGACCGATCGGGGCTCGGAGACGGCGTGTGGACCGATCGGGGCTCGGAGACGACGCGTAGACCGATCGGTGCTCGGAGACAGCGCGTGGACCGATCGGGGCTCGGAGACGACGCGTGTACAGATCAGGGCTTGGTGACGGCGCGTTTACCGATAGCAGCTCGGAGACGGCCCGTGGACGGATCGCGGCTTAGGAGACGGCGCGTGGACCGATCGGGGCTCAGGAGACGGTGCGTGGACCGACCGGGGCTCAGGAGGCCGCGTGTGGACCGATCATGGCTCGGCGACGGCGCGTGGACCGATCGGGGCTCGGAGACGACGCGTGGACCGATCGGGGTTCGGCGACAGCGCGGGAACCGACTGGGGCTCAGGCGGTTGCGCGTGGACCAATTGGGGTTCGGCGACGGCGCGTGGACCGTTCGGGGCTCGGAGACGGCGCGTTAACCGATCGGGGCTTAGGAGACGATGCGTGAACCGATCGGGGCTCGGAGAAGGCGCGTGGACCGATCGGGGCTCGGAGACGACGCGTGTACGGATCGAGGCTTGGAGACGGCGCGTGGACCGATCGGAGCTCGGAGACGGCCCGTGGGCAGATCGGGGCTTAGGAGACGGCGCGGGGACTAATTGGGGCTTAGGAGAACATACGTGGACCGATCGGGGCTCGGAGACAGCGCGTTTACCGACTGGGGCTCGAGAGGTTGCGCGTGGACCAATTGGGGTTCGCCGCGGCGCGTGGACCGATCGGGGCTCAGGAGACGGCGCGTGGACCGATCGGGGCTTCGGAGATGGTACGTGGACCGATCGGGGCTCGGAGACGGTACGAGGACCGACCGGAGCTCAGGAGATTCGCGTGGATTGATCAGGGCTCCGGAGGCGGCGCATGGACCGATTGGGGAGCATGAGATGGTGCGTGGACCGATCGGGGCTCGGAGACGGCGCACGGACCGATCGGGGCTTAGGAGACGCCGCGTGGACCGATTGGGGCTCAGGAGGCCGCGCGTGGACCGATCGCGGCTCGACGCCGCGCGTGGACGGATCAGGGCTCAGGAGACGGCGCGTGGACCGATCTGGGCGGGGAGACGGCGCGTGAACCGACCGGGGCTCAGGAGGCCGCGCGTGGACTGATCGGGGCTCGGCGACTGCGCGTGGACGTATCGGGGCTCAGGAGACAGCGCGTGGACCGATCGGGGCTCAGGAAGCGGCGCCTGCACCGATCGTGGCTCGGAGACGGCGCGTGGCGGCATCGGGGCTTCGAAGACGACGCATGGACCAATCGGGGCTCGGAAACGGCACCTGGACCGATCGGAGCTCGGAGACGACGGATGGAGCGGTCGGGCTCAGGAGAAGACGCGTGGATCGATCGGGGCTCAGGAGACGACGCGTCGACGGATCGGCGCTTAGGAGACGACGCGTGGACCGATCGGGGCTTAGGAGACAACGCATGGACCGATCGGGGCTCAGGAGACGGCGCGTGGACCGATCGGGGCTCGGAGACGGCGCGTGGAATGATCGGGGCTTAGGAGACGGCTCGTGGACCGAACGGGGCTTAGGAGACAACGCGTGGACCAACCGGGGCTCAGGAAGCGGCGCCTGGACCCGTCATGGCTCGGAGACGGCGCGAGGAGGCAGCTGGGCTTAGTAGACGACGCGTGGACCGATCGGGGCTCAGGAAACGGCCCGTGGAGCAATCGGGGTTCAGGAGACGACGCGTGGATCGATCAAGGCTCAGGAGACGACGCGTCATCCGATCGGGGCTCAGGATGTGGCACGTGGACCCATCGGGGCTCGGAGACGGCACGTGGACCGATCAGGGGTTAGGACACGACGCGTTGACCGACCGGGGTTTAGGAGAAGGCGCTTGGACCGAACGGGGCTTAGGAGACGGCGCGTGGACCGATCGGGGCTCGGAGACGGCGCGTGGAACGATCGGGGCTCAGGAGATGGCGCGTCAACCGATCGGCGCTCGGAGACGGCGCGTGGACCGATCGGGGCTTAGGAGACGGCGCATGGACCGATCGGAGATCAGGAGATTACGCGTGGACCGATCGGGGTTGTGGAAGCGGCGCACGGACCGATCGTGGCTCGGAGACGGCGCGTGGAGGCATCGGGGCTTTGAAGACGACGCGTGGACCGATCGGGGCTCAGGAGATGGCGCGTCAACCGATCGGCGCTCGGAGACGGCGCGTGGACCGATCGGAGATCAGGAGATTACGCGTGGACCGATCCGGGTTGTGGAAGCGGCGCACGGACCGATCGGGGCTCAGGGGACGGCGCGCGAACCGACTGGGGCTCAGGAGACTCGCGTGGATCGATCGGGGCTCCAGAGGCGCTGCGTGGACCGATTGGGACCAGGAGACGGTGCGTGAACCGTTCGGGGCTCGGAGACGGCGCGTGGACCGATCGGGGCTCGGAGACGACGCGTAGACCGATCGGTGCTCGGAGACAGCGCGTGGACCGATCGGGGCTCGGAGACGACGCGTGTACAGATCAGGGCTTGGTGACGGCGCGTTTACCGATAGCAGCTCGGTGACGGCCCGTGGACGGATCGCGGCTTAGGAGACGGCGCGTGGACCGATCGGGGCTCAGGAGACGGTGCGTGGACCGATCGAGGCTCGGCGACGGCGCGTGGACCGATCGGGGCTCGGAGACGACGCGTGTACAGATCAGGGCTTGGTGACGGCGCGTTTACCGATCGGAGCTCGGAGACGGCCCGTGGGCAGATCGGGGCTTAAGAGACGGCGCGGGGACTAATTGGGGCTTAGGAGAACATACGTGGACCGATCGGGGCTCGGAGACAGCGCGTTTACCGACTGGGGCTCGAGAGGTTGCGCGTGGACCAATTGGGGTTCGCCGCGGCGCGTGGACCGATCGGGGCTCAGGAGACGGCGCGTGGACCGATCGGGGCTTCGGAGATGGTACGTGGACCGATCGGGGCTCAGGAGATGGCGCGTCAACCGATCGGCGCTCGGAGACGGCGCGTGGACCGATCGGGGCTTAGGAGACGGCGCGTGGACCGATCGGAGATCAGGAGATTACGCGTGGACCGATCGGGGTTGTGGAAGCGGCGCACGGACCGATCGTGGCTCGAAGACGGCGCGTGGAGGCATCGGGGCTTTGAAGACGACGCGTGGACCGATCGGGGCTCAGGAGATGGCGCGTGAACCGATCGGCGCTCGGAGACGGCGCGTGGACCGATCGGGGCTTAGGAGACGGCGCGTGGACCGATCGGAGATCAGGAGATTACGCGTGGACCGATAGGGGTTGTGGAAGCGGCGCACGGACCGATCGGGGCTCAGGAGACGGCGCGCGAACCGACTGGGGCTCAGGAGACTCGCGTGGATCGATCGGGGCTCCAGAGGCGCTGCGTGGACCGATTGGGACCAGGAGACGGTGCGTGAACCGTTCGGGGCTCGGAGACGGCGCGTGGACCGATCGGGGCTCAGGAGACGGTGCGTGGACCGATCGAGGCTCGGCGACGGCGCGTGGACCGATCGGGGCGCGGAGACGACGCGTGTACAGATCAGGGCTTGGTGACGGCGCGTTTACCGATAGCAGCTCGGAGACGGCCCGTGGACGGATCGCGGCTTAGGTGACGGCGCGTGGACCGATCGGGGCTCGGAGACGGCGCGTGGAACGATCGGGGCTCAGGAGATGGCGCGTCAACCGATCGGCGCTCGGAGACGGCGCGTGGACCGATCGGGGCTTAGGAGACGGCGCGTGGACCGATCGGAGATCAGGAGATTACGCGTGGACCGATCGGGGTTGTGGAAGCGGCGCACGGACCGATCGTGGCTCGGAGACGGCGCGTGGAGGCATCGGGGCTTTGAAGACGACGCGTGGACCGATCGGGGCTCAGGAGATGGCGCGTCAACCGATCGGCGCTCGGAGACGGCGCGTGGACCGATCGGGGCTTAGGAGACGGCGCGTGGACCGATCGGAGATCAGGAGATTACGCGTGGACCGATCGGGGTTGTGGAAGCGGCGCACGGACCGATCGGGGCTCAGGAGACGGCGCGCGAACCGACTGGGGCTCAGGAGACTCGCGTGGATCGATCGGTGCTCCAGAGGCGCCGCGTGGACCGATTGGGACCAGGAGACGGTGCGTGAACCGTTCGGGGCTCGGAGACGGCGCGTGGACCGATCGGGGCTCGGAGACGACGCGTAGACCGATCGGTGCTCGGAGACAGCGCGTGGACCGATCGGGGCTCGGAGACGACGCGTTTATGGATCAGGGATCAGGAGCCGACGCGTGAAACGATCCGGGCTCAGGAGACGAAGCATGGACCGATCGGGGCTCGGAGACGGCGTGTGGAACGATCGGGGCTCAGGGACGGCGCGTGGAACGATCGCGGCTCGGAGTCGACGCGTTAGCCGATCGGGGCTTAGGAGACGATGCGTGGACCGATCGGGGCTCGGAGACGGCGCGTGGACCGACGGGGGTTTAGGAGAAGACACTTGGACCGAACGGGGCTTAGGAGACGGCTCGTGGACCGATCGGGGTTCGGAGACGGCGCGTGGAACGATCGGGGCTCAGCCGATCGGCGCGTCAACCGATCGGCGCTCGGAGACGGCGCGTGGACCGATCGGGGCTTAGGAGACGGCGCGTGGACCGATCGGAGATCAGGAGTTGACGCGTGGACCGATCGGCGTTGTGGAAGCGGCGCACGGACCGATCGTAGCTCGGAGACGGCGCGTGGAGGCATCGGGGCTTTGAAGACGACGCGTGGATCGATCGGGGCTCAGGAGACGACGCGTCGAACAATCGGGGCTCAGGAGACGGCGCGCGGACCGATTGGGGCTCGGATACGGCGCGTGAACCGACCGGGGCTCAGGAGGCCGCGCGTGGACCGATCGCGGCTCGGCGACGGCGCGTAAACCGATCGGGGCTCAGGAGGCCGCGCGTGGACTGATCATGGCTCGGCGACGGCGCGTGGACCGATCGTGGCTCGGAGACGGCGGGTGGACCGGTCGGGGCATAGGAGACGACGCCTGGACCGATCGGGGCTTAGGAGGCGGCGTGTGGAACGATCGGGGCTCAGGAGACGGCGCGTGGACCGATCGGGGCTCGGAGACGGCGCGTGGAACGATCGGAGCACAGGAGACGGCGCGTGAACCGAGCGGCGCTCGGAGACGGCGCGTGGATCGATCGGGGCTTAGGAGACGGCGCGTGGACCGATCGGGGCTCAGGAGACCCCGCGTGGACCGATCGGGGCTCGGCGACTGCGCGTGGACGCATCGGGGCTCAGGAGACGACGCGTCGACCCTTCGGGGCTCAGGAGGCGGCGCGCGGACCGGCCGGGGCTCAGGAGCCTAGCGTGGATCGATCGGGGCTCCGGAGGCGGCGCGTGGACCGATTGGAGAGCAGGAGATGGTGCGTGGACCGATCGGGGCCCGGAGACGGCGCGTGGACCGATCGGGGCTCAGGAGACGGCGCGTGAACCGATCGGCTCTCGGAGACGGCGCGTGGACCGATCGGGGCTTAGGAGACGGCGCGTGGACCGATCATGGCTCGGCGACGGCGCGTGGACCGATCGGGGTTTGGATACGACGCGTGGACCGATCGGGGCTCGGAGACAGCGCGTGGACCAACCGGGGCTCAGGCGGTTGAACGTGGACCAATTGGGGTCGGCAACGGTGCGTGGACCGATCCGGGCTCAGGAGACGGCGCGTGGACCGATCGGGGCTCGGAGAAGTCGCGTTGAGCGATCGGGGCTCAGGAGACGGCGCGTGAACCGATCGGCGTTCGGAGACGGCGCGTGGACCGATCGGGGCTTAGGAGACGGCGCGTGGACCGATTGGGGCTCGGATACGGCGCGTGAACCAATCGGGGCTCAGGAGGCCGCGCGTGGACCGATCGGGGCTCGGAGACGGCGCGTGGAACGATCGGGTCTCAGGAGACGGCGCGTTAAATGATCGGCGCTCGGAGACGCCGCGTGGACCGATTGGGGCTTAGGAGACGGCGCGTGGACCGATCGGGGCGAAGGAAGCGGCGCCTGGACCCATCGTGGCTCGGAGACGGCGCGTAGAGGCATCCGTGCTAAGAAGACGACGCATTGACCGAGCGGGGTTCAGGAGACGGCGCGAGGAGCGATCGGGGCTCAGGAGAAGACACGTCAATTGATCGGGGCTCCGGAGACGACGCCTCGACGGAGTGGGGCTCAGGAGGCGGCACGAGAAGCGATCGGGGCTCAGGAGAAGACGCGTCAATTGATCGGGGCTCAGGAGACGACGCGTCGACGAATCGGGGCTTAGGAGACGACGCGTGGACCGATCGGGGCTCAGGAGACGGCGCGTCGACCGACCGGAGCTCAGGAGAATCGTGTGGATCGATCGGGGCTCCGTAGGCGGCGCGTGGACCGACCGGGGCTCAGGAGGCCGCGGGAGAACCGATCGCGGCTCGGCGACGGCGCGTGGACCGATCGGGGCTCAGGAGGCCGCGCGTGGACCGATCATGGCTCGGCGACGGTGCGTAGACCGATCGGGGCTCGGAGACGACGCGTGGACCGATCAGGGCTCGGAGACAGCGCGTGGACCGATCGGGGCTCAGGAAACGGCGTGTGGAGCGGTTGGGGCTCAGGAGACGACGCGTGGACCGATCGGGGCTCGGAAACGGCGGGTGGACCGATCGGGGCTTAGGAGACGGCGCGTGGACCGATCGGGGCTCGGAGGCGGGGCGTGGAATGATCGGGGCTCAGGAGACGGCGCGTGAAATGATCGGCGCTCTGAGACGGCGCGTAGACCGATTGGGGCTTACGCGACGGCGCGTGGACCGTTCGGGGCTCAGGAATCGGCGCCTGGACCGATCGTGGCTCGGAAACGGCGCGTGGAGGCATCGGGGCTAAGAAGACGACGCATGGATCGAGCGGGGCTCAGGACACGGCGCGAGGAGCGATCGGGGCTCGGAGACGGCGCGTGGAGGCATCGGGGCTTTGAAGACGACGCGTGGACCGAACGGTGCTCAGAAAACGGCGCGTGGACCGATCGGTGCTCGGAGACGATGCGTGGACCGATCTGGGCTCAGGAAACGGCGTGTGGAGCGGTTGGGGCTCAGGAGACGACGCGTGGACCGATCGGGGCTCGGAGACGACGCGTGGACCGATCGGGGTTTAGGAGAGGACGCGTCGACCGATCGGGGCACAGGAGACGGCGCGTGGACCGATCGAGGCTTAGGAGACTCACGTTGATCGATTGGGGCTCCGGAGGCGGTGCGTGGACCGATCGGGGCTTAGGAGACTACGCGTGTACCTATCGGGGCTCAGGAGACAGCGCGTGGACCGATTGGGCATCAGGAGACGGCGCGTGGGATGATCGGGGCTCGGAGAAGGCGCGTGGACCGACCGGGGCACAGGAGGATACGCCTGGACCGATCGGGGCTCGGCGACGGCGCGTGGACCGATCGAGGCTCGGAGACGGCGCGTGGAACGATCGGGGCTCGGAGACGGAGCGTGGAGCGATCGGGGCTCAGGAGACGGCGCGTGAAATGATCGGCGCTCGGAGACGGCGCGTGGACCGATCGTGGCTTAGGAGAAGGCGCGTGGAACGATCGGGGCTCAGGAGACGGCGCGTGGACGGATCGGGGCTTAGGAGTCGGCGCGTCGACCGATAGGAGCTCAGGAGGCGGTGCGTGGATCGATCGGGGCTCGGAGACAGCCCGTGGACCAACTGGGGCTCAGGAGATGACGCGTCAACCGATCGGGGCTTAGGAGACGACGCGTCGAACGACCGGGGCTTAGTAGACGACGCATGGACCGATCGGGGATCAGGAAACGGCGTATAGACCGATCGGAGCTCGGACACGACGCGTGGACCGATCGGGGCTCAGGAGACGGCGCGAGGAGCGATCGGGCTCAGGAGAAGACGCGTCAATTGATCGTGGCTCAGGAGACGACGCGTCGACGGATCGGGGCTTAGGAAACGACGCGTGGACCGATCGGGGCTTAGGAGACGACGCGTGGACCGATCGGGGCTCAGGACACGGCGCGTGGACCGACCGGGGCTCAGGAGGCGACGCGTGGACCGATCGGTGCTCGGAGACGGCACGTTGGACGATCGGGGCTCAGGAGACGGCGCGTGGACGGATCGGGGCTTAGGAGTCGGCGCGTCGACCGATCGGAGCTCAGGAGGCGGTGCGTGGATCGATCGGGGCTCGGAGACAGCCCGTGGACCAACTGGGGCTCAGGAGACGACACGTCGACCGATCGGGGCTTAGGAGACGACGCGTAGAACGATCGGGTTTAGGAGACGACGCGTGGACCGATCGGGGCTCGGAGAGAGCGCGTGTACCGACTGGGGCTCAGGAGACCGCGCGTGAACCGATCGGGGCTCGGCGACTGCGCGTGGACGGAGCGGGGCTCGGAGACGGTGCGTAGAACGATCGGGGCTCAGGAGACGGCGCGTTAACCGATTGGGGCTTAAGAGACGTTGCGTGGACCGATCGGCGCTCGAAGACGGCGCGTGGACCGATCGGGGCTCGGACACAGTGCGTGGACCGACTGGGGCTCAGGCGGTTGCGCGTGGACCAATTGGGGTTCGGCGACGGCGCGTGGACCGATCGGGGCTCAGGAGGCGGCGCGTGGATCGATCGGGGCTCGGAGACGGCGCGTGGAACGATCGGGTCTCAGGAGACGGCGCGTGAAATCATCGGCGCCCGGATACGCCGCGTGGACGAATCGGGGCTTAGGAGACGACGCGTGGATCGATCGGGGCTCCGGAGACGGCGCCTGGACCGATCGTGGGTCGGAGACGGCGCATGGAGGCATCCGGGCTAAGAAGACGACGCATGGACCGAGCGGGGTTCAGGAGACGGCGCGAGGAGCGATCGGGGCACATGAGAAGACACGTCAATTGATCGGGGCTCCGGAGACGATGCCTCGACGGATCGGGGCTCAGGAGGCGGCACGAGAAGCGATCGGGGCTCAGGAGAAGACGCGTCAATTGATCGGGGCTCAGGAGACGACGCGTCGACGAATCGGGGCTTAGGAGACGACGCGTGGACCGATCGGGGCTTAGGAGACGACGCGTGGACCGGTCGGGGCTCAGGAGAGAGCGCGTGGACTGATCGGGGCGCGGAGACGGCGCGTTAACCGATCGGCGCTCGAAGACGGCGAGTCGACCGTTCGGGGTTCGGTGACGGAGCGTGGACCGTCCGGGGCTCAGGAGGGGATGCGTGGACCGATCGCGGCTCGGCGACGGCGCGTGGACCGATCGGGGCTCAGGAGGCCGCGCGTGCACCGATCGTGGCTTGGCGACGGCGCGTGGACCGATCGGGGCTCGGAGACGACGCGTGGACCGATCGGGGCTCGGAGACAGCGCGTCGACCGACTGGGGCTCAGGCGGTTGCGCGTGGACCGATCGGGGCTTAGGAGCCTCGCGTGGATCGGTCGGGGCCCCGGAGGCGCCGCGTGGACCCATGGGGATGAGGAGACAGTGCGTGGACCGATCGGGGCTCGGAGACGGCGCGTGGACCGATCGGGGCTTAGGAGACGACGCGTGGACCGATCGGGGTGTAGGCGATGACGCGTGTACCTATCGGGGCTCAGGAGATAGCGCGTGGACCGATCAGGGCTCGGCGACTGCGCGTGAACGTATCGGGGCTCAGGAGACATCGCGTGGACCGGTCGGGGCTCGGGGACGGCGCGTTAACCGATTGGGGCTTAGGAGACCATGCGTGGACCGATCGGGGCTCGAAGACGGCGCGCCGACCGATCGGGTCTCAGGAGGCCGCGCGTGGACAGAACATTACTCGGCGACGGCGCGTGGACCGATCGGGGCTTGGAGACGACGCGTGGACCGATCGGGGCTCGGAGACAGCGCGTGGACCGACTGGGGCTCAGGCGGTTTCGCGTGGACCAATTGGGGTTCGGCGACGGCGCGTGGACCGATCGGGGCTTAGGAGACGGCACGTGCACCGATCGGGGCCCGCAGACGGGTCGTGGACAGATTGGGGATTAGGAGACGGCGCGTGGACCGACCGGGGCTCAGGAGGCCGCGTGTGGACCGATCATGGCTCGGCGACGGCGCGTGGACCGATCGGGGCTCGGAGACGACGCGTGGACCGATCGGGGTTCGGCGACAGCGCGGGAACCGACTGGGGCTCAGGCGGTTGCGCGTGGACCAATTGGGGTTCGGCGACGGCGCGTGGACCGTTCGGGGCTCGGAGACGGCGCGTTAACCGATCGGGGCTTAGGAGACGATGCGTGAACCGATCGGGGCTCGGAGAAGGCGCGTGGACCGATCGGGGCTCGGAGACGACGCGTGTACGGATCGAGGCTTGGAGACGGCGCGTGGACCGATCGGAGCTCGGAGACGGCCCGTGGGCAGATCGGGGCTTAGGAGACGGCGCGGGGACTAATTGGGGCTTAGGAGAACATACGTGGACCGATCGGGGCTCGGAGACAGCGCGTTTACCGACTGGGGCTCGAGAGGTTGCGCGTGGACCAATTGGGGTTCGCCGCGGCACGTGGACCGATCGGGGCTCAGGAGACGGCGCGTGGACCGACCGGGGCTTCGGAGATGGTACGTGGACCGATCGGGGCTCGGAGACGGTACGAGGACCGACCGGAGCTCAGGAGATTCGCGTGGATTGATCAGGGCTCCGGAGGCGGCGCATGGACCGATTGGGGAGCATGAGATGGTGCGTGGACCGATCGGGGCTCGGAGACGGCGCGTGGAATGATCGGGGCTTAGGAGACGGCGCGTGGACCGAACGGGGCTTAGGAGACAACGCGTGGACCGACCGGGGCTCAGGAAGCGGCGCCTGGACCCGTCATGGCTCGGAGACGGCGCGAGGAGGCATCTGGGCTTAGTAGACGACGCGTGGACCGATCGGGTTCAGGAAACGGCCCGTGGAGCAATCGGGGTTCAGGAGACGACGCGTGGATCGATCAAGGCTCAGGGGACGACGCGTCGTCCGATCGGGGCTCAGGATGTGGCACGTGGACCCATCGGGGCTCGGAGACGGCACGTGGACCGATCAGGGGTTAGGACACGACGCGTTGACCGATCGGGACTCAGGAGGCGGCGCGTGGACCGATCGGGGATCAGGAAACGGTCCGTGGAGCGATCGGGGTTCAGGAGACGACACGTGGACTGATCGGGGCTCGGGAAGCGGCGCCTGAACCGGTCGTGGCTCGGAGACGGCGCGTGGAGGCATCGGGGCTTAGAAGACGACGCATGGACCGATCAGGTCTCAGGAAACGGCGCGTGGACCGACTGGAGCTCGGAGACGACGCGTGGATCGACTGGGGGTCAGGCGGTTGCGCGTGGAGCAATTGGGGTTCGGCGACGGCGCGTGGACCGATCGCGGCTCGGAGACGGCGCGTGGACGGACCGCGGCTCAGAATGCGGTACGCGGACCGATCGGGGATCGGACACGGCGTGTGGACCGATCGAGGCTCGGAGACGACGCGTTTAAGGATCGGGAATCAGGAGACGACGCGTGGAACGATCCGGGCTCAGGAGACGAAGCGTGGACCGATCGGGGCTCGGAGACGCCGTGTGGAACGATCGGGGCTCGGGTGACGGCGCGTGAACCGTACGGCGCTCGGAGACGGCGCGTGGATCGATCGGGGATCGGGGACGGCGCGTGGAACGATCGCGGCTCGGAGTCGACGCGTTAGCCGATCGGGGCTTAGGAGACGATGCGTGGACCGATCGGGGCTCGGAGACGGCGCGTAGACCGACCGGGGTTTAGGAGAAGGCGTTTGGACCGAACAGGGCTTAGGAGACGGCGCGTGGACCGATCGGGGCTCGAAGACGGCGCGTGGACCGATCGGGGCTCAGGAGACGGCGCGTGGACCGATTGGGGCTCGGGAGACTGCGCGTGGATGGATCGGGGCTTAGGGAACGACGCGTGGACCGATCGGGGCTCAGGAGACGGCGCGTGGACCGATCGGGGCTCACGAGACGGCGCGTCGACCGATCGGGGCTCAGGAGACGGCGCGTGGACCGATCGTACCGCAGGAGGCGGCGCGTGGACCGACCGGGGCTCAGGAGACAGTGAGTGGACGGATCGGGGCTCGGAGACGCTGCGTGGACAGATCGGGGCTCAGGAGACCGCGCGTAGACCGATCGGGGCTCGGCGACTGCGCGTGGACGTATCGGGGCTCAGGAGACGGCGCGTGGACCGATCGCGGCTCGGCGACGGCGCGTGGACCCATCGGGGCTCGGAGACGACGCGTGTACGGATCGGGGCTTGGTGACGGCGCGTTTACCGATCGCGGCTCGGAGACGGCCCATGGACAGATCGGGGCTTAGGAGACGGCGCGTGGGCCGAACGGGGCTCAGGAGACGGCGCGTGGACCGACCGGGGCTCAGGAGACCGCGCGTGGACCCATCGGGGCTCGGAGACGGCGCGTGAACCGACCGGGGCTCGGAGACGACGCGTGTACGTATCGGGGCTTGGTGACGGAGCGTGGACCGATCGGGGCTCACGAAGCGGCGCCTGAACCGATCGTGGCTCGGAGACGGCGCGAGGAGGCATCTGGACTTAGAAGACGACGCGTGGACCGATCGAGGCTCGGCGACGGCGCGTGGACCGATCGGGGCTCGGCGACTGTGTGTGGACGTATCGGGGCTCAGGAGACGGCGCGTGGATGCATCGGGGCTTAGGAGACGACGCGTGGACCGATCGGGGTGTAGGAGACGACGCGTGTACCTATCGGGGCTCAGGAGACAGCGCGTGGACCGATCGGGGCTCGGCGTCTGCGCGTCGACGTATCGGGGCTCAGGGGACGGCGCGTGGACCGATTGGAGCTTAGGAGACGGCGCGTGGACCGATTGGGGCTCGGATACGGTGCGTGAACCGATCGGGGCTTAGGAGACGACGCGTGGACCGATCGGGGCTCAGGGGACGGCGCGTGGACCGATCGGGTCTTCGGAGACGGTACGTGGACCGATCGGGGCTCGGAGACGGTACGAGGACCGATCGGGGCTTAGGAGACGACGCGTGGATCGATCGGGGCGGGGAGACGGCGCGTGAACCGACCGGGGCTCAGGAGGCCGCGCGTGGACTGATCGGGGCTCGGCGACTGCGCGTGGACGTATCGGGGCTCAGGAGACGGCGCGTGGACCGATCGGGGCGGGGAGACGGCGCGTTAACCGATCGGGGCTTAGGAGACGATGCGTGGACCGATCGGGGCTCGGAGACGGCGCGTGGATCGATCGGGGCTTGGGAGACGGCGCGTGGACCGATTGGGGCTTAGGAGACGACGCGTGGACCGATCGGGGCTCAGGAAGCGGCGCCTGGACCGATCGTGGCTCGTAGACGGCGCGTGGAGGTATCGGGGCTTAAAAGACGACGCATAGACCGATCGATCGGGGCTCGAAGACGGCGCGTGAACCGACCGGGGCTCAGGAGCCCCGCGTGGACCGATCATGGCTCGGCGACGGCGCGTGGACCGATCGGCGCTCGAAGGCGACGCGTGGACCGATGGGGGCTCGGATACGGCGCGTGAACGGACCGGGGCTCAGGAGACGACGCGTGGATCGATCGGGGCTCAGGAAACGACGCGACGACGGATGGGGGCTCGGATACGGCGCGTGAACCAACCGGGGCTCAGGAGGTCGCGCGTGGACCGATCGCGGCTCGGTGACGGCGCGTGGACCGATCGGGGCTCAGGAGGCCGCGCGTGGAACGATCGCGGCTCGGCGGCGGCGCGTGGACCGATCGGGGCTCAGGAGGCCGCGCGTAGACCGATCATGCCTCGGCAACGGCGCGTGGACCGATCGGTGCTCGGAGACGACGCGTCGACCGATCGGGGCTCAGGCGGTTGCGCGTGGACCATTTGGGGTTCGGCGACGGCGCGTGGACCGCTCGGCGCTCGGAGACGGCGCGTGGAGCGATCGGGGCTAAGGAGACAACGCGTGGACCGATCGGGGCTCGGAGACGGCGCGTGGAATGATCGGGGCTCAGGAGACGGCGCGTGAACCGATCGGCGCTCGGAGACAGTGCGTGGACCGATCGGGGCTTAGGAGACGGCACGTGCACCGATCGGAGATCAGGAGGTGACGCGTGGACCGATCGGGGTTGTGGAAGCGGCGCACGGACCGATCGTGGCTCGGAGACGGCGCGTGGAGGCATCGCGGCTTTGAAGACGACGCGTGGACCGATCGGGGCTCAGGAGACGGCGCGTGGATGCATCGGGGCTTAGGAGACGACGCGTGGACCGATCGGGGTGTAGGAGACGACGCGTGTACCTATCGGGGCTCAGGAGACAGCGCGTGGACCGATCGGGGCTCGGCGTCTGCGCGTCGACGTATCGGGGCTCAGGGGACGGCGCGTGGACCGATTGGAGCTTAGGAGACGGCGCGTGGACCGATTGGGGCTCGGATACGGTGCGTGAACCGATCGGGGCTTAGGAGACGACGCGTGGACCGATCGGGGCTCAGGGGACGGCGCGTGGACCGATCGGGTCTTCGGAGACGGTACGTGGACCGATCGGGGCTCGGAGACGGTACGAGGACCGATCGGGGCTTAGGAGACGACGCGTGGATCGATCGGGGCGGGGAGACGGCGCGTGAACC
Organism: Netelia fuscicornis; assembly: GCA_946811545.1. Taxonomy (NCBI): domain Eukaryota; kingdom Metazoa; phylum Arthropoda; class Insecta; order Hymenoptera; family Ichneumonidae; genus Netelia; species Netelia fuscicornis. The sequence goes on from OX328012.1 coordinate 30,911,331, forward strand.
GACCGGGGCTCAGGAGGCCGCGCGTGGACTGATCGGGGCTCGGCGACTGCGCGTGGACGTATCGGGGCTCAGGAGACGGCGCGTGGACCGATCGGGGCGGGGAGACGGCGCGTTAACCGATCGGGGCTTAGGAGACGATGCGTGGACCGATCGGGGCTCGGAGACGGCGCGTGGATCGATCGGGGCTTGGGAGACGGCGCGTGGACCGATTGGGGCTTAGGAGACGACGCGTGGACCGATCGGGGCTCAGGAAGCGGCGCCTGGACCGATCGTGGCTCGTAGACGGCGCGTGGAGGTATCGGGGCTTAAAAGACGATGCATAGACCGATCGATCGGGGCTCGAAGACGGCGCGTGAACCGACCGGGGCTCAGGAGCCCCGCGTGGACCGATCATGGCTCGGCGACGGCGCGTGGACCGATCGGCGCTCGAAGGCGACGCGTGGACCGATGGGGGCTCGGATACGGCGCGTGAACGGACCGGGGCTCAGGAGACGACGCGTGGATCGATCGGGGCTCAGGAAACGACGCGACGACGGATGGGGGCTCGGATACGGCGCGTGAACCAACCGGGGCTCAGGAGGTCGCGCGTGGACCGATCGCGGCTCGGTGACGGCGCGTGGACCGATCGGGGCTCAGGAGGCCGCGCGTGGAACGATCGCGGCTCGGCGGCGGCGCGTGGACCGATCGGGGCTCAGGAGGCCGCGCGTAGACCGATCATGCCTCGGCAACGGCGCGTGGACCGATCGGTGCTCGGAGACGACGCGTCGACCGATCGGGGCTCAGGCGGTTGCGCGTGGACCATTTGGGGTTCGGCGACGGCGCGTGGACCGCTCGGCGCTCGGAGACGGCGCGTGGAGCGATCGGGGCTAAGGAGACAACGCGTGGACCGATCGGGGCTCGGAGACGGCGCGTGGAATGATCGGGGCTCAGGAGACGGCGCGTGAACCGATCGGCGCTCGGAGACAGTGCGTGGACCGATCGGGGCTTAGGAGACGGCACGTGCACCGATCGGAGATCAGGAGGTGACGCGTGGACCGATCGGGGTTGTGGAAGCGGCGCACGGACCGATCGTGGCTCGGAGACGGCGCGTGGAGGCATCGCGGCTTTGAAGACGACGCGTGGACCGATCGGGGCTCAGGAAACGGCGTGTGGCGCGATCGGGGCTCAGGAGACGACGCGTGGTTCGATCAGGGCTCAGGAGACGACGCGTCGAACAATCGGGGCTCAGGAGACGGTGTGCGGACCGACTGGGGCTCAGGAGACTCGCGTGGATCGATCGGGGCTCCGGAGGCGCCGCGTGGACCGATTGGGACCAGGAGACGGTGCGTGAACCGTTCGGGGCTCGGAGATGGCGCGTGGACCGATCGGGGCTCAGGAGACGGTGCGTGGACCGATCGCGGCTCGGAGACGGCGCGTGGAACGATCGGGGCTCAGGATACGACGCGTGGACCGATCGGGCGTAGGAGACGATGCGTGTACCTATCGGGGCTCACGACACAGCGTGTGGACCAATTGGGGCTCAGGAGAAGCCGCGTGGACCGATCGGGGCTCAGGAAACGGCGCGTGGACCGATCTGGGGTCGGAGACAGCGCGTGGACCGATCGGGGCTGGGAGACGGAGCGTGGAGCGATGGGGGCTCAGGAGACGGCGCGTGAACTAATCGGCGCTAGGAGACGGCGCGTGGACCGATCGGGGCTCGGAGATGGCGCGTGGAATGATCGGGGCTTAGGAGATGGCGTGTGGACCGATCGGGGCTCGGAGACGACGCGTGGACCGATCGGGGCTCGGAGACAGCGCGTCGACCGACTGGGGCTCAGGCGGTTGCGCGTGGACCGATCGGGGCTTAGGAGCCTCGCGTGGATCGATCGGGGCCCCGGAGGCGCCGCGTGGCCCGATGGGGATCAGGAGACAGAGCGTGGACCGATCGGGGCTCGGAGACGCCGTGTGGACCGATCGGGGCTTAGGAGAGGACGCGTGGGCCGTTCGGGGTGTAGGCGATGACGCGTGTACCTATCGGGGCTCAGGAGACAGCGCGTGGACCGATCAGGGCTCGGCGACTGCGCGTGGACGTATCGGGGCTCGGCGACTGCGCGTGGACGTATCGGGGCTCGGCGACTGCGCGTGGACGTATCGGGGCTCAGGAGACATCGCGTGGACCGATCGGGGCTCGGGGACAGCGCGTGGACCGACTGGGGCTCAGGCGGTTTCGCGTGGACCAATTGGGGTTCGGCGAAGGCGCGTGGACCGATCGGGGCTTAGGAGACGGCACGTGCACCGATCGGGGCCCGGAGACGGGTCGTGGACAGATTGGGGATTAGGAGACGGCGCGTGGACCGATCGGGGCTGGGAGACGGCACGTGGACCAATGGGGGCTTAGGAGACGACGCGTGGACCAATCGGGGCTCAGGAGCCGATGCGTGGATCGATCGGGGCTCAGGAGGCGGCACGTGGACCGATCAGGGCTTAGGAGACGACGCGTGGACCGATCCGGGCTCAGGAGACGACGCGTGGATCGACTGGGCGTCAGGCGGTTGCGCGTGGACCAATTGGGGTTCGGCGACGGCGTGTGGAACGATCGGGGCTCGGGTGACGGCGCGTGAACCGATCGGCGCTCGGAGACGGCGCGTGGATCGATCGGGGATCGGGGACGGCGTGTGGCGCGATCGGGGCTCAGGAGACGACGCGTGGATCGATCGGGGCTTAGAAGACGACGCGTGTACCTATCGGGGCTCAGGAGACAGCGCGTGGACCGATCAGGGCTCGGCGACTGCGCGTGGACGTATCGGGGCTTAGGAGACGGCACGTGGACTGATCGGGGCTCGGGAAGCGGCGCCTGAACCGATCATGGCTCGGAGACGGCGCGTGGAGGCATCGGGGCTTAGAAGACGACGCATGGACCGAACGGTGCTCAGAAAACGGCGCGTGGAGCAATCGGGGCTCAGGAGACGGCGCGTGGACCGATCGGCGCTCGGAGACGGCGCGTGGACCAATCGGGGCTCAGGAGAAGGCGCGTTGACCGATCGGGGCTCAGGAGACGGCGCGTGGACCGATCGGGGCTCAGAGACGGCGCGTGGATGCATCGGGGCTTAGGAGACGACGCGTGGACCGATCGGGGTGTAGGAGACGACGCGTGTACCTATCGGGGCTCAAGAGACAGCGCGTGGACCGATCGGGGCTCGGCGTCTGCGCGTCGACGTATCGGGGCTCAGGGGACGGCGCGTGGACCGATTGGAGCTTAGGAGACGGCGCGTGGACCGATTGGGGCTCGGATACGGCGCGTGAACCGATCGGGGCTTAGGAGACGACGCGTGGACCGATCGGGGCTCAGGGGACGGCGCGTGGACCGATCGGGGTTTCGGAGACGGTACGTGGACCGATCGGGGCTCGGAGACGGTACGAGGACCGACCGGAGCTCAGGAGATTCGCGTGGATCGATCAGGGCTCCGGAGGCGGCGCATGGACCGATCGGAGATCAGGAGAAGACGCGTGCACAGATCGGGGCTCTGGAAGCGGCGCACGGACCGATCGTGGCTCGGAGACGGCGCGTGGAGGCATCGGGGCTTTGAAGACGACGCGTGGACCGAACGGTGCTCAGAAAACGCCGCGTGGACCGATGGGGATCAGGAGACGGTGCGTGGACCGATCGGGGCTCGGAGACGCCGCTTGGACCGATCGGGGCTTAGGAGACGGCGCGTGGACCGATTGGGGCTTAGGAGACGGCGCGTGGACCGATCGGGGTCAGGAAGCGGCGCCTAGACCGACAGTGGCTCGGAGACGGCGCGTGGAGGCATCGGGGCTAGGAAGACGACGCATGGACCGAGCGGGGCTCAGGAGACGGCGCGAGGACCGACTGGGGCTCAGGCGGTTGCGCGTGGACCAATTGGGGTTCGGCGACGGCGCGTGGACCGATCGCGGATCGGAGACGGCGCGTTAGCCGATCGGGGCTTAGGAGACGATGCGTGAACCGATCGGGGCTCGGAGACGGCGAGTGGACCCATCGGGGCTCGGAGACGACGCGAGTACGGAACGGGGCTTGATGACGGCGGCTTTACCGATCGCGGCTCGGAGACGGCCCGTGGACAGATCGGGGCTTAGGAGACGGCGCGTGGACCGATCGGGGCTCAGGAGGCCGCGCTTGGACCGATCGAGACTCGGCGACGGCGCGTGGACCGACCGGGGCTCGGAGACGGCGCGTGGAGCGATCGGGGCTCAGGAGAAGACGCGTCAATTGATCGGGGATCAGAAATAGGGGCGTGGAGCGATCGGGGCTCAGGAGATGACGCGTGGATCGATCGGGGCTCAGGAAACGACGCGTCGACCGGTCGGGGCTCAGGAGACGGCGCGCGGACCGACCGGGGCTCAGGAGCCCGGCGTGGACCGATCATGGCTCGGCGACGGCGCGTGGACCGATCGGCGCTCGGAGACGACGCGTGGACCGATGGGGCCTCGGATACGGCGCGTGAACCAACCGGGGGTCAGGAGGCCGCGCGTGGACCGATCGCAGCTCGTCGACGGCGTGTGGACCGATCGGGGCTCGGAGACGACGCGTGGACCGATCGGGGCTCGGGGACGGCGCGAGGAGGCATCTGGGCTTAGAAGACGACGCGTGGATCGATCGGGGCGGGGAGACGGCGCGTGAACCGACCGGGGCTCAACAGGCCGCGCGTGGACTGATCGGGGCTCGGCGACTGCGCGTGGACGTATCGGGGCTCAGGAGACGGCGCGTGGACCGATCGGGGCGGGGAGACGGCGCGTTAACCGATCGGGGCTTAGGAGACGATGCGTGGACCGATCGGGGCTCGGAGACGGCGCGTGGATCGATCGGGGCTTAGGAGACGGCGCGTGGACCGATTGGGGCTTAGGAGACGACGCGTGGACCGATCGGGGCTCAGGAAGCGGCGCCTGGACCGATCGTGGCTCGTAGACGGCGCGTGGAGGTATCGGGGCTTAAAAGACGACGCATAGACCGATCGGGGCTCAGGAAACGGCGCGTGGACCGAACGGTGCTCGGAGACGACGCGTGGACCGATCGGGGCTCAGGAGACGGCGCGTGGACCGATCGGGGCTCAGGAAGCGGCGCCTGCACCGATCGTGCCTCGGAGACGGCGCGTGGAGGCATCGGGGCTTCGAAGACGACGCATGGACCAATCGGGGCTCGGAAACGGTGCCTGGACCGATCGGGGCTCGGAGACGGCGCGTGGATCGATCGGGGCTCAGGAGACGACGCGTCGACGGATCGGGGCTCAGGAGACGGCGCGTGGACCGATCGGGGCTCAGAGACGGCGCGTGGATGCATCGGGGCTTAGGAGACGACGCGTGGACCGATCGGGGTGTAGGAGACGACGCGTGTACCTATCGGGGCTCAGGAGACAGCGCGTGGACCGATCGGGGCTCGGCGTCTGCGCGTCGACGTATCGGGGCTCAGGGGACGGCGCGTGGACCGATTGGAGCTTAGGAGACGGCGCGTGGACCGATTGGGGCTCGGATACGGCGCGTGAACCGATCGGGGCTTAGGAGACGACGCGTGGACCGATCGGGGCTCAGGGGACGGCGCGTGGACCGATCGGGGTTTCGGAGACGGTACGTGGACCGATCGGGGCTCGGAGACGGTACGAGGACCGACCGGAGCTCAGGAGATTCGCGTGGATCGATCAGGGCTCCGGAGGCGGCGCATGGACCGATTGGGGAGCATGAGATGGTGCGTGGACCGATCGGGGCTCGGAGACGGCGCACGGACCGATCGGGGCTTAGGAGACGACGCGTGGATCGATCGGGGCGGGGAGACGGCGCGTGAACCGACCGGGGCTCAACAGGCCGCGCGTGGACTGATCGGGGCTCGGCGACTGCGCGTGGACGTATCGGGGCTCAGGAGACGGCGCGTGGACCGATCGGGGCGGGGAGACGGCGCGTTAACCGATCGGGGCTTAGGAGACGATGCGTGGACCGATCGGGGCTCGGAGACGGCGCGTGGATCGATCGGGGCTTAGGAGACGGCGCGTGGACCGATTGGGGCTTAGGAGACGACGCGTGGACCGATCGGGGCTCAGGAAGCGGCGCCTGGACCGATCGTGGCTCGTAGACGGCGCGTGGAGGTATCGGGGCTTAAAAGACGACGCATAGACCGATCGGGGCTCAGGAAACGGCGCGTGGACCGAACGGTGCTCGGAGACGACGCGTGGACCGATCGGGGCTCAGGAGACGGCGCGTGGACCGATCGGGGCTCAGGAAGCGGCGCCTGCACCGATCGTGCCTCGGAGACGGCGCGTGGAGGCATCGGGGCTTCGAAGACGACGCATGGACCAATCGGGGCTCGGAAACGGCGCCTGGACCGATCGGGGCTCGGAGACGGCGCGTGGATCGATCGGGGCTCAGGAGACGACGCGTCGACGGATCGGGGCTTAGGAGACGACGCGAGGACCGATCGGGGCTTAGGAAACAACGCGTGGACCGATCGGGGCTCAGGAGACGGCGCGTGGACCGATCGGGGCTCGGAGACGGCGCGTGGATCGATCGGGGCTTAGGAGACGGCGCGTGGGCCGAACGGGGCTTAGGAGACAACGCGTGGACCGATCGGGGCTCAGGAAGCGGCGCCTGGACCCATCGTGGCTCGGAGACGGCGCGAGGAGGCATCTGGGCATAGAAGACGACGCGTGGACCGATCGGGGCTCAGGAAACGGCCCGTGGAGCAATCGGGGTTCAGGATACGACGCGTGGATCGATCAAGGCTCAGGAGACGACGCGTCGTCCGATCGGGGCTCAGGATGTGGCGCGTGGACCCATCGGGGCTCGGAGACGGCACGTGGACCGATCAGGGCTTAGGACACGACGCGTTGACCGATCAGGACTCAGGAGGCGGCGCGTGGACCGATCGGGGATCAGGAAACGGTCCGTGGAGCGATCGGGGCTTAGGAGACGGCACGTGGACTGATCGGGGCTCGGGAAGCGGCGCCTGAACCGATCGTGGCTCGGAGACGGCGCGTAGAGGCATCGGGGCTCGGAGACGACGCGTGTACGGATCGGGGCTTGATGACGGCGGCTTTATCGATCGCGGCTCAGAGACGGCCCGTGAACCGATCGGCGCTCGGAGACGGCGCGTGGACCGATCGGGGCTTATGAGACGGCGCGTGGACCGATCGGAGATCAGGAGAAGACGCGTGCACAGATCGGGGCTCTGGAAGCGGCGCACGGACCGATCGTGGCTCGGAGACGGCGCGTGGAGGCATCGGGGCTTTGAAGACGACGCGTGGACCGAACGGTGCTCAGAAAACGCCGCGTGGACCGATGGGGATCAGGAGACGGTGCGTGGACCGATCGGGGCTCGGAGACGCCGCTTGGACCGATCGGGGCTTAGGAGACGGCGCGTGGACCGATTGGGGCTTAGGAGACGGCGCGTGGACCGATCGGGGTCAGGAAGCGGCGCCTAGACCGACAGTGGCTCGGAGACGGCGCGTGGAGGCATCGGGGCTAGGAAGACGACGCATGGACCGAGCGGGGCTCAGGAGACGGCGCGAGGACCGACTGGGGCTCAGGCGGTTGCGCGTGGACCAATTGGGGTTCGGCGACGGCGCGTGGACCGATCGCGGATCGGAGACGGCGCGTTAGCCGATCGGGGCTTAGGAGACGATGCGTGAACCGATCGGGGCTCGGAGACGGCGAGTGGACCCATCGGGGCTCGGAGACGACGCGAGTACGGATCGGGGCTTGATGACGGCGGCTTTACCGATCGCGGCTCGGAGACGGCCCGTGGACAGATCGGGGCTTAGGAGACGGCGCGTGGACCGATCGGGGCTCAGGAGGCCGCGCTTGGACCGATCGAGACTCGGCGACGGCGCGTGGACCGACCGGGGCTCGGAGACGGCGCGTGGAGCGATCGGGGCTCAGGAGAAGACGCGTCAATTGATCGGGGATCAGAAATAGGGGCGTGGAGCGATCGGGGCTCAGGAGATGACGCGTGGATCGATCGGGGCTCAGGAAACGACGCGTCGACCGGTCGGGGCTCAGGAGACGGCGCGCGGACCGACCGGGGCTCAGGAGCCCGGCGTGGACCGATCATGGCTCGGCGACGGCGCGTGGACCGATCGGCGCTCGGAGACGACGCGTGGACCGATGGGGCCTCGGATACGGCGCGTGAACCAACCGGGGGTCAGGAGGCCGCGCGTGGACCGATCGCAGCTCGTCGACGGCGCGTGGACCGATCGGGGCTCGGAGACGACGCGTGGACCGATCGGGGCTCGGGGACGGCGCGAGGAGGCATCTGGGCTTAGAAGACGACGCGTGGATCGATCGGGGCTCGAAGACGGCGCGTGAACCGACCGGGGCTCAGGAGCCCCGCGTGGACCGATCATGGCTCGGCGACGGCGCGTGGACCGATCGGCGCTCGAAGACGACGCGTGGACCGATGGGGGCTCGGATACGGCGCGTGAACGGACCGGGGCTCAGGAGACGACGCGTGGATCGATCGGGGCTCAGGAAACGACGCGGCGACGGATGGGGGCTCGGATACGGCGCGTGAACCAACCGGGGCTCAGGAGGTCGCGCGTGGACCGATCGCGGCTCGGTGACGGCGCGTGGACCGATCGGGGCTCAGGAGGCCGCGCGTGGAACGATCGCGGCTCGGCGGCGGCGCGTGGACCGATCGGGGCTCAGGAGGCCGCACGTAGACCGATCATGCCTCGGCAACGGCGCGTGGACCGATCGGTGCTCGGAGACGACGCGTCGACCGATCGGGGCTCAGGCGGTTGCGCGTGGACCATTTGGGGTTCGGCGACGGCGCGTGGACCGCTCGGCGCTCGGAGACGGCGCGTGGAGCGATCGGGGCTAAGGAGACAACGCGTGGACCGATCGGGGCTCGGAGACGGCGCGTGGAATGATCGGGGCTCAGGAGACGGCGCGTGGACCGATCGGGGCTTAGGAGACGGCACGTGGACCGATCGGAGATCAGGAGGTGACGCGTGGACCGATCGGGGTTGTGGAAGCGGCGCACGGACCGATCGTGGCTCGGAGACGGCGCGTGGAGGCATCGCGGCTTTGAAGACGACGCGTGGACCGATCGGGGCTCAGGAAACGGCGTGTGGCGCGATCGGGGCTCAGGAGACGACGCGTGGTTCGATCAGGGCTGAGGAGACGACGCGTCGAACAATCGGGGCTCAGGAGACGGCGTGCGGACCGACTGGGGCTCAGGAGACTCGCGTGGATCGATCGGGGCTCCGGAGGCGCCGCGTGGACCGATTGGGACCAGGAGACGGTGCGTGAACCGTTCGGGGCTCGGAGATGGCGCGTGGACCGATCGGGGCTCAGGAGACGGTGCGTGGACCGATCGCGGCTCGGAGACGGCGCGTGGAACGATCGGGGCTCAGGATACGACGCGTGGACCGATCGGGCGTAGGAGACGATGCGTGTACCTATCGGGGCTCACGACACAGCGTGTGGACCAATTGGGGCTCAGGAGAAGCCGCGTGGACCAATCGGGGCTCAGGAAACGGCGCCTGGACCGATCGTGGCTCGGAGACGGCGCGAGGAGGCATCTGGGCTTAGAAGACGACGCGTGGATCGATGGAGGCTCAGGAGACGGCTCGTGGACCGATCGGGGGTTAGGAGACGGCGCGTGGGCCGAACGGGGCTCAGGAAACGGCGCGTGGACCGACCGGAGCTCAGCAGATTTCGCGTGGATCGATCGGGGGTCCGGAGGCGGCGCGTGGACCGATTGGGGAGCAGGAGATGGTGCGTGGATCGATCGGGGCTCGGAAAACGGCGCGTGGACCGATCGGGGCTCAGGAGACAGCGCGTGGACCGATTGGGCATCAGGAGACGGCGCGTCGATGGATCGGGGCTTGGGGAACGACGCGTGGACCGATCGGGGCTCAGGAGAAGGCGCGTGGTCCGATCGGGGCTTATGAGACGGCGCGTAGACCGATCGGGGCCCGGAGATGGCGCGTGGAATGATCGGGGCTTAGGAGATGGTGTGTGGACCGATCGGAGATCAGGAGACGACGCGTGGACCGATCGGGGATCGGAAGCGGCGCGTGGAACGATCCGGGCTTAGGACACAACGCGTGGACCGATCGGGGCTCAGGAAACGGCGCCTGGACCGATCGTGGCTCGGAGACGGCGCGAGGAGGCATCTGGGCTTAGAAGACGACGCGTGGATCGATGGAGGCTCAGGAGACGGCTCGTGGACCGATCGGGGCTTAGGAGACGGCGCGTGGGCCGAACGGGGCTCAGGAAACGGCGCGTGGACCGACCGGAGCTCAGCAGATTTCGCGTGGATCGATCGGGGCTCCGGAGGCGGCGCGTGGACCGATTGGGGAGCAGGAGATGGTGCGTGGACCGATCGGGGCTCGGAAAACGGCGCGTGGACCGATCGGGGCTTAGAAGACGACGCGTGGACCGTCCGGGGTTAGAAGGCGACGCGTGGACCGATGGGGGCTCAGGAGCCGGCGCGTGGAACGATCGGGGCTCAGGAGACGGCGCGTGAAATGATCTGCGCTCGGAGACGGCGCGTGGACCGATCGGGGCTCGGAGACAGTGCATGGACCGACTGGGGCTCAGGCGGTTGCGCGTGGACCAATTGGGGCTCAGGCGGTTGCGCGTGGACCAATTGGGGTTCGGCGACGACGCGTTGACCGATCGGGGCTCGGAGACGGCGCGTTAACCGATTGGGGCTTAGGTGACGATGCGTGGTCCGATCGGGGCTCAGGAGCCTCGCGTGGATCGATCGGGGCTCCGGAGGCGCCGCGTTGACCCATGGGGATCAGGAGAAAGTGCGTGGACCGATCGGGGCTCGGAGACGGCGCGTGGACCGATCGGGCTTGGCAGACGACGCGTGGACCGATCGGGGTGTAGGCGACGACGCGTGTACCTATCGGGGCTCAGGAGACAGCGCGTGGACCGATCATGGCTCGGCGACGGCGCGTGGACCGATCGGGGCTCGGAGACGATGTGTGGACCGATACAGGTTCGGCGACAGCGCGTGAACCGACTGGGTCTCAGGCGGTTGCGCGTGGACCAATTGGAGTTCGGCGACCGCGCGTCGACCGTTCGGGGCTCGGAGACGGCGCGTTAACCGATCGGGGCTTACGAGACGATGCGTGAACCGATCGGGGCTTAGGAGATGGCACGTGGACTGATCGGGGCTCGGGAAGCGGCGCCTGAACCGATCGTGGCTCGGAGACGGCGCGTGAAGGCATCGGGGCTTAGAAGACGACGCATGGACCGATCAGGTCTCAGGAAACGGCGCGTGGACCGATTGGAGCTCGGAGACGACGCGTGGACCGACTGGGGCTCAGGCGGTTGCGCGTGGACCAATTGGGGTTCGGCGACGGCGCGTGGACCCATCGGGGCTCGGAGACGACGCGTGTACGGATCGGGGCTTGATGGCGGCGGCTTTACCGATCGCGGTTCGGAGACGGCCCGTGGACAGATCGGGGCTCAGGAGACGGCGTGTGGACCGATCGGGGCTCAGGAGACGGCGCGTGGACCGGTCGGGGCTTAGGAGACAGCGTGTGGACCGATTGGGGGTCAGGAGACGGCGCGTAGACCGATCGGTGCTCAGAGACGGCGCGTGGAACGATCGGGGCTGAGGAGACGGCGCGTGAAATGATCGGCGCTTTGAGACGGCGCGTGGACCGATCGGTGTTCGGAGACGGCACGTGGACGGACCGCGGCTTAGAATGCGGCACGCGGACCGGTCGGGGATCGGACACGGCGTGTGGACCGATCGAGGCTCGGAGACGACGCGTTTACGGATCGGGGATCAGGAGACGACGCGTGGAACGATCCGGGCTCAGGAGACGGAGCGTGGACCGATCGGGGCTCGGAGACGGCGCGTGGACCGAGCGGGGCTACGGAGGCCGCGCGTGGACCGATCGAGGCTCGGCGACGGCGCGTGGACCGATCGGGGCTCGGAGACGGCGCGTGGAACGATCGGGGCTCACGAGACGGCACGTGAACCGATCTGGGCTTAGGAGACGGCGCGTGGACCGATCGGAGATCAGGAGGTGACGCGTGGACCGATCGGGGCTCGGAAACGGCGCGTGGACCGATCGGAGCTCGGAGACGTGGCGTGGACCGGTCCGGGCTCAGGAGACAGCGCGTGAAATGATCGGCGCTTTGAGACGGCGCGTGGACCGATCGGTGCTCGGAGACGGCGCGTGGACGGACCGCGGCTTAGAATGCGGCACGCGGACCGATCGGGGATCGGACACGGCGTGTGGACCGATCCGGGCTCTGGAGACGGAGCGTGGACCGATCGGGGCTCGGAGACGGCGCGTGGAACGATCGGGGCTCACGAGACGGCACGTGAACCGATCGGGGCTCGGAGACGGCGCGTGGACCGATCTGGGCTTAGGAGACGGCGCGTGGACCGATCGGAGATCAGGAGATGACGCGTGGACCGATCGGGGCTCTGGAAGCGGCGCACGGGCCGATCGTGGCTCGGAGACGGCGCGTGGACCGATCGGGGCTCAGGAGACGGCGCGTAGACCGATCGGGGCTTCGTAGACGGTACGTGGACCGATCGAGGCTCGGAGACGGCGCGTGGACCGACCGTGCTCAGGAGGCCGCGTGTGGACCGATCGGGACTCGGCGACGACGCGTGGACTGATCGAGCCTCGGAGACGACGCGTGTATGGGTCGGATATTAGGGGACGACGCTTGGAACGATTGGGGCTCAGGAGACGGCGCGTGCACCGACCGGCGCTCGGAGACGGCGCGTGGAGCGATCGGGGCTCAGGAGACGACGCGTGGATCGATCGGGGCTCAGGAAACGACGCGTCGACCGATCGGGGCTCAGGAGGCGGCGCGTGGACCGATTGGGAGTCACGAGACGGCGCGTGGACCGAGTGGGGCTCGGATACGGCGCGTGAACCGACCGGGGCTCAGGAGGCCGCGCGTGGACCGATCGCAGCTCGGCGACGGCGCGTGGACCGATCGGGGCTCGGAGACGACGCGTGAACCGATCGGGGCTCAGGAGACGGCGCGTGGACTGATCGGTCCTCGGAGACGGCGCGTGGACGGACCGTGGCTTAGAATGCGTCACGCTGATCGATCGGGGCTCAGAGACGGCGTGTGGACGTATCGGGGGTTAAGAGACGATGCGTGGACCGATCGGGGCTCAGGAGATGGCGCGTGGACCGATCGGGGCTTCGGAGACGGTACGTGGACCGATCGAGGCTCGGAGACGGCGCGTGGACCGATCGGGGCTCAGGAGACGGCGCGTGGACTGATCGGTGCTCGGAGACGGCGCATGGACGGACCGTGGCTTAGAATGCGTCACGCGGATCGATCGGGGCTCGGAGACGGCGCGTGGACCGTCCGGGGCTAAGGAGGCCGCGCATGGACCTATCGGTGCTTAGGAGCCGACGCGTGGACTGATCGGGGCTGAGGAGACGGCGCGTGGACCGAACGGGGCTCGGAGATGGCGCGTGGACCGATCGGGGCTCAGGAGGCGGCGCGTGTACCGATCGGCGCTCGGAGACGGCGCGTGGACCGATCGGGGCTTAGGAGACGGCGCGTGGACCGATCGGGGCTTAGGAGACGACGCGTGGACCGATTGGGGCTCAGGAGGCCGCGCGTGGACCGATCGGGGTTTGGATACAACGCGTGGACCGATCGGGGCTCGGAGACAGCGCGTGGACCAACCGGGGCTCAGGCGGTTACGCGTGGACCAATTGGGGTTCGGCGACGGCGCGTGGACAGATCGGGGCTTGGGAGACGTCGCGTGGACCGATCGGGGCTCAGGAGACGGCGCGTGGACCGGTCGGGGCTTAGGAAACGGCGCGTGGACCGATCGGGGCTCGGAGACGGCGCGTGGAACGATCGGGGCTCACGAGACGGCACGTGAACCGATCGGGGCTCGGAGACGGCGCGTGGACCGATGTGGGCTTAGGAGACGGCGCGTGGACCGATCGGAGATCAGGAGATGACGCGTGGACCGATCGGGGCTCTGGAAGCGGCGCACGGACCGATCGTGGCTCGGAGACGGCGCGTGGACCGATCGGGGCTCAGGAGACGGCGCGTAGACCGACCGGGGCTACGGAGGCCGCGCGTGGACCGATCGAGGCTCGGCGACGGCGCGTGGACCGATCGGGGCTCGGAGACGGCGTGTGAACGTATGTGGGCTTAGGAGACGGCGCGTGGACCGATCGGAGATCAGGAGATGACGCGTGGACCGATCGGGGCTCTGGAAGCGGCGCACGGACCGATCGGGGCTCGGAGACGGCGTGTGAACGTATCGGAGTTTAGGAGACGACGCGTGGATCGATCGGGGCTCAGGTGACGGCGCGCGGACCAACCGGGGCTCAGGAGACTCGCGTGGATCGATCGGTGCCCCGGAGGCGCCGCGTGGACCGATGGGGATCAGGAGACGCTGCGCAGGCCGATCGGGGCTTAGAAGACGACGCGTGGACCGATCGGGGCGTAGGACACGACGCGTGTACCTATCGGGGCTCACGAGACAGCGTGTGGACCGATTGGGGCTCAGGAGACGGCGCGTAGACCGATCGGTGCTCAGAGACGGCGCGTGGAACGATCGGGGCTGAGGAGACGGCGCGTGAAATGATCGGCGCTTTGAGACGGCGCGTGGACCGATCGGTGTTCGGAGACGGCGCGTGGACGGACCGCGGCTTAGAATGCGGCACGCGGACCGGTCGGGGATCGGACACGGCGTGTGGACCGATCGAGGCACGGAGACGACGCGTTTACGGATCGGGGATCAGGAGACGACGCGTGGAACGATCCGGGCTCAGGAGACGGAGCGTGGACCGATCGGGGCTCGGATACGGCGCGTGGACCGACCGGGGCTACGGAGGCCGCGCGTGGACCGATCGAGGCTCGGCGACGGCGCGTGGACCGATCGGGGCTCGGAGACGGCGTGTGAACGTATCGGAGCTTAGGAGACGATGCGTTGACCGATCGGGGCTCAGGAGGCGGCGCGTGGACCCACCGGGGCTCAGGAGACAGCGCGCGGACCGATCGGGGCTCGGAAACGGCGCGTGGACCGATCGGAGCTCGGAGACGTGGCGTGGACCGGTCCGGGCTCAGGAGACAGCGCGTGAAATGATCGGCGCTTTGAGACGGCGTGTGAACGTATCGGGGCTTAGAAGACGATGCGTTGACCGATCGGGGCTCATGAGACGGCGCGTAGACCGATCGGGGCTCCGGCGGCGACGCGTGGACCGATCGGGGCCCAGGAAACGGGGCGTGGATCGATCGGTGCTCGAAGACGACGCGTGGAACGATCGGGGCTTACGAGACGGCACGTGAACCGATCGGGGCTCGGAGACGGCGCGTGGACCGATCTGGGCTTAGGAGACGGCGCGTGGACCGATCGGAGATCAGGAGATGACGCGTGGACCGATCGGGGCTCGGGAAGCGGCGCACGGACCGATCGTGGCTCGGAGACGGCGCGTGGACCGATCGGGGCTCAGGAGACGGCGCGTAGACCGATCGGGGCTTCGGAGACGGTACGTGGACCGATCGAGGCTCGGAGACGGCGCGTGGACCGACCGGTGCTCAGGAGGCCGCGTGTGGACCGATCGGGACTCGGCGACGACGCGTGGACTGATCGAGCCTCGGAGACGACGCGTGTATGGGTCGGATATTAGGGGACGACGCTTGGAACGATTGGGGCTCAGGAGACGGCGCTTGCACCGACCGGAGCTCGGAGACGGCGCGTGGAGCGATCGGGGCTCAGGAAACGACACGTGGATCGATCGGGGCTCAGGAGACGACGCGTCGACCGATCGGGGCTCAGGAGGCGGCGCGTGGACCGATTGGGAGTCACGAGACGGCGCGTGGACCGAGTGGGGCTCGGATACGGCGCGTGAACCGACCGGGGCTCAGGAGGCCGCGCGTGGACCGATCGCAGCTCGGCGACGGCGCGTGGACCGATCGGGGCTCGGAGACGACGCGTGAACCGATCGGGGCTCAGAAGACGGCGCGTGAACTGATCGGTCCTCGGAGACGGCGCGTGGACGGACCGTGGCTTAGAATGCGTCACGCTGATCGATCGGGGCTCAGAGACGGCGTGTGGACGTATCGGGGGTTAAGAGACGATGCGTGGACCGATCGGGGCTCAGGAGATGGCGCGTGGACCGATCGGGGCTTCGGAGACGGTACGTGGACCGATCGAGGCTTGGAGACGGCGCGTGGACCGATCGGGGCTCAGGAGACGGGGCGTGGACTGATCGGTGCTCGGAGACGGCGCGTGGACGGACCGTGGCTTAGAATGCGTCACGCGGATCGATCGGGGCTCGGAGACGGCGCGTGGACCGACCGGGGCTAAGGAGGCCGCGCATGGACCTATCGAGGCTTAGGAGCCGACGCGTGGACCGATCGGGGCTGAGGAGACGGCGCGTGGACCGAACGGGGCTCGGAGATGGCGCGTGGACCGATCGGGGCTCAGGAGGCGGCGCGTGTACCGATCGGCGCTCGGAGACGGCGCGTGGACCGATCGGGGCTTAGGAGACGGCGCGTGGACCGATCGGGGCTCGGAGACAGCGCGTGGATCAACCGGGGCTCAGGCGGTTGCGCATGGACCAATTGGGGTTCGGCGACGGCGCGTGGACCGATCCGGGCTCTGGAAGCGGCGCACGGACCGATCGTGGCTCGGAGACGGCGCGTGGAGCGATCGGGGCTCAGGAGACGACGCGTCGACCGTTCGGGGCTCAGGAGACGGCGCGCGGACCGGTCGGGGCTTAGGAGACTGCGCGTGGAGCAATCGGGGCTCAGGAGGCGGCGCGTGGATCGATCGGGGCTCAGGAGACGACGCGTGGACCGATTGGGGCTCAGGAGGCCGCGCGTGGACCGTACGGGGCTCGGAGACGGCGCGTGGACCGATCGGGGCTCAGGAGGCGGCGCGTGAACCGATCGGCGCTCGGAGACGGCGCGTGGACCGATCGGGGCTTAGGAGACGGCGCGTGGACCGATTGGGGCTCAGGAGGCCGCGCGTGGACCGATCGGGGTTTGGATACAACGCGTGGACCGATCGGGGCTCGGAGACTCCGCGTGGACCAACCGGGGCTCAGGCGGTTGCGCGTGGACCAATTGGGGTTCGGCGACGACGCGTGGACCGATCCGGGCTCTGGAAGCGGCGCACGGACCGAGCGTAGGACACGACGCGTGTACCTATCGGGGCTCACGAGACAGCGTGTGGACCGATTGGGGCTCAGGAGACGGCGCGTAGACCGATCGGTGCTCAGAGACGGCGCGTGGAACGATCGGGGCTGAGGAGACGGCGCGTGAAATGATCGGCGCTTTGAGACGGCGCGTGGACCGATCGGTGTTCGGAGACGGCGCGTGGACGGACCGCGGCTTAGAATGCGGCACGCGGACCGGTCGGGGATCGGACACGGCGTGTGGACCGATCGAGGCACGGAGACGACGCGTTTACGGATCGGGGATCAGGAGACGACGCGTGGAACGATCCGGGCTCAGGAGACGGAGCGTGGACCGATCGGGGCTCGGAGACGGCGCGTGGACCGACCGGGGCTACGGAGGCCGCGCGTGGACCGATCGAGGCTCGGCGACGGCGCGTGGACCGATCGGGGCTCGGAGACGGCGTGTGAACGTATCGGAGCTTAGGAGACGATGCGTTGACCGATCGGGGCTCAGGAGGCGGCGCGTGGACCCACCGGGGCTCAGGAGACAGCGCGCGGACCGATCGGGGCTCGGAAACGGCGCGTGGACCGATCGGAGCTCGGAGACGTGGCGTGGACCGGTCCGGGCTCAGGAGACAGCGCGTGAAATGATCGGCGCTTTGAGACGGCGTGTGAACGTATCGGGGCTTAGGAGACGATGCGTTGACCGATCGGGGCTCATGAGACGGCGCGTAGACCGATCGGGGCTCCGGCTGCGACGCGTGGACCGATCGGGGCCGAGGAAACGGGGCGTGGATCGATCGGTGCTCGAAGACGACGCGTGGAACGATCGGGGCTCACGAGACGGCACGTGAACCGATCGGGGCTCGGAGACGGCGCGTGGACCGATCTGGGCTTAGGAGACGGCGCGTGGACCGATCGGAGATCAGGAGATGACGCGTGGACCGATCGGGGCTCGGGAAGCGGCGCACGGACCGATCGTGGCTCGGAGACGGCGCGTGGACCGATCGGGGCTCAGGAGACGGCGCGTAGACCGATCGGGGCTTCGGAGACGGTACGTGGACCGATCGAGGCTCGGAGACGGCGCGTGGACCGACCGGTGCTCAGGAGGCCGCGTGTGGACCGATCGGGACTCGGCGACGACGCGTGGACTGATCGAGCCTCGGAGACGACGCGTGTATGGGTCGGATATTAGGGGACGACGCTTGGAACGATTGGGGCTCAGGAGACGGCGCTTGCACCGACCGGAGCTCGGAGACGGCGCGTGGAGCGATCGGGGCTCAGGAAACGACACGTGGATCGATCGGGGCTCAGGAGACGACGCGTCGACCGATCGGGGCTCAGGAGGCGGCGCGTGGACCGATTGGGAGTCACGAGATGGCGCGTGGACCGAGTGGGGCTCGGATACGGCGCGTGAACCGACCGGGGCTCAGGAGGCCGCGCGTGGACCGATCGCAGCTCGGCGACGGCGCGTGGACCGATCGGGGCTCGGAGACGACGCGTGAACCGATCGGGGCTCAGAAGACGGCGCGTGGACTGATCGGTCCTCGGAGACGGCGCGTGGACGGACCGTGGCTTAGAATGCGTCACGCTGATCGATCGGGGCTCAGAGACGGCGTGTGGACGTATCGGGGGTTAAGAGACGATGCGTGGACCGATCGGGGCTCAGGAGATGGCGCGTGGACCGATCGGGGCTTCGGAGACGGTACGTGGACCGATCGAGGCTTGGAGACGGCGCGTGGACCGATCGGGGCTCAGGAGACGGCGCGTGGACTGATCGGTGCTCGGAGACGGCGCGTGGACGGACCGTGGCTTAGAATGCGTCACGCGGATCGATCGGGGCTCGGAGACGGCGCGTGGACCGACCGGGGCTAAGGAGGCCGCGCATGGACCTATCGAGGCTTAGGAGCCGACGCGTGGACCGATCGGGGCTGAGGAGACGGCGCGTAGACCGAACGGGGCTCGGAGATGGCGCGTGGACCGATCGGGGCTCAGGAGGCGGCGCGTGTACCGATCGGCGCTCGGAGACGGCGCGTGGACCGATCGGGGCTTAGGAGACGGCGCGTGGACCGATCGGGGCTCGGAGACAGCGCGTGGATCAACCGGGGCTCAGGCGGTTGCGCATGGACCAATTGGGGTTCGGCGACGGCGCGTGGACCGATCCGGGCTCTGGAAGCGGCGCACGGACCGATCGTGGCTCGGAGACGGCGCGTGGAGCGATCGGGGCTCAGGAGACGACGCGTCGACCGTTCGGGGCTCAGGAGACGGCGCGCGGACCGGTCGGGGCTTAGGAGACTGCGCGTGGAGCAATCGGGGCTCAGGAGGCGGCGCGTGGATCGATCGGGGCTCAGGAGACGACGCGTGGACCGATTGGGGCTCAGGAGGCCGCGCGTGGACCGTACGGGGCTCGGAGACGGCGCGTGGACCGATCGGGGCTCAGGAGGCGGCGCGTGAACCGATCGGCGCTCGGAGACGGCGCGTGGACCGATCGGGGCTTAGGAGACGGCGCGTGGACCGATTGGGGCTCAGGAGGCCGCGCGTGGACCGATCGGGGTTTGGATACAACGCGTGGACCGATCGGGGCTCGGAGACTCCGCGTGGACCAACCGGGGCTCAGGCGGTTGCGCGTGGACCAATTGGGGTTCGGCGACGACGCGTGGACCGATCCGGGCTCTGGAAGCGGCGCACGGACCGATCGTGGCTCGGAGACGGCGCGTGGAGGCATCGGGGCTTTGAAGACGACGCGTGGACCGAACAGTGCTCAGAAAACAGCTCGTGGAGCGATCGGGACTCAGGAGACGACGCGTCGATCGATCGGGGCTCAGGAGACGCCGCGTCGACCGTTCGGGGCTCAGGAGACGGCGCGCGGACCGGCCGGGGCTTAGGAGACTAGCGTGGATCGATCGGGGCTCCGGAGGCGGCGCGTGGACCGATTGGAGAGCGGGAGATGGTGCGTGGACCGATCGGGGCGCGGAGACGGCGCATGGACCGATCGGGGCTTAGGAGTCGACGCGTTGACCGATCGGGACTCAGGAGGCGGCGCGTGGACCGATCGGCGATCGGGAACCGGTCCGTGGAGCGATCGGGGCTTAGGAGATGGCACGTGGACTGATCGGGGCTCGGGAAGCGGCGCCTGAACCGATCGTGGCTCGGAGACGGCGCGTGGAGGCATCGGGTCTTAGAAGACGACGCATGGACCGATCAGGTCTCAGGAAACGGCGCGTGGACCGATTGGAGCTCGGAGACGACGCGTGGACCGACTGGGGCTCAGGCGGTTGCGCGTGGACCAATTGGGGTCCGGCGACGGCGCGTGGACCCATCGGGGCTCGGAGACGAAGCGTGTACGGATCGGGGCTTCATGACGGCGGCTTTACCGATCGCGGCTCGGAGACGGCCCGTGGACAGATCGGGGCTTAGGAGACGGCGCGTGGACCGATCGGGGCTCAGGAGACGGCGCGTGGACCGGTCGGGGCTTAGGAGACTGCGCGTGGAGCAATCGGGGCTCAGGAGGCGGCGCGTGGATCGATCGGGGCTCAGGAGACGACGCGTCGATGGATCGGGTCTTAGGAGCCGACGCGTGGACCGATTGGTGCTCAGGAGACGGCGCGTGGAGCGATCGGGGCTAAGGAGACGACGCGTGGATCGATCGGGGCTCAGGTGACGGCGCGCGGACCAACCGGGGCTCAGGAGACTCGCGTGGATCGATCGGTGCTCCGGAGGCGCCGCGTGGACCGATGGGGATCAGGAGACGCTGCGCAGACCGATCGGGGCTTAGGAGACGACGCGTGGACCGATCGGGGCGTAGGACACTACGCGTGTACCTATCGGGGCTCACGAGACAGCGTGTGGACCGATTGGGGCTCAGGAGACGGCGCGTAGACCAATCGGTGCTCAGAGACGGCGCGTAGAACGATCGGTGTTCGGAGACGGCGCGTGGACGGACCGCGGCTTAGAATGCGGCACGCGGACCGGTCGGGGATCGGACACAGCGTGTGGACCGATCGAGGCACGGAGACGACGCGTTTACGGATCGGGGATCAGGAGACGACGCGTGGAACGATCCGGGCTCAGGAGACGGAGCGTGGACCGATCGGGGCTCGGAGACGGCGCGTGGACCGACCGGGGCTACGGAGGCCGCGCGTGGACCGATCGAGGCTCGGCGACGGCGCGTGGACCGATCGGGGCTCGGAAACGGCGCGTGGACCGATCGGAGGTCGGAGACGTGGCGTGGACCGATCCGGGCTCAGGAGACAGCGCGTGAAATGATCGGCGCTTTGAGACGGCGCGTGGACCGATCGGTGCTCGGAGACGGCGCGTGGACGGACCGCGGCTTAGAATGCGGCACGCGGACCGATCGGGGATCGGACACGGCGTGTGGACCGATCGAGGCTCGGAGACGACGCGTTTACGGATCGGGGATCAGGAGACGACGCGTGGAACGATCCGGGCTCTGGAGACGGAGCGTGGACCGATCGGGGCTCGGAGACGGCGCGTGGAACGATCGGGGCTCACGAGACGGCACGTGAACCGATCGGGGCTCGGAGACGGCGCGTGGACCGATCGGGGATAAGGAGACGGCGCGTGGACCGATCGGAGATCAGGAGATGACGCGTGGACCGATCGGGGCTCTGGAAGCGGCGCGCGGACCGATCGTGGCTCGGAGACGGCGCGTGGACCGATCGGGGCTCAGGAGACGGCGCGTGGACTGATCGGTGCTCGGAGACGGCGCGTGGAAGGACCGTGGCTTAGAATGCGTCACGCTGACCGATCGGGGCTTCGGAGACGGTACGTGGACCGATCGAGGCTCGGAGACGGCGCGTGGACCGATCGGGGCTCAGGAGACGGCGCGTGGACTGATCGGTGCTCGGAGACGGCGCGTGGACGGACCGTGGCTTAGAATGCGTCACGCGGATCGATCGGGGCTCGGAGACGGCGCGTGGACCGACCGGGGCTAAGGAGGCCGCGCGTGGACCGATCGGGGCTTAGGAGACGGCGCGTGGACCGATCGGGGCTTAGGAGACGACGCGTGGACCGATTGGGGCTCAGGAGGCCGCGCGTGGACCGATCGGGGTTTGGATACGACGCGTGGACCGATCGGGGCTCGGAGACAGCGCGTGGACCAACCGGGGCTCAGGCGGTTGCGCGTGGACCAATTGGGGTTCGGCGACGGCGCGTGGACCGATCCGGGCTCTGGAAGCGGCGCACGGACCGATCGTGTCTCGGAGACGGCGCGTGGAGGCATCGGGGCTTTGAAGACGACGCGTGGACCGATCGGTGCTCAGAAAACGGCTCGTGGAGCGATCGGGACTCAGGAGACGACGCGTCGATCGATCGGGGCTACGGAGACGACGCGTCGACCGTTCGGGGCTCAGGAGACGGCGCGCGGACCGGCCGGGGCTCAGGAGCCTAGCGTGGATCGATCGGGCCTCCGGCGGCGGCGCGTGAACCGATTGGAGAGCGGGAGATGGTGCGTGGACCGATCGGGGCCCGGAGACGGCGCATGGACCGATCGGGGCTTAGGAGACGACGCGTGGCCCGATTGGGGCTCAGGAGGCCGCGTGTGGACCGATCGCGGCTCGACGCCGCGCGTGGACGAATCAGGGCTCAGGAGACGGCGCGTGAACCAATCGGCGCTCGGAGACGGCGCGTGGACCGATCGGGGCTTAGGAGACGGCGAGTGCACCGATCGGGGCCCGGAGACGGGTCGTGGACAGATTGGGGCTTAGGAGACGGCCCGTGGACCGATCGGGGCTGGGAGACGGCACGTGGACCAATGGGGGCTTAGGAGACGGCGCGTGGACCGATCGGGGCTTAGGAGACGACGCGTGGATCGAGCGGGGCTCGGAGACAGCGCGTGGACCGATTGGGGCTCGGATACGGCGCGTGAACCAATCGGGGCTCAGGAGGCCGCGCGTGGCCCGATCGCGGCTCGGCGACGGCGCGTGGACCGATCGCGGCTCGGCGACGGCGCGTGGACCGATCGGGTCTCAGGAGGCCGCGCGTGGAGAGATCATGACTCGGCGACGGCGCGTGGACCGATCGGGGCTCGGAGACGACGCGGGCACCGATCGGGGCCCGGAGACGGGTCGTGGACAGATTGGGGATTAGGAGACGGCGCGTGGACCGATCGGGGCTGGGAGACGGCACGTGGACCGATCGGGGCTCGGAGACAGCGCGTGGACCGACTGGGGCTCAGGCGGTTTCGTGTGGACCAATTGGGGTTCGGCGACGGCGCGTGGACCGATCGGGGCTCAGGAGACGGCGCGTGAACCGATCGGGGCTCGGAGAAGGCGCGTGGACCGATCGTGGCTCAGGAAGCGGCGCCTGGACCGATCGTGGCCCGGAGGAGGCGCGAAAAGGCATCTGGGCTTACAAGACGACGCGTGGATCGATCGGGGCT
The DNA here is from genome assembly GCA_946811545.1 of Netelia fuscicornis. Lineage (NCBI taxonomy): Eukaryota > Metazoa > Arthropoda > Insecta > Hymenoptera > Ichneumonidae > Netelia > Netelia fuscicornis. The sequence goes on from OX328012.1 coordinate 30,934,827, forward strand.
CGGAGACGGCGCATGAACCGACCGGGGCTCAGGAGACAGCGCGTGGACTGATCGGGGCTCGGAGACGGCGCGTTAACCGATCGGGGCTTAGGAGGCCGCGCGTGGACAGATCGAGGCTCGGCGAAGGCGCGTGGACCGATCGGGACTCGGAGACGGCGTGTGAACGTATCGGGGCTTAGGAGACGATGCGTTGACCGATCGGGGCTCATGAGACGGCGCGTAGACCGATCGGGGCTCCGGCGGCGACGCGTGGACCGATCGGGGCCCAGGAAACGGGGCGTGGATCGATCGGTGCTCGAAGACGACGCGTGGAACGATCGGGGCTCACGAGACGGCACGTGAACCGATCGGGGCTCGGAGACGGCGCGTGGACCGATCTGGGCTTAGGAGACGGCGCGTGGACCGATCGGAGATCAGGAGATGACGCGTGGACCGATCGGGGCTCTGGAAGCGGCGCACGGACCGATCGTGGCTCGGAGACGGCGCGTGGACCGATCGGGGCTCAGGAGACGGCGCGTAGACCGATCAGGGCTTCGGAGACGGTACGTGGACCGATCGAGGCTCGGAGACGGCGCGTGGACCGACCGGTGCTCAGGAGGCCGCGTGTGGACCGATCGGGACTCGGCGACGACGCGTGGACTGATCGAGCCTCGGAGACGACGCGTGTATGGGTCGGATATTAGGGGACGACACTTGGAACGATTGGGGCTCAGGAGACGGCGCTTGCACTGACCGGAGCTCGGAGACGGCGCGTGGAGCGATTGGGGCTCAGGAGACGACGCGTGGATCGATCGGGGCTCAGGAGACGACGCGTCGACCGATCGGGGCTCAGGAGGCGGCGCGTGGACCGATTGGGTGTCACGAGACGGCGCGTGGACCGAGTGGGGCTCGGATACGGCGCGTGAACCGACCGGGGCTCAGGAGGCCGCGCGTGGACCGATCGGTGCTCGGAGACGGCGCGTGGACGGACCGTGGCTTAGAATGCGTCACGCGGATCGATCGGGGCTCGGAGACGGCGCGTGGACCGAACGGGGCTCGGAGATGGCGCGTGGACCGATCGGGGCTCAGGAGGCGGCGCGTGTACCGATCGGCGCTCGGAGACGGCGCGTGGACCGATCGGGGCTTAGGAGACGACGCGTGGACCGATTGGGGCTCAGGAGGCCGCGCGTGGACCGATCGGGGTTTGGATACGACGCGTGGACCGATCGGGGCTCGGAGACAGCGAGTGGACCGATTGGGACTCACGAGACGGCGCAGGGACCGATCGGGGCTCGGAGACGGCGCGTGGAACGATCGGGGCTCAGGAGACGGTGCGTTAACCGATTGGGGCTTAGGAGACGATGCGTGGACCGATCGGGGCTCGAAGACGGCGGGTGGACCGATCGGGGCTCGGAGACAGCGCGTGGACCGACTGGGGCTCAGGCGATTGCGCGTGGACCAATTGGGGTTCGGCGACGGCGCGTGGATCGATCGGGGCTTAGGAGACGGCGCGTGCACCGATCGGGGCCCGGAGACGGGTCGTGGACAGATTGGGGCTTAGCAGACGGCGCGTGGACCGATCGGGGCTCACGAGACGGCGCGTCGACCGATCGGAGCTCAGGAGACGGCGCGCAGACCGATCGGGGCGCAGGAGGCGGCGCGTGGACCGATTGGGGCGCAGGAGGCGGTGCGTGAACCGATTGGGGCTTAGGAGACGGCGCGTGGACCAATCGGCGCTCAGGAGACTCGCGTGGATCGATCGGGGCTAAGGAGGCAACGCGGGGACCCATCGGGGCTCGAAGACGGCGTGTGGACGTATCGGGGCTTAGGAGACGACGCGTGGACTGATCGGAGCTCAGGAGAAGACGCGTGGACCGATCGGGGCTTAGGAGAGGACCCGTCGACCGATCGGGGCTCAGGAGACGACGCGTGGACCGATCGAGGTTTAGCAGAGGACGCGTCGACCGATCGGGGCTCACGAGGCAGTGAGTGGACGGATCGGGACTCAGGAGACGGCGCGTGAACCGATCGGCGCTCGGAGACGGGGCGTGGACCGATTGGGGTTTAGCAGAGGACGCGTCGACCGATCGGGGCTCAGGAAAACAGCGCGTGGACGGATCGAGTCTCAGGAGACGGCGCGTGAACCAATCGGTGCTCGGAGACGGGGCGTGGACCGATCGGGGCTTAGGAGACGGTGCGTGCACCGATCGGCGCTCGGGAGACTGCGCGTGGATGGATCGGGGCTTCGGGAACGACGCGTGGACCGATCGGGGCTCAGGAGACGGCGCGTGGACCGATCGGGGCTCGGATACGGCGTGTGGACCGATCGGAGCTCGGAGACGTGGCGTGGACCGGTCCGGGCTCAGGAGACAGCGCGTGAAATGATCGGCGCTTTGAGACGGCGTGTGAACGTATCGGGGCTTAGGAGACGATGCGTTGACCGATCGGGGCTCATGAGACGGCGCGTAGACCGATCGGGGCCCAGGAAACGGGGCGTGGATCGATCGGTGCTCGAAGACGACGCGTGGAACGATCGGGGCTCACGAGACGGCACGTGAACCGATCGGGGCTCGGAGACGGCGCGTGGACCGATCTGGGCTTAGGAGACGGCGCGTGGACCGATCGGAGATCAGGACATGACGCGTGGACCGATCGGGGCTCGGGAAGCGGCGCACGGACCGATCGTGGCTCGGAGACGGCGCGTGGACCGATCGGGGCTCAGGAGACGGCGCGTAGACCGATCGGGGCTTCGGAGACGGTACGTGGACCGATCGAGGCTCGGAGACGGCGCGTGGACCGACCGGTGCTCAGGAGGCCGCGTGTGGACCGATCGGGACTCGGCGACGACGCGTGGACTGATCGAGCCTCGGAGACGACGCGTGTATGGGTCGGATATTAGGGGACGACGCTTGGAACGATTGGGGCTCAGGAGACGGCGCTTGCACCGACCGGAGCTCGGAGACGGCGCGTGGAGCGATCGGGGCTCAGGAAACGACGCGTGGATCGATCGGGGCTCAGGAGACGACGCGTCGACCGATCGGGGCTCAGGAGGCGGCGCGTGGACCGATTGGGAGTCACGAGACGGCGCGTGGACCGAGTGGGGCTTAGGAGACGACGCGTGGACCGATTGGGGCTCAGGAGGCCGCGCGTGGACCGATCGGGGTTTGGATACGACGCGTGGACCGATCGGGGCTCGGAGACAGCGAGTGGACCGATTGGGACTCACGAGACGGCGCAGGGACCGATCGGGGCTCGGAGACGGCGCGTGGAACGATCGGGGCTCAGGAGACGGTGCGTTAACCGATTGGGGCTTAGGAGACGATGCGTGGACCGATCGGGGCTCGAAGACGGCGGGTGGACCGATCGGGGCTCGGAGACAGCGCGTGGACCGACTGGGGCTCAGGCGATTGCGCGTGGACCAATTGGGGTTCGGCGACGGCGCGTGGATCGATCGGGGCTTAGGAGACGGCGCGTGCACCGATCGGGGCCCGGAGACGGGTCGTGGACAGATTGGGGCTTAGCAGACGGCGCGTGGACCGATCGGGGCTCACGAGACGGCGCGTCGACCGATCGGAGCTCAGGAGACGGCGCGCAGACCGATCGGGGCGCAGGAGGCGGCGCGTGGACCGATTGGGGCGCAGGAGGCGGTGCGTGAACCGATTGGGGCTTAGGAGACGGCGCGTGGACCAATCGGCGCTCAGGAGACTCGCGTGGATCGATCGGGGCTAAGGAGGCAACGCGGGGACCCATCGGGGCTCGAAGACGGCGTGTGGACGTATCGGGGCTTAGGAGACGACGCGTGGACTGATCGGAGCTCAGGAGAAGACGCGTGGACCGATCGGGGCTTAGGAGAGGACCCGTCGACCGATCGGGGCTCAGGAGACGACGCGTGGACCGATCGAGGTTTAGCAGAGGACGCGTCGACCGATCGGGGCTCACGAGACAGTGAGTGGACGGATCGGGACTCAGGAGACGGCGCGTGAACCGATCGGCGCTCGGAGACGGGGCGTGGACCGATTGGGGTTTAGCAGAGGACGCGTCGACCGATCGGGGCTCAGGAAAACAGCGCGTGGACGGATCGAGTCTCAGGAGACGGCGCGTGAACCAATCGGTGCTCGGAGACGGGGCGTGGACCGATCGGGGCTTAGGAGACGGTGCGTGCACCGATCGGCGCTCGGGAGACTGCGCGTGGATGGATCGGGGCTTCGGGAACGACGCGTGGACCGATCGGGGCTCAGGAGACGGCGCGTGGACCGATCGGGGCTCGGATACGGCGTGTGGACCGATCGGAGCTCGGAGACGTGGCGTGGACCGGTCCGGGCTCAGGAGACAGCGCGTGAAATGATCGGCGCTTTGAGACGGCGTGTGAACGTATCGGGGCTTAGGAGACGATGCGTTGACCGATCGGGGCTCATGAGACGGCGCGTAGACCGATCGGGGCCCAGGAAACGGGGCGTGGATCGATCGGTGCTCGAAGACGACGCGTGGAACGATCGGGGCTCACGAGACGGCACGTGAACCGATCGGGGCTCGGAGACGGCGCGTGGACCGATCTGGGCTTAGGAGACGGCGCGTGGACCGATCGGAGATCAGGACATGACGCGTGGACCGATCGGGGCTCGGGAAGCGGCGCACGGACCGATCGTGGCTCGGAGACGGCGCGTGGACCGATCGGGGCTCAGGAGACGGCGCGTAGACCGATCGGGGCTTCGGAGACGGTACGTGGACCGATCGAGGCTCGGAGACGGCGCGTGGACCGACCGGTGCTCAGGAGGCCGCGTGTGGACCGATCGGGACTCGGCGACGACGCGTGGACTGATCGAGCCTCGGAGACGACGCGTGTATGGGTCGGATATTAGGGGACGACGCTTGGAACGATTGGGGCTCAGGAGACGGCGCTTGCACCGACCGGAGCTCGGAGACGGCGCGTGGAGCGATCGGGGCTCAGGAAACGACGCGTGGATCGATCGGGGCTCAGGAGACGACGCGTCGACCGATCGGGGCTCAGGAGGCGGCGCGTGGACCGATTGGGAGTCACGAGACGGCGCGTGGACCGAGTGGGGCTCGGATACGGCGCGTGAACCGACCGGGGCTCAGGAGGCCGCGCGTGGACCGATCGCAGCTCGGCGACGGCGCGTGGACCGATCGGGGCTCGGAGACGACGCGTGTATGGGTCGGATATTAGGGGACGACGCTTGGAACGATTGGGGCTCAGGAGACGGCGCTTGCACCGACCGGAGCTCGGAGACGGCGCGTGGAGCGATCGGGGCTCAGGAAACGACGCGTGGATCGATCGGGGCTCAGGAGACGACGCGTCGACCGATCGGGGCTCAGGAGGCGGCGCGTGGACCGATTGGGAGTCACGAGACGGCGCGTGGACCGAGTGGGGCTTAGGAGACGACGCGTGGACCGATTGGGGCTCAGGAGGCCGCGCGTGGACCGATCGGGGTTTGGATACGACGCGTGGACCGATCGGGGCTCGGAGACAGCGAGTGGACCGATTGGGACTCACGAGACGGCGCAGGGACCGATCGGGGCTCGGAGACGGCGCGTGGAACGATCGGGGCTCAGGAGACGGTGCGTTAACCGATTGGGGCTTAGGAGACGATGCGTGGACCGATCGGGGCTCGAAGACGGCGGGTGGACCGATCGGGGCTCGGAGACAGCGCGTGGACCGACTGGGGCTCAGGCGATTGCGCGTGGACCAATTGGGGTTCGGCGACGGCGCGTGGATCGATCGGGGCTTAGGAGACGGCGCGTGCACCGATCGGGGCCCGGAGACGGGTCGTGGACAGATTGGGGCTTAGCAGACGGCGCGTGGACCGATCGGGGCTCACGAGACGGCGCGTCGACCGATCGGAGCTCAGGAGACGGCGCGCAGACCGATCGGGGCGCAGGAGGCGGCGCGTGGACCGATTGGGGCGCAGGAGGCGGTGCGTGAACCGATTGGGGCTTAGGAGACGGCGCGTGGACCAATCGGCGCTCAGGAGACTCGCGTGGATCGATCGGGGCTAAGGAGGCAACGCGGGGACCCATCGGGGCTCGAAGACGGCGTGTGGACGTATCGGGGCTTAGGAGACGACGCGTGGACTGATCGGAGCTCAGGAGAAGACGCGTGGACCGATCGGGGCTTAGGAGAGGACCCGTCGACCGATCGGGGCTCAGGAGACGACGCGTGGACCGATCGAGGTTTAGCAGAGGACGCGTCGACCGATCGGGGCTCACGAGACAGTGAGTGGACGGATCGGGACTCAGGAGACGGCGCGTGAACCGATCGGCGCTCGGAGACGGGGCGTGGACCGATTGGGGTTTAGCAGAGGACGCGTCGACCGATCGGGGCTCAGGAAAACAGCGCGTGGACGGATCGAGTCTCAGGAGACGGCGCGTGAACCAATCGGTGCTCGGAGACGGGGCGTGGACCGATCGGGGCTTAGGAGACGGTGCGTGCACCGATCGGCGCTCGGGAGACTGCGCGTGGATGGATCGGGGCTTCGGGAACGACGCGTGGACCGATCGGGGCTCAGGAGACGGCGCGTGGACCGATCGGGGCTCGGATACGGCGTGTGGACCGATCGGAGCTCGGAGACGTGGCGTGGACCGGTCCGGGCTCAGGAGACAGCGCGTGAAATGATCGGCGCTTTGAGACGGCGTGTGAACGTATCGGGGCTTAGGAGACGATGCGTTGACCGATCGGGGCTCATGAGACGGCGCGTAGACCGATCGGGGCCCAGGAAACGGGGCGTGGATCGATCGGTGCTCGAAGACGACGCGTGGAACGATCGGGGCTCACGAGACGGCACGTGAACCGATCGGGGCTCGGAGACGGCGCGTGGACCGATCTGGGCTTAGGAGACGGCGCGTGGACCGATCGGAGATCAGGACATGACGCGTGGACCGATCGGGGCTCGGGAAGCGGCGCACGGACCGATCGTGGCTCGGAGACGGCGCGTGGACCGATCGGGGCTCAGGAGACGGCGCGTAGACCGATCGGGGCTTCGGAGACGGTACGTGGACCGATCGAGGCTCGGAGACGGCGCGTGGACCGACCGGTGCTCAGGAGGCCGCGTGTGGACCGATCGGGACTCGGCGACGACGCGTGGACTGATCGAGCCTCGGAGACGACGCGTGTATGGGTCGGATATTAGGGGACGACGCTTGGAACGATTGGGGCTCAGGAGACGGCGCTTGCACCGACCGGAGCTCGGAGACGGCGCGTGGAGCGATCGGGGCTCAGGAAACGACGCGTGGATCGATCGGGGCTCAGGAGACGACGCGTCGACCGATCGGGGCTCAGGAGGCGGCGCGTGGACCGATTGGGAGTCACGAGACGGCGCGTGGACCGAGTGGGGCTCGGATACGGCGCGTGAACCGACCGGGGCTCAGGAGGCCGCGCGTGGACCGATCGCAGCTCGGCGACGGCGCGTGGACCGATCGGGGCTCGGAGACGACGCGTGAACCGATCGGGGCTCAGAAGACGGCGCGTGGACTGATCGGTCCTCGGAGACGGCGCGTGGACGGACCGTGGCTTAGAATGCGTCACGCTGATCGATCGGGGCTCAGAGACGGCGTGTGGACGTATCGGGGGTTAAGAGACGATGCGTGGACCGATCGGGGCTCAGGAGATGGCGCGTGGACCGATCGGGGCTTCGGAGACGGTACGTGGACCGATCGAGGCTCGGAGACGGCGCGTGGACCGATCGGGGCTCAGGAGACGGCGCGTGGACTGATCGGTGCTCGGAGACGGCGCGTGGACGGACCGTGGCTTAGAATGCGTCACGCGGATCGATCGGGGCTCGGAGACGGCGCGTGGACCGACCGGGGCTAAGGAGGCCGCGCATGGACCTATCGAGGCTTAGGAGCCGACGCGTGGACCGATCGGGGCTGAGGAGACGGCGCGTGGACCGAACGGGGCTCGGAGATGGCGCGTGGACCGATCGGGGCTCAGGAGGCGGCGCGTGTACCGATCGGCGCTCGGAGACGGCGCGTGGACCGATCGGGGCTTAGGAGACGGCGCGTGGACCGATCGGGGCTCGGAGACAGCGCGTGGATCAACCGGGGCTCAGGCGGTTGCGCATGGACCAATTGGGGTTCGGCGACGGCGCGTGGACCGATCCGGGCTCTGGAAGCGGCGCACGGACCGATCGTGGCTCGGAGACGGCGCGTGGAGCGATCGGGGCTCAGGAGACGACGCGTCGACCGTTCGGGGCTCAGGAGACGGCGCGCGGACCGGTCGGGGCTTAGGAGACTGCGCGTGGAGCAATCGGGGCTCAGGAGGCGGCGCGTGGATCGATCGGGGCTCAGGAGACGACGCGTGGACCGATTGGGGCTCAGGAGGCCGCGCGTGGACCGTACGGGGCTCGGAGACGGCGCGTGGACCGATCGGGGCTCAGGAGGCGGCGCGTGAACCGATCGGCGCTCGGAGACGGCGCGTGGACCGATCGGGGCTTAGGAGACGGCGCGTGGACCGATTGGGGCTCAGGAGGCCGCGCGTGGACCGATCGGGGTTTGGATACAACGCGTGGACCGATCGGGGCTCGGAGACTCCGCGTGGACCAACCGGGGCTCAGGCGGTTGCGCGTGGACCAATTGGGGTTCGGCGACGACGCGTGGACCGATCCGGGCTCTGGAAGCGGCGCACGGACCGATCGTGGCTCGGAGACGGCGCGTGGAGGCATCGGGGCTTTGAAGACGACGCGTGGACCGAACAGTGCTCAGAAACCAGCTGGTGGAGCGATCGGGACTCAGGAGACGACGCGTCGATCGATCGGGGCTCAGGAGACGCCGCGTCGACCGTTCGGGGCTCAGGAGACGGCGCGCGGACCGGCCGGGGCTTAGGAGACTAGCGTGGATCGATCGGGGCTCCGGAGGCGGCGCGTGGACCGATTGGAGAGCGGGAGATGGTGCGTGGACCGATCGGGGCGCGGAGACGGCGCATGGACCGATCGGGGCTTAGGAGTCGACGCGTTGACCGATCGGGACTCAGGAGGCGGCGCGTGGACCGATCGGCGATCGGGAACCGGTCCGTGGAGCGATCGGGGCTTAGGAGATGGCACGTGGACTGATCGGGGCTCGGGAAGCGGCGCCTGAACCGATCGTGGCTCGGAGACGGCGCGTGGAGGCATCGGGTCTTAGAAGACGACGCATGGACCGATCAGGTCTCAGGAAACGGCGCGTGGACCGATTGGAGCTCGGAGACGACGCGTGGACCGACTGGGGCTCAGGCGGTTGCGCGTGGACCAATTGGGGTCCGGCGACGGCGCGTGGACCCATCGGGGCTCGGAGACGAAGCGTGTACGGATCGGGGCTTCATGACGGCGGCTTTATCGATCGCGGCTCGGAGACGGCCCGTGGACAGATCGGGGCTTAGGAGACGGCGCGTGGACCGATCGGGGCTCAGGAGACGGCGCGTGGACCGGTCGGGGCTTAGGAGACTGCGCGTGGAGCAATCGGGGCTCAGGAGGCGGCGCGTGGATCGATCGGGGCTCAGGAGACGACGCGTCGATGGATCGGGTCTTAGGAGCCGACGCGTGGACCGATTGGTGCTCAGGAGACGGCGCGTGGAGCGATCGGGGCTGAGGAGACGACGCGTGGATCGATCGGGGCTCAGGTGACGGCGCGCGGACCAACCGGGGCTCAGGAGACTCGCGTGGATCGATCGGTGCTCCGGAGGCGCCGCGTGGACCGATGGGGATCAGGAGACGCTGCGCAGACCGATCGGGGCTTAGGAGACGACGCGTGGACCGATCGGGGCGTAGGACACTACGCGTGTACCTATCGGGGCTCACGAGACAGCGTGTGGACCGATTGGGGCTCAGGAGACGGCGCGTAGACCAATCGGTGCTCAGAGACGGCGCGTAGAACGATCGGTGTTCGGAGACGGCGCGTGGACGGACCGCGGCTTAGAATGCGGCACGCGGACCGGTCGGGGATCGGACACAGCGTGTGGACCGATCGAGGCACGGAGACGACGCGTTTACGGATCGGGGATCAGGAGACGACGCGTGGAACGATCCGGGCTCAGGAGACGGAGCGTGGACCGATCGGGGCTCACGAGACGGCACGTGAACCGATCGGGGCTCGGAGACGGCGCGTGGACTGATCGAGCCTCGGAGACGACGCGTGTATGGGTCGGATATTAGGGGACGACACTTGGAACGATTGGGGCTCAGGAGACGGCGCTTGCACTGACCGGAGCTCGGAGACGGCGCGTGGAGCGATTGGGGCTCAGGAGACGACGCGTGGATCGATCGGGGCTCAGGAGACGACGCGTCGACCGATCGGGGCTCAGGAGGCGGCGCGTGGACCGATTGGGTGTCACGAGACGGCGCGTGGACCGAGTGGGGCTCGGATACGGCGCGTGAACCGACCGGGGCTCAGGAGGCCGCGCGTGGACCGATCGGTGCTCGGAGACGGCGCGTGGACGGACCGTGGCTTAGAATGCGTCACGCGGATCGATCGGGGCTCGGAGACGGCGCGTGGACCGAACGGGGCTCGGAGATGGCGCGTGGACCGATCGGGGCTCAGGAGGCGGCGCGTGTACCGATCGGCGCTCGGAGACGGCGCGTGGACCGATCGGGGCTTAGGAGACGACGCGTGGACCGATTGGGGCTCAGGAGGCCGCGCGTGGACCGATCGGGGTTTGGATACGACGCGTGGACCGATCGGGGCTCGGAGACAGCGCGTGGACCAACCGGGGCTCAGGCGGTTGCGCGTGGACCAATTGGGGTTCGGCGACGGCGCGTGGACCGATCCGGGCTCTGGAAGCGGCGCACGGACCGATCGTGGCTCGGAGACGGCGCGTGGAGGCATCGGGGCTTTGAAGACGACGCGTGGACCGATCGGTGCTCAGAAAACGGCTCGTGGACCGATCAGGGCTCAGGAGACGGCGCGTGAACCGATCGGCGCTCGGAGACGGTACGTGGACCGATCGGGGCTCCGGAGGCGCCGCGTGGACCGATGGGGATCAGGACACCGTGCGTGGACCGATCGGCGCTCGGAGACGGCACGTGGACCGATCGGGGCTTAGGAGACGGCGCGTGGACCAATAGGAGATCAGGAGAGGACGCGTGGACCGATAGGGCTCTGGAAGCGGCGCACGGACCGATCGTGGCTCGGAGACGGCGCGTGGAGGCATCAGGGCTTTGAAGACGATGCGTGGACCGAACGGTGCTCAGAAAACGGCGCCTGGAGCGATCGGGACTCAGGAGACGGCGCGCGTACAGACCGGGGCTCAGAAACCTCGCGTAGATCGATCGGGGCTCCGGAGGCGCCGCGTGGACCGATGGGGATCAGGACACGGTGCGTGGACCGATCGGGGCTCGGAGACGGCGCGTGGACCGATCGGGGCCTAGGAGACGACGCGTGGACCGATCGGGGCTCGAAGACGGCGCGTGGACCGATCGGGGCTCGGAGACAGCGCGTCGACCGATCGGGGCACGGAGACGGCGCCTGGACCAATTGGGGTTCGGCGACGGCGCGTGGGCCGATCGGGGCTCGGAGACGGCGCGTCGACCGATCGGGGTTCGGAGACGGTTCCTGGACCGTCCGGGGCTCAGGAGGCGATGCGTGGACCGATCGGGGCTCAGGAGACTGCGCGTGGACCGATCGGGGCTCGGAGACGGCACGTTAACCGATCGGGGCTTAGGAGACGATGCTTGGACCGATCGGGCTCGGAGCCGGCGCGTGAACCGATCGGGGCTAAGGAGGCCGCGCATGGACCTATCGAGGCTTAGGAGCCGACGCGTGGACCGATCGGGGCTGAGGAGACGGCGCGTGGACCGAACGGGGCTCGGAGATGGCGCGTGGACCGATCGGGGCTCAGGAGGCGGCGCGTGTACCGATCGGCGCTCGGAGACGGCGCGTGGACCGATCGGGGCTTAGGAGACGGCGCGTGGACCGATCGGGGCTCGGAGACAGCGCGTGGATCAACCGGGGCTCAGGCGGTTGCGCATGGACCAATTGGGGTTCGGCGACGGCGCGTGGACCGATCCGGGCTCTGGAAGCGGCGCACGGACCGATCGTGGCTCGGAGACGGCGCGTGGAGCGATCGGGGCTCAGGAGACGACGCGTCGACCGTTCGGGGCTCAGGAGACGGCGCGCGGACCGGTCGGGGCTTAGGAGACTGCGCGTGGAGCAATCGGGGCTCAGGAGGCGGCGCGTGGATCGATCGGGGCTCAGGAGACGACGCGTGGACCGATTGGGGCTCAGGAGGCCGCGCGTGGACCGTACGGGGCTCGGAGACGGCGCGTGGACCGATCGGGGCTCAGGAGGCGGCGCGTGAACCGATCGGCGCTCGGAGACGGCGCGTGGACCGATCGGGGCTTAGGAGACGGCGCGTGGACCGATTGGGGCTCAGGAGGCCGCGCGTGGACCGATCGGGGTTTGGATACAACGCGTGGACCGATCGGGGCTCGGAGACTCCGCGTGGACCAACCGGGGCTCAGGCGGTTGCGCGTGGACCAATTGGGGTTCGGCGACGACGCGTGGACCGATCGGGGCTCGGAGACGGCGCGTCGACCGCTCGGGGTTCGGAGACGGCGCCTGGACCGTCTGGGGCTCAGGAGGCGATGCGTGGACCGATCGGGGCTCAGGAGACTGCGCGTGGATGGATCGGAGCTTAGGGAACGACGCGTGAACCGATCAGGGCTCAGGAGACGGCGCGTGAACCGATCGGCGCTCGGAGACGGTACGTGGACCGATCGGGGCTCCGGAGGCGCCGCGTGGACCGATGGGGATCAGGACACGGTGCGTGGACCGATCGGCGCTCGGCGACGGCACGTGGACCGATCGGGGCTTAGGAGACGGCGCGTGGACCAATAGGAGATCAGGTGAGGACGCGTGGACCGATAGGGCTCTGGAAGCGGCGCACGGACCGATCGTGGCTCGGAGACGGCGCGTGGAGGCATCAGGGCTTTGAAGACGATGCGTGGACCGATCGGGGCTCAGGAGACGACGCGTCGACCGATCGGGGCTCAGGAGACGGCGCGCGGACCGACCGGGGCTCAGAAGCCTCGCGTGGATCGATCGGGACTCCGGAGGCGCCGCGTGGACCGATGGGGATCAGGACACGGTGCGTGGACCGATCGGGGCTCGGAGACGGCGCGTGGACCGATCGGGGCAGAGGAGACGACGCGTGGACAGATCGGGGCGTAGGAGACGACGCGTGTACCTATCGGGGCTCAGGAGACAGCGAGTGGACCGATTGGGACTCACGAGACGGCGCAGGGACCGATCGGGGCTCGGAGACGGCGCGTGGAACGATCGGGGCTCAGGAGACGGTGCGTTAACCGATTGGGGCTTAGGAGACGATGCGTGGACCGATCGGGGCTCGAAGACGGCGGGTGGACCGATCGGGGCTCGGAGACAGCGCGTGGACCGACTGGGGCTCAGGCGATTGCGCGTGGACCAATTGGGGTTCGGCGACGGCGCGTGGATCGATCGGGGCTTAGGAGACGGCGCGTGCACCGATCGGGGCCCGGAGACGGGTCGTGGACAGATTGGGGCTTAGCAGACGGCGCGTGGACCGATCGGGGCTCACGAGACGGCGCGTCGACCGATCGGAGCTCAGGAGACGGCGCGCAGACCGATCGGGGCGCAGGAGGCGGCGCGTGGACCGATTGGGGCGCAGGAGGCGGTGCGTGAACCGATTGGGGCTTAGGAGACGGCGCGTGGACCAATCGGCGCTCAGGAGACTCGCGTGGATCGATCGGGGCTAAGGAGGCAACGCGGGGTCCCATCGGGGCTCGAAGACGGCGTGTGGACGTATCGGGGCTTAGGAGACGACGCGTGGACTGATCGGAGCTCAGGAGAAGACGCGTGGACCGATCGGGGCTTAGGAGAGGACCCGTCGACCGATCGGGGCTCAGGAGACTACGCGTGGACCGATCGAGGTTTAGCAGAGGACGCGTCGACCGATCGGGGCTCACGAGACAGTGAGTGGACGGATCGGGACTCAGGAGACGGCGCGTGAACCGATCGGCGCTCGGAGACGGGGCGTGGACCGATTGGGGTTTAGCAGAGGACGCGTCGACCGATCGGGGCTCAGGAAAACAGCGCGTGGACGGATCGAGTCTCAGGAGACGGCGCGTGAACCAATCGGTGCTCGGAGACGGGGCGTGGACCGATCGGGGCTTAGGAGACGGTGCGTGCACCGATCGGCGCTCGGGAGACTGCGCGTGGATGGATCGGGGCTTCGGGAACGACGCGTGGACCGATCGGGGCTCAGGAGACGGCGCGTGGACCGATCGGGGCCTAGGAGACGACGCGTGGACCGATCACGGCTCGAAGACGGCGCGTGGACCGATCGGGGCTCGGATACGGCGTGTGGACCGATCGGAGCTCGGAGACGTGGCGTGGACCGGTCCGGGCTCAGGAGACAGCGCGTGAAATGATCGGCGCTTTGAGACGGCGTGTGAACGTATCGGGGCTTAGGAGACGATGCGTTGACCGATCGGGGCTCATGAGACGGCGCGTAGACCGATCGGGGCCCAGGAAACGGGGCGTGGATCGATCGGTGCTCGAAGACGACGCGTGGAACGATCGGGGCTCACGAGACGGCACGTGAACCGATCGGGGCTCGGAGACGGCGCGTGGACCGATCTGGGCTTAGGAGACGGCGCGTGGACCGATCGGAGATCAGGACATGACGCGTGGACCGATCGGGGCTCGGGAAGCGGCGCACGGACCGATCGTGGCTCGGAGACGGCGCGTGGACCGATCGGGGCTCAGGAGACGGCGCGTAGACCGATCGGGGCTTCGGAGACGGTACGTGGACCGATCGAGGCTCGGAGACGGCGCGTGGACCGACCGGTGCTCAGGAGGCCGCGTGTGGACCGATCGGGACTCGGCGACGACGCGTGGACTGATCGAGCCTCGGAGACGACGCGTGTATGGGTCGGATATTAGGGGACGACGCTTGGAACGATTGGGGCTCAGGAGACGGCGCTTGCACCGACCGGAGCTCGGAGACGGCGCGTGGAGCGATCGGGGCTCAGGAAACGACGCGTGGATCGATCGGGGCTCAGGAGACGACGCGTCGACCGATCGGGGCTCAGGAGGCGGCGCGTGGACCGATTGGGAGTCACGAGACGGCGCGTGGACCGAGTGGGGCTCGGATACGGCGCGTGAACCGACCGGGGCTCAGGAGGCCGCGCGTGGACCGATCGCAGCTCGGCGACGGCGCGTGGACCGATCGGGGCTCGGAGACGACGCGTGAACCGATCGGGGCTCAGGAGATGGCGCGTGGACCGATCGGGGCTTCGGAGACGGTACGTGGACCGATCGAGGCTCGGAGACGGCGCGTGGACCGATCGGGGCTCAGGAGACGGCGCGTGGACTGATCGGTGCTCGGAGACGGCGCGTGGACGGACCGTGGCTTAGAATGCGTCACGCGGATCGATCGGGGCTCGGAGACGGCGCGTGGACCGACCGGGGCTAAGGAGGCCGCGCATGGACCTATCGAGGCTTAGGAGCCGACGCGTGGACCGATCGGGGCTGAGGAGACGGCGCGTGGACCGAACGGGGCTCGGAGATGGCGCGTGGACCGATCGGGGCTCAGGAGGCGGCGCGTGTACCGATCGGCGCTCGGAGACGGCGCGTGGACCGATCGGGGCTTAGGAGACGGCGCGTGGACCGATCGGGGCTCGGAGACAGCGCGTGGATCAACCGGGGCTCAGGCGGTTGCGCATGGACCAATTGGGGTTCGGCGACGGCGCGTGGACCGATCCGGGCTCTGGAAGCGGCGCACGGACCGATCGTGGCTCGGAGACGGCGCGTGGAGCGATCGGGGCTCAGGAGACGACGCGTCGACCGTTCGGGGCTCAGGAGACGGCGCGCGGACCGGTCGGGGCTTAGGAGACTGCGCGTGGAGCAATCGGGGCTCAGGAGGCGGCGCGTGGATCGATCGGGGCTCAGGAGACGACGCGTGGACCGATTGGGGCTCAGGAGGCCGCGCGTGGACCGTACGGGGCTCGGAGACGGCGCGTGGACCGATCGGGGCTCAGGAGGCGGCGCGTGAACCGATCGGCGCTCGGAGACGGCGCGTGGACCGATCGGGGCTTAGGAGACGGCGCGTGGACCGATTGGGGCTCAGGAGGCCGCGCGTGGACCGATCGGGGTTTGGATACAACGCGTGGACCGATCGGGGCTCGGAGACTCCGCGTGGACCAACCGGGGCTCAGGCGGTTGCGCGTGGACCAGTTGGGGTTCGGCGACGACGCGTGGACCGATCCGGGCTCTGGAAGCGGCGCACGGACCGATCGTGGCTCGGAGACGGCGCGTGGAGGCATCGGGGCTTTGAAGACGACGCGTGGACCGAACAGTGCTCAGAAACCAGCTCGTGGAGCGATCGGGACTCAGGAGACGACGCGTCGATCGATCGGGGCTCAGGAGACGCCGCGTCGACCGTTCGGGGCTCAGGAGACGGCGCGCGGACCGGCCGGGGCTTAGGAGACTAGCGTGGATCGATCGGGGCTCCGGAGGCGGCGCGTGGACCGATTGGAGAGCGGGAGATGGTGCGTGGACCGATCGGGGCGCGGAGACGGCGCATGGACCGATCGGGGCTTAGGAGTCGACGCGTTGACCGATCGGGACTCAGGAGGCGGCGCGTGGACCGATCGGCGATCGGGAACCGGTCCGTGGAGCGATCGGGGCTTAGGAGATGGCACGTGGACTGATCGGGGCTCGGGAAGCGGCGCCTGAACCGATCGTGGCTCGGAGACGGCGCGTGGAGGCATCGGGTCTTAGAAGACGACGCATGGACCGATCAGGTCTCAGGAAACGGCGCGTGGACCGATTGGAGCTCGGAGACGACGCGTGGACCGACTGGGGCTCAGGCGGTTGCGCGTGGACCAATTGGGGTCCGGCGACGGCGCGTGGACCCATCGGGGCTCGGAGACGAAGCGTGTACGGATCGGGGCTTCATGACGGCGGCTTTATCGATCGCGGCTCGGAGACGGCCCGTGGACAGATCGGGGCTTAGGAGACGGCGCGTGGACCGATCGGGGCTCAGGAGACGGCGCGTGGACCGGTCGGGGCTTAGGAGACTGCGCGTGGAGCAATCGGGGCTCAGGAGGCGGCGCGTGGATCGATCGGGGCTCAGGAGACGACGCGTCGATGGATCGGGTCTTAGGAGCCGACGGGTGGACCGATTGGTGCTCAGGAGACGGCGCGTGGAGCGATCGGGGCTGAGGAGACGACGCGTGGATCGATCGGGGCTCAGGTGACGGCGCGCGGACCAACCGGGGCTCAGGAGACTCGCGTGGATCGATCGGTGCTCCGGAGGCGCCGCGTGGACCGATGGGGATCAGGAGACGCTGCGCAGACCGATCGGGGCTTAGGAGACGACGCGTGGACCGATCGGGGCGTAGGACACTACGCGTGTACCTATCGGGGCTCACGAGACAGCGTGTGGACCGATTGGGGCTCAGGAGACGGCGCGTAGACCAATCGGTGCTCAGAGACGGCGCGTAGAACGATCGGTGTTCGGAGACGGCGCGTGGACGGACCGCGGCTTAGAATGCGGCACGCGGACCGGTCGGGGATCGGACACAGCGTGTGGACCGATCGAGGCACGGAGACGACGCGTTTACGGATCGGGGCTCACGAGACGGCGCGTCGACCGATCGGGGCTCAGGAGACGGCGCGTGGACGGATCGTTCTCAGGAGACGGCGCGTGAACCGATCGGCGCTCGGAGACGGGTCCTGGACCGACCGGGGCTCAGGACACCGCACGTGGACCCATCGGGGCTCGGAGACGGCGCGTGGAACGATCGGGGCTCGGAGTCGGCGCGTTAACCGATCGGGGCTCAGGAAGCGGCGCCTGGACCGATCGTGGCTCGGAGACGGCGCGAGGAGGCATCTGGGCTTAGAAGACGACGCGTGGATCGATCGGGGCTCGGAGACGGTGCGTGAACCGACCGGGGCGCAGGAGGCCGCGCGTGGACCTATCGAGGCTCGGCGACGGCGCGTGGACCGATCGGGGCTCGGCGACTGCGCGTGGACCTATCGAGGCTCGGAGACGGCACGTGGACCGATCAGGGCTTTGGAGACGTCGCGTGGACCGATCGGGGCTTAGAATGCGTCACGCGGACCGATCGGGGCTCGGATACGGCGTGTGGACGTATCGGGGCTTAGGAGACGATGCGTGGACCGATCGGGGCTCAGCAGACCTGAGCCCCGATCGGTCGACGCGTCGTTTCCTGAGTCGCGATCGATCGACGCGTCGTCTTCTTAGCCCCGATGCCTCCACGCGCCGTCTCCAAGCCACGATCGGTCTAGGCGCCGCTTCCTGAGCCCCGATCGGTTCAGGCGCCGCTACCTGAGCCCCGATCGGTCCACGCGGCGTCTCCTAAGCCGCGTTCCGTCCACGGGCCGTCTCCGAGCTGCTATCGGTAAACGCGCCGTCACCAAGCCCTGATCCGTACACGCGTCGTCTCCGAGCCCCGACCGGTCCACGCGCCGTCGCCGAGCCTCGATCGGTCCACGCGCGGCCTCCTGAGCCCCGATCGGTTCACGCGCCGGCTCCGAGCCCGATCGGACCACGTGCCGTCTCCTGAGCCCCGGTCGGTTCACGCGCCGTCTCCGAGCCCCGATGGGTCCACGCGCCGTCTCCTGAGCCCGGATCGGTCCACCCGTCGTCCTCGAATCCCCGATCCGCACACGCGTCGTCTCCGAGCCTCGACCGGTCCACGCGCCGTCTCCTGAGCCCCGATCATTCCACGCGCCGTCTCCTAAGCCGCGATCCGTCCACGGGCCGTCTCCGAGCTGCTATCGGTAAACGCGCCGTCACCAAGCCCTGATCCGTACACGCTTCGTCTCCGAGCCCCGATCGGTCCACGCGCCGTCTCCGAGCACCGATTGGTCCACGCGCCGTCGCCCGAACCCCAATTGGTCCACGCGCCGTCGCCCGAACCCCAATTGGTCCACGAGCAACCTCCTGAGCTCCAGTCGGTCCACGCGCAGTCGCCGAGCCCCGATCGATCCCCGCATCGTCTCCTAAGCCCCGATCGGTTGACGCGTCATTTACGAGCCCCGATCGGTCTACGCGCCGTCTCCTGAGCCCCGATCGGTCCACACGCCGTCTCCTAAGCCCCGATCCGTCCACGCGCAGTCGCCGAGCCCCGATCGGTCCACGCGCCGTCTCCTGAGCCCCGATACGTCCACGCGCAGTCGCCGAGCCCCGATCGGTCCACGCGCGGTCTCCTGAGCCCCGATCTGTCCACGCGCCGTCTCCGAGCCGCGATCGGTTCACAGATCGTCTCCTGAGCCCCGATCGGTTGACGTGCCGTCTCCGATCCCCGATCGGTCCACGCGCCGTCTCCGAGCCCCGGTCGGTCCACGCGCCGTCTCCGAGCCCCGATCGGTTCACGCATCGTCTCCTAAGCCCCGATCGGTCCAAGCGGCGTCTCCGAGCCTCGATCGGTCCACGCGCCGTCACCTGAGCCCCGATCGTTCCACGCGCCGTCTCCGAGCCTCGATCGGTCCACGCGCCGTCTCCTGAGCCCGGATCGTTCCATGCGTCGTCCCCGAATCCCCGATCCGTACACGCGTCGTCTCCGAGCCTCGATCGGTCCACGCGCCGTCGCCGAGCCCCGATCGGTCCAGGCGTATCCTCCTGAGCCCCGGTCGGTCCGCGCGCCGTCTCCTGAGCCCCGATCGGTCGACGCGTCGCTTCCTGATCCCCGATCGATCCACGCGCCGTCTACGAGCGCCGATCGGTCCGCGCGCAACCTCCTAAGCCCCAGTCGGTACACGCGCTGTCTCCGACCCCCGATCGGTCCACGTATCGTCTCCTAAGCCCCGTTCGGTTAACGCGTCGTTTCCGAGCCCCGATCGGTCTACGCGCCGTCTCCTGAGCCCCGATCGGTCCACGCGTCGATCCCTAAGCCCCGTTCCATGCACGCGCCGCCTCCTGAGCCCCGATCGGTCCACACCCCTTCTCCTGAGCCCCGATCGGTCAACGCGTCGTCTCATAAGCCCCGACCGGTTCACGCGCCGTCTGCTGTGCCCCGACCGATTCACGTGCCGTCTCCTAAGCCCCGATCGGTCCACCCGTCGTCTCTTAAGCCCCAATCGGTCCACGCGCCATCTCCGGGCGCCGATCATTTCACGCGCCGTCTCCTGAGCCCCGGTCGGTCCGCGCGCCGTCCCCTGAGCCCCGATCGGTCAACGCGTAGTCTCCTAAGCCCCGATTGGTCCACGCGCCGTCTCCGAGCGCCGATCGGTTCACGCGCCGTCTCCTGAGCCCCGATCGTTCCACGCGCCGTCTCCGAGCCCCGGTCGGTCCACGCGCCGTTGCCGAACCCCAATTGGTCCACGCGCAACCGCGTGAGCCCCAGTCGGTCCACGCGTTGTCTCCGAGCTCCAATCGGTCCACGCCCCGTTTCCTGAGCCCCGAAAGGTCCATACGTCGTCTTCTAAGCCCCGATGCCTCCACGCGCCGTCTCCGAGCCAGATCGGTTCAGGCGCCTCTTCCCGAGCTCCGATCAGTCCACCCGCCGTCTCCTAAGCCTCGATCGTTCCACACGCCGCCCCCTAAACCTCGATCGGTCCAGGCGTCGTCTCCTAAGCCCCGACCGGCTCACGCGCCGTCTCCTGTGCCCCGATCGATTCACGTGCCGTCTCCTAAGCCCCGATCGGTCCACCCATCGTCTCTTAAGCCCCAATCGGTCCACGCGCCGTCTCCTTAGCCCCGATCGCTCCACGGACCGTCTCCGAGTCCCGATGGGTCCACGCGCCGCATCCTGAGCCCCGATAGGTCGACGCACCGTCTCCTAAGCTCCGACCCGTCCACGGGCCGTCTCCTGAGCCCCGATTGCTCCACGGGCCGTTTCCTGAGCCCCGATCGTTCCACACGCCGTCTCCGTGCGCCGATCGGTTCACGCGCCGTCTCCTGAGCCCGGGTCGGTCCACGCGCCGTCGCCGAACCCCAATTGGTCCACGCGCAACCGCATGAGCCCAGGTTAGTCCACGCGCTGTTTCCGAGCCCCGATCGGTCCACGCGTCGTATCCGAACCCCGATCGGTCCACGCGCCGTCGCGGAGCCATGATCGGTCCACGCGCGGCCTCCTGAGTCCCGGTTGCTTCACGCGCCGTCTCCGAGCCCGATCGGTCCACGCATCGTCTCCTAAGCCCCTATCGGTTAACGCGCCGTCTCCGAGCCCAGATCGGTCCACGCGCAACCGCCTGAGCCCCAGTCGATCCACGCGCCGTTTCCTGAGCCCCGATCGGTCCACGCGCCGTCTCCTGGGCCCCGATCGGTCTACGCGTCGTCTCCTAAGCCCCGATTGGTGGACCTGCCGTCTCCCAGCCACGATCGGTCCACGCGCCGTCTGCAAAGCCCCGATCGGTCCACCCGCCGTCTTCGAGCCCCGATCGGTCCACGCATCGTCTCCTAAGCCCCAATCGGTTAACGCGCCGTCTCCGAGCCCCGATCCGTCCACGCGCAGTCGCCGAGCCCCGATCGGTTCACGCACGGTCTCCTGAGCCCCAGTCGGTACACGCGCTGTCTCCGAGCCCCGATGGGTCCACGCATCGTCTCCTAAGCCCCGCTCGGTTAACGCGTCGTTTCGGAGCCCCGATCGGTCTACGCGCCATCTCCTGAGCCCCGATCGGTCCACGCGTCGTCTCCTGAGCGCCGATCGTTCCACGCGCCGTCTCCGAGCGTCGATCGGTCCACGCGCCGTCCCCTGAGCCCCGATCGGTCCACGCGCCGTCTCCGAACGCCGATCCGTCCACGCGCCGTCTTCTGAGCCCCGATCGGTCCAGGCATCGTCTCCTAAGCCCCGGACGGTCCACCCGCCGTTTCCGAGCCCCGATCGCTCCACGCGCCGTCTCCTGAGCCCCGATCGGTCCACGCATCGTCTCCTAAGCCCCGATCCGTCGCCGCGTCGTCTCCTGAGCCCCGATCAATTGACCCGTCTTCTCCTGAGCCCCGATCGCTCCTCGCGCCGTCTCCGAGCCCCGATCGGTCCACGCGCCGTCTCCTGAGCCCCGATCGGTTCACGCATCGTCTCCTAAGCCCCGATACGTCCACACGCCGTATCCGAGCCCCGATCGGTCCGCGTGACGCATTCTAAGTCACGGTCCGTCCACGCGCCGTCCCCGAGCACCGATCGGTCCACGCGCCGTCTCCTGAGCCCCGATCGGTCCACGCGTCGTCTCCTAAGCCCCGATCAGTTAACGCGCCGTCTCCGAGCCCCGATGGGTCCGCGCGCCGGCTCCTAAGCCCCGATCGGTCCACGCGTCGTCTCCTAAGCCCCGATCGGTCGACGGGTCGTCTCCTAAGCCCCGATCGCTCGACGCGTCGTCTCCTAATCCCCGGTCGGTCCACGCGCCGTCGCCGAACCCCAATTGGTCCACGCGCCACCTCCTGAGCCCCAGTCGGTCCACGCGCTGTCTCCGAGCACCGATCGGTCTACGCATCGTCTCCTAAACCCCGCTCTGTTAACGCGTCGTCTCCTGAGCCCCGATCGCTCCACGCGCCGTCTCCTGAGCGCCGATCGGTCCACGTGTCGTCTCCGAGCACCGTTCGGTTCACGCGCCGTTTCCTGGGCCCCGATCATTCCACGCCCTGTCTCCGAGCCCCGATCGGTCCACGCGCCGTCTCCTCAGCCCCGATCGGTCCACGCGCCGTCTCCGAGCGCCGATTAGTTCACGCGCTGTCTCCTGAGCCCCGATAGGTACACGCGTAGTCTCCTAAGCCCCGATCGGTCCACGCGCCGCCTCCTGAGCCCCAGTCGATCAACGTGAGTCTCCTCATCCCCGATCGGTCCACGCGCCGTCTCGGAGCGCCGATTAATTCACGCGCCGTCTCCTGAGCCCCGATCGCTCCACGCGCCGTCTCCTGAGCCCCGATCGTTCCACGCGCCTTCCCCTAAGCCACGATCGGTCCACGCGCCGTCTCCGTGCGCCGATCATTTCACGCGCCGTCTCCTGAGCCCCGATCGTTCCACGCGTCGTCTCCTAAGCCCCGATCGCTCCACGCGTCGTCTCCTAAGCCCCGATCGCTCCACGCGTCGTCTCCTAAGCCCCGATCCGTCGACGCGTCGTCTCCTGAGCCACGATCAATTGACGCGTCTTCTCCTGAGCCCGATCGCTCCTCGCGCCGTCTCCTGAGCCCCGATCGGTCGACGCGTCGTCTTCTGAGCCCCGATCGATCCACGCGTCGTCTCCTGAGCCACGATCAATTGACGCGTCTTCTCCTGAGCCCGAACGCTCCTCGCGCCGTCTCCTGAGCCCCGATCGATCCACGCGCCGTCTCCTGAGCCCCGATCGGTCCACGCGCCGTCTCGGAGCGCCGATTGGTTCACGCGCCGTCTCCTGAGCCCCGATCGGTCCACGTATCGTCTTCTAAGCCCCGATCGGTCCACGCGCCGTCTCCGAGCCCCGATCGGTCCACGCGTCGTCTCCTAAACCCCGATCGGTCCACGCGCCGTCTCCTGTGCCCCGATCGGTCGACGCGTCCTCTCCTAAACCCCGATCGGTCCACGCGTCGTCTCCTAAGCCCCGATCGGTCCACGCGTCGTCTCCTAAGCCCCGATCCGTCGAACCGTCGTCTCCTGAGCCACGATCAATTGACGCTTCTTCTCCTGAGCCCGATCGCTCCTCGCGCCGTCTCCTGAGCGCCGATCGGTCCACGCGTCGTCTCCGAGCTCCGATCGGTCCACACGCCGTTTCCTGAGCCCCGATCGGTCCATGCGTCGTCTTCTTAGCCCCGATGCCTCCACGCGCCGTCTCCGAGCCATGATCGGTCCAGGCGCCGCTTCCTGAGCCCCGATCGATCCATGCGCCGTATCCTAAGCCCCGATCGGTCCACGCGCCGTCTCCGAGCGCCGATAAGTTCAAGCGCCGTCTCCTGAGCCCCGATCGTTCCACGCGGCGTCTTCGAGCCTCGATCGATCCACGCGCCGTCTCCTGAGCCCCGATCGGTCGACGCGTCGTCTTCTGAGCCCCGATCGATCCACGCGTCGTCTCCTGAGCCACGATCAATTGACGCGTCTTCTCCTGAGCCCGATCGCTCCTCGCGCCGTCTCCTGAGCCCCGATCGGTCCACGCGTCGTCTCCGAGCTCCGATCGGTCCACACGCCGTCTCCGAGCGCCGATTAGTTCACGCGCCGTCTCCTGAGCCCCGATCGCTCCACGCTCCGTCTCCCAGCCCCGATCGGTCCACGCGCCGTCTCCTGAGCCCGGATGGGTCCACGCGCCGTAGCCGAACCCCAATTGGTCCACGCGCCACCGCCTGTGCCCCAGTCGGTCCACGCGCTGTCTCCGAGCCCCGATCGTTCCACGCGGCGTCTCCGAGCCCCGATCGATCCACGCGCCGTCTCCTGAGCCCCGATCGGTCGACGCGTCGTCTTTTGAGCCTCGATCGATCCACCCGTCGTCTCCTGAGCCCCAACCGCTCCACACGCCGTTACCTGAGCCCCGTTCGGTCCACGCGCCGTCTCCGAGCCCCGATCGGTTCACGCATCGTCTCCTAAGCCCCGATCGGTTAACGCGCCGTCTCCAAGCCGCGATCGGTCCACGCGCCGTCACCTGAGCCCCGATCGGTCGACGCGCCGTCTCCTAAGCCCCGATCCGTCCACGGGCCGTCTCCTGAGCCCCGATTGCTCCACGGGTCGTTTCCTGAGCCCCGATCGTTCCACACGCCGCCCCCTAAACCTCGTTCGGTCCAGGCGTCGTCTCCTAAGCCCCGACCGGCTCACGCGCCGTCTCCTGTGCCGCGATCGATTCACGTGCCGTCCCCTAAGCCCCGATCGGTCCACCCGTCGTCTCTTAAGCCCCAATCGGTCCACGCGCCATCTCCGAGCGCCGATCATTTCACGCGCTGTCTCCTGAGCCCCGGTCGGTCCGCGCGCCGTCACCTGAGCCCGGATCGGTCGACGCGTCGTCTCCTAAGCCCTGAACGGCCCACGTGCCGTCTCCGAGCGCCGATCGGTTCACGCGCCGTCTCCTGAGCCCCGATCGTTCCACGCGCCTTCTCTTAAGCCCCGATCGGTCCAGGCCCCGTCTCCGAGCGCGGATCGGTTCACGCGCCGTCACCTGAGCCCCGATCGTTCCACGCGCCGTCTCCGAGCCCCGATCGGTCCACGCGCCGTCTCCTGAGCCCGGATCGTTCCACGCGTTGTCCCCGAATCCTCGATCCGTACACGCGTCGTCTCCGAGCCTCGATCGGTCCACGCGCCGTCGCCGAGCCCCGATCGGTCCAGGCGTATCCTCCTGAGCCCCGGTCGGTCCACGCGCCGTCTCCGAGCCCCGTTCGGTCCACGCATCGTCTCCTAAGCCCCGATCGGTTAACGCGCCGACTCGGAGCCCCGATCGTTCCACGCGCCGTCTCCGAGCCCCGATCGTTCCACGCGCCTTCTCCTACGCCACGATCGGTCAGCGCCGTCTCCGAGCGCCGATCGGTGCACGCGCCGTCGCACGTGCCGCGATCGGTCCACGCGCGGCCTCCTGAGCCCCGGTTGGTTCACGCGCCGTATCCGAGCCCCAATCGGTCCACGCACCGTCTCCTGAGCCCCGATCGGTCCACGCGCCGTCGCCGAGCCCCGATCGGTCCAGGCGTATCCTCCTGAGCCCCGATCGGTCCACGCGCCGTCTCCGTGCGCCGATCGGTTCACGCGCCGTCTCCTGAGCCCCGATCGCTCCACGCGCCGTCTCCGAGCCCCGATCGGTCCACGCGCCGTCTCTTCAGCCCGGATCAGTCCACGCGCCGTCGCCGAACCCCAATTGGTCCACGCGCAACCGTCTGAGCTCCGGGTGGTCCACGCGCTGTTTCCGAGCCCCGATCGGTCCACGCGTCGTATTCGAACCCCGATCGGTCCACGCGCCGTCGCCGAGCCATGATCGGTCCACGCGCGGCCTCCTGAGCCCCGGTTGCTTCACGCGCCGTATCCGAGCCCCCATCGGTCCACGCGTCGTTTCCTGAGCTCCGATCGGGCCACGCGCCGTCGCCGAACCCCAATTGGTCCACGCGCAATCGCCTGAGCCCCAGTCGGTCCACGCGCTGTCTCCGAGCCCCGATCGGTCCACGCATCGTCTCCTAAACCCCAATCGGTTAACGCGGCGCCTCCGGAGTCCCGATCGATCCACGCGAGGCTTCTGAGCCCCGGTCGGTCCGCGCGCCGTCTCCTGAGCCCCGATCGGTCCACGCACCTTGTCCTGATCCCCATCGATCCACGCGTCGTCTCCTGAGCCCCGATCGCTCCAGGCGCCGTTTTCTGAGCACCGTTCGGTCCACGAGTCGTCTGCAAAGCCCCGATGCCTCCACGCGCCGTCTCCGAGCCACGATCGGTTCGTGCGCCGCTTCCAGAGCCCTATCGGTCCACGCGTCCTCTCCTGATCTCCTATTGGTATACGCGCCGGCTCCTAAGCGCCGATCGGTCCACGTGCCGTCTCCGAGCGCCGATCGGTTCACGCGCCGTCTCCTGAGCCCCGATCATTCCACGCGCCGTCTCCGAGCCCCGGTCGGTCCACGCCCCGTCGCCGAACCCCAATTGGTCCACGGGCAATCTCCTGAGCCCCAGTCGGTCCACGCGCGGCCTCCTGAGCCATGCTCGGTCCACGCACCGTCTCCTGAGCCCCGATCGGTCAACGCGCCGTTCCCTAAGCTCCGATCCATCCACGCGCAGTCTCCTGAGCCCCGATCGGTCCACGCGCCGTGTTCGAGCCCCGATCGGTCCACGCAACGTGTCCTAAGCCCCAATCGGTTCACGCGCCGTCTCCTGAGCCCCGATCGTTCTACGCGCCGTCTCCGAGCCCCGATTCGTCCACGTGCAGTCGCCGAGCCCCAATCGGTCCACGCGCCGTCTTTTCAGCCCCGATCGGTCCACGCGTCGTCTCCTAAGCCCCGATCGGTCCACGCGCCGTCTCCGAGCACCGATCGGTCCACGCGCCGTCTCAGAGCGCCGATCATTTCACGCCCCGTCTCCTGAGCCCCGATCGTTCCACGCGGCGTCTTCGAGCCTCGATCGATCCACGCGCCGTCTCCTGAGCCCCGATCGGTCGACGCGTCGTCTTCTGAGCCCCGATCGATCCACGCGTCGTCTCCTGAGCCACGATCAATTGACGCGTCTTCTCCTGAGCCCGATCGCTCCTCGCGCCGTCTCCTGAGCCCCGATCGGTCCACACGCCGTCTCCGAGCGCCGATTAGTTCACGCGCCGTCTCCTGAGCCCCGATCGCTCCACGCTCCGTCTCCCAGCCCCGATCGGTCCACGCGCCGTCTCCTGAGCCCGGATCGGTCCACGCGCCGTCGCCGAACCCCAATTGGTCCACGCGCCACCGCCTGTGCCCCAGTCGGTCCACGCGCTGTCTCCGAGCCCCGATCGTTCCACGCGGCGTCTCCGAGCCCCGATCGATCCACGCGCCGTCTCCTGAGCCCCGATCGGTCGACGCGTCGTCTTTTGAGCCTCGATCGATCCACCCGTCGTCTCCTGAGCCCCAACCGCTCCACACGCCGTTACCTGAGCCCCGTTCGGTCCACGCGCCGTCTCCGAGCCCCGATCGGTTCACGCACCGTCTCCTGAGCCCCGATCGGTCCACGCGCCGTCGCCGAGCCCCGATCGGTCCAGGCGTATCCTCCTGAGCCCCGATCGGTCCACGCGCCGTCTCCGTGCGCCGATCGGTTCACGCGCCGTCTCCTGAGCCCCGATCGCTCCACGCGCCGTCTCCGAGCCCCGATCGGTCCACGCGCCGTCTCTTCAGCCCGGATCAGTCCTCGCGCCGTCGCCGAACCCCAATTGGTCCACGCGCAACCGTCTGAGCTCCGGGTGGTCCACGCGCTGTTTCCGAGCCCCGATCGGTCCACGCGTCGTATTCGAACCCCGATCGGTCCACGCGCCGTCG
The DNA here is from genome assembly GCA_946811545.1 of Netelia fuscicornis. NCBI lineage: Eukaryota > Metazoa > Arthropoda > Insecta > Hymenoptera > Ichneumonidae > Netelia > Netelia fuscicornis. The sequence continues at coordinate 30,962,650 of OX328012.1, forward strand.
CCGAGCCATGATCGGTCCACGCGCGGCCTCCTGAGCCCCGGTTGCTTCACGCGCCGTATCCGAGCCCCCATCGGTCCACGCGTCGTTTCCTGAGCTCCGATCGGGCCACGCGCCGTCGCCGAACCCCAATTGGTCCACGCGCAATCGCCTGAGCCCCAGTCGGTCCACGCGCTGTCTCCGAGCCCCGATCGGTCCACGCATCGTCTCCTAAACCCCAATCGGTTAACGCGGCGCCTCCGGAGTCCCGATCGATCCACGCGAGGCTTCTGAGCCCCGGTCGGTCCGCGCGCCGCATTCTAAGCCACGGTCCATCCACGCGCCGTCTCCGAGCCCCGCTCGATCCACGCGTCGTCTCCTAAGCCCCGATCGGTCCACGCGCCGTCTCCTAAGCCCCGATTGATCCACGCGCCGTCTCCCAGCGCCGATCGGTTCACGCGCCGTCTCCTGTGCTCCGATCGTTCCACGCGCCGTCTCCGAGCCCCGATCGATCCACGCGCCGTCTCCTGAGCCCCAATCGGTCCACGCACCGTTCCCTGATCCCCGATCGGTCCACACGCCGTCTCCGAGCCCCGATCGGTCCGCGTGCCGCATTCTAAGCCACGGTCCATCCACGCACCGTCTCCGAGCCCCGCTCGATCCACGCGTCGTCTCCTAAGCCCCCATTGGTCCACGTGCCGTCTCCCAGCCCCGATCGGTCCACGCGCCGTCTCCTAAGCCGCAATCTGTCCACGACCCGTCTCCGGGCCCCGATCGGTGCACTCGCCGTCTCCTAAGCCCCGATCGGTCCACGCGCCGTCTCCGAGCGCCGATTGGTTCACGCGTCGTCTCCGAGCCCCGATCGGTCCATGCGCCGTCGCCGAGCCATGATCATTCCACGCGCGGCGTCCTGAGCCCCGGTCGCGTCACGCGCCGTATCCACGCCCCAATCGATTCACGCGCCGTCTCCTGAGTCCCGATCGGTCCACGCGCCGTCTCCTGAGCCCCGATCGGTCCACGCGTCGTCTCCTAAGCCCCGATCGGTCCACGCGCCGTCTCCGAGCCACGATCGGTCCACGCGCCGTCTCCTGAGCCCCGATCATTCAACGCGCCTTCTCCTAAGCAACGATCGGTCCACGCTCCGTCTCCGAGCCCCAGTCGGTCCACGCTCTGTCTCCGAGCACCGATCGGTCTACGCGTCGTCTCCTAGCCCCGATCGGTCCACGCGCCGTCGCCGAGCCATGATCAGTCCACGCGCGGCCTCCTGAGCCCCGATCGGTTTACGCGCCGTCGCCGAGCCGCGATCGGTCCACGCGCGGCCTCCTGAGCCCCGGTCGGTTCACGCGCCGTATCCGAGCCCCAATCGGTCCGCGCGCCGTCTCCTGAGCCCCGATTGTTCGACGCGTCGTCTCCTGAGCCCCGATCGATCCACGCGTCGTCTTCAAAGCCCCGATGCCTCCACGCGCCGTCTCCGAGCTACGATCGGTCCGTGCGCCGCTTCCACAACCCCGATCGGTCCACGCGTCAACTCCTGATCTCCGATCGGTCCACGCGCCGTCTCCTAAGCCCCGATCGGTCCACGCGCCGTCTCCGAGCGCCGATCGGTTGACGCGCCGTCTCCTAAGCCCCGATCGTTCCACGCGCCGTCTCCGAGCCCCGATCGGTCCACGCGCCGTCTCCTAAGCCCCGTTCGGTCCAAGTGCCTTCTCCTAAACCCCCGTCGGTCCACGCGCCGTCTCCGAGCCCCGATCTGTTCACGCGCCGTCTCCTTTGCTCCGATCGTTCCACGCGCTGTCTCCGAGTGCCGATCGGTTCACGCGCCGTCTCCTGAGCCCCGATCATTCCACGTGCCGTCTCCTAGCCCGGATCGGTCCACGCGTCGTCTCCTGAGCCCCGATCGGGCCACGCGCCGTCTCCAAGCCCCGATCGGTCCATGCATCGTTTCCTAAGCCCGGCTCGGTTAACGCACTGTCTCCGAGCGCCGATCGGTCCACGCGCCGTCGCCTAACCCCAAATGGTCCACGCGCAACCGCCTGAGCCCCGATCGGTCCACGCGTCGTCTCTGAACACCGATCGGTCCACGCGCCGTTGCCGAGCCATGATCGGTCCACGCGCGGCCTCCTGAGCCCCGATCGGTCCACGCGCTGTCTCCGAGCCCCGATCGGTCCACGCGCCGTCTCCGAGCGCCGATCGGTTCACGCGCCGTCTCCTGAGCCCCGATCGGTCCACGCGGCGCCTCCGGAGCTCCGATCGATCCACACGAGTCTCCTGAGCCCCGATCACTCCACGCGCCGATTTCTTAGCCCCGATCAATTGACGCGTCTTCTCCTGAGCCCCGATCGCTCCTCGCGCCGTCTCCTGAGCCCCGCTCGGTCCATGCGTCGTCTTCTTAGCCCCGATGCCTCCACGCGCCGTCTCCGAGCCACGATCGGTCTAGGCGCCACTTCCTGAGCCCCGATCGGTCCAGGCGCCGCTTCCTGAGCCCCGATCGGTCCACGCGCCGTCTCCTAAGCCCCAATCGGTCCACGCACCGTCTCCTAAGCCCCGATCGGTCCAAGCGGCGTCTCCGAGCCTCGATCGGTCCACGCGCCGTCACCTGAGCCCCGATCGTTCCACGCGCCGTCTCCTGAGCCCCGATCGGTCCACGCGTCGTCTTCTAAGCCCCGATCGGTCCACGCGTTGTCTCCTAAGCCCCGATCGGTCCACGCCGTAGTCTTCTAAGCCCCGCTCGGTTAACGCGTCGTTTCCGAGCCCCGATCGGTCCACGCGTCGTCTCCTGAGCCCCAATTAGTCCACGCGCCGTCTCCTAAGCCCTGATCCGTCCACGGGCCGTGTCCGAGCTCCGATCGGTTCACGCGCCGTCTCCAAACCTCGATCCGTACACGCGTCGTCTCCGAGCCCTGATCGGTCCACGTGCCATCGCCGAGCGCCGATCGGTCCACGCGCCATGGCCGAGCCCCGATCGGTCCACGAGCCGTCTCCCGCGCCCCGATCGCTCCTCGCGCCGTCTCCTGAGCCCCGCTCGGTCCCTGCGCCGTCTTCTTAGCCCCGATGCCTCCACGCGCCGTCTCCGAGCCACGATCGGTCTATGCGTCGCTTCCTGATCCCCGATCGGGCCTCGCGCCGTCTCCTAAGCCCCAATCGGTCCACGCGCCGTCTCCTGAGCCCCGATCGGTCCACGCGTCGTTCCCTAAGCCCCGATCCATCCACGCGCAGTCTCCTGAGCCCCGATCGGTCCACGCATCGTCTCCTAAGCCCCAGACGGTCCTCGTGCCGTCTCCAAACCCCGATCGGTTCACGCGCCGTCTCCTGAGCCCCGATCATTCCACGCGATGTCTCCGAGCCCCGATCGGTCCACGCGCCGTCTCCTAAGCCCCGATCGGTCCACGCGCCGTCTCCGAGCGCCAATCGGTTCACGCGCCGTCTCCTGAGCCCCGATCGCTCCACGCGCCGTCTCCAAGCCCCCATCGGTCCACGCGTCGCCTCCGAGCCCCGATCGCTCCACGCGCCGATTTCTGAGCCCCGATCAATTGACGCGTCTTCTCCTGAGCCCCGATCGCTCCTCGCGCCGTCTCCTGAGCCCCGCTCGGTCCATGCGTTGTCTTCTTAGCCCCGATGCCTCCACGCGCCGTCTCCGAGCGCCGATCGGTTCACGCGCCGTCTCCTGAGCCCCGATCGTTCCACGCGCCATCTCCGAGCCCCGATTGGTCCACGCGCCGTCTCCTAAGCCCCGATCGGTCCACGCGCCTTCTCCTAAGCCCCGATCGGTTCACGCACCGTCTCCTGAGCCCCGATCGTTCCACGCGCCGTTTCCGAGCTCCGATCGGTCCACGCGGCGCCTCCTGAGCCCCGATACGTCCACGCGCAGTCGCCGAGCCCCGATCGGTCCACGCGCGGTCTCCTGAGCCCCCAACTGTCCACGCGCCGTCTCCGAGCCGCGATCGGTTCACGGATCGTCTCCTGAGCCCCGATCGGTTGACGTGCCGTCTCCGATCCCCGATCGGTCCACGCGCCGTCTCCGAGCCCCGGTCGGTCCACACGCCGTGTCCGATCCCCGATTGGTCCGCGTACCGCATTCTGAGCCGCGGTCCGTCCACGCGCCGTCTCCGAGCCCCGATCGGTCCGCGCACCGTCTCCTGATCCCCATCGCTCCACGCGGCGTCTCCGGAGCCCCGATCGATCCACGCGAGTCTCCTGAGCCCCGGTCGGTCCGCGCGCCGTCATCTGAGTCCCGATCGGTCGACGCGTCGTCTCCGAGACTCGATCGGTCCACGCGCCGTCGCCGAGCCCCGATCGGTCCAGGCGTGGCCTCCTGAGCCGCGGTCGGTCCACGCGCCGTTTTCTGAGCACCGTTCGGTCCACGCGTCGTCTTCAAAGCCCCGATGCCTCCACGCGCCGTCTCCGAGCCACGATCGGTCCGTGCGCCGCTTCCAGAGCACTATCAATCCACGCGTCGTCTCCTGATCTCCGATCGGCCGACGTGCCGTCTCCTAAGCCCCGATCGGTCCACGCACCGTCTCCGAGCGCCGATCGGTTCACGCGCCGTCTCCTGAGCCCCGATCATTCCACGCGCTGTCTCCGAGCCCCGATCGGTCCACGCGTTGTCTCCTAAGCCCCGATCGGTCCACGCGCCGTCTCCGAGCGCCGAGCGGTCCACGTTCCGTCGCCGAACCCGAATTGGTCCACGCGCAACCGCCTGAGCCCTAGTCGGTCCACGCGCTGTCTCCGAGCCGCGGTCGGTCCACGCGCCGTTGCCGAGCTATGATCGGTCCACGCGCGGTCTCCTGAGCCCCGATCGGTCCACGCGCCGTCGCCGATCCACGATCGGTCCGTGCGCCGCTTCCAGAGCCCTATCGGTCCACGCATCGTCTCCTGATCTCCGATCGGTCCACGCGCCGTCTCCTAAGCCCCGATCGGTCCACGCGCTGTCTCCGAGTGCCGATCGGTTCACGCGCCGTCTCCTGAGCCCCGATCATTCCACGTGCCGTCTCCGAGCCCGGATCGGTCCACGCGTCGTCTCCTGAGCCCCGATCGGGCCACGCGCCGTCTCCAAGCCCCGATCGGTCCATGCATCGTTTCCTAAGCCCGGATCGGTTAACGCACTGTCTCCGAGCGCCGATCGGTCCACGCGCCGTCGCCTAACCCCAAATGGTCCACGCGCAACCGCCTGACCCCCGATCGGTCCACGCGTCGTCTCTGAACACCGATCGGTCCACGCGCCGTTGCCGAGCCATGATCGGTCCACGCGCGGCCTCCTGAGCCCCGATCGGTCCACGCGCCGCCGCCAAGCCGCGATCGGTCCACGCGCGGCCTCCTGAGCCCCGATCGGTCCACGCGCCGTCACCGAGCCGCGATCGGTCCACGCGAGGCTCCTGAGCCCCGGTCGGTCCGCGCGCCGCCTCCTGAGCCCCGATCGGTCCACGCGCCGTCTCCGAGCCCCGATCGGTTCACGCATCGTCACCTAAGCCCCGATCGGACCACGCACCGTCTCCTGAGCCCCGATCGCTCCACGCTCCGTCTCCGAGCCCCGATCGGTCCACGCGCTGGCTCCTGAGCCCGGATCGGTCCACGCGCCGTCGCCGAACCCCAATTGGTCCACGCGCAACCGCCTGAGCCCCAGTCGGTCCACGCGCTGTCTCCGAGCCCCGATCGGTCCACGCGCCGTATCCGAGCGCCGATCGGTTCACGCGCCGTCTCCTGAGCCCCGATCGGTCCACGCGGCGCCTCCGGAGCTCCGATCGATCCACACGAGTCTCCTGAGCCCCGGTCGGTCCGCCCGCCGTCTCCTGAGCCCCGATCGGCCCACGCGCCGTCTCCTGAGCGCCGATCCGTCCACGCGCCGTCTCCTGAGCCCCGATCGGTCCACGCGCCGTCTCCTGAGCCCCGATCGGTCCACGCGTCGTCTCCAAAGCCCTGATCGGTCCACGTGCCGTCTCCGAGCCCCGATCGGTCCACGCGCCGTCTCCTGAACCCCGATACGTCCACACGCAGTCGCCGAGCCCCGATCGGTCCACGCGCCGTCGCCGAGCCTCGATCGGTCCACGCGCCGTCTCCTGACTCCCAATCGGTCCACGCGCCGCCTCCTGAGCCCCGATCGCTCCACGCGCCGATTTCTTAGCCCCGATCAATTGACGCGTCTTCTCCTGAGCCCCGATCGCTCCTCGCGTCGTCTCCTGAGCCCCGCTCGGTCCATGCGTCGTCTTCTAAGCCTCGATGCCTCCACGCGCCGTCTTCGAGCCACGATCGGTCTAGGCGCCACTTCCTGAGCCCCGATCGGTCCAGGCGCCGCTTCCTGAGCCCCGATCGGTCCACGCGCCGTCTCCTAAGCCCCAATCGGTCCACGCGCCGTCTCCTAAGCCCCGATCGGTCCAAGCGGCGTCTCCGAGCCTCGATCGGTCCACGCGCCGTCACCGAGCCGCGATCGGTTCAAGCGCGACCTCCTGAGCCCCGGTTGGTTCACGCGCCGTATCCGAGCCCCCATCGGTCCACGCGTCGTCTCCGAGCCCCGATCCGTCCACGCGCCGTCGCCGAGCCATGATCGGCCCACGCGAGGCTCCTGAGCCCCGGTCGATCTGCGCGCCGTCTCCTGAGCCCCGATCGGTCGACGCGTCGTTTCCTGAGCCGCGATCGATCCACGCGTCGTCTCATGAGCCCCGATCGCTCCACGCGCCGATTTCTTAGCCCCGATCAATTGACGCGTCTTCTCCTGAGCCCCGATCGCTCCTCGCGCCGTCTCCTGAGCCCCGCTCGGTCCATGCGTCGTCTTCTTAGCCCCGATGCCTCCACGCGCCGTCTCCGAGCCACGATCGGTCTAGGCGCCACTTCCTGAGCCCCGATCGGTCCAGGCACCGCTTCCTGAGTCCCGATCGGTCCACGCGCCGTCTCCTAAGCCCCAATCGGTCCACGCGCCGTCTCCTAAGCCCCGATCGGTCCAAGCGGCGTCTCCGAGCCTCGATCGGTCCACGCGCCGTCACCTGAGCCCCGATCGTTCCACGCGCCGTCTCCTGAGCCCCGATCGGTCCACGCGTCGTCTTCTAAGCCCCGATCGGTCCACGCGTTGTCTCCTAAGCCCCGATCGGTCCACGCCGTAGTCTTCTAAGCCCCGCTCGGTTAACGCGTCGTTTCCGAGCCCCGATCGGTCCACGCGTCGTCTCCTGAGCCCCAATTAGTCCACGCGCCGTCTCCTAAGCCCTGATCCGTCCACGGGCCGTGTCCGAGCTCCGGTCGGTTCACGCGCCGTCTCCAAACCTCGATCCGTACACGCGTCGTCTCCGAGCCCTGATCGGTCCACGTGCCATCGCCGAGCGCCGATCGGTCCACGCGCCATGGCCGAGCCCCGATCGCTCCTCGCGCCGTCTCCTGAGCCCCGCTCGGTCCCTGCGCCGTCTTCTTAGCCCCGATGCCTCCACGCGCCGTCTCCGAGCCACGATCGGTCTATGCGTCGCTTCCTGATCCCCGATCGGGCCTCGCGCCGTCTCCTAAGCCCCAATCGGTCCACGCGCCGTCTCCTAAGCCCCGATCGATCCCCGCGCCGTCTCCGAGCGCCGATCTGTTCACGCGCCGTCTCCTTTGCTCCGATCGTTCCACGCGCTGTCTCCGAGTGCCGATCGGTTCACGCGCCGTCTCCTGAGCCCCGATCATTCCACGTGCCGTCTCCTGAGCCCCGATCGTTCCACGCGCCGTTTCCGAGCTCCGATCGGTCCACGCGGCGCCTCCTGAGCCCCGATCCATCCACGCGCAGTCTCCTGAGCCCCGATCGGTCCACGCATCGTCTCCTAAGCCCCAGACGGTCCTCGTGCCGTCTCCAAACCCCGATCGGTTCACGCGCCGTCTCCTGAGCCCCGATCATTCCACGCGATGTCTCCGAGCCCCGATCGGTCCACGCGCCGTCTCCTAAGCCCCGATCGGTCCACGCGCCGTCTCCGAGCGCCAATCGGTTCACGCGCCGTCTCCTGAGCCCCGATCGCTCCACGCGCCGTCTCCAAGCCCCCATCGGTCCACGCGTCGCCTCCGAGCCCCGATCGCTCCACGCGCCGATTTCTGAGCCCCGATCAATTGACGCGTCTTCTCCTGAGCCCCGATCGCTCCTCGCGCCGTCTCCTGAGCCCCGCTCGGTCCATGCGTTGTCTTCTTAGCCCCGATGCCTCCACGCGCCGTCTCCGAGCGCCGATCGGTTCACGCGCCGTCTCCTGAGCCCCGATCGTTCCACGCGCCATCTCCGAGCCCCGATTGGTCCACGCGCCGTCTCCTAAGCCCCGATCGGTCCACGCGCCTTCTCCTAAGCCCCGATCGGTTCACGCACCGTCTCCTGAGCCCCGATCGTTCCACGCGCCGTTTCCGAGCTCCGATCGGTCCACGCGGCGCCTCCTGAGCCCCGATACGTCCACGCGCAGTCGCCGAGCCCCGATCGGTCCACGCGCGGTCTCCTGAGCCCCCAACTGTCCACGCGCCGTCTCCGAGCCGCGATCGGTTCACGGATCGTCTCCTGAGCCCCGATCGGTTGACGTGCCGTCTCCGATCCCCGATCGGTCCACGCGCCGTCTCCGAGCCCCGGTCGGTCCACACGCCGTGTCCGATCCCCGATTGGTCCGCGTACCGCATTCTGAGCCGCGGTCCGTCCACGCGCCGTCTCCGAGCCCCGATCGGTCCGCGCACCGTCTCCTGATCCCCATCGCTCCACGCGGCGTCTCCGGAGCCCCGATCGATCCACGCGAGTCTCCTGAGCCCCGGTCGGTCCGCGCGCCGTCATCTGAGTCCCGATCGGTCGACGCGTCGTCTCCGAGACTCGATCGGTCCACGCGCCGTCGCCGAGCCCCGATCGGTCCAGGCGTGGCCTCCTGAGCCGCGGTCGGTCCACGCGCCGTTTTCTGAGCACCGTTCGGTCCACGCGTCGTCTTCAAAGCCCCGATGCCTCCACGCGCCGTCTCCGAGCCACGATCGGTCCGTGCGCCGCTTCCAGAGCACTATCAATCCACGCGTCGTCTCCTGATCTCCGATCGGCCGACGTGCCGTCTCCTAAGCCCCGATCGGTCCACGCACCGTCTCCGAGCGCCGATCGGTTCACGCGCCGTCTCCTGAGCCCCGATCATTCCACGCGCTGTCTCCGAGCCCCGATCGGTCCACGCGTTGTCTCCTAAGCCCCGATCGGTCCACGCGCCGTCTCCGAGCGCCGAGCGGTCCACGTTCCGTCGCCGAACCCGAATTGGTCCACGCGCAACCGCCTGAGCCCTAGTCGGTCCACGCGCTGTCTCCGAGCCGCGGTCGGTCCACGCGCCGTTGCCGAGCTATGATCGGTCCACGCGCGGTCTCCTGAGCCCCGATCGGTCCACGCGCCGTCGCCGATCCACGATCGGTCCGTGCGCCGCTTCCAGAGCCCTATCGGTCCACGCATCGTCTCCTGATCTCCGATCGGTCCACGCGCCGTCTCCTAAGCCCCGATCGGTCCACGCGCTGTCTCCGAGTGCCGATCGGTTCACGCGCCGTCTCCTGAGCCCCGATCATTCCACGTGCCGTCTCCGAGCCCGGATCGGTCCACGCGTCGTCTCCTGAGCCCCGATCGGGCCACGCGCCGTCTCCAAGCCCCGATCGGTCCATGCATCGTTTCCTAAGCCCGGATCGGTTAACGCACTGTCTCCGAGCGCCGATCGGTCCACGCGCCGTCGCCTAACCCCAAATGGTCCACGCGCAACCGCCTGACCCCCGATCGGTCCACGCGTCGTCTCTGAACACCGATCGGTCCACGCGCCGTTGCCGAGCCATGATCGGTCCACGCGCGGCCTCCTGAGCCCCGATCGGTCCACGCGCCGCCGCCAAGCCGCGATCGGTCCACGCGCGGCCTCCTGAGCCCCGATCGGTCCACGCGCCGTCACCGAGCCGCGATCGGTCCACACGAGGCTCCTGAGCCCCGGTCGGTCCGCGCGCCGCCTCCTGAGCCCCGATCGGTCCACGCGCCGTCTCCGAGCCCCGATCGGTTCACGCATCGTCACCTAAGCCCCGATCGGACCACGCACCGTCTCCTGAGCCCCGATCGCTCCACGCTCCGTCTCCGAGCCCCGATCGGTCCACGCGCTGGCTCCTGAGCCCGGATCGGTCCACGCGCCGTCGCCGAACCCCAATTGGTCCACGCGCAACCGCCTGAGCCCCAGTCGGTCCACGCGCTGTCTCCGAGCCCCGATCGGTCCACGCGCCGTATCCGAGCGCCGATCGGTTCACGCGCCGTCTCCTGAGCCCCGATCGGTCCACGCGGCGCCTCCGGAGCTCCGATCGATCCACACGAGTCTCCTGAGCCCCGGTCGGTCCGCCCGCCGTCTCCTGAGCCCCGATCGGCCCACGCGCCGTCTCCTGAGCGCCGATCCGTCCACGCGCCGTCTCCTGAGCCCCGATCGGTCCACGCGCCGTCTCCTGAGCCCCGATCGGTCCACGCGTCGTCTCCAAAGCCCTGATCGGTCCACGTGCCGTCTCCGAGCCCCGATCGGTCCACGCGCCGTCTCCTGAACCCCGATACGTCCACACGCAGTCGCCGAGCCCCGATCGGTCCACGCGCCGTCGCCGAGCCTCGATCGGTCCACGCGCCGTCTCCTGACTCCCAATCGGTCCACGCGCCGCCTCCTGAGCCCCGATCGCTCCACGCGCCGATTTCTTAGCCCCGATCAATTGACGCGTCTTCTCCTGAGCCCCGATCGCTCCTCGCGTCGTCTCCTGAGCCCCGCTCGGTCCATGCGTCGTCTTCTAAGCCTCGATGCCTCCACGCGCCGTCTTCGAGCCACGATCGGTCTAGGCGCCACTTCCTGAGCCCCGATCGGTCCAGGCGCCGCTTCCTGAGCCCCGATCGGTCCACGCGCCGTCTCCTAAGCCCCAATCGGTCCACGCGCCGTCTCCTAAGCCCCGATCGGTCCAAGCGGCGTCTCCGAGCCTCGATCGGTCCACGCGCCGTCACCGAGCCGCGATCGGTTCAAGCGCGACCTCCTGAGCCCCGGTTGGTTCACGCGCCGTATCCGAGCCCCCATCGGTCCACGCGTCGTCTCCGAGCCCCGATCCGTCCACGCGCCGTCGCCGAGCCATGATCGGCCCACGCGAGGCTCCTGAGCCCCGGTCGATCTGCGCGCCGTCTCCTGAGCCCCGATCGGTCGACGCGTCGTTTCCTGAGCCGCGATCGATCCACGCGTCGTCTCATGAGCCCCGATCGCTCCACGCGCCGATTTCTTAGCCCCGATCAATTGACGCGTCTTCTCCTGAGCCCCGATCGCTCCTCGCGCCGTCTCCTGAGCCCCGCTCGGTCCATGCGTCGTCTTCTTAGCCCCGATGCCTCCACGCGCCGTCTCCGAGCCACGATCGGTCTAGGCGCCACTTCCTGAGCCCCGATCGGTCCAGGCACCGCTTCCTGAGTCCCGATCGGTCCACGCGCCGTCTCCTAAGCCCCAATCGGTCCACGCGCCGTCTCCTAAGCCCCGATCGGTCCAAGCGGCGTCTCCGAGCCTCGATCGGTCCACGCGCCGTCACCTGAGCCCCGATCGTTCCACGCGCCGTCTCCTGAGCCCCGATCGGTCCACGCGTCGTCTTCTAAGCCCCGATCGGTCCACGCGTTGTCTCCTAAGCCCCGATCGGTCCACGCCGTAGTCTTCTAAGCCCCGCTCGGTTAACGCGTCGTTTCCGAGCCCCGATCGGTCCACGCGTCGTCTCCTGAGCCCCAATTAGTCCACGCGCCGTCTCCTAAGCCCTGATCCGTCCACGGGCCGTGTCCGAGCTCCGGTCGGTTCACGCGCCGTCTCCAAACCTCGATCCGTACACGCGTCGTCTCCGAGCCCTGATCGGTCCACGTGCCATCGCCGAGCGCCGATCGGTCCACGCGCCATGGCCGAGCCCCGATCGGTCCACGAGCCGTCTCCCGAGCCCCGATCGCTCCTCGCGCCGTCTCCTGAGCCCCGCTCGGTCCCTGCGCCGTCTTCTTAGCCCCGATGCCTCCACGCGCCGTCTCCGAGCCACGATCGGTCTATGCGTCGCTTCCTGATCCCCGATCGGGCCTCGCGCCGTCTCCTAAGCCCCAATCGGTCCACGCGCCGTCTCCTAAGCCCCGATCGATCCCCGCGCCGTCTCCGAGCGCCGATCTGTTCACGCGCCGTCTCCTTTGCTCCGATCGTTCCACGCGCTGTCTCCGAGTGCCGATCGGTTCACGCGCCGTCTCCTGAGCCCCGATCATTCCACGTGCCGTCTCCTAGCCCGGATCGGTCCACGCGTCGTCTCCTGAGCCCCGATCGGGCCACGCGCCGTCTCCAAGCCCCGATCGGTCCATGCATCGTTTCCTAAGCCCGGCTCGGTTAACGCACTGTCTCCGAGCGCCGATCGGTCCACGCGCCGTCGCCTAACCCCAAATGGTCCACGCGCAACCGCCTGAGCCCCGATCGGTCCACGCGTCGTCTCTGAACACCGATCGGTCCACGCGCCGTTGCCGAGCCATGATCGGTCCACGCGCGGCCTCCTGAGCCCCGATCGGTCCACGCGCCGCCGCCAAGCCGCGATCGGTCCACGCGCGGCCTCCTGAGCCCCGATCGGTCCACGCGCCGTCACCGAGCCGCGATCGGTCCACGCGAGGCTCCTGAGCCCCGGTCGGTCCGCGCACCGCCTCCTGAGCCCCGATCGGTCCACGCGCCGTCTCCGAGCCCCGATCCGTTCACGCATCGTCACCTAAGCCCCGATCGGACCACGCACCGTCTCCTGAGCCCCGATCGCTCCACGCTCCGTCTCCGAGCCCCGATCGGTCCACGCGCTGGCTCCTGAGCCCGGAGCGGTCCACGCGCCGTCGCCGAACCCCAATTGGTCCACGCGCAACCGCCTGAGCCCCAGTCGGTCCACGCGCTGTCTCCGAGCCCCGATCGGTCCACGCGGCGTCTCCGAGCGCCGATCGGTTCACGCGCCGTCTCCTGAGCCCCGATCGGTCCACGCGGCGCCTCCGGAGCTCCGATCGATCCACACGAGTCTCCTGAGCCCCGATCACTCCACGCGCCGATTTCTTAGCCCCGATCAATTGACGCGTCTTCTCCTGAGCCCCGATCGCTCCTCGCACCGTCTCCTGAGCCCCGCTCGGTCCATGCGTCGTCTTCTTAGCCCCGATGCCTCCACGCGCCGTCTCCGAGCCACGATCGGTCTAGGCGCCACTTCCTGAGCCCCGATCGGTCCAGGCGCCGCTTCCTGAGCCCCGATCGGTCCACGCGCCGTCTCCTAAGCCCCAATCGGTCCACGCGCCGTCTCCTAAGCCCCGATCGGTCCAAGCGGCGTCTCCGAGCCTCGATCGGTCCACGCGCCGTCACCTGAGCCCCGATCGTTCCACGCGCCGTCTCCTGAGCCCCGATCGGTCCACGCGTCGTCTTCTAAGCCCCGATCGGTCCACTCGTTGTCTCCTAAGCCCCGATCGGTCCACGCCGTAGTCTTCTAAGCCCCGCTCGGTTAACGCGTCGTTTCCGAGCCCCGATCGGTCCACGCGTCGTCTCCTGAGCCCCAATTAGTCCACGCGCCGTCTCCTAAGCCCTGATCCGTCCACGGGCCGTGTCCGAGCTCCGATCGGTTCACGCGCCGTCTCCAAACCTCGATCCGTACACGCGTCGTCTCCGAGCCCTGATCGGTCCACGTGCCATCGCCGAGCGCCGATCGGTCCACGCGCCATGGCCGAGCCCCGATCGGTCCACGAGCCGTCTCCTAAGCCCCAATCGGTCCACGCGCCGTCTCCTAAGCCCCGATCGATCCCCGCGCCGTCTCCGAGCGCCGATCTGTTCACGCGCCGTCTCCTTTGCTCCGATCGTTCCACGCGCCGTCTCCGAGGCCCGATCGGTCCACGCATCGTCTCCTAAGCCCCGATCGGTTAACGCGCCGTCTCCGAGCACCGATTGGTCCACACGCCGTCTCCGAGCCCCGATCGGTCCGCATGCCGCATTCTAAGCCACGGTCCATCCACGCGCCGTCTCCTGAGCCCCGGTCGGTCCACGCGCCGTCGCCGAACCCCAATTGGTCCACACGCAACCTCCTAAGCCCCAGTCGGTACACGCGCTGTCTCCGAGCCCCGATCGGTCCACGTATCGTCTCCTAAGTCCCGCTCGGTTAACGTGTCGTTTCCGAGCCCCGATCGGTCTACGCGCCGTCTCCTGAGCCCCGATCGGTCCACGCGTCGTTCCCTAAGCCCCGATCCATCCACGCGCAGTCTCCTGAGCCCCGATCGGTCCACGCATCGTCGCCTAAGCCCCAGACGGTCCTCGTGACGTCTCCAAACCCCGATCGGTTCACGCGCCGTCTCCTGAGCCCCGATCATTCCACGCGATGTCTCCGAGCCCCGATCGGTCCACGCGCCGTCTCCTAAGCCCCGATCGGTCCACGCGCCGTCTCCGAGCGCCAATCGGTTCACGCGCCGTCTCCTGAGCCCCGATCGCTCCACGCGCCGTCTCCAAGCCCCCATCGGTCCACGCGTCGCCTCCGAGCCCCGATCGCTCCTCCCGCCGTCTCCTGAGCCCCGCTCGGTCCATGCGTTGTCTTCTTAGCCCCGATGCCTCCACGCGCCGTCTCCGAGCGCCGATCGGTTCACGCGCCGTCTCCTGAGCCCCGATCGTTCCACGCGCCATCTCCGAGCCCCGATTGGTCCACGCGCCGACTCCTAAGCCCCGATCGGTCCACGCGCCTTCTCCTAAGCCCCGATCGGTTCACGCACCGTCTCCTGAGCCCCGATCGTTCCACGCGCCGTTTCCGAGCTCCGATCGGTCCACGCGGCGCCTCCTGAGCCCCGATACGTCCACGCGCAGTCGCCGAGCCCCGATCGGTCCACGCGCGGTCTCCTGAGCCCCGATCTGTCCACGCGCCGTCTCCGAGCCGCGATCGGTTCACGGATCGTCTCCTGAGCCCCGATTGGTTGACGTGCCGTCTCCGATCCCCGATCAGTTCACGCGCCGTCACCTGAGCCCCGATCGTTCCACGCGCCGTCTCCGAGCCTCGATCGGTCCACGCGCCGTCTCCTGAGCCCGGATCGTTCTACGCGTCGTCCCCGAATCCCCGATCCGTACACGCGTCGTCTCCGAGCCTCGATCGGTCCACGCGCTGTCGCCGAGCCCCGATCGGTCCAGGCGTATCCTCCTGAGCCCCGGTCGGTCCGCGCGCCGTCTCCTGAGCCCCGATCGGTCGACGCGCCGGCTCCGAGCCCGATCGGACCACGTGCCGTCTCCTGAGCCCCGGTCGGTTCACGCGCCGATTTCTGAGCCCCGATCAATTGACGCGTCTTCTCCTGAGCCCCGATCGCTCCTCGCGCCGTCTCCTGAGCCCCGCTCGGTCCCTGCGTCGTCTTCTTAGCCCCGATGGCTTCACGCGCCGTCTCCGAGCCACGATCGGTCTATGCGTCGCTTCCTGATCCCCGATCGGGCCTCGCGCCGTCTCCTAAGCCCCAATCGGTCCACGCGCCGTCTCCTAAGCCCCGATCGATCCACGCGCCGTCTCCGAGCGCCGATCGGTCCGCGCGCAACCTCCTGAGCCCCAGTCGGTACACGCGCTGTCTCCGAGCCCCGATCGGTCCACGTATGGTCTCCTAAGCCCCGCTCGGTTAACGCGTCGTTTCCGAGCCCCGATCGGTCTACGCGCCGTCTCCTGAGCCCCGATCGGTCCACGCGTCGTTCCCTAAGCCCCCATCCATCCACGCGCAGTCTCCTGAGCCCCGATCGGTCCACGCATCGTCTCCTAAGCCCCAGACGGTCCTCGTGCCGTCTCCGAACCCCGATCGATCGACGCGCCGCCTCCGAGCGCCGATCGGTTCACGCGCCGTATTCTGAGCCCCGATCGTTCCACGCGCCGCCTCCTAAGCCCCGATCGGTCCAGGCTTCGTCTCCTAAGCCCCGACCGGTCGACGCGTCGTCTCCTGTGCCCCGGTCGGTTAACGCGCCGTCTCCGAGCCACGATCGGTCTATGCGTCGCTTCCTGATCCCCGATCGGGCCTCGCGCCGTCTCCTAAGCCCCAATCGGTCCACGCGCCGTCTCCTAAGCCCCGATCGATCCACGCGCCGTCTCCGAGCGCCGATCGGTCCGCGCGCAACCTCCTGAGCCCCAGTCGGTACACGCGCTGTCTCCGAGCCCCGATCGGTCCACGTATGGTCTCCTAAGCCCCGATCGGTTGACGTGCCGTCTCCGATCCCCGATCGGTCCACGCGCCGTCTCCGAGCCCCGGTCGGTCCACGCGCCGTCTCCGAGCCCCGATCGGTTCACGCATCGTCTCCTAAGCCCCGATCGGTCCACGCGCCGTCTCCGAGCGCCGATCGGTCCGCGCGCCGTCTCCTGAGCCCCGATCGGTCGACGCGTCGTTTCCTGAGCCCCGATCGATCCACGCTTCGTCTCCTGAGCCCCGATCGCTCCACGCGCCGATTTCTGAGCCCCGATCAATTGACGCGTCTTCTCCTGAGCCCCGATCGCTCCTCGCGCCGTCTCCTGAGCCCCGCTCGGTCCCTGCGTCGTCTTCTTAGCCCCGATGGCTCTACGCGCCGTCTCCGAGCCACGATCGGTCTATGCGTCGCTTCCTGATCCCCGATCGGTCCTCGCGCCGTCTCCTAAGCCCCAATCGGTCCACGCGCCGTCTCCTAAGCCCCGATCGACCCACGCGCCGTCTCCGAGCGCCGATCGGTCCGCGCGCAACCTCCTAAGCCCCAGTCGGTACACGCGCTGTCTCCGAGCCCCGATCGGTCCACGTATCGTCTCCTAAACCCCGCTCGGTTAACGCGTCGTTTCCGAGCCCCGATCGGTCTACGCGCCGTCTCCTGAGCCCCGATCGGTCCACGCGTCGTTCCCTAAGCCCCGATCCATCCACGCGCAGTCTCCTGAGCTCCGATCGGTCCACGCATCGTCTCCTAAGCCCCAGACGGTCCTCGTGCCGTTTCCGAACCCCAATCGGTCCACGCGCCGTGTCCGAGCTCCGATCGGCCCACGCGCCGCCTCCTAAGCCGCGATCGGTCGACGCGTCGTCTCCTGACTCCCAATCGGTCCACGCGCCGCCTCCTGAGCCCCGATCTGTCCACGCTCCGTCTCCTAAGCCCTAATCGGTCCACGCGCCGTCTCCTAAGCCCGGATCGGTCCAAGCGGCGTCTCCGAGCCTCGATCGGTCCACGCGCCGTCACCGAGCCGCGATCGGTTCAAGCGCGACCTCCTGAGCCCCGGTTGGTTCACGCGCCGTATCCGAGCCCCCATCGGTCCACGCGTCGTCTCCGAGCCCCGATCCGTCCACGCGCCGTCGCCGAGCCATGATCGGCCCACGCGAGGCTCCTGAGCCCCGGTCGATCTGCGCGCCGTCTCGTGAGCCCCGATCGGTCGACGCGTCGTTTCCTGAGCCGCGATCGATCCACGCGTCGTCTCCTGAGCCCCGATCGCTCCACGCGCCGATTTCTTAGCCCCGATCAATTGACGCGTCTTCTCCTGAGCCCCGATCGCTCCTCGCGCCGTCTCCTTAGCCCCGCTCGGTCCATGCGTCGTCTTCTTAGCCCCGATGCCTCCACGCGCCGTCTCCGAGCCACGATCCATCTGGGCGCCACTTCCTGAGCCCCGATCGGTCCAGGCGCCGCTTCCTGAGCCCCGATCGGTCCACGCGCCGTCTCCTAAGCCCCAATCGGTCCACGCGCCGTCTCCTAAGCCCCGATCGGTCCAAGCGGCGTCTCCGAGCCTCGATCGGTCCACGCGCCGTCACCTGAGCCCCGATCGTTCCACGCCCCGTCTCCGAGCCCCGATCGGTCCACGCGCCGTCTCCTAAGCCCCGATCGGTCCACGCGCCTTCTCCTCATCCCCGATCGGTCCACGCGCCGTCTCGGAGCGCCGATTGGTTCACGCGCCGTCTCCTGAGCCCCGATCGCTCCACGCGCCGTCTCCTGAGCCCCGATCGGTTCACGCGCCGTTTCCTGAGCCCCGATCGGTCCACGCGTCGTCTTCTAAGCCCAGATGCCCCAAGGCGCCGTCCCCGAGTCACGATCGGACCAGGCGCCACTTCCTGAGCACCGATCGGTCCACGCGTCGTGTCCTAAGCCCCGATCGGTCTACGCGCCGTGTCCTGAGCCCCGATCGGTCGACGCGTCCTCTGCTAAACCCCGATCGGTCCACGCGGCGTCTCCGAGCCTCGATCGGTCCACGCGCCGTCGCCGAGACCCGATCGGTCCAGTCGTGGCCTCCTGAGCCCCGGTCGGTCCACGCGCCGTCGCCGAGCCCCGATCGGTCCGCGCATCGTCTCCTAAGCCCCGATCGGTCCACGCGCCGTCTCCGAGCGCCGATCGGTTCACGCGCCTTCTCCTGAGCCCCGATCCGTCCACGTGTCGTCTCCTAAGCCCCGATACGTCCACACGCCGTCTCCGAGCCCCGATGGGTCCACGCGTCGCCTCCTGAGCCCCGATCGATCCACGCGAGTCTCCTGAGCCCCGGTCGGTCCACGCGCCGTCTCCTGAGCCCCGATGCGTCGACGCGTCCTCTCCTGAGCCCCGATCAATTGACGCGTCATCTCCTGAGCCCCGATCGCTCCTCGCGCCGTCTCCTGCGCCCCGCTCGGTCCATGCGTCGTCTTCATAGGCCCGATGCCTCCACGCGCCGTCTCCGAGCCACGATCGGTCTAGGCGCCGCTTCCTGAGCCCCGATCAGTCCACGCGTCGTCTCCTAAGCCCCGATCGGTCCACGCGTCGTCTCCTAAGCCCCGATGCGTCGACGCGTCGTCTCCTGAGCCCCGATCAATTGACGCGTCTTCTCCTGAGCCCCGATCGCTCCTCGCGCCGTCTCCTGAGCCCCGCTCGGTCCATGCGTCGTCTTCTTAGGCCCGCTGCCTCCACGCGCCGTCTCCGAGCCACGATCGGTTCAGGCGCCGCTTCCTGAGCCCCGATCGGTCCACGCGCCGTCTCCTAAGCCCCAATCGGTCCACGCGTCGTCTCCTACGCCCCGATCGGTCCGCGCGTCGTCTCCTAAGCCCCGATCGGTCCACGCCTCGTCCCCGAATCCCCGATCCGTACACGCGTCGTCTCCGAGCCCCGATCTGTCCACGCGCCGTCTCGTGAGGCCCAATCGGACCACGCGCTGTCTCCTGAGCCCCGATAGGTACACGCGTCGTCTCCTTAGCCCCGATCGGTCCACGCGCAGTCGCCGAGCCCCGATCGGTTCACGCGCGGTCTCCTGTGCCCCGATCGGTCCATGCGTCGTCTTCTAAACCCCGATGCCTCCACTCTCCGTCTCCGAGCCACGATCGGTCCTGGCGCCGCTTCGACAGCCCCGATCGGTATTCGCGCCGTCTCCTAAGGCCCGATCGCTCCACGCACCGTCTCCTGATCCCCGATCGGTTCACGCGCCGCCTCCGGAGCCCCGATAGATCCACGCGAGTCTCCTAAGCCCCGACCGGTCCACGCGTCGTCTCCTAAGCCCTGATCGGTCCAGGCGCCGCTTCCTGAGCCCCTATCGGTGCACGCGTTGTCTCCGAGCCCCGATCGGTCCACGCGCAACCGCCTGAGCCCCAATTGGTCCTCGCGCAACCACCTGAGCCCCAGTCGGGCCACGCGCGGTCTCCGAGCCCCGATCGGTCCACGCGTCGTCTCCGAGCCCCGATCGGTCCACGCGCCGTCTCCTGAGACCCGATCGGTCCACGCACCGTCTCCTCTGCCCCGATCGGTCCACGCGTCGTCTCCTAAGCCCCGATCGGTCCACGCGCCGTCTCCGAGCCCCAATCGGTCCACGCGCCGTCTCTTAAGCCCTAATCTGTCCACGACCCGTCGCCGGGCCCCGATTGGTGCACGCGCCGTCTCCTAAGCCCCGATCGGTGCACGCCCGGTCTCCGAGCGCCGATCGGGTCACGCGCCGTCTCCTGAGACCCGATCCGTCCACGCGCCGTCTCCTGAGCCCCGATCGTCCGACGCGCCCTCTGCTAAACCTCGATCGGTCCACGCGTCGTCTCCTGAGCCCCGATCGGTCGACGGGTCCTCTCCTAAGCCCGGATCGGCCCACGCGTCTTCTCCTCAGCCCCGATCAGTCCACGCGTCGTCTCCTAAGCCCCGATCGGTCGACGCGTCGTCTCCTAATCCCCGGTCGGTTCACGCGTCGTCTCCGAAGACCCGATCCGTCGACGCGTCGTCTCCTGAGCCCCGATCAATTGACGCGTCTTCTCCTGAGCCTCGATCGCTCCTCGCGCCGTCTCCCGAGCCCCGCTCGGTCCATGCGTCGTCTTCTTAGACCCGATGCCTCCACGCGCCGTCTCCGAGCCACGATCGGTCTAGGCGCCGCTTCCTGAGCCCCGATCGGTCCACGCGCCATCTTCTAAGCCCCAATCGGTCCACGCGCCGTCTCCGAGCGCCGATCGGTCCACGCGCCGTCTCCGGAGCCCCATCCGTCTACGCGGCGCCTCCGCAGCCCCGATTAATCCACGCGAATCTCCTGAGCCCCGGTTGGTCCGCGCGCCCTCTCCTGAGCCCCGATCGGTCGACGCGTCGTCTCCTGAGCCCCGATCGATCCACGCGTCGTCACCTGAGCCCTGATCGCTCCACGCGCCGTTTCCTGAGCCCCGATCGGTCCACGCATCGTCTCCGAGCACCGATCGGTCCACGGGCCGTTTCGTGAGCACCGTTCGGTCCATGCGTCGTCTTCAAAGCCCCGATGCCTACACGCGCCGTCTCCGAGCCACGATCGGTCCGTGCGCCGCTGCCAGAGCCCCGATGGGTCCACGCGCCGTCTCCCGAGCCCCGATCGGTCCACGCACCATCTCCTGCTGCCCAATCGGTCCATGCGCCGCCTCCGGAGCCCCGATCGATCCACGCGAATCTCCTGAGCTCCGATCGGTCCACGTGTCGTTCCCTAAGCCCCGTTCCATCCACGCGCAGTCTCCCGAGCCCCAATCTGTCCACGCGCCGCCTCCTGAGCCCCGATCGGTCCACGCGCCGTCTCCTGAGCCCCGATCGGTCCACGCGTCGTTCCCTAAACTTCGATCCATCCACGCGCAGTCTCCCGAGCCCCAATCGGTCCACGCGCCGTCTCCTGAGCCCCGATCGGTCCACGTGCCGTCTCCTGAGCCCCGATCGGTCCACGCGTCGTCTCTTAAGCCACGATCGGTCCACGCGTCGTTCCCTAAACTTCGATCCATCCACGCGCAGTCTCCCGAGCCCCAATCGGTCCACGCGCCGTCTCCTGAGCCCCAATCGGTCCACGCGCCGTCTCCTGAGCCCCGATCGGTCCACGTGCCGTCTCCTGAGCCCCGATCGGTCCACGCGTTGTCTCCTAAGCCACGATCGGTCCATGCGCCTTCTCCTAAGCCCCGATAGGTCCACGCGCCGTCTCCGTGCGCCGATCGGTTAACGCGCCGTCTCCTGAGCCCCGATCCGTCCACGGGCCGTGTCCGAGCTCCGGTCGGTCCACGCGCCGTCTCCAAGCCTCGATCCATACACGCGTCATCTCTGAGCCCCGATCGATCCACGCGCCATCGCCAAGCCCCGATCGGTCCACGCGCTGTCTTCGAGCCCCGATCAGTCCACGCGTCGTCTCCTGAGCCCCAATTAGTCCACGCGCCGTCTCCTAAGCCCCGATCCGTCCACGGGCCGTGTCCGAGCTCCGGTCGGTCCACGCGCCGTCTCCAAGCCTCGATCCGTACACGCGTCGTCTCCGAGCCCCGATCGATCCACGCGCCATCGCCGAGCCCCGATCGGTCCACGCGCCGCCTCCTGAGCCCCGATCGGTCCACACCCCTTCTCCTGAGCCCCGATCGGTCAACGCGTCGTCTCATAAGCCCCGACCGGTTCACGCGCCGTCTGCTGTGCCCCGACCGATTCACGTGCCGTCTCCTAAGCCCCGATCGGTCCACCCGTCGTCTCTTAAGCCCCAATCGGTCCACGCGCCATCTCCGGGCGCCGATCATTTCACGCGCCGTCTCCTGAGCCCCGGTCGGTCCGCGCGCCGTCCCCTGAGCCCCGATCGGTCAACGCGTAGTCTCCTAAGCCCCGATTGGTCCACGCGCCGTCTCCGAGCGCCGATCGGTTCACGCGCCGTCTCCTGAGCCCCGATCGTTCCACGCGCCGTCTCCGAGCCCCGGTCGGTCCACGCGCCGTTGCCGAACCCCAATTGGTCCACGCGCAACCGCGTGAGCCCCAGTCGGTCCACGCGTTGTCTCCGAGCTCCAATCGGTCCACGCCCCGTTTCCTGAGCCCCGAAAGGTCCATACGTCGTCTTCTAAGCCCCGATGCCTCCACGCGCCGTCTCCGAGCCAGATCGGTTCAGGCGCCTCTTCCCGAGCTCCGATCAGTCCACCCGCCGTCTCCTAAGCCTCGATCGTTCCACACGCCGCCCCCTAAACCTCGATCGGTCCAGGCGTCGTCTCCTAAGCCCCGACCGGCTCACGCGCCGTCTCCTGTGCCCCGATCGATTCACGTGCCGTCTCCTAAGCCCCGATCGGTCCACCCATCGTCTCTTAAGCCCCAATCGGTCCACGCGCCGTCTCCTTAGCCCCGATCGCTCCACGGACCGTCTCCGAGTCCCGATGGGTCCACGCGCCGCATCCTGAGCCCCGATAGGTCGACGCACCGTCTCCTAAGCTCCGACCCGTCCACGGGCCGTCTCCTGAGCCCCGATTGCTCCACGGGCCGTTTCCTGAGCCCCGATCGTTCCACACGCCGTCTCCGTGCGCCGATCGGTTCACGCGCCGTCTCCTGAGCCCGGGTCGGTCCACGCGCCGTCGCCGAACCCCAATTGGTCCACGCGCAACCGCATGAGCCCAGGTTAGTCCACGCGCTGTTTCCGAGCCCCGATCGGTCCACGCGTCGTATCCGAACCCCGATCGGTCCACGCGCCGTCGCCGAGCCATGATCGGTCCACGCGCGGCCTCCTGAGTCCCGGTTGCTTCACGCGCCGTCTCCGAGCCCGATCGGTCCACGCATCGTCTCCTAAGCCCCTATCGGTTAACGCGCCGTCTCCGAGCCCAGATCGGTCCACGCGCAACCGCCTGAGCCCCAGTCGATCCACGCGCCGTTTCCTGAGCCCCGATCGGTCCACGCGCCGTCTCCTGGGCCCCGATCGGTCTACGCGTCGTCTCCTAAGCCCCGATTGGTGGACCTGCCGTCTCCCAGCCACGATCGGTCCACGCGCCGTCTGCAAAGCCCCGATCGGTCCACCCGCCGTCTTCGAGCCCCGATCGGTCCACGCATCGTCTCCTAAGCCCCAATCGGTTAACGCGCCGTCTCCGAGCCCCGATCCGTCCACGCGCAGTCGCCGAGCCCCGATCGGTTCACGCACGGTCTCCTGAGCCCCAGTCGGTACACGCGCTGTCTCCGAGCCCCGATGGGTCCACGCATCGTCTCCTAAGCCCCGCTCGGTTAACGCGTCGTTTCGGAGCCCCGATCGGTCTACGCGCCATCTCCTGAGCCCCGATCGGTCCACGCGTCGTCTCCTGAGCGCCGATCGTTCCACGCGCCGTCTCCGAGCGTCGATCGGTCCACGCGCCGTCCCCTGAGCCCCGATCGGTCCACGCGCCGTCTCCGAACGCCGATCCGTCCACGCGCCGTCTTCTGAGCCCCGATCGGTCCAGGCATCGTCTCCTAAGCCCCGGACGGTCCACCCGCCGTTTCCGAGCCCCGATCGCTCCACGCGCCGTCTCCTGAGCCCCGATCGGTCCACGCATCGTCTCCTAAGCCCCGATCCGTCGCCGCGTCGTCTCCTGAGCCCCGATCAATTGACCCGTCTTCTCCTGAGCCCCGATCGCTCCTCGCGCCGTCTCCGAGCCCCGATCGGTCCACGCGCCGTCTCCTGAGCCCCGATCGGTTCACGCATCGTCTCCTAAGCCCCGATACGTCCACACGCCGTATCCGAGCCCCGATCGGTCCGCGTGACGCATTCTAAGTCACGGTCCGTCCACGCGCCGTCCCCGAGCACCGATCGGTCCACGCGCCGTCTCCTGAGCCCCGATCGGTCCACGCGTCGTTTTCTAAGCCCAGATGCCTCCTTACGCCGTCTCCCAACCACGATCGGTGCAGGCGCCGCTTCCTGAGCCCCGATCGGTCCACGCGTTTTCTCCTAAGCCCCGATCGGTCTACGCGTCGTCTCCTCAGCTCCAATCGGTCCACGCGTCGTCTCCTAAGCCCCGATCGGTCCACGCGCCGTCTCCGAGCCCCGATCGCACCTCACGCCGTCTCCTGAGCCCCGTTCGGTCCATGCGTCGTGTTCTTAGCCCCGATGCCTCCACGCCCCGTCTCCGAGCCATGATAGGTCCAGGCGCCACTTCCTGAGCCCCGATCGATCCACGCGCCGTCTCGTAAGCCACAATCGGTCCACGCGCCGTCTCCGAGCACCGATCGGTCCACGCGCCGTCTCCTGAGCCCCGATCGGTCCACGCGTCGTCTCCTAAGCCCTGATCGGTCCACGCGCCGTCTCCTGAGCCCGGATCGGTCCACGCGTCATCGCCGAATCCCCGATCCGTACACGCGTCGTCTCCGAGCCTCGATCGGTCCACGCGCCGTCGCGGAGCCCCGATCGGTCCAGGCGTGGCCTGCTGAGCCTCGATCGGTCCACGCGCGGCCTCCTGAGCCGCGGTCAGTTCACGCGCCGCCTCCGGAGCCCCAATCGATCAACGTGAGTCTCCTAAGCCCCGATCGGTCCACGTGCCGTCTCCTGTGCCCCGATCGGTCGACGCGTCCTCTCCTAAACCCCGATCGGTCCACGCGTCGTCTCCTAAGCCCCGATCGGTCCACGCGTCGTCTCCTAAGCCCCGATCCGTCGACGCGTCGTCTCCTGAGCCACGATCAATTGACGCGTCTTCTCCTGAGCCCGATCGCTCCACGCGCCGTCTCCTGAGCCCCGATCGGTCCACGCGCCGTCTCCGAGCTCCGATCGGTCCACGCGCCGTCTCCTAAGCCCCGATCGGTCCAAGCGCCTTCTGCTAAGCCCCGATCGGTCCACGCGCCGTCTCCGAGCGCCGATCGGTTTACGCGCCGTCACCTGAGCCCCGATCGTTCCACGCCCCGTCTCCGAGCCCCGATCGGTCCACGCGCCGTCTCCTAAGCCCCGATCGGTCCACACGCCTTCTCCTCATCCCCGATCGGTCCACGCGCCGTCTCGGAGCGCCGATTGGTTCACGCGCCGTCTCCTGAGCCCCGATCGCTCCATGCGCCGTCTCCTGAGCCCCGATCGTTCCACGCGCCTTCTCCTAAGCCACGATCGGTCCACGCGCCGTCTCCGAGCGCCGATCATTTCACGCGCCGTCTCCTGAGCCCCGATCGTTTCACGCGCCGTCTCCGAGCCCCGATCGATCCACGCGCCGTCTCCTGAGCCCCGATCGGTCCACGCGTCGTTCCCCAAGCCCCGATCCATCGACGCGCCGTCTCCTGATGCCCAATCGGTCCACGCGCTGTCTCCTGAGCCCCGATAGGTACACGCGTAGTCTCCTAAGCCCCGATCGGTCCACGCGCCGCCTCCTGAGCCCCAGTCGATCAACGTGAGTCTCCTCATCCCCGATCGGTCCACGCGCCGTCTCGGAGCGCCGATTAATTCACGCGCCGTCTCCTGAGCCCCGATCGCTCCACGCGCCGTCTCCTGAGCCCCGATCGTTCCACGCGCCTTCCCCTAAGCCACGATCGGTCCACGCGCCGTCTCCGTGCGCCGATCATTTCACGCGCCGTCTCCTGAGCCCCGATCGTTCCACGCGTCGTCTCCTAAGCCCCGATCGCTCCACGCGTCGTCTCCTAAGCCCCGATCGCTCCACGCGTCGTCTCCTAAGCCCCGATCCGTCGACGCGTCGTCTCCTGAGCCACGATCAATTGACGCGTCTTCTCCTGAGCCCGATCGCTCCTCGCGCCGTCTCCTGAGCCCCGATCGGTCGACGCGTCGTCTTCTGAGCCCCGATCGATCCACGCGTCGTCTCCTGAGCCACGATCAATTGACGCGTCTTCTCCTGAGCCCGAACGCTCCTCGCGCCGTCTCCTGAGCCCCGATCGATCCACGCGCCGTCTCCTGAGCCCCGATCGGTCCACGCGCCGTCTCGGAGCGCCGATTGGTTCACGCGCCGTCTCCTGAGCCCCGATCGGTCCATGCGTCGTCTTCTTAGCCCCGATGCCTCCACGCGCCGTCTCCGAGCCACGATCGGTCCAGGCGCCGCTTCCTGAGCCCCGATCGATCCATGCGCCGTATCCTAAGCCCCGATCGGTCCACGCGCCGTCTCCGAGCGCCGATAAGTTCAAGCGCCGTCTCCTGAGCCCCGATCGTTCCACGCGGCGTCTTCGAGCCTCGATCGATCCACGCGCCGTCTCCTGAGCCCCGATCGGTCGACGCGTCGTCTTCTGAGCCCCGATCGATCCACGCGTCGTCTCCTGAGCCACGATCAATTGACGCGTCTTCTCCTGAGCCCGATCGCTCCTCGCGCCGTCTCCTGAGCCCCGATCGGTCCACGCGTCGTCTCCGAGCTCCGATCGGTCCACACGCCGTCTCCGAGCGCCGATTAGTTCACGCGCCGTCTCCTGAGCCCCGATCGCTCCACGCTCCGTCTCCCAGCCCCGATCGGTCCACGCGCCGTCTCCTGAGCCCGGATCGGTCCACGCGCCGTCGCCGAACCCCAATTGGTCCACGCGCCACCGCCTGTGCCCCAGTCGGTCCACGCGCTGTCTCCGAGCCCCGATCGTTCCACGCGGCGTCTCCGAGCCCCGATCGATCCACGCGCCGTCTCCTGAGCCCCGATCGGTCGACGCGTCGTCTTTTGAGCCTCGATCGATCCACCCGTCGTCTCCTGAGCCCCAACCGCTCCACACGCCGTTACCTGAGCCCCGTTCGGTCCACGCGCCGTCTCCGAGCCCCGATCGGTTCACGCATCGTCTCCTAAGCCCCGATCGGTTAACGCGCCGTCTCCAAGCCGCGATCGGTCCACGCGCCGTCACCTGAGCCCCGATCGGTCGACGCGCCGTCTCCTAAGCCCCGATCCGTCCACGGGCCGTCTCCTGAGCCCCGATTGCTCCACGGGTCGTTTCCTGAGCCCCGATCGTTCCACACGCCGCCCCCTAAACCTCGTTCGGTCCAGGCGTCGTCTCCTAAGCCCCGACCGGCTCACGCGCCGTCTCCTGTGCCGCGATCGATTCACGTGCCGTCCCCTAAGCCCCGATCGGTCCACCCGTCGTCTCTTAAGCCCCAATCGGTCCACGCGCCATCTCCGAGCGCCGATCATTTCACGCGCTGTCTCCTGAGCCCCGGTCGGTCCGCGCGCCGTCACCTGAGCCCGGATCGGTCGACGCGTCGTCTCCTAAGCCCTGAACGGCCCACGTGCCGTCTCCGAGCGCCGATCGGTTCACGCGCCGTCTCCTGAGCCCCGATCGTTCCACGCGCCTTCTCTTAAGCCCCGATCGGTCCAGGCCCCGTCTCCGAGCGCGGATCGGTTCACGCGCCGTCACCTGAGCCCCGATCGTTCCACGCGCCGTCTCCGAGCCCCGATCGGTCCACGCGCCGTCTCCTGAGCCCGGATTGTTCCACGCGTTGTCCCCGAATCCTCGATCCGTACACGCGTCGTCTCCGAGCCTCGATCGGTCCACGCGCCGTCGCCGAGCCCCGATCGGTCCAGGCGTATCCTCCTGAGCCCCGGTCGGTCCACGCGCCGTCTCCGAGCCCCGTTCGGTCCACGCATCGTCTCCTAAGCCCCGATCGGTTAACGCGCCGACTCGGAGCCCCGATCGTTCCACGCGCCGTCTCCGAGCCCCGATCGTTCCACGCGCCTTCTCCTACGCCACGATCGGTCAGCGCCGTCTCCGAGCGCCGATCGGTGCACGCGCCGTCGCACGTGCCGCGATCGGTCCACGCGCGGCCTCCTGAGCCCCGGTTGGTTCACGCGCCGTATCCGAGCCCCAATCGGTCCACGCACCGTCTCCTGAGCCCCGATCGGTCCACGCGCCGTCGCCGAGCCCCGATCGGTCCAGGCGTATCCTCCTGAGCCCCGATCGGTCCACGCGCCGTCTCCGTGCGCCGATCGGTTCACGCGCCGTCTCCTGAGCCCCGATCGCTCCACGCACCGTCTCCGAGCCCCGATCGGTCCACGCGCCGTCTCTTCAGCCCGGATCAGTCCACGCGCCGTCGCCGAACCCCAATTGGTCCACGCGCAACCGTCTGAGCTCCGGGTGGTCCACGCGCTGTTTCCGAGCCCCGATCGGTCCACGCGTCGTATTCGAACCCCGATCGGTCCACGCGCCGTCGCCGAGCCATGATCGGTCCACGCGCGGCCTCCTGAGCCCCGGTTGCTTCACGCGCCGTATCCGAGCCCCCATCGGTCCACGCGTCGTTTCCTGAGCTCCGATCGGGCCACGCGCCGTCGCCGAACCCCAATTGGTCCACGCGCAATCGCCTGAGCCCCAGTCGGTCCACGCGCTGTCTCCGAGCCCCGATCGGTCCACGCATCGTCTCCTAAACCCCAATCGGTTAACGCGGCGCCTCCGGAGTCCCGATCGATCCACGCGAGGCTTCTGAGCCCCGGTCGGTCCGCGCGCCGTCTCCTGAGCCCCGATCGGTCCACGCACCTTGTCCTGATCCCCATCGATCCACGCGTCGTCTCCTGAGCCCCGATCGCTCCAGGCGCCGTTTTCTGAGCACCGTTCGGTCCACGAGTCGTCTGCAAAGCCCCGATGCCTCCACGCGCCGTCTCCGAGCCACGATCGGTTCGTGCGCCGCTTCCAGAGCCCTATCGGTCCACGCGTCCTCTCCTGATCTCCTATTGGTATACGCGCCGGCTCCTAAGCGCCGATCGGTCCACGTGCCGTCTCCGAGCGCCGATCGGTTCACGCGCCGTCTCCTGAGCCCCGATCATTCCACGCGCCGTCTCCGAGCCCCGGTCGGTCCACGCCCCGTCGCCGAACCCCAATTGGTCCACGCGCAATCTCCTGAGCCCAATCGGTCCACGCGCGGCCTCCTGAGCCATGCTCGGTCCACGCACCGTCTCCTGAGCCCCGATCGGTCAACGCGCCGTTCCCTAAGCTCCGATCCATCCACGCGCAGTCTCCTGAGCCCCGATCGGTCCACGCGCCGTCTTCGAGCCCCGATCGGTCCACGCAACGTGTTCTAAGCCCCAATCGGTTCACGCGCCGTCTCCTGAGCCCCGATCGTTCTACGCGCCGTCTCCGAGCCCCGATTCGTCCACGTGCAGTCGCCGAGCCCCAATCGGTCCACGCGCCGTCTTTTCAGCCCCGATCGGTCCACGCGTCGTCTCCTAAGCCCCGATCGGTCCACGCGCCGTCTCCGAGCACCGATCGGTCCACGCGCCGTCTCAGAGCGCCGATCATTTCACGCCCCGTCTCCTGAGCTCCGATCGTTCCACGCGCCGTCTCCGAGCCCCGATCGGTCCACGCGCCGTCTCCTGAGCCCCGATCGGTCCACGCGCCGTCTCCTGAGCCCCAATCGGTCCACACGCTGTCTCGTGAGCTCCGATAGGTACACGCGCCGTCTCCGAGCCCCCATCGGTCCACGCGTTGTCTCCTAAGCCCCGATCGGTCCACGCGCTGTCTCCGAGCGCCGATCGGTCCAGGCGCCGTCTCCTGAGCCCCGATCGGTCCACATGCTGTCTCGTGAGCCCCGATAGGTACACGCGTCGCGTCCTACGCCCCGATCGGTCCACGCGTCGTCTCCTAAGCTCCGATCGGTCCACGCGCCGTCTCCGAGCCCCGATCGGTCCGCGCACCGTCTCCTGATCCCCATCGCTCCACGCGGCGTCTCCGGAGCCCCGATCGATCCACGCGAGTCTCCTGAGCCCCGGTCGGTCCGCGCACCGTCATCTGAGCCCCGATCAGTCCACGTGCCGTCTCCTAAGCCCCGATCGCTCCACGGACCGGTTCCTGATCCCCGATCGGTCCACGCGCCGCCTCCTGTGCCCCGATCGGTCCACGCGCCGTCGCCGAGCCTCGATCTGTCCACGCGCGGCCTCCTAAGCCCCGATCGGTTAACGCGCCGTCTCCGAGCCCCGATCAGTCCACGCGCCGTCTCCTGAGCCCCGGTCGGTTCATGCGCCGTCTCCGAGCCCCAATCGATCCACGCGTCGTCTTGTAAGCCCAGATGCCTTCCGGCGCCGTCTCCGGGCCACGATCGGTCCAGGCGCCGCTTCCTGAGCAACGATCGGTCCACTTGCCTTCTCCGAGCCCCGATCGGTCCACGCGCCGTCTCCTGAGCCCCGATCGGTCCACGCGTCGTCTCCTAAGCCCCGATCGGTCCACGCGCCGTCTCCTGAGCCCCGATCGGTCCACGCGCCGACGCCGAACTCCAATTGGTCCACGCGAAACCGCCTGAGCCCCAGTCGGTCCACGCGCTGTTTCCGAGCCCCGATCGGTCCACGTGCCGTCTCCCAGCCCCGATCGGTCCACGCGCCGTCTCCTAATCCCCAATCTGTCCACGACCCGTCTCCGGGCCCCGATCGGTGCACGCGCCGTCTCCTAAGCCCCGATCGGCCCAAGCGCCGTCGCCGAACCCCAATTGGTCCACGCGAAACCGCCTGAGCCCCAGTCGGTCCACGCGCTGTCTCCGAGCCCCGATCGGTCCACGCGCCGTCGCCGAGTCATGATCTCTCCACGCGCGGCCTCCTGAGACCCGATCGGTCCACGCGCCGTCGCCGAGCCGCGATCGGTCCACGCGCCGTCGCCGAGCCGCGATCGGGCCACGCGGGGCCTCCTGAGCCCCGATTGGTTCACGCGCCGTATCCGAGCCCCAATCGGTCCACGCGCTGTCTCCGAGTCCCGATCGGTCCACGCGTCGTCTCCGAGCACCGATTGGTCTACGCGCCGTCGCCGAGCCATGATCGGTCCACGCGCGGCCTCCTGAGCCCCGGTCGGTTCACGCGCCGTATCCGAGCCCCAATCGGGCCACGCGCCGTCTCCTGAGTCCCGATCGGTCCACGCGTCGTCTCCTAAGCCCCAATCGGTCCACGCGCCGCCTATGGAGCCCCGATCGATCCACGCGAATCTCCTGAGCTCCAGTCGGTCGACGCGCCGTCTCCTGAGCCCCGATCGGTCCACGCGTCGTCTCCTAAGCCCCGATTCGTCGACGCGTCGTCTCCTGAGCCCCGATCAATTGACGCGGCTTCTCCTGAGCCCCGATCGCTTCTCGTGCCGCCTCCTGAGCCCCGATCCGTCGAGGCGTCGTCTCCGGAGCCCCGATCAATTGACGTGTCTTCTCCTGAGCCCCGATCGTTCCTCGCGCCGTCTCCTGAACCCCGCTCGGTCCATGCGTCGTCTTCTTAGCCCGGATGCCTCCACGCGCCGTCTCCGAGCCACGATGGGTCCAGGCGCCGCTTCCTGCGCCCCGATCGGTCCACGCGCCGTCTCCTAAGCCCCAATCGGTCCACGCGGCGTCTCCGAGGGCCGATTATTTAACGCGCCGTCTCCTGAGACCCGATCATTCCACGCGCCGTCTCCGAGCCCCGATCGGTCCGCGTGCCGCATTCTAAGCCACGGTCCATCCACGCGCCGTCTCCGAGCCCCGCTCGATCCACGCGTCGTCTCCTAAGCCCCGATCGGTCCACGCGCCGTCTCCTAAGCCCCGATTGATCCACGCGCCGTCTCCCAGCGCCGATCGGTTCACGCGCCGTCTCCTGTGCTCCGATCGTTCCACGCGCCGTCTCCGAGCCCCGATCGATCCACGCGCCGTCTCCTGAGCCCCAATCGGTCCACGCACCGTTCCCTGATCCCCGATCGGTCCACACGCCGTCTCCGAGCCCCGATCGGTCCGCGTGCCGCATTCTAAGCCACGGTCCATCCACGCACCGTCTCCGAGCCCCGCTCGATCCACGCGTCGTCTCCTAAGCCCCCATTGGTCCACGTGCCGTCTCCCAGCCCCGATCGGTCCACGCGCCGTCTCCTAAGCCGCAATCTGTCCACGACCCGTCTCCGGGCCCCGATCGGTGCACTCGCCGTCTCCTAAGCCCCGATCGGTCCACGCGCCGTCTCCGAGCGCCGATTGGTTCACGCGTCGTCTCCGAGCCCCGATCGGTCCATGCGCCGTCGCCGAGCCATGATCATTCCACGCGCGGCGTCCTGAGCCCCGGTCGCGTCACGCGCCGTATCCACGCCCCAATCGATTCACGCGCCGTCTCCTGAGTCCCGATCGGTCCACGCGCCGTCTCCTGAGCCCCGATCGGTCCACGCGTCGTCTCCTAAGCCCCGATCGGTCCACGCGCCGTCTCCGAGCCACGATCGGTCCACGCGCCGTCTCCTGAGCCCCGATCATTCAACGCGCCTTCTCCTAAGCAACGATCGGTCCACGCTCCGTCTCCGAGCCCCAGTCGGTCCACGCTCTGTCTCCGGGCACCGATCGGTCTACGCGTCGTCTCCTAGCCCCGATCGGTCCACGCGCCGTCGCCGAGCCATGATCAGTCCACGCGCGGCCTCCTGAGCCCCGATCGGTTTACGCGCCGTCGCCGAGCCGCGATCGGTCCACGCGCGGCCTCCTGAGCCCCGGTCGGTTCACGCGCCGTATCCGAGCCCCAATCGGTCCGCGCGCCGTCTCCTGAGCCCCGATTGTTCGACGCGTCGTCTCCTGAGCCCCGATCGATCCACGCGTCGTCTTCAAAGCCCCGATGCCTCCACGCGCCGTCTCCGAGCTACGATCGGTCCGTGCGCCGCTTCCACAACCCCGATCGGTCCACGCGTCAACTCCTGATCTCCGATCGGTCCACGCGCCGTCTCCTAAGCCCCGATCGGTCCACGCGCCGTCTCCGAGCGCCGATCGGTTGACGCGCCGTCTCCTAAGCCCCGATCGTTCCACGCGCCGTCTCCGAGCCCCGATCGGTCCACGCGCCGTCTCCTAAGCCCCGTTCGGTCCAAGTGCCTTCTCCTAAACCCCCGTCGGTCCACGCGCCGTCTCCGAGCCCCGATCGGTCCACGCTTCGTCTCCTGAGCCCGGATCGTTCCACGCGTCGGCTCCTGATCCCTGATCCGTAAACGCGTCGTCTCCGAGCCTGGATCGGTCCACACGCCGTGTCCGATCCCCGATTGGTCCGCGTACCGCATTCTGAGCCGCGGTCCGTCCACGCGCCGTCTCCGAGCCCCGATCGGTCCGCGCACCGTCTCCTGATCCCCATCGCTCCACGCGGCGTCTCCGGAGCCCCGATCGATCCACGCGAGTCTCCTGAGCCCCGGTCGGTCCGCGCGCCGTCATCTGAGTCCCAATTAGTCCACGCGCCGTCTCCTAAGCCCTGATCCGTCCACGGGCCGTGTCCGAGCTCCGGTCGGTTCACGCGCCGTCTCCAAACCTCGATCCGTACACGCGTCGTCTCCGAGCCCTGATCGGTCCACGTGCCATCGCCGAGCGCCGATCGGTCCACGCGCCATGGCCGAGCCCCGATCGGTCCACGAGCCGTCTCCCGAGCCCCGATCGCTCCTCGCGCCGTCTCCTGAGCCCCGCTCGGTCCCTGCGCCGTCTTCTTAGCCCCGATGCCTCCACGCGCCGTCTCCGAGCCACGATCGGTCTATGCGTCGCTCCCTGATCCCCGATCGGGCCTCGCGCCGTCTCCTAAGCCCCAATCGGTACACGCGCCGTCTCCTAAGCCCCGATCGATCCCCGCGCCGTCACCGAGCGCCGATCTGTTCACGCGCCGTCTCCTTTGCTCCGATCGTTCCACGCGCTGTCTCCGAGTGCCGATCGGTTCACGCGCCGTCTTCTGAGCCCCGATCATTCCACGTGCCGTCTCCTAGCCCGGATCGGTCCACGCGTCGTCTCCTGAGCCCCGATCGGGCCACGCGCCGTCTCCAAGCCCCGATCGGTCCATGCATCGTTTCCTAAGCCCGGCTCGGTTAACGCACTGTCTCCGAGCGCCGATCGGTCCACGCGCCGTCGCCTAACCCCAAATGGTCCACGCGCAACCGCCTGAGCCCCGATCGGTCCGCGCGTCGTCTCTGAACACCGATCGGTCCACGCGCCGTTGCCGAGCCATGATCGGTCCACGCGCGGCCTCCTGAGCCCCGATCGGTCCACGCTCCGTCTCCGAGCCCCGATCGGTCCACGCGCTGGCTCCTGAGCCCGGAGCGGTCCACGCGCCGTCGCCGAACCCCAATTGGTCCACGCGCAACCGCCTGAGCCCCAGTCGATCCACGCGCTGTCTCCGAGCCCCGATCGGTCCACGCGCCGTCTCCGAGCGCCGATCGGTTCACGCGCCGTCTCCTGAGCCCCGATCGGTCCACGCGGCGCCTCCGGAGCTCCGATCGATCCACACGAGTCTCCTGAGCCCCGATCACTCCACGCGCCGATTTCTTAGCCCCGATCAATTGACGCGTCTTCTCCTGAGCCCCGATCGCTCCTCGCGCCGTCTCCTGAGCCCCGCTCGGTCCATGCGTCGTCTTCTTAGCCCCGATGCCTCCACGCGCCGTCTCCGAGCCACGATCGGTCTAGGCGCCACTTCCTGAGCCCCGATCGGTCCAGGCGCCGCTTCCTGAGCCCCGATCGGTCCACGCGCCGTCTCCTAAGCCCCAATCGGTCCACGCGTCGTTCCCTAAGCCCCGATCCATCCACGCGCAGTCTCCTGAGCCCCGATCGGTCCACGCATCGTCTCCTAAGCCCCAGACGGTCCTCGTGCCGTCTCCAAACCCCGATCGGTTCACGCGCCGTCTCCTGAGCCCCGATCATTCCACGCGATGTCTCCGAGCCCCGATCGGTCCACGCGCCGTCTCCTAAGCCCCGATCGGTCCACGCGCCGTCTCCGAGCGCCAATCGGTTCACGCGCCGTCTCCTGAGCCCCGATCGCTCCACGCGCCGTCTCCAAGCCCCCATCGGTCCACGCGTCGCCTCCGAGCCCCGATCGCTCCACGCGCCGATTTCTGAGCCCCGATCAATTGACGCGTCTTCTCCTGAGCCCCGATCGCTCCTCGCGCCGTCTCCTGAGCCCCGCTCGGTCCATGCGTTGTCTTCTTAGCCCCGATGCCTCCACGCGCCGTCTCCGAGCGCCGATCGGTTCACGCGCCGTCTCCTGAGCCCCGATCGTTCCACGCGCCATCTCCGAGCCCCGATTGGTCCACGCGCCGTCTCCTAAGCCCCGATCGGTCCACGCGCCTTCTCCTAAGCCCCGATCGGTTCACGCACCGTCTCCTGAGCCCCGATCGTTCCACGCGCCGTTTCCGAGCTCCGATCGGTCCACGCGGCGCCTCCTGAGCCCCGATACGTCCACGCGCAGTCGCCGAGCCCCGATCGGTCCACGCGCGGTCTCCTGAGCCCCGATCTGTCCACGCGCCGTCTCCGAGCCGCGATCGGTTCACGGATCGTCTCCTGAGCCCCGATCGGTTGACGTGCCGTCTCCGATCCCCGATCGGTCCACGCGCCGTCTCCGAGCCCCGGTCGGTCCACACGCCGTGTCCGATCCCCGATTGGTCCGCGTACCGCATTCTGAGCCGCGGTCCGTCCACGCGCCGTCTCCGAGCCCCGATCGGTCCGCGCACCGTCTCCTGATCCCCATCGCTCCACGCGGCGTCTCCGGAGCCCCGATCGATCCACGCGAGTCTCCTGAGCCCCCGTCGGTCCGCGCGCCGTCATCTGAGTCCCGATCGGTCGACGCGTCGTCTCCGAGCCCCGATCGGTCCAGGCGTGGCCTCCTGAGCCGCGGTCGGTCCACGCGCCGTTTTCTGAGCACCGTTCGGTCCACGCGTCGTCTTCAAAGCCCCGATGCCTCCACGCGCCGTCTCCGAGCCACGATCGGTCCGTGCGCCGCTTCCAGAGCACTATCAATCCACGCGTCGTCTCCTGATCTCCGATCGGCCGACGTGCCGTCTCCTAAGCCCCGATCGGTCCACGCACCGTCTCCGAGCGCCGATCGGTTCACGCGCCGTCTCCTGAGCCCCGATCATTCCACGCGCTGTCTCCGAGCCCCGATCGGTCCACGCGTTGTCTCCTAAGCCCCGATCGGTCCACGCGCCGTCTCCGAGCGCCGAGCGGTCCACGTTCCGTCGCCGAACCCGAATTGGTCCACGCGCAACCGCCTGAGCCCTAGTCGGTCCACGCGCTGTCTCCGAGCCCCGGTCGGTCCACGCGCCGTTGCCGAGCTATGATCGGTCCACGCGCGGTCTCCTGAGCCCCGATCGGTCCACGCGCCGTCGCCGATCCACGATCGGTCCGTGCGCCGCTTCCAGAGCCCTATCGGTCCACGCATCGTCTCCTGATCTCCGATCGGTCCACGCGCCGTCTCCTAAGCCCCGATCGGTCCACGCGCTGTCTCCGAGTGCCGATCGGTTCACGCGCCGTCTCCTGAGCCCCGATCATTCCACGTGCCGTCTCCGAGCCCGGATCGGTCCACGCGTCGTCTCCTGAGCCCCGATCGGGCCACGCGCCGTCTCCAAGCCCCGATCGGTCCATGCATCGTTTCCTAAGCCCGGATCGGTTAACGCACTGTCTCCGAGCGCCGATCGGTCCACGCGCCGTCGCCTAACCCCAAATGGTCCACGCGCAACCGCCTGACCCCCGATCGGTCCACGCGTCGTCTCTGAACACCGATCGGTCCACGCGCCGTTGCCGAGCCATGATCGGTCCACGCGCGGCCTCCTGAGCCCCGATCGGTCCACGCGCCGCCGCCAAGCCGCGATCGGTCCACGCGCGGCCTCCTGAGCCCCGATCGGTCCACGCGCCGTCACCGAGCCGCGATCGGTCCACGCGAGGCTCCTGAGCCCCGGTCGGTCCGCGCGCCGCCTCCTGAGCCCCGATCGGTCCACGCGCCGTCTCCGAGCCCCGATCGGTTCACGCATCGTCACCTAAGCCCCGATCGGACCACGCACCGTCTCCTGAGCCCCGATCGCTCCACGCTCCGTCTCCGAGCCCCGATCGGTCCACGCGCTGGCTCCTGAGCCCGGATCGGTCCACGCGCCGTCGCCGAACCCCAATTGGTCCACGCGCAACCGCCTGAGCCCCAGTCGGTCCACGCGCTGTCTCCGAGCCCCGATCGGTCCACGCGCCGTATCCGAGCGCCGATCGGTTCACGCGCCGTCTCCTGAGCCCCGATCGGTCCACGCGGCGCCTCCGGAGCTCCGATCGATCCACACGAGTCTCCTGAGCCCCGGTCGGTCCGCCCGCCGTCTCCTGAGCCCCGATCGGCCCACGCGCCGTCTCCTGAGCGCCGATCCGTCCACGCGCCGTCTCCTGAGCCCCGATCGGTCCACGCGCCGTCTCCTGAGCCCCGATCGGTCCACGCGTCGTCTCCAAAGCCCTGATCGGTCCACGTGCCGTCTCCGAGCCCCGATCGGTCCACGCGCCGTCTCCTGAACCCCGATACGTCCACACGCAGTCGCCGAGCCCCGATCGGTCCACGCGCCGTCGCCGAGCCTCGATCGGTCCACGCGCCGTCTCCTGACTCCCAATCGGTACACGCGCCGCCTCCTGAGCCCCGATCGCTCCACGCGCCGATTTCTTAGCCCCGATCAATTGACGCGTCTTCTCCTGAGCCCCGATCGCTCCTCGCGTCGTCTCCTGAGCCCCGCTCGGTCCATGCGTCGTCTTCTAAGCCTCGATGCCTCCACGCGCCGTCTTCGAGCCACGATCGGTCTAGGCGCCACTTCCTGAGCCCCGATCGGTCCAGGCGCCGCTTCCTGAGCCCCGATCGGTCCACGCGCCGTCTCCTAAGCCCCAATCGGT
Organism: Netelia fuscicornis; assembly: GCA_946811545.1. Taxonomy (NCBI): domain Eukaryota; kingdom Metazoa; phylum Arthropoda; class Insecta; order Hymenoptera; family Ichneumonidae; genus Netelia; species Netelia fuscicornis. The sequence continues at coordinate 31,000,174 of OX328012.1, forward strand.
CCACGCGCCGTCTCCTAAGCCCCGATCGGTCCAAGCGGCGTCTCCGAGCCTCGATCGGTCCACGCATCGTCTCCTAAGCCCCAGACGGTCCTCGTGCCGTCTCCAAACCCCGATCGGTTCACGCGCCGTCTCCTGAGCCCCGATCATTCCACGCGATGTCTCCGAGCCCCGATCGGTCCACGCGCCGTCTCCTAAGCCCCGATCGGTCCACGCGCCGTCTCCGAGCGCCAATCGGTTCACGCGCCGTCTCCTGAGCCCCGATCGCTCCACGCGCCGTCTCCAAGCCCCCATCGGTCCACGCGTCGCCTCCGAGCCCCGATCGCTCCACGCGCCGATTTCTGAGCCCCGATCAATTGACGCGTCTTCTCCTGAGCCCCGATCGCTCCTCGCGCCGTCTCCTGAGCCCCGCTCGGTCCATGCGTTGTCTTCTTAGCCCCGATGCCTCCACGCGCCGTCTCCGAGCGCCGATCGGTTCACGCGCCGTCTCCTGAGCCCCGATCGTTCCACGCGCCATCTCCGAGCCCCGATTGGTCCACGCGCCGTCTCCTAAGCCCCGATCGGTCCACGCGCCTTCTCCTAAGCCCCGATCGGTTCACGCACCGTCTCCTGAGCCCCGATCGTTCCACGCGCCGTTTCCGAGCTCCGATCGGTCCACGCGGCGCCTCCTGAGCCCCGATACGTCCACGCGCAGTCGCCGAGCCCCGATCGGTCCACGCGCGGTCTCCTGAGCCCCGATCTGTCCACGCGCCGTCTCCGAGCCGCGATCGGTTCACGGATCGTCTCCTGAGCCCCGATCGGTTGACGTGCCGTCTCCGATCCCCGATCGGTCCACGCGCCGTCTCCGAGCCCCGGTCGGTCCACACGCCGTGTCCGATCCCCGATTGGTCCGCGTACCGCATTCTGAGCCGCGGTCCGTCCACGCGCCGTCTCCGAGCCCCGATCGTCTCCTGATCCCCATCGCTCCACGCGGCGTCTCCGGAGCCCCGATCGATCCACGCGAGTCTCCTGAGCCCCGGTCGGTCCGCGCGCCGTCATCTGAGTCCCGATCGGTCGACGCGTCGTCTCCGAGACTCGATCGGTCCACGCGCCGTCGCCGAGCCCCGATCGGTCCAGGCGTGGCCTCCTGAGCCGCGGTCGGTCCACGCGCCGTTTTCTGAGCACCGTTCGGTCCACGCGTCGTCTTCAAAGCCCCGATGCCTCCACGCGCCGTCTCCGAGCCACGATCGGTCCGTGCGCCGCTTCCAGAGCACTATCAATCCACGCGTCGTCTCCTGATCTCCGATCGGCCGACGTGCCGTCTCCTAAGCCCCGATCGGTCCACGCACCGTCTCCGAGCGCCGATCGGTTCACGCGCCGTCTCCTGAGCCCCGATCATTCCACGCGCAGTCTCCTGAGCCCCGATCGGTCCACGCATCGTCTCCTAAGCCCCAGACGGTCCTCGTGCCGTCTCCGAACCCCGATCGGTCGACGCGCCGCCTCCGAGCGCCGATCGGTTCACGCGCCGTATTCTGAGCCCCGATCGTTCCACGCGCCGCCTCCTAAGCCCCGATCGGTCCAGGCTTCGTCTCCTAAGCCCCGACCGGTCGACGCGTCGTCTCCTGAGCCCCGGTCGGTTAACGCGCCGTCTCCAAGCCCCGATCGGTTCACTCGCAACCGCCTGAGCCCCAGTCGGTCCACGCGCTGTCTCCGAGCCCCGATCGGTCCACGCGTCGTCTCCGAGCACCGATTGGTCCACGCGCCGTCGCCGAGCCATGATCGGTCCACGCGCGGCCTCCTGAGCCCCGATCGGTCCACGCGCCGTCGCCGAGCCGCGATCGGTCCACGCGCGGCCTCCTGAACCCCGATCGGTCCACGCGCCGTCCCCGAGCCGCGATCGGTCCACGCGCGACCTCCTGAGCCCCGGTTGGTTCACGCGCCGTATCCGAGCCCCCATCGGTCCACACGTCGTCTCCGAGCCCCGATCCGTCCACGCGCCGTCGCCGAGCCATGATCGGCCCACGCGAGCCTCCTGAGCCCCGGTCGATCCGCGCGCCGTCTCCTGGGCCCCGGTCGGTCGACGCGTCGTTTCCTGAGCCGCGATCGATCCACGCGTCGTCTTCTTAGCCCCGATGCCTCCACGCGCCGTCTCCAAGCCACGATCGGTCTAGGCGCCGCTTCCTGAGCCCCAATCGGTTCAGGCTCCGCTACCTGAGCCCCGATCGGTCCACGCGCCGTTTCCTAAGCCGCGATCCGTCCACGGGCAGTCTCCGAGCTGCTATCGGTAAACGCGCCGTCACCAAGCCCTGATCCGTACACGCGTCGTCTCCGAGCCCCGACCGGTCCACGCGCCGTCGCCGAGCCTCGATCGGTCCACGCGCGGCCTCCTGAGCCCCGATCGGTTCACGCGCCGGCTCCGAGCCCGATCGGACCACGTGCCGTCTCCTGAGCCCCGGTCGGTTCACGCGCCGTCTCCGAGCCCCGATGGGTCCACGCGCCGTCTCCTGAGCCCGGATCGGTCCACCCGTCGTCCTCGAATCCCCGATCCGCACACGCGTCGTCTCCGAGCCTCGACCGGTCCACGCGCCGTCTCCTGAGCCCCGATCATTCCACGCGCCGTCGCCTAAGCCGCGATCCGTCCACGGGCCGTCTCCGAGCTGCTATCGGTAAACGCGCCGTCACCAAGCCCTGATCCGTACACGCTTCGTCTCCGAGCCCCGATCGGTCCACGCGCCGTCTCCGAGCACCGATTGGTCCACGCGCCGTCGCCCGAACCCCAATTGGTCCACGCGCCGTCGCCCGAACCCCAATTGGTCCACGAGCAACCTCCTGAGCTCCAGTTGGTCCACGCGCAGTCGCCGAGCCCCGATCGATCCCCGCATCGTCTCCTAAGCCCCGATCGGTTGACGCGTCATTTACGAGCCCCGATCGGTCTACGCGCCGTCTCCTGAGCCCCGATCGGTCCACACGCCGTCTCCGAGCCCCGCTCGGTCCCTGCGTCGTCTTCTTAGCCCCGATGGCTCTACGCGCCGTCTCCGAGCCACGATCGGTCTATGCGTCGCTTCCTGATCCCCGATCGGTCCTCGCGCCGTCTCCTAAGCCCCAATCGGTCCACGCGCCGTCTCCTAAGCCCCGATCGACCCACGCGCCGTCTCCGAGCGCCGATCGGTCCGGGCGCAACGTCCTAAGCCCCAGTCGGTACACGCGCTGTCTCCGAGCCCCGATCGGTCCACGTATCGTCTCCTAAACCCCGCTCGGTTAACGCGTCGTTTCCGAGCCCCGATCGGTCTACGCGCCGTCTCCTGAGCCCCGATCGGTCCACGCGTCGTTCCCTAAGCCCCGATCCATCCACGCGCAGTCTCCTGAGCTCCGATCGGTCCACGCATCGTCTCCTAAGCCCCAGACGGTCCTCGTGCCGTTTCCGAACCCCAATCGGTCCACGCGCCGTCTCCGAGCTCCGATCGGCCCACGCGCCGCCTCCTAAGCCGCGATCGGTCGACGCGTCGTCTCCTGAGCCCCGATCGGTCCACGCGTCGGCTCCTAAGCCCCGATCAGTCCACGCGCCGTCTCCGAGCCCCGATCGGTCCACGCGTCGTCTCCTAAGACCCGATCGGTTCACGCGCCGCGGCCAAGCCGCAATCGGTCCACGCGCGGCCTCCTGACCCCCGGTCGGTTCACGCGCCGTATCCGAGCCCCAATCGGTCCACGCGCCGTCTCCTGACTCCCAATCGGTCCACGCGCCGCCTCCTGAGCCCCGATCTGTCCACGCTCCGTCTCCTAAGCCCTAATCGGTCCACGCGCCGTCTCCTAAGCCCGGATCGGTCCAAGCGGCGTCTCCGGGCCTCGATCGGTCCACGCGCCGTCACCGAGCCGCGATCGGTTCAAGCGCGACCTCCTGAGCCCCGGTTGGTTCACGCGCCGTATCCGAGCCCCCATCGGTCCACGCGTCGTCTCCGAGCCCCGATCCGTCCACGCGCCGTCGCCGAGCCATGATCGGCCCACGCGAGGCTCCTGAGCCCCGGTCGATCTGCGCGCCGTCTCGTGAGCCCCGATCGGTCGACGCGTCGTTTCCTGAGCCGCGATCGATCCACGCGTCGTCTCCTGAGCCCCGATCAATTGACGCGTCTTCTCCTGAGCCCCGATCGCTCCTCGCGCCGTCTCCTTAGCCCCGCTCGGTCCATGCGTCGTCTTCTTAGCCCCGATGCCTCCGCGCGCCGTCTCCGAGCCACGATCCATCTGGGCGCCACTTCCTGAGTCCCGATCGGTCCAGGCGCCGCTTCCTGAGCCCCGATCGGTCCACGCGCCGTCTCCTAAGCCCCAATCGGTCCACGCGCCGTCTCCTAAGCCCCGATCGGTCCAAGCGGCGTCTCCGAGCCTCGATCGGTCCACGCGCCGTCACCTGAGCCCCGATCGTTCCACGCCCCGTCTCCGAGCCCCGATCGGTCCACGCGCCGTCTCCTAAGCCCCGATCGGTCCACGCGCCTTCTCCTCATCCCCGATCGGTCCACGCGCCGTCTCGGAGCGCCGATTGGTTCACGCGCCGTCTCCTGAGCCCCGATCGCTCCACGCGCCGCCTCCTGAGCCCCGATCGGTCGACGCGTCGTCTCCAGAGCCCCGGTCGATCCACGCGTCGTGTCCTGAGCCCCGACCGCTCCACACGCCCTTTCCTGAGCCCCGATCGGTTCACGCGCCGTCTCCTGAGCCCCAATCGTTCCAAGCGTCGTCCCCTAATACCCGATCGGTCCACGCGCCGTCTCCGAGCCCCGATCGGTTCACGTGCCATCCCGTGAGCCCCGATCGTTCCACGCGCCGTCTCCGAGCCCCGATCGGTCCACGCTCCGTCTCCAGAGCCCGGATCGTTCCACGCGTCGTCTCCTGATCCCCGATCCGTAAACGCGTCGTCTCCGAGCCTCGATCGGTCCACACGCCGTGTCCGATCCCCGATCGGTCCGCGTGCCGCATTCTAAGCCGCGGTCCGTCCACGCGCCGTCTCCGAGCACCGATCGGTCCACGCGCCGTCTCAAAGCGCCGATCATTTCACGCGCTGTCTCCGGAGCCCGGATCGGTCCACGCCACGTCTCCGAGCTCCGATCGGTCCACGCGCCGTTTCCGAGCCCCGATCGGTCCATACGTCGTCTCCGAGTTCGGATCGGTCCACGCGCCGTTTCCGAGCCCCGATCGGTCCGCGCGCCGTCTCCTGAGCCCCGGTGGGTCCACGCGCCGCCTCCTGAGCCCCGATCGGTCAACGCATCGTCTCCTAATCCCCGATACGTTCACACGCCGTCTCCTGAGCCCCGATCGGTCCACGCGCCGTCGCCGAGCCCCGATCGGTCCACGCATCGTCTCCTAAGCCCCAATCCATCGACGCGTCATTTCCTGAGCCCCGATCGCTCCACGCGCCGTTTTCTGAGCACCGTTCTGTCCACGCGTCGTCTTCAAAGCCCCGATGCCTCCACGCGCCGTCGCCGAGCCACGATCGGTCCGTGCGCCGCTTCCAGAGCCCTATCAGTCCAGGCGTCCTCTGCTGATCTCCGATCGGTCGACGCGCCGTCTCCTAAGCCCCGATCGATCCACGCACCGTCTCCGAGCGCCGATCGGTCCACGCGTTGTCTCCTAAGCCCCGATCGGTCCACGCGCCTCCTCCGAGCGCCGAGCGGTCCACGCGCCGTCGCCGGACCCGAATTGGTCCACGCGCAACCGCCTGAGCCCCAGTCGGTCCACGCGCTGTCTCCGAGCGCCGATCGGTCCACGCGCCTTTGCCGAGCTATGATCGGTCCACGCGCGGTCTCCTGAGCCCCGATCGGTCCACGCGCCGTCGCCGATCCACGATCGGTCCGTGCGCCGCTTCCAGAGCCCTATCGGACCACGCATCGTCTCCTGATCTCCGATCGGTCCACGCGCCGTCTCCTAAGCCCCGATCGGTCCACGCGCTGTCTCCGAGCGCCGATCGGTTCACGCGCCGTCTCCTGAGCCCCGAACATTCCACGCGCCATCTCCGAGCCCGGATCGGTCCACGCGTCGTCTCCTGAGCCCCGATCGGTCCACGCGCCGTCCCCAAGCCCCGATCGGTCCATGCATCGTTTCCTAAACCCCGATCGGTTAACGCGCTGTCTCCGAGCGCCGATCGGTCCACGCGCCGTCGCCGAGCCGCAATCGGTCCACGCGCGGCCTCCTGAGCCCCGATTGATTCACGCGCCGCATCCGAGCCCCAATCGGTCCACGCGCTGTCTCCGAGCCCTGATCGGTCCACGCGTCGTCTCCGAGCCCCGATCGGTCTACGCGCTGTCGCCGAGCCATGATCGGTCCACGCGCGGCCTCCTGAGCCCCGATCGGTCCACGCGCCGTCGCCAAGCCGCGATCGGTTCTCGCGCGGCCTCCTGAGCCCTGGTCGGTTCACGCGCCGTATCCGAGCCCCAATCGGGCCACGCTCCGTCTCCTGAGTCCCGATCGGTCCACGCGTCGTCTCCTAAGCCCCAATCGGTCCACTCGCCGCCTACGGAGCCCCGATCGATCCACGCGAATCTCCTGAGCTCCGGTCGGTCGACGCGCCGTCTCCTGAGCCCCGATCGGTCCACGCGTCGGCTCCTAAGCCCCGATCCATCGACGCGTCGTCTCCTGAGCCCCGATCGATCCACGTGCCGCCTCCTGAGCCCCGATCGCTCCACGCACCGTTTCCTGATCCCCGATCGGTCCACACACCGTCTCCGAGCCCCGATCGGTCTGGGTGCCGCATTCTAAGCCACGGTCTATCCACGCGCCGTGTCCGAGCCCCGCTCGATCCGCGCGTCGTCTCCTAAGCCCTGATCCGTCCACGCGCGGCGTCGAGCCGCGATCGGTCCACGCGCGGCCTCCTGAGCCCCAATCGGTCCACGCGTCGTCTCCTAAGCCCCGATCGGTCCACGCGCCGTCTCCGGGCCCCGATCGGTCCACGCACCATCTCCTGCTCTCCAATCGGTCCACGCGCCATCTCCGAGCCCGGATCGGTCCACGCGTCGTCTCCTGAGCCCCGATCGGTCCACGCGCCGTCCCCAAGCCCCGATCGGTCCATGCATCGTTTCCTAAACCCCGATCGGTTAACGCGCTGTCTCCGAGCGCCGATCGGTCCACGCGCCGTCGCCGAGCCGCAATCGGTCCACGCGCGGCCTCCTGAGCCCCGATTGATTCACGCGCCGCATCCGAGCCCCAATCGGTCCACGCGCTGTCTCCGAGCCCTGATCGGTCCACGCGTCGTCTCCGAGCCCCAATCGGGCCACGCTCCGTCTCCTGAGTCCCGATCGGTCCACGCGTCGTCTCCTAAGCCCCAATCGGTCCACTCGCCGCCTACGGAGCCCCGATCGATCCACGCGAATCTCCTGAGCTCCGGTCGGTCGACGCGCCGTCTCCTGAGCCCCGATCGGTCCACGCGTCGGCTCCTAAGCCCCGATCCATCGACGCGTCGTCTCCTGAGCCCCGATCGATCCACGTGCCGCCTCCTGAGCCCCGATCGCTCCACGCACCGTTTCCTGATCCCCGATCGGTCCACACACCGTCTCCGAGCCCCGATCGGTCTGGGTGCCGCATTCTAAGCCACGGTCTATCCACGCGCCGTGTCCGAGCCCCGCTCGATCCACGCGTCGTCTCCTAAGCCCTGATCCGTCCACGCGCGGCGTCGAGCCGCGATCGGTCCACGCGCGGCCTCCTGAGCCCCAATCGGTCCACGCGTCGTCTCCTAAGCCCCGATCGGTCCACGCGCCGTCTCCGGGCCCCGATCGGTCCACGCACCATCTCCTGCTCTCCAATCGGTCCACGCGCCGCCTCCGGAGCGCCGATCGATCCACGCTAGGCTCCTGAGCCCCGATCGGTCCACGCGTCGTCTCCTAAGCCCCGATCGGTCCACGCGTCGTCTCCTAAGCCCCGATCGGTCCACGCGCCGTCTCCGAGCCCCGATCGGTCCACGCACCGTCTCCTCATCCCCATCGGTCCACGCGGCGCCTCCGGAGCCCCGATAGGTACACGCGTCGTCTCCTAAGCCCCGATCGGTCCACGCGCCGTCTCCGAGCCCCGATCGGTCCGCGCACCGTCTCCTGATCCCCATCGCTCCACGTGGCGTCTCCGGAGCCCCGATCGATCCACGCGAGTCTCCTGAGCCCCGGTCGGTCTGCGCGCCGTCATCTGAGCCCCGATCGGTCGACGCGTCGTCTCCGAGACTAGATCGGTCGACGCGCCGTCGCCGAGCCGCGATCGGTCCAGGCGTGGCCTCCTGAGCCGCGGTCGGTCCACGCGCCGTTTCCTGAGCCCCGATCGGTCCACGCGTCGTCTTCTAAGCCCAGATGCCTCCTTGCGCCGTCTCCCAACCACGATCGGTGCAGGCGCCGCTTCCTGAGCCCCGATCGGTCCACGCGTTTTCTCCAAAGCCCCGATCGGACCACGCGTCGTCTCCTCAGCCCCGATCGGTCGACGCGTCGTCTCCTGTGCCCCGATCGATCCACGCGTCGTCTCCTCAGCCCCGATCGCTCCACGCGCCGTCTCCGAGCGCCGATCGGTGCACGCGCCGTCTCCTGAGCCCCGATCGTTCCACACGCCGCCTCCTAAGCCCCGGTCGGTCCACGCGCCGTCTCCTGAGCCCCGATACGTCCACGCGCAGTCGCCGAGCCCCGATCGGTCCACGCATCGTCTCCTAAGCCCCGATCCATCGACGCGTCATTTCCTGAGCCCCGATCGCTCCACGCGCCGTTTTCTGAGCACCGTTCTATCCACGCGTCGTCTTCAAAGCCCCGATGCCTCCAAGCGCCGTCTCCGAGCCACGATCGGTCCGTGCGCCGCTTCCAGAGCCCTATCAGTCCAGGCGTCCTCTGCTGATCTCCGATCGGTCGACGCGCCGTCTCCTAAGCCCCGATCGGTCCACGCGCCGTCTCCTAATCCCCAATCTGTCCACGACCCGTCTCCGGGCCCCGATCGGTGCACGCGCCGTGTCCTACGCCCCGATGGGTCCACGCGCCGTCGCCGAGCCTCGATCGGTCCACGCGCGGCCTCCTGAGCCCCGATCGGTGCACGCGCCGTCTCCTGAGCCCCGATCGGTCCACGCGTCGTCTCCTGAGCCCCGATCGGTCCACGCGCCTTCTCCTGAGCCCCGATCGGTCCACGCGCCGTCGCCGAACCCCAATTGGTCCACGCGAAACCGCTTGAGCCCCAGTCAGTCCACGCGCTGTCTCCGAGCCCCGATCGGTCCACGTGCCGTCTCCCAGCCCCGATCGGTCCACGCGCCGTCTCCTAATCCCCAATCTGTCCACGACCCGTCTCCGGGCCCCGATCGGTTCACGCGCCGTCTCCTAAGCCCCGATCGGTCCACGGGCCGTCGCCGAACCCCAATTGGTCCACGCGAAACCGCCTGAGCCCCAGTCGGTCCACGCGCTGTCTCCTGAGCCCGGATCGGTCCACGCGTCGTCTCCGAGCCCCGATCGGTCTACGCGCCGTCGCCGAGCCATGATCGGTCCACGCGTCGTCTCCGAGCCCCGATCGGTCTACGCGCCGTCGCCGAGCCATGATCGGTCCACGCGCAGCCTCCTGAGCCCCGATCGGTCCACGCGCCGTCGCCGAGCCGCGATCGGTTCTCGCGCGGCCTCCTGAGCCCCGGTCGGTTCACGCGCCGTATCCGAGCCCCAATCGGGCCACGCTCCGTCTCCTGAGTCCCGATCGGTCCACGCGTCGTCTCCTAAGCCCCAATCGGTCCACGCGCCGCCTACGGAGCCCCGATCGATCCACGCGGATCTCCTGAGCTCCGGTCGGTCGACGCGCCGACTCCTGAGCCCCGATCGGTCCACGCGTCGGCTCCTAAGCCCCTATCCATCGACGCGTCGTCTCCTGAGCCCCGATCGATCCACGCGCCGCCTCCTGAGCCCCGATCGCTCCACGCACCGTTTCCTGATCCCCGATCGGTCCACACGCCGTGTCCGAGCCCCGATCGGTCCGCGTGCCGCATTCTAAGCCACGGTCCATCCACGCGCCGTGTCCGAGCCCCGCTCGATCCACGCGTCGTCTCCTAAGCCCTGATCCGTCCACGCGCGGCATCGAGCCGCGATCGGTCCACGCGCGGCCTCCTGAGCCCCAATCGGTCCACGCTTCGTCTCCTAAGCCCCAAACGGTCCACGCGCCGTCTCCGGGCCCCGATCGGTCCACGCACCATCTCCTGCTCTCCAATCGGTCCACGCGCCGCCTCCGGAGCCCCGATCGATCCACGCTAGGCTCCTGAGCCCCGATCGTTCCACACGCCGTCTCCAAGCCCCGATCGGTCCACGCTCCGTCTCCTGAGCCCGGATCGTTCCACGCGTCGTCTCCTGATCCCCGATCCGTAAACCTGTCGTCTCCTGAGCCCCAATCGGCCCACACGCAGTCTCGTGACCCCCGATAGGAACACGCGCCGTCTACTGAGCTCCGATCGTTCCACGCGCCGTCTCCGAGCCCCGATCGGTCCAGGCGCCGTCTCCTGAGACCCAATCGGTCCACACGCTGTCTCGTCAGCCCCGATAGGTACACGCGTCGCGTCCTACGCCCCGATCGGTCCACGCGTCGTCTCCTAAGCCCCGATCCATCGACGCGTCATTTCCTGAGCCCCGATCGCTCCACGCGCCGTTTTCTGAGCACCGTTCGGTCCACGCGTCGTCTTCAAAGCCCCGATGCCTCCACGCGCCGTCTCCGAGCCACGATCGGTCCGTGCGCCGCTTCCAGAGCCCTATCAGTCCAGGCGTCCTCTGCTGATCTCCGATCGGTCGACGCGCCGTCTCCTAAGCCCCGATCGATCCACGCACCGTCTCCGAGCGCCGATGGGTCCAGGCGTTGTCTCCTAAGCCCCGATCGGTCCACGCGCCTCCTCCGAGCGCCGAGCGGTCCACGCGCCGTCGCCGAACCCGAATTGGTCCACGCGCAACCGCCTGAGCCCCAGTCGGTCCACGCGCTGTCTCCGAGCGCCGATCGGTCCACGCGCCGTTGCCGAGCTATGATCGGTCCACGCGCGGTCTCCTGAGCCCCGATCGGTCCACGCGCCGTCGCCGATCCACGAACGGTCCGTGCGCCGCTTCCAGAGCCCTATCGGACCACGCATCGTCTCCTGATCTCCGATCGCTCCACGCGTCGTCTCCTAAGCCCCGATCGGTCCTCGCGCTGTCTCCGAGCGCCGATCGGTTCACGCGCCATCTCCTGAGCCCCGATCATTCCACGCGCCATCTCCGAGCCCGGATCGGTCCACGCGTCGTCTCCTGAGCCCCGATCGGTCCACGCGCCGTCTCCAAGCCCCGATCGGTCCATGCATCGTTTCCTAAACCCCAATCGGTTAACGCGCTGTCTCCGAGCGCCGATCGGTCCATATGCCGTCGCCGAACCCCAAATGGTCCACGCGCAACCGCCTGAGCCCCGATCGGTCCACGCGTCGTCTCTGAACACCGATCGGTCCACGCGCCCTTGCCGAGCCATGATCGGTCCACGCGCGGCCTCCTGAGCCCCGATCGGTCCACGCGCCGCCGCCGAGCCGCGATCGGTCCACGCGCGGCCTCCTGAGCCCCGATCCGTCCACGCGCCTTCCCCTAAGCCCCGATCGGTCCAAGCGGCGTCTCCGAGCCCCGATCGCTCCACGCACCGTCTCCTGATTCCCATCGGTCCACGCGGCGTTTTCTGAGCACCGTTCGGTCCACGCGTCGTCTTCAAAGCCCCGATGCCTCCACGCGCCGTCTCCGAGCCACGATCGATCCGTGCGCCGCTTCCAGAGCCCCGATCGGTGCACGCGTCTTCTCCTGATCTCCGATCGGTCCACGCGCCGTCTCATAAGCCCCGATCGGTCCACGCGCCGTCTCCGAGCGCCGATCGATTCGCGGGCCGTCTCCGAGCCGCGATCGATAAAGCCGTCGTCATCAAGCCCCGATCCGTACACGCGTCGTCTCCGAGCCCCGATGGGTCCACTCGCCGTCGCCGAGCCTCGATCGGTCCACGCGCGGCCTCCTGAGCCCCGGTCGGTTCACACGCCGTCTCCGAGCCGCGATCGGTCCTCGCATCGTCTCCTAAGCCCCGATCGGTTAACGTGCCGTCTCCGAGCCCCGATCGGTCCACGCGCCGTCTCCTGAGCCCCGATGCGTCCACGCGCAGTCGCCGACCCCCGATCGGTCCACGCGGGGTCTCCTGAGCCCCGATCGGTCCACGCGCCGTCTCCTAAGCCCCGATCGATCCACGCGCCGTTTCCGAGCGCCGATCGGTTCACGCGCCGTCTCCTGTGCTCCGATCGTTCCACGCGCCGTCTCCCCGCCCCGATCGGTCCACGCACCGTCTCCTGAGCCCCGATACGTCCACGCGCAGTCGCCGAGCCCCGATCAGTCCACGCGCGGCCTCCTGAGCCCCGGTCGGTTCACGCGCCGTCTCCCCGCCCCGATCGGTCCACGCGCCGGCTCCGAGCCCCGATCGGTCCACGCACCGTCTCTTGGTCCCCATCGGTCCACACGGCGCCTCCGGAGCCCCGATCGATCCACGCGAGTCACCTGAGCCCCGGTCAGTCCGCACCCCGTCTCCTGAGCCCCGATTGGTCCACGCGCCTTCTCCTAAGCCACGATCGGTCCACGCGCCGTGTCCGAGCGCCGATTGGTTCACACGCCATCTCCTGAGCCCCGATCGGTCCACGCGCCGTCTCCGAGCTCCGATCGGTCCACGCGCCGTTTCCTGAGCCCCGATCGGTCCATACGTCGTCTTCTAAACCCCGATGCCTCCACGCGCCGTCTCCTACGCCCCGATCGCTCCACGCACCGTCTCCTACTCCCCGATCGGTTCACACGCCGCCTCCGAAGGTCCGTTCGATCCACGCGAGTCTCCTAAGCCCCGACCGGTCCACGCGCTATCTCCTGAGCCCTGATCGGTCCACGAGTCGTCTCCTAAGTCCTGATCGGTCCACGTGCCGTCTCCGAGCCCCGATGGGTCCACGCGCCGCCTCCTGACCTCCGATCGGGCGACGCGTCGTCTCCTGAGCCCCGATCGTCCCGCGCCGTCTCCGAGCCCGATCGGTCCACGTGCTGTCTCCGAGCCCCGATCGGTCCACGCATCGTCTCATAAGACCCGCTCGGTTACCGCATCGTTTCCGATCCCCGATCAGTCTACACGCCGTCTCCTGAGCCCCGATCGGTCCACGCATCGTCTCATAAGACCCGCTCGGTTACCGCATCGTTTCCGATCCCCGATCAGTCTACACGCCGCCTCCTGAGCGCCGATCGGTTCACGCGTCGTCCCCTAATCCCCGATCCGTGCACGCGTCGTTTCCTGAGCCCCGATCGATCCACGCGTCGTCTCCTGAGCCCCGATCGCTCCACGCGCCGATTTCTGAGCCCCGATCAATTGACGCGTCTTCTCCTGAGCCCCGATCGCTCCTCGCGCCGTCTCCTGAGCCCCGCTCGGTCCATGCGTCGTCTTCTTAGCCCCGGTGCCTCCACGCGCCGTCTCCGAGCCCCTATCAGTCTAGGCGCCGCTTCCTGAGCCCCGATCGGTCCACGCGCCGTTTCCTGAGCCCCGATCGGTCCATACGTCGTCTTCTAAACCCCGATGCCTCCACGCGCCGTCTCCAACGCCCCGATCGCTCCACGCACCGTCTCCTACTCCCCGATCGGTTCACACGCCGCCTCCGAAGGTCCGTTAGATCCACGCGAGTCTCCTAAGCCCCGACCGGTCCACGCGCTATCTCCTGAGCCCTGATCGGTCCACGAGTCGTCTCCTAAGCCCTGATCGGTCCACGTGCCGTCTCCGAGCCCCGATGGGTCCACGCGCCGCCTCCTGACCTCCGATCGGGCGACGCGTCGTCTCCTGAGCCCCGATCGTCCCGCGCCGTCTCCGAGCCCCGATTGGTCGACGCGTCGTCTCCTGAGCCCTGATCGATCTACGCGTCGTCTCCTGAGCCCCGATCGCGCCACACGCCGTTTCCTGAGCCCCGATCGGTCCACGCGTCGTCTTCAAAGCCCCGATGCCTCCACGCGCCGTCTCCGAGCCACGATCGGTCCGTGCGCGGCTTCCACAACCCCGATCGGTCCACGCGTCACCTCCTGATCTCCGATCGGTCCACGCGCCGTCACCCGAGCCCCGATCGTTCTACACGTCGTATCCGAGTCCCGATCGGTCCACGCTCCGTCTCCTGACCCCGGATCGTTCCCCGCGTCGTCTCCTGATCCCCGATCCGTAAACGCGTCGTCTCCGAGCCTCGATCGGTCCACACGCCGTGTCCGATCCCCGATCGGTCCGCGTACCGCATTCTGAGCCGCGGTCCGTCCACGCGCCGTCTCCGAGCACCGATCGGTCCACGCGCCGTCTCAGAGCGCCGATCATTTCACGCCCCGTCTCCTGAGCTCCGATCGTTCCACGCGCCGTCTCCGAGCCCCGATCGGTCCACGCGCCGTCTCCTGAGCCCCAATCGGTCCACACGCTGTCTCGTGAGCCCCGATAGGTACACGCGCCGTGTCCTACGCCCCGATCGGTCCACGCGTCGTCTCCTAAGCCCCGATCGGTCCACGCGGCGTCTCCGAGCCCCCATCGGTCCACACGCCGTATCCGAGCCCCGATCGGTCCGCGTGACGCATTCTAAGCCACGGTTCGTCCACGCGCCGTCTCCGAGCACCGATCGGTCCACGCGCCGTCTCCTGAGCCCCGATCGGTCTACGCGCCGTCTCATGAGCCCCGATCGGTCAACGCATCCTCTCCTAAGCCCCGATACGTTCACACGCCGTCTCCTAAGCCCCGATCGGTTCACGCATCGTCTCCTAAGCCCCGATCGGTCCACGTGCGGCCTCCTGAGCCCCGATCGGTCCACGCGCCGTCGCCGAGCCGCGATCGGTCCACGAGCGGCCTCCTGAGCCCCGATTGGTTCACGCGCCGTATCCGAGCCCCAATCGGTCCACGCGCCGTCTCCTGAGCTCCGATCGGTCCACGACCCGTCTCCGGGCCCCGATCGGTGCACGCGCCGTCTCCTAAGCCCCGATCGGTCCACGCGCCGTCGCCGAACCCCAATTGGTCGACGCGAAATCGCCTGAGCCCCAGTCGGTCCACGCGCTGTCTCCGAGCCCCGATCGGTCCACGCGTCGTCTCCGAGCCCCGATCGGTCCACGCGCCTTCGCCGAGTCATGATCTGTCCACGCGCGGCCTCCTGAGACCCGATCGGTCCACGCGCCGTCTTCGAGCCCCGATCGGTCCACGCATGGTCTCCTAAGCCCCAATCGGTTAACGCGCCGTCCCCGAGCCCCGATCGGTTCACGCGCCGTCTCCTGAGCCCCGATACGTCCACGCGCAGTCGCCGAGCCCTGATCGGTCCACGCGCTGTCTCCTGAGCCCCGATAGGTACACGCGTCGTCGCCTACACCCCGATCGGTCCACGCGTCGTCTCCTAAGCCCCCATTGGTCCACGTGCCGTCTCCCAGCCCCGATCGGTCCACGCGCCGTCTCCTAATCCCCAATCTGTCCACGATCCGTCTCCGGGCCCCGATCGGTGCACGCGCCGTCTCCTAAGCCCCGATCGGTCCACGCGCCGTCGCCGAACCCCAATTGGTCCACGCGAAACCGCCTGAGCCCCAGTCGGTCCACGCGCTGTCTCCGAGCCTCGATCAGTCCACATGTCGTCTCCGAGCCCCGATGGGTCCACGCGCCGCCTCCTGAGCCCCGATCGATTCACTCATCGGCTCCTGAGCCCCGATCGGTCCACGCGTCGTCTTCGAGCCCGGATCGATCCACGCGCCGTCTCGTAAGCCACAATCGGTCCACGCGCCGTCTCCGAGCCCCGATCGGTCCACGCGGCGTCTCCTGAGCCCCGATCGGTTCACGCATCGTCTCCTAAGCCCCGATACGTCCACACGCCGTATCCGAGCCCCGATCGGTCCGCGTGACGCATTCTAAGCCACGGTCCGTCCACGCGCCGTCTTCGAGCCCCGATCGGTCCACGCATGCTCTCCTAAGCCCCAATCGGTTAACGCGCCGTCCCCGAGCCCCGATCGGTCCACGCACCGTTTTCTGAGCACCGTTTGGTCCACGCGTCGTCTTCAAAGCCCCGATGCCTCCACGCGCCGTCTCCGAGCCACGATCCGTCCGTGCGCCGCTTCCAGAGCCCTCTCGGTCCACGCGTCGTCTCCTGATCTCCGATCGGTCCACACGCCATCTCCTAAGCCCCGATCATTCCACGCGCCATCTCCGAGCCCCGATCGGTCCACGCGCCGTCTCATAAGCCCCGATCGGACCACGCGCCGTCTCCTCAGCCCCGATCGGTCCACGCGCCGTCTCCGAGCGCCGATTAGTTCACGCGCCATCTCCTGAGCCCCGATCGCTCCACGCTCCGTCTCCCAGCCCCGATCGGTCCACGCGCCGTCTCCTGAGCCTGGATCGGTCCACGCGCCGTCGCCGAACCCCAATTGGTCCACGCGCCATCGCCTGTGGCCCAGTCGGTCCACGCGCCGTCTCCGAGCGCCGATCGGTTCACGCGCGGTCTCCTGAGCCCCGATCGTTCCACGCGCCGTCTCCGAGCTCCGATCGGTCCACGCGCCGTCTCCTAATCCCCGATCGGTCCAAGCGCCTTCTGCTAAGCCCCGATCGGTCCAAGCGCCTTCTGCTAAGCCCCGATCGGTCCACGCGCCGTCTCCGAGCGCCGATCGGTTCACGCGCCGTCACCTGAGCCCCGATCGTTCCACGCGCCGTCTCCGAGCCCCGATCGGTCTACGCGCCGTCTCCTAAGCCCCGATCGGTCCATGCGCCGTCTCGGAGCGCCGATTGGTTCACGCGCCGTCTCCTGAGCCCCGATCGCTCCACGCGCAGTCGCCGAGCCTCGATCGGTCCACGCGCCGTCTCCTAAGCCCGGATTGGTCCAAGCGCCTTCTGCTAAGCCCCGATCGCTCCAAGCGCCTTCTGCTAAGCCCCGATCGGTCCACGCGCCGTCTCCGAGCGCCGATCGGTCTATGCGCCGTCTCCTAAGCCCCGATCAGTCCACGCGCCTTCTCCTCATCCCCCATCGGTCCACGCGCCGTCTCCGAGCGCCGATCGGTTCACGCGCCGTCTCCTGAGCTCCGATCGTTCCACGCGCCGTCTCCGAGCCCCGATCCGCCCACGCGCCGTCTCCTGAGCCCGGATCGGTCCACGTGTCATCGCCGAATCCCCGATCCGTACACGCGTCGTCTCCGAGCCTCGAACGGTCCACGCGCCGTCGCGGAGCCCCGATCAGTCCAGGCGTGGCCTCCTGAGCCTCGATCGGTCCACGCGCGGCCTCCTGAGCCCCGGTCGGTTCACGCGCCGTCTCCGAGCTCCGATCGATCCACGCGTCGTCTTCGAAGCCCAGATGCCTCCTCGCGCCGTCTCCGAGCCACGATCGGTCCAGGCGCTGCTTCCTGAGCCCCAATCGGTCCACGCATCGTCACCTAAGCCCCGATCGGTCCACGCGCCGTCACCGAGCCATGATCGGTCCACGCGCGGCTCCTGAGCCCCATCGATCCACACGCCGTCGCCGAGCCGGGATCGGTCCACGCGCGGGCTTCTGAGTCCCGGTTGGTTCACGCGCCGTATCCGAGCCCCAATCGGTCCACGCGCCGGCTCCTGAGCCCCGATCGGTCCACGCGCCGTCTCCTGAGCCCCGATCGCTCCACGCACCGTTTTCTGAGCACCGTTTGGTCCACGCGTCGTCTTCAAAGCGCCGATCCCTCCACGCGCCGTCTCCGAGCCACGATCCGTCCGTGCGCCGCTTCCAGAGCCCTCTCGGTCCATGCGTCGTCTCCTTATCTCCGATCGGTCCACACGCCATCTCCTTAGCCCCGATCATTCCACGCGCCATCTCCGAGCCCCGATCGGTCCACGCGCCGTCTCATAAGCCCCGATCGGACCACGCGCCTTCTCCTCAGCCCCGATCGGTCCACGCGCCGTCTCCGAGCGCCGATTAATTCACGCGCCGTCTCCTGAGCCCCGATCGCTCCACGCTCCGTCTCCGAGCCCCGATCGGTCCACGCGCCGTGTCCTGAGCCCGGATCGGTCCACGCGCCGTCTCCTACGCCCCGATCGGTCCACGCGCCGCCTTCGTGCCCCGATCGGTCCACGCACCGCCTCCTGATCCCCATCGGTCCACGCGCCGTCTCCTGAGCCACGATCGATCCACAGGCCGTCTCCGAGCCCCGATCGGTCCGCGTGCCGCATTCTAAGCCACGGTCCATCCACGCGCCGTCTCCGAGCCCCGATCGGTCCACGCGTCGTCTCCTCAGCCCCGATCGGTCCACGCGCCGTCTCCGAGCGCCGATTAGTTCACGCGCCGTCTCCTGAGCCCCGATCGCTCCACGCTCCGTCTCCGAGCCCCGATCGGTCCACGCGCCGTCTCCTGAGCCCGGATCGGTCCACGCGCCGTCTCCGAGCGCCGATCATTTCACGCGCCGTCTCCTGAGCCCCGATCGGTCCACGCGCCGTCTCCTAAGCCCCGATCGGTCCAAGCGCCTTCTGCTAAGCCCCGATCGGTCCACGCGCCGTCTCCGAGCGCCGATCGGTTCACGCGCCGTCACCTGAGCCCCGATCGTTCCACGCCCCGTCTCCGAGCCCCGATCGGTCCACGCGCCGTCTCCTAAGCCCCGATCGGCCACGCGCCTTCTCCTCATCCCCGATCGGTCCACGCGCCGTCTCGGAGCGCCGAATGGTTCACGCGCCGTCTCCTGAGCCCCGATCGCTCCACGCGCCGTCTCCTGAGCCCCGATCGTTCCACGCGCCTTCTCCTAAGCCACGATCGGTCCATGCGCCGTCTCCGAGCGCCGATCGGTTCACGCGCCGTCTCCTACGCCCCGATCGTTCCACGCGCCGCTTCCAATCCCCGATCGGTCCACGCGCCGTCTCCTGAGCCCGGATCGGTCCACGCGTCGTCCTCGAATCCCCGATCCTCACACGCGTCGTCTCCGAGCCTCGATCGGTCCTCGCGTCGTCTCCTAAGCCCCGACTGGTCCACGCGCCTTATCCTGAGCCCTGGTCGGTTCACGCGCCGTCTCCGAGCCCCGATCGATCCACGCGTCGTCTTGTAAGCCCAGATGCCTCCACGCGCCGTCTCCGAGCCACGATCGGTCTAGGCGCCGCTTCCTGAGCCCCGATCGGTCCACGCGCCGTCTCCTAAGCCCCAATCGCTCCACGCGCCGTCTCCGAGCGCCGATCATTTCACCCGCTGTCTCCTGAGTCCCGATCGTTCCACGCGCCGTATCCGAGCCCCGATCGATCCACGCGCAGTCTCCTGAGCCCCGATCGCTCCACGCACCGTTTTCTGAGCTCCGTTTGTTCCACGCGTCGTCTTCAAAGCCCCGATCCCTCCACGCGCCGTCACCGAGCCACGATCCGTCCGTGCGCCGCTTCCAGAGCCCTCTCGGTCCATGCGTCGTCTCCTTATCTCCGATCGGTCCACACGCCATCTCCTTAGCCCCGATCATTCCACGCGCCATCTCCGAGCCCGGATCGTTCCACGCGTCGTCCCCGAATCCCCGATCCGTACACGCGTCGTCTCCGAGCCTCGATCGGTCCACGCGCCGTCGCCGAACCCCAATTGGTCCACGCGAATCCGCCTGAGCCCCAGTCGGTCCACGCGCTGTCTCCGAGCCCCGATCATTTCACGCGCCGTCTCCTGAGCCCCGATCGGTCCACGCGCCGTCTGCTAAGCCCCGATCGGTCCAAGCGCCTTCTGCTAAGCCCCGATCGGTCCACGCGCCGTCTCCGAGCGCCGATCGGTTCACGCGTCGTCACCTGAGCCCCGATCGTTCCACGCCCCGTCTCCGAGCCCAGATCGTTCCACGCGCCGTCGCCGAGACCCGATCGGTCCACACCCCTTCTCCTGAGCCCCGATCTGTCGACGCGTCGTCTCCTAAGCCCCGACCGGTGCACGCGCCGTCTCCTGAGCCCCGGTCGGTCCGCGCGCCGTCACCTGAGCCCCGATCGGTCGACGCGTCGTCTTCTGAGCCCCGATCGGTCCACGCGCCGTCTCCGAGCTCTGATCGGCCCACGCGCCGTCTCCTAAGGCGCGATCGGTCCAAGCGCCTTCTCCAAAGCCCCGATCGGTCCACGCGCCGTCTCCGAGCGCCGATCGGTTCACGCCCCGTCACCTGAGCCCCGATCATTCGAAGCGCCGTCTCCGAGCCCCGATCGGTCCACGCGCCGTCTTCTGAGCCCGGATCGTTCCACGCGTCGTCCCCGAATCCCCGATCCGTACACGCGTCGTCTCCGAGCCTCGATCGGTCCACGCGCCGTCGCCGAACCCCAATTGGTCCACGCGAATCCGCCTGAGCCCCAGTCGGTCCACGCGCTGTCTCCGAGCCCCGATCGGTCCACGCGTCGTCTCCGAGCCCCGATCGGTCTACGCGCCGTCGCCGAGTCATGATCTGTCCACGCGCGGCCTCCTGAGACCCGATCGGTCCACGCGCCGTCTCCGAGCCCCGATCGGTCCACGCGCCGTCTTCTGAGCCCGGATCGTTCCACGCGTCGTCCCCGAATCCCCGATCCGTACACGCGTCGTCTCCGAGCCTCGATCGGTCCACGCGCCGTCGCCGAACCCCAATTGGTCCACGCGAATCCGCCTGAGCCCCAGTCGGTCCACGCGCTGTCTCCGAGCCCCGATCGGTCCACGCGTCGTCTCCGAGCCCCGATCGGTCTACGCGCCGTCGCCGAGTCATGATCTGTCCACGCGCGGCCTCCTGAGACCCGATCGGTCCACGCGCCGTCTTCGAGCCCCGATCGGTCCACGCATGGTCTCCTAACCCCAATCGGTTAACGCGCCGTCCCCGAGCCCCGATCGGTCCACGCGCCGTCTCCTGAGCCCCGATACGTCCACGCGCAGTCGCCGAGCTCTGATCGGTCCACGCGCTGTCTCCTGAGCCCCGATAGGTACACGCGTCGTCGCCTACACCCCAATCGGTCCACGCGCCGTCTCCGAGCCCCGATCGGTCCACGCACTGTCTCCTGATCCCCATGGGTCCACGCGGCGCCTCCGGGGCCTCGATCGATCCACGCGAGGCTCCTAAGCCCCATCGGTCCACGCGTCGTCTTCTAAGCCCCGATCGGTCCACGCGTAGTCTCCTAAGCCCCGCTCGGTTAACGCGTCGTTTCCGAGCTCCGATCGGTCCACGCGTTGTCTCCTGAGCCCCAATGAGTCCATGCGCCGTCTCCTAAGCCCCGATCCGTCCAGGGGCCGTCTCCGAGCCCCGATCGGTCCACGCGTCGTCTCCTAAGACCCGATCGGTCCACGCGTCGTCTCCTAATCCCCGATCGGTCCACGCGCCGTCTCCGAGCGCCGATAACTTTACGCGCCGTCTCCTGAGCCCCGATCGTTCCACGCGCCGTCTCCGAGCCCCGATCGATCCACGCGCCGTCTCCTGAGCCCAAATCGGTCCACACGCTGTCTCGTGAGCCCCGATAGGTACACGCGTCGTCTCCTACGCCCCGATCGGTCCACGCGTAATCTCCTAAGCCCCGCTCGGTTAACGCGTCGTTTCCGAGCCCCAATCGGTCTACGCGTCGTCTTCTAAGCTCCGATCGGTCCACGCGCCATCTCCGAGCCCCGATCGGTCCACGCACCATCTTCTGCTCCCCAATCGGTCCACGCGCCGCCTCCGGAGCCCCAATTAGTCCACGCGCAACCGCCTGAGCCCCAGTCGGTCCACACGCTGTCTCCGAGTCCCGATCGGTCCACGCGTCGTCGCCGAGCCCCGATCGGTCTACGCGCCGTCGCCGAGCCATGATGGGTCCACGCGCGGCCTCCTAAGCCCCGATCGGTCCACGCGCCGTCGCCGAGCCGCGATCGGTTCTCGCGCGGCCTCCTGAGCCCCGGTCGGTTCACGCGCCGTATCCGAGCCCCAATCGGGCCACGCGCCGTCTCCTGAGTCCCGATCGGTCCACGCGTCGTCTCCTAAGCCCCAATCGGTCCACGCGCCGCCTACGGAGCCCCGATCGATCCACGCGAATCTCCTGAGCTCCGGTCGGTCGACGCGCCGTCTCCTGAGCCCCGATCCGTCCACGCGTCGTCTCCTAAGCCCCGATTCGTCGACGCGTCGTCTCCTGAGCCCTGATCATATGACGCGTCTTCTCCTGAGCCCCGATCGCTTCTCGTGCCGCCTCCTGAGCCCCGATCCGTCGAGGCGTCGTCTCCGGAGCCCCGATCAATTGACGTGTCTTCTGCTGAGCCCCGATCGCTCCTCGCGCCGTCTCCTGAACCCCGCTCGGTCCATGCGTCGTCTTCTTAGCCCGGATGCCTCCACGCGTCGTCTCCGAGCCCCGATCGGTCTACGCGCCGTCGCCGAGCCATGATGGGTCCACGCGCGGCCTCCTGAGCCCCGATCGGTCCACGCGCCGTCGGCGAGCCGCGATCGGTTCTCGCGCGGCCTCCTGAGCCCCGGTCGGTTCACGCGCCGTATCCGAGCCCCAATCGGGCCACGCGCCGTCTCCTGAGTCCCGATCGGTCCACGCCTCGTATCCGAACCCCGATCGGTCCACGCACCGTCGCCGAGCCATGATCGGTCCACGCGCGGTCTCCTGAGCCCCGGTTGGTTCACGCGCCGTATCCGAGCCCCCATCGGTCCACGCGTCGTCTCCGAGCCTCGATCGGTCCACGCGCCGATTTCTGAGCCCCGATCAATTGACGCGTCTTCTCCTGAGCCCCGATCGCTCCTCGCGCCGTCTCCTGAGCCCCACTCGGTCCCTGCGTCGTCTTCTTAGCCCCGATGCCTCCACGCGCCGTCTCCGAGCCACGATCGGTCTAGGCGTCGCTTCCTGAGCCCCGATCGGTCATCGCGCCGTCTCCTAAGCCCCAATCGGTCCACGCGCCGCCTCCTAAGCCCCGATCGATCCACGCGTCGTCTCCGAACGCCAATCGGTTCACGCGACGTCTCCTTTGCTCCGATCGGTCCACGCGCCGTCTCCGAGGCCCGATCGGTCCACGCATCGTCTCCTACGCCCCGATCGGTTAACGCGCCGTCTCCGAGCCCCGATTGCCCACACGCCGTCTCCGAGTCCCGATCGGTCTGCATGCCGCATTCTAAGCCACGGACAGTCCTCGCGCCGTCTTCGAGCACCGATCGGTCCACGCGTCGTCCCCTAATACCCGATCGCTCCTCGCGCCGTCTCCTGAGCCCCACTCGGTCCCTGCGTCGTCTTCTTAGCCCCGATGCCTCCACGCGCCGTCTCCGAGCCACGATCGGTCTAGGCGTCGCGTCCTGAGCCCCGATCGGTCATCGCGCCGTCTCCTAAGCCCCAATCGGTCCACGCGCCGCCTCCTAAGCCCCGATCGATCCACGCGCCGCCTCCTCAACCCCGATCGCTCCACGTGCCGTTTCCTGATCCCCGATCGGTCCACACGCCTTCTCCGAGCCCCGATCGGTCCGCGTGCCGCATTCTAAGCCACGGTCCATCCACTCGCCATCTCCGAGCCCCGCTCGATCCACGCGTCGTCTCCTAAGCCTCGATCGGTCCACGCGCCGTCTCCGAGCGCCGATCGGGGCACGCGCCGTCTTCTGAGTCCCGATCGTTCCACGCGCCGCCTCCTAAACACCGATCGGTCCAGGCTTCGTCTCCTAAGCACCGACCGGTCGACGCGTCGTCTCCTGAGCCCCGGTCGGTTCACGCGCCGTCTCCGAGCCCGATCGGTCAACGCATCGTCTCCTAAGCCCCTATCGGTT
Source organism: Netelia fuscicornis (assembly GCA_946811545.1). Classification (NCBI taxonomy): domain Eukaryota; kingdom Metazoa; phylum Arthropoda; class Insecta; order Hymenoptera; family Ichneumonidae; genus Netelia; species Netelia fuscicornis. Next base: position 31,023,786 of record OX328012.1, read on the forward strand.
AACGCGCCGTCTCCGAGCCCCGATCGGTCCCCGCGCAACCGCCTGAGCCCCAGTCGGTCCACGCGCTGTCTCCGAGCCCCGATCGGTCCACGCGTCGTCTCCGAGCACCGATCGGTCCACGCGCCATCGCCGAGCCATGATCGGTCCATGCGCGGCCTCCTGAGCCCCAATCGGTCCACGCGCCGTCGCCGAGCCGCGATCGGTCCACGCGCGGCCTCCTGAGCCCCGATTGGTCCACGCGCCGTCACCGAGCCGCGATCGGTCCACGCGCGACCTCCTGAGCCCCGGTTGGTTCACGCGCCGTATCCGAGCCCCCATCGGTCCACGCGTCGTCTCCGAGCCCCGATCCGTCCACGCGCCGTCGCCGAGCAGTGATCGGTCCACGCGAGACTCCTGAGTCCCGGTCGGTACGCGCGCCGTCTCCTGAGCCCCGATCGGTCGACGAGTCGTTTCCTGAGCCCCGATCGATCCACGCGTCGTCCCCTGAGCCCCGATCGCTCCACGCGCCGATTTCTGAGCCCCGATCAATTGACGCGTCTTCTCCTGAGCCCCGATCGCTCCTCGCGCCGTCTCCTGAGCCCCGATCGGTCCAGACGCCGCTTCCTGAGCCCCGATCGGTCCACGCGCCGTCTCCTAAGCCCTAATCGGTCCACGCGCCGTCTCCTAAGCCCCGATCGGTCCAAGCGGCGTCTCCGAGCCCCCATCGGTCCACGCGGCGTTTTCTGAGCACCGTTCGGTCCACGCGTCGTCTTCAAAGCCCCGATGCCTCCACGCGCCGTCTCCGAGCCACGATCGGTCCGTGCGCCGCTTCCAGAGCCCCGAACGGTGCACGCGTCTTCTCCTGATCTCCGATCGGTCCACGCGCCGTCTCATATGCCCCGATCGGTCCACGCGCCGTCTCATAAGCCCCGATCGGTCCACTCGCCGTCTCCGAGCGCCGATCGGTTCACGCGCCGTCTCCTGAGCCCCGATCGTTCCACGCACCGTTTCCGAGCCCCGATCGGTCCACGCGCCGTCTCCTGAGCCCGGATCGGTCCACCCGTCGTCCGCGAATCCCCGATCCGTACACGCGTCGTCTCCGAGCCTCGATCGGTCCACGCGTCGTCTCCTAAGCCCCGACCGGTCCACGCGCCGTCTCCTGAGCCCCGATCGTTCCACGCGCCGTCTCCTATGCCGCGATCCGTCCACGGGCCGTCTCCCAGCTGCTATCGGTAAACGTGCCGTCACCAAGCCCTGATCCGTACACGCGTCGTCTCCGAGCTCCGATCGGTCCACGCGCCGTCTCCTCAGCCCCAATCGGTCCACGCGTCGGCTCCTAAGCCTCAATCGGTCCACGCGCGTCCTCCTTAGCCCCGGTCGGTCCACGCGCCATCTCCGAGCCCCGATCGGCCCACGCGTCTTCTCCTAAGGCCCGATCGGTCCACGCGCCGTCTCCTAAGCCCCGATTGATCCACGCGCCGTCTCCGAGCGCCGATCGGTTCACGCGGCATCTCCTGTGCTCCGATCGTTCCACGCGCCGTCTCCGAGCCCCGATCGGTCCACGCGCCGTCTCCTCAGCCCCAATCGGTCCACGCGTCGGCTCCTAAGCCTCAATCGGTCCACGCGCGTCCTCCTTAGCCCCGGTCGGTCCACGCGCCATCTCCGAGCCCCGATCGGTCCACGCATCGTCTCCTAATCCCCGATCGGTTAACGCGCCGTCTCCGCGCCCCGATCGGTCCACGCGCCGTCTCCTGAGCCCCGATACATCCACGCGCAGTCGCCGAGACCCGATCGGTCCACGCGCGGTCTCCTGAGCCCCGGTCGGTCCACGCGCCGTCTCCGAGCCCCGATCGGTCCGCGTGCCGCATTCTAAGCCACGGTCCATCCACGCGCCGTCTCCGAGCCCCGATCGATCCACGCGCAGTCTCCTGAGCCCCGATCGGTCCACGCACCGCCTCCTGAGCCCCGGACGGTCCAGGCGCCGTCTCCGAACCCCGATCGGTCGACGCGCCGTCTCCGAGCCCCGATCATTCCACGCGCCGTCTCCGAGCCCCGATCGGTCCACGCGCCGTCGCCGAACCATGATCGGTCCACGCGCGGCCTCCTGAGCCCCGGTTGCGTCATGCGCCGTATCCAACCCCCAATCGATCCACGCGCCGTCTCCTGAGCCCCGATCAGTTCACGCGCCGGCTCCGAGCCCGATCGGTCCACGCATCATCTCCTAAGCCCCGATCGGTTAATGTGCCGTCTCGGAGCCCCGATCGGTCCTCGCGCCGTCTCCTGAGCCCCGGTCGGTTCACGCGCCTTCTTCGAGCCCCGATCGATCCACGCGTCGTCTTGTAAACCCAGATGCCTCCTCGCATCGTCTCCTAAGCCCCGATCGGTTAACGCGCCACCTCCTGAGCCCCAGTCGGTCCACGCGCGGCCTCCTGAGCCATGGTCGGTTCACGCGCCGTCTCCTGCGCCCCGATCGGTCCACGCGTCGTTCCCTAAGCTCCGATCCATCCACGCGCAGTCTCCTGAGCCCCGATTGGTGGACGTGCCGTCTCCCAGCCACGATCGGTCCACGCGCCGTCTCCTAAGCCCCAATCTGTCCACGACCCGTCTCTGGGCCCCGATCGGTGCACGCGCCGTCTCCTGAGCCCCGGTCGGTTCACGCGCCATCTCCGAGCCGCGGTCGGTCCACGCATCGTCTCCTAAGCCCCGATCGGTTAACGTGCCGTCTGCGAGCCCCGATCGGTCCACGCGCCGTCTCCTGAGCCCCGATACGTCCACGCGCAGTCGCCGAGCCCCGATCGGTCCACGCGCGGTTTCCTGAGCCCCGATCTGTCCACGCGCCGTCTCCGAGCCGCGATCGGTTCACGGATCGTCTCCTGAGCCCCGATCGGTTGACGTGCCGTCTCCGATCCCCGATCGGTCCACGCGCCTTCTCCGAGCACCGGTCGGTCCACGCGCCGTCTCCGAGCCCCGATCGGTTCACGCTTCGTCTCCTAAGCCCCGATCGGTCCACGCGCCGTCTCCGAGCGCCGATCGGTTCACGCGCCGTCACCTAAGCCCCGATCGTTCCACGCGCCGTCTCCGAGCCTCGATCGGTCCACGCGCCGCTTCCTGAGCCCCGATCGTTCCACGCGCCGTATCTGAGCCCCGATCGATCCACGCGCAGTCTCCTGAGCCCCGATAGGTACACGCATAGTCTCCTAAGCCCCGATCGGTCCACGCGCCGCCTCCGGAGCCCCAATCGATCAACGTGAGTCTCCTAAGCCCCGACCGGTGCACGCGCCGTCTCCTGAGCCCCGATCGTTCCACGCGCCGTCTCCGAGCAACGATCGGTCCACGCGCCACCTCCTGAGCCCCAGTCGGTCCACGCGCGGCCTCCTGAGCCATGGTCGGTTCACGCGCCGTCTCCTGCGCCCCGATCGGTCCACGCGTCGTTCCCTAAGCTCCGATCCATCCACGCGCAGTCTCCTGAGCCCCGATTGGTGGACGTGCCGTCTCCCAGCCACGATCGGTCCACGCGCCGTCTCCTAAGCCCCAATCTGTCCACGACCCGTCTCTGGGCCCCGATCGGTGCACGCGCCGTCTCCTGAGCCCCGGTCGGTTCACGCGCCATCTCCGAGCCGCGGTCGGTCCACGCATCGTCTCCTAAGCCCCGATCGGTTAACGTGCCGTCTGCGAGCCCCGATCGGTCCACGCGCCGTCTCCTGAGCCCCGATACGTCCACGCGCAGTCGCCGAGCCCCGATCGGTCCACGCGCGGTTTCCTGAGCCCCGATCTGTCCACGCGCCGTCTCCGAGCCGCGATCGGTTCACGGATCGTCTCCTGAGCCCCGATCGGTTGACGTGCCGTCTCCGATCCCCGATCGGTCCACGCGCCTTCTCCGAGCACCGGTCGGTCCACGCGCCGTCTCCGAGCCCCGATCGGTTCACGCTTCGTCTCCTAAGCCCCGATCGGTCCACGCGCCGTCTCCGAGCGCCGATCGGTTCACGCGCCGTCACCTAAGCCCCGATCGTTCCACGCGCCGTCTCCGAGCCTCGATCGGTCCACGCGCCGCTTCCTGAGCCCCGATCGTTCCACGCGCCGTATCCGAGCCCCGATCGATCCACGCGCAGTCTCCTGAGCCCCGATAGGTACACGCGTAGTCTCCTAAGCCCCGATCGGTCCACGCGCCGCCTCCGGAGCCCCAATCGATCAACGTGAGTCTCCTAAGCCCCGACCGGTGCACGCGCCGTCTCCTGAGCCCCGATCGTTCCACGCGCCGTCTCCGAGCAACGATCGGTCCACGCGCCGTCTCCTGAGCCCGGATCGGTCCACGCGTCATCGCCGAATCCCCGATCCGTACACGCGTCGTCTCCGAGCCTCGATCGGTCCAGGCGCTGCTTCCTGAGCCCCAATCGGTCCACGCGTTTTCACCTAAGCCGCGATCGGTTCACGCGCCGTCTCCTGAGCCCGGATCGGTCCACCCGTCGTCCTCGAATCCCCGATCCGCACACGCGTCATCTCCGAGCCTCGACCGGTCCACGCGCCGTCTCCTGAGCCCCGATCATTCCACGCGCCGTCTCCTAAGCCGCGATCTGTCCACGGGCCGTCTCCGAGCTGCTATCGGTAAACGCGCCGTCACCAAGCCCTGACCCGTACACGCGTCGTCTCCGAGCCCCGACCGGTCCACGCGCCGTCGCCGAGCCGCGATCGGTCCACGCGCGGCCTCCTGAGCCCCGATCGGTCCACGCGCCGTCTCCTGAGCCCGGATCGGTCCACGCGCCGTCTCCTGAGCCCCGATCGGTCCACGCGCCGTCTCCTAAGCCCCGATCGGTCCAAGCGCCTTCTGCTAAGCCCCGATCGGTCCACGCGCCGTCTCCGAGCGCCGATCGGTTCACGCGCCGTCACCTGAGCCCCGATCGTTCCACGCCCTGTCTCCGAGCCCCGATCGGTCCACGCGCCGTCTCCTAAGCCCCGATCGGTCCACGCGCCTTCTCCTCATCCCCGATCGGTCCACGCGCCGTCTCGGAGCGCCGATTGGTTCACGCGCCGTCTCCTGAGCCCCGATCGGTCCACGCGCCGTCTCCGAGCGCCGATCGGTTCACGCGCCGTCACCTGAGCCCCGATCGTTCCACGCCCCGTCACCGAGCGCCGATCGGTTCACGCGCCGTCTCCTACGCCCCAATCGTTCCACGCGCCGCTTCCGATCCCCGATCGGTCCACGCGCCGTCTCCTGAGCCCGGATCGGTCCACGCGTCGTCCTCGAATCCCCGATCCTCACACGCGTCGTCTCCGAGCCTCGATCGGTCCTCGCGTCGTCTCCTAAGCCCCGACTGGTCCACGCGCCTTATCCTGAGCCCTGGTCGGTTCACGCGCCGTCTCCGAGCCCCGATCGATCCACGCGTCGTCTTGTAAGCCCAGATGCCTCCACGCGCCGTCTCCGAGCCACGATCGGTCTAGGCGCCGCTTCCTGAGCTCCGATCGGTCCACGCGCCGTCTCCTAAGCCCCAATCGCTCCACGCGCCGTCTCCGAGCGCCGATCATTTCACCCGCTGTCTCCTGAGTCCCGATCGTTCCACGCGCCGTATCCGAGCCCCGATCGATCCACGCGCAGTCTCCTGAGCCCCGATCGCTCCACGCACCGTTTTCTGAGCACCGTTTGTTCCACGCGTCGTCTTCAAAGCCCCGATGCCTCCACGCGCCGTCTCCGAGCCACGATCCGTCCGTGCGCCGCTTCCAGAGCCCTCTCGGTCCATGCGTCGTCTCCTTATCTCCGATCGGTCCACACGCCATCTCCTTAGCCCCGATCATTCCACGCGCCATCTCCGAGCCCCGATCGGTCCACGCGCCGTCTCATAAGCCCCGATCGGACCACGCGCCTTCTCCTCAGCCCCGATCGGTCCACGCGCCGTCTCCGAGCCCCGATCGGTCCACGCGCCGTCTCCTGAGCCCCGGTCGGTTCACGCGCCTTCTTCGAGCCCCGATCGATCCACGCGTCGTCTTGTAAACCCAGATGCCTCCTCGCATCGTCTCCTGAGCCCCGATCGCTCCACGCTCCGTCTCCGAGCCCCGATCGGTCCACGCGCCGGCTCCTGAGCCCGGATCGGTCCACGCGCCGTCTCCTACGCCCCGATCGGTCCACGCGCCGCCTTCGTGCCCCGATCGGTCCACGCACCGCCTCCTGATCCCCATCGGTCCACGCGCCGTCTCCTGAGCCACGATCGATCCACAGGCCGTCTCCGAGCCCCGATCGGTCCGCGTGCCGCATTCTAAGCCACGGTCCATCCACGCGCCGTCTCCGAGCCCCGATCGGTCCACGCGTCGTCTCCTCAGCCCCGATCGGTCCACGCGCCGTCTCCGAGCGCCGATTAGTTCACGCGCCGTCTCCTGAGCCCCGATCGCTCCACGCTCCGTCTCCGAGCCCCGATCGGTCCACGCGCCGTCTCCTAAGCCCCGATCGGTCCAAGCGCCTTCTGCTAAGCCCCGATCGGTCCACGCGCCGTCTCCGAGCGCCGATCGGTTCACGCGTCGTCTCCGAGCCCCGATCGGTCCACGCGCCGTCGCCGAGCTGCGATCGGTCCACGCGCGGCCTCCTGAGCCCCGGTCGGTCCACGCGCCGTCGCCGATCCACGGTCGGTCCGTGCGCCGCTTCCAGAGCCCTATCGGACCACGCATCGTCTCCTGATCTCCGATCGGTCCACGCGCCGTCTCCTAAGACCCGATCGGTCCACACGCCGTCTCCGAGCCCCGATGGGTCCACGCGTCGCCTCCTGAGCCCCGATCGGTCCACGCGCCGTCTCCTGAGCCCCGATCGGTCCACGCGTCGTCTTCTAAGCCCCGATCGGTCCACGCGTCGTCTCCTAAGCCCCGATCGTTCCACGCGCCGTCTCCGAGCCCCGATCGATCCACGCGCCGTCTCCTGAGCCCAAATCGGTCCACACGCTGTCTCGTGAGCCCCGATAGGTACACGCGTCGTCTCCTACGCCCCGATCGGTCCACGCGTAGTCTCCTAAGCCCCGCTCGGTTAACGCGTCGTTTCCGAGCCCCGATCGGTCCACGCGTCGTCTCCTGAGCCCCAATTAGTCCACGCGCCGTCTCCTAAGCCCTGATCCGTCCACGGGCCGTGTCCGAGCTCCGATCGGTTCACGCGCCGTCTCCTGAGCCCCGATCGGTCCACACCCCTTCTCCTGAGCCCCGATCGGTCGACGCGTCGTCTCCTAAGCCCCGACCGGTGCACGCGCCGTCTCCTGTGCCCCGATCGATTCACGTGCCGTCTCCTAAGCCCCGATCGGTTCACCCGTCGTCTCTTAAGTCCCAATCGGTCCACGCGCCGTCTCCGAGTCCCGATCGGTCCACGCACTGTCTCCTGATCCCCATGGGTCCACGCGGCGCCTCCGGGGCCCCGATCGATCCACGCGAGGCTCCTAAGCCCTAATCGGTCCACGTGCCGTCTCCGAGCCCCGATGTGTCCACGCGCCGCCTCCTGAGCCCCGATCGATCCACGCATCGGCTCCTGAGCCCCGATCGCTCCACGCGCCGATTTCTGAGCCCCGATCAATTGACGCGTCTTCTCCTGAGCACCGATCGCTCCTCGCGCCGTCTCCTGAGCCCCGCTCGGTCCCTGCGCCGTCTTCTTAGCCCCGATGCCTCCACGCGCCGTCTCAGAGCCACGATCGGTCTATGCGTCGCTTCCTGATCCCCGATCGGGCCTCGCGCCGTCTCCTAAGCCCCAATCGGTCCACGCGCCGTCTCCTAAGCCCCGATCGATCCACGCGCCGTCTCCGAGCGCCGATCTGTTCACGCTCCGTCTCCTTTACTCCGATCGTTCCACGCGCCGTCTCCGAGGCCCGATCGGTCCACGCATCGTCTCCTAAGCCCCGATCGGTTAACGCGCCGTCTCCGAGCCCCGATTGGTCCACACGCCGTCTCCGAGCCCCGATCGGTCCACGCGTCGTTCCCTAAGCCCCGATCCATCCACGCGCAGTCTCCTGAGCCCCGATCGGTCCACGCATCGTCTCCTAAGCCCCAGACGGTCCTCGTGCCGTCTCCGAACCCCGATCGGTCGACGCGCCGCCTCCGAGCGCCGATCGGTTCACGCGCCGTATTCTGAGCCCCGATCGTTCCACGCGCCGCCTCCTAAGCCCCGATCGGTCCAGGCTTCGTCTCCTAAGCCCCGACCGGTCGACGCGTCGTCTCCTGAGCCCCGGTCGGTTAACGCGCCGTCTCCGAGCACCGATTGGTCCACGCGCCGTCGCCGAGCCATGATCGGTCCACGCGCAACCGCCTGAGCCCCAGTCGGTCCACGCGCTGTCTCCGAGCCCCGATCGGTCCACGCGTCGTCTCCGAGCACCGATTGGTCCACGCGCCGTCGCCGAGCCATGATCGGTCCACGCGCGGCCTCCTGAGCCCCGGTCGGTCCACGCGTCGTCTCCGAGCCCCGATCCGTCCACGCGCCGTCGCCGAGCCATGATCGGCCCACGCGAGGCTCCTGCGCGCCGATCGGTCATCGCGCCGTCTCCTAAGCCCCAATCGGTCCACGCGCCGCTTCCTAAGCCCCGATCGATCCACGCGTCGTCTCCGAACGCCGATCGGTTCACGCGCCGTCTCCTTTGCTCCGATCGTTGCACGCGCCGTCTCCGAGGCCCGATCGGTCCACGCATCGTCTCCTACGCCCCGATCGGTTAACGCGCCGTCTCCGAGCCCCGATTGGTCCACACGCCGTCTCTGAGTCCCGATCGGTCCGCATGCCGCATTCTAAGCCACGGTCCATCCTCGCGCCGTCTCCGAGCACCGATCGGTCCACGCGTCGTCCCCTAATACCCGATCGGTCCACGCGTCGTCTCCTAAGCCCCGATCCGTCGACGCGTCGCCTCCTGAGCCCCGATCGATCCACGCGCCGCCTCCTCAACCCCGATCGCTCCACGTGCCGTTTCATGATCCCCGATCGGTCCACACGCCTTCTCCGAGCCCCGATCGGTCCGCGTGCCGCATTCTAAGCCACGATCCATCCACTCGCCATCTCCGAGCCCCGCTCGATCCACGCGTCGTCTCCTAAGCCTCGATCGGTCCACGCGCCGTCTCCGAGCGCCGATCGGGTCACGCGCCGTCTTCTGAGCCCCGATCGTTCCACGCGCCGCCTCCTAAACACCGATCGGTCCAGGCTTCGTCTCCTAAGCACCGACCGGTCGACGCGTCGTCTCCTGCGCCCCGGTCGGATCACGCGCCGTCGCCGAGCCCGATCGGTCCACGCATCGTCTCCTAAGCCCCTATCGGTTAACGCGCCGTCTCTGAGCCCCGATCGGTCCACGGGCAACCGCCTGAGCCCCAGTCGGTCCACGCGCTGTCTCCTGAGCCCCGATCGTTCCACGCGCCTTCTCCTAAGCCACGATCGGTCCATGCGCCGTCTCCGAGCGCCGATCGGTTCACGCGCCGTCTCCTACGCCCCGATCGTTCCACGCGCCGCTTCCGATCCCCGATCGGTCCACGCGCCGTCTCCTGAGCCCGGATCGGTCCACGCGTCGTCCTCGAATCCCCGATCATCACACGCGTCGTCTCCGAGCCTTGATCGGTCCTCGCGTCGTCTCCTAAGCCCCGACTGGTCCACGCGCCTTATCCTGAGCCCTGGTCGGTTCACGCGCCGTCTCCGAGCCCCGATCGATCCACGCGTCGTCTTGTAAGCCCAGATGCCTCCACGCGCCGTCTCCGAGCCACGATCGGTCTAGGCGCCGCTTCCTGAGCCCCGATCGGTCCACGCGCCGTCTCCTAAGCCCCAATCGCTCCACGCGCCGTCTCCGAGCGCCGATCATTTCACCCGCTGTCTCCTGAGTCCCGATCGTTCCACGCGCCGTATCCGAGCCCCGATCGATCCACGCGCAGTCTCCTGAGCCCCGATCGCTCCACGCACCGTTTTCTGAGCTTCGTTTGTTCCACGCGTCGTCTTTAAAGCCCCGATGCCTCCACGCGCCGTCTCCGAGCCCCGATCGGTCCACGCGCCGTCTCATAAGCCCCGATCGGACCACGCGCCTTCTCCTCAGCCCCGATCGGTCCACGCGCCGTCTCCGAGCGCCGATTAGTTCACGCGCCGTCTCCTGAGCCCCGATCGCTCCACGCTCCGTCTCCGAGCCCCGATCGGTCCACGCGCCGTCTCCTGAGCCCGGATCCGTCCACGCGCCGTCTCCTACGCCCCGATCGGTCCACGCGCCGCCTTCGTGCCCCGATCGGTCCACGCACCGCCTCCTGATCCCCATCGGTCCACGCGCCGTCTCCTGAGCCACGATCGATCCACAGGCCGTCTCCGAGCCCCGATCGGTCCGCGTGCCGCATTCTAAGCCACGGTCCATCCACGCGCCGTCTCCGAGCCCCGATCGGTCCACGCGTCGTCTCCTCAGCCCCGATCCGTCCACGCGCCGTCTCCGAGCGCCGATTAGTTCACGCGCCGTCTCCTGAGCCCCGATCGCTCCACGCTCCGTCTCCGAGCCCCGATCGGTCCACGCGCCGTCTCCTGAGCCCGGATCGGTCCACGCGCCGTCTCCGAGGGCCGATCATTTCACGCGCCGTCTCCTGAGCCCCGATCGGTCCACGCGCCGTCTCCTAAGCCCCGATCGGTCCAAGCGCCTTCTGCTAAGCCCCGATCGGTCCACGCGCCGTCTCCGAGCGCCGATCGGTTCACGCGCCGTCACCTGAGCCCCGATCGTTCCACGCCCCGTCTCCGAGCCCCGATCGGTCCACGCGCCGTCTCCTAAGCCCCGATCGGTCCACGCGCCTTCTCCTCATCCCCGATCGGTCCACGCGCCGTCTCGGAGCGCCGATTGGTTCACGCGCCGTCTCCTGAGCCCCGATCGCTCCACGCGCCGTCTCCTGAGCCCCGATCGTTCCACGCGCCTTCTCCTAAGCCACGATCGGTCCATGCGCCGTCTCCGAGCGCCGATCGGTTCACGCGCCGTCTCCTACGCCCCGATCGTTCCACGCGCCGCTTCCAATCCCCGATCGGTCCACGCGCCGTCTCCTGAGCCCGGATCGGTCCACGCGTCGTCCTCGAATCCCCGATCCTCACACGCGTCGTCTCCGAGCCTCGATCGGTCCTCGCGTCGTCTCCTAAGCCCCGACTGGTCCACGCGCCTTATCCTGAGCCCTGGTCGGTTCACGCGCCGTCTCCGAGCCCCGATCGATCCACCCGTCGTCTTGTAAGCCCAGATGCCTCCACGCGCCGTCTCCGAGCCACGATCGGTCTAGGCGCCGCTTCCTGAGCCCCGATCGGTCCACGCGCCGTCTCCGAGCGCCGATCATTTCACCCGCTGTCTCCTGAGTCCCGAGCGTTCCACGCGCCGTATCCGAGCCCCGATCGATCCACGCGCAGTCTCCTGAGCCCCGATCGCTCCACGCACCGTTTTCTGAGCTCCGTTTGTTCCACGCGTCGTCTTCAAAGCCCCGATGCCTCCACGCGCCGTCTCCGAGCCACGATCCGTCCGTGCGCCGCTTCCAGAGCCCTCTCGGTCCATGCGTCGTCTCCTTATCTCCGATCGGTCCACACGCCATCTCCTTAGCCCCGATCATTCCACGCGCCATCTCCGAGCCCCGATCGGTTCACGCGCCGTCTCCTGAGCCCGGATCGGTCCACCCGTCGTCCTCGAATCCCCGATCCGCACACGCGTCATCTCCGAGCCTCGACCGGTCCACGCGCCGTCTCCTGAGCCCCGATCATTCCACGCGCCGTCTCCTAAGCCGCGATCTGTCCACGGGCCGTCTCCGAGCTGCTATCGGTAAACGCGCCGTCACCAAGCCCTGACCCGTACACGCGTCGTCTCCGAGCCCCGACCGGTCCACGCGCCGTCGCCGAGCCTCGATCGGTCCACGCGCGGCCTCCTGAGCCCCGATCGGTCCACGCGCCGTCTCCTGAGCCCGGATCGGTCCACGCGCCGTCTCCTGAGCCCCGATCGGTCCACGCGCCGTCTCCTAAGCCCCGATCGGTCCAAGCGCCTTCTGCTAAGCCCCGATCGGTCCACGCGCCGTCTCCGAGCGCCGATCGGTTCACGCGCCGTCACCTGAGCCCCGATCGTTCCACGCCCTGTCTCCGAGCCCCGATCGGTCCACGCGCCGTCTCCTAAGCCCCGATCGGTCCACGCGCCTTCTCCTCATCCCCGATCGGTCCACGCGCCGTCTCGGAGCGCCGATTGGTTCACGCGCCGTCTCCTGAGCCCCGATCGGTCCACGCGCCGTCTCCGAGCGCCGATCGGTTCACGCGCCGTCACCTGAGCCCCGATCGTTCCACGCCCCGTCACCGAGCGCCGATCGGTTCACGCGCCGTCTCCTACGCCCCAATCGTTCCACGCGCCGCTTCCGATCCCCGATCGGTCCACGCGCCGTCTCCTGAGCCCGGATCGGTCCACGCGTCGTCCTCGAATCCCCGATCCTCACACGCGTCGTCTCCGAGCCTCGATCGGTCCTCGCGTCGTCTCCTAAGCCCCGACTGGTCCACGCGCCTTATCCTGAGCCCTGGTCGGTTCACGCGCCGTCTCCGAGCCCCGATCGATCCACGCGTCGTCTTGTAAGCCCAGATGCCTCCACGCGCCGTCTCCGAGCCACGATCGGTCTAGGCGCCGCTTCCTGAGCTCCGATCGGTCCACGCGCCGTCTCCTAAGCCCCAATCGCTCCACGCGCCGTCTCCGAGCGCCGATCATTTCACCCGCTGTCTCCTGAGTCCCGATCGTTCCACGCGCCGTATCCGAGCCCCGATCGATCCACGCGCAGTCTCCTGAGCCCCGATCGCTCCACGCACCGTTTTCTGAGCACCGTTTGTTCCACGCGTCGTCTTCAAAGCCCCGATGCCTCCACGCGCCGTCTCCGAGCCACGATCCGTCCGTGCGCCGCTTCCAGAGCCCTCTCGGTCCATGCGTCGTCTCCTTATCTCCGATCGGTCCACACGCCATCTCCTTAGCCCCGATCATTCCACGCGCCATCTCCGAGCCCCGATCGGTCCACGCGCCGTCTCATAAGCCCCGATCGGACCACGCGCCTTCTCCTCAGCCCCGATCGGTCCACGCGCCGTCTCCGAGCCCCGATCGGTCCACGCGCCGTCTCCTGAGCCCCGGTCGGTTCACGCGCCTTCTTCGAGCCCCGATCGATCCACGCGTCGTCTTGTAAACCCAGATGCCTCCTCGCATCGTCTCCTGAGCCCCGATCGCTCCACGCTCCGTCTCCGAGCCCCGATCGGTCCACGCGCCGGCTCCTGAGCCCGGATCGGTCCACGCGCCGTCTCCTACGCCCCGATCGGTCCACGCGCCGCCTTCGTGCCCCGATCGGTCCACGCACCGCCTCCTGATTCCCATCGGTCCACGCGCCGTCTCCTGAGCCACGATCGATCCACAGGCCGTCTCCGAGCCCCGATCGGTCCGCGTGCCGCATTCTAAGCCACGGTCCATCCACGCGCCGTCTCCGAGCCCCGATCGGTCCACGCGTCGTCTCCTCAGCCCCGATCGGTCCACGCGCCGTCTCCGAGCGCCGATTAGTTCACGCGCCGTCTCCTGAGCCCCGATCGCTCCACGCTCCGTCTCCGAGCCCCGATCGGTCCACGCGCCGTCTCCTAAGCCCCGATCGGTCCAAGCGCCTTCTGCTAAGCCCCGATCGGTCCACGCGCCGTCTCCGAGCGCCGATCGGTTCACGCGTCGTCTCCGAGCCCCGATCGGTCCACGCGCCGTCGCCGAGCTGCGATCGGTCCACGCGCGGCCTCCTGAGCCCCGGTCGGTCCACGCGCCGTCGCCGATCCACGGTCGGTCCGTGCGCCGCTTCCAGAGCCCTATCGGACCACGCATCGTCTCCTGATCTCCGATCGGTCTACGCGCCGTCTCCTAAGACCCGATCGGTCCACACGCCGTCTCCGAGCCCCGATGGGTCCACGCGTCGCCTCCTGAGCCCCGATCGGTCCACGCGCCGTCTCCTGAGCCCCGATCGGTCCACGCGTCGTCTTCTAAGCCCCGATCGGTCCACGCGTCGTCTCCTAAGCCCCGATCGTTCCACGCGCCGTCTCCGAGCCCCGATCGATCCACGCGCCGTCTCCTGAGCCCAAATCGGTCCACACGCTGTCTCGTGAGCCCCGATAGGTACACGCGTCGTCTCCTACGCCCCGATCGGTCCACGCGTAGTCTCCTAAGCCCCGCTCGGTTAACGCGTCGTTTCCGAGCCCCGATCGGTCCACGCGTCGTCTCCTGAGCCCCAATTAGTCCACGCGCCGTCTCCTAAGCCCTGATCCGTCCACGGGCCGTGTCCGAGCTCCGATCGGTTCACGCGCCGTCTCCTGAGCCCCGATCGGTCCACACCCCTTCTCCTGTGCCCCGATCGATTCACGTGCCGTCTCCTAAGCCCCGATCGGTTCACCCGTCGTCTCTTAAGTCCCAATCGGTCCACGCGCCGTCTCCGAGTCCCGATCGGTCCACGCACTGTCTCCTGATCCCCATGGGTCCACGCGGCGCCTCCGGGGCCCCGATCGATCCACGCGAGGCTCCTAAGCCCTAATCGGTCCACGTGCCGTCTCCGAGCCCCGATGTGTCCACGCGCCGCCTCCTGAGCCCCGATCGATCCACGCATCGGCTCCTGAGCCCCGATCGCTCCACGCGCCGATTTCTGAGCCCCGATCAATTGACGCGTCTTCTCCTGAGCACCGATCGCTCCTCGCGCCGTCTCCTGAGCCCCGCTCGGTCCCTGCGCCGTCTTCTTAGCCCCGATGCCTCCACGCGCCGTCTCAGAGCCACGATCGGTCTATGCGTCGCTTCCTGATCCCCGATCGGGCCTCGCGCCGTCTCCTAAGCCCCAATCGGTCCACGCGCCGTCTCCTAAGCCCCGATCGATCCACGCGCCGTCTCCGAGCGCCGATCTGTTCACGCTCCGTCTCCTTTACTCCGATCGTTCCACGCGCCGTCTCCGAGGCCCGATCGGTCCACGCATCGTCTCCTAAGCCCCGATCGGTTAACGCGCCGTCTCCGAGCCCCGATTGGTCCACACGCCGTCTCCGAGCCCCGATCGGTCCACGCGTCGTTCCCTAAGCCCCGATCCATCCACGCGCAGTCTCCTGAGCCCCGATCGGTCCACGCATCGTCTCCTAAGCCCCAGACGGTCCTCGTGCCGTCTCCGAACCCCGATCGGTCGACGCGCCGCCTCCGAGCGCCGATCGGTTCACGCGCCGTATTCTGAGCCCCGATCGTTCCACGCGCCGCCTCCTAAGCCCCGATCGGTCCAGGCTTCGTCTCCTAAGCCCCGACCGGTCGACGCGTCGTCTCCTGAGCCCCGGTCGGTTAACGCGCCGTCTCCGAGCACCGATTGGTCCACGCGCCGTCGCCGAGCCATGATCGGTCCACGCGCAACCGCCTGAGCCCCAGTCGGTCCACGCGCTGTCTCCGAGCCCCGATCGGTCCACGCGTCGTCTCCGAGCACCGATTGGTCCACGCGCCGTCGCCGAGCCATGATCGGTCCACGCGCGGCCTCCTGAGCCCCGGTCGGTCCACGCGTCGTCTCCGAGCCCCGATCCGTCCACGCGCCGTCGCCGAGCCATGATCGGCCCACGCGAGGCTCCTGCGCGCCGATCGGTCATCGCGCCGTCTCCTAAGCCCCAATCGGTCCACGCGCCGCTTCCTAAGCCCCGATCGATCCACGCGTCGTCTCCGAACGCCGATCGGTTCACGCGCCGTCTCCTTTGCTCCGATCGTTCCACGCGCCGTCTCCGAGGCCCGATCGGTCCACGCATCGTCTCCTACGCCCCGATCGGTTAACGCGCCGTCTCCGAGCCCCGATTGGTCCACACGCCGTCTCTGAGTCCCGATCGGTCCGCATGCCGCATTCTAAGCCACGGTCCATCCTCGCGCCGTCTCCGAGCACCGATCGGTCCACGCGTCGTCCCCTAATACCCGATCGGTCCACGCGTCGTCTCCTAAGCCCCGATCCGTCGACGCGTCGCCTCCTGAGCCCCGATCGATCCACGCGCCGCCTCCTCAACCCCGATCGCTCCACGTGCCGTTTCATGATCCCCGATCGGTCCACACGCCTTCTCCGAGCCCCGATCGGTCCGCGTGCCGCATTCTAAGCCACGATCCATCCACTCGCCATCTCCGAGCCCCGCTCGATCCACGCGTCGTCTCCTAAGCCTCGATCGGTCCACGCGCCGTCTCCGAGCGCCGATCGGGTCACGCGCCGTCTTCTGAGCCCCGATCGTTCCACGCGCCGCCTCCTAAACACCGATCGGTCCAGGCTTCGTCTCCTAAGCACCGACCGGTCGACGCGTCGTCTCCTGCGCCCCGGTCGGATCACGCGCCGTCGCCGAGCCCGATCGGTCCACGCATCGTCTCCTAAGCCCCTATCGGTTAACGCGCCGTCTCTGAGCCCCGATCGGTCCACGGGCAACCGCCTGAGCCGCAGTCGGTCCACGCGCTGTCTCCTGAGCCCCGATCGTTCCACGCGCCTTCTCCTAAGCCACGATCGGTCCATGCGCCGTCTCCGAGCGCCGATCGGTTCACGCGCCGTCTCCTACGCCCCGATCGTTCCACGCGCCGCTTCCGATCCCCGATCGGTCCACGCGCCGTCTCCTGAGCCCGGATCGGTCCACGCGTCGTCCTCGAATCCCCGATCATCACACGCGTCGTCTCCGAGCCTTGATCGGTCCTCGCGTCGTCTCCTAAGCCCCGACTGGTCCACGCGCCTTATCCTGAGCCCTGGTCGGTTCACGCGCCGTCTCCGAGCCCCGATCGATCCACGCGTCGTCTTGTAAGCCCAGATGCCTCCACGCGCCGTCTCCGAGCCACGATCGGTCTAGGCGCCGCTTCCTGAGCCCCGATCGGTCCACGCGCCGTCTCCTAAGCCCCAATCGCTCCACGCGCCGTCTCCGAGCGCCGATCATTTCACCCGCTGTCTCCTGAGTCCCGATCGTTCCACGCGCCGTATCCGAGCCCCGATCGATCCACGCGCAGTCTCCTGAGCCCCGATCGCTCCACGCACCGTTTTCTGAGCTTCGTTTGTTCCACGCGTCGTCTTTAAAGCCCCGATGCCTCCACGCGCCGTCTCCGAGCCCCGATCGGTCCACGCGCCGTCTCATAAGCCCCGATCGGACCACGCGCCTTCTCCTCAGCCCCGATCGGTCCACGCGCCGTCTCCGAGCGCCGATTAGTTCACGCGCCGTCTCCTGAGCCCCGATCGCTCCACGCTCCGTCTCCGAGCCCCGATCGGTCCACGCGCCGTCTCCTGAGCCCGGATCGGTCCACGCGCCGTCTCCTACGCCCCGATCGGTCCACGCGCCGCCTTCGTGCCCCGATCGGTCCACGCACCGCCTCCTGATCCCCATCGGTCCACGCGCCGTCTCCTGAGCCACGATCGATCCACAGGCCGTCTCCGAGCCCCGATCGGTCCGCGTGCCGCATTCTAAGCCACGGTCCATCCACGCGCCGTCTCCGAGCCCCGATCGGTCCACGCGTCGTCTCCTCAGCCCCGATCCGTCCACGCGCCGTCTCCGAGCGCCGATTAGTTCACGCGCCGTCTCCTGAGCCCCGATCGCTCCACGCTCCGTCTCCGAGCCCCGATCGGTCCACGCGCCGTCTCCTGAGCCCGGATCGGTCCACGCGCCGTCTCCGAGCGCCGATCATTTCACGCGCCGTCTCCTGAGCCCCGATCGGTCCACGCGCCGTCTCCTAAGCCCCGATCGGTCCAAGCGCCTTCTGCTAAGCCCCGATCCGTCCACGCGCCGTCTCCGAGCGCCGATCGGTTCACGCGCCGTCACCTGAGCCCCGATCGTTCCACGCCCCGTCTCCGAGCCCCGATCGGTCCACGCGCCGTCTCCTAAGCCCCGATCGGTCCACGCGCCTTCTCCTCATCCCCGATCGGTCCACGCGCCGTCTCGGAGCGCCGATTGGTTCACGCGCCGTCTCCTGAGCCCCGATCGCTCCACGCGCCGTCTCCTGAGCCCCGATCGTTCCACGCGCCTTCTCCTAAGCCACGATCGGTCCATGCGCCGTCTCCGAGCGCCGATCGGTTCACGCGCCGTCTCCTACGCCCCGATCGTTCCACGCGCCGCTTCCAATCCCCGATCGGTCCACGCGCCGTCTCCTGAGCCCGGATCGGTCCACGCGTCGTCCTCGAATCCCCGATCCTCACACGCGTCGTCTCCGAGCCTCGATCGGTCCTCGCGTCGTCTCCTAAGCCCCGACTGGTCCACGCGCCTTATCCTGAGCCCTGGTCGGTTCACGCGCCGTCTCCGAGCCCCGATCGATCCACCCGTCGTCTTGTAAGCCCAGATGCCTCCACGCGCCGTCTCCGAGCCACGATCGGTCTAGGCGCCGCTTCCTGAGCCCCGATCGGTCCACGCGCCGTCTCCGAGCGCCGATCATTTCACCCGCTGTCTCCTGAGTCCCGAGCGTTCCACGCGCCGTATCCGAGCCCCGATCGATCCACGCGCAGTCTCCTGAGCCCCGATCGCTCCACGCACCGTTTTCTGAGCTCCGTTTGTTCCACGCGTCGTCTTCAAAGCCCCGATGCCTCCACGCGCCGTCTCCGAGCCACGATCCGTCCGTGCGCCGCTTCCAGAGCCCTCTCGGTCCATGCGTCGTCTCCTTATCTCCGATCGGTCCACACGCCATCTCCTTAGCCCCGATCATTCCACGCGCCATCTCCGAGCCCCGATCGGTCCACGCGCCGTCTCATAAGCCCCGATCGGACCACGCGCCTTCTCCTCAGCCCCGATCGGTCCACGCGCCGTCTCCGAGCGCCGATCATTTCACGCGCCGTCTCCTGAGCCCCGATCGGTCCACGCGCCGTCTCCTAAGCCCCGATCGGTCCAAGCGCCTTCTGCTAAGCCCCGATCGGTCCACGCGCCGTCTCCGAGCGCCGATCGGTTCACGCGTCGTCACCTGAGCCCCGATCGGTCCACGCCCCGTCTCCGAGCCCCGATCGGTCCACGCGCCGTCTCCTAAGCCCCGATCGGTCCACGCGCCTTCTCCTCATCCCCGATCGGTCCACGCGCCGTCTCGGAGCGCCGATTGGTCCACGCGCCGTCTCCTGAGCCCCGATCGGTTCACGCGTCGTCTCCTAAGCCGCGATCCGTCCACGGGCCGTCTCCGAGCTGCTATCGGTAAACGCGCCGTCACCAAGCCCTGATTCGTACACGCGTCGTCTCCGAGCCCCGACCGGTCCACGCGCCGTCGCCGAGCCTCGATCGGTCTACGCGCGGCCTCCTGAGCCCCGATCGGTTGACGCGCCGGCTCCGAGCCCGATCGGACCACGTGCCGTCTCCTGAGCTCCGGTCGGTTCACGCGCCGTCTCCGAGCCCCGATGGGTCCACGCGCCGTCTCCTGAGCCCGGATCGGTTCACCCGTCGTCCTCGAATCCCCGATCCGCACACGCGTCGTCTCCGAGCCTCGACCGGTCCACGCGCCGTCTCCTGAGCCCCGATCATTCCACGCGCCGTCTCCTAAGCCGCGATCCGTCCACGGGCCGTCTCCGAGCTGCTATCGGTAAACGCGCCGTCACCAAGCCCTGATCCGTACACGCGTCGTCTCCGAGCCCCGATCGGTCCACGCGCCGTCTACGAGCACCGATTGGTCCACGCGCCGTCGCCCGAACCCCAATTGGTCCAGGCGCCGTCGCCCGAACCCCAATTGGTCCACGAGCAACCTCCTGAGCTCCAGTCGGTCCACGCGCAGTCGCCGAGCCCCGATCGATCCCCGCATCGTCTCCTAAGCCCCGATCGGTTGACGCGTCATTTACGAGCCCCGATCGGTCTACGCGCCGTCTCCTGAGCCCCGATCGGTCCACACGCCGTCTCCTAAGCCCCGATCGCTCCACGCGCCGTCTCCGAGCGCCGATTGGTGCACGAGCCGTCTTCTGAGCACCGATCGTTCCACACGCCGCCTCCTAAGCCCCGATCTGTCCAGGCGTCATCTCCTAAGCCCCGACCGGTCCACGCGCCGTCTCCTGAGCCCCGATACGTCCACGCGCAGTCGCCGAGCCCCGATCGGTCCACGCGCGGTCTCCTGAGCCCCGATCTGTCCACGCGCCGTCTCCGAGCCCCGATCGGCCCACGCGCCGTCTCCTAAGCCGCGATCCGTCCACGGGCCGTCTCCGAGCTGCTATCGGTAAACGCGCCGTCACCAAGCCCTGATCCGTACACGCGTCGTCTCCGAGCCCCGACCGGTCCACGCGCCGTCTCCTGAGCCCCGATCATTCCACGCGCCGTCTCCTAAGCCGCGATCCGTCCACGGGCCGTCTCCGAGCTGCTATCGGTAAACGCGCCGTCACCAAGCCCTGATCCGTACACGCGTCGTCTCCTACGTCCCGATCGGTCCACGCGCCGTCTCGTGACTCCCAATCGGTCCACGCGACGCCTCCTGAGCCCCGATGGGTCGACGCGTCGTCTCCAGAGCCCCGATCGATCCACGCGTCGTCTCCTGAGCCCCGACCGCTCCGAACGCCCTTTCCTGAGCCCCGATCGGTTCACGCGCCGTCTCGTGACTCCCAATCGGTCCACGCGCCGCCTCCTGAGCCCCGATGGGTCGACGCGTCGTCTCCAGAGCCCCGATCGATCCACGCGTCGTCTCCTGAGCCCCGACCGCTCCACACGCCCTTTCCTGAGCCCCGATCGGTTCACGCGCCGTCTCCTGAGCCCCAATCGTTCCAAGCATCGTCCCCTAATACCCGATCCATACACGCGTCGTCTCCGAGCCTCGATCAGTCCACGCGTCGTCGCCGAGTCCCGATCGGTCCACGCGCGGCCTCCTGATCTCCGATCGGTCCACGCGCCGTCTCCTAAGCCCCGATCGGTCCACGCGCCGTCTCCGAGCCCCGATCGGTTCACGTGCCGTCTCGTGAGCCCCGATCGTTCCACGCGCCGTCTCCGAGCCCCGATCGGTCCACGCTCCGTCTCCAGAGCCCGGATCGTTCCACGCGTCGTCTCCTGATCCCCGATCCGTAAACGCGTCGTCTCCGAGACTCGATCGGTCCACACGCCGTGTCCGATCCCCGATCGGTCCGCGTGCCGCATTCTAAGCCGCGGTCCGTCCACGCGCCGTCTCCGAGCACCGATCGGTCCACGCGCCGTCTCAAAGTGCCGATCATTTCACGCGCTGTCTCCTGAGCCCCGATCGTTCCACGCGCCGTCTCCGAGCGCCGATCGTTCCACGCGCCTTCTCCTAACCCACGATCGGTCCACGCGCCGTCTCCGAGCGCCGATCATTTCACGCGCCGTCTCCGAGCTCCGATCGGTCCACACGCCGTCTCCGAGCCCCGATGGGTCTACGCGTCGCCTCCTGAGCCCCGGTCGGTCCACGCGCCGTCACCTGAGCCCCGATCGGTCGACGCGTCGGCTTCTGAGCCCCGATCGACCCACGCGTCGTCTCGTGAGCCCCGACCGCTCCACACGCCCTTTCCTGAGCCCCGATCGGTCCACGCATCGTCTCCGAGCAGCGATCGGTCCACGCGCCGTCCCCTAAGCCCCGATCGGTCCACGCGCCGTCTCCGAGCGCCGATCGGTTCACGCGCCGTCTCCTGAGCCCCGATCGTTCCACGCGCCGTCTCCGAGCTCCGATCGGCCCACGCGCCGCCTCCTAAGCCGCGATAGGTACACGCGTAGTCTCCTAAGCCCCGATCGGTCCACGCGCCGCCTCCGGAGCCCCAATCGATCAACGTGAGTCTCCTAAGCCCCGACCGGTCCACGCGCCGTCTCCTGAGCCCCAGTCGGTACACGCTCTGTCTCCGAGCCCCGATCGGTCCACGCATCGTCTCGTAAGCCCCGCTCGGTTAACGCGTCGTTTCGGAGACCCATCGGTCTACGCGCCATCTCCGAGCCGCGATCGGCCCACGCATCGTCTCCTAAGCCCCGATCGGTCAACGCGCCGTTCCCTAAGCACCGATCCATCCACGCGCAGTCTCCTGAGCCCCGATCGGTCCACGCGCCGTCTTCGAGCGCCGATCGGTCCACGCAACGTCTCCTAAGCCCCAATCGGTTCACGCGCCGTCTCCTGAGCCCCGATCGTTCTACGCGCCGTCTCCGAGCCCCGATCCGTCCACGCGCAGTGGCCGAGCCCCGATCGGTCCACGCAACGACTCCTAAGCCCCAATCGGTTCACGCGCCGTCTCCTGAGCCCCGATCGTTCTACGCGCCGTCTCCGAGCCCCGAACCGTCCACGCGCAGTCGCCGAGCCCCGATCGGTTCACGCGCGGTCTCCTGAGCCCCAGTCGGTACACGCTCTGTCTCCGAGCCCCGATCGGTCCACGCATCGTCTCGTAAGCCCCGCTCGGTTAACGCGTCGTTTCGGAGACCCATCGGTCTACGCGCCGTCTCCTGAGCCCCGATACGTCCACGCGCAGTCGCCGAGCCCCGATCGGTCCACGCGCGGTCTCCTGAGCCCCGATCTGTCCACGCGCCGTCTCCGAGCCCCGATCGGTTCACGGATCGTCTCCTAAGACCCGGTCGGTTCACGCGCCGTCTCCGAGCCCCGATCGATCCACGCGTCGTCTTCTAAGCCCAGATGCCTCCTCGCGCCGTCGCCGAGCCACGATCGGTCCAGGCGCCGCTTCCTGAGCCCCGATCAGTCCACGCGCCGTCTCGTAAGCCCAAATCGGTCTACGCGCCGCCCCAGAGCGCCGATCATTTCACGCGCCGTCTCCTGAGCCCCGATCATTCCACGCCCCGTCTCCGAGCCCCGATCGGTCCACGCGCCGTCTCCTAAGCCCCTATCGGTCCACGCGCCGTCTCCGAGCGCCGATCGGTTCACGCGCCGTCTCCTGAGCCCCGATCGTGCCACGCGCCGTCTCCGAGCCCCGATCGGTCCACGCGCCGTCTGCTGAGCCCGGATCGGTCCACGCGTCATCGCCGAATGCCCGATCCGTACACGCGTCGTCTCCGAGCATCGATCGGTCCACGCGCCGTCGCGGAGCCCCGATCGGTCCAGGCGTGGCCTCCTGAGCATCGATCGGTCCACGCGCGGCCTCCTGAGCGCCCATCGGTTCACGCGCCGTCTCCGAGCCCCGATCGATCCACGCGTCGTCTTCCAAGCCCAGATGCCTCCTCGCGCCGTCCCCGAGCCACGATCGGTCCAGGCGCTGCTTCCTGAGCCCCGATCGGTCCACGCGTCGTCTCCTAAGCCCCGATTCGTCGACGCGTCGTCTCCTGAGCCTCGATCGATCAACGCGTCTTCTCCTGAGCCCCGACCGCTCCACGCGCTGTCTCCGAGCACCGATCGGTCCACGCGTCGTCTCCTGAGCCCCGATCGTTCCACGCGCCGTCTCCGAGCCGCGATCGGTCCACGCGCCGTCTCCTGAGCCCCGATCGGTCCACGCGCCGTCTCCGAGCCCCGAACGGTTCACGCGTCGTCTTCAAAGGCCCGATGCCTCCACGCGCCGGCTCCGAGCCACGATCGGTCCGTGCGCCGCTTCCACAACCCCGATCGGTCCACGCATCAACTCCTGATCTCCGATCGGTCCACGCGCCGTCTCCTAAGCCCCGATCGGTCCACGCGCCATCTCCGAGCGCCGATCGGTTCACGCGCCGTCTCCTGAGCCCCGATCGTTCCACGCGCGGTCTCTGAGCCCAGATGGTTCCACGCGTCGTCTCCTGATCCCCGATCCGTAAACGCGTCGTCTCCGAGGCTCGATCGGTCCACACGCGGTGTCCGATCCCCGATCGGTCCGCGTGCCGCATTCTGAGCCGCGATCGGTCCACGCGCCATCTCCTGAGCCCCGATCGGTTCACGCATCGTCTCCTAAGCCCCGATACGTCCACACGCCGTATCCGAGTCCCGATCGGTCCGCGTGACGCATTCTAAGCCACGGTCCGTCCACGTGCCGTCTCCGAGCCCCGATGGGTTCACGCGCCGCCTCCTGTGCCCCGATCGATCCACGCATCGGCTCCTGAGCCCCGATTGGTCCACGCATCGTCTTCGAGCACCGATCGATCCACGCGCCGATTCCTGGGCCCCGATCGGTCTACGCGTCGCCGCCGGAGCCCCGATCGGTCTACGCGCCGTCTCATGAGCCCCGATCGATCCACGCATCGTCTCCTAAGCCCCGATACGTTCACACGCCGTCTCCGAGTCCCGATCGCTCCACGCGCCGTTTTCTGAGCCCCGATCGCTCCACGCGCCGATTTCTGAGCCCCGATCAATTGACGCGTCTTCTCCTGAGCCCCGATCGCTCCTCGCGCCGTCTCCTGAGCCCCGCTCGGTCCATGCGTCGTCTTCTTAGCCCCGATGCCTCCACGCGCCGTCTCCGAGCCCCGATCAGTCTAGGCGCCGCTTCCTGAGCCCCGATCGGTCCACGCGCCGTCTCCTAAGCCCCAATCGGTCCACGCGCCGTCTCCTAAGCCCCGATCGGTCCAAGCGGCGTCTCCGAGCCCCGATCGCTCCACGCACCGGCTCCTGATCCCCATCGGTCCACGCGGCGTTTTCTGAGCACCGTTCGGTCCACGCGTCGTCTTCAAAGCCCCGATGCCTCCACGCGCCGTCTCCGAGCCACGATAGATAAAGCCGCCGTCATCAAGCCCCGATCCGTACACGCGTCGTCTCCGAGCCCCGATGGGTCCACTCGCCGTCGCCGAGCCTCGATCGGTCCACGCGCGGACTCCTGAGCCCCGGTCGATTCACACGCCGTCTCCGAGCCGCGATCGGTCCACGCATCGTCTCCTAAGCCCCGATCGGTTAACGTGCCGTCTCCGAGCCCCGATCGGTCCACGCGCCGACTCCTGAGCCCCGATGCGTCCACGCGCGGCCTGCTTAGCCCCGGTCGGTCCACGCGCCGTCTCCGAGCCCCGATCGGTCCACGCGCCGTCTCCTGAGTCCCAATCGGTCCACGCGTCGGCTCCTAAGATCCGATCCATCGACGCGTCGTCTCCTGAGCCCCGATCGATCCACGCGCCGCCTCCTGAGCCCCGATCGCTCCACGCGCCGTTTCCTCATTCCCGATCGGTCCACACGCCGTCTCCGAGCCCCGATCGGTCCAGGCGTGGCCTCCTGAGCCGCGGTCGGTCCACGCGCCGTTTCCTGAGCCCCGATCGGTCCACGCGTCGTCTTCTAAGCCCAGATGCCTCTTTGCGCCGTCTCCCAAGCACGATCGGTGCAGGCGCCGCTTCCTGAGCCCCGATCGGTCCACGTGTTTTCTCCTAAGCCCTGATCGGTCCACGCGCCGTCTCCTGAGCCCTGATCCGTCCACGCGCGGCGTCCAGCCGCGATCGGTCTACGCGCGGCCTCCTGAGCCCCAATCGGTCCACGCGTCGTCTCCTAAGCCCCGATCGGTCCGTGCGCCGTCTCCGAGCCCCGATCGGTCCACGCTCCGTCTCCTGAGCCCGGATCGTTCCACGCGTCGTCTCCTGATCCCCGATCTGTAAACGCGTCGTCTCCTGAGCCCCAATCGGGCCACACGCAGTCTCGTGAGCCCCGATAGGTATACGCGCCGTCTCCTGAGCTCCGATCGTTCCACGCGCCGTCTCCGAGCCCCGATCGGTCCAGGCGCCGTCTCCTGAGCCCCAATCGGTCCACACGCTGTCTCGTGAGCCCCGATAGGTACACGCGTCGCGTTATACGCCCCGATCGGTCCACGCGTCGTCTCCTAAGCCCCGATCGGTCCGCGCACCGTCATCTGAGCCCCGATCAGTCGACGCGTCGTGTCCGAGACTCGATCGGTCCACGCCCCATCGCCGAGCCCCGATCGGTCCAGGCGTGGCCTCCTGAGCCGCGGTCGGTCCACGCGCCGTTTCCTGAGCCCCGATCGGTCCACGCGTCGTCTTCTAAGCCCAGATGCCTCCTTGCGCCGTCTCCCAACCACGATCGGTGCAGGCGCCGCTTCCTGAGCCCCGATCGGTCCACGCGTTTTCTCGTAAGCCCCGATCGGTCCACGCGTCGTCTACTCAGCCCCGATCGGTCGACGCGTCGTCTCCTGAGCCCCAATCGATCCACGCGTCGTCTCCTCAGCCCCGATCGCTCCACGCGCCGTCTCCGAGCGCCGACCGGTGCACGCGCCGTCTCCTGAGCCCCGATCGTTCCACACGCCGCCTCCTAAGCCCCGATCGGTCCAGGCGTCGTCTCCTAAGCCCCGATCGGTCCACGCGCCGTCTCCTGAGCCCCGATCGGTCCACGCGCCGTCTCCTAAGCCCCGTTCTGTCCACGGGCCGTCTCCGAGCCGCGATCGGTATAGCCGCCGTCATCAAGCCCCGATCCGTACACGCGTCGTCTCCGAGCCCCGATGGGTCCACTCGCCGCCTCCGAGCCCCAATCGGTTCACGCATCGTCTCCTAAGCCCCGGTCGGTTAACGCGCCGTCTCCGATCCACGATCGGTCCACGTGCCGTCGCCGAACCCCAATTGGTCCACGCGCAACCGCCTGAGCCCCAGTCGGTCCACGTGCCGTCTCCGAGCCCCGATGGATCCACGCGCCGCATCCTGAGCCCCGATCGGACGACGCGTCGTCTCCTGAGCCCGGATCGGTCCACGCGTCGTCCTCGAATCCCCGATCCGCACACGCGTCGTCTCCGAGCCTCGATCGGTCCACGCGTCGTCTCCTAAGCCTCGACCGGTCCACGCACCGTCTCCTGAGTCCCGATCGGTAAACGCGCCGTCTCAGAGCGCCGATCATTTCACGCCCCGTCTCCTGAGCTCCGATCAGTCCACGCGCAGCCTCCTGAGCCCCGATCGGTTCACGCGCCGGCACCGAGCCCGATCGGTCCACGCATCGTCTCCTAAGCCCCGATCGGTTAACATGCCGTCTCCGAGCCCCGATCGGTCCACGCGCCGTCTCCTGAGCCCCGGTCGGTTCACGCGCCGTCTCCGAGCCCCAATCGATCCACGCGTCGTTCCCTAAGCCCCGATCCATCCACGCGCAGTCTCCTGAGCCCCGATCGGTCCACGCATCGCCTCCTGAGCCCCGGACGGTCGAGGCACCGTCTCCCAACCAAGATCGGTCCCTGCGCCGTCTCCTGAGCCCCAATAGGTCCACTCGCTGTCTCCTGAGCCCCGATAGGTACACGCGTCGTTTCCTACGCCCCGATCAGTCCACGCGTCGTCTCCTAGGCCCCGATTTGTCCACGCGCCGTCTCCGCGCCCCGATCGGTCCACGCGAGGCTTCTGAGCCCCGGTCCGTCCGCGCGCCGTCTCCTGAGCCCCGATCGGTCGACGCGTCGTCTCCTGAGCCCCGATCGATCCACGCGTCGTCTCCTGAGCCCCGATCGCTCCAAGCGCCGTTTTCTGAGCACCGTTCGGTCCACGCGTCGTCTTCAAAGCCCCGATGCCTCCACGCGCCGTCTCCGAGCCACGATCGGTCCGTGCGCCGCTTCCAGAGCCCTATCGGTCCACGCGTCCTCACCTGATGTCCTATTGGTCCACGCGCCGTCTCCTGAGCCCCGATCGGTCCACGTGCCGTCTCCGAGCGCCGATCGGTTCACGCGTCGTTCCCTAAGCTCCGATCCATCCACGCGTAGTCTCCTGAGCCCCGATCGGTCCACGCATCGCCTCCTGAGCCCCGGACGGTCCAGGCGCCGTCTCCGAACCCCGATCGGTCGACGCGCCGTCTCCGAGCCCCGATCGGTCCACATGCCGTCGCCGAACCCCAATTGGTCCACGCGCAACCGCGTGAGCCCCAGTCGGTCCACGCGCCGTTTCCTGAGCCCCGATCGGTCCACGCGCCATCTCCTGAGCCCAGATCGATCTACGCGTCATCTCCTAAGCCCCGATTGGTGGACGTGCTGTCTCCCAGCCACGATCGGTCCACGCGCCGTCTCCTAAGCCCCATCTGTCCACGACCCGTCACCGGGCCCCGATCGATGCACGCGCCGTCTCCTAAGCCCCGATCGGTTCACGCGCGGTCTCCTGAGCCCCAGTCGGTACACGCGCTGTCTCCGAGCCCCGATCGGTCCACGCATCGTCTCCTAAGCCCCGCTCGGTTAACGCGTCGTTTCGGAGCCCCGATCGGTCTACGCGCCGTCTCCTGAGCCCCGATCGGTCCACGCGTCGTCTCCTGAGCCCCGATCGTTCCACGCGCCGTCTCCGAGCGTCGATCGGTCCACGCGCCGTCTCCTGAGCCCCGATCGGTCCACGCGCCGTCGCCGAACCCCAATTGGTCCACGCGCAACCGCCTGAGCCCCAGTCGGTCCACGCTTCGTCTCCTAAGCCCCGATCGCTCCACGCGCCGTCTCCTGAGCCCAATCGGTCCACGCATCGTCTCCTATGCCCCGATCGGTTGACGCGCCGTCTCCGCGCCGCGATCGGTCCACGCGCCGTCGCCGAACCCCAATTGATCCACACGCAACCGCCTGAGCCCCAATCGGTCCACGCGAGTCTCCTAACCCCGACCGGTCCACGCGCCGTCTCCTGAGCCGCGATCGCTCCACGCGTCGTCTCCGAGTCCCGATCGGACCACGCGCCGTCTCCGAGCGCCGATCGATCCACGCGCCGTCTCCTGAGCCCCGATCGGTTCACGCGTCGTCTCCGAGCCCAGATCCGTCCACGCGCCGTCGCCGAGCCATGATCGGCCCACGCGAGGCTCCTGAGCCCCGGTCGGTCCGCGCGCCGTCTCCTGAGCCCCGATCGGTCGACGCGTCGTTTCGTGAGCCGCGATCGATCCACGCGTCGTCTCCTGAGCCCCGATCGCTCCACGCGCCGATTTCTGAGCCCCGATCAATTGACGCGTCGTCTTCAAAGCCCCGATGCCTCTACGCGCCGTCTCCGAGCCACGATCGGTCCGTGCGCCGCTTCCAGAGCCCTATCGGTCCACGCGTCCTCACCTGATGTCCTATTGGTCCACGCGCCGTCTCCTGAGCCCCGATCGGTCCACGTGCCGTCTCCGAGCGCCGATCGGTTCACGCGTCGTTCCCTAAGCTCCGATCCATCCACGCGTAGTCTCCTGAGCCCCGATCGGTCCACGCATCGCCTCCTGAGCCCCGGACGGTCCAGGCGCCGTCTCCGAACCCCGATCGGTCGACGCGCCGTCTCCGAGCCCCGATCGGTCCACATGCCGTCGCCGAACCCCAATTGGTCCACGCGCAACCGCGTGAGCCCCAGTCGGTCCACGCGCCGTTTCCTGAGCCCCGATCGGTCCACGCGCCATCTCCTGAGCCCAGATCGATCTACGCGTCGTCTCCTAAGCCCCGATTGGTGGACGTGCTGTCTCCCAGCCACGATCGGTCCACGCGCCGTCTCCTAAGCCCCATCTGTCCACGACCCGTCACCGGGCCCCGATCGATGCACGCGCCGTCTCCTAAGCCCCGATCGGTTCACGCGCGGTCTCCTGATCCCCAGTCGGTACACGCGCTGTCTCCGAGCCCCGATCGGTCCACGCATCGTCTCCTAAGCCCCGCTCGGTTAACGCGTCGTTTCGGAGCCCCGATCGGTCTACGCGCCGTCTCCTGAGCCCCGATCGGTCCACGCGTCGTCTCCTGAGCCCCGATCGTTCCACGCGCCGTCTCCGAGCGTCGATCGGTCCACGCGCCGTCTCCTGAGCCCCGATCGGTCCACGCGCCGTCGCCGAACCCCAATTGGTCCACGCGCAACCGCCTGAGCCCCAGTCGGTCCACGCTTCGTCTCCTAAGCCCCGATCGCTCCACGCGCCGTCTCCTGAGCCCAATCGGTCCACGCATCGTCTCCTATGCCCCGATCGGTTGACGCGCCGTCTCCGCGCCGCGATCGGTCCACGCGCCGTCGCCGAACCCCAATTGATCCACGCGCAACCGCCTGAGCCCCAATCGGTCCACGCGAGTCTCCTAACCCCGACCGGTCCACGCGCCGTCTCCTGAGCCGCGATCGCTCCACGCGTCGTCTCCGAGTCCCGATCGGACCACGCGCCGTCTCCGAGCGCCGATCGATCCACGCGCCGTCTCCTGAGCCCCGATCGGTTCACGCGTCGTCTCCGAGCCCAGATCCGTCCACGCGCCGTCGCCGAGCCATGATCGGCCCACGCGAGGCTCCTGAGCCCCGGTCGGTCCGCGCGCCGTCTCCTGAGCCCCGATCGGTCGACGCGTCGTTTCGTGAGCCGCGATCGATCCACGCGTCGTCTCCTGAGCCCCGATCGCTCCACGCGCCGATTTCTGAGCCCCGATCAATTGACGCGGCGTCTTCAAAGCCCCGATGCCTCTACGCGCCGTCTCCGAGCCACGATCGGTCCGTGCGCCGCTTCCAGAGCCCTATCGGTCCACGCGTCCTCACCTGATGTCCTATTGGTCCACGCGCCGTCTCCTGAGCCCCGATCGGTCCACGTGCCGTCTCCGAGCGCCGATCGGTTCACGCGTCGTTCCCTAAGCTCCGATCCATCCACGCGTAGTCTCCTGAGCCCCGATCGGTCCACGCATCGCCTCCTGAGCCCCGGACGGTCCAGGCGCCGTCTCCGAACCCCGATCGGTCGACGCGCCGTCTCCGAGCCCCGATCGGTCCACATGCCGTCGCCGAACCCCAATTGGTCCACGCGCAACCGCGTGAGCCCCAGTCGGTCCACGCGCCGTTTCCTGAGCCCCGATCGGTCCACGCGCCATCTCCTGAGCCCAGATCGATCTACGCGTCGTCTCCTAAGCCCCGATTGGTGGACGTGCTGTCTCCCAGCCACGATCGGTCCACGCGCCGTCTCCTACGCCCCATCTGTCCACGACCCGTCACCGGGCCCCGATCGATGCACGCGCCGTCTCCTAAGCCCCGATCGGTTCACGCGCGGTCTCCTGATCCCCAGTCGGTACACGCGCTGTCTCCGAGCCCCGATCGGTCCACGCATCGTCTCCTAAGCCCCGCTCGGTTAACGCGTCGTTTCGGAGCCCCGATCGGTCTACGCGCCGTCTCCTGAGCCCCGATCGGTCCACGCGTCGTCTCCTGAGCCCCGATCGTTCCACGCGCCGTCTCCGAGCGTCGATCGGTCCACGCGCCGTCTCCTGAGCCCCGATCGGTCCACGCGCCGTCGCCGAACCCCAATTGGTCCACGCGCAACCGCCTGAGCCCCAGTCGGTCCACGCTTCGTCTCCTAAGCCCCGATCGCTCCACGCGCCGTCTCCTGAGCCCAATCGGTCCACGCATCGTCTCCTATGCCCCGATCGGTTGACGCGCCGTCTCCGCGCCGCGATCGGTCCACGCGCCGTCGCCGAACCCCAATTGATCCACGCGCAACCGCCTGAGCCCCAATCGGTCCACGCGAGTCTCCTAACCCCGACCGGTCCACGCGCCGTCTCCTGAGCCGCGATCGCTCCACGCGTCGTCTCCGAGTCCCGATCGGACCACGCGCCGTCTCCGAGCGCCGATCGATCCACGCGCCGTCTCCTGAGCCCCGATCGGTTCACGCGTCGTCTCCGAGCCCCGATCCGTCCACGCGCCGTCGCCGAGCCATGATCGGCCCACGCGAGGCTCCTGAGCCCCGGTCGGTCCGCGCGCCGTCTCCTGAGCCCCGATCGGTCGACGCGTCGTTTCGTGAGCCGCGATCGATCCACGCGTCGTCTCCTGAGCCCCGATCGCTCCACGCGCCGATTTCTGAGCCCCGATCAATTGACGCATCTTCTCCTGAGCCCCGATCACTCCTCGCGCCGTATCCTGAGCCCCGCTCGGTCCATGCGTCGTCTTCTTAGCCCCGATGCCTCCACGCGCCGTCTCCGAGCCACGATCGGTCCGTGCGCCGCTTCCAGAGCCCCGATCGGTGCACGCGTTTTTCCTGATCTCCGATCGGTTCACGCGCCGTCTCATAAGCCACGGTCGGTCCACGTGCCGTCTCCGACCGACGATCTGTTCACGCACCGTCTCCTGAGCCCCGATCGTTCCACGCGCCGTTTCCGAGCCCCGATCGGTCCACGCGCCGTCTCCGAGCCCGGATCGGTCCACCCGTCGTCCTCGAATCCCCGATCCGCACACGCGTCGTCTCCGAGCCTCGACCGGTCCACGCGCCGTCTCCGAGCCCCGATCGATCCACGCGTCGTCTTGTAAACCCAGATGCCTCCTCGCATCGTCTCCTAAGCCCCGATCCTTTAACGCGCCGGCTCCGAGCCCTGATCGGTCCACGCCCCGTCGCCGAACCCCAATTGGTCCACGCGCAACCTCCTGAGCCCCACTCGGTCCACGCGCGGCCTCCTGAGCCATGCTCGGTCCACGCGCCGTCTCCTGAGCCCCGATCGGTCAACGCGCCGTTCCCTAAGCACCGATCCATCCACGCGCAGTCTCCTGAGCCCCGATCGGTCCACGCGCCGTCTCCTGGGCCCCGATCGGTCTACGCGTCGTCTCCTAAGCCCCGATTGGTGGACGTGCCGTCTCCCAGCCACGATCGGTCCACGCGCCGTCTGCTAAGCCCCAATCTGTCCACGACCCGTCTCCGGGCCCCGATCGGTGCACGCGCCGTCTCCTAAGCCCCGATCGATCTACGCGCCGTCGCCGAACCCCAATTGGTCCACGCGCAATCGCCTGAGCCCCAGTCGGTCCACGCGCTGTCTCCGAGCCCCGATCGGTCCACCCGCCGTCTTCGAGCCCCGATCGGTCCACGCATCGTCTCCTAAGCCCCAATCGGTTAACGCGCCGTCTCCAGAGCCCCGATCGTTCCACGCGCCGTCTCCGAGCCCCGATCGGTCCCTGCGCCGTCTCGTGAGTCCCAATCGGTCCACTCGCTGTCTCCTGAGCCCCGATAGGTACACGCGTCGTCTCCTACGCCCCGATCTGTCCACGCGTCGTCTCCTAGGTCCCGATCGGTCCACGCGCCGTCTCCGAGCCCCGATCGGTCCACGCACCGTGTCCTGATCCCCATCGGTCCACGCGGCGCCTCCGGAGTCCCGATCGATCCACGCGAGGCTTCTGAGCCCCGGTCGGTCCGCGCGCCGTCTCCTGAGCCCCGATCGGTCGACGCGTCGTCTCCTGAGCCCCGATCGATCCACGCGTCGTCTCCTGAGCCCCGGTCGGTTCACGCGCCGTCTCCGAGCCCCGATCGATCCACGCGTCGTCTTGTAAACCCAGATGCCTCCTCGCATCGTCTCCTAAGCCCCGATCGGTTAACGCGCCGTCTCCGAGCCCTGATCGGTCCACGCCCCGTCGCCGAACCCCAATTGGTCCACGCGCAACCTCCTGAGCCCCAGTCGGTCCACGCGCGGCCTCCTGAGCCATGCTCGGTCCGCGCGCCGTCTCCTGAGCCCCGATCGGTCAACGCGCCGTTCCCTAAGCTCCGATCCATCCACGCGCAGTCTCCTGAGCCCCGATCGGTCCACGCGCCGTCTACGAGCGCCGATCGGTCCACGCAACGTCTCCTAAGCCCCAATCGGTTCACGCGCCGTCTCCTGAGCCCCGATCGTTCTACGCGCCGTCTCCGAGCCCCGATCCGTCCACGCGCAGTCGCCGAGCCCCGATCGGTTCATGCGCGGTCTCCTGATCCCCATGGGTCCACGCGGCGCCTCCGGGGCCCCGATAGATCCACGCGAGGCTCCTAAGCCCCGATCGGTCCACGCGCAACCGCCTGAGCCCCAGTCGGTCGACGCGCTGTCTCCGAGCCCCGATCGGTCCACGCGTCGTCTCCGAGCCCCGATCGGTCCACACGCCATCTCCTAAGCCCCGATCATTCCACGCGCCATCTCCGAGCCCCGATCGGTCCACGCGCCGTCTCCGAGCGCCGATTAGTTCACGCGCCGTCTCCTGAGCCCCCATCGCTCCACGCTCCGTCTCCCAGCCCCGATCGGTCCACGCGTTGTCGCCTTAGCCCCGATCGGTCCACGCGCCGTCTCCGAGCCCCGATCGTTCCAGGCGGCGTCTCCTGAGCCCCAATCGGTCCACACGCTGTGTCGGGAGCCTCGATAGGTACACGCATCGTCTCCTACGCCCGATCGGTCCACGCGTCGTCTCCTGAGCCCCGATCGTTCCACGCGCCGTCTCCGAGCCCCGATCGGTCCACGCGCCGTCTCCTGAGCCCCGATCTGTCCACAGCCCTTCTCCTGAGCCCCGATCTGTCGACGCGTCGTCTCCTAAGCCCCGACCGGTTCACGCGCTGTCTCCGAGCCCCGATCTGTCCACGCGCCGTTGCGCGAACTATGATCGGTCCACGCGCGGTCTCCTGAGCCCCGATCGGTCCACGCGCCGTCGCCGATCCACGAACGGTCCGTGCGCCGCTTCCAGAGCCCTATCGGTCCACGCATCGTCTCCTGATCTCCGATCGGTCCACGCGCCGTCTCCTAAGCCCCGATCGGTCCACGCGCTGTCTCCAAGCGCCGATCGGTTCACGCGCCGTCTCCTGAGCCCCGATCATTCCACGCGCCGTCTCCGAGCCCTAATCGGTCCACACTCGTCTCCTGAGCCCCGATCGGTCCACGTGCCGTCTCCAAGCCCCGATCGGTCCATGCATCGTTTCCTAAGCCCCGATCGGTTAACGCGCTGTCTCCGAGCGCCGATCGGTCCACGCGCCGTCGCCGAACCCCAAATGGTCCACGCGCAACCGCCTGAGCCCCGATCGGTCCACGCGTCGTCTCCGAGCACCGATCGGTCCACGCGCCGTCGCCGAGCCATGATCGGTCCACACGAGGCTCCTGAGCCCCGATCGGTCCACGCGTCGTCTCCTGAGCCCCAATTAGTCCATGCGCCGTCTCCTAAGCCCCGATCCGTCCACGGGCCGTGTCCGAGCTCCGATCGGTCCACGCGTCGTCTCCGAGCCCTGATCGGTCCACGCGCCATCGCCGAGCCCCGATCGGTCCACGCGCCATCGCCGAGCCCCGATCGGTCCACGCGCCGTCTCCTGAGCCCCGATCTGTCCACACCCCTTCTCTTGAGCCCCGATCTGTCGACGCGCCGTCTCCTAAGCCCCGACCGGTGCACGCGCCGTCTCCTGAGCCCAGATTGTCCACACGCTGTCTCGTGAGCCCCGATAGGTACACGCGACGTCTCCTACGCCCCGATCCGTCCACGGGCCGTGTACGAGCTCCGATCTGTTCATGCGCCGTCGCCAAACCTCGATCCGTGCACGCGTCGTCTCCGAGCCCTGATCGGTCCACGCGCCATCGCCGAGCCCCGATCGGTCCACGCGCCATCGCCGAGCCCCGATCGGTCCACGCACCCTCTCCAAGCGCCGATCATTTCACGCTCCGTCTCCTGAGCCCCGATCGGTCCACACCACTTCTCCTGAGGCCCGATCGATTCACGTGCCGTCTCCTAAGCCCCGATCGGTTCACCCGTCGTCTCTTAAGTCCCAATCGGTCCACGCGCCCCCTCCGAGCGCCGATCATTTCACGCGCCGTCTCCTGAGCCCCGGTCGGTCCGCGCGCCGTCACCTGAGCCCCGATCGGTCGACGCGTCGTCTTCTGAGCCCCGATCGACCCACGCGTCGTCTCCTGAGCCCCGACCGCTCCACACGCCCTTTCCTGAGGCCCGATCGGTCCACGCGCCGTCTCCTGAGCCCCGATCACTCCACGCGCCGTATCCGAGCCCCAATCGGTCCACGCGCCGTCTCCTGAGCCCCGATCGTTCCACGAGCCGTCTCCGAGCCCCGATCGTTCCACGCGGCGCCTCCGGAGCCCCGATCGATCCACGCGAGTCTCCTGAGCCCCAGTCGGTCCGCGCGCCGTCTCCTGAGCCCCGATTGTTCGACGCGTCGTCTCCTGAGCCCCGATCGATCCACGCGTCGTCTCCTGAGCCCCGATCGCGCCACACGCCGTTTCCTGAACCCCGATCGGTCCACGCGCCGTCTTCGAGCCGCGATCGGTAAACGCGCCGTCACCAAGCCCCGATCCGTACACGCGTCGTCTCCGAGCCCCGATGGGTCCACGCGCCGTCGCCGAGCCTCGATCGGTCTACGCGCAGCCTCCTAAGCCCCGGTCGGTTCACGCGCTATCTCCGAGCCGCGATCGGTCCACGCGCCGTCTCCTGAGCCCCGATACGTCCACGCGCAGTCGCCGAGCCCCGATCGGTGCACGCGCGGTCTCCTGAGCCCCGATCGGTCCACGCGTCGTCTCCTAAGCCCTGATCGGTCCTCGTGCTTTCTGCGAGCCCCGGCGGGTCCACGCGCAGCCTCCTGAGCCCCGATCGGTCGACGCGTCGTCTCCTGAGCCCCGATCGATCCACGGGTCTTCCCCTGAGCCCCGACCGCTCCACGCGCCGTCTCCTGAGCCCGGATCGGTCCACGCGTCGTCTCCGAGCCCCGATCGGTCCACGCGCCGTCCCCGAGCCCCGATCGGTCCACGCGTCGTCTCCTGAGCCCCAATTAGTCCATTCGCCGTCTCCTAAGCCCCGATCCGTCCACGGGCCGTGTCCGAGCTCCGATCGGTCCACGCGTCGTCTCCGAGCCCTGATCGGTCCACGCGCCATCGCCGAGCCCCGATCGGTCCACGCGCCATCGCCGAGCCCCGATCGGTCCACGCGCCGTCTCCTGAGCCCCGATCTGTCCACACCCCTTCTCTTGAGCCCCGATCTGTCGACGCGCCGTCTCCTAAGCCCCGACCGGTGCACGCGCCGTCTCCTGAGCCCAGATTGTCCACACGCTGTCTCGTGAGCCCCGATAGGTACACGCGACGTCTCCTACGCCCCGATCCGTCCACGGGCCGTGTACGAGCTCCGATCTGTTCATGCGCCGTCGCCAAACCTCGATCCGTGCACGCGTCGTCTCCGAGCCCTGATCGGTCCACGCGCCATCGCCGAGCCCCGATCGGTCCACGCGCCATTGCCGAGCCCCGATCGGTCCACGCACCCTCTCCAAGCGCCGATCATTTCACGCTCCGTCTCCTGAGCCCCGATCGGTCCACACCACTTCTCCTGAGGCCCGATCGATACACGTGCCGTCTCCTAAGCCCCGATCGGTTCACCCGTCGTCTCTTAAGTCCCAATCGGTCCACGCGCCCCCTCCGAGCGCCGATCATTTCACGCGCCGTCTCCTGAGCCCCGGTCGGTCCGCGCGCCGTCACCTGAGCCCCGATCGGTCGACGCGTCGTCTTCTGAGCCCCGATCGACCCACGCGTCGTCTCCTGAGCTCCGACCGCTCCACACGCCCTTTCCTGAGGCCCGATCGGTCCACGCGCCGTCTCCTGAGCCCCGATCATTCCACGCGCCGTATCCGAGCCCCAATCGGTCCACGCGCCGTCTCCTGAGCCCCGATCGTTCCACGAGCCGTCTCCGAGCCCCGATCGTTCCACGCGGCGCCTCCGGAGCCCCGATCGATCCACGCGAGTCTCCTGAGCCCCAGTCGGTCCGCGCGCCGTCTCCTGAGCCCCGATTGTTCGACGCGTCGTCTCCTGAGCCCCGATCGATCCACGCGTCGTCTCCTGAGCCCCGATCGCGCCACACGCCGTTTCCTGAACCCCGATCGGTCCACGCGCCGTCTTCGAGCCGCGATCGGTAAACGCGCCGTCACCAAGCCCCGATCCGTACACGCGTCGTCTCCGAGCCCCGATGGGTCCACGCGCCGTCGCCGAGCCTCGATCGGTCTACGCGCAGCCTCCTAAGCCCCGGTCGGTTCACGCGCTATCTCCGAGCCGCGATCGGTCCACGCGCCGTCTCCTGAGCCCCGATACGTCCACGCGCAGTCGCCGAGCCCCGATCGGTGCACGCGCGGTCTCCTGAGCCCCGATCGGTCCACGCGTCGTCTCCTAAGCCCTGATCGGTCCTCGTGCTTTCTGCGAGCCCCGAAGGGTCCACGCGCAGCCTCCTGAGCCCCGATCGGTCGACGCGTCGTCTCCTGAGCCCCGATCGATCCACGGGTCTTCCCCTGAGCCCCGACCGCTCCACGCGCCGTCTCCTGAGCCCGGATCGGTCCACGCGTCGTCTCCGAGCCCCGATCGGTCCACGCGTCGTTTCCGAGCCCCGATCGGTCCACGCGTCGTCTCCTGAGCCCCAATTAGTCCACGCGCCGTCTCCTAAGCCCTGATCCGTCCACGGGCCATCTCCTGAGCCCCGGTCGGTCCGCGCGCCGTCTCCGAGCGCCGATCGGTTCACGCACCGTCCCCTAAGCCCCGATCGGTCGACGCGCCGTCTCCGAGCGCCGATCGGTTCACGGGCCCTCTCCGAGCGCCGATCATTTCACGCGTCATCTCCTGAGCCCCGATCGGTCCACACCCCTTCTCCTGAGCCCCGATCGATTCACGTGCCGTCTCCTAAGCCCCGATCGGTTCACCCGTCGTCTCTTAAGTCCCAATCGGTCCACGCGCCCTCTCCGAGCGCCGATCATTTCACGCGCCGTCTCCTGAGCCCCGGTCGGTCCGCGCGCCGTCACCTGAGCCCCGATCGGTCGACGCGTTGTCTTCTGAGCCCCGATCGAACCACGCGTCGTCTCCTGAGCCCTGATAGGTCCACGCGCCGTCTCCGAGCCCCGATCGGTCCACGCGCCGTCTCCTAAGCCCCGATCGTTCCACGCGTCGTCCCCGAATCCCCGATCCGTACACGCGTCGTCTCCGAGCCTCGATCAGTCCACGCGCCGTCGCCGAACCCAATTGGTCCACGCGAAACCGCCTGAGCCCCAGTTGGTGCACGCGCTGTCTCCGAGCCCCGATCGGTCCACGTGTCGTCTCCGAGCCCCGATCGGTCCACGCGCCGTCGCCGAGTCATGATCTATCCACGCGCGGCTTCCTGAGACCCGATCGGTCCACGCGCCGTCTTCGAGCCCCGATCGGTCCACGCATGGTCTCCTAAGCCCCAATCGGTTAACGCGCCGTCCCCGAGCCCCGATCGGTCCACGCGCCGTCTCCTGAGCCCCGATACGTCCACGCGCAGTCGCCAAGCCCTGATCAGTCCACGCGCTGTCTCCTGAGCCCCGATAGGTACACGCATCGTCGCCTACACCCCAATCGGTCCACGCGTCGTCTCCTAAGCCCCGATCGGTCCACGCGCCGTCTCCGAGCCCCGATCGGTCCACGCACTGTCTCCTGATGCCCATGGGTCCACGCGGCGCCTCCGGGGCCCCGATCGATCCACGCGAGGCTCCTAAGCCCCGATCGGTCCACGTGCCGTCTCCTGAGCCCCGATCGTTACACGCGCCGTCTCCGAGCCCCGATCGGTCCACGCGCCGTCTCCGAGCCCCGATCGGTCCACGCACCGTCTCCTGATCCCTATGGGACAACGCGGCGCCTCAGGAGCACCGATCGATCCACGCGAGGCTCCTGAGCCCCGATCGGACCACGCATCGTCTCCTAAGCCCCGCTCGGTTAACGCGTCGTTTCCGAGCCCCGATCGGTTCACGCGTCGTCTTCTGAGCCCCAATTAGTCCATGCGCCGTCTCCTAAGCCCCGATCCGTCCACTGGCCGTGTCCGAGCTCCGATCGGTCCTCGCGTCGTCTCCGAGCCCTGATCGGTCCACGCGCCATCGCCGAGCCCCGATCGGTCCACGCGCCATCGCCTAGCCCCGATCGGTCCACACCCCTTCTCCTGAGCCCCGATCTGTCGACGCGTCGTCTCCTAAGCCCCGATCGGTCCACGCGTCGTCTCCTAAGCCCTGCTCGGTTAACGCGTCGTTTCCGAGCCCCGATCGGTCCACGCGTCGTCTCCTGAGACCCAATTAGTCCACGCGCCGTCTCCTAAGCCCTGATCCGTCCACGGGCCGTGTCCGAGGTCCGATCGGTTCACGCGCCGTCTCCAAGCCTCGATCCGTACACGCGTCGTCTCCGAGCCCTGATCGGTCCACGCGCCATCGCAGAGCGCCGATCGGTCCACGCGCCATCGCCGAGCCCCGATCGGTCCACGTGCCGTCTCCTGAGCCCCGATCGGTCCAAACCCCTTCTCCTGAGCCCCGATCGGTGGACGCGTCGTCTCCTAAGCCCCGACCGGTGCACGCGCCGTCTCCTGTGCCCCGGTCGATTCACGTGCCGTCTCCTAAGCCCCGATCGGTTCACCCGTCGTCTCTTAAGTCCCAATCGGTCCACGCGCCCTCTCCGAGCGCCGATCAGTTCACGCGCCGTCTCCTGAGCCCCGGTCGGTCCGCGCGCCGTCTCCGAGCGCCGATCGGTTCACGCGCCGTCCCCTAAGCCCCGATCGGTCGACGCGCCGTCTCCGAGCGCCGATCGGTTCACGCGCCGTCTCCTGAGCCCCGATCGTTCCACGCGCCGTCTCCGAGCTCCGATAGGTCGACGCGTCGTCGCCCACACCCCAATCCGTCCAGGCGTCGTCTCCTAAGCCCCGATCGGTCCACCCGTCGTCTCTTAAGCCCCAATCGGTCCACGCGCCCTCTCCGAGCGCCGATCATTTCACGCGCCGTCTCCTGAGCCCCGGTCGGTCCGCGCGCCGTCACCTGAGCCCCGATCGGTCCGCGCGCCGTCACCTGAGCCCCGATCGGTCCACGCGCCGTCTCCGAGCCCCGAACGGTTCACGCACCGTCTCCTGATCCCAATCGGTCCACGCGGCGCATCCGGAGCCCCGATCGATCCACGCGAGTCTCCTGAGCCCCAGTCGGTCCGCGCGCCGTCTCCTGAGCCCCGATTGGTCGACGCGTCGTCTCCTGAGCCCTGATCGATCGACGCGTCGTCTCCTGAGCCCCGATCGCGCCACACGCCGTTTCCTGAGCCCCGATCGGTCCACGCGGCGTCTCCGAGCCCCCATCGGTCCACACGCCGTATCCGAGCCCCGATCGGTCCGCGTGACGCATTCTAAGCCACGGTTCGTCCACGCGCCGTCTCCGAGCACCGATCGGTCCACGCGCCGTCTCCTGAGCCCCGATCGGTCTACGCGCGGTCTCATGAGCCCCGATCGGTCAACGCATCCTCTCCTAAGCCCCGATACGTTCACACGCCGTCTCCTAAGCCCCGATCGGTTAACGCGCCGTCTCCGAGCCCCGATCAGTCCACGCGCCGTCTCCTGAGCCCCGATCGGTTCATCCGCCGTCTCCGAGCCCCGTTCGATCCACGCGTCGTCTTGTAAGCCCAGATGCCTTCTCGCGCCGTCTCCGGGCCACGATCGGTCCAGGCGCCGCTTCCTGAGCCACAATCGGTCCACGCGTTGTCTCCTAGGCCCCGATCGGTCCACGCCCCTTCTCCGAGCCCCGATCGGTTCACGCATCGTCT
This sequence comes from Netelia fuscicornis, assembly GCA_946811545.1. Classification (NCBI taxonomy): domain Eukaryota; kingdom Metazoa; phylum Arthropoda; class Insecta; order Hymenoptera; family Ichneumonidae; genus Netelia; species Netelia fuscicornis. Next base: position 31,064,646 of record OX328012.1, read on the forward strand.
CCTAAGCCCCGATCGGTCCACGTGCGGCCTCCTGAGCCCCGATCGGTCCACGCGCCGTCGCCGAGCCGCGATCGGTCCACGAGCGGCCTCCTGAGCCCCGATTGGTTCACGCGCCGTATCCGAGCCCCAATCGGTCCACGCGCCGTCTCCTGAGCTCCGATCGGTCCACGACCCGTCTCCGGGCCCCGATCGGTGCACGCGCCGTCTCCTAAGCCCCGATCGGTCCACGCGCCGTCGCCGAACCCCAATTGGTCGACGCGAAATCGCCTGAGCCCCAGTCGGTCCACGCGCTGTCTCCGAGCCCCGATCGGTCCACGCGTCGTCTCCGAGCCCCGATCGGTCCACGCGCCGTCGCCGAGTCATGATCTGTCCACGCGCGGCCTCCTGAGACCCGATCGGTCCACGCGCCGTCTTCGAGCCCCGATCGGTCCACGCATGGTCTCCTAAGCCCCAATCGGTTAACGCGCCGTCCCCGAGCCCCGATCGGTCCACGCGCCGTCTCCTGAGCCCCGATACGTCCACGCGCAGTCGCCGAGCCCTGATCGGTCCACGCGCTGTCTCCTGAGCCCCGATAGGTACACGCGTCGTCGCCTACACCCCGATCGGTCCACGCGTCGTCTCCTAAGCCCCCATTGGTCCACGTGCCGTCTCCCAGCCCCGATCGGTCCACGCGCCGTCTCCTAATCCCCAATCTGTCCACGATCCGTCTCCGGGCCCCGATCGGTGCACGCGCCGTCTCCTAAGCCCCGATCGGTCCACGCGCCGTCGCCGAACCCCAATTGGTCCACGCGAAACCGCCTGAGCCCCAGTCGGTCCACGCGCCGTCTCCGAGCCCCGATCGGTCCACGCGGCGTCTCCTGAGCCCCGATCGGTTCACGCATCGTCTCCTAAGCCCCGATACGTCCACACGCCGTATCCGAGCCCCGATCGGTCCGCGTGACGCATTCTAAGCCACGGTCCGTCCACGCGCCGTCTTCGAGCCCCGATCGGTCCACGCATGCTCTCCTAAGCCCCGATCGGTTAACGCGCCGTCCCCGAGCCCCGATCGGTCCACGCACCGTTTTCTGATCACCGTTTGGTCCACGCGTCGTCTTCAAAGCCCCGATGCCTCCACGCGCCGGCTCCGAGCCACGATTCGTCCGTGCGCCGCTTCCAGAGCCCTCTCGGTCCACGCGTCGTCTCCTGATCTCCGATCGGTCCACACGCCATCTCCTAAGCCCCGATCATTCCACGCGCCATCTCCGAGCCCCGATCGGTCCACGCGCCGTCTCATAAGCCCCGATCGGACCACGCGCCGTCTCCTCAGCCCCGATCGGTCCACGCGCCGTCTCCGAGCGCCGATTAGTTCACGCGCCGTCTCCTGAGCCCCGATCGCTCCACGCTCCGTCTCCCAGCCCCGATCGGTCCACGCGCCGTCTCCTGAGCCCGGATCGGTCCACGCGCCGTCGCCGAACCCCAATTGGTCCACGCGCCATCGCCTGTGGCCCAGTCGGTCCACGCGCCGTCTCCGAGCGCCGATCGGTTCACGCGCCGTCTCCTGAGCCCCGATCATTCCACGCGCCGTCTCCGAGCTCCGTTCGGTCCACGCGCCGTCTCCTAATCCCCGATCGGTCCAAGCGCCTTCTGCTAAGCCCCGATCGGTCCAAGCGCCTTCTGCTAAGCCCCGATCGGTCCACGCGCCGTCTCCGAGCGCCGATCGGTTCACGCGCCGTCACCTGAGCCCCGATCGTTCCACGCGCCGTCTCCGAGCCCCAATCGGTCTACGCGCCGTCTCCTAAGCCCCGATCGGTCCATGCGCCGTCTCGGAGCGCCGATTGGTTCACGCGCCGTCTCCTGAGCCCCGATCGCTCCACGCGCAGTCGCCGAGCCTCGATCGGTCCACGCGCCGTCTCCTAAGCCCCGATTGGTCCAAGCGCCTTCTGCTAAGCCCCGATCGCTCCAAGCGCCTTCTGCTAAGCCCCGATCGGTCCACGCGCCGTCTCCGAGCGCCGATCGGTCTATGCGCCGTCTCCTAAGCCCCGATCAGTCCACGCGCCTTCTCCTCATCCCCCATCGGTCCACGCGCCGTCTCCGAGCGCCGATCGGTTCACGCGCCGTCTCCTGAGCTCCGATCGTTCCACGCGCCGTCTCCGAGCCCCGATCGCTCCACGCACCGTTTTCTGAGCACCGTTTGGTCCACGCGTCGTCTTCAAAGCCCCGATGCCTCCACGCGCCGCCTCCGGAGCCCCGATCGATCCACGCGAATCTCCTGAGCTGCGGTCGGTCGACGCGCCGTCGCGGCGCCCCGATCAGTCCAGGCGTGGCCTCCTGAGCCTCGATCGGTCCACGCGCGGCCTCCTGAGCCCCGGTCGGTTCACGCGCGATCTCCGAGCTCCGATCGATCCACGCGTCGTCTTCGAAGCCCAGATGCCTCCTCGCGCCGTCTCCGAGCCACGATCGGTCCAGGCGCTGCTTCCTGAGCCCCAATCGGTCCACGCATCGTCACCTAAGCCCCGATCGGTCCACGCGCCGTCTCCTGAGCCCCGATCGCTCCACGCACCGTTTTCTGAGCACCGTTTGGTCCACGCGTCGTCTTCAAAGCGCCGATCCCTCCACGCGCCGTCTGCGAGCCACGATCCGTCCGTGCGCCGCTTCCAGAGCCCTCTCGGTCCACGCGTCGTCTCCTGATCTCCGATCGGTCCACACGCCATCTCCTAAGCCCCGATCATTCCACGCGCCATCTCCGAGCCCCGATCGGTCCACGCGCCGTCTCATAATCCCGATCGGACCACGCGCCTTCTCCTCAGCCCCGATCGGTCCACGCGCCGTCTCCGAGCGCCGATTAGTTCACGCGCCGTCTCCTGAGCCCCTATCGCTCCACGCTCCGTCTCCCAGCCCCGATCGGTCCACGCGCCGTCTCCTGAGCCCGGATCGGTCCACGCGCCGTCGCCGAACCCCAATTGGTCCACGCACCACCGCCTGTGCCCCAGTCGGTCCACGCGCTGTCTCCGAGCCCAGATCGGTCCAGGCGCCGTCTCCGAGCGCCGATCGGTTCACGCGCCGTCTCCTGAGCCCCGATCGTTCCACGCACCGTCTCCGAGCTCCGATTGGTCCAAGCGTCGTCTCCTAAGCCCCGATCGGTCCAAGCGCCTTCTACTAAGCCCCGATCGGTCCACGCGCCTTCTCCTGAGCCCCGATCGGTCCACGCGCCGTCTCCGAGCGCCGATCATTTCACGTGACGTCTCCCGAGCCCTGATCGTTCCACGCGCCGTCTTCGAGCCCCGAGCGGTCCACGCGCCGTCTCCTGAGCCCCAATCGATCCACGCGCAGCCTCCTGAGCCCCGATCGGTCCACGCGCCGTCGCCGAGCCGCGATCGTTCTACGCGCCGCTCCGAGCCCCGATCGTTCCACGCGCCGTCGCCGAGCTATGATCGGTCCACGCGCGGCCTCCTGAGCCCCGATCGGTCCACGCGCCGTCGCCGAGCCGTGATCGGTCCACGTGCGGCCTCCTGAGGCCCGATTGGTTCACGCGCCGTATCCGAGCCCCAATCGGTCCACGCGTCGTTCCCTAAGCCCCGATCCATCCACGCGCTGTCTCCTAAGTCCCGATCGGTCCAGGCCCCGTCTCCGAGCGCCGATCGGTTCACGCGCCGTCTCCTGAGAACGATCCGTCCACGCGCCGTCTCCTGAGCCCCGATCGGTCCACGCGCCGTCTCCGAGCCCCGATCGGTCCACGCGTCGTTCCCTAAGCCCCGATCCATCCACGCGCAGTCTCCCGAGCCCCAATCGGTCCACGCGCCGTCACTCAGCCCCGATCGGTCCACGCGCCGTCTTCGAGCCCCGATCGGTCCACGCATCGTCACCTAAGCCCCGATCGGTCCACGCGCGGCTCCTGAGCCCCCATCGGTCCACGCGCCGTCGCCGAGCCGGGATCGGTCCACGCGCGGGCTCCTGAGTCCCGGTTGGTTCACGCACCGTATCCGGGCCCCAATCGCTCCACGCGTCGGCTCCTGAGCACCGATCGGTCCACGCGCCGTCTCCTGAGCCCCGATCGCTCCACGAACCGTTTTCTGAGCACCGTTTGGTCCACGCGTCGTCTTCAAAGCCCCGATGCCTCCACGCGCCGTCTCCGAGCCACGATCCGTCCGTGCGCCGTTTCCACAGCCCTCTCGGTCCACGCGTCGTCTCCTGATCTCCGATCGGTCCACACGCGATCTCCTAAGCCCCGATCATTCCACGCGCCATCTCCGAGCCCCGATCGGTCCACGCGCCGTCTCGTAAGCCCCAATCGGTCTACGCGCCGTCTCAGAGCGCCGATCATTTCACGCGCCGTCTCGTGAGCCCCGATCATTCCACGCGCCGTCTCCGAGCGCCGATCGGTTCACGCGCCGTCTCCTGAGCCCCGATCGTTCCACGCGCCGTCTCCGAGCTCCGATCCGTCCACGCGCCGTCTCCTGAGCCCGGATCGTTCCACGCCTCATCGCCGAATCCCCGATCCGTACACGCGTCGTCTCCGAGCCTCGATCGGTCCACGCGGCGTCGCGGAGCCCCGATCGGTCCAGGCGTGGCCTCCTGAGCCTCGATCGGTCCACGCGCGGCCTCCTGAGCCCCGGTCGGTTCACGCGCCGTCTCCGAGCCCCGATCGATCCACGCGTCGTCTTCCAAGCCCAGATGCCTCCTCGCGCCGTCTCCGAGCCACGATCGGTCCAGGCGCTGCTTCCTGAGCCCCAATCGGTCCACGCATCGTCACCTAAGCCCCGATCGGTCCACGCGCCGTCACCGAGCCATGATCGGTCCACGCGCGGCTCCTGAGCCCCCATCGGTCCACGCGCCGTCGCCGAGCCGGGATCGGTCCACGCGCGGGCTCCTGAGTCCCGGTTGGTTCACGCGCCGTATCCGAGCCCCAATCGGTCCACGCGCCGGCTCCTGAGCACCGATCGGTCCACGCGCCGTCTCCTGCGCCCCGATCGCTCCACGCACCGTTTTCTGAGCACCGTTTGGTCCACGCGTCGTCTTCAAAGCCCCGATGCCTCCACGCGCCGCCTCCGGAGCCCCGATCGATCCACGCGAATCTCCTGAGCTCCGGTCGGTCGACGCGCCGTCTCCTCAGCCCCGATCGGTCCAGGCGCCGCTTCCTGCGCCCCGATCGGTCCACGCGCCGTCTCCTAAGCCCCAATCGGTCCACGCGGCGTCTCCGAGCGCCGATCATTTCACGCGCCGTCTGCTGAGACCCGATCGTTCCACGCGCCGTCTCCGAGCCCCGATCGATCCACGCGCCGCCTCCTGAGCCCCGATCGGTCCACGCGCTGTCTCCTGAGCCCCGATAGGTACACGCGTCGTCTCCGAGCTCTGATCGGTCCACACGCCGTTTCCTGAGCCCCGATCGGTCCATGCGTCGTCTTCTTAGCCCCGATGCCTCCACGCGTCGTCTCCGAGCCACGATCGGTCCAGGCGCCGCTTCCTGAGCCCCGATCGGTCCACGCGCCGTATCCTAAGCCCCGATCGGTCCCCGTGCCGTCTCTGAGCGCTGATAACTTCACGCGCCGTCTCCTGCGCCCCGATCGGTCCACGCGTCGTCTCCTAGGCCCCGCTCGGCTAACGCGTCGTTTCCGAGCCCCGATCGGTCCAGGCGCCGCTTCCTGAGCCCCGATCGGTCCACGGGCCGTATCCTAAGCCCCGATCGGTCCACGTGCCGTCTCTGAGCGCTGATAACTTCACGCGCCGTCTCCTGAGCCCCGATCGTTCCACGCGCCGTCTCCGAGCCCCGGTCGGTCCACGCGCCGTCTCCAAGCCCCGATCGGTTCACGCATCGTCTCCTAAGCCCCAATCGGTTAACGCGCCGTCTCCGAGCCGCGATCGGTCCACGCGCCGTCGCCGAACCCCAATTGGTCCACGCGCAACCGCCTGAGCCCCAGTCCGTCCACGCGTTGTGTCCGAGCTCCAATCGGTCCACGCGCCGTTTCCTGAGCCCCGAACGGTCCATACGTCGTCTTCTAAGCCCCGATGCCTCCACGCGCCGTCTCCGAGCCAGATCGGTTCAGGCGCCGCTTCCCGAGCTCCGATCAGTCCACGCGCCGTCTCCTAAGCCCCGATCGTTCCACACGCCGCCCCCTAAACCTCGATCGGTCCAGGCGTCGTCTCCTAAGCCCCGACCGGCTCACGCGCCGTCTCCTGTGCCCCGATCGGTCGACGCGTCGTCTCCTGAGCCCTGAACGGCCCACGCGCCGTCTCCGAGCGCCGATCGGTTCACGCGCCGTCTCCTGAGCCCCGATCGTTCTACGCGCCGTCTCCGAGCTCCGATCGGCCCACGCGCCGTCTCCTAAGCCCCGATCGGTCCAAGCGCCTTCTCCTAAGCCCCGATCGGTCCACGGGCCGTCTCCGAGCGGGGATCGGTTCACGCGAAGTCACCTGAGCCCCGATCGTTCCACGCGCCGTTTCCGAGCCCCGATCGGTCCACGCGCCGTCTCCTGAGCCCCGCTCGGTCCCTGCGTCGTCTTCTTAGCCCCGATGCCTCCACGCGCCGTATCCGAGCCACGATCGGTCTAGGCGTCGCTTCCTGAGCCCCGATCGGTCCACGCGCCGTCTCCTAAGCCCCAATCGGTCCACGCGCCGTCTCCTAAGCCCCGATCGGTCCACGCGCCGTCTCCTAAGCCCTGAACGGCCCACGCGCCGTCTCCGAGCGCCGATCGGTTCACGCGCCGTCTCCTGAGCGCCGATCGTTCCACGCGCCGTCTCCGAGCTCCGATCGGCCCACGCGCCGTCTCCTAAGCCCCAATCGGTCCACGCGGCGTCTCCGAGCGCCGCTCATTTCACGCGCCGTCTGCTGAGAGCCTATCGTTCCACGCGCCGTCTCCGAGCCCCGATCGATCCACGCGCCGCCTCCTGAGCCCCGATCGGTCCACGCGCTGTCTCCTGAGCCCCGATAGGTACACGCGTAGTCTCCTAAGCCCCGATCGGTCCACGCGTCGTCTCCGAGCTCTGATCGGTCCACACGCCGTTTCCTGAGCCCCGAACGGTCCGTGCGTCGTCTTCTTAGCTCCGATGCCTCCACGCGTCGTCTCCGAGCCACGATCGGTCCAGGCGCCGCTTCCTGAGCCCCGATCGGTCCACGCGCCGTATCCTAAGCCCCGATCGGTCCCCGTGCCGTCTCTGAGCGCTGATAACTTCACGCGCCGTCTCCTGCGCCCCGATCGGTCCACGCGTCGTCTCCTAGGCCCCGCTCGGCTAACGCGTCGTTTCCGAGCCCCGATCGGTCCAGGCGCCGCTTCCTGAGCCCCGATCGGTCCACGGGCCGTATCCTAAGCCCCGATCGGTCCACCCGTCGTCTCTTAAGCCCCAATCGGTCCACGCGCCATCTCCGGGCGCCGATCATTTTACGCGCCGTCTCCTGAGCCCCGGTCGGTCCGCGCGCCGTCACCTGAGCCCCGATCGGTCAACGCGTAGTCTCCTAAGCCCCGATCGGTGCACGCGCCGTCTCCGAGCGCCGATCGGTTCACGCGCCGTCTCCTGAGCCCCGATCGTTCCACGCGCCGTCTCCGAGCCCCGGTCGGTCCACGCGCCGTCTCCGAGCCCCGATCGGTTCACGCATCGTCTCCTAAGCCCCGATCGGTTAACGCGCCGTCTCCGAGCCGCGATCGGTCCACGCGCCGTCGCCGAACCCCAATTGGTCCACGCGCAACCGCCTGAGCCCCAGTCCGTCCACGCGTTGTGTCCGAGCTCCAATCGGTCCACGCGCCGTTTCCTGAGCCCCGAACGGTCCATACGTCGTCTTCTAAGCCCCGATGCCTCCACGCGCCGTCTCCGAGCCAGATCGGTTCAGGCGCCGCTTCCCGAGCTCCGATCGTTCCACACGCCGCCCCCTAAACCTCGATCGGTCCAGGCGTCGTCTCCTAAGCCCCGACCGGCTCACGCGCCGTCTCCTGTGCCCCGATCGATTCACGTGCCGTCTCCTAAGCCCCGATCGGTCCACCCGTCGTCTCTTAAGCCCCAATCGGTCCACGCACCATCTCCGAGCGCCGATCATTTCACGCGCTGTCTCCTGAGCCCCGATCGGTCGACGCGTCGTCTCCTAAGCCCTGAACGGCCCACGCGCCGTCTCCTAAGCCCCGATCGGTCCAAGCGCCTTCTCCTAAGCCCCGATCGGTCCACGGGCCGTCTCCGAGCGGGGATCGGTTCACGCGAAGTCACCTGAGCCCCGATCGTTCCACGCGTCGTCCCCGAATCCTCGATCCGTACACGCGTTGTCTCCGAGCCTCGATCGGTCCACGCGCCGTCGCCGAGCCCCGATCGGTCCAGGCGTACCCTCCTGAGCCCCGGTCGGTCCACGCGCCGTCTCCGAGCCCCGATCGGTCCACGCATCGTCTCCTAAGCCCCGATCGGTTAACGCGCCGACTCGGAGCCCCGATCGTTCCACGCGCCGTCGCCGAACCCCAATTGGTCCACGCGCAACCGCCTCAGCCCCGGTTGGTCCACGCGCTGTTTCCGAGCCCTGATCGGTCCACGCGTCGTATCCGAACCCCGATCGGTCCACGCGCCGTCGCCGAGCCATGATCGGTCCACGCGCGGCCTCCTGAGCCCCGGTTGCTTCACGCGCCGTATCCGAGCCCCCATCGGTCCACGCGTCGTCTCCGAGCCCCGATCGGTCCACGCGCCGTCGCCGAGCCATGATCGGCCCATGCGAGGCTCCTGAGCCCCGGTCGGTCCGCGCGCCGTCTCCTGATCCCCGATCGGTCGACGCGTCGTTTCCTGAGCCCCGATCGCTCCTCGCGCCGTCACCTGAGCCCCGCTCGGTCCCTGCGTGGTCTTCTTAGCCCCGATGCCTCCACGCGCCGTATCCGAGCCACGATCGGTCTAGGCGTCGCTTCCTGAGCCCCGATGGGTCCACGCCCTGTCTCCTAAGCCCCAATCGGTCCACGCGCCGTCTCCTAAGCCCCGATCGGTCCACGCGCTGTCTCCGAGCGCCGATCGGTTCACGCGCCGTCTCCTGAGCCCCGATCGTTCCACGCGCCATCTCCGAGCCCCGATCGGTCCACGTGCCGTCTCCTAAGCCCCGATCGGTCCACGCGCCTTCTCCTAAGCCCCGATCGGTTCACGTGCCGTCTCCGAGCCTCGACCGGTCCACGCGCCGTCTCCTGAGCCCCGATCGTTCCACGCGCCGTCTCCTAAGCCGCGATCCGTCCACGGGCCGTCTCCGAGCTGCTATCGGTCAACGCGCCGTCACCAAGCCCTGATCCGTACACGCGTCGTCTCCGAGCCCCGATCGGCCCACGCGCCGTCGCCGAGCCTCGATCAGTCCACGCGCGGCCTCCTGAGCCCCGATCGGTTCACGCGCTTACTCCGAGCCCGATCGGTCCACGCATCGTCTCCCAAGCCCCGATCGGTTAACGTGCCGTCTCCGAGCCCCGATCGGTCCACGTGCCGTCTCCTGAGCCCCGGTCGGTTCACGCGCCGTCTCCGAGCCCCGATCGATCCACGCGGCGTCTTGTAAACCCAGATGCCTCCTCGCATCGTCTCCTAAGCCGCGATCGGTTAACGCGCCGTCTCCGAGCCCCGATCGGTCCACGCGCCGTCTCCTGAGCCCTGATCGGTCCACGTGCCGTCTCCGAGCCCCGATCGGTTCACGCGCCGTCGCCGAGCCTCGATAGGTCCACGCGCGGCCTCCTGAGCCCCGGTCGGTTCACGCGCCGTCTCCGAGCCCCGATCGATCCACGCGTCGTCTTCTAAGCCCAGATGCCTCCTCGCGCCGTCTCCGAGCCACGATCGGTCCAGGCGCCGCTTTCTGAGCCCCGATCGGTCGACGCGCCGTCACCCGAGCCCCGATCGTTCCACGCGCCGTCTCCGAGCCCCGATCGGTCCACGCGCTGTCTTCTGAGCCCGGATCGTTCCACGCGTCATCCCCGAATCTCCGATCCGTACACGCGTCGTCTCCGAGCTTCGATCGGTCCACGCGCCGTCGCCGAGCCCCGATCGGTCCAGGCGTATCCTCCTGAGCCCCGGTCGGTCCACGCGCCGTCTCCGAGCCCCGATCGGTCCACGCATCGTCTCCTAAGCGCCGATCGGTTAACGCGCCGACTCTGAGCCCCGATCGTTCCACGCGCCGTCTCCGAGCCCCGATGGGTCCACGCGCGGTGTCCTGAGCCCCGATCGGTCCACGCGTCGTCTTGTAAGCCCAGATGCCTTCTCGCGCCGTCTCCGGGCCACGATCGGTCCAGGCGCCGCTTCCTGAGCCACGATCGGTCCACGCGCCTTCTCCGAGCCCCGATCGGTCCACGCGCCGTCTCCTGAGCCCCGATCGGTCCACGCGTCGTCTCCTGAGCCCCGATCGGTCCACGCGCCGTCTCCTGAGCCCCGATCGGTCCACGCGCCGTCGCCGAACCCCAATTGGTCCACGCGAAACCGCCTGAGCCCCAGTCGGTCCACGCGCTGTCTCCGAGCCCCGATCGGTCCACGTGCCGTCTCCCAGCCCCGATTGGTCCACGCGCCGTCTCCTAATCCCCAATCTGTCCACGACCCGTCTCCGGGCCCCGATCGGTGCACGCGCCGTCTCCTAAGCCCCGATCGGCATACGCGCCGTCGCCGAACCCCCATTGGTCCACGCGAAACCGCCTGAGCCCCAGTCGGTCCACGCTCTGTCTCCGAGCCCCGATCGGTCCACGCGTCGTCTCCGAGCCCCGATCGGTCCACGCGCCGTCGCCGAGTCATGATCTCTCCACGCGCGGCCTCCTGAGACCCGATCGGTCCACGCGCCGTCGCCGAGCCGCGATCGGTCCACGCGCCGTCGCCGAGCCGCGATCGGGCCACGCGCGGCCTCCTGAGCCCCGATTGGTTCACGTGCCGTCTCCCAGCCCCGATCGGTCCACGCGCCGTCTCCTAAGCCCTAATCTGTCCACGACCCGTCTCCGGGCCCCGATCGGTGCACTCGCCGTCTCCTAAGCCCCGATCGGTCCACGCGCCGTCTCCGAGCGCCGATTGGTTCACGCGCCGTCTCCTGAGCCCTGATCCGTCCACGCGCGGCGTCGAGCCGCGATCGGTCCACGCGCGGCCTCCTGAGCCCCAATCGGGCCACGCATCGTCTCGTAAGCCCCGATCGGTCCACGCGCCGTCTCCGGGCCCCGATCGGTCCACGCACCATCTCCCGCTCTCCAATCGGTCCACGCGCCGCCTCCGGAGCCCGGGCCGGTCCGCGCGCCGTCTCCTGAGCCCCGAACGGTCGACGCGTCGTCTCCTGAGCCCCGATCGATCGACGCGTCGTCTCCTGAGTCCCGATCGCTGCACGAGCCGTTTTCTGAGCACTGTTCGGTCCACGCGTCGTCATCAAAGCCCCGATGCCTCCACGCGCCGTCTCCGAGCCACGATCGGTCCGTGCGCCGCTTCCAGAGCCCGGATCGGTCCACGCGCCGTCGCCGAACCCCAATTGGTCCACGCGCAACCGCCTGAGCCCCGGTTGGTCCACGCGCTGTCTCCGAGCCCCGATCGGTCCACGCGCCGTCTCCTAAGCCCCGATCGGTCCACGCGCCGTCTCCGAGTGCCGATCGGTCCACGCGCGGTCTCCAAGCCTCGATCCGTACTCGCGCCGTCTCCGAGCCCCGATCGGTCCACGCGTCGCCTCCGAGCACCGTTCGGTCCACGCGCCGTTTCCTGAGCCCCGATCGGTCCATCCGTCGTCTTTTAAGCCCCGATACCTCCACGCGCCGTCTCCGAGCCACGGTCGGTCCAGGCGCCGCTTCCTGAGCCCCGATCGGTCCACGCGTCGTCTCCTAAGCCCCGATCCGTCGCAGCGTCGTCCCCTGAGCCCCGATCAATTGACGCGTCTTCTCCTGAGCCCCGATCGCACCTCACGCCGTCTCCTGAGCCCCGCTCGGTCCATGCGTCGTGTTCTTAGCCCCCATGCCTCCACGCGCCGTCTCCGAGACACGATAGGTCCAGGCGCCGCTTCCTGAGCCCCGATCGATCCACGCGCCGTCTCGTAAGCCACAATCGGTCCACGCGCCGTCTCAGAGCGCTGATCATTTCACGCGCCGTCTCCTGAGCCCCGATCGTTCCACGCGCCGTCTGAGAGCGCCGATCATTTCACGCGCCGTCTCCTGAGCCCCGATCGTTCCACGCGCCGTCTCCGAGCCCCGATCGGTCCACGCGGCGTCTCCTGAGCCCCGATCGGTTCACGCATCGTCTCCTGAGCCCCGATCGATCCACGCATCGGCTGCTGAGCCCCGGTCGGTCCACGCGTCGCACTTCGAGCACCGATCGATCCACGCGCCGTTTCCTGGGCCCCGATCGGTCCACGCGTCGCCACCGGAGCCCCGATCGGTCTACGCGCCGTCTCATGAGCCCCCGTCGGTTCATGCGCCGTCGCCGAGCCTCGATCGGTCCACGCGCGGCCTCCTTAGCCCCGGTCGGTCCACGCGCCGTCTCCGAGCCCCGATCGGTCCACGCATCGTCACCTGAGCCCCGATCGGTTAACGCGCCGTCTCCGAGCCCCGATCAGTCCACGCGCCGTCTCCTGAGCCCCGGTCGGTTCATGCGCCGTCTCCGAGCCCCGATCGATCCACGCGTCGTCTTGTAAGCCCAGATGCCTTCTCGCGCTGTCTCCGGCCCACGATCGGTCCAGGCGCCGCTTCCTGAGCCACGATCGGTCCACGCGCCTTCTCCGAGCCCCGATCGGTGCACGCGCCGTCTCCTGAGCCCCGATCGGTCCACGCGTCGTCTCCTGAGCCCCGATCGGTCCACGCGCCGTCTACTGAGCCCCGATCGGTCCACGCGCCGTCGCCGAACCCCAATTGGTCCACGCGAAACCGCCTGAGCCCCAGTCGGTCCACGCGCTGTCTCCGAGCCCCGATCGGTCCACGTGCCGTCTCCCAGCCCCGATCGGTCCACGCGCCGTCTCCTAATCCCCAATCTGTCCACGACCCGTCTACGGGCCCCGATCGGTGCACGCGCAGTCTCCTAAGCCCCGATCGGGCCACGCGCCGTCGCCGAACACCAATTGGTCCACGCGAAACCGCCTGAGCCCCAGTCGGTCCACGCGCTGTCTCCGAGCCCCGATCTGTCCACGCGCCGCCTCCGGAGCCCCGATCGATCCACGCTAGGCTCCTGAGCCCCGGCCGGTCTGCGCGCCGTCTCCTGAGCCCCGAACGGTCGACGCGTCGTCTCCTGAGCCCCGATCGATCCACGCGCCGTCTCCTAAGCCCCGATCGGTGCACGCGCCGTCTCCGAGCGCCGATCGGTTCACGCGCCGTCTCCTGAGCCCCGATCATTCCACGCGATGTCTCCGAGCCCCGATCGGTCCACGAGCCGTTTTCTGAGCACCGCTCGGTCCACGCGTCGTCTTCAAAGCCCCGATGCCTCCAAGCGCCGTCTCCGAGCCACGATCGGTCCGTGCGCCGCTTCCAAAGCCCTATCAGTCCAGGCGTCCTCTCCTGATCTCCGATCGGTCCACGCGCCGTCTCCTAAGCCCCGATTGGTGCACGCGCCGTCTCCGAGCGCCGATCGGTTCACGCGCCGTCTCCTGAGCCCCGATCATTCCACGCGATGTCTCCGAGCCCCGAACGGTCGACGCGTCGTCTCCTGAGCCCCGATCGATCGACGCGTCGTCTCCTGAGTCCCGATCGCTGCACGAGCCGTTTTCTGAGCACTGTTCGGTCCACGCGTCGTCATCAAAGCCCCGATGCCTCCACGCGCCGTCTCCGAGCCACGATCGGTCCGTGCGCCGCTTCCAGAGCCCGGATCGGTCCACGCGCCGTCGCCGAACCCCAATTGGTCCACGCGCAACCGCCTGAGCCCCGGTTGGTCCACGCGCTGTCTCCGAGCCCCGATCGGTCCACGCGTCGTATCCAGACCCCGATCGGTCCACGCGCGGCCTCCTGAGCCCCAATCGGTCCACGCGTCGGCTCCTAAGCCTCGATAGGTTCACGCGCTGCCTCCTTAGCCCCGGTCGGTCCACTTGCCGTCTCCGAGCCCCGATCGATCCGCGTGACGCATTCTAAGCCACGGTCCGTCCACAGGCCGTCTCCGAGCACCGATCAGTCCACGCGCCGTCTCCTGAGCCCCGATCGGTCAACGCGTCGTCTCCGAGGCTCGATCAGTCCACGCGTCGTCGCCGAGTCCCGATCGGTCCACACGCGGCCTCCTCAGCACCGGTCGGTCCACGCGCCGTCTCCGAGCCTCGATCGGTCCACGTACCGTCTCCGAACCCCGATCGGTCCACGCGCCGTCGCCGAGCCCCGATCGGTCCACACGCCGTCTCCGGGCCCCGATCGGTCCACGCACCATCTCCTGCTCTCCAATCGGTCCACGCGCCATCTCCGGAGCCCCGATCGATCCACGCTAGGCTCCTGAGCCCCGGCCGGTCCGCGCGCCGTCTCCTGAGCCCCGAACGATCGACGCGTCGTCTCCTGAGCCCCGATCGATCCACGCGCCGTCTCCTAAGCCCCGATCGGTGCACGCGCCGTCTTCGAGCGCCGATCGGTTCGCGCGCCGTCTCCTGAGCCCCGATCATTCCACGCGATGTCTCCGAGCCCCGATCGGTCCACGAGCCGTTTTCTCAGCACCGTTCGGTCCACGCGTCGTCTTCAAAGCCCCGATGCCTCCACGTGCCGTCTCCGAGCCACGATCGGTCCGTGCGCCGCTTCCAAAGCCCTATCAGTCCAGGCGTCCTCTCCTGATCTCCGATCGGTCCACGCGCCGTCTCCTAAGCCCCGATCGGTGCACGCGCCGTCTCCGAGCGCCGATCGGTTCACGCGCCGTCTCCTGAGCCCCGATCATTCCACGCGATGTCTCCGAGCCCCGATCGGTCCACGCGCCGTCTCCTAAGCCCCGATCGGTCCACGCGCCGTCTCCGAGTGCCGATCGGTCCACGCGCGGTCTCCAGGCCTCGATCCGTACTCGCGCCGTCTCCGAGCCCCGATCGGTCCACGCGTCGCCTCCGAGCACCGTTCGGTCCACGCGCCGTTTCCTGAGCCCCGATCGGTCCATCCGTCGTCTTTTAAGCCCCGATACCTCCACGCGCCGTCTCCGAGCCACGGTCGGTCCAGGCGCCGCTTCCTGAGCCCCGATCAGTCCACGCGTCGGCTCCTAAGCCTCGATAGGTCCACGCGCGGGCTCCTTAGCCCCGGTCGGTACACGCGCCGTCTCCGAGCCGCGATCGGTCCACGCATCGTCTCCTAAGCCCCGATCGGTTAACGCGCAGTCTCCCCGCCCCGATCGGTCCACGCGCCGTCTCCTGAGGCCTGATCCGTCCACGCGCGGCGTCGAGCCGCGATCGGTCCACGCGCGGCCTCCTGAGCCCCAATCGGTCCACGCGTCGTCTCCTAAGCCCCGATCCGTCGCAGCGTCGTCCCCTGAGCCCCGATCAATTGACGCGTCTTCTCCTGAGCCCCGATCGCACCTCACGCCGTCTCCTGAGCCCCGCTCGGTCCATGCGTCGTGTTCTTAGCCCCCATGCCTCCACGCGCCGTCTCCGAGACACGATAGGTCCAGGCGCCGCTTCCTGAGCCCCGATCGATCCACGCGCCGTCTCGTAAGCCACAATCGGTCCACGCGCCGTCTCAGAGCGCTGATCATTTCACGCGCCGTCTCCTGAGCCCCGATCGTTCCACGCGCCGTCTGAGAGCGCCGATCATTTCACGCGCCGTCTCCTGAGCCCCGATCGTTCCACGCGCCGTCTCCGAGCCCCGATCGGTCCACGCGGCGTCTCCTGAGCCCCGATCGGTTCACGCATCGTCTCCTAAGCCCCGATACGTCTACACGCCGTATCCGAGCCCCGATCGGTCCGCGTGAGGCATTCTAAGCCACGGTCCGTCCACGCGCCGTCTCCGAGCACCGATCGGTCCACGCGCCGTCTCCTGAGCCCCGATCGGTCCACGCGTCGTCTCCTAAGCCCTGATCGGTCCACGTGCCATCTCCGAGCCCCGATGGGTCTACGCGCCGCCTCCTGAGCCCCGATCGATCCACGCATCGGCTGCTGAGCCCCGGTCGGTCCACGCGTCGCACTTCGAGCACCGATCGATCCACGCGCCGTTTCCTGGGCCCCGATCGGTCCACGCGTCGCCACCGGAGCCCCGATCGGTCTACGCGCCGTCTCATGAGCCCCCGTCGGTTCATGCGCCGTCGCCGAGCCTCGATCGGTCCACGCGCGGCCTCCTTAGCCCCGGTCGGTCCACGCGCCGTCTCCGAGCCCCGATCGGTCCACGCATCGTCACCTGAGCCCCGATCGGTTAACGCGCCGTCTCCGAGCCCCGATCAGTCCACGCGCCGTCTCCTAAGCCCCGGTCGGTTCATGCGCCGTCTCCGAGCCCCGATCGATCCACGCGTCGTCTTGTAAGCCCAGATGCCTTCTCGCGCTGTCTCCGGCCCACGATCGGTCCAGGCGCCGCTTCCTGAGCCACGATCGGTCCACGCGCCTTCTCCGAGCCCCGATCGGTGCACGCGCCGTCTCCTGAGCCCCGATCGGTCCACGCGTCGTCTCCTGAGCCCCGATCGGTCCACGCGCCGTCTACTGAGCCCCGATCGGTCCACGCGCCGTCGCCGAACCCCAATTGGTCCACGCGAAACCGCCTGAGCCCCAGTCGGTCCACGCGCTGTCTCCGAGCCCCGATCGGTCCACGTGCCGTCTCCCAGCCCCGATCGGTCCACGCGCCGTCTCCTAATCCCCAATCTGTCCACGACCCGTCTACGGGCCCCGATCGGTGCACGCGCCGTCTCCTAAGCCCCGATCGGGCCACGCGCCGTCGCCGAACACCAATTGGTCCACGCGAAACCGCCTGAGCCCCAGTCGGTCCACGCGCTGTCTCCGAGCCCCGATCTGTCCACGTGCCGCCTCCGGAGCCCCGATCGATCCACGCTAGGCTCCTGAGCCCCGGCCGGTCTGCGCGCCGTCTCCTGAGCCCCGAACGGTCGACGCGTCGTCTCCTGAGCCCCGATCGATCCACGCGCCGTCTCCTAAGCCCCGATCGGTGCACGCGCCGTCTCCGAGCGCCGATCGGTTCACGCGCCGTCTCCTGAGCCCCGATCATTCCACGCGATGTCTCCGAGCCCCGATCGGTCCACGAGCCGTTTTCTGAGCACCGTTCGGTCCACGCGTCGTCTTCAAAGCCCCGATGCCTCCACGCGCCGTCTCCGAGCCACGATCGGTCCGTGCGCCGCTTCCAAAGCCCTATCAGTCCAGGCGTCCTCTCCTGATCTCCGATCGGTCCACGCGCCGTCTCCTAAGCCCCGATTGGTGCACGCGCCGTCTCCGAGCGCCGATCGGTTCACGCGCCGTCTCCTGAGCCCCGATCATTCCACGCGATGTCTCCGAGCCCCGATCGGTCCACGCGCCGTCTCCTAAGCCCCGATCGGTCCACGCACCGTCTCCGAACGCCGATCGGTCCACGCGCGGTCTCCAAGCCTCGATCCGTACACGCGCCGTCTCCGAGCCCCGATCGGTCCACGCGTCGTCTCCGAGCACCGTTCGGTCCACGCGCCGTTTCCTGAGCCCCGATCGGTCCATCCGTCGTCTTTTAAGCCCCGATACCTCCACGCGCCGTCTCCGAGCCACGATCGGTCCAGGCGCCGCTTCCTGAGCCCCGATCGGTCCACGCGTCGGCTCCTAAGCCTCGATAGGTCCACGCGCGGGCTCCTTAGCCCCGGTCGGTCCACGCGCCGTCTCCGAGCCGCGATCGGTCCACGCATCGTCTCCTAAGCCCCGATCGGTTAACGCGCCGTCTCCCCGCCCCGATCGGTCCACGCGCCGTCTCCTGAGGCCTGATCCGTCCACGCGCGGCGTCGAGCCGCGATCGGTCCACGCGCGGCCTCGTGAGCCCCAATCGGTCCACGCGTCGTCTCCTAAGCCCCGATCCGTCGCAGCGTCGTCCCCTGAGCCCCGATCAATTGACGCGTCTTCTCCTGAGCCCCGATCGCACCTCACGCCGTCTCCTGAGCCCCGCTCGGTCCATGCGTCGTGTTCTTAGCCCCGATGCCTCCACGCGCCGTCTCCGAGACACGATAGGTCCAGGCGCCGCTTCCTGAGCCCCGATCGATCCACGCGCCGTCTCGTAAGCCACAATCGGTCCACGCGCCGTCTCAGAGCGCCGATCATTTCACGCGCCGTCTCCTGAGCCCCGATCGTTCCACGCGCCGTCTCCGAGCCCCGATCGGTCCACGCGGCGTCTCCTGAGCCCCGATCGGTCCACGCGGCGTCTCCTGAGCCCCGATCGGTTCACGCATCGTCTCCTAAGCCCCGATACGTCTACACGCCGTATCCGAGCCCCGATCGGTCCACGCGCCTTCTCCGAGCCCCGATCGGTTCACGCATCGTCTCCTAAGCCCCGATCGGTTAACGCACCGTCTCCGAGCCCCGAACGGTCCACGCCCGGTCGCCGAACCCCAATTCGTCCACGCGGAACCGCCTGAGCCCCAGTCGGTTCACGCGCTGTCGCCGAACCTCGATCGGTCCACGCATCGTCTCCGAGCCCCGATCGGTCCACGCGCCGTCGCCGAGCCATGATCGGTCCACGCGCCGCCTCCTGAGCCCCGATCGGTCCACGGGCCGTCGCCGAGCCGCGATCGGTCCACGCGCGGCCTCCTGAGCCCCGATTGGTTCACGCGCCGTATCCGAACCCCAATCGGTCCACGCGCCGTCTCCTGAGCCCCGATCGGTCCACGCGCCGTCTCCTGAGCCCCGATCGGTCCACGCGTCGTCTCCTAAGCCCCCATTGGTCCACGCGCCGTCTCCTGATTCCCGATCGGTCCACGCGTCGTCTCCAAAGCCCTGATCAGTCCACGTGCCGTCTCCGAGCCTCTATCGGTCCACGCGCCGTCTCCTGAACCCCGATACGTCCACACACAGTCGCCGAGCCCCGATCGGTCCACGCGTCGTCTCCTGAGCCCCAATTAATCCACGCGCCGTCTCCTAAGCCCTGATCGGTCCACGCTCCGTCTCCGAGCCCCGATCGGTCCACGCGCCGGCACCTGAGCCCGGATCGGTCCACGCGCCGTCGCCGAACCCCAATTGGTCCACGCGCAACCGCCTGAGCCCCAGTCGGTCCACGCGCTGTCTCCGAGCCCCGATCGGTCCACGCGCCGTCTCCGAGCGCCGATCGGTTCACGCGCCGTCTCCTGAGCCCCGATCGGTCCACGCGGCGCCTCCGGAGCCCCGATCGATCCACACGAGGCTCCTGAGCCCCGGTCGGTCCGCCCGCCGACTCCTGAGCCTCGATCGGCCCACGCGCCGTCTCCTGAGCCCCGATCGGTCCACGCGCCGTCTCCTGATTCCCGATCGGTCCACGCGTCGTCTCCAAAGCCCTGATCAGTCCACGTGCCGTCTCCGAGCCTCTATCGGTCCACGCGCCGTCTCCTGAACCCCGATACGTCCACACACAGTCGCCGAGCCCCGATCGGTCCACGCGTCGTCTCCTGAGCCCCAATTAATCCACGCGCCGTCTCCTAAGCCCTGATCCGTCCACGGGCCGTGTCCGAGCTCCGATCTGTTCATGCGCCGTCGCCAAACCTCGATCCGTACACGCGTCGTCTCCGAGCCCTGATCGGTCCACGCGCCATCGCCGAGCCCCGATCGGTCCACGCGCCATCGCCGAGCCCCGATCGGTCCACGCACCCTCTCCGAGCGCCGATCATTTCACGCTCCGTCTCCTGAGCCCCGATCGGTCCACACCACTTCTCCTGAGGCCCGATCGATTCACGTGCCGTCTCCTAAGCCCCGATCGGTTCACCCGTCGTCTCTTAAGTCCCAATCGGTCCACGCGCCCCCTCCGAGCGCCGATCATTTCACGCGCCGTCTCCTGAGCCCCGGTCGGTCCGCGCGCCGTCACCTGAGCCCCGATCGGTCGACGCGTCGTCTTCTGAGCCCCGATCGACCCACGCGTCGTCTCCGAGCGCCGATCGGTTCACGCGCCGTCACCTGAGCCCCGATCATTCGAAGCGTCGTCTCCGAGCCCCGATCGGTCCACGCGCCGTCTCCTGAGCCCGGATCGTTCCACGCGTCGTCCCCGAATCCCCGATCCGTACACGCGTCGTCTCCGAGCCTCGATCGGTCCACGCGCCGTCGCCGAACCCCAATTGGTCCACGCGAAACCGCCTGAGCCCCAGTCCGTCCACGCGCTGTCTCCGAGCCCCGCTGGGTCCACGCGTCGTCTCCGAGCCCCGATCGGTCTACGCGCCGTCGCCGAGTCATGATCTGTCCACGCGCGGCCTCCTGAGACCCGATCGGTCCACGCGGCGCCTCCGGAGCCCCGACCGATCCACACGAGTCTCCTGAGCCCCGGTCGCTCCACGCGCCGTCTCCGAGCGCCGATTGGTGCACGCGCCGTCTCCTAAGCCCTGATCCGTCCACGGGCCGTGTCCGAGCTCCGATCGGTTCACGCGCCGCCTCCTAAGCCCCGATCTGTCCAGGCGTCGTCTCCTAAGCCCCGACCGGTCAACGCGCCGTCTCCTGAGCCCCGATCTGTCCACACCCCTGCTCCTGAGCCCCGATCTGTCGACGCGTCGTCTCCTAAGCCCCGACCGGTGCACGCGCCGTCTCCTAAGCCCTGCTCGGTTAACGCGTCGTTTCCGAGCCCCGATCGGTCCACGCGTCGTCTCCTGAGCCCCAATTAGTCCACGCGCCGTCTCCTAAGCCCTGATCCGTCCACGGGCCGTGTCCGAGCTCCGATCGGTTCACGCGCCGTCTCCAAACCTCGATCCGTACACGCGTCGTCTCCGAGCCCTGATCGGTCCACGCGTCGTCTCCGAGCCCTGATCGGTCCACGCGCCATCGCCGAGACCCGATCAGTCCACACCCCTTCTCCTGAGCCCCGATCTGTCGACGCGTCGTCTCCTAAGCCCCGACCGGTGCACGCGCCGTCTCCTGTGCCCCGATCGATTCACGTGCCGTCTCCTAAGCCCCGATCGGTCCACCCGTCGTCTCTTAAGCCCCAATCGGTCCACGCGCCCTCTCCGAGCGCCGATCATTTCACGCGCCGCCTCCTGAGCCCCGGTCGGGCCGCGCGCCGTCACCTGAGCCCCGATCGGTCGACGCGTCGTCTTCTGAGCCCCGATCGGTCCACGCGCCGTCTCCGAGCGCCGATCGGTTCACGCGCCGTCTCCTGAGCCCCGATCGTTCCACGCGCCGTCTCCGAGCTCCGATCGGCCCACGCGCCGTCTCCTAAGCCCCGATCCGTCCAAGCGCCTTCTCCTAAGCCCCGATCGGTCCACGCGCTGTCTCCTGATCCCCATGGGTCCACGCGGCGCCTCCGGGGCCCCGATCGATCCACGCGAGGCTCCTAAGCCCCGATCGGTCCACACGCAACCGCCTGAGCCCCAGTCGGTCCACGCGCCGTCGCCGAGCCACGATCGGTCCACGCGCGGTCTCCTGAGCCCCGGTCGGTTCACGCGCTCTCTCCTGAGCCCCGACCGGTCCACGCGTCGTCTCCTAAGCCCCACTCGGTCCACGCGCCGCCTACGGAGCCCCGATCGATCCACGCGTCGTCTTCTAAGCACCAATCGGTCCACGCGCCGCCTACGGAGCCCCGATCGATCCACGCGAATCTCCTGAGCTCCGGTCGGTCGACGCGCCGTCTCCGGAGCCCCGATCGGTCCACGCGTCGTCTCCTAAGCCCCGATTTGTCGACGCGTCGTCTCCTGAGCCCCTATCAATTGACGCGTCTTCTCCTGAGCCCCGATCGCTTCTCGTGCCGCCTCCTGAGCCCCGATCCGTCGAGGCGTCGTCTCCGGAGCCCCGATCAATTGACGTGTCTTCTCCTGTGCCCCGATCGCTCCTCGCGCCGTCTCCTGAACCTCGCTCGGTCCATGCGTCGTCTTCTTAGCCCGGATGCCTCCACGCGCCGTCTCCGAGCCACGATCGGTCCAGGCGCCGTCTCCGGAGCCCCGATCGGTCCACGCGTCGTCTCCTAAGCCCCGATTCGTCCACCCGGAGTATCCGGGCGCCGATGATTTCACGCGCCGTCTCCTGAGACCCGATCGGTCCACGCGCCGTCGCCGAACCCCAATTGGTCAACGCGCAACCGCCTGAGCCCCAGTCGGTCCACGCACTGTGTCCGAGCCCCGATCGGTCCACGCGCCGTCTTCGAGCGCCGATCGGTCCACGCAACGTCTCCTAAGCCCCAATCGGTTAACGCGCCGTCTCCTGAGCCCCGATCGTTCTACGCACCGTCTCCGAGCCCCGCTCCGTCCACGCGCAGTCGCCGAGCCCCGATCGGTCCACGCGCGGCCTCCTGAGCCCCGGTTGGTTCACGCGCCGTATCCGAGCCCCCATCGGTCCACGCGTCGTCTCCGAGCCCCGATCGGTCCACGCGCCGTCGCCGAGCCATGATCGGGCCACGCGAGGCTCCTGAGCCCCGGTCGGTCCGCGAGCCGTCTCCTGAGCCCCGACCGCTCCACGCGTCGTCTCCGAGCCCCGATCGGTCCACGCTTCGTCTCCTGATCCCGGATCGTTCCACGCGTCGTCTCCTGATCCCCGATCCGTAATCGCGTCGTCTCCGAGCCTCGATCGGTCCATACGCCGTGTCCGATCCCCGATCGGTCCGCGTACCGCATTCTGAGCCGCGGTCCGTCCACGCGCCGTCTCCGAGCACCGATCGGTCCACGCGCCGTCTCAGAGCGCCGATCGGTCCACGCAACGTCTCCTAAGCCCCAATCGGTTAACGCGCCGTCTCCTGAGCCCCGATCGTTCTACGCACCGTCTCCGAGCCCCGCTCCGTCCACGCGCAGTCGCCGAGCCCAGATCGGTCCACGCGCGGCCTCCTGAGCCCCGGTTGGTTCACGCGCCGTATCCGAGCCCCCATCGGTCCACGCGTCGTCTCCGAGCCCCGATCGGTCCACGCGCCGTCGCCGAGCCATGATCGGGCCACGCGAGGCTCCTGAGCCCCGGTCGGTCCGCGAGCCGTCTCCTGAGCCCCGACCGCTCCACGCGTCGTCTCCGAGCCCCGATCGGTCCACGCTTCGTCTCCTGATCCCGGATCGTTCCACGCGTCGTCTCCTGATCCCCGATCCGTAATCGCGTCGTCTCCGAGCCTCGATCGGTCCACACGCCGTGTCCGATCCCCGATCGGTCCGCGTACCGCATTCTGAGCCGCGGTCCGTCCACGCGCCGTCTCCGAGCACCGATCGGTCCACGCGCCGTCTCAGAGCGCCGATCATTTCACGCCCCGTCTCCTGAGCTCCGATCGTTCAACGCGCCGTCTCCGAGCCCCGATCGGTCCACGCGCCGTTTCCTGAGCCCCGAACGGTCCACGCGCCGTCTTCGAGCGCCGATCGGTCCACGCAACGTCTCCTAAGCCCCAATCGGTTAACGCGCCGTCTCCTGAGCCCCGATCGTTCTACGCACCGTCTCCGAGCCCCGCTCCGTCCACGCGCAGTCGCCGAGCCCCGATCGGTTCACGCGTCGTGTCCGAGCTCCGATCGGTCCATACGCCGTTTCCTGAGCCCCGATCGGTCCATGCGTCGTCTTCTTAGCCCCGATGCCTCCACGCGCCGTCTCCGAGCCACGATCGGTCCAGGCGCCGCTTCCTGAGCCCCGATCGGTCCACGCGCCGTATCCTAAGCCCCGATCGGTCCACGGGCCGTTTCTGAGCGCCGATAAGTTCAAGCGCCGTCTCCTGAGCCCCGATCGTTCCACGCGGCGTCTCCGAGCCCCGATCGATCCACGCGCCGTCACCTGAGTCCCGATCGGTCGACGCGTCGTCTTCTGAGCCTCGATCGCTCCTCCCGCCGTCTCCTGAACCCCGCTCGGTCCATGCGTCGTCTTCTTAGCCCGGATGCCTCCACCCGCTGTCTCCGAGCCATGATCGGTCCAGGCGCCGTTTCCGGAGCCCCGATCGGTCCACGCGTCGTCTCCTAAGCCCCGATTCGTCCACGCGACGTCTCCGGGCGCCGATGATTTCACGCGCCGTCTCCTGAGACCCGATCGTTCCACGCGCCGTCTCCGAGCCCCGATCGATCCACGCGCCGCCTCCTGAGCCCCGAACGGTCCACGCGCCGTCGCCGAACCCCAATTGGTCCACGCGCAACCGCCTGAGCCCCAGTCGGTCCACGCACTGTGTCCGAGCCCCGATCGGTCCACGCGCCGTCTTCGAGCGCCGATCGGTCCACGCAACGTCTCCTAAGCCCCAATCGGTTAACGCGCCGTCTCCTGAGCCCCGATCGTTATACGCACCGTCTCCGAGCCCCGATCCGTCCACGCGCAGTCGCCGAGCGCCGATCGGTTCACGCGCGGTCTCCTGAGCCCCAGTCGGTACACGCGCTGTCTCCGAGCCCCGATCGGTCCACGCGTCGTCTACTAAGCCCCGATCTTTCGACGCGTCGTCTCCTAAGCCCCGATCGGTTGACGCGTCGTCTCCTGAGCCCCAGTTGGTCCACGGGCTGTCTCCGAGCCCCGATCGATCCACGCACCGCCTCCTGACCTCCCATCGGTCGACGCGCCGACTCCTAAGCCCCGATCCGTCCACGCGCCGTCTCCTGAGCCCCGATCGTCCAACGTGCCGTCTCCGAGCACCGATCGGTCCACGCGTCGCCTCCTGAGCCCCGGTCGATCCACGCGCCATCTCCTGAGCCCCGATCGGTCCACGCGTCGTCTCCTAAGCCCCGATCCGTCGACGCGTCAACTCCCGAGCCACGATCAATTGACGCGTCTTCTCCTGAGCCCGATCGCTCCTCGCGCCGTCTCCTGAACCCCGCTCGGTCCATGCGTCGTCTTCTTAGCCCGGATGCCTCCACGCGCCGTCTCCGAGCCACGATCGGTCCAGGCGCCGTCTCCGGAGCCCCGATCGGTCCACGCGTCGTCTCCTAAGCCCCGATTCGTCCACGCGGCGTCTCCGGGCGCCGATGATTTCACGCGCCGTCTCCTGAGACCCGATCGTTCCACGCGCTGTCTCCGAGCCCCGATCGGTCCACGCGTCGTCTCCGAGCCCCGATCGGTCCACGCGCCATCGCCGAGTCATGATCTGTCCACGCGCGGCCTCCTGAGACCCGATCGGTCCACGCGCCGTCTTCGAGCCCCGATCGGTCCACGCATGATCTCCTAAGCCACAATCGGTTAACGCGTCGTCCCCGAGCCCCGATCGGTCCACGCGCCGTCTCCTGAGCCCCGGTACGTCCACGCGCAGTCGCCGAGCCCTGATCGGTCCACGCGCTGTCTCCTGAGCCCCGATAGGTAAACGCGTCGTCGCCTACACCCCGATCGGTCCACGCGCCGTCTCCGAGCCACGATCGGTCCAGGCGCCGTCTCCGGAGCCCCGATCGGTCCACGCGTCGTCTCCTAAGCCCCGATTCGTCCACGCGGCGTCTCCGGGCGCCGATGATTTCACGCGCCGTCTCCTGAGACCCGATCGTTCCACGCGCCGTCTCCTGAGCCCCGATCGGTCCACGCGCCGCCTCCTGAGCCCCGATCGGTACACGGGCCGTCTCTGAGCGCCGATAAGTTCAAGCGCCTTCTCCTGAGCCCCGATCGTTCCACGCGGCGTCTCCGAGCCCCGATCGATCCACGCGCCATCTCCTGACCCCCGATCGGTCGACGCGTCGTCTTCTGAGCCTCGATCGATCCACGCGTCGTCTCCTGAGCCCCAACCGCTCCACACGCCGTTACCTGAGCCCCGATCGGTCCACGCATCGTCTCCAAGCCCCGATCGCCCCTCGCGCCGTCTCCTGAGCCCCGCTCGATCCATGCGTCGTCTTCTTAGCCCCGATGCCTCCACGCGCCGTTTTCGAGCCACGATCGGTCCAGGCGCCGCTTCCTGAGCCCCGATCGGTCCACGCGCCGTCTCCTAAGCCCCTATCGGTCCACGCGCCGTCTCCGAGCGCCGATCGGTTCACGCGCCGTCTCCTGAGCCCCGATCGTTCCACGCGCCGTCTCCGAGCCCCGATCCGTCCACGCGCCGTCTCCTGAGCCCGGATCGGTCCACGCGCCGTAGCCGAGCCACGATCGGTCCACGCGCGGCCTCCTGAGCCCCGATCGGTCCACGCGCCGTCGCCGAGCCGCGATCGGTCCACGCGCGGTCTCCTGAGCCCCGGTCGGTTCACGCGCCGTCTCCTGAGCCCCGATCGGTCCACGCGTCGTTCCCTAAGCCCCGATCGATCCACGCGCAGTCTCCAGAGCCCCGATGCGTCCACGCGCAGTCGCCGAGCCCCGATCGGTCCACGCGGGGTCTCCTGAGCCCCGATCGGTCCACGCGCCGTCTCCTAAGCCCCGATCGATCCACGCGCCGACTCCGAGCGCCGCTCGGTTCACGCGCCGTCTCCTGTGCTCCGATCGTTCCACGCGCCCTCTCCGAGCCCCGATCGGTCCACGCGCCGTCTCCTGAGCCCCGATCGTTCCACACGCCGCCTCCTAAGCCCCGATCGGTCCAGGCGTCGTCTCCTAAGCCCCGACCGGTCCACGCGCCTTCTCCTCATCCCCGATTGGTCCACGCGTCGTCTCGGAGCCCCGATCGGTCCAGACGCCGCTTCCTGAGCACCGACCGGTCCACGCGTCGTCTCCTGAGCCCCGATCGGTCGACGGGTCCCCTCCTAAGCCCCGATCGGTCCACGCGCCTTCTCCTGAGCCCCGATCGGTCCACGCGCCGTCTCCGAGCGCCGATCAGTTCACGCGTCGTGTCCGAGCTCCGATCGGTCCATACGCCGTTTCCTGAGGCCCGATCGGTCCATGCGTCGTCTTCTTAGTCCCGATGCCTCCACGCGCCGTCTCCGAGCCACGATCGGTCCAGGCACCGCTTCCTGAGCCCCGATCGGTCCACGCGCCGTATCCTAAGCCCCGATCGGTCCACGGGCCGTCTCTGAGCGCCGATAAGTTCAAGCGCCGTCTCCGGAGCCCCGATCGTTCCACGCGGCGTCTCCGAGCGCCGATCATTCCACGCCCCGTCTCCGAGCCCCGATCGGTCCACGCCCCGTCTCCTAAGCCCCTATCGGTCCACGCGCCGTCTCCGAGCGCCGATCGGTTCACGCGCCGTCTCCTGAGCCCCGATCGTTCCACGCGCCGTCTCCGAGCCCCGATCCGTCCACGCGCCGTCTCCTGAGCCCGGATCGGTCCACGCGTCATCGCCGAATCCCCGATCCGTACACGCGTCGTCTCCGAGCCTCGATCGGTCCACGCGCCGTCGCGGAGCCCCGATCGGTCCAGGCGTGGCCTCCTGAGCCTCGATCGGTCCACGCGCGGCCTCCTGAGCCCCGGTCGGTTCACGCGCCGTCTCCGAGCCCCGATCGATCCACGTGTCCTCTTCGAAGCCCAGATGCCTCCTCGCGCCGTCTCCGAGCCACGATCGGTCCAGGCGCTGCTTCCTGAGCCCCAATCGGTCCACGCATCGTCACCTAAGCCCCGATGGGTCCACGCGCCGTCACCGAGCCATGATCGGTCCACGCGCGGCTCCTGAGCCCCATCGGTCCACGCGCCGTCTCCGAGCGCCGATCGGTTCACGCGCCGTCTCCTGAGCCCCGATCGTTCCACGCGCTGTCTCCGAGCTCCGATCGGTCCACGCGTCGTCTCCTAAGCCCCGATCGGTCCAAGCGCCTTCTACTAAGCCCCGATCGGTCCACGCGCCGTCTCCGAGCGCCGATCGGTTCACGCGCCGTCACCTGAGCCCCGATCGTTCCACGCGCCGTCTCCGAGCCCCGTTCGGTCTACGCGCCGTCTCCTAAGCCCCGATCGGTCCACGCGCCTTCTCTTCATCCCCGATCGGACCACGCGCCGTCTCGGAGCGCCGATTGGTTCACGCGCCGTCTCCTGAGCCCCGATCGCTCCACGCGCAGTCGCCGAGCCTCGATCGGTTCACGCGCGGTCTCCTGAGCCCCGGTCGGTCCACGCGCCGTCGCCGAACCCCAATGGGTCCACGCGCAACCTCCTGAGCCCAAGTCGGTACACGCGCTGTCTCCGAGCCCCGATCGGTCCCCGCATAGTCTCCTAAGCCCCGCTCGGTTAACGCGTCGTCTCGGAGCCCCGATCGGTCCAGGCGCCGCTTCCTGAGCCCCAATCGATCCACGCGCAGCCTCCTGAGCCCCGATCGGTCCACGCGCCGTCGCCGAGCCGCGATCGTTCTACGCGCCGCTCCGGGCCCGGATCGGTCCACGCGCCGTCGCCGAGATATGATCGGTCCATGCGCGGCCTCCTGAGCCCCGATCGGTCCACGCGCCGTCGCCGAGCCGCCATCGGTCCACGCGCGGCCTCCTGAGGCCCGATTGGTTCACGCGCCGTATCCGAGCCCCAATCGGTCCACGCGCCGTCTCCTGAGCCCCGATCGGTCCACGCGCGGCCTCCTGAGCCCCGATCGTTCCACGCGCCGTCTCCTGAGCCCCGATCGGTCCACGCGCCGCCTCCTGAGCCCCGATCGGTACACGGGCCGTCTCTGAGCGCCGATAAGTTCAAGCGCCTTCTCCTGAGCCCCGATCGTTCCACGCGGCGTCTCCGAGCCCCGATCGATCCACGCGCCATCTCCTGACCCCCGATCGGTCGACGCGTCGTCTTCTGAGCCTCGATCGATCCACGCGTCGTCTCCTGAGCCCCAACCGCTCCACACGCCGTTACCTGAGCCCCGATCGGTCCACGCATCGTCTCCAAGCCCCGATCGCCCCTCGCGCCGTCTCCTGAGCCCCGCTCGATCCATGCGTCGTCTTCTTAGCCCCGATGCCTCCACGCGCCGTTTTCGAGCCACGATCGGTCCAGGCGCCGCTTCCTGAGCCCCGATCGGTCCACGCGCCGTCTCCTAAGCCCCTATCGGTCCACGCGCCGTCTCCGAGCGCCGATCGGTTCACGCGCCGTCTCCTGAGCCCCGATCGTTCCACGCGCCGTCTCCGAGCCCCGATCCGTCCACGCGCCGTCTCCTGAGCCCGGATCGGTCCACGCGCCGTAGCCGAGCCACGATCGGTCCACGCGCGGCCTCCTGAGCCCCGATCGGTCCACGCGCCGTCGCCGAGCCGCGATCGGTCCACGCGCGGTCTCCTGAGCCCCGGTCGGTTCACGCGCCGTCTCCTGAGCCCCGATCGGTCCACGCGTCGTTCCCTAAGCCCCGATCGATCCACGCGCAGTCTCCAGAGCCCCGATGCGTCCACGCGCAGTCGCCGAGCCCCGATCGGTCCACGCGGGGTCTCCTGAGCCCCGATCGGTCCACGCGCCGTCTCCTAAGCCCCGATCGATCCACGCGCCGACTCCGAGCGCCGCTCGGTTCACGCGCCGTCTCCTGTGCTCCGATCGTTCCACGCGCCCTCTCCGAGCCCCGATCGGTCCACGCGCCGTCTCCTGAGCCCCGATCGTTCCACACGCCGCCTCCTAAGCCCCGATCGGTCCAGGCGTCGTCTCCTAAGCCCCGACCGGTCCACGCGCCTTCTCCTCATCCCCGATTGGTCCACGCGTCGTCTCGGAGCCCCGATCGGTCCAGACGCCGCTTCCTGAGCACCGACCGGTCCACGCGTCGTCTCCTGAGCCCCGATCGGTCGACGGGTCCCCTCCTAAGCCCCGATCGGTCCACGCGCCTTCTCCTGAGCCCCGATCGGTCCACGCGCCGTCTCCGAGCGCCGATCAGTTCACGTGACGTCTCCTGAGCCCTGATCGTTCCAGGCGTCGTCTTCGAGCCCCGAGCGTTCCACGCGCCGTCTCCTGAGCCCCGGTCGGTCCACGCCCAGTCTCCAGAGCCCCGATGCGTCCACGCGCAGTCGCCGAGCCCCGATCGGTCCACGCGGGGTCTCCTGAGCCCGATCGCTCCTCGCGCCGTCTCCTGAGCCCCGATCGGTCCACGCGTCGTGTCCGAGCTCCGATCGGTCCATACGCCGTTTCCTGAGGCCCGATCGGTCCATGCGTCGTCTTCTTAGTCCCGATGCCTCCACGCGCCGTCTCCGAGCCACGATCGGTCCAGGCACCGCTTCCTGAGCCCCGATCGGTCCACGCGCCGTATCCTAAGCCCCGATCGGTCCACGGGCCGTCTCTGAGCGCCGATAAGTTCAAGCGCCGTCTCCGGAGCCCCGATCGTTCCACGCGGCGTCTCCGAGCGCCGATCATTCCACGCCCCGTCTCCGAGCCCCGATCGGTCCACGCCCCGTCTCCTAAGCCCCTATCGGTCCACGCGCCGTCTCCGAGCGCCGATCGGTTCACGCGCCGTCTCCTGAGCCCCGATCGTTCCACGCGCCGTCTCCGAGCCCCGATCCGTCCACGCGCCGTCTCCTGAGCCCGGATCGGTCCACGCGTCATCGCCGAATCCCCGATCCGTACACGCGTCGTCTCCGAGCCTCGATCGGTCCACGCGCCGTCGCGGAGCCCCGATCGGTCCAGGCGTGGCCTCCTGAGCCTCGATCGGTCCACGCGCGGCCTCCTGAGCCCCGGTCGGTTCACGCGCCGTCTCCGAGCCCCGATCGATCCACGTGTCCTCTTCGAAGCCCAGATGCCTCCTCGCGCCGTCTCCGAGCCACGATCGGTCCAGGCGCTGCTTCCTGAGCCCCAATCGGTCCACGCATCGTCACCTAAGCCCCGATGGGTCCACGCGCCGTCACCGAGCCATGATCGGTCCACGCGCGGCTCCTGAGCCCCATCGGTCCACGCGCCGTCTCCGAGCGCCGATCGGTTCACGCGCCGTCTCCTGAGCCCCGATCGTTCCACGCGCTGTCTCCGAGCTCCGATCGGTCCACGCGTCGTCTCCTAAGCCCCGATCGGTCCAAGCGCCTTCTACTAAGCCCCGATCGGTCCACGCGCCGTCTCCGAGCGCCGATCGGTTCACGCGCCGTCTCCTGAGCCCCGATCGCTCCACGCGCAGTCGCCGAGCCTCGATCGGTTCACGCGCGGTCTCCTGAGCCCCGGTCGGTCCACGCGCCGTCGCCGAACCCCAATGGGTCCACGCGCAACCTCCTGAGCCCAAGTCGGTACACGCGCTGTCTCCGAGCCCCGATCGGTCCCCGCATAGTCTCCTAAGCCCCGCTCGGTTAACGCGTCGTCTCGGAGCCCCGATCGGTCCAGGCGCCGCTTCCTGAGCCCCAATCGATCCACGCGCAGCCTCCTGAGCCCCGATCGGTCCACGCGCCGTCGCCGAGCCGCGATCGTTCTACGCGCCGCTCCGGGCCCGGATCGGTCCACGCGCCGTCGCCGAGCTATGATCGGTCCATGCGCGGCCTCCTGAGCCCCGATCGGTCCACGCGCCGTCGCCGAGCCGCCATCGGTCCACGCGCGGCCTCCTGAGGCCCGATTGGTTCACGCGCCGTATCCGAGCCCCAATCGGTCCACGCGCCGTCTCCTGAGCCCCGATCGGTCCACGCGCGGCCTCCTGAGCCCCGATCGGTCCACGCGCCGTCGCTGAGCCGCGATCGGTCCACGCGCGGCCTCCTAAGCTCCGATCGGTCCACGCGCCGTCGCCGAACCCCAATTGGTCCACACGAAACCGCCTGAGCCCCAGTCGGTCCACGCGCTGTCTCCGAGCCCCGATCGGTCCACGCGTCGTCTCCGAGCCGCGATCGGTCCACGCGCCGTCTTCGAGCCCCGATCGGTCCACGCATGGATTCCTAAGCCCCAATCGGTTAACGCGCCGTCTCCGAGCCCCGATCGGTCCACGCGCCGTCGCCGAACCCCAATTGGTCCACGCGCAACCGCCTGAGCCCCAGTCGGTCCACGCGCTGTCACCGAGCCCCGATCGGTCCACGTGTGGTCTCCGAGCCACTATCGGTCCACGCGCCGTCGCCGAGTTACGATCGGTCCACGCGCGGCCTCCTGAGCCCCGATCGGTCCACGCGCCGTCGCCGAGCCACGATCGGTCCACGCGCGGCCTCCTGAGCCCCGATCGGTCCACACGCCGTCTCCGAGCCGCGATCGGTCCACGCATCGTCTCCTAAGCCCCGATCGGTTAACGTGCTGTCTCCGAGCCCCGATCGGTCCACGCGCCGTCTCCTGAGCCCCGATGGGTCCACTCGCCGTCTCCTGAGCCCGGATCGTTCCACGCGTCGTCTCCTGATCCCCGATCCGTAAACGCGTCGTCTCCGAGCCTCGATCGGTCCGCACGCCGTGTCCGATCCCCGATCGGTCCGCGTACCGCATTCTGAGCCGCGGTCCGTCCACGCGCCGTCTCCGAGCACCGATCGGTCCACGCGCCGTCTCAGAGCGCCGATCATTTCACGCCCCGTCTCCTGAGCTCCGATCGTTCCACGCGCCGTCTCCGAGCCCCGATCGGTCCACGCGCCGTCTCCTGAGCCCCAATCGGTCCACACGCTGTCTCCGAGCCCCGATCGGTCCACGTGCCGTCTCCCAGCCCCGATCGGTCCACGCGCCGTCTCCTAATCCCCAATCTGTCCACGACCCGTCTCCGGGCCCCGATCGGTGCACGCGCCGTCTCCTAAGCTCCGATCGGGCCACGCGCCGTCGCCGAAAACCAATTGGTCCACGCGAAACCGCCTGAGCCCCGATCGGTCCACGCGTCGTCTCCGAGCCCCGATCGGTCCACGCGCCGTCGCCGAGCCGCGATCGGTCCACGCGCGGCCTCCTGAGCCCCGATTGGTTCACGCGCCGTATCCGAGCACCAATCGGTCCACGCGCTGTCTCCGAGCCCTGATCGGTCCACGCGTCGTCTCCGAGCCCCGATCGGTCTACGCGCCGTCGCCAAGCCATGATCGGTCCACGCGCGGCCTCCTGAGCCCCGATCGGTCCACGCGCCGTCGCCGAGCCGCGATCGGCTCTCGCGCGGCCTCCTGAGCCCCGGTCGGTCCACGCGCCGCCTACGGAGCCCCGATCGATCCACGCGAATCTCCTGAGCTCCGGTCGGTCGACGCGCCGTCTCCTGAGCCCCGATCGGTCCACGCGCCGTCTCCTAAGCCCCGATTCGTCGACGCGTCGTCTCCTGAGCCCCGATCAATTGACGTGTCTTCTCCTGAGCCCCGATCGCTTCTCGTGCCGCCTCCTGAGCCCCACTCCGTCGAGGCGTCGTCTCCGGAGCCCCGATCAATTAATGTGTCTTCTCCTGAGCCCCGATCGCTCCTCGCGCCGTATCCTGAACCCCGCTCGGTCAATGCGTCGTCTTCTTAGCACGGATGCCTCCACGCGCCGTCTCCGAGCCACGATGGGTCCAGGCGCCGCTTCCCGCGCCCCGATCGGTCCACGCGCCGTCTCCTAAGCCCCAATCAGTCCACACGGCGTCTCCGAGAGCCGATCATTTAACGCGCCGTCTCCTGAGACCCGATCGTTCCACGCGCCGTCTCCGAGCCCCGATCGGTCCGCGTGCCGCATTCTAAGCCACGGTCCATCCACGCGCCGTCTCCGAGCCCCGCTCCATCCACGCGTCGTCTCCTAAGCCCCGATCGGTCCACGCGCCGTCTCCTAAGCCCCGATTGATCCACGCGCCGTCTCCCAGCCCCGATCGATCCACGCGCCGTCTCCTAAGCCCCAATCGGTCCACGCGTCGGCTCCTAAGCCCCGATCCATCGACGCGTCGTCTCCTGAGCCCCGATCGATCCACGCGCCGCCTCCTGAGCCCCGATCGCTCCACGCACCGTTTCCTGATCCCCGATCGGTCCACACGCCGTCTCCGAGCCCCGATCGGTCCGCGTGCCGCATTCTAAGCCACGGTCCATCCACGCGCCGTCTCCGAGCCCCGCTCGATTCACGCGTCGTCTCCTAAGCCCCGATCCGTCCACGCGCCGTCTCCTAAGCCCCTCTTGGTCCACGTGCCGTCTCCCAGCCCCGATCGGTCCACGCGCCGTCTCCTAAGCCCCAATCTGTCCACGACCCGTCTCCGAGCCCCGATCGGTGCACTCGCCGTCTCCTAAGCCCCGATCGGTCCACGCGCCGTCTCCGAGCCCCGATCGGTGCACGCGCCGTCTCCTAAGCCCCGATCGGTCCACGCGTCGTCTCCTGAGCCCCGATCGGTCCGTGCGCCGCTTCCAGAGCACTATCAGTCCACGCGTCGTCTCCTGATCTCCGATCGGTCGACGCGCCATCTCCTAAGCCCCGATCGGTCCACGCACCGTCTCCGAGCGCCGATCGGTTCACGCGCCGTCTCCTGAGCCCCGATCATTCCACGCGCTGTCTCCGAGCCCCGATCGGTCCACGCGTTGTCTCCTTAGCCCCGATCGGTCCACGCGCCGTCTCCGAGCGCCGAGCGGTCCACGCGCCGCCGCCGAGCCGCGATCGTTCCACGCGCGGCCTCCTGAGCCCCGATCGGTCGACGCGCCGTCACCGAGCCGCGATCGGTCCACGCGCGACCTCCTGAGCCCCGGTTGGTTCACGCGTCGTCTCCGAGCGCCGATCGGTCCACGCGCCGTCGCCGAGCCATGATCGGTCCACGCGGGGCTCCTGAGCCCCGGTCGGTTCATGCGCCGTCTCCGAGCCCCGATCGATCCACGCGTCGTCTTGTAAGCCCAGATGCCTTCTCGCGCCGTCTCCGGCCCACGATCGGTCCAGGCGCCGCTTCCTGAGCCACGATCGGTCCACGCGCCTTCTCCGAGCCCCGATCGGTGCACGCGCCGTCTCCTGAGCCCCAATCGGTCCACGCGTCGTCTCCTGAGCCCCGATCGGTCCACGCGCCGTCTTCTGAGCCCCGATCGGTCCACGCGCCGTCGCCGAACCCCAGTTGGTCCACGCGAAACCGCCTGAGCCCCAGTCGGTCCACACGCTGTCTCCGAGCCCCGATCGGTCCACGCGTCGTCTCCGAGCCCCCATCGGTCCACGCGCCGTCGCCGAGTCATGATCTGTCCACGCGCGGCCTCCTGAGACCCGATCGGTCCACGCGCCGTCGCCGAGCCGCGATCGGTCCACGCGCGGCCTCCTGAGCCCCGATTGGTTCACGCGCCGTATCCGAGCCCCAATCGGTCCACGCGCTGTCTCCCAGCCCTGATCGGTCCACGCGTCGTCTCCGAGCCACGATGGGTCCAGGCGCCGCTGCCTGCGCCCCGATCGGTCCACGCGCCGTCTCCTAAGCCCCAATCGGTCCACGCGGCGTCTCCGAGCGCCGATCATTTAACGCGCCGTCTCCTGAGACCCGATCGTTCCCCGCGCCGTCTCCGAGCCCCGATCGGTCCGCGTGCCGCATTCTAAGCCACGGTCCATCCACGCGCCGTCTCCGAGCCCCGCTCCATCCACGCGTCGTCTCCTAAGCCCCGATCGGTCCACGCGCCGTCTCCTAAGCCCCGATTGATCCACGCGCCGTCTCCCAGCCCCGATCGATCCACGCGCCGTCTCCTAAGCCCCGATCGGTTCACGCGCCGTCTCCGGAGCCCCGGTAGATCGACGCGAGTCTCCTAAGCTTCGACCGGTCCACGCGCCGTCCCCTGAGCCCCGATCGATCCACGCGCCGTCTCCGAGCCCCAGTCGGTCCACGCGCTGTCTCCGAGCACCGATCGGTCCACGCGCCGTCTCCGAGCGCAGATCATTTCACGCGCCGTCTCCTGAGCCCCGATCGTTCCACGCGCGGGCTCCTGAGCCCCCATCGGTCCACGCGTCGCCTTCTAACCCCGGACGGTCCACGCGTCGTCTTCTAAGCCCCGATCGGTCCACGCGTCGTCTCCGAGCCACGATGGGTCCAGGCGCCGCTTCCTGCGCCCCGATCGGTCCACGCGCCGTCTCCTAAGCCCCAATCGGTCCACGCGGCGTCTCCGAGCGCCGATCATTTAACGCGCCGTCTCCTGATACCCGATCGTTCCGCGCGCCGTCTCCGAGCCCCGATCGGTCCGCGTGCCGCATTCTAAGCCACGGTCCATCCACGCGCCGTCTCCGAGCCCCGCTCCATCCACGCGTCGTCTCCTAAGCCCCGATCGGTCCACGCGCCGTCTCCTAAGCCCCGATTGATCCACGCGCCGTCTCCCAGCCCCGATCGATCCACGCGCCGTCTCCTAAGCCCCGATCGGTTCACGCGCCGTCTCCGGAGCCCCGGTAGATCGACGCGAGTCTCCTAAGCCTCGACCGGTCCACGCGCCGTCCCCTGAGCCCCGATCGATCCACGCGCCGTCTCCGAGCCCCAGTCGGTCCACGCGCTGTCTCCGAACCCGATCGGTCCACGAGCCGTCTCCTGAGCCTCCATCGATCCACGCGTCGTCTTCTAAGCCCAGATGCCTCCTCGCGCCGTCTCCGAGCCACGAACGATCGAGGCGCCGTTTCCTGAGCCCCGATCGGTCCACGCGTTGTGTCCTAAGCCCGGATCGTTCCACGCGCCGCTTCCGATCCCCGATCGGTCCACGCGTCGTCTCCTGATCTCCGATCGGTCCACACACCATCTCCTAAGCCCCGATCATTCCACGCGCCATCTCCGAGCCCCGATCGATCTACGCGCCGTCTCATAAGCCCCGATCGGACCACGCGCCTTCTCCTCAGCCCCGATCGGTCCACGCGCCGTCTCCGAGCGCCGATTAGTCCACGCGCCGTCTCCTGAGCCCCGATCGCTCCACGCTCCGTCTCCGAGCCCCGATCGGTCCACGCGCCGTCTCCTGAGCCCGGATCGGTCCACGCGCCGTCGCCGAACCCCAATTGGTCCACGCGCAACCGCCTGAGCCCCCGTCGGTCCACGCGCTGTCTCCGAGCCCCGATCGTTCCACGCGCCGTCTCCGAGCCTCGATCGGTCCACGCGCCGTCGCCGAGCCCCGATCGGTCCAGGCGTATCCTCCTGTGCCCCGGTCGGTCCACGCGCCTTCTCCGAGCCCCGATCATTCCACGCGCCGTCTCGGAGCCCCAATCGATCAACGTGAGTCTCCTAAGCCCCGATCGGTCCACGCGCCGTCTCCTTTGCCCCGATCGGTCGACGCGTCCTCTCCTAAACCCCGATCGGTCCACGCGTCGTCTCCTAAGCCCCGATCGGTTCACACGCCGTCTCCGAGCCCCGATGGGTCCACGCGTCGCCTCCTGAGCCCCGGTCGGTCCACGCGCCGTCTCCTGAGCCCCGATCGGTCCACGCGTCGTCTCCTAAGCCCCGATCGGTCCACGCGTCGTCTCCTAAGCCCCGATCCGTCGACGCGTCGTCTCCTGACATACGATCAATTGACGCGTCTTCTCCTGAGCCCAATCGCTCCTCGCGCCGTCTACTGAGCCCCGATCGGTCCACGCGTCCTCTCCTAAACCCCGATCGGTCCACGCGTCGTCTCCTAAGCCCCGATCGGTTCACACGCCGTCTCCGAGCCCCGATGGGTCCACGCGTCGCCTCCTGAGCCCCGGTCGGTCCACGCGTCGCCTCCTGAGCCCCGGTCGGTCCACGCGCCGTCTCCTGAGCCCCGATCGGTCCACGCGTCGTCTCCTAAGCCCCGATGCCTCCACGCGCCGTCTCCGAGCCACGATCGGTCCAGGCGCCGCTTCCTGAGCCCCCATCGGTCCATGCGCCGTATCCTAAGCCCCGATCGGTTCACGCGCCGTCTCCGAGCGCCGATAAGTTCAAGCGCCGTCTCCTGAGCCCCGATCGTTCCCCGCGGCGTCTCCGAGCCCCGATCGATCCACGCGTCGTCTCCTGAGCCCCAACCGCTCCACACGCCGTTTCCTGAGCCCCGATCGGTCCCCGCATCGTCTCCGAGCACCGATCGGTCCACGCGCCGTTTTCTGAGCACCGTTCGGTCCACGCGTCGTCTTCAAAGCCCCGATGCCTCCACGCGCCGTCTCCGAGCCCCGATGGCTCCTCGCGCCGTCTCCTGAGCCCCGCTCGATCCATGCGTCGTCTTCTTAGCCCCGATGCCTCCACGCGCCGTTTCCGAGCCACGATCGGTCCAGGCGCCGCTTCCTGAGCCCCGATCCGTCCACGCCCCGTCGCGTAAGCCCCAATTGGTCTACGCGCCGTCTCAGAGCGCCGATCATTTCACGCGCCGTCTCCTGAGCCCCGATAATTCCACGCCCCGCCTCCGAGCCCCGATCGGTCCACGCGCCGTCTCCTAAGCCCCTATCGGTCCACGCGCCGTCTCCGAGCGCCGATCGGTTCACGCGCCGTCTCCTGAGCCCCGATCGTTCCACGCGCCGTCTCCGACCCCCGATCGGTCCACGCGCCGTCTCATAAGCCCCGATCGGACCACACGCCTTCTCCTTAGCCCCGATCGGTCCACGCGCCGTCTCGGAGCACCGATTGGTTCACGCGCCGTCTCCGGAGCCCCGATCGCTCCACGCGCCGTCTCCGAGCCCCGATCGGTCCACGCGCCGTCTCCTGAGCCCGGATCGGTCCACGCGCCGTCGCCGAACACCAATTGGTCCACGCGCAACCGCCTGAGCCCCGGTTGGTCCACGCGCTGTCTCCGAGCCCCGATCGGTCCACGCGTCGTATCCGAACCCCGATCGGTCCACGCGCCGTCGCCGAGCCATGATCGGTCCACGCGCGGCCTCCTGAGCCCCGATCGGTCCACGCGCCGTCGACGAGCTGCGATCGGTCCACGCGCGGCCTCCTGAGCCCCGGTTGGTTCACGCGCCGTATCCGAGGCCCCATCGGTCCACGCGTCGTCTCCGAGCGCCGATCGGTCCACGCGCCGTCGCCGAGCCATGATCGGTCCACGCGGGGCTCCTGAGCCCCGGTCGGTCCGCGCGCCGTCTCCTGAGCCCCGATCGGTCGACGCGTCGTTTCCTGAGCCTCGATCGATCCACGCGTCATCTCCTGAGCCCCGATCGCTCCACGCGCCTATTTCTGATCCCCGATCAATTGACGCGTCTTCTCCTGAGCCCCGATCGCTCCACGCGCCGTCTCCGAGCCCCGGTCGGTCCACGCGCCGTCGCCGAGTCTCGATCGGTCCAAGCGCGGCCTCCTGAGCCCCGGTCGGTTCACGCGCCTTCTCCGAGCCCCGATCGATCCACGCGTCGTCTTCTAAGCCCAGATGCCTCCTCGCGCCGTCACCGTGCCGCGATCGGGCCACGCGCGGCCTCCTGAGCCCCGGTCGGTTCACGCGCCGTATACGAGCCCCAATCGGTCCACGCGCCGTCTCCTAAGCCCCAATCTGTCCACGCGCCGTCCCTGAGCGCCGATTGGTTCACGCGCAGCCTCCTGAGCCCTGATCCGTCCACGCGCGGCGTCGCGCCGCGATCGGTCCACGCGCGGCCTCCTGAGCCCCAATCGGTCCACGAGTCGTCTCCTAAGCCCCGATCGGCCCACGCGCCGTCTCCGCGCCCCGATCGGTCCACGCACCATCTCCTGCTCTCCAATCGGTCCACGCGCCGCCTCCGGAGCCCCGATCGATCCACGCGAATCTTCTGAGCTCCGGTCGGTCCACGCACCGCCTCCTGATCCCCCTCGGTCCAGGCGGCGCCTCCGGAGCCCCGAACAGTCGACGCGTCGTCTCCTGAGCCCCGATCGGTCCACGCGCCGTCTCCTGAGCCCCGATCATTCCACGCGCCGTCTCCGAGCCATAATCGGTCCACGCTCGTCTCCTGAGCCCCGATCGGTCCACGCGCCGTCTCCAAGCCCCGATCGGTCCATGCATCGTTTCCTAAGCCCCGATCGGTTAACGCGCTGTCTCCGAGCGCCGATCGGTCCACGCGCTGTCGCCGAACCCCAAATGGTCCACGCGCAACCGCCTGAGCCCCGATCGGTCCACGCGTCGTCTCCGAGCACCGATCGGTCCACGCGCCGTCGCCGAGCCATGATCGGTCCACGCGCGGCCTCCTGAGCCCCGATCGGTCCACGCGCCGCCGCCGAGGCGCGATCGGTCCACGCGCGGCCTCCTGAGCCCCGATCGGTCCACGCGCCGTCACCGAGCCGCGATCGGTCCACGCGCGACCTCCTGAGCCCCAATCGGTCCACGGGCCGTCGCCGATCCACGATCGGTCCGTGCGCCGTTTCCAGAGCCCTATCGGTCCACGCATCATCTCCTGATCTCCGATCGGTCCACGAGCCGTCTCCTAAGCCCCGATCGGTCCACGCGCTGTCTCCGAGCGCCGATCGGTTCACGCGCCGTCTCCTGAGCCCCGATCGGTCCACGCGCCGTCTCCTGAGCCCGGATCGGTCCACGCGTCATCGCCGAATCCCCCATCCGTACACGCGTCGTCTCCGAGCCTCGATCGGTCCAGGCGCTGCTTCCTGAGCCCCGGTCGGTCCGCCCGCCGTCTCCTGAGCCTCGATCGGCCCACGCGCCCTCTCCTGAGCCCCGATCCGTCCACGCGCCGCCTCCTGAGCCCCGATCGTCCAACGCGCCGTCTCCGAGCACCGATCGGTCCACGCGCCGTCTCCTGAGCCCCGATCGGTCCACGCGTCGTCTCCAAAGCCCTGATCGGTCCACGTGCCGTCTCCGAGCCCCGATCGGTCCACGCGCCGTCTCCTGAACCCCGATACGTCCACACACAGTCGCCGAGCCCCGATTGGTCCACGCCCCGTCGCCGAGCCCCGATCGGTCCAGGCGTGGCCTCCTGAGCCGCGGCCGGTCCACGCGCCGTTTCCTGACCCCCGATCGGTCCACGCGTCGTTTTCTAAGCCCAGATGCCTCCTTGCGCCGTCTCCCAACCACGATCGGTGCAGGCGCCGCTTCCTGAGCCCCGATCGGTAAACGCGTTTTCTCCTAAGCCCCGATCGGTGCACGCGCCGTCTCCTGAGCCCCGATCGTTCCACACGCCGCCTCCTAAGCCCCGATCGGTCCAGGCGTCGTCTCCTAAGCCCCGACCGGTCCACGCGCCGTCTCCTGAGCCCCGATCGGTCCACGCGCCGTCTCCTAAGCCCCGATCTGTCCGCGGGCCGTCTCCGAGCCGCGATCGGTAAAGCCGCCGTCATCAAGCCCCGATCCGTACACGCGTCGTCTCCGAGCCCCGATGGGTCTACTCGCCGTCTCCGAGCCTCGATAGGCTCACGCATCGTCTCCTAAGCCCCGATCGGTTAACGCGCCGTCTCCGATCCGCGATCGGTCCACGCGCCGTCGCCGAACCCCAATTGGTCCACGCGCAACCGCCTGAGCCCCAGTCGGTCCACGCGTCGTCTCCGAGCTCCAATCGGTCCACGCGCCGTTTCCTGAGACCTGATCGGTCCATGCGTCGTCTTCTAAGCCCCGATGCCTCCACGCGCCGTCTCCGCCCCACGATCGGGGCTTCCCGAGCCCCGATCAGTGCACGTGCCGTTTCCTAAGCCCCGATCGCTCCACGGACCGGTTCCTGATCCCCGATCGGTCCACTCGCCGCCTCCTGAGTCCCGATCGGTCAACGCGTCGTGTCCTAAGCCCTGATCGGTCCACGCGCCGTCTCCTGAGCCCCGATCGGTCCACGCGTCGTCTCCTAAGCCCTGATCGGTCCACGTGTCGTCTCCGAGCCCCGATGGGTCCACGCGCCGCCTCCTGAGCCCCGATCGATCCACGCATCGGCTCCTGAGCCCCGGTCGGTTCACGCATCGTCTCCTAAACCCCGATACCTCCACACGCCGTATCCGAGCCCCGATCGGTCCGCGTGACGCATTCTAAGCCACGGTACGTCCACGCGCCGTCTCCGAGCACCGATCGGTCGACGCGCCGTCTCCTGAGGCCCGATCGGTCCACGCGTCGTCTTCTAAGCCCCGATCGGTTAACGCGGCGTCTCCGAGCCCCAATCGGTCCACGCGCCGTCTCCTGAACCCCGATACGTCCACGCGCAGTCGCCGAGGCCCGATACGTCCACGTGCAGTCGCCGAGGCCCGATACGTCCACGCGCAGTCGCCGAGGCCCGATCGGTCCACGCGCTCACTCCTGAGCCCCGATAGGTACTAGCGTCGTCTCCTACGCACCGATCGGTCCACACGTCGTCTCCTAAGCCCCAATCGGTCCACGCGTCGTCTCCTAAGCCCCGATCCGTCGTCGCGTCGTCTCCTGAGCCCCGATCAATTGACGCCTCTTCTCCTGAGCCCCGATCGCTCCTCGCGCCGTCTCCTGAGCCCCGCTCGGTCCATACGTCGTGTTCTTAGCCCCGATGCCTCCACGCGCCGTCTCCGAGCCACGATAGGTCCAGGCGCCGCTTCCTGAGCACCGATCGATCCACGCGCCGTCTCGTAAGCCACAATCGGTCCACGCGCCGTCTCAGAGCGCCGATCATTTCACACGCCGTCTCCTGAGCCCCGATCGGTCCACGCGGCGTCTCCTGAGCCGCGATCGGTTCACGCATCGTCTCCTAAGCCCCGATACGTCTACACGCCGTATCCGAGCCCCGATCGGTCCGCGTGACGCATTCTAAGCCACGGTCCGTCCACGCGCCGTCTCCGAGCACCGAACGGTCCACGTGCCGTCTCCTGAGCCCCGATTGGTCGACGCGTCGTCTCCTGAGCCCCGATCGGTCCACGCGCCGTCTCCTGAGCCCCGATGGGTCTACGCGCCGCCTCCTGAGCCCCGATCGATCCACGCATCGGCTCCTGAGCCCCGGTCGGTCCACGCGTCGTCTTCGAGCACCGATCGATTCACGCGCCGTTTCCTGAGCCCCGATCGGTCCACGCGTCGCCGC
This sequence comes from Netelia fuscicornis, assembly GCA_946811545.1. Taxonomy (NCBI): domain Eukaryota; kingdom Metazoa; phylum Arthropoda; class Insecta; order Hymenoptera; family Ichneumonidae; genus Netelia; species Netelia fuscicornis. The sequence goes on from OX328012.1 coordinate 31,106,890, forward strand.
CGGAGCCCCGATCGGTCTACGCGCCGTCTCATGAGCCCCGATCGGTCAACGCATCGTTTCCTAAGCCCCGATACGTTCACACGCCGTCTCCGACTCCCGATCGGTCCACGCGCCGTCGCCGAGCCTCGATCGGTCCACGCGCGGCCTCCTAAGCCCCGATCGATTAACGCGCCGTCTCCGAGCCCCGATCAGTCCACGCGCCTTCTCCGAGCCCCGATCGGTCCACGCGCCGTCTCCTGAGCCCCGATCGGTCCACGCGTCGTCTCCTGAGCCCCGATCGGTCCACGCGCCGTCTCCTGAGCCCCGATCGGTCCACGCGCCGTCGCCGAACCCCAATTGGTCCACGCGAAACCGCCTGAGCCCCAGTCGGTCCACGCGCTGTCTCCGAGCCCCGATCGTTCCACGCGCCGTCGCCGAGCCGCGATCGGGCCACGCGCCGTCTCCGAGCCCCGATCGGTCCACGCACTGTCTCCTGATCCCTATGGGTCAACGCCGCGCCTCCGGAGCCCCGATCGATCCACGCGAGGCTCCTGAGCCCCGATCGGACCACGCATCGTCTCCTAAGCCCCAATCGGTTAACGCGCCGTTGCCTGAGCCCCGATCGGTCCACGCGTCGTCTTCTAACCCCAGACGCCTCCTCGCACCATCTCCGAGGGCCGATCGGTTCACGCGCCGTCTCCTGAGCCCCGATCGTTCCACGCATCGTCTCCGAACCCCGATGGGTCCACGCGTCGGCTCCTAAGCCCCGATCAGTCCACGCGCCGTCTCCGAGGCCCGATCGGTCCACGCGTCGTCTCCTAAGACCCGATAGGTCCACGTATCGTCTGCTAAGACCCGATCGGTCCACACGCCGTCTCCGAGCCCCGATGGGTCCACGCGTCGCCTCCTGAGCCCCGGTCGGTCCACGCGTCGCCTCCTGAGCCCCGGTCGGTCCACGCGCCGTCTCCTGAGCCCCGATCGGTCCACGCGTCGTCTTCTAAGCCCCGATCGGTCCACGCGCCGTCTCCTAAGCCCCGATCGGTCCAAGCGGCGTCTCCGAGCCCCCATCGGTCCACGCGGCGTTTTCTGAGCACCGTTCGGTCCACGCGTCGTCTTCAAAGCCCCGATGCCTCCACGCGCCGTCTCCGAGCCACGATCGGTCCACGCGTCGTATCCAAACCCCGATCGGTTCACGCGCCGTCTCCTGAGCCCCGATCATTCCACGCGATGTCTCCGAGCCCCGATCGGTCCACGCGCCATCTTCTAAGCCCCGATCGGTCCACGCGCCGTCTCCGAGCGCCGATCGGTTCACGCGCCGTCTCCTGAGCCCCGATCGTTACACGCGCCATCTCCGAGCCCCGATTGGTCCACGCGCCGTCTCCTAAGCCCCGATCGGTTAACGCGCCGTCTCCGATCCGCGATCGGTCCACGCGCCGTCGCCGAACCCCAATTGGTCCACGCGCAACCGCCTGAGCCCCAGTCGGTCCACGCGTCGTCTCCGAGCTCCAATCGGTCCACGCGCCATTTCCTGAGACCTAATCGGTCCATGCGTCGTCTTCTAAGCCCCGATGCCTCCACGCGCCGTCTCCTGAGCCCCGGTCGGTTAACGCGCCGTCTCCGAGCCCCGATCGGTCCACGCGCCGTCGCCGAACCCCAATTGGTCCACGCGCAACCACCTGAGCCCGAGTCGGTCCACGCGCGGCCTCCTGAGCCATGGTCGGTTCACGCGCCGTCTCCTGAACCCCGATGGGTCCACGCGTCGTTCCCTAAGCCCCGATCCATCCACGCGCAGTCTCCTGAGCCCCGATCGGTCCACGCATCGTCTCCTGATCTCCGAACGGTCCACGCGCCGTCTCCTAAGCCCCGATCGGTCCACGCACCGTCTCCGAGCGCCGATCGGTTCACGCGCCGTCTCCTGAGCCCCGATCAGTCCACGCGCTGTCTCCGAGCCCCGATCGGTCCACGCGTTGTCGCCTGAGCGCCGATCGGTCCACGCGTTGTCGCCTGAGCCCCGATCGGTCCACGCGCCGCCGCCGAGGCGCGATCGGTCCACGCGCGGCCTCCTGAGCCCCGATCGGTCCACGCGCCGTCACCGAGCCGCGATCGGTCCACGCGCGACCTCCTGAGCCCCGGTTGGTTCACGCACCGTATCCGAGCCCCCATCGGTCCACGCGTTGTCTCCGAGCCCCGATCCGTCCACGCGCCGTCGCCGAGCCATGATCGGTCCACACGAGGCTCCTGACCCCCGGTCGGTCCGCGCGCCGTCTCCTGAGCCCCGATCGGTCGACGCGTCGTTTCCTGAGCCCCGATCGATCCACGCGTCGTCTCCTGAGCCCCGATCGCTCCACGCGCCGATTTCTGAGCCCCGATCAATTGACGCGTCTTCTCCTGAACCCCGATCGCTCCTCGCGCCGTCTCCTGAGCCCCGCTCGGTCCATGCGTCGTCTTCTTAGCCCCGATGCCTCCACGCGCCGTCTCCGAGCCACGATCGGTCTAGGCGCCGCTTCCTGACCCCGATCGGTCCACGCGCCGTCTCCTAAGCCCCAATCGGTCCACGCGCCGTCTCCTAAGCCGCGATCGGTCCAAGCGGCGTCTCCGAGCCCCGATCGGTCCACGCACCGTCTCCTGATCCCCATCGGTCCACGCGGCGTTTTCTGATTACCGTTCGGTCCACGCGTCGTCTTCAAAGCCCCGATGCCTCCACGCGCCGTCTCCGAGCCACGATCGGTCCGTGCGCCGCTTCCAGAGCCCCGATCTGTGCACGCGTCTTCTCCTGATCTCCGATCGGTCCACGCGCCGTCTCATAAGCCCCGATCGGTCCACGCGCCGTCTCCGAGCGCCGATCGGTTCACGGGCCGTCTCTGAGCCGCGATCGATAAAGCCGCCGTCATCAAGCCCTGATCCGTACACGCGTCGTCTCCGAGCCCCGATGCCTCTACGCGCCGTCTCCGAGCTACGATCGGTTCAGGCGCCGCTTCCCGAGCCCCGATCAGTCCACGTGCCGTCTCCTAAGCCCCGATCGCTCCACGGACCGTTTCCTGATCCCCGATCGGTCCACGCGCCGCCTCCTGAGTCCTGATCGGTCAACGCGTCGTGTCCTAAGCCCTGATCGGTCCACATGCCGTCTCCGAGCCCCGATGGGTCCACGCGCCACATCCTGAGCCCCGATCGGACGACGCGTCGTCTCCTGAGCCTTGATCGGTCCACGCGTCGTCTCCTGAACCCCGATTGCTCCACGGGCCGTTTCCTGAGCCGCGATCGGTCCACGCGTCGTCTTCTAAGCCCAGATGCCTCCTCGCGCCGTCTCCGAGCCACGATGGGTCCAGGCGCCGCTTCCTGAGCCCCGATCGGTCCACGCGTTGTCTCCTAAGCCCCGTTCGGCCCACGCGCCGTCTCCTAAGCCCCGATCATTCCACGCGCCGTCTCCAAGCCCCGATCGGTCCACGCGCCGTCTCCTGAGCCCCGATCGGTCCACGCGTTGTTTCCTAAGCCCCGATCGGTCCACGCGTCGTCTCCTAAGCCCCGATCCGTCGACGCGTCGTCTCCTGAGCCCCGATCGATCCACGCGCCGTCTCCGAGCCACGATCGGTGCAGGCTCCGCTTCCTGAGCCCCGATAGGTCCACGCGCCGTCTCCTGAGCCCCGATCGGTCCACGCGTCGTCTCCGAGCACCGTTCGGTCCACGCGCCGTTTCCTGAGCCCCGATCGGTCCACGCGCCGTCTCCTGAGCCCTGATCCGTCCACGCACGGCGTCGAGCCGCGATCGGTCCACGCGCGGCCTCCTGAGCCCCAATCGGTCCACGCGTCGTCTCCTAAGCCCCGATCGGTCCGTGCGCCGTCTCCGAGCCCCGATCGGTCCACGCACCATCTCATGCTCCCCAATCGGTCCATGCGCCGCCTCCGGAGCCCTGATCGATCCACGCGAATCTCCTGAGCTCCGGTCGGTCCTCGTACCGTCTCCAAGCCCCGATCGGTGCACGTACCGTCTCCGAAGCCCCGATCGGTCCACGCGCCGTCCCCTGAGCCCCGATCGGTCCACGCGTCGTCTCCTAAGCCCCGATCGGTTCACGCGCCGCATCCGAGCCCCAATCGGTCCACGCGCCGTCTCCAAAGCTCCAATCGGTCCACGCGCCGTCCCCTGAGCCCCGATACGTCGACGCGCAGACGCCGAGCCCCGATCGGTCCACGCGCTGTCTCCTGAGCCCCGATAGGTACACGCGTCGTCTCCTACACCATGATCGGTCCACGCGTCGTCCCCTAAGCCCCGATCGGTCCACGCGCCGTCTCCGAGCCCCAATCGGTCCACGCGCCGTCTCCTGAACCCCGATCGTTCCACGCGCCTTCTCCTAAGCCACGATCGGTCAGCGCCGTCTCCGAGCGCCGATCGGTGCACGCGCCGTCGCACGAGCCGCGATCGGTCCACGCGCGGCCTCCTGAGCCCCGGTTGCTTCACGTGCCGTATCCGAGCCCCAATCGGTCCACGCACCGTCTCCTGAGCCCCGATCGGTCCACGCGCCGTCTCCTGAGCTCCGATCGCTCCACGCGCCGTTTTCTGAGCACCGTTCGGTCCACGCGCTGTCTCCTGAGCCCCGATACATCCACGCGCAGTCGCCGAGCCCCGATCGGTCTACGCGCCGTCTCCGAGCCCCGATCGGTCCACGCATCGTCTCCTAAGCCCCGGTCGGTTCACGCGCCGTATCCGAGCCCCAATCGGTCCACGCGCCGTCTCCTGAGCCCCGATCGTTCCACGCGCCGTCTCCGAAACCCGATCGTTCCACGCGGCGCCTCCGGAGCCCCGATCGATCCACGCGAGTCTCCTGAGCCCCAGTCGGTCCGCGCGCCGTCTCCTGCGCCCCGATTGTTCGACGCGTCATCTCCTGAGCCCCGATCGATCCACGCGTCGTCTCCTGAGCCCCGATCGCGCCACACGCCGTTTCCTGAGCCCCGATCGGTCCACGCGCCGTCGCCGAGCCTCGATCGGTCCACGCGCAGCCTCCTAAGCCCCGGTCGGTTCACGCGCTATCTCCGAGCCGCGATCGGTCCACGCGCCGTCTCCTGAGCCCCGATACGTCCACGCGCAGTCGACGAGCCCCGATCGGTCCACGCGCGGTCTCCTGAGCCCCGATCTATCCACGCGCCGTCTCCGAGCCCCGATCGGTCCACGCGCCGTCTCCGAGCCCTGATCGGTCCACGCGCCGTCTCCTGAGCCCCAATCGGTCCACTCGCTGTCTCCTGATCCCCGATAGGTACACGCGTCTTCTCCTACGCCCCGATCGGTCCACGCGCCGCCTTCGTGCCCGGATCGGTCCACGCACCGCCTCCTGATCCCCATCGGTCCACGCGCCGTCTCCTGAGCCACGATCGATCCACATGCCGTCTCCGAGCCCCGATCGGTCCGCGTGCCGCATTCTAAGCCACGGTCCATCCACGCGCCGTCTCCGAGCCCCGATCGGTCCACGCGTCGTCTCCTAAGCCCTGATCGGTCCTCGTGCCTTCTGCGAGCCCCGAAGGGTCCACGCGCAGCCTCCTGAGCCCCGATCGGTCCACGCGCCGTCCCCGAGCCCCGATCGGTCCACGCGCTGTCTCCTGAGCCCCGATAGGTACACGCGTCGTCTTCTAAGCCCCGATCGATCCACGCGTCGTCTCCTAAGCCCCGATCGCGCCACACGCCGTTTCCTGAGCCCCGATCGGTCCACGCGCCGTCTCCGAGCCCCGATCGGTCCACGCATCGTCTCCTAAGCCCCGATCGGTTAACGCGCCGTCTCCCCGCCCCAATCGCTCCACGCTTCGTCTCCTGATCCCGGATCGTTCCACGCGTCGTCTCCTGATCCCCGATCCGTAATCGCGTCGTCTCCGAGCCTCGATCGGTCCACACGCCGTGTCCGATCCCCGATCGGTCCGCGTACCGCATTCTGAGCCGCGGTCCGTCCACGCTCCGTTTCCGAGCATCGATCGGTCCACGCGCCGTCTCAGAGCGCCGATCATTTCACGCCCCGTCTCCTGAGCTCCGATCGTTCAACGCGCCGTCGCCGAGCCCCGATCGGTCCACGCGCCGTCTCCTGAGCCCCAATCGGTCCACACGGTGTCTCGTGAGCCCCGATAGGTACACGCGTCGTGTCCTACGCCCCGATCGGTCCACGCGTCGTCTCCTAAGCCCCGATCGGTCCACGCGCCGTCTCCGAGCCCTGATCGTTCCGCGCACCGTCTCCTGATCCCCATCGCTTCACGCTGCGTCTCCGGAGCCCCGATCGATCTACGCGAGTCTCCTGAGCCCCGGTCAGTCCGCGCGCCGTTATCTGAGCCCCGATCGGTTGACGCGTCGTCTCCTAGACTCGACCGGTCCACGCGCCGTCGCCGAGCCCCGATCGGTCCACGCGCGTCCTCCTGAGCCCCGGTCGGTCCACGCGCCGTCTCCGAGCCCCCATCGGTCCACGCGTTGTCTCCTAAGCCCCGATCGGCCCACGCGCCGTCTCCGTGCCCCGCTCGGTTCACGCATCGTCTCCTAAGCCCCGATCGGTTAACGCGCCGTCTCCTAGCGCCGAGTGGTCCACGCGCCGTCGCCGAACCCCAATTGGTCCACGCGCAGCGGCCTGAGTCCCAGTCGGTCCACGCGCTGTCTCCGAGCCCCGATCGGTTCACGTGCCGTCGCCGAGCCATGATCGGTCCACGCGCTGCCTCCTGAGCCCCAATCGGTCCACGGGCCGTCGCCGATCCACGATCGGTCCGTGCGCCGTTTCCAGAGCCCTATCGGTCCACGCATCGTCTCCTGATCTCCGATCGGTCCACGCGCCGTCTCCTAAGCCCCGATCGGTCCACGCGCTGTCTCCGAGCGCCGATCGGTTCACGCGCCGTCTCCTGAGCCCCGATCAGTCCACGCGCCGTCTCCTGAGCCCGGATCGGTCCACGCGTCATCGCCGAATCCCCCATCCGTACACGCGTCGTCTCCGAGCCTCGATCGGTCCAGGCGCTGCTTCCTGAGCCCCAATCGGTCCACGCGTTGTCACCTAAGCCCCGATCGGTCCACGCGCCATCTCTGAGCCCCGATCGGTTCACGCCACGTCACCTAAGCCCCGATCGGACCACGCGCCGTCTCCTGAGCCCCGATCGCTCCACGCTCCGTCTCCGTGCCCCGATCGGTCCACGCGCCGGCACCTGAGCCCGGATTGGTCCACGCGCCGTCGCCGAACCCCAATTGGTCCACGCGCAACCGCCTGAGCCCCAGTCGGTCCACGCGCTGTCTCCGAGCCCCGATCGGTCCACGCGCCGTCTCCGAGCGCCGATCGGTTCACGCGCCGTCTCCTGAGCCCCGATCGGTCCACGCGGCGCCTCCGGAGCCCCGATCGATCCACACGAGTCTCCTGAGCCCCGGTCGGTCCGCCCGCCGTCTCCTGAGCCTCGATCGGCCCACGCGCCGTCTCCTGAGCCCCGATCCGTCCACGCGCCGCCTCCTGAGCCCCGATCGTCCAACGCGCCGTCTCCGAGCACCGATCGGTCCACGCGCCGTCTCCTGAGCCCCGATCGGTCCACGCGTCGTCTCCAAAGCCCTGATCGGTCCACGTGCCGTCTCCGAGCCCCGATCGGTCCACGCGCCGTCTCCTGAACTCCGATACGTCCACACACAGTCGCCGAGCCCCGATTGGTCCACGCGCCGTAGCCGAGCCTCCATCGGTCCACGCGCGGCCTCCTGAGCCGCGGTCGGTCCACGCGCCGTCTCCGAGCCCCGGTCGGTTCACGCGCCGTCTCCGAGCCCCGATGGGTCCACGCGCGGTCTCCTGAGCCCCGGTCGGTCCACGCGCCGTCGCCGAACCCCAATTCGTCCACGGGCAACCTCCTGAGACCCAGTCGGTCCCCGCGCCGTCTCCTGAGCCCCGATCGGTCCACGTATCGTCTCCTACGCCCCGATCGGTCTACGCGCGGTCTCCTGAGCCCCGATCTGTCCACGCGCCGTCTCCGAGCCCCGATCGGTCCACGCGCCGTCTCCGAGCCCTGATCGGTCCACGCGCCGTCTCCTGAGCCCCAATCGGTCCACTCGCTGTCTCCTGATCCCCGATAGGTACACGCGTCGTCTCCTACGCCCCGATCGGTCCACGCGCCGCCTTCGTGCCCCGATCGGTCCACGCACCGCCTCCTGATCCCCATCGGTCCACGCGCCGTCTCCTAAGCCCTGATCGGTCCTCGTGCCTTCTGCGAGCCCCGAAGGGTCCACGCGCAGCCTCCTGAGCCCCGATCGGTCGACGCGTCGTCTCCTGAGCCCCGATCGATCCACGGGTCTTCCCCTGAGCCCCGACCGCTCCACGCGCCGTCTCCTGAGCCCGGATCGGTCCACGCGTCGTCTCCGAGCCCCGATCGGTCCACGCGCCGTCCCCGAGCCCCGATCGGTCCACGCGTCGTCTCCTAAGCCCCGATCGGTTCACGCGCCGTATCCGAGCCCCAATCGGTCCACGCGCCGTCTCCAAAGCTCCAATCGGTCAACGCGCCGTCCCCTGAGCCCCGATACGTCGACGCGCAGACGCCGAGCCCCGATCGGTCCACGCGCTGTCTCCTGAGCCCCGATAGGTACACGCGTCGTCTCCTACACCCCGATCGGTCCACGCGTCGTCCCCTAAGCCCCGATCGGTCCACGCGCCGTCTCCGAGCCCCAATCGGTCCACGCGCCGTCTCCTGAACCCCGATCGTTCCACGCGCCTTCTCCTAAGCCACGATCGGTCAGCGCCGTCTCCGAGCGCCGATCGGTGCACGCGCCGTCGCACGAGCCGCGATCGGTCCACGCGCGGCCTCCTGAGCCCCGGTTGCTTCACGTGCCGTATCCGAGCCCCAATCGGTCCACGCACCGTCTCCTGAGGCCCGATCGGTCCACGCGCCGTCTCCTGAGCTCCGATCGCTCCACGCGCCGTTTTCTGAGCACCGTTCGGTCCACGCGCTGTCTCCTGAGCGCCGATACATCCACGCGCAGTCGCCGAGCCCCGATCGGTCTACGCGCCGTCTCCGAGCCCCGATCGGTCCACGCATCGTCTCCTAAGCCCCGGTCGGTTCACGCGCCGTATCCGAGCCCCAATCGGTCCACGCGCCGTCTCCTGAGCCCCGATCGTTCCACGCGCCGTCTCCGAAACCCGATCGTTCCACGCGGCGCCTCCGGAGCCCCGATCGATCCACGCGAGTCTCCTGAGCCCCAGTCGGTCCGCGCGCCGTCTCCTGCGCCCCGATTGTTCGACGCGTCATCTCCTGAGCCCCGATCGATCCACGCGTCGTCTCCTGAGCCCCGATCGCGCCACACGCCGTTTCCTGAGCCCCGATCGGTCCACGCGCCGTCGCCGAGCCTCGATCGGTCCACGCGCAGCCTCCTAAGCCCCGGTCGGTTCACGCGCTATCTCCGAGCCGCGATCGGTCCACGCGCCGTCTCCTGAGCCCCGATACGTCCAAGCGCAGTCGACGAGCCCCGATCGGTCCACGCGCGGTCTCCTGAGCCCCGATCTGTCCACGCGCCGTCTCCGAGCCCCGATCGGTCCACGCGCCGTCTCCGAGCCCTGATCGGTCCACGCGCCGTCTCCTGAGCCCCAATCGGTCCACTCGCTGTCTCCTGATCCCCGATAGGTACACGCGTCTTCTCCTACGCCCCGATCGGTCCACGCGCCGCCTTCGTGCCCCGATCGGTCCACGCACCGCCTCCTGATCCCCATCGGTCCACGCGCCGTCTCCTGAGCCACGATCGATCCACATGCCGTCTCCGAGCCCTGATCGGTCCGCGTGCCGCATTCTAAGCCACGGTCCATCCACGCGCCGTCTCCTACGCCCCGATCGGTCCACGCGCCGGCTCCTGAGCCGCGATCGGTCCACGCGCGGCCTCCTGAGCCCCGGTCGGTCCGCGCACCGTCATCTGAGCCCCGATCGGTCGATGCGTCGTCTCCGAGACTCGATCGGTCTACGCCCCGTCGCCGAGCCCCGATCGGTCCAGGCGTGGCCTCCTGAGCCGCGGCCGGTCCACGCGCCGTTTCCTGACCTCCGATCGGTCCACGCGTCGTCTCCTAAGCCCTGATCGGTCCACGTGTCGTCTCCGAGCCCCGATGGGTCCACGCGCCGCCTCCTGAGCGCCGATCGATCCACGCATCGGCTCCTGAGCCCCGGTCGGTTCACGCATCGTCTCCTAAACCCCGATACCTCCACACGCCGTATCCGAGCCCCGATCGGTCCGCGTGACGCATTCTAAGCCACGGTACGTCCACGCGCCGTCTCCGAGCCCCGATCGGTTAACGCGCCGTCTCCGAGCCCCAATCGGTCCACGCGCCGTCTCCTGACCCCCGATACGTCCACGCGCAGTCGCCGAGGCCCGATACGTCCACGCGCAGTCGCCGAGGCCCGATACGTCCACGCGCAGTCGCCGAGGCCCGATCGGTCCACGCGCTCACTCCTGAGCCCCGATAGGTACTAGCGTCGTCTCCTACGCACCGATCGGTCCACACGTCGTCTCCTAAGCCCCAATCGGTCCACGCGTCGTCTCCTAAACCCCGATCCGTCGTCGCGTCGTCTCCTGAGCCCCGATCAATTGACGCGTCTTCTCCTGTGCCCCGATCGCTCCTCGCGCCGTCTCCTGAGCCCCGCTCGGTCCATACGTCGTGTTCTTAGCCCCGATGCCTCCACGCGCCGTCTCCGAGCCACGATAGGTCCAGGCGCCGCTTCCTGAGCACCGATCGATCCACGCGCCGTCTCGTAAGCCACAATCGGTCCACGCGCCGTCTCAGAGCGCCGATCATTTCACACGCCGTCTCCTGAGCCCCGATCGGTCCACGCGGCGTCTCCTGAGCCGCGATCGGTTCACGCATCGTCTCCTAAGCCCCGATACGTCTACACGCCGTATCCGAGCCCCGATCGGTCCGCGTGACGCATTCTAAGCCACGGTCCGTCCACGCGCCGTCTCCGAGCACCGAACGGTCCACGTGCCGTCTCCTGAGCCCCGATTGGTCGACGCGTCGTCTCCTGAGCTCCGATCGGTCCACGCGCCGTCTCCTGAGCCCCGATGGGTCTACGCGCCGCCTCCTGAGCCCCGATCGATCCACGCATCGGCTCCTGAGCCCCGGTCGGTCCACGCGTCGTCTTCGAGCACCGATCGATTCACGCGCCGTTTCCTGAGCCCCGATCGGTCCACGCGTCGCGGCCGGAGCCCCGATCGGTCTACGCGCCGTCTCATGAGCCCCGATCGGTCAACGCATCGTTTCCTAAGCCCCGATACGTTCACACGCCGTCTCCGACTCCCGATCGGTCCACGCGCCGTCGCCGAGCCTCGATCGGTCCACGCGCGGCCTCCTAAGCCCCGATCGATTAACGCGCCGTCTCCGAGCCCCGATCAGTCCACGCGCCTTCTCCGAGCCCCGATCGGTCCACGCGCCGTCTCCTGAGCCCCGATCGGTCCACGCGTCGTCTCCTGAGCCCCGATCGGTCCACGCGCCGTCTCCTGAGCCCCGATCGGTCCACGCGCCGTCGCCGAACCCCAATTGGTCCACGCGAAACCGCCTGAGCCCCAGTCGGTCCACGCGCTGTCTCCGAGCCCCGATCGTTCCACGCGCCGTCGCCGAGCCGCGATCGGGCCACGCGCCGTCTCCGAGCCCCGATCGGTCCACGCACTGTCTCCTGATCCCTATGGGTCAACGCCGCGCCTCCGGAGCCCCGATCGATCCACGCGAGGCTCCTGAGCCCCGATCGGACCACGCATCGTCTCCTAAGCCCCAATCGGTTAACGCGCCGTTGCCTGAGCCCCGATCGGTCCACGCGTCGTCTTCTAACCCCAGACGCCTCCTCGCACCGTCTCCGAGGGCCGATCGGTTCACGCGCCGTCTCCTGAGCCCCGATCGTTCCACGCATCGTCTCCGAACCCCGATGGGTCCACGCGTCGGCTCCTAAGCCCCGATCAGTCCACGCGCCGTCTCCGAGGCCCGATCGGTCCACGCGTCGTCTCCTAAGACCCGATAGGTCCACGTATCGTCTGCTAAGACCCGATCGGTCCACACGCCGTCTCCGAGCCCCGATGGGTCCACGCGTCGCCTCCTGAGCCCCGGTCGGTCCACGCGTCGCCTCCTGAGCCCCGGTCGGTCCACGCGCCGTCTCCTGAGCCCCGATCGGTCCACGCGTCGTCTTCTAAGCCCCGATCGGTCCACGCGCCGTCTCCTAACCCCCGATCGGTCCAAGCGGCGTCTCCGAGCCCCCATCGGTCCACGCGGCGTTTTCTGAGCACCGTTCGGTCCACGCGTCGTCTTCAAAGCCCCGATGCCTCCACGCGCCGTCTCCGAGCCACGATCGGTCCACGCGTCGTATCCAAACCCCGATCGGTTCACGCGCCGTCTCCTGAGCCCCGATCATTCCACGCGATGTCTCCGAGCCCCGATCGGTCCACGCGCCATCTTCTAAGCCCCGATCGGTCCACGCGCCGTCTCCGAGCGCCGATCGGTTCACGCGCCGTCTCCTGAGCCCCGATCGTTCCACGCGCCATCTCCGAGCCCCGATTGGTCCACGCGCCGTCTCCTAAGCCCCGATCGGTCCACGCGCGTTCTCCTAAGCCCCGATCGGTTCACGCACCGTCTCCTGAGCCCCGATCGTTCCACGCGCCGTTTCCGAGCTCCGATCGGTCCACGCGGCGCCTCCGGAGCCCCGATCGATCCACGCGCAGTCTCCTGAGCCCCGATCGGTCCACGCATCGCCTCCTGAGCCCCGGACGGTCCAGGTGCCGTCTCCGAACCCCGATCGGTCGACGCGCCGTCTCCGAGCCCCGATCATTCCACGCGCCGTCTCCGAGCCCCGATCGGTCAACGCGCCGTCGCCGAGCCATGATCGGTCCACGCGCGGCCTCCTGAGCCCCGGTTGCGTCATGCGCCGTATCCAACCCCCAATCGATCCACGCGCCGTCTCCTGAGCCCCGATCAGTTCACGCGCCGGCTCCGAGCCCGATCGGTCCACGCATCATCTCCTAAGCCCCGATCGGTTAATGTGCCGTCTCCGAGCCCCGATCGGTCCACGCGCCGTCTCCTGAGCCCCGGTCGGTTCACGCGCCTTCTTCGCGCCCCGATCGATCCACGCGTCGTCTTGAAAACCCAGATGCCTCCTCGCATCGTCTCCTAAGCCCCGATCGGTTAACGCGCCGTCTCCGAGCCCGATCGGTCCACGCCCCGTCGCCGAACCCCAATTGGTCCACGCGCAACCTCCTGAGCCCCAGTCGGTCCACGCGCGGCCTCCTGAGCCATGGTCGGTTCACGCGCCGTCTCCTGCGCCCCGATCGGTCCACGCGTCGTTCCCTAAGCTCCGATCCATCCACGCGCAGTCTCCTGAGCCCCGATTGGTGGACGTGCCGTCTCCCAGCCACGATCGGTCCACGCGCCGTCTCCTAAGCCCCAATCTGTCCACGACCCGTCTCTGGGCCCCGATCGGTGCACGCGCCGTCTCCTGAGCCCCGGTCGGTCACGCGCCATCTCCGAGCCGCGATCGGTCCACGCATCGTCTCCTAAGCCCCGATCGGTTAACGTGCCGTCTGCGAGCCCCGATCGGTCCACGCGCCGTCTCCTGAGCCCCGATACGTCCACGCGCAGTCGCAGAGCCCCGATCGGTCCAAGCGCGGCCTCCTGAGCCCCGATCTGTCCACGCGCCGTCTCCGAGCCGCGATCGGTTCACGCGTCGTCTCCGAGCCTCGATCGGTCCACGCTCCGTCGCCGAGCCCCGATCGGTCCAGGCGTATCCTCCTGAGCCCCGGTCGGTCCGCGCGCCGTCTCCTGAGCCCCGATCGGTCGACGCGTCGTTTCCTGAGCCCCGATCGATCCACGCTTCGTCTCCTGAGCCCCGATCGCTCCACGCGCCGATTTCTGAGCCCCGATCAATTGACGCGTCTTCTCCTGAGCCCCGATCGCTCCTCGCGCCGTCTCCTGAGCCCCGCTCGGTCCCTGCGTCGTCTTCTTAGCCGCGATGGCTTCACGCGCCTTCTCCTAAGCCCCGATCGGTACACGTGCCGTCTCCGAGCCTCGACCGGTCCACGCGCCGTCTCCTGAGCCCCGATCGTTCCACGCGCCGTCTCCTAAGCTGCGATCCGCCCACGGGCCGTCTCCGAGCTGCTATCGGTAAACGCGCCGTCACCAAGCCCTGATCCGTACACGCGTCGTCTCCGAGCCCCGATCGGTCCACGGGCCGTCGCCGAGCCTCGATCGGTCCACGCGCGGCCTCTTGAGCCCCGATCGGTTCACGCGCCGGCTCCGAGCCCGATCGGTCCACGCATCGTCTCCTAAGCCCCGATCGGTTAACGTGCCGTCTCCGAGCCCCGATCGGTCCACGTGCCGTCTCCTGAGCCCCGGTCGGTTCACGCGCCGTCTCCGAGCCCCGATCGATCCACGCGTCGTCTTGTAAACCCAGATGCCTCCTCGCATCGTCTCCTAAGCCCCGATCGGTCCACGCATCGTCGCGGAACCCCAATTGGTCCACGCGCAACCGCCTGAGCCCCAGTCGGTCCACGCGCCGTTTCCTGAGCCCCGATCGGTCCACGCGCCGTCTCCTGGGCCCCGATCGGTCCACGCGCCGTCTCCGAGCCCCGATCGGTCCACGCGCAACCGCCTGCGCCCCAGTAGGTCCACGCGCGGTCTCCGAGCCCCGATCGGTCCACGCGTCGTCTCCGAGCCCCGGTCGGTCCACGCGCCGTCTCCGAGCCCCGATCGGTTCACGCATCGTCTCCTAAGCCCCGATCGGTTAACGCGCCGTCTCCGAGCCAGATCGGTTCAGGCGCCGCTTCCCGAGCTCCGATCAGTCCACGCGCCGTCTCCTAAGCCCCGATCGCTCCACGGACCGTCTCCGAGTCCCGATGGGTCCACGCGCCGCATCCTGAGCCCCGATCGGTCGACGCGCCGTCTCCTAAGCCCCGATCCGTCCACGGGCCGTCTCCTGAGCCCCGATTGCTCCACGGGCCGTTTCCTGAGCCCCGATCGTTCCACACGCCGCCCCTAAACCTCGATCGGTCCAGGCGTCGTCTCCTAAGCCCCGACCGGCTCACGCGCCGTCTCCTGTGCCCCGATCGATTCACGTGCCGTCTCCTAAGCCCCGATCCGTCCAGCCGTCGTCTCTTAAGCCCCAATCGGTCCACGCGCTATCTCCGAGCGCCGATCATTTCACGCGCTGTCTCCTGAGCCTCGGTCGGTCCGCGCGCCGTGACCTGAGCCCCGATCGGTCGACGCGTCGTCTCCTAAGCCCTGAACGGCCCACGCGCCATCTCCGAGCGCGGATCGGTTCACGCGCCGTCACCTGAGCCCCGATCGTTCCACGCGCGGTCTCCGAGCCCCGATCGGTCCACGCGCCGTCTCCTGAGCCCGGATCGTTCCACGCGTCGTCCCCGAATCCTCGATCCGTACACGCGTCGTCTCCGAGCCTCGATCGGTCCACGGGCCGCCGCCGAGCCCCGATCGGTCCAGGCGTATCCTCCTGAGCCCCGGTCGGTCCACGCGCCGTCTCCGAGCCCCGATCGGTCCACGCATCGTCTCCTAAGCCCCGATCGGTTAACACGCCGACTCGGAGCCCCGATCGTTCCACGCGCCGTCTCCGAGCCCCGATCGTTCCACGCGCCGTCGCACGAGCCGCGATCGGTCCACGCGCGGCCTCCTGAGCCCCGGTTGGTTCACGCGCAGTACCCGAGCCCCAATCGGTCCACGCACCGTCTCCTGAGCCCCGATCGGTCCACGCGCTGTCGCCGAGCCCTGATCGGTCCACGCGTCGTATCCGAACCCCGATCGGTCCACGCGCCGTCGCCGAGCCATGATCGGTCCACGCGCGGCCTCCTGAGCCCCGGTTGCTTCACGCGCCGTATCCGAGCCCCCATCGGTCCACGCGTCGTCTCCGAGCCCCGATCGGTCCACGCGCCGTCGCCGAGCCATGATCGGCCCATGCGAGGCTCCTGAGCCCCGGTCGGTCGACGCGTCCTTTCCTGAGCCCCTATCGGTCCACGCGCTGTCTCCTGAGCCCCGATAGGTACACGCGTCGTCTCCGAGCTCTGATCGGTCCACACGCCGTTTCCTGAGCCCCGATCGGTCCATGCGTCGTCTTCTTAGCCCCGATGCCTCCATGCGTCGTCTCCGAGCCACGATCGGTCCAGGCGCCGCTTCCTGAGCCCCGACCGGTCCACGCGCCGTATTCTAAGCCCCGATCGGTCCCCGTGCCGTCTCTGAGCGTTGATAACTTCACGCGCCGTCTCCTGCGCCCCGATCGGTCCACGCGTCGTCTCCTAAGCCCCGCTCGGCTAACGCGTCGTTTCCGAGCCCCGATCGGTCCAGGCGCCGCTTCCTGAGCCCCGATCGGTCCACGCGCCGTATCCTAAGCCCCGATCGGTCCACGTGCCGTCTCTGAGCGCTGATAACTTCACGCGCCGTCTCCTAAGCCCCGATCGGTCCACCCGTCGTCTCTTAAGCCCCAATCGGCCCACGCGTCATCTCCGGGCCCCGATCGGTCCACGCGCCGTCTCCTGAGCCCGGATCGTTCCACGCGTCGTCCCCGAATCCTCGATCCGTACACGCGTCGTCTCCGAGCCTCGATCGGTCCACGCGCCGTCGCCGAGCCCCGATCGGTCCAGGCGTATCCTCCTGAGCCCCGGTCGGTCCACGCGCCGTCTCCGAGCCCCGTTCGGTCCACGCATCGTCTCCTAAGCCCTGATCGGTTAACGCGCCGACTCGGAGCCCCGATCGGTCCACACGCCGTCTCCGAGCCCCGATCGGTCCGCGTACCGCATTCTAAGCCACGGTCCATCCATGCGCCGTCTCCTGAGCACCGGTCGGTCTACGCGCCGTCGCCGAACCCCAATTGGTCCACGCGCAACCTCCTAAGCCCCAGTCGGTACACGCGCTGTCTCCGAGCCCCGATCGGTCCACGTATCGTCTCCTAAGCCCCGCTCGGTTAACGCGTCGTTTCCGAGCCCCGATCGGTTTACGCGCCGTCTCCTGAGCCCCGATCGGTCCACGCGTCGTTCCCTAAGCCCCGATCCATCCACGCGCAGTCTCCTGAGAACCGATCGGTCCACGCATCGTCTCCTAAGCCCCAGACGGTCCTCGTGCCGTCTCCGAACCCCGATCGGTCGACGCGCCGTCTCCGAGCGCCGATCGGTTCACGCGCCGTATTCTGAGCCCCGATCGTTCCACGCGCCGCCTCCTAAGCCCCGATCGGTCCAGGCTTCGTCTCCTAAGCCCCGACCGGTCGACGCGTCGTCTCCTGAGCCCCGGTCGGTTAACGCGCCGTCTCCAAGCCCCGATCGGTCCACGCGCAACCGCCTGAGCCCCAGTCGGTCAACGCGCTGTCTCCGAGCCCCGATCGGTCCACGCGTCGTCTCCGAGCACCGATTGGTCCACGCGCCGTTGCCGAGCCATGATCGGCCCACGCGAGGCTCCTGGGCCCCCCCCCCCACCCTCGGTCGATCCGCGCGCCGTCACCTGAGCCCCGATCGGCGACGCGTCGTTTCCTGAGCCGCGATCGATCCACGCGTCGTCTCCTGAGCCCCGATCGCGCCACGCGCCGATTTCTGAGCCCCGATCAATTGACGCGTCTTCTCCTGAGCCCCGATCGCTCCTCGCGCCGTCTCCTGAGCCCCGGTCGGTCCATGCGTCGTCTTCTTAGCCCCGATGCCTCCACGCGCCGTCTCCGAGCCCCGATCGGTCCAGGCGCCGCTTCCTGAGCCCCGATCGGTCCACGCGCCGTCTCCTAAGCCCCAATCGGTCCACGCGCCGTCTCCTAAGCCCCGATCGGTCCAAGCGGCGTCTCCGAGCCCCGATCGGTCCACGCACCGTCCCCTGATCCCCATCGGTCCACGCGGTGGTTTCTGAGCACCGTTCGGCCCACGCGTCGTCTTCAAAGCCCCGATGCCTCCACGCGCCGTCTCCGAGCCACAATCGGTCCGTGCGCCGCTTCCATAGCCCCGATCGGTGATCGCGTCTTCTCCTGATCTCCGATCGGTTCACATACCGTCTCATAAGCCCCGATCGGTCCACGCGCTGTCTCCGAGCGCCGATCGGTTCACGCACCGGCTCCTGAGCCCCGATCGTTCCACGCGCCGTTTCCGAGCCCCGATCGGTCCACGCGCCGTCTCCTGAGCCCGGATCGGTCCAGCCGTCGTCCTCGAATCCCCGATCCGCACACGCGCCGTCTCCTGAGCCCCGATCATTCCACGCGCCGTCTCCTAAGCCGCGATCCGTCCACGGGCCGTCTCCGAGCTGCTATCGGTAAACGCGCCGTCACCAAGCCCTGATCCGTACACGCGTCGTCTCCGAGCCCCGATCGGTCCACGCGCCGTCGCCGAGCCTCGATCGGTCCACGCGCGGCCTCCTGAGCCCCGATCGGTTCACGCGCCGGCTCCGAGCCGGATCGGACCACGTGCCGTCTCCTGAGCCCCGGTCGGTTCACGCGCCGTCTCCGAGCCCCGATGGGTCCACGCGCGGTCTCCTGAGCCCCGGTCGGTCCACGCGCCGTCGCCGAACCCCAATTCGTCCACGCGCAACCTCCTGAGCCCCAGTCGGTCCACGCGCCGTCTCCTAAGCCCCAATCTGTCCACGACCCGTCTCTGGGCCCCGATCGGTGCACGCGCCGTCTCCTGAGCCCCGATCGGTCCACGCGCCGTCTCCTGAACCCCGATACGTCCGCACGCAGTCACCGAGCCCCGATCGGTCCACGCGCCGTCGCCGAGCCTCGATCGGCCCACGCGCGGCCTCCTGAGCCCCGGTCGGTTCACGCGGCGTCTCCGAGCCCCGATCGATCCACGCGTCGTCTTCTAAGACCAGATGCCTCCTCGCGCCGTCTCCGAGCCAGGATCGGTTCAGGCGCCGCTTCGTGAGCCCCGATCGGTCCACACTCCGTCACCAAGCCCCGATCCGTACACGCGTCGTCTCCGAGCCCCGATCAGTCCACGCGCCGTTTCCGAGCCCCGATCGGTCCGCGCGTCGTCTCCGAGCCTCGATCGGTCCTCGCGTCGTCTCCTAAGCCCCGACTGGTCCACGCGCCGCCTCCGGAGCCCCAGTCGATCAACGTGAGTCTCCTAAGCCCCGATCGGTCCACGTGCCGTCTCCGAGCCCCGATCGGTCCACGCGTCGTCTCCTAATCCCCGATCGGTCCACACGCCCTCTCCGAGCCCCGATGGGTCTACGCGTCGCCTCCTGAGCCCCGATCGGTCCACGCGCCGTATCCTAAGCCCCGATCGGTCCACGCGCCGTCTCCGAGCGCCGATAAGTTCAAGCGCCGTCTCCGAGCCCCGATCGGCCCACGCGCCGTCTCCTGAGCCCCGATCCGTCCACGCGCAGTCGCCGAGCACCGTTCGGTCGAGGCGCCGTCTCCTGAGCCCCGATCGGTGCACACCCCTTCCCCTGAGCCCCGATCGGTCGACGCGTCGTCTCCTAAGACCCGAACGGTTCACCCGCCGTCTCCTGTGCACCGATCGATTCACGTGCCGTCTCCAAAGCCCCGATCGGTACACACGTCGTCTCCTAAGCCCCAATCGGGCCACGCGTGGTCTCCTAAGCCCCGATCAGTCGCCGCGTCGTCTCCTGAGCGCCGATCAATTGACGCGACTTCTCCTGAGCCCCGATCGCTCCTCGCGCCGTCTCCTCAGCCCCGCTCCGTCCATGCGTCGTCTTCTAAGCCCCCATGCCTCCACGCACCGTCTCCTGAGCCCCGATCGCTCCACGTGCCGTCTCCGAGCCCCGATCGCTCCACGCGCCGTCTCCGAGCGCCGATCGGTTCACGCGCCGTCTCCTTTGCTCCGATCGTTCCACGCGCCGTCTACGAGGCCCGATCGGTCCACGCGCCGTCTCCGAGCCCCGATCGGTCCACGCGCCGTCTCCTCAGCCCCGATCGGTCCACGCGCCGTCTCCGAGCACCGATTAGTTCACGCGCCGTCTCCTGAGCCCCGATCGCTCCACGCTCCGTCTCCGAGCCCGGATCGGTCCACGCGCCGTCTCCTGAGCCCGGATCGGTCCACGCGCCGTCTCCGAGCGCCGATCATTTCACGCGCCGTCTCCTGAGCCCCGATCGTTCCACGCGCCGTCTCCGAGCGCCGATCGGTTCACGCGCCGTCTCCTGAGCCCCGATCGTTCCACGCGGCGTCTTCGAGCCTCGATCGATCCAGGCGCCGTCTCCTGAGCCCCGATCGGTCGACGCGTCGTCTTCTGAGCCCCGATCGATCCACGCGTCGTCTCCTGAGCCACGATCAATTGACGCGTCTTCTCCTGAGCCCGATCGCTCCTCGCGCCGTCTCCTGAGCCCCGATCGGTCCACGCGCCGTCTCTGAGCTCTAATCGGTCCACACGCCGTCTCCGAGCGCCGATAAGTTCAAGCGCCGTCTCCTGAGCCCCGATCGTTCCACGCGGCGTGTCCGAGCCTCGATCGGTCCACGCGCGGCCTCCTGAGCCCCGATCGGTTCACGCGCCGGCTCCGAGCCCGATCGGACCACGTGCCGTCTCCTAAGCCCCGGTCGGTTCACGCGCCGTCTCCGAGCCCCGATGGGTCCACGCGCGATCTCCTGAGCCCCGGTCGGTCCACGCGCCGTCGCCGAACCCCAATTCGTCCACGCGCAACCTCCTGAGCCCCAGTCGGTCCACGCGCCGTCTCCTAAGCCCCAATCTGTCCACGACCCGTCTCTGGGCCCCGATCGGTGCACGCGCCGTCTCCTGAGCCCCGATCGGTCCACGCGCCGTCTACTGAACCCCGATACGTCCACACGCAGTCGCCGAGCCCCGATCGGTCCACGCGCCGTCGCCGAGCCTCGATCGGTCCACGCGCGGCCTCCTGAGCCCCGGTCGGTTCACGCGCCGTCTCCGAGCCCCGATCGATCCACGCGTCGTCTTCTAAGACCAGATGCCTCCTCTCGCCGTCTCCGAGCCAGGATCGGTTCAGGCGCCGCTTCGTGAGCCCCGATCGGTCCACACTCCGTCACCAAGCCCCGATCCGTACACGCGTCGTCTCCGAGCCCCGATCGGTCCACGCGCCGTTTCCGAGCCCCGATAGGTCCGCGCGTTGTCTCCGAGCCTCGATCGGTCCTCGCGTCGTCTCCTAAGCCCCGACTGGTCCACGCGCCGTCTCCTGAGCCCTGGTCGGTTCACGCGCCGTCTCCGAGCCCCGATCGATACACGCGTCGTCTTGTAAGCCCAGATGCCTCCACGCGCCGTTTCCGAGCCACGATCGGTCCAGGCGCCGCTTCATTAGCCCCGATCGGTCCACGCGCCGCCTCCTAAGCCCCAATCGCTCCACGCGCCGTCTCCGAGCGCCGATCATTTCACGCGCTGTCTCCTGAGTCCCGATCGTTCCACGCGCCGTATCCGAGCCCCGATCGATCCACGCGCCGTCTCCTGAGCCCCGATCGGTCCACGCGTCGTTCCCCAAGCCCCGATGCATCGACGCGCCGTCTCCTGATGCCCAATCGGTCCACGCGCAGTCTCCTGAGCCCCGATAGGTACACGCGTAGTCTCCTAAGCCCCGATCGGTCCACGCGCCGCCTCCGGAGCCCCAATCGATCAACGTGAGTCTCCTAAGCCCCGATCGGTGCACGTGCCGTCTCCGAGCCCCGATCGGTCCACGCGTCGTCTCCTAAGCCCCGATCGGTCCACGCGCCGTCTCCTGCGCCCCGATCGGTCGACGCGTCCTCTCCTAAACCCCGATCGGTCCACGCGTCGTCTCCTAATCCCCGATCGGTCCACACGCCGTCTCCGAGCCCCGATGGGTCTACGCTTCAGCCTCCTGAGCCCCGGTCGGTCCACGCGCCGTCTCCTGAGCCCCGATCGGTCCACGCGTAGTCTCCTAAGCCCCGATCGGTCCACGCGTCGTCTCCTAAGACTCGATCCGTCGACGCGTCGTCTCCTGAGCCACGATCAATTGACGCGTCTTCTCCTGAGCCCGATCGCTCCTCGCGCCGTCTCCTGAGCCCCGATCGTTCCCCGCGCCGTATCCGAGCCCCGATCGATCCACGCGCCGTCTCCTGAGCCCCGATCGGTCCACGCGTCGTTCCCCAAGCCCCGATCCATCGACGCGCCGTCTCCTGATGCCCAATCGGTCCACGCGCAGTCTCCTGAGCCCCGATAGGTACACGCGTAGTCTCCTAAGCCCCGATCGGTCCACGCGCTGCCTCCGGAGCCCCAATCGATCAACGTGTCTCCTAAGCCCCGATCGGTCCACGTGCCGTCTCCGAGCCCCGATCGGTCCACGCGCCGTCTCCGGAGCCCCAATCGATCAACGTGAGTCTCCTAAGCCCCGACCGGTCCACGCGCCGTCTCCTGAGCCCCGATCGGTCCACGTATCGTCTCCTAAGCCCCGATCGGTCCACTCGTCGTCTCCTAAGTCCCGATCGGTCCACGCGCCGTCTGCGAGCCCCGATCGGTCCACGCGTCGTCTCCTAAACCCCGATCGGTCCACGCGCCGTCTCCTGTTCCCCGATCGGTCGACGCGTCCTCTCCTAAACCCCGATCGGTCCACGCGTCGTCTCCTAAGCCCCGATCGGTCCACGCGTCGTCTCCTAAGCCCCGATCCGTCGACGCGTCGTCTCCTGAGCCACGATCAATTGACGCGTCTTCTCCTGAGCCCGATCGCTCCACGCGCCGTCACCTGAGCCCCGATCGTTCCACGCCCCGTCTCCGAGCCCCGATCGGTCCACGCGCCGTCTCCTAAGCCCCGATCGGTCCACACGCCTTCTCCTCAACCCGATCGGTCCACGCGCCGTCTCGGAGCGCCGATTGGTTCACGCGCCGTCTCCTGAGCCCCGATCGCTCCACGCGCCGTCTCCTGAGCCCCGATCGTTCCACGCGCCTTCTCCTAAGCCACGATCGGTCCACGCGCCGTCTCCGAGCGCCGATCATTTCACGCACCGTCTCCTGAGCCCCGATCGTTCCACGCGCCGTCTCCGAGCCCCGATCGATCCACGCGCCTTCTCCTAAGCCACGATCGGTTCCCGCGCCGTCTCCGAGCGCCGATCATTTCACGCGCCGTCTCCTGAGCCCCGATCGTTCCACGCGCCGTCTCCGAGCCCCGATCGATCCACGCGCCGTCCCCTGAGCCCCGATCGGTCCACGCGTCGTTCCCCAAGCCCCGATCCATCGACGCGCCGTCTCCTGATACCCAATCGGTCCACGCGCTGTCTCCTGAGCCCCGATAGGTACACGCGTAGTCTCCTAAGCCCCGATCGGTCCACGCGCCGCCTCCTGAGCCCCAGTCGATCAACGTGTGTCTCCTAAGCCCCGACCGGTCCACGCACCGTCTCCTGAGCCCCGATCGGTCCACGTATCGTCTCCTAAGCCCCGATCGGTCCACTCGTCGTCTCCTAAGTCCCGATCGGTCCACGCGCCGTCTGCGAGCCCCGATCGGTCCAGGCGCCGCTTCCTGAGCCCCGATCGGTCCACGCGCCGTCTCCTAAGCCCCAATCGGTCCACGCGCCGTCTCCTAAGCCCCGATCGGTCCAAGCGGCGTCTCCGAGCCCCGATCGGTCCACGCACCGTCCCCTGATCCCCATCGGTCCACGCGGTGGTTTCTGAGCACCGTTCGGCCCACGCGTCGTCTTCAAAGCCCCGATGCCTCCACGCGCCGTCTCCGAGCCACAATCGGTCCGTGCGCCGCTTCCATAGCCCCGATCGGTGAACGCGTCTTCTCCTGATCTCCGATCGGTTCACATACCGTCTCATAAGCCCCGATCGGTCCACGCGCCGTCTCCGAGCGCCGATCGGTTCACGCGCCGTCTCCTGAGCCCCGATCGTTCCACGCGCCATCTCCGAGCCCCGATCGGTCCACGCGCCGTCTCCTAAGCCCCGATCGGTCCACGCGCCTTCTCCTAAGCCCCGATCGGTCCACGTGCCGTCTCCGAGCGACGATCGGTTCACGCACCGGCTCCTGAGCCCCGATCGTTCCACGCGCCGTTTCCGAGCCCCGATCGGTCCACGCGCCGTCTCCTGAGCCCGGATCGGTCCAGCCGTCGTCCTCGAATCCCCGATCCGCACACGCGCCGTCTCCTGAGCCCCGATCATTCCACGCGCCGTCTCCTAAGCCGCGATCCGTCCACGGGCCGTCTCCGAGCTGCTATCGGTAAACGCGCCGTCACCAAGCCCTGATCCGTACACGCGTCGTCTCCGAGCCCCGATCGGTCCACGCGCCGTCGCCGAGCCTCGATCGGTCCACGCGCGGCCTCCTGAGCCCCGATCGGTTCACGCGCCGGCTCCGAGCCGGATCGGACCACGTGCCGTCTCCTGAGCCCCGGTCGGTTCACGCGCCGTCTCCGAGCCCCTATGGGTCCACGCGCGGTCTCCTGAGCCCCGGTCGGTCCACGCGCCGTCGCCGAACCCCAATTCGTCCACGCGCAACCTCCTGAGCCCCAGTCGGTCCACGCGCCGTCTCCTAAGCCCCAATCTGTCCACGACCCGTCTCTGGGCACCGATCGGTGCACGCGCCGTCTCCTGAGCCCCGATCGGTCCACGCGCCGTCTCCTGAACCCCGATACGTCCGCACGCAGTCACCGAGCCCCGATCGGTCCACGCGCCGTCGCCGAGCCTCGATCGGCCCACGCGCGGCCTCCTGAGCCCCGGTCGGTTCACGCGGCGTCTCCGAGCCCCGATCGATCCACGCGTCGTCTTCTAAGACCAGATGCCTCCTCGCGCCGTCTCCGAGCCAGGATCGGTTCAGGCGCCGCTTCGTGAGCCCCGATCGGTCCACACTCCGTCACCAAGCCCCGATCCGTACACGCGTCGTCTCCGAGCCCCGATCAGTCCACGCGCCGTTTCCGAGCCCCGATCGGTCCGCGCGTCGTCTCCGAGCCTCGATCGGTCCTCGCGTCGTCTCCTAAGCCCCGACTGGTCCACGCGCCGCCTCCGGAGCCCCAATCGATCAACGTGAGTCTCCTGCGCGTGGACATATCGGGGCTCAGGAGACGGCGCGATGACCGACCGGGGTTTAGGAGAAGGCGCTTGGACCGAACGGGGCTTAGGAGACGGCGCGTGGACCGATCGTGGCTCGGAGACGGCGCGTGGAACGATCGGGGCTCAGGAGACGGCGCGTCAACCGATCGGCGCTCGGAGACGGCGCGTGGAACGATCGGAGCTCAGGAGACGGGGCGTGAAATGATCGGCGCTCTGAGACGGCGCGTGGACCGATCGGTGCTCGGAGACGGCGCGTGGACGGACCGCGGCTCAGAATGCGGTACGCGGACCGATCGGGGATCGGACACGGCGTGTGGACCGATCGAGGCTCGGAGACGACGCGTTTACGGATCTGGGATCAGGAGACGACGCGTGGAACGATCGCGGCTCGGAGTCGACGCGTTAGCCGATCGGGGCTTAGGAGACGATGCGTGGACCGATCGGGGCTCGAAGACGGCGCGTGGACCGACCGGGGTTTAGGAGAAGGCGCTTGGACCGAACGGGGCTTAGGAGACGGGGCGTGGACCGATCGGGGCTCGGCGACGGCGCGTGGAACGATCGGGGCTCAGGAGACGGCGCGTCAACCGATCGGCGCTCGGAGACGGCGCGTGGAGCGATCGGGGCATAGGAGACGGCGCGTGGACCGATCGGAGATCAGGAGTTGACGCGTGGACAGATCGGGGTTGTGGAAGCGGCGCACGGACCGATCGTAGCTCGGAGACGGCGCGTGGAGGCATCGGAGCTTTGAAGACGGTGCGTGAACCGTTCGGGGCTCGGAGACGGCGCGTGGACCGATCGGGGCTCAGGAGACGGCGCGTGGACCGAACGCGGCTCGGAGACGGCGCGTGGAACGATCGGGGCTCAGGAGACGACGCGTGGACCGATTGGGGCTCGGATACGGCGCGTGAACCGACCGGGGCTCAGGAGGACGCGCGTGGACCGGTCGAGGCTCGGAGACGACGCGTGTGCGGATCGGGGATTCGAGGACGACAGGTGGACCGATCCGGGCTCAGGAGACGACGCGTGGATCGATCGGGGCTCGGAGACGGCGCGTGAACCGACCAGGGCTCAGGATAAGGCGCGTGGACCAGTCGGGGCTTAGGAGACGACGCGAGGACCGATCGAGGCTCGGAGACGACGCGTGTGAGGATCGGGGATTCGAGGACGACGGGTGGACCGATCTGGGCTCAGGAGACAGCGCGTGGACCGATCGGGGATCGGAAGCGGCGCGTGGAACGATCGGGGCTCAGGAGACAGCGCGTGAACCAATCGGCGCTCCGAGACGGCGCGTGGACCGATCGGGGATGAGGAGAAGGCGCGTGGACCGATCGGGGCTTAGGAGACGGCGCGTGGACCGATCGGGGCTCGGAGACGGGGCGTGGAACGATCGGGGCTCAGGTGACGGCGCGTGAACCGATCGGCGCTCGGAGACGGCGCGTGGACCGATCGGGGCTTAGCAGAAGGCGCTTGGACCGATCGGGGCTTAGGAGACGGCGCGTGGACCGATCGGGGCTCAGGAGACGGCGCGTGAAATGATCGGCGCTCGGAGACGGCGCGTGGACCGATCCGGGCTCGGAGACGACGCGTGTATGGATCGGGTATTAGGGGACGACGCTTGGAACGATTTGGGCTCAGGAGACGGCGCGTGCACCGACCGGCGCTCGGAGACGGCGTGTGGAGCGATCGGGGCTCAGGAGACGACGCGTGGATCGATCGGGGCTCTGGAGACGACGCGTCGACCGATCGGGGCTCAGGAGGCGGCGCGTGGACCGATCGCAGCTCGGCGACGGCGCGTGGACCGATCGGGGCTCGGAGACGATGCGTGAACCGATCGGGGCTCAGGAGACGGCGCGTGGACTGATCGGTGCTCGGAGACGGCGCGTGGACGGACAGTGGCTCAGGAGGCCGCGCGTGGACGGATCGGGACGCGGCGACGGCGCGTGGACCGATCGAGGCTCGGAGACGACGCGTGTATGGATCGGGGATTAGGGGACGACGCGTGGAACGATCGGGGCTCAGGAGACGGCGCGTGCACCGATCGGCGGTCGGAGTACGGCGCGTGGACCGATCGGGGCTTAGGGGACGGCGCGTGGACCGATCGGTGCTCGGAGACGATGCATGGACCGATCGGGGCTCAGGAAAGGGCGTGTGGAGCGGTCGGGGCTCAGGAGACGACGCGTGGGTCGATCGGGGCTCAGAAGCCGACGCGTCGAACGATCGGGGCTCAGGTGAGGGCACGTGGACCGACCGGGGCTCAGGAGGCGACGCGTAGACCCATCGGGGCTCGGAGACGGCGTGTGGACCGATCGGAGCTCGGAGACGGCGCGTGAAATGATCGGCGCTCGGAGACGGCGCGTGGACCAATCGGCGCTCCGAGACGGCGCGTGGACCGATCGGGGATGAGGAGAAGGCGCGTGGACCGATCGGGGCTTAGGAGACGGCGCGTGGACCGATCGGGGCTCGGAGACGGGGCGTGGAACGATCGGGGCTCAGGTGACGGCGCGTGAACCGATCGGCGCTCGGAGACGGCGCGTGGACCGATCGGGGCTTAGCAGAAGGCGCTTGGACCGATCGGGGCTTAGGAGACGGCGCGTGGACCGATCGGGGCTCAGGAGACGGCGCGTGAAATGATCGGCGCTCGGAGACGGCGCGTGGACCGATCCGGGCTCAGGAGACGGCGCGTGGACCGATCGGGGCTCGGAGACGGCGCGTGGACCGATCGGGGCTGAGGAGAAGGCGCGTGGTCCGATCGGGGCTTATGTGACGGCGCGTGGACCGATCTGGGCTCGGAGACGGCGCGTGTAACGATCGGGGCTCAGGAGACGGCACGTGGACCGATGGGGCTTAGGAGCCTCGCGTGGATCGATCGAGGCCCCGGAGGCGCCGCGTAGACCCATGGGGATCAGGAGACAGTGCGTGGACCGATCGGGGCTCGGAGACGGCGCGTGGACCGATTGGGGTGTAGGCGACGACGCGTGTACCTATCGGGGCTCAGGAGACAGCGCGTGGACCGATCGGGGCTCGGCGACTGCGCGTCGACGTATCGGGGCTCAGGAGACGGCGCGTGGACCGATTGGAGCTTAGGAGACGGCGCGTGGACCGATTGGGGCTCGGATACGGCGCGTGAACCGATCGGGGCTTAGGAGACGACGCGTGGACCGATCGGGGCTCAGGAGACGGCGCGTGGATCGATCAGGGCTCCGGAGGCGGCGCATGGACCGATTGGGGAGCATGCGATGGTGCGTGGACCGATCGGGGCTCGGAGACGGCGCACGGACCGATCGGGGCTTAGGAAACGTAGCGTGGACCGACTGGGGCTCAGGAGGCCGCGCGTGGACCGATCGCGGCTCGACGCCGCGCGTGGACCGATCGCGGCTCGACGCCGCGCGTGGACGGGTCAGGGCTCAGGAGACGACGCGTGGACCGATCGGGGCTCAGGAAACGGCGCGTGGACCGGCCGCGGCTCAGTAGGCCACGCCTGGACCGATCGGGGCTCGGCGATGGGGCGTGGACCGATCGAGTCTCGGAGACGACGCGTCGACCGATCGGGGCTCAGATGACGGTGCGCGGACCGACCGGGGCTGAGGAGACGGCGCGTGGACCGATTGGAGCTTAGGAGACGGCGCGTGGACCGATTGGGGCTCGGATACGGCGCGGGAACCGATCGGGGCTTAGGAGACGACGCGTGGACCGATCGGGGCTCAGGAGACGGCGCGTGGACCGATCGGGGCTCAGGAGACGGCGCGTGGACCGATCAGGGGTTCGGAGACGGTACGTGGACCGACCGGGGCTCGGAGACGACGCGTGGACCGATGGAGGCTCGGATACGGCGCGTGAACCAACCGGGGTTCAGGAGGTCGCGCGTGGACCGATCGCAGCTCGGTGACGGCGCGTGGACCGATCGGGGCTCAGGAGGCCGCGCGCGGACCGATCGCGGCTCGGCGGCGGCACGTGGACCGATCGGGGCTCAGGAGGCCGCGCGCGGACCGATCGCGGCTCGGCGGCGGCGCGTGGACCGATCGGGGCTCAGGAGGCCGCGCGTGGACCGATCATGGCTCGCAAGGGCGCGTGGACCGATCGGTGTTCAGAGACGACGCGTGGACCGATCGGGGCTCAGGAGACGGCGCGTGAACCGATCGGCGCTCGGAGACAGCGCGAGGACCGATCGGGGCTTAGGAGACGGCGCGTGGACCGATCGGAGATCAGGAGACGATGCGTGGTCCGATAGGGCTCTAGAAGCGGCGCACGGACCGATCGTGGATCGGCGACGGCGCGTGGACCGATCGGCGCTCGGAGACAGCGCGTGGACCGACTGGGGCTCAGGCGGTTGCGCGTGGACCAATTCGGGTTCGGCGACGGCGCGTGGACCGCTCGGCGCTCGGAGGAGGCGCGTGGACCGATCGGGGCTTAGGAGACAACGCGTGGACCGATCGGCGCTCGGAGACGGTGCGTGGATCGATCGGGGCTTAGGAGACGGCGCGTCGACCGATCGGAGATATGCAGAGGACGCCTGGACTGATAGGGCTCTGGAAGCGGCGCACGGACCGATCGTGGCTCGGAGACGGCGCGTGGAGGCATCGGGGCTTTGAAGACGACGCGTGGACCGAACGGTGCTCAGAAAACGGTGCGTGGAGCGATCGGGGCTCAGGAAATGACGCGTCGATGGATCGGGGCTTAGGAGACGATGCGTGGACCGATCGGGGCTCGGCAACTGCGCGTGGACGTATCGGGGCTCAGGAGACGGCGCGTGGACCGACCGGGGCTAAGGAGGCCGCGCGTGGACCGATCGAGGCTTAGGAACCGACGCGTGGACCGATCGGGGCTCATGAGACGGCGCGTGGACCGATCGGGGCTCGGAGACGGCGCCTGGAACGATCGGAGCATAGGAGACGGCGCGTGAAGCGATCGGCGCTCGGAGACGGCGCGTGGATCAATCGGGGCTTAGGAGACGGCGCGTGGTCCGATCGGGGCTTAGGAGAAAACGCGTGGACCGATCGGGGCTCAGGAAGCGGCGCCTGCACCGATCGTGGTTGGGAGACGGCGCGAGGAGGCATCTGGGCTTAGAAGACGACGCGTGGACCGATCGGGGCTCAGGAAACGGCGCGTGGACCGACCGCGGCTCAGGAGGCCACGCCTGGACCGATCGCGGCTCGGCGACGGCGCGTCGACCGATCTAGTCTCGGAGACGACGCGTCGACCGATCGGGGCTCAGATGACGGCGCGCAGACCGACCGGGGCTCAGGAGACTCGCCTGGACCGATCGGGGCTCGGAGACGGCGCGTGGAGCGATGGGGACCAGGAGACGGTGCGCGGACCGATCGGGGTTCGGAGACGGCGCGTGGACCGATCGGGGCTTAGGAGACGACGCGTGTACGGATCGGGGCTTTGAAGACGACGCGTGGACCGATCGTGGCTCAGGAAACGGCGTGTGGAGCGATCGCGGCTCAGGAGACGGAGCGTGCACCGATCGGCGCTCGGAGACGACGCGTGTACGGATCGGGGATTCGGGGACGACGCGTGGAACGATCCGGGCTCAGGAGACGGCGCGTGGACCGATCGAGGCTCGGAGACGGCGCGTGGAACGATCGGGGCTCAGGTGACGGCGCGTGAACCGATCGGCGCTCGGAGACGGCGCGTGGACCGATCGGGGCTTAGGAGACGATGCGTGAACCGATCGGGGCTCGGAGACGGCGCGTGGACCGACCGGGGCTCGGAGACGGCGCGTGGACCGATCGGGGCTCGGCGACTGCGCGTGGACGTATCGGGGCTCAGGAGACGGCGCGTGGCCCGATCGGGGCTCGCAGACGGCACGTTAACCCATCGGGGCTTAGGAGACGATGCGTGGACCGATCGTGGCTCGGAGATGGCGCGTGAACCGACCGGGGCTCAGGAGACGGCGCGTGCACCGATCGGGGCCCAGAGACGGGTCGTGGACAGATTGGGGCTTAGGAGACGGCGCGTTAACCGATCGGGGCTTAGGAGACGATGCGAGGAGGCATCTGGGTTTTCAAGACGATGCGTGGATCGATCGGGGCTCGAAGAAGGCGCGTGAACCGACCGGGGCTCAGGAGACGGCGCGTGGACCGATCGGGGCTCGGAGACGGCACATTAACCGATCGGGGCTTAGGAGATGATGCGTGGACCGATCGGGCTCGGAGCCGGCGCGTGAACTGATCGGGGCTCAGGAGACGGCGCGTGGATCGATTGGGGGTTGGATACGGCGCATGACGCAACCGGGGCTCAGGAGGCCGCGCGTGGACCGATCATGGCTCGGCGACGGCGCGTTGACCGATCGGGGCTCGGAGACGGCGCGTGGAATGATCGGGGCTCGGAGACGGCGCGTCGACCGATCGGGGTTCGGAGACGGCGCCTGGACCGTCCGGGGCTCAGGAGGCGATGCGTGGACCGATCGGGGCTCAGGAGACTGCGCGTGGATCGATCGGGGCTCCGGAGGCGCCGCGTGGACCGATCGGAGCTCGGAAACGGCGCGTGGAACGATCGGGGCTCAGGAGACGGTGCGTGAACCGATCGGGGCTTAGGAGAAGGCGCGTGGACCGATCGGGGCTTAGGAGACGGCGCGTGGACTAATCGGGGCTCGGAGATGGCGCGTGGAACGATCGGGGCTCAGGAGACGGCGCGTGAACCGATCGGCGCTCGGAGACGGCGCGTGGAGGCATCGGGGCTAAGAAGACAACGCATGGACCGAGCGGGGCTCAGGAGACGGCGCGAGCAGCGATCGGGGCTCAGGAGAAGACGCGTCAATTGATCGGGGCTCAGAAATCGGCGCGTGGAGCGATTGGGGCTTAGGAGACGGCGCGTGCACCGATCGGGGCCCGGAGACGGGTCGTGGACAGATTGGGGATTAGGAGACGGCGCGTGGACCGATCGGCGCTGGGAGACGGCACGTGGACCGATCGGGGTTCGGCAACGGCGCGTGGACCGATCGGGGCTCAGGAGACGGCGCGTGGACCGATCGGGGCTCAGGAGCCTCGCGTGGACCGATCCTGGCTCGGCGACGGCGCGTGGACGGATCGGGGCTCGGAGACGACGCGTGGATCGATGGGGACTCGGATACGGCGCGTGAACCAACCGGGGTTCAGGAGGTCACGCGTGGACCGATCGCGGCTCGGTGACAACGCGTGGACCGATCGGGGCTCAGGGGGCCGCGCGTGGACCGATCGCGGCTCGGCGGCGGCGCGTGGACCGATCGGGGCTCAGGAGGCCGCGCGTGGACCGATCATGGCTCGGCAAGGGCGCGTGGACCGATCGGTATTCAGAGACGACGAGTGGACCGATCGGGGCTCAGGCGGTTGCGCGTGGACCATTTGGGGTTCGGCGACGGCATGTGGACCGATCGGCGCTCGGAGACAGCGCGTTAACCGATCGGGGTTTAGGAAACGATGCATGGACCGATCGGGGCTTGGAGACGGCGCGTGGACCGATCGGGGCTCAGGAGACGACGCGTGGACCGATCCGGGCTCGGAGATGGCGCGTGGAATGATCGGGGCTCAGGAGACGGCGCGTGAACCGATCGGCGCTCGGAGACAGCGCGTGGATCGATCAGGGCTTAGGAGACGGCGCGTGGACCGATCGGAGATCAGGAGACGATGCGTGGTCCGATAGGGCTCTGGAAGCGGCGCACGGACCGATCGTGGATCGGCGACGGCGCGTGGACCGATCGGTGCTCAGGAGACCGCGCGTGGACCGATCATAGCTCGGCAACGGCGCGTGGACCGATCGGCGCTCGGAGACAGCGCGTGGACCGACTGGGGCTTAGGCGGTTGCGCGTGGACCAATTCGGGTTCGGCGACGGCGCGTGGACCGCTCGGCGCTCGGAGGAGGCGCGTGGACCGATCGGGGCTTAGGAGACAACGCGTGGACCGATCGGCGCTCGGAGACGGTGCGTGGATCGATCGGGGCTTAGGAGACGGCGCGTCGACCGATCGGAGATCAGCAGAGGACGCCTGGACTGATAGGGCTCTGGAAGCGGCGCACGGACCGATCGTGGCTCGGAGACGGCGCGTGGAGGCATCGGGGCTTTGAAGACGACGCGTGGACAGAACGGTGCTCAGAAAACGGCGCGTGGAGCGATCGGGGCTCAGGAAATGACGCGTCGATGGATCGGGGCTTAGGAGACGATGCGTGGACCAATCGGGGCTCGGCGACTGCGCGTGGACGTATCGGGGCTCAGGAGACGGCGCGTCGACCGACCGGGGCTAAGGAGGCCGCGCGTGGACCGATCGAGGCTTAGGAGCCGACGCGTGGACCGATCGGGGCTCATGAGACGGCGCGTGGATCGATCGGGGCTTAGGAGACGGCGCGTCGACCGATCGGAGATATGCAGAGGACGCCTGGACTGATAGGGCTCTGGAAGCGGCGCACGGACCGATCGTGGCTCGGAGACGGCGCGTGGAGGCATCGGGGCTTTGAAGACGACGCGTGGACCGAACGGTGCTCAGAAAACGGTGCGTGGAGCGATCGGGGCTCAGGAAATGACGCGTCGATGGATCGGGGCTTAGGAGACGATGCGTGGACCGATCGGGGCTCGGCAACTGCGCGTGGACGTATCGGGGCTCAGGAGACGGCGCGTGGACCGACCGGGGCTAAGGAGGCCGCGCGTGGACCGATCGAGGCTTAGGAACCGACGCGTGGACCGATCGGGGCTCATGAGACGGCGCGTGGACCGATCGGGGCTCGGAGACGGCGCCTGGAACGATCGGAGCATAGGAGACGGCGCGTGAAGCGATCGGCGCTCGGAGACGGCGCGTGGATCAATCGGGGCTTAGGAGACGGCGCGTGGTCCGATCGGGGCTTAGGAGAAAACGCGTGGACCGATCGGGGCTCAGGAAGCGGCGCCTGCACCGATCGTGGTTGGGAGACGGCGCGAGGAGGCATCTGGGCTTAGAAGACGACGCGTGGACCGATCGGGGCTCAGGAAACGGCGCGTGGACCGACCGCGGCTCAGGAGGCCACGCCTGGACCGATCGCGGCTCGGCGACGGCGCGTCGACCGATCTAGTCTCGGAGACGACGCGTCGACCGATCGGGGCTCAGATGACGGCGCGCAGACCGACCGGGGCTCAGGAGACTCGCCTGGACCGATCGGGGCTCGGAGACGGCGCGTGGAGCGATGGGGACCAGGAGACGGTGCGCGGACCGATCGGGGTTCGGAGACGGCGCGTGGACCGATCGGGGCTTAGGAGACGACGCGTGTACGGATCGGGGCTTTGAAGACGACGCGTGGACCGATCGTGGCTCAGGAAACGGCGTGTGGAGCGATCGCGGCTCAGGAGACGGAGCGTGCACCGATCGGCGCTCGGAGACGACGCGTGTACGGATCGGGGATTCGGGGACGACGCGTGGAACGATCCGGGCTCAGGAGACGGCGCGTGGACCGATCGAGGCTCGGAGACGGCGCGTGGAACGATCGGGGCTCAGGTGACGGCGCGTGAACCGATCGGCGCTCGGAGACGGCGCGTGGACCGATCGGGGCTTAGGAGACGATGCGTGAACCGATCGGGGCTCGGAGACGGCGCGTGGACCGACCGGGGCTCGGAGACGGCGCGTGGACCGATCGGGGCTCGGCGACTGCGCGTGGACGTATCGGGGCTCAGGAGACGGCGCGTGGCCCGATCGGGGCTCGCAGACGGCACGTTAACCCATCGGGGCTTAGGAGACGATGCGTGGACCGATCGTGGCTCGGAGATGGCGCGTGAACCGACCGGGGCTCAGGAGACGGCGCGTGCACCGATCGGGGCCCAGAGACGGGTCGTGGACAGATTGGGGCTTAGGAGACGGCGCGTTAACCGATCGGGGCTTAGGAGACGATGCGAGGAGGCATCTGGGTTTTCAAGACGATGCGTGGATCGATCGGGGCTCGAAGAAGGCGCGTGAACCGACCGGGGCTCAGGAGACGGCGCGTGGACCGATCGGGGCTCGGAGACGGCACATTAACCGATCGGGGCTTAGGAGATGATGCGTGGACCGATCGGGCTCGGAGCCGGCGCGTGAACTGATCGGGGCTCAGGAGACGGCGCGTGGATCGATTGGGGGTTGGATACGGCGCATGACGCAACCGGGGCTCAGGAGGCCGCGCGTGGACCGATCATGGCTCGGCGACGGCGCGTTGACCGATCGGGGCTCGGAGACGGCGCGTGGAATGATCGGGGCTCGGAGACGGCGCGTCGACCGATCGGGGTTCGGAGACGGCGCCTGGACCGTCCGGGGCTCAGGAGGCGATGCGTGGACCGATCGGGGCTCAGGAGACTGCGCGTGGATCGATCGGGGCTCCGGAGGCGCCGCGTGGACCGATCGGAGCTCGGAAACGGCGCGTGGAACGATCGGGGCTCAGGAGACGGTGCGTGAACCGATCGGGGCTTAGGAGAAGGCGCGTGGACCGATCGGGGCTTAGGAGACGGCGCGTGGACTAATCGGGGCTCGGAGATGGCGCGTGGAACGATCGGGGCTCAGGAGACGGCGCGTGAACCGATCGGCGCTCGGAGACGGCGCGTGGAGGCATCGGGGCTAAGAAGACAACGCATGGACCGAGCGGGGCTCAGGAGACGGCGCGAGCAGCGATCGGGGCTCAGGAGAAGACGCGTCAATTGATCGGGGCTCAGAAATCGGCGCGTGGAGCGATTGGGGCTTAGGAGACGGCGCGTGCACCGATCGGGGCCCGGAGACGGGTCGTGGACAGATTGGGGATTAGGAGACGGCGCGTGGACCGATCGGCGCTGGGAGACGGCACGTGGACCGATCGGGGTTCGGCAACGGCGCGTGGACCGATCGGGGCTCAGGAGACGGCGCGTGGACCGATCGGGGCTCAGGAGCCTCGCGTGGACCGATCCTGGCTCGGCGACGGCGCGTGGACGGATCGGGGCTCGGAGACGACGCGTGGATCGATGGGGACTCGGATACGGCGCGTGAACCAACCGGGGTTCAGGAGGTCACGCGTGGACCGATCGCGGCTCGGTGACAACGCGTGGACCGATCGGGGCTCAGGGGGCCGCGCGTGGACCGATCGCGGCTCGGCGGCGGCGCGTGGACCGATCGGGGCTCAGGAGGCCGCGCGTGGACCGATCATGGCTCGGCAAGGGCGCGTGGACCGATCGGTATTCAGAGACGACGAGTGGACCGATCGGGGCTCAGGCGGTTGCGCGTGGACCATTTGGGGTTCGGCGACGGCATGTGGACCGATCGGCGCTCGGAGACAGCGCGTTAACCGATCGGGGTTTAGGAAACGATGCATGGACCGATCGGGGCTTGGAGACGGCGCGTGGACCGATCGGGGCTCAGGAGACGACGCGTGGACCGATCCGGGCTCGGAGATGGCGCGTGGAATGATCGGGGCTCAGGAGACGGCGCGTGAACCGATCGGCGCTCGGAGACAGCGCGTGGATCGATCAGGGCTTAGGAGACGGCGCGTGGACCGATCGGAGATCAGGAGACGATGCGTGGTCCGATAGGGCTCTGGAAGCGGCGCACGGACCGATCGTGGATCGGCGACGGCGCGTGGACCGATCGGTGCTCAGGAGACCGCGCGTGGACCGATCATAGCTCGGCAACGGCGCGTGGACCGATCGGCGCTCGGAGACAGCGCGTGGACCGACTGGGGCTTAGGCGGTTGCGCGTGGACCAATTCGGGTTCGGCGACGGCGCGTGGACCGCTCGGCGCTCGGAGGAGGCGCGTGGACCGATCGGGGCTTAGGAGACAACGCGTGGACCGATCGGCGCTCGGAGACGGTGCGTGGATCGATCGGGGCTTAGGAGACGGCGCGTCGACCGATCGGAGATCAGCAGAGGACGCCTGGACTGATAGGGCTCTGGAAGCGGCGCACGGACCGATCGTGGCTCGGAGACGGCGCGTGGAGGCATCGGGGCTTTGAAGACGACGCGTGGACAGAACGGTGCTCAGAAAACGGCGCGTGGAGCGATCGGGGCTCAGGAAATGACGCGTCGATGGATCGGGGCTTAGGAGACGATGCGTGGACCAATCGGGGCTCGGCGACTGCGCGTGGACGTATCGGGGCTCAGGAGACGGCGCGTCGACCGACCGGGGCTAAGGAGGCC
Organism: Netelia fuscicornis; assembly: GCA_946811545.1. Classification (NCBI taxonomy): domain Eukaryota; kingdom Metazoa; phylum Arthropoda; class Insecta; order Hymenoptera; family Ichneumonidae; genus Netelia; species Netelia fuscicornis. Next base: position 31,143,805 of record OX328012.1, read on the forward strand.
GCGCGTGGACCGATCGAGGCTTAGGAGCCGACGCGTGGACCGATCGGGGCTCATGAGACGGCGCGTGGACCGATCGGGGCTCGGAGACGGCGCGTGGAACGATCGGAGCACAGGAGACGGCGCGTGAAGCGAACGGCGCGTGGAGACGGCGCGTGGATCAATTGGGGCTTAGGAGACGGCGCGTGGACCGATCGGGGCTCAGGAGGCGGCGCCTGGACCGGTCGGGGCTTAGGAGACGACGCCTGGACCGATCGGGGCTCAGATGACGGTGCGCGGACCGATGGGGATCAGGAGACGCTGCGCAGACCGATCGGGGCTCAGGAGGCGACGCGTGGACCCATCGGGGCTCGGAGACGGCGTGTGGACCGATCGGGGCTTAGGAGACGATACGTGGACCGATCGGGTCTTAGGAGACGACGCGTGGATCGATCGGGGCCCCGGAGGCGCCGCGAGTACCAATGGGGATCAGGAGACAGTGCGTGGACCGATCGGGCCTCGGAGACGGCGCGTGGACCGATTGGGGTGTAGGCGACGACGCGTGTACCTATCGGGGCTCAGGAGACAGCGCGTGGACCGATCAGGGCTCGGCGACTGCGCGTGGACGTATCGGGGCTCAGGAGACGGCGCGTGGACCGATCGGGGCTCGGGGACGGCGCGTTAAGGCATCTTCTCACTTTGGAAATTTAAAAAAATCGATTTTTTTTTTTTTTTAAATTTTGAAAGTACATATCTTCAAAAATGTCATCTCGAAATTTCATAAAGATCGGACGAGTCTAACTACATTTTTTGGCGACCGTTAGGTGACTACCTGAAAGTACCCACAGCATACGTATTGTTCAGACTCATGGTGCAAGTACAAGAAAGCAGTGAAAAACAATCAGATAGAAACTTTTAAACATCCTCCTGCTCTAGCTGATGATGTTCAAGAGGTTTTGAAACCGATCTATGAAGAACTGACGAAGGACGAGTTACTGGAACGATGCCTCGGAGGAAATACCCAAAATAACAACGAGTGTTTCAACAGCTGTGTCTGGGCAATGGCGCCGAAACACGTTTTTACGGGAAGAAAAACCGTGGAAATTGCTTGCCAAACAGCGGCATGCATTTATAACGAAGGGCTACAACCTGTTTTAAAAATTTTGGAGGTGATGGGTGTCAAACTAGGCCCTATCGCCGTTCAATACGCCGAGAAACGCGACAGTGATCGCGTACGCGTAGGGAACCGCCGCAGCTCTAACGCTTCAAAAGAGACTAGGTCGAGACGAAGGGAAGCTATTTTGGACGAACACACCTTCTACGAAGAATCGGAAGGTCCATTGTATGGAGCAGGCATCGCTGATTAACCCGAGGTAAGGTTTTTTTATGATTTTTCTGCAACCAAAACTTTAAACGCAGTTATCTCAAAACAAGGTTTTTCGGTGCTTTGTTGATGAAATTTCGGAAACTATCCGGCCGATTGTCATGAAATTTGAATGACATATGCTTCATAGTTATGGCTATAGCGCATATCATCAGATTTTTGAAATTTTGATTTAAGAATTTTTTTTTACAAAAAACTGCAAAAAAATCGTGGTTTTTTTTTACTTTTTCGAAAAACGTGCGCCATTTTGTTATTTTCGCGAATATCAAAAATCTGATGATATGCGCTATAGCCACTGACATACTGAATCTAAAACAGTTTTATTTTTTTGTTTCAGACGGCCCGTCTCGGAGATACCATCAACAAGCCACGACCATAACATTTTTACACGGGTTTTTCGATGCTACTGATGTATTATAATAATTGTTTAAAAAAATTTAAAAAAAATTTTTTCATGTACTTGAAAGATGTGTTTATTACATAGGATCCGTTTTATCCCATAATTTTAAGCAAAAATCCTCGAAAAAAAATCGCAAAAACAGCCTATTTTTGAGGCGCTTAAAGTGAGAAGATGCCTTAACCGATTGGGGTTAGGAGACCATGCGTGGACCGATCGGGGCTCGAAGACGGCGCGTGGACCGATCGGGTCTCAGGAGGCCGCGCGTGGACAGATCATGACTCGGCGACGGCGCGTAGACCGATCGGGGCTCGGAGACGACGCGTGGACCGATCGGGGCTCGGAGACAGCGCGTGGACCGACTGGGGCTCAGGCGGTTTCGCGTGGACCAATTGGGGTTCGGCGACGGCGCGTGGACCGATCGAGGTCCGGAGACGACGCGTGTACGGATCGGGGATTCGGGGACGACGCGTGGAACGATCCGGGCTCAGGAGACGGCGCGTGGACCGATCGGGGCTCGGAGACGGCGCTTCGAATGATCGGGGCTCAGGTGACGGATCGTGAACCGATCGGCGCTCGGAGACGGCGCGTGGACCGATCGGTCGACGCACCATCTCATGCTCCCCAATCGGTCCATGCGCCGCCTCCGGAGCCCTAATCGATCCACGCGAATCTCCTGAGCTCCGGTCGGTCCTCGTACCGTCTCCGAGCCCCGATCGGTCCACGCGTTGTCTCCTAGGCCCCGATCGGTTCACGCATCGTCTCCTAAGCCCCGATCGGTTAACGCGCCGTCTCCGAGCCCCGACCGATCCACGCGCCGTCGCCGAACCCCAATTGGTCCACGCGCAACCGCCTGAGCCCCAGTTGGTTCACGCACTGTCGCCGAACCCCGATCGGTCCACGCGTCGTCTCCGAGCCCCGATCGGTCCACGCGCCGTCGCCGAGCCATGATCGGTCCACGCGCGGCCTCCTGAGCCCCGATCGGTCCACGCGCCGTCTCCTGAGCCCCGATCGGTCCACGGGCGGCCTCCTGAGCACCGATTGGTTCACGCGCCGTATCCGAGCCCCAATTGGTCCACGCGCCGTCTCCTGAGCCCCGATCGGTCCACGCGCCGTCTCCTGAGCCCCGATCGGTCCACGCGTCGTCTCCTAAGCCCCCATTGGTCCACGTGCCGTCTCCCAGCCCCGATCGGTCCACGCGCCGTCTCCTAATCCCCAATCTGTCCACGACCCGTCTCCGGGCCCCGATCGGTGCACGTGCCGTCTCCTAAGCCCCGATCGGTCCACCCCCCGTCGCCGAACCCCAATTGGTCCACGCGAAACCGCCTGAGCCCCAGTCGGTCCAAGCACTGTGTCCGAGCCCCGATCGGTCCACGCGCCGTCTTCGAGCGCCGATCGGTCCACGCAACGTCTCCTAAGTCCCATGGGTTAACGCGCCGTCTCCTGAGCCCCGACCGTTCTACGCACCGTCTCCGAGCCCCGCTCCGTCCACGCGCAGTCGCCGAGCCCCGATCGGTTCACGCGCCGTCTCCTGAGCCCCGATCGGTCCACCCGTCGTGTCGGAGCTCCGATCGGTCCAGGCGCCGCTTCCTGAGCCCCGATCGGTCCACGCGCCGTATCCTAAGCCCCGATCGGTACACGGGCCGTCTCTGAGCGCCGATAAGTTCAAGCGCCGTCTCCTGAGCCCCGATCGTTCCACGCGGCGTCTCCGAGCCCCGATCGATCCACGCGCCATCTCCTGAGCCCCGATCGGTCGACGCGTCGTCTTCTGAGCCTCGATCGATCCACGCGTCGTCTCCTGAGCCCCAACCGCTCCACACGCCGTTACCTGAGCCCCGATCGGTCCACGCATCGTCTCCGAGCACCGATCGGTCCACGCGCCGTTTTCTGAGCACCGTTCGGTCCACGCGTCGTCTTCAAAGCCCCGATGCCTCCACGCGCCGTCTCCAAGCCCCGATCGCCCCTCGCGCCGTCTCCTGAGCCCCGCTCGATCCATGCGTCGTCTTCTTAGCCCCGATGCCTCCACGCGCCGTTTTCGAGCCACGATCGGTCCAGGCGCCGCTTCCTGAGCCCCGATCGGTCCACGCGCCGTCTCCTAAGCCCCTATCGGTCCACGCGCCGTCTCCGAGCGCCGATCGGTTCACGCGCCGTCTCCTGAGCCCCGATCGTTCCACGCGCCGTCTCCGAGCCCCGATCCGTCCACGTGCCGTCTCCTGAGCCCGGATCGGTCCACGCGCCGTCGCCGAACCCCAATTGGTCCACGCGCAACCTCCTGAGCCCCAGTCGGTACACGCGCTGTCTCCGAGCCCCGATCGGTCCCCGCATAGTCTCCTAAGCCCCGCTCGGTTAACGCGTCGTCTCGGAGCCCCGATCGGTCCACACGCCGCTTCCTGAGCACCGACCGGTCCACGCGTCGTCTCCTGAGCCCCGATCGGTCGACGGATCCCCTCCTAAGCCCCGATCGCTCCTCGCGCCGTCTCCTGAGCCCCGATCGGTCCATGCGTCGTCTTCTTAGTCCCGATGCCTCCACGCGCCGTCTCCGAGCCACGATCGGTCCAGGCGCCGCTTCCTGAGCCCCGATCGGTCCACGCGCCGTATCCTAAGCCCCGATCGGTCCACGGGCCGTCTCTGAGCGCCGATAAGTTCAAGCGCCGTCTCCGGAGCCCCGATCGTTCCACGCGGCGTCTCCGAGCCCCGATCATTCCACGCCCCGTCTCCGAGCCCCGATCGGTCCACGCGCCGTCTCCTAAGACCCTGATCGTTCCACGCGCCGTCTTCGAGCCCCGAGCGGTCCACGCGCCGTCTCCTGAGCCCCAATCGATCCACGCGCAGCCTCCTGAGCCCCGATCGGTCCACGCGCCGTCGCCGAGCCGCGATCGTTCTACGCGCCGCTCCGAGCCCCGATCGGTCCACGCGCCGTCGCCGAGCTATGATCGGTCCATGCGCGGCCTCCTGAGCCCCGATCGGTCCACGCGCCGTCGCCGAGCCGCGATCGGTCCACCCGCGGCCTCCTGAGGCCCGATTGTTTCACGCGCCGTATCCCAGCCCCAATCGGTCCACGCGCCGTCTCCTGAGCCCCGATCGGTCCACGCGCGGCCTCCTGAGCCCCGATCGGTCCACGCGCCGTCGCCGAGCCGCGATCGGTCCACGCGCGGCCTCCTAAGCTCCGATCGGTCCACGCGCCGTCGCCGAACCCCAATTGGTCTACACGAAACCGCCTGAGCCCCAGTCGGTCCACGCGCTGTCTCCGAGCCCCGATCGGTCCACGCGTCGTCTCCGAGCCCCGATCGGTCCACGCGCCGTCTTCGAGCCCCGATCGGTCTACGCATGGTCTCCTAAGCCCCAATCGGTTAACGCGCCGTCTCCGAGCCCCGATCGGTCCACACGCCGTCGCCGAACCCCAATTGGTCCACGCGCAACCGCCTGAGCCCCAGTCGGTCCACGCGCTGTCACCGAGCCCCGATCGGTCCACGTGTGGTCTCCGAGTCCCTATCGGTCCACGCGCCGTCGCCGAGCCACGATCGGTCCACGCGCGGCCTCCTAAGCTCCGATCGGTCCACGCGCCGTCGCCGAACCCCAATTGGTCCACACGAAACCGCCTGAGCCCCAGTCGGTCCACGCGCTGTCTCCGAGCCCCGATCGGTCCACGCGTCGTCTCCGAGCCCCGATCGGTCCACGCGCCGTCTTCGAGCCCCGATCGGTCTACGCATGGTCTCCTAAGCCCCAATCGGTTAACGCGCCGTCTCCGAGCCCCGATCGGTCCACACGCCGTCGCCGAACCCCAATTGGTCCACGCGCAACCGCCTGAGCCCCAGTCGGTCCACGCGCTGTCACCGAGCCCCGATCGGTCCACGTGTGGTCTCCGAGCCCCTATCGGTCCACGCGCCGTCGCCGAGCCACGATCGGTCCACGCGCGGCCTCCTGAGCTCCGATCGGTCCACGCGCCGTCGCCGAGCCACGATCGGTCCACGCGCGGTCTCCTGAGCCTCGGTCGGTTCACGCGCCGTCTCCTGAGCCCCGATCGGTCCACGCGTCGTTCCCTAAGCCCCGATCGATCCACGCGCAGTCTCCAGAGCCGCGATCGGTCCACGCATCCCCTCCTGAGCCCCGGACGGTTCACACGCCGTCTCCGAGCCGCGATCGGTCCACGCATCGTCTCCTAAGCCCCGATCGGTTAACGTGAAGTCTCCGAGCCCCGATCGGTCCACGCGCCGTCTCCTGAGCCCCGATGGGGCCACTCGCCGTCTCCGAGCCCCGATCGGTCCACGCATCGTCTCCTATGCCCCGATCGGTTAACGCGCCGTCTCCTGAGCCCCAATCGGTCCACACGCTGTGTCGTGAGCCCCGATAGGTACACGCGTCGTCTCCTACGCCCGATCGGTCCACGCGTCGTCTCCTGATCCCAATCGGTCCACGCGGCGCCTCCGGAGCCCCGATCGATCTACGCGAGTCTCCTGAGCCCCGGTCGGTCCACGCGCCGTCTCCTAAGCCCCGTTCGGTCCAAGCGTCTTCTCCTAAACCCCGGTCGGTCCACGCGCCGTCTCCGACCCCCGATCGGCTCACGCATCGTCTCCTAATCCCCGATCGGCTAACGCGTCGACTCCGAGCCCCGATCGTTCCACGCGCCGTCCCCGATCCCCGATCGATCCACGCGCCGTCTCCGAGCGCCGATCCGTTCACGCTCCGTCACCCGAGCCCCGATCGTTCCACACGCCCTCTCCGAGTCCCGATCGGTCCACGCTACGTCTCCTGAGCCCGGATCGTTCCACGCGTCGTCTCCTGATCCCCGATCCGTAAACGCGTCGTCTCCGAGCCTCGATCGGTCCGCACGCCGTGTCCGATCCCCGATCGGTCCGCGTACCGCATTCTGAACCGCGGTCCGTCCACGCGCCGTCTCCGAGCATCGATCGGTCCTCGCGCCGTCTCAGAGCGCCGATCATTTCACGCCCCGTCTCCTGAGCTCCGATCGTTCCACGCGCCGTCTCCGAGCCCCGATCGGTCCACGCGCCGTCTCCTGAGCCCCAATCGGTCCACACGCTGTCTCGTGAGCCCCGATAGGTACACGCGTCGTGTCCTACGCCCCGATCGGTCCACGCGTCGTCTCCTAAGCCCCGATCGGTCCACGCGCCGTCTCCTGAGCCCCGGCCGGTTCGTGCGCCGTCTCCGAGCCCCGTTCGATCTACGCGTCGTCTTGTAAGCCCAGATGCCTTCTCACGCCGTCTCCGGGCCACGATCGGTCCAGGCGCCGCTTCCTGAGCCACGATCGGTCCACGCGTTGTCTCCTAGGCCCCGATCGGTGCACGCGTCGTCTCCGAGCCCCGATCGGTCCACGCGCCGTCGCCGAGCCATGATCGGCTCACGCGAGGCTCCTGAGCCCCGGTCGGTCCGCGAGCCGTCTCCGAGCCACGATCGGTCCGTGCGCCGCTTCCAAAGCCCTATCAGTCCAGGCGTCCTCTCCTGATCTCCGATCGGTCCACGCGCCGTCTCCTAAGCCCCGATCGGTGCACGCGCCGTCTCCGAGCGCCGATCGGTTCACGCGCCGTCTCCTGAGCCCCGATCATTCCACGCGATGTCTCCGAGCCCCGATTGGTCCACGCGCCGTCTCCTAAGCCCCGATCGGTCCACGCGCCGTCTCCTAAGCCCCGATCGGTCCACGCGCCGTCTCCGAGCGCCGATCGGTCCACGCGCCGTCGCCGAGCCATGATCGGTCCACGCGGGGCTCCTGAGCCCCGGTCGGTCCGCGCGCCGTCTCCTGAGCCCCGATCGGTTAACGCGCCGTCTCCGATCCGCGATCGGTCCACGCGTCGTCTCCGAGCTCCAATCGGTCCACGCGCCATTTCCAGAGACCTGATCGGTCCATGCGTCGTCTTCTAAGCCCCGATGCCTCCACGCGCCGTCTCCTGAGCCCCGGTCGGTTCACGCGCCGTCTCCGAGCCCCGATCGTACCACGCGTCTTCTTGTAAACCCAGATGCCTCCTCGCATCGTCTCCTAAGCCCCGATCGGCTAACGCGCCGTCTCCGAGCCCCGATCGGTCCACGCGCCGTCGCCGAACCCCAATTGGTCCACGCGCAACCACCTGAGCCCCAGTCGGTCCACGCGCGGCCTCCTGAGCCATGGTCGGTTCACGCGCCGTCTCCTGAACCCCGATGGGTCCACGCGTCGTTCCCTAAGCCCCGATCCATCCACGCGCAGTCTCCTGAGCCCCGATCGGTCCACGCATCGTCTCTTGATCTCCGAACGGTCCACGCGCCGTCTCCTAAGCCCAGATCGGTCCACGCACCGTCTCCTGAGCCCCGATCAGTCCACGCGCTGTCTCCGAGCCCCGATCGGTCCACGCGTTGTCGCCTTAGCCCCGATCGGTCCACGCGCCGTCTCCGAACCCCGATCGTTCCACGCGGCGTCTCCTGAGCCCCAATCGGTCCACACGCTGTGTCGGGAGCCCCGATAGGTACACGCATCGTCTCCTACGCCCGATCGGTCCACGCGTCGTCTCCTGAGCCCCGATCGTTCCACGCGCCGTCGCCGATCCACGATCGGTCCGTGCGCCGCTTCCAGAGCCCTATCGGTCCACGCATCGTCTCCAGATCTCCGATCGGTCCACGCGCCGTCTCCTAAGCCCCGATCGGTCCACGCGCCGTCTCCAAGCCCCGATCGGTCCATGCATCGTTTCCTAAGCCCCGATCGGTTAACGCGCTGTCTCCGAGCGCCGATCGGTCCACGCGCCGTCGCCGAACCCCAAATGGTCCACGCGCAACCGCCTGAGCCCCGATCGGTCCACGCGTAGTCTCCGAGCACCGATCGGTCCACGCGCCGTCGCCGAGCCATGATCGGTCCACGCGCGGCCTCCTGAGCCCCGATCGGTCCACGCGCCGTCACCGAGCCGCGATCGGTCCACGCGCGACCTCCTGAGCCCCGGTTGGTTCACGCACCGTATCCGAGCCCCCATCGGTCCACGCGTCGTCTCCGAGCGCCGATCGGTCCACGCGCCGTCGCCGAGCCATGATCGGTCCACGCGGGGCTCCTGAGCCCCGGTCGGTCCGCGCGCCGTCTCCTGAGCCCCGATCGGTCGATGCGTCGTTTCCTGAGCCTCGATCGATCCTCGCGTCATCTCCTGAGCCCCGATCGCTCCACGCGCCTATTTCTGATCCCCGATCAATTGACGCGTCTTCTCCTGAGCCCCGATCGCTCCACGCGCCGTCTCCGAGCCCCGGTCGGTCCACGCGCCGTCGCCGAGTCTCGATCGATCCACGCGTCGTTTTCTAAGCCCAGATGCCTCCTCGCGCCGTCACCGTGCCGCGATCGGGCCACGCGCGGCCTCCTGAGCCCCGGTCGGTTCACGCGCCGTATCCGAGCCCCAATCGGTCCACGCGCCGTCTCCTAAGCCCCAATCTGTCAACGCGCCGTCTCTGAGCGCCGATTGGTTCACGCGCAGCCTCCTGAGCCCTGATCCGTCCACGCGCGGCGTCGCGCCGCGATCGGTCCACGCGCGGCCTCCTGAGCCCCAATCGGTCCACGAGTCGTCTCCTAAGCCCCGATCGGCCCACGCGCCGTCTCCGAGCCCCGATCGGTCCACGCACCATCTCCTGCTCTCCAATCGGTCCACGCGCCGCCTCCGGAGCCCCGATCGATCCACGCGAATCTTCTGAGCTCCGGTCGGTCCACGCACCGCCTCCCGATCCCCCTCGGTCCAGGCGGCGCCTCCGGAGCCCCGAACAGTCGACGCGTCGTCTCCTGAGCCCCGATCAATCCACGCTAGGCTCCTGAGCCCCGGCCGGTCCGCGCGCCGTCTCCTGAGCCCCGAACGGTCGACGCGTCGTCTCCTGAGCCCCGATCGATCGACGCGCCGTCTCCTGAGCCCCGATCGGTCCACGCGCCGTCTCCTAAGCCCCGATCTGTCCACGGGCCGTCTCCGAGCCGCGATCGGTAAAGCCGCCGTCATCAAGCCCCGATCCGTACTCGCGTCGTCTCCGAGCCCCGATGGGTTCACTCGCCGTCTCCGAGCCCCGATCGGTTCACGCATCGTCTCCTAAGCCCCGATCGGTTAACGCGCCGTCTCCGATCCGCGATCGGTCCACGCGCCGTCGCCGAACCCCAATTGGTCCACGCGCAACCGCCTGAGCCCCAGTCGGTCCACGCGTCGTCTCCGAGCTCCAATCGGTCCACGCGCCATTTCCAGAGACCTGATCGGTCCATGCGTCGTCTTCTAAGCCCCGATGCCTCCACGCGCCGTCTCCTGAGCCCCGGTCGGTTCACGCGCCGTCTCCGAGCCCCGATCGATCCACGCGTCTTCTTGTAAACCCAGATGCCTCCTCGCATCGTCTCCTAAGCCCCGATCGGTTAACGCGCCGTCTCCGAGCCCCGATCGGTCCACGCGCCGTCGCCGAACCCCCATTGGTCCACGCGCAACCACCTGAGCCCCAGTCGGTCCACGCGCGGCCTCCTGAGCCATGGTCGGTTCACGCGCCGTCTCCTGAACCCCGATGGGTCCACGCGTCGTTCCCTAAGCCCCGATCCATCCACGCGCAGTCTCCTGAGCCCCGATCGGTCCACGCATCGTCTCCTGATCTCCGAACGGTCCACGCGCCGTCTCCTAAGCCCTGATCGGTCCACGCACCGTCTCCGAGCGCCGATCGGTTCACGCGCCGTCTCCTGAGCCCCGATCAGTCCACGCGCTGTCTCCGAGCCCCGATCGGTCCACGCGTTGTCGCCTTAGCCCCGATCGGTCCACGCGCCGTCTCCGAACCCCGATCGTTCCACGCGGCGTCTCCTGAGCCCCAATCGGTCCACACGCTGTGTCGGGAGCCCCGATAGGTACACGCATCGTCTCCTACGCCCGATCGGTCCACGCGTCGTCTCCTGAGCCCCGATCGTTCCACGCGCCGTCGCCGATCCACGATCGGTCCGTGCGCCGCTTCCAGAGCCCTATCGGTCCACGCATCGTCTCCTGATCTCCGATCGGTCCACGCGCCGTCTCCTAAGCCCCGATCGGTCCACGCGCTGTCTCCAAGCGCCGATCGGTTCACGCGCCGTCTCCTGAGCCCCGATCATTCCACGCGCCGTCTCCGAGCCCTAATCGGTCCACGCTCGTCTCCTGAGCCCCGATCGGTCCACGCGCCGTCTCCAAGCCCCGATCGGTCCACGCGTCGTCTCCTAAGCCCCGATCCGTCGACGCGTAGTCTCCTGAGCCCCGATCGATCCACGCGCCGTCTCCGAGCCCCGATCGGTCCAGGCGCCGTTTCCGAGCCCCGATTGGTCCATGCGTCGTCTTCGAAGCCCCGATGCCTCCACGCGCCGTCTCCGAGCCACGATCGGTGCAGGCGCCGCTTCCTGAGCCCCGATCGGTCCACGCGCCGTCTCCTGAGGCCCGATCGCTCCACGCGCCGATTTCTGAGCCCCGATCAATTGACGCGTCTTCTCCTGAACCCCGATCGCTCCTCGCGCCGTCTCCTGAGCCCCGCTCGGTCCATGCGTCGTCTTCTTAGCCCCGATGCCTCCCCGCGCCGTCTCCGAGCCACGATCGGTCTAGGCGCCGCTTCCTGACCCCGATCGGTCCACGCGCCGTCTCCTAAGCCCCAATCGGTCCACGCGCCGTCTCCTAAGCCGCGATCGGTCCAAGTGGCGTCTCCGAGCCCCGATCGGTCCACGCACCGTCTCCTGATCCCCATCGGTCCACGCGGCGTTTTCTCAGCACCGTTCGGTCCACGCGTCGTCTTCAAAGCCCCGATGCCTCCACGCGCCGTCTCCGAGCCACGATCGGTCCGTGCGCCGCTTCCAGAGCCCCGATCTGTGCACGCGTCTTCTCCTGATCTCCGATCGGTCCACGCGCCGTCTCATAAGCCCCGATCGGTCCACGCGCCGTCTCCGAGCGCCGATCGGTTCACGGGCCGTCTCTGAGCCGCGATCGATAAAGCCGCCGTCATCAAGCCCCGATCCGTACACGCGTCGTCTCCGAGCCCCGATGCCTCTACGCGCCGTCTCCGAGCTACGATCGGTTCAGGCGCCGCTTCCCGAGCCCCGATCAGTCCACGTGCCGTCTCCTAAGCCCCGATCGCTCCACGGACCGTTTCCTGATCCCCGATCGATCCACGCGCCGCCTCCTGAGTCCTGATCGGTCAACGCGTCGTGTCCTAAGCCCTGATCGGTCCACGTGCCGTCTCCGAGCCCCGATGGGTCCACGCGCCACATCCTGAGCCCCGATCGGACGACGCGTCGTCTCCTGAGCCTTGATCGATCCACGCGTCGTCTCCTGAACCCCGATTGCTCCACGGGCCGTTTCCTGAGCCCCGATCGGTCCACGCGTCGTCTTCTAAGCCCAGATGCCTCCTCGCGCCGTCTCCGAGCCACGATGGATCCAGGCGCCGCTTCCTGAGCCCCGATCGGTCCACGCGTTGTCTCCTAAGCCCCGTTCGGCCCACGCGCCGTCTCCTAAGCCCTGATCATTCCACGCGCCGTCTCCGAGCCCCGATCGGTCCACGCGCCGTCTCCTGAGCCCCGATCGGTCCACGCGTTGTTTCCTAAGCCCCGATCGGTCCACGCGTCGTCTCCTAAGCCCCGATCCGTCGACGCGTCGTCTCCTGAGCCCCGATCGATCCACGCGCCGTCTCCGAGCCCCGATCGGTCCAGGCGCCGTTTCCGAGCCCCGATTGGTCCATGCGTCGTCTTCGAAGCCCCGATGCCTCCACGCGCCGTCTCCGAGCCACGATCGGTGCAGGCGCCGCTTCCTGAGCCCCGATCGGTCCACGCGCCGTCTCCTGAGCCCCGATCGGTCCACGCGTCGTCTCCGAGCACCGTTCGGTCCCCGCGCCGTTTCCTGAGCCCCGATCGGTCTATGCGTCGTCTTTTAAGCCCCGATACCTCCACGCGCCGTCTACGAGCCACGATCGGTCCAGGCGCCGCTTCCTGAGCCCCGATCGGTCCACGCGTCGTCTCCTAAGCCCCGATCGGTCCACGCGCCGTCTCCTAAGCCCCGATCGATCCACGCGCCGTCTCCGAGCCCCGATCGGTCCACGCATCGTCTCCTAAGCCCCGATCGGTTAACGCGCCGTCTCCCCGCCCCGATCGGTCCACGTGCCGTCTCCTGAGCCCCGATACGTCCACGCGCAGTCGCCGAGCCCCGATCAGTCCACGCGCGGCCTCCTGTGCCCCGGTCGGTTCACGCGCCGTCTCTCCGCCCCGATCGGTCCACGCGCCGTCTCCTGAGCCCTGATCCGTCCACGCACGGCGTCGAGCCGCGATCGGTCCACGCGCGGCCTCCTGAGCCCCAATCGGTCCACGCGTCGTCTCCTAAGCCCCGATCGGTCCGTGCGCCGTCTCCGAGCCCCGATCGGTCCACGCACCATCTCATGCTCCCCAATCGGTCCATGCGCCGCCTCCGGAGCCCTGATCGATCCACGCGAATCTCCTGAGCTCCGGTCGGTCCTCGTACCGTCTCCGAGCCCCGATCGGTGCACGTACCGTCTCCGAAGCCCCGATCGGTCCACGCGCCGTCCCCTGAGCCCCGATCGGTCCGCGCGTCGTCTCCTAAGCCCCGATCGGTTCACGCGCCGTCGCCGAGCCACGATCGGTCCACGCGCGGCCTCCTGAGCCCCGATCGGTCCACGCGCCGTCGCCGAGCTATGATCGGTCCACGCGCGGCCTCCTGAGCCCCGATCGGTCTACGCGCCGTCGCCGAGCCGCGATCGGTCCACGCGCGGCCTCCTGAGGCCCGATTGGTTCACGCGCCGTATCCGAGCCCCAATCGGTCCACGCGCCGTTTCCTGAGCCCCGATCGGTCCACGCGCGGTCTCCTGAGCCCCGATCGGTCCACGCGCCGTCGCCGAGCCACGATCGGTCCACACGCGGCCTCTTAAGCCCCGATCGGTCCGCGCGCCGTCGCCGAACCCCAATTGGTCCACGCGAAACCGCCTGAGCCCCAGTCGGTCCACGCGCTGTCTCCGAGCCCCGATCGGTCCACGCGTCGTCTCCGAGCCCCGATCGGTCCACGCGCCGTCTTCGAGCGCCGATCGGTTAACGCGCCGTCTCCGCGCCCCGATCAGTCCACGCGCTCTCTCCTGAGCCCCGACCGGTCCACGCGTCGTCTCCTAAGCCCCAATCGGTCCACGCGCCGCCTACGGAGCCCCGATCGATCCACGCGTCGTCTTCTAAGCCCCAGTCGGTCCACGCGCCGCCTACGGAGCCCCGATCGATCCACGCGAATCTCCTGAGCTCCGGTCGGTCGACGCGCCGTCTCCGGAGCCCCGATCGGTCCACGCGTCGTCTCCTAAGCCCCGATTCGTCGACGCGTCGTCTCCTGAGCCCCGATCAATTGACGCGTCTTCTCCTGTGCCCCGATCGCCCCTCGCGCCGTCTCCTGAACCCCGCTCGGTCCATGCGTCGTCTTCTTAGCCGGGATGCCTCCACGCGCCGTCTCCGAGCCACGATCGGTCCAGGCGCCGTCTCCGGAGCCCCGATCGTTCCACGCGTCGTGTCCTAAGCCCCGATTCGTCCACGCGGCGTCTCCGGGCGCCGATGATTTCACGCGCCGTCTCCTGAGACCCGATCGTTCCACGCGCCGTCTCCGAGCCCCGATCGATCCACGCGCCGCCTCCTGAGCCCCGATCGGTCCACGCGCCGTCTTCGAGCCCCGATCGGTCCACGCGTCGTCTCCTAAGCCCCGATCGTTCGACGCGTCGTCTCCTAAGCCCCGATCGGTCGACGCGTCGTCTCCTGAGCCCCAGTTGGTCCACGGGCTGTCTCCGAGCCCCGATCGATCCACGCACCGCCTCCTGAGCTCCGATCGGTCGACGCGCCGACTCCTAAGCCCCGATCCGTCCACGCGCCGTCTCCTGAGCCCCGATCGTCCAACGTGCCGGCTCCGAGCACCGATCGGTCTACGCGTCGCCTCCTGAGCCCCGGTCGGTCCACGCGCCGTCTCCTGAGCACCGGTCGGTCCACGCGTCGTCTCCTAAGCCCCGATCGGTCCACGCGTCGTCTCCTAAGCCCCGATCCGTCGACGCGTCGTATCCTGAGCCACGATCAACTGACGCGTCTTCTCCTGAGCCCGATCGCTCCTCGCGCCGTCTCCTGAGCCCCGATCGGTCCACGCGTCGTGTCCGAGCTCCGATCGGTCCATACGCCGTTTCCTGAGCCCCGATCGGTCCATGCGTCGTCTTCTTAGCCCCGATGCCTCCACGCGCCGTCTCCGAGCCACGATCGGTGCAGGCGCCGCTTCCTGAGCCCCGATCGGTCCACGCGCCGTCTCCTGAGGCCCGATCGCTCCACGCGCCGATTTCTGAGCCCCGATCAATTGACGCGTCTTCTCCTGAACCCCGATCGCTCCTCGCGCCGTCTCCTGAGCCCCGCTCGGTCCATGCGTCGTCTTCTTAGCCCCGATGCCTCCCCGCGCCGTCTCCGAGCCACGATCGGTCTAGGCGCCGCTTCCTGACCCCGATCGGTCCACGCGCCGTCTCCTAAGCCCCAATCGGTCCACGCGCCGTCTCCTAAGCCGCGATCGGTCCAAGTGGCGTCTCCGAGCCCCGATCGGTCCACGCACCGTCTCCTGATCCCCATCGGTCCACGCGGCGTTTTCTCAGCACCGTTCGGTCCACGCGTCGTCTTCAAAGCCCCGATGCCTCCACGCGCCGTCTCCGAGCCACGATCGGTCCGTGCGCCGCTTCCAGAGCCCCGATCTGTGCACGCGTCTTCTCCTGATCTCCGATCGGTCCACGCGCCGTCTCATAAGCCCCGATCGGTCCACGCGCCGTCTCCGAGCGCCGATCGGTTCACGGGCCGTCTCTGAGCCGCGATCGATAAAGCCGCCGTCATCAAGCCCCGATCCGTACACGCGTCGTCTCCGAGCCCCGATGCCTCTACGCGCCGTCTCCGAGCTACGATCGGTTCAGGCGCCGCTTCCCGAGCCCCGATCAGTCCACGTGCCGTCTCCTAAGCCCCGATCGCTCCACGGACCGTTTCCTGATCCCCGATCGATCCACGCGCCGCCTCCTGAGTCCTGATCGGTCAACGCGTCGTGTCCTAAGCCCTGATCGGTCCACGTGCCGTCTCCGAGCCCCGATGGGTCCACGCGCCACATCCTGAGCCCCGATCGGACGACGCGTCGTCTCCTGAGCCTTGATCGATCCACGCGTCGTCTCCTGAACCCCGATTGCTCCACGGGCCGTTTCCTGAGCCCCGATCGGTCCACGCGTCGTCTTCTAAGCCCAGATGCCTCCTCGCGCCGTCTCCGAGCCACGATGGATCCAGGCGCCGCTTCCTGAGCCCCGATCGGTCCACGCGTTGTCTCCTAAGCCCCGTTCGGCCCACGCGCCGTCTCCTAAGCCCTGATCATTCCACGCGCCGTCTCCGAGCCCCGATCGGTCCACGCGCCGTCTCCTGAGCCCCGATCGGTCCACGCGTTGTTTCCTAAGCCCCGATCGGTCCACGCGTCGTCTCCTAAGCCCCGATCCGTCGACGCGTCGTCTCCTGAGCCCCGATCGATCCACGCGCCGTCTCCGAGCCCCGATCGGTCCAGGCGCCGTTTCCGAGCCCCGATTGGTCCATGCGTCGTCTTCGAAGCCCCGATGCCTCCACGCGCCGTCTCCGAGCCACGATCGGTGCAGGCGCCGCTTCCTGAGCCCCGATCGGTCCACGCGCCGTCTCCTGAGCCCCGATCGGTCCACGCGTCGTCTCCGAGCACCGTTCGGTCCCCGCGCCGTTTCCTGAGCCCCGATCGGTCTATGCGTCGTCTTTTAAGCCCCGATACCTCCACGCGCCGTCTACGAGCCACGATCGGTCCAGGCGCCGCTTCCTGAGCCCCGATCGGTCCACGCGTCGTCTCCTAAGCCCCGATCGGTCCACGCGCCGTCTCCTAAGCCCCGATCGATCCACGCGCCGTCTCCGAGCCCCGATCGGTCCACGCATCGTCTCCTAAGCCCCGATCGGTTAACGCGCCGTCTCCCCGCCCCGATCGGTCCACGTGCCGTCTCCTGAGCCCCGATACGTCCACGCGCAGTCGCCGAGCCCCGATCAGTCCACGCGCGGCCTCCTGTGCCCCGGTCGGTTCACGCGCCGTCTCTCCGCCCCGATCGGTCCACGCGCCGTCTCCTGAGCCCTGATCCGTCCACGCACGGCGTCGAGCCGCGATCGGTCCACGCGCGGCCTCCTGAGCCCCAATCGGTCCACGCGTCGTCTCCTAAGCCCCGATCGGTCCGTGCGCCGTCTCCGAGCCCCGATCGGTCCACGCACCATCTCATGCTCCCCAATCGGTCCATGCGCCGCCTCCGGAGCCCTGATCGATCCACGCGAATCTCCTGAGCTCCGGTCGGTCCTCGTACCGTCTCCGAGCCCCGATCGGTGCACGTACCGTCTCCGAAGCCCCGATCGGTCCACGCGCCGTCCCCTGAGCCCCGATCGGTCCGCGCGTCGTCTCCTAAGCCCCGATCGGTTCACGCGCCGTCGCCGAGCCACGATCGGTCCACGCGCGGCCTCCTGAGCCCCGATCGGTCCACGCGCCGTCGCCGAGCTATGATCGGTCCACGCGCGGCCTCCTGAGCCCCGATCGGTCTACGCGCCGTCGCCGAGCCGCGATCGGTCCACGCGCGGCCTCCTGAGGCCCGATTGGTTCACGCGCCGTATCCGAGCCCCAATCGGTCCACGCGCCGTTTCCTGAGCCCCGATCGGTCCACGCGCGGTCTCCTGAGCCCCGATCGGTCCACGCGCCGTCGCCGAGCCACGATCGGTCCACACGCGGCCTCTTAAGCCCCGATCGGTCCGCGCGCCGTCGCCGAACCCCAATTGGTCCACGCGAAACCGCCTGAGCCCCAGTCGGTCCACGCGCTGTCTCCGAGCCCCGATCGGTCCACGCGTCGTCTCCGAGCCCCGATCGGTCCACGCGCCGTCTTCGAGCGCCGATCGGTTAACGCGCCGTCTCCGCGCCCCGATCAGTCCACGCGCTCTCTCCTGAGCCCCGACCGGTCCACGCGTCGTCTCCTAAGCCCCAATCGGTCCACGCGCCGCCTACGGAGCCCCGATCGATCCACGCGTCGTCTTCTAAGCCCCAGTCGGTCCACGCGCCGCCTACGGAGCCCCGATCGATCCACGCGAATCTCCTGAGCTCCGGTCGGTCGACGCGCCGTCTCCGGAGCCCCGATCGGTCCACGCGTCGTCTCCTAAGCCCCGATTCGTCGACGCGTCGTCTCCTGAGCCCCGATCAATTGACGCGTCTTCTCCTGTGCCCCGATCGCCCCTCGCGCCGTCTCCTGAACCCCGCTCGGTCCATGCGTCGTCTTCTTAGCCGGGATGCCTCCACGCGCCGTCTCCGAGCCACGATCGGTCCAGGCGCCGTCTCCGGAGCCCCGATCGTTCCACGCGTCGTGTCCTAAGCCCCGATTCGTCCACGCGGCGTCTCCGGGCGCCGATGATTTCACGCGCCGTCTCCTGATACCCGATCGTTCCACGCGCCGTCTCCGAGCCCCGATCGATCCACGCGCCGCCTCCTGAGCCCCGATCGGTCCACGCGCCGTCTTCGAGCCCCGATCGGTCCACGCGTCGTCTCCTAAGCCCCGATCGTTCGACGCGTCGTCTCCTAAGCCCCGATCGGTCGACGCGTCGTCTCCTGAGCCCCAGTTGGTCCACGGGCTGTCTCCGAGCCCCGATCGATCCACGCACCGCCTCCTGAGCTCCGATCGGTCGACGCGCCGACTCCTAAGCCCCGATCCGTCCACGCGCCGTCTCCTCAGCCCCGATCGTCCAACGTGCCGGCTCCGAGCACCGATCGGTCTACGCGTCGCCTCCTGAGCCCCGGTCGGTCCACGCGCCGTCTCCTGAGCACCGGTCGGTCCACGCGTCGTCTCCTAAGCCCCGATCGGTCCACGCGTCGTCTCCTAAGCCCCGATCCGTCGACGCGTCGTATCCTGAGCCACGATCAACTGACGCGTCTTCTCCTGAGCCCGATCGCTCCTCGCGCCGTCTCCTGAGCCCCGATCGGTCCACGCGTCGTGTCCGAGCTCCGATCGGTCCATACGCCGTTTCCTGAGCCCCGATCGGTCCATGCGTCGTCTTCTTAGCCCCGATGCCTCCACGCGCCGTCTCCGAGCCACCATCGGTCCAGGCGCCGTTTCCTGAGCCCCGATCGTTCCACGCGCCGTATCCTAAGCCCCGATCGGTCCACGGGCCGTCTCTGAGCGCCGATAAGTTCAAGCGCCGTCTCCTGAGCCCCGATCGGTCCACGCGCCGTCGCCGAACCCCAATTGGTCCACGCGAAACCGCCTGAGCCCCAGTCGGTCCACGCGCTGTCTCCGAGCCCCGATCGGTCCACGCGCCGTCTCGGAGCGCCGATTGGTTCACGCGCCGTCTCCTGAGCCCCGATCGCTCCACGCGCAGTCGCCGAGTCTCGATCGGTCCACGCGCCGTCTCCTAAGCCCCGATCGGTCCAAGCGCCTTCTGCTAAGCCCTGATCGGTCCAAGCGCCTTCTGCTAAGCCTCGATCGGTCCACGCGCCGTCTCCGAGCGCCGATCGGTTCACGCGCCGTCACCTGAGCCCCGATCGTTCCACGCGCCGTCTCCGAGCCCCGATCGATCTGCGCGCCGTCTCCTAAGCCCCGATCAGTCCACGCGCCTTCTCCTCATCCCCCATCGGTCCACGCGCCGTCTCCGAGCGCCGATCGGTTCACGCGCCGTCACCTGAGCCCCGATCGTTCCACGCGCCGTCTCCGAGCCCCGATCGATCTGCGCGCCGTCTCCTAAGCCCCGATCAGTCCACGCGCCTTCTCCTCATCCCCCATCGGTCCACGCGCCGTCTCCGAGCACCGATCCGTCCGTGCGCCGCTTCCAGAGCCCTCACGGTCCACGCGTCGTCTCCTGATCTCCGATCGGTCCACACGCCATCTCCTAAGCCCCGATCATTCCACGCGCCATCTCCGAGCGCCGATTAGTTCACGCGCCGTCTCCTGAGCCCCGATCGCTCCACGCTCCGTCTTCCAGCCCCGATCGGTCCACGCGCCGTCTCCTGAGCCCGGATCGGTCCACGCGCCGTCGCCGAACCCCAATTGGTCCACGCGCCACCGCCTGTGCCCCAGTCGGTCCACGCGCTGTCTCCGAGCCCAGATCGGTCCACGCGCTGTCTCCGAGCGCCGATCGGTTCACGCGCCGTCTCCTGAGCCCCGATCGTTCCACGCACCGTCTCCGAGCTACGATCGGTCCACGCGTCGTCTCCTAAGCCCCGATCGGTCGAAGCGCCTTCTACTAAGCCCCGATCGGTCCACGCGCCTTCTCCTGAGCCCCGATCGGTCCACGCGCCGTCTCCGAGCGCCGATCATTTCACGTGACGTCTCCTGAGCCCTGATCGTTCCACGCGCCGTTTTCGAGCCCCGATCGGTCCACGCGCCGTCTCCGAGCGCCGATCATTTCACGTGACGTCTCCTGAGCCCTGATCGTTCCACGCGCCGTCTTCGAGCCCCGATCGTTCCACGCGCCGTCTCCAAGCCCCGTTCGGTCCACGCGCCGTCTCCTCAGCCCCGATCGGTCCACGCGTTGGCTCCTAAGCCTCGATAGGTCCACGCGCGGCCTCCTTAGCCCCGGTCGGTTCACGCGCCGACTCCGAGCCCCGATCGGTCCACGCATCGTCACCTGAGCCCCGATACATCCACGCACCGCCTCCTGAGCTCCGATCGGTCGACGCGCCGACTCCTAAGCCCCGATCCGTCCACGCGCCGTCTCCTGAGCCCCGATCGTCCAACGTGCCGGCTCCGAGCACCGATCGGTCTACGCGTCGCCTCCTGAGCCCCGGTCGGTCCACGCGCCGTCTCCTGAGCACCGGTCGGTCCACGCGTCGTCTCCTAAGCCCCGATCGGTCCACGCGTCGTCTCCTAAGCCCCGATCCGTCGACGCGTCGTATCCTGAGCCACGATCAACTGACGCGTCTTCTCCTGAGCCCGATCGCTCCTCGCGCCGTCTCCTGAGCCCCGATCGGTCCACGCGTCGTGTCCGAGCTCCGATCGGTCCATACGCCGTTTCCTGAGCCCCGATCGGTCCATGCGTCGTCTTCTTAGCCCCGATGCCTCCACGCGCCGTCTCCGAGCCACCATCGGTCCAGGCGCCGTTTCCTGAGCCCCGATCGTTCCACGCGCCGTATCCTAAGCCCCGATCGGTCCACGGGCCGTCTCTGAGCGCCGATAAGTTCAAGCGCCGTCTCCTGAGCCCCGATCGGTCCACGCGCCGTCGCCGAACCCCAATTGGTCCACGCGAAACCGCCTGAGCCCCAGTCGGTCCACGCGCTGTCTCCGAGCCCCGATCGGTCCACGCGCCGTCTCGGAGCGCCGATTGGTTCACGCGCCGTCTCCTGAGCCCCGATCGCTCCACGCGCAGTCGCCGAGTCTCGATCGGTCCACGCGCCGTCTCCTAAGCCCCGATCGGTCCAAGCGCCTTCTGCTAAGCCCCGATCGGTCCAAGCGCCTTCTGCTAAGCCTCGATCGGTCCACGCGCCGTCTCCGAGCGCCGATCCGTTCACGCGCCGTCACCTGAGCCCCGATCGTTCCACGCGCCGTCTCCGAGCCCCGATCGATCTGCGCGCCGTCTCCTAAGCCCCGATCAGTCCACGCGCCTTCTCCTCATCCCCCATCGGTCCACGCGCCGTCTCCGAGCGCCGATCGGTTCACGCGCCGTCACCTGAGCCCCGATCGTTCCACGCGCCGTCTCCGAGCCCCGATCGATCTGCGCGCCGTCTCCTAAGCCCCGATCAGTCCACGCGCCTTCTCCTCATCCCCCATCGGTCCACGCGCCGTCTCCGAGCACCGATCCGTCCGTGCGCCGCTTCCAGAGCCCTCACGGTCCACGCGTCGTCTCCTGATCTCCGATCGGTCCACACGCCATCTCCTAAGCCCCGATCATTCCACGCGCCATCTCCGAGCGCCGATTAGTTCACGCGCCGTCTCCTGAGCCCCGATCGCTCCACGCTCCGTCTCCCAGCCCCGATCGGTCCACGCGCCGTCTCCTGAGCCCGGATCGGTCCACGCGCCGTCGCCGAACCCCAATTGGTCCACGCGCCACCGCCTGTGCCCCAGTCGGTCCACGCGCTGTCTCCGAGCCCAGATCGGTCCACGCGCTGTCTCCGAGCGCCGATCGGTTCACGCGCCGTCTCCTGAGCCCCGATCGTTCCACGCACCGTCTCCGAGCTACGATCGGTCCACGCGTCGTCTCCTAAGCCCCGATCGGTCGAAGCGCCTTCTACTAAGCCCCGATCGGTCCACGCGCCTTCTCCTGAGCCCCGATCGGTCCACGCGCCGTCTCCGAGCGCCGATCATTTCACGTGACGTCTCCTGAGCCCTGATCGTTCCACGCGCCGTTTTCGAGCCCCGATCGGTCCACGCGCCGTCTCCGAGCGCCGATCATTTCACGTGACGTCTCCTGAGCCCTGATCGTTCCACGCGCCGTCTTCGAGCCCCGATCGTTCCACGCGCCGTCTCCAAGCCCCGTTCGGTCCACGCGCCGTCTCCTCAGCCCCGATCGGTCCACGCGTTGGCTCCTAAGCCTCGATAGGTCCACGCGCGGCCTCCTTAGCCCCGGTCGGTTCACGCGCCGACTCCGAGCCCCGATCGGTCCACGCATCGTCACCTGAGCCCCGATACATCCACGCGCAGTCGCCGAGCCCCGATCAGTCCACGCGCGGCCTCCTGAGCCCCGGTCGGTTCACGCGCCGTCTCCCCGCCGCGATCGGACCACGCGCCTTCTCCTGAGCCCTGATCCGTCCACGCGCGGCGTCGAGCCGCGATCGGTCCACGCGCGGCCTCCTGAGCCCCAATCGGTCCACGCGTCGTCTCCTAAGCCCCGATCGGTCCGTGCGCCGTCTCCGAGCCCCGATCGGTCGACGCACCATCTCATGCTCCCCAATCGGTCCATGCGCCGCCTCCGGAGCCCTGATCGATCCACGCGAATCTCCTGAGCTCCGGTCGGTCCTCGTACCGTCTCCGAGCCCCGATCGGTCCACGCGTTGTCTCCTAGGCCCCGATCGGTTCACGCATCGTCTCCTAAGCCCCGATCGGTTCACGCGCGGTCTCCTGAGCCCCAGTCGGTACACGCGCTGTCTCCGATCCCCGATCGGTCCACGCGTCGTCTCCTAAGCCCCGATCGTTCGACGCGTCGTCTCCTAAGCCCCGATCGGTCGAAGCGTTGTCTCCTGAGCTCCGGTCGGTCCACGCGCCGTCTCCTGAGCCCCGATCGGTCCACGCGTCGTCTCCTAAGCCCCGATCGGTCCACGCGTCGTCTCCTAAGCCCCGATCCGTCGACGCGTCGTCTCCCGAGCCACGATCAATTGACGCGTCTTCTCCTGAGCCCGATGGCTCCTCGCGCCGTCTCCTGAGCCCCGATCGGTCCACGCGTCGTGTCCGAGCTCCGATCGGTCCAGGCGCCGCTTCCTGAGCCCCGATCGGTCCACGCCCCGTATCCTAAGCCCCGATCGGTACACGGGCCGTCTCTGAGCGCCGATAAGTTCAAGCGCCGTCTCCTGAGCCCCGATCGTTCCACGCGGCGTCTCCGAGCCCCGATCGATCCACGCGCCATCTCCTGAGCCCCGATCGGTCGACGCGCCGTCTCCTGAGTCCCGATCGGTCCACGCGCCATCTCCGAGCCCCGAACGGTTCACGCACCGTCTCCTGGTCCCAATCGGTCCACGCGGCGCCTCCGGAGCCCCGATCGATCCACGCGAGTCTCCTGAGCCCCAGTCGGTCCGCGCGCCGTCTCCTGAGCCCCGATTGTTCGACGCGTCGTCTCCTGAGCCCCGATCGAACCACGCGTCGTCTCCTGAGCGCCGATCGCGCCACACGCCGTTTCCTGAGCCCCGATCGGTCCACGCGTCGTCTTCAAAGCCGCGATGCCTCCACGCGCCGTCTCCGAGCCACGATCGGTCCGTGCGCTGCTTCCACAACCCCGATCGGTCCACGCGTCACCTCCTGATCTCCGATCGGTCCACGCGCCGTCTCCTAAGCCCCGATCGGTCCACGCGCCGTCTCCGAGCGCCGATCGGTTGACGCGCCGTCTCCTGAGCCCCGATCGTTCCACGCGCCGTCTCCGAGCCCCGATCGGTCCACGCGCCGTCTCCTAAGCCCCGTTCGGACCAAGCGCCTTCTCATAAACCCCGGTCGGTCCACGCGCCGTCTCCTAAGCCCCGATCGGTCCACGCACTGTCTCCGAGCGCCGATCGGTTCACGCGCCGTCTCCTGAGCCTCAGTCGGTACACGCGCTGTCTCCCAGCCCCGATCGGTCCACGCATCGTCTCCTAAGCCCCGCTCGGTTAACGCGTCGTTTCGGAGCCCCGATCGGTCTACGCGCCGTCTCCGAGCCCCGATCGGTCCACGCGTCGTCTCCTGAGCCCCGATCGTTCCACGCGCCGTCTCCGAGCGTCGATCGGTCCACGCGCCGTCTCCTGAGCCCCGATCGCTCCACGCGCCGTTTCCTGAGCTCTGATCGGTCCACGATTCGTCTCCTAAGCCCCGATCGCTCCACGCGCCGTCTCCTGAGCCCGATCGGTCCAGGCATCGTCTCCTGAGCCCCGGTTGGTTCACGCGCCGTATCCGAGCCCCTATCGCTCCACGCGTCGTCTCCGAGCCCCGATCGGTCCACGCGCCGTCGCCAAGCCATGATCGCTCCACGCCCGGCCTCCTGAGCCCCGATCGGTCCACGCGCCGTCTCCAAGCCCCGATCCGTCGCCGCGTCGTGTCCTGAGCCCCGATCAATTGACGCGTCTTCTCCTGAGCCCCGATCGCTCCTCGCGCCGTCTCCTGAACCCCGATCATTCCACGCGCCTTCTCCTAATCCACGATCGGTCCACGCGCCGTCTCCGAGCCCCAGTCGGTCCACGCGCTGTCTCCGAGCACCGATCGGTCTACGCGTCGTCTCCGTGCCCCGATCGGTCCACGCGCCGTCGCCGAGGCATGATCGGTCCACGCGCGGCCTCCTGAGCCCAGATCGGTCCACGCGCCGCCGCCGAGCCGCGATCGTTCCACGCGCGGCCTCCTGAGCCCCGATCGATCCACGCGCCGTCACCGAGCCGCGATCGGTCCACGCGCGACCTCCTGAGCCCCGGTTGGTTCACGCGTCGTCTCCGAGCGCCGATCGGTCCACGCGCCGTCGCCGAGCCATGATCGGTCCACGCGGAGCTCCTGAGCCCCGGTCGGTTCACGCGCCGTCTTCGAGCCCCGATCGATCCACGCGTCGTCTTCTAAGCCCAGATGCCTCCACGCGTCGTCTCCGAGCCCCGATCGGTCCACGCGCCGTCTTCGAGCCCCGGTCGGTTCACGCATGGTTTCCTAAGCCCCAATCGGTTAACGCGCCGTCTCCGAGCCCCGATCGGTCTACGCGCCGTCGCTGAACCCCAATTGGTCCACGCGCAACCGCCTGAGCCCCAGTCGATCCACGCGCTGTCTGCGAGCCCCGATCGGTCCACGCGTAGTCTCCGAGCCCAGATCGGTCCACGCGCCGTCGCCGAGTCATGATCTGTCCACGCCCGGCCTCCTGAGACCCGATCGGTCCACGCGTCGTCTTCTAAGCCCAGATGCCTCCTTGCGCTGTCTCCCAACCACGATCGGTGCAGGCGCCGCTTCCTGAACCCCGATCGGTCCACGCGTTTTCTCCTAAGCCCCGATCGGTCCACGCGTCGTCTCCTCAGCCCCGATCGGTCGACGCGTCGTCTCCGAGCGCCGATCGGTGCACGCGCCGTCTCCTGAACCCCGATCGTTCCACACGCCGCCTCCTAAGCCCCGATCGGTCTAGGCGTCGTCTCCTAAGCCCCGACCGGTCCAGGCGCCGTCTCCTGAGCCCCGATCGTTCCACGCGCCGTCTCCGAGCCCCGTTCGGTCCACGCGCCGTCTCCTCAGCCCCGATCGGTCCACGCGTTGGCTCCTAAGCCTCGATAGGTCCACGCGCGGCCTCCTTAGCCCCGGTCGGTCCACGCGCCGACTCCGAGCCCCGATCGGTCCACGCATCGTCACCTAAGATCCGATCGGTTAACGCACCGTCTCCCCGCCCCGATCGGTCCACGCGCCGTCTCCTGAGCCCCGATACATCCACGCGCAGTCGCCGAGCCCCGATCAGTCCACGCGCGGCCTCCTGAGCCCCGGTCGGTTCACGCGCCGTCTCCCCGCCGCGATCGGACCACGCGCCTTCTCCTGAGCCCTGATCCGTCCACGCGCGGCGTCGAGCCGCGATCGGTCCACGCGCGGCCTCCTGAGCCCCAATCGGTCCACGCGTCGTCTCCTAAGCCCCGATCGGTCCGTGCGCCGTCTCCGAGCCCCGATCGGTCGACGCACCATCTCATGCTCCCCAATCGGTCCATGCGCCGCCTCCGGAGCCCTAATCGATCCACGCGAATCTCCTGAGCTCCGGTCGGTCCTCGTACCGTCTCCGAGCCCCGATCGGTCCACGCGTTGTCTCCTAGGCCCCGATCGGTTCACGCATCGTCTCCTAAGCCCCGATCGGTTAACGCGCCGTCTCCGAGCCCCGACCGGTCCACGCGCCGTCGCCGAACCCCAATTGGTCCACGCGCAACCGCCTGAGCCCCAGTCGGTTCACGCACTGTCGCCGAACCCCGATCGGTCCACGCGTCGTCTCCGAGCCCCGATCGGTCCACGCGCCGTCGCCGAGCCATGATCGGTCCACGCGCGGCCTCCTGAGCCCCGATCGGTCCACGCGTGGTCTCCGAGCCCCGATCGGTCCACGCGCCGTCGCCGAGCCATGATCGGTCCACGCGCGGCCTCCTGAGCCCTGATCGGTCCACGCGCCGTCTCCTGAGCCCCGATCGGTCCACGGGCGGCCTCCTGAGCCCCGATTGGTTCACACGCCGTATCCGAGCCCCAATTGGTCCACGCGCCGTCTCCTGAGCCCCGATCGGTCCACGCGCCGTCTCCTGAGCCCCGATCGGTCCACGCGTCGTCTCCTAAGCCCCCATTGGTCCACGTGCCGTCTCCCAGCCCCGATCGGTCCACGCGCCGTCTCCTAATCCCCAATCTGTCCACGACCCGTCTCCGGGCCCCGATCGGTGCACGTGCCGTCTCCTAAGCCCCGATCGGTCCACCCCCCGTCGCCGAACCCCAATTGGTCCACGCGAAACCGCCTGAGCCCCAGTCGGTCCAAGCACTGTGTCCGAGCCCCGATCGGTCCACGCGCCGTCTTCGAGCGCCGATCGGTCCACGCAACGTCTCCTAAGTCCCATGGGTTAACGCGCCGTCTCCTGAGCCCCGATCGTTCTACGCACCGTCTCCGAGCCCCGCTCCGTCCACGCGCAGTCGCCGAGCCCCGATCGGTTCACGCGCGGTCTCCTGAGCCCCAGTCGGTACACGCGTCGTGTCCGAGCTCCGATCGGTCCATACGCCGTTTCCTGAGCCCCGATCGGTCCATGCGTCGTCTTCTTAGCCCCGATGCCTCCACGCGCCGTCGCCGAGCCACGATCGGTCCAGGCGCCGCTTCCTGAGCCCCCATCGGTCCACGCGCCGTCTCCTAAGCCCCTATCGGTCCACGCGCCGTCTCCGAGCGCCGATCGGTTCACGCGCCGTCTCCTGAGCCCCGATCGTTCCACGCGCCGTCTCCGAGCCCCGATCCGTCCACGCGCCGTCTCCTGAGCCCGGATCGGTCCACGCGCCGTCGCCGAGCCACGATCGGTCCACGCGCGGCCTCCTGAGCCCCGATCGGTCCACGCGCCGTCGCCGAGCCGCGATCAGTCCACGCGCGGCCTCCTGAGCCCCGGTCGGTTCACGCGCCGTCTCCCCGCCGCGATCGGACCACGCGCCTTCTCCTGAGCCCTGATCCGTCCACGCGCGGCGTCGAGCCGCGATCGGTCCACGCGCGGCCTCCTGAGCCCCAATCGGTCCACGCGTCGTCTCCTAAGCCCCGATCGGTCCGTGCGCCGTCTCCGAGCCCCGATCGGTCGACGCACCATCTCATGCTCCCCAATCGGTCCATGCGCCGCCTCCGGAGCCCTGATCGATCCACGC
Organism: Netelia fuscicornis; assembly: GCA_946811545.1. NCBI lineage: Eukaryota > Metazoa > Arthropoda > Insecta > Hymenoptera > Ichneumonidae > Netelia > Netelia fuscicornis. The sequence goes on from OX328012.1 coordinate 31,171,515, forward strand.
GAATCTCCTGAGCTCCGGTCGGTCCTCGTACCGTCTCCGAGCCCCGATCGGTCCACGCGTTGTCTCCTAGGCCCCGATCGGTTCACGCATCGTCTCCTAAGCCCCGATCGGTTCACGCGCGGTCTCCTGAGCCCCAGTCGGTACACGCGCTGTCTCCGATCCCCGATCGGTCCACGCGTCGTCTCCTAAGCCCCGATCGTTCGACGCGTCGTCTCCTAAGCCCCGATCGGTCGAAGCGTTGTCTCCTGAGCTCCGGTCGGTCCACGCGCCGTCTCCTGAGCCCCGATCGGTCCACGCGTCGTCTCCTAAGCCCCGATCGGTCCACGCGTCGTCTCCTAAGCCCCGATCCGTCGACGCGTCGTCTCCCGAGCCACGATCAATTGACGCGTCTTCTCCTGAGCCCGATGGCTCCTCGCGCCGTCTCCTGAGCCCCGATCGGTCCACGCGTCGTGTCCGAGCTCCGATCGGTCCATACGCCGTTTCGTGAGCCCCGATCAGTCCATGCATCGTCTTCTTAGCCCCGATGCCTCCACGCGCCGTCGCCGAGCCACGATCGGTCCAGGCGCCGCTTCCTGAGCCCCGATCGGTCCACGCCCCGTATCCTAAGCCCCGATCGGTACACGGGCCGTCTCTGAGCGCCGATAAGTTCAAGCGCCGTCTCCTGAGCCCCGATCGTTCCACGCGGCGTCTCCGAGCCCCGATCGATCCACGCGCCATCTCCTGAGCCCCGATCGGTCGACGCGCCGTCTCCTGAGTCCCGATCGGTCCACGCGCCATCTCCGAGCCCCGAACGGTTCACGCACCGTCTCCTGGTCCCAATCGGTCCACGCGGCGCCCCCGGAGCCCCGATCGATCCACGCGAGTCTCCTGAGCCCCAGTCGGTCCGCGCGCCGTCTCCTGAGCCCCGATTGTTCGACGCGTCGTCTCCTGAGCCCCGATCGAACCACGCGTCGTCTCCTGAGCGCCGATCGCGCCACACGCCGTTTCCTGAGCCCCGATCGGTCCACGCGTCGTCTTCAAAGCCGCGATGCCTCCACGCGCCGTCTCCGAGCCACGATCGGTCCGTGCGCTGCTTCCACAACCCCGATCGGTCCACGCGTCACCTCCTGATCTCCGATCGGTCCACGCGCCGTCTCCTAAGCCCCGATCGGTCCACGCGCCGTCTCCGAGCGCCGATCGGTTGACGCGCCGTCTCCTGAGCCCCGATCGTTCCACGCGCCGTCTCCGAGCCCCGATCGGTCCACGCGCCGTCTCCTAAGCCCCGTTCGGACCAAGCGCCTTCTCATAAACCCCGGTCGGTCCACGCGCCGTCTCCTAAGCCCCGATCGGTCCACGCACTGTCTCCGAGCGCCGATCGGTTCACGCGCCGTCTCCTGAGCCTCAGTCGGTACACGCGCTGTCTCCCAGCCCCGATCGGTCCACGCATCGTCTCCTAAGCCCCGCTCGGTTAACGCGTCGTTTCGGAGCCCCGATCGGTCTACGCGCCGTCTCCGAGCCCCGATCGGTCCACGCGTCGTCTCCTGAGCCCCGATCGTTCCACGCGCCGTCTCCGAGCGTCGATCGGTCCACGCGCCGTCTCCTGAGCCCCGATCGCTCCACGCGCCGTTTCCTGAGCTCTGATCGGTCCACGATTCGTCTCCTAAGCCCCGATCGCTCCACGCGCCGTCTCCTGAGCCCGATCGGTCCAGGCATCGTCTCCTGAGCCCCGGTTGGTTCACGCGCCGTATCCGAGCCCCTATCGCTCCACGCGTCGTCTCCGAGCCCCGATCGGTCCACGCGCCGTCGCCAAGCCATGATCGCTCCACGCCCGGCCTCCTGAGCCCCGATCGGTCCACGCGCCGTCTCCAAGCCCCGATCCGTCGCCGCGTCGTGTCCTGAGCCCCGATCAATTGACGCGTCTTCTCCTGAGCCCCGATCGCTCCTCGCGCCGTCTCCTGAACCCCGATCATTCCACGCGCCTTCTCCTAATCCACGATCGGTCCACGCGCCGTCTCCGAGCCCCAGTCGGTCCACGCGCTGTCTCCGAGCACCGATCGGTCTACGCGTCGTCTCCGTGCCCCGATCGGTCCACGCGCCGTCGCCGAGGCATGATCGGTCCACGCGCGGCCTCCTGAGCCCAGATCGGTCCACGCGCCGCCGCCGAGCCGCGATCGTTCCACGCGCGGCCTCCTGAGCCCCGATCGATCCACGCGCCGTCACCGAGCCGCGATCGGTCCACGCGCGACCTCCTGAGCCCCGGTTGGTTCACGCGTCGTCTCCGAGCGCCGATCGGTCCACGCGCCGTCGCCGAGCCATGATCGGTCCACGCGGAGCTCCTGAGCCCCGGTCGGTTCACGCGCCGTCTTCGAGCCCCGATCGATCCACGCGTCGTCTTCTAAGCCCAGATGCCTCCACGCGTCGTCTCCGAGCCCCGATCGGTCCACGCGCCGTCTCCGAGCCCCGATCGGTCTACGCGCCGTCGCTGAACCCCAATTGGTCCACGCGCAACCGCCTGAGCCCCAGTCGATCCACGCGCTGTCTGCGAGCCCCGATCGGTCCACGCGTAGTCTCCGAGCCCAGATCGGTCCACGCGCCGTCGCCGAGTCATGATCTGTCCACGCCCGGCCTCCTGAGACCCGATCGGTCCACGCGTCGTCTTCTAAGCCCAGATGCCTCCTTGCGCTGTCTCCCAACCACGATCGGTGCAGGCGCCGCTTCCTGAACCCCGATCGGTCCACGCGTTTTCTCCTAAGCCCCGATCGGTCCACGCGTCGTCTCCTCAGCCCCGATCGGTCGACGCGTCGTCTCCGAGCGCCGATCGGTGCACGCGCCGTCTCCTGAACCCCGATCGTTCCACACGCCGCCTCCTAAGCCCCGATCGGTCTAGGCGTCGTCTCCTAAGCCCCGACCGGTCCAGGCGCCGTCTCCTGAGCCCCGATCGTTCCACGCGCCGTCTCCGAGCCCCGTTCGGTCCACGCGCCGTCTCCTCAGCCCCGATCGGTCCACGCGTTGGCTCCTAAGCCTCGATAGGTCCACGCGCGGCCTCCTTAGCCCCGGTCGGTCCACGCGCCGACTCCGAGCCCCGATCGGTCCACGCATCGTCACCTAAGATCCGATCGGTTAACGCACCGTCTCCCCGCCCCGATCGGTCCACGCGCCGTCTCCTGAGCCCCGATACATCCACGCGCAGTCGCCGAGCCCCGATCAGTCCACGCGCGGCCTCCTGAGCCCCGGTCGGTTCACGCGCCGTCTCCCCGCCGCGATCGGACCACGCGCCTTCTCCTGAGCCCTGATCCGTCCACGCGCGGCGTCGAGCCGCGATCGGTCCACGCGCGGCCTCCTGAGCCCCAATCGGTCCACGCGTCGTCTCCTAAGCCCCGATCGGTCCGTGCGCCGTCTCCGAGCCCCGATCGGTCGACGCACCATCTCATGCTCCCCAATCGGTCCATGCGCCGCCTCCGGAGCCCTAATCGATCCACGCGAATCTCCTGAGCTCCGGTCGGTCCTCGTACCGTCTCCGAGCCCCGATCGGTCCACGCGTTGTCTCCTAGGCCCCGATCGGTTCACGCATCGTCTCCTAAGCCCCGATCGGTTAACGCGCCGTCTCCGAGCCCCGACCGGTCCACGCGCCGTCGCCGAACCCCAATTGGTCCACGCGCAACCGCCTGAGCCCCAGTCGGTTCACGCACTGTCGCCGAACCCCGATCGGTCCACGCGTCGTCTCCGAGCCCCGATCGGTCCACGCGCCGTCGCCGAGCCATGATCGGTCCACGCGCGGCCTCCTGAGCCCCGATCGGTCCACGCGTGGTCTCCGAGCCCCGATCGGTCCACGCGCCGTCGCCGAGCCATGATCGGTCCACGCGCGGCCTCCTGAGCCCCGATCGGTCCACGCGCCGTCTCCTGAGCCCCGATCGGTCCACGGGCGGCCTCCTGAGCCCCGATTGGTTCACGCGCCGTATCCGAGCCCCAATTGGTCCACGCGCCGTCTCCTGAGCCCCGATCGGTCCACGCGCCGTCTCCTGAGCCCCGATCGGTCCACGCGTCGTCTCCTAAGCCCCCATTGGTCCACGTGCCGTCTCCCAGCCCCGATCGGTCCACGCGCCGTCTCCTAATCCCCAATCTGTCCACGACCCGTCTCCGGGCCCCGATCGGTGCACGTGCCGTCTCCTAAGCCCCGATCGGTCCACCCCCCGTCGCCGAACCCCAATTGGTCCACGCGAAACCGCCTGAGCCCCAGTCGGTCCAAGCACTGTGTCCGAGCCCCGATCGGTCCACGCGCCGTCTTCGAGCGCCGATCGGTCCACGCAACGTCTCCTAAGTCCCATGGGTTAACGCGCCGTCTCCTGAGCCCCGATCGTTCTACGCACCGTCTCCGAGCCCCGCTCCGTCCACGCGCAGTCGCCGAGCCCCGATCGGTTCACGCGCGGTCTCCTGAGCCCCAGTCGGTACACGCGTCGTGTCCGAGCTCCGATCGGTCCATACGCCGTTTCCTGAGCCCCGATCGGTCCATGCGTCGTCTTCTTAGCCCCGATGCCTCCACGCGCCGTCGCCGAGCCACGATCGGTCCAGGCGCCGCTTCCTGAGCCCCCATCGGTCCACGCGCCGTCTCCTAAGCCCCTATCGGTCCACGCGCCGTCTCCGAGCGCCGATCGGTTCACGCGCCGTCTCCTGAGCCCCGATCGTTCCACGCGCCGTCTCCGAGCCCCGATCCGTCCACGCGCCGTCTCCTGAGCCCGGATCGGTCCACGCGCCGTCGCCGAGCCACGATCGGTCCACGCGCGGCCTCCTGAGCCCCGATCGGTCCACGCGCCGTCTTCTGAGCCTCGATCGATCCACGCGTCGTCTCCTGAGCCCCAACCGCTCCACACGCCGTTACCTGAGCCCCCATCGGTCCACGCGCCGTCTCCTAAGCCCCGATCGGTCCACGCGTCGTTCCCTAAGCCCCGATCGATCCACGCTCAGTCTCCTGAGCCCCGATCGGTCGACGCGTCGTCTTCTGAGCCTCGATCGATCCACGCGTCGTCTCCTGAGCCCCAACCGCTCCACACGCCGTTACCTGAGCCCCCATCGGTCCACGCGCCGTCTCCTAAGCCCCTATCGGTCCACGCGCCGTCTCCGAGCGCCGATCGGTTCACGCGCCGTCTCCTGAGCCCCGATCGTTCCACGCGCCGTCTCCGAGCCCCGATCCGTCCACGCGCCGTCTCCTGAGCCCGGATCGGTCCACGCGCCGTCGCCGAGCCACGATCGGTCCACGCGCGGCCTCCTGAGCCCCGATCGGTCCACGCGCCGTCGCCGAGCCACGATCGGTCCACGCGCGGCCTCCTGAGCCACGATCGGTCCAGGCGCCGCTTCCTGAGCCCCCATCGGTCCACGCGCCGTTTCCGAGCCCCGATCAGTCCATGCGTCGTCTCCGAGCCCCGTTCGGTCCACGCGCCGTCGCCGAGCCATGATCATTCCACGCGCGGCCTCCAGAGCCCCGATCGGTACACGCGCCGTCGCCGAGCCGCGATCGGTCCACGCGCCGTCGCCCAACCCGCCGAACCCCAATTGGTCCACGCGCAACCTCCTGAGCCCCAGTCGGTCCACGCGCCATCTCCTGAGCCCCGATCGGTCCACGCATCGTCTTCTAAGCCCCGATACGTCCACACGCCTTCTCCGATCCCCGACCGGTCCGCATGCCGCATTCTAAGCCGCGGTCCGTCCACGCGCAGTCTTCGATCACCGATCGGTCCACGCGCCGTCTCCTGAGCCCCGATCGCTCCACGCGCCGTCTCCTGACCTCTGATCGGTCCACGATTCGTCTCCTAAGCCCCGATCGCTCCACGCGCCGTCTCCTGAGCCCGATCGGTCCAGGCATCGTCTCCTGAGCCCCGGTTGGTTCACGCGCCGTACCCGAGCCCCTATCGCTCCACGCGTCGTCTCCGAGCCCCGATCGGTCCACCTGCCGTCTCCAAGCCCCGATCCGTCGCCGCGTCGTGTCCTGAGCCCCGATCAATTGACGCGTCTTCTCCTGAGCCCCGATCGCTCCTCGCGCCGTCTCCTGAACCCCGATCATTCCACGCGCCTTCTCCTAAGCCACGATCGGTCCACGCGCCGTCTCCGAGCCCCAGTCGGTCCACGCGCTGTCTCCGAGCACCGATCGGTCTACGCGTCGTCTCCGTGCCCCGATCGGTCCACGCGCCGTCGCCGAGCCATGATCGGTCCACGCGCGGCCTCCTGAGCCCCGATCGGTCCACGCGTCGTCTTCAAAGCCGCGATGCCTCCACGCGCCGTCTCCGAGCCACGATCGGTCCGTGCGCTGCTTCCACAACCCCGATCGGTCCACGCGTCACCTCCTGATCTCCAATCGGTCCACGCGCCGTCTCCTAAGCCCCGTTCGGTCCACGCGCCGTCTCCGAGCGCCGATCGGTTGACGCGCCGTCTCCTGAGCCCCGATCGTTCCACGCGCCGTCTCCGAGCCCCGATCGGTCCACGCGCCGTCTCCTAAGCCCCGTTCGGACCAAGCGCCTTCTCATAAACCCCGGTCAGTCCACGCGCCGTCTCCTAAGCCCCGATCGGTCCACGCACTGTCTCCGAGCGCCGATCGGTTCACGCGCCGTCTCCTGAGCCCCAGTCGGTACACGCGCTGTCTCCCAGCCCCGATCGGTCCACGCATCGTCTCCTAAGCCCCGCTCGGTTAACGCGTCGTTTCGGAGCCCCGATCGGTCTACGCGCCGTCTCCGAGCCCCGATCGGTCCATGCGTCGTCTCCTGAGCCCCGATCGTTCCACGCGCCGTCTCCGAGCGTCGATCGGTCCACGCGCCGTCTCCTGAGCCCCGATCGCTCCACGCGCCGTCTCCTGAGCTCTGATCGGTCCACGATTCGTCTCCTAAGCCCCGATCGCTCCACGCGCCGTCTCCTGAGCCCGATCGGTCCAGGCATCGTCCCCTGAGCCCCGGTTGGTTCACGCGCCGTATCCGAGCCCCTATCGCTCCACGCGTCGTCTCCGAGCCCCGATCGGTCCACGCGCCGTCGCCAAGCCATGATCGCTCCACGCCCGGCCTCCTGAGCCCCGATCGGTCCACGCGCCGTCTCCAAGCCCCGATCCGTCGCCGCGTCGTGTCCTGAGCCCCGATCAATTGACGCGTCTTCTCCTGAGCCCCGATCGCTCCTCGCGCCGTCTCCTGAACCCCGATCATTCCACGCGCCTTCTCCTAATCCACGATCGGTCCACGCGCCGTCTCCGAGCCCCAGTCGGTCCACGCGCTGTCTCCGAGCACCGATCGGTCTACGCGTCGTCTCCGTGCCCCGATCGGTCCACGCGCCGTCTCCGAGCGCCGATCAGTTCATGCGCCGTCGCCGAGCCATGATCGGTCCACGCGCAGCCTCCTGAGCCCCAATCGGTCCACGGGCCGTCGCCGATCCACGATCGGTCCGTGCGCCGTTTCCAGAGCCCTATCGGTCCACGCATCGTCTCCTGATCTCCGATCGCTCCACGCGTCGTCTCCGAGCCCCGATCGGTCCACCTGCCGTCTCCAAGCCCCGATCCGTCGCCGCGTCGTGTCCTGAGCCCCGATCAATTGACGCGTCTTCTCCTGAGCCCCGATCGCTCCTCGCGCCGTCTCCTGAACCCCGATCATTCCACGCGCCTTCTCCTAAGCCACGATCGGTCCACGCGCCGTCTCCGAGCCCCAGTCGGTCCACGCGCTGTCTCCGAGCACCGATCGGTCTACGCGTCGTCTCCGTGCCCCGATCGGTCCACGCGCCGTCGCCGAGCCATGATCGGTCCACGCGCGGCCTCCTGAGCCCCGATCGGTCCACGCGTCGTCTTCAAAGCCGCGATGCCTCCACGCGCCGTCTCCGAGCCACGATCGGTCCGTGCGCTGCTTCCACAACCCCGATCGGTCCACGCGTCACCTCCTGATCTCCAATCGGTCCACGCGCCGTCTCCTAAGCCCCGATCGGTCCACGCGCCGTCTCCGAGCGCCGATCGGTTGACGCGCCGTCTCCTGAGCCCCGATCGTTCCACGCGCCGTCTCCGAGCCCCGATCGGTCCACGCGCCGTCTCCTAAGCCCCGTTCGGACCAAGCGCCTTCTCATAAACCCCGGTCAGTCCACGCGCCGTCTCCTAAGCCCCGATCGGTCCACGCACTGTCTCCGAGCGCCGATCGGTTCACGCGCCGTCTCCTGAGCCCCAGTCGGTACACGCGCTGTCTCCCAGCCCCGATCGGTCCACGCATCGTCTCCTAAGCCCCGCTCGGTTAACGCGTCGTTTCGGAGCCCCGATCGGTCTACGCGCCGTCTCCGAGCCCCGATCGGTCCATGCGTCGTCTCCTGAGCCCCGATCGTTCCACGCGCCGTCTCCGAGCGTCGATCGGTCCACGCGCCGTCTCCTGAGCCCCGATCGCTCCACGCGCCGTCTCCTGAGCTCTGATCGGTCCACGATTCGTCTCCTAAGCCCCGATCGCTCCACGCGCCGTCTCCTGAGCCCGATCGGTCCAGGCATCGTCCCCTGAGCCCCGGTTGGTTCACGCGCCGTATCCGAGCCCCTATCGCTCCACGCGTCGTCTCCGAGCCCCGATCGGTCCACGCGCCGTCGCCAAGCCATGATCGCTCCACGCCCGGCCTCCTGAGCCCCGATCGGTCCACGCGCCGTCTCCAAGCCCCGATCCGTCGCCGCGTCGTGTCCTGAGCCCCGATCAATTGACGCGTCTTCTCCTGAGCCCCGATCGCTCCTCGCGCCGTCTCCTGAACCCCGATCATTCCACGCGCCTTCTCCTAATCCACGATCGGTCCACGCGCCGTCTCCGAGCCCCAGTCGGTCCACGCGCTGTCTCCGAGCACCGATCGGTCTACGCGTCGTCTCCGTGCCCCGATCGGTCCACGCGCCGTCTCCGAGCGCCGATCAGTTCATGCGCCGTCGCCGAGCCATGATCGGTCCACGCGCAGCCTCCTGAGCCCCAATCGGTCCACGGGCCGTCGCCGATCCACGATCGGTCCGTGCGCCGTTTCCAGAGCCCTATCGGTCCACGCATCGTCTCCTGATCTCCGATCGGTCCACGTGCCGTCTCCTAAGCCCCGATCGGTCCACGCACTGTCTCCGAGCGCCGATCGGTTCACGCGCCGTCTCCTGAGCCCCGATCATTCCACGCGCCGTCTCCGAGCCCCGATCGATCCACGCGCCATCTCCTGAGCCCCGATCGGTCGACGCGCCGTCTCCTGAGTCCCGATCGGTCCACGCGCCATCTCCGAGCCCCGAACGGTTCACGCACCGTCTCCTGGTCCCAATCGGTCCACGCGGCGCCTCCGGAGCCCCGATCGATCCACGCGAGTCTCCTGAGCCCCAGTCGGTCCGCGCGCCGTCTCCTGAGCCCCGATTGTTCGACGCGTCGTCTCCTGAGCCCCGATCGAACCACGCGTCGTCTCCTGAGCGCCGATCGCGCCACACGCCGTTTCCTGAGCCCCGATCGGTCCACGCGTCGTCTTCAAAGCCGCGATGCCTCCACGCGCCGTCTCCGAGCCACGATCGGTCCGTGCGCTGCTTCCACAACCCCGATCGGTCCACGCGTCACCTCCTGATCTCCGATCGGTCCACGCGCCGTCTCCTAAGCCCCGATCGGTCCACGCGCCGTCTCCGAGCGCCGATCGGTTGACGCGCCGTCTCCTGAGCCCCGATCGTTCCACGCGCCGTCTCCGAGCCCCGATCGGTCCACGCGCCGTCTCCTAAGCCCCGTTCGGACCAAGCGCCTTCTCATAAACCCCGGTCGGTCCACGCGCCGTCTCCTAAGCCCCGATCGGTCCACGCACTGTCTCCGAGCGCCGATCGGTTCACGCGCCGTCTCCTGAGCCTCAGTCGGTACACGCGCTGTCTCCCAGCCCCGATCGGTCCACGCATCGTCTCCTAAGCCCCGCTCGGTTAACGCGTCGTTTCGGAGCCCCGATCGGTCTACGCGCCGTCTCCGAGCCCCGATCGGTCCACGCGTCGTCTCCTGAGCCCCGATCGTTCCACGCGCCGTCTCCGAGCGTCGATCGGTCCACGCGCCGTCTCCTGAGCCCCGATCGCTCCACGCGCCGTTTCCTGAGCTCTGATCGGTCCACGATTCGTCTCCTAAGCCCCGATCGCTCCACGCGCCGTCTCCTGAGCCCGATCGGTCCAGGCATCGTCTCCTGAGCCCCGGTTGGTTCACGCGCCGTATCTGAGCCCCTATCGCTCCACGCGTCGTCTCAGAGCCCCGATCGGTCCACGCGCCGTCGCCAAGCCATGATCGCTCCACGCCCGGCCTCCTGAGCCCCGATCGGTCCACGCGCCGTCTCCAAGCCCCGATCCGTCGCCGCGTCGTGTCCTGAGCCCCGATCAATTGACGCGTCTTCTCCTGAGCCCCGATCGCTCCTCGCGCCGTCTCCTGAACCCCGATCATTCCACGCGCCTTCTCCTAATCCACGATCGGTCCACGCGCCGTCTCCGAGCCCCAGTCGGTCCACGCGCTGTCTCCGAGCACCGATCGGTCTACGCGTCGTCTCCGTGCCCCGATCGGTCCACGCGCCGTCGCCGAGGCATGATCGGTCCACGCGCGGCCTCCTGAGCCCAGATCGGTCCAGGCGCCGCTTCCTGAGCCCCCATCGGTCCACGCGCCGTTTCCGAGCCCCGATCAGTCCATGCGTCGTCTCCGAGCCCCGTTCGGTCCACGCGCCGTCGCCGAGCCATGATCATTCCACGCGCGGCCTCCAGAGCCCCGATCGGTACACGCGCCGTCGCCGAGCCGCGATCGGTCCACGCGCCGTCGCCCAACCCGCCGAACCCCAATTGGTCCACGCGCAACCTCCTGAGCCCCAGTCGGTCCACGCGCCATCTCCTGAGCCCCGATCGGTCCACGCATCGTCTTCTAAGCCCCGATACGTCCACACGCCTTCTCCGATCCCCGACCGGTCCGCGTGCCGCATTCTAAGCCGCGGTCCGTCCACGCGCAGTCTTCGATCACCGATCGGTCCACGCGCCGTCTCCTGAGCCCCGATCGCTCCACGCGCCGTCTCCTGACCTCTGATCGGTCCACGATTCGTCTCCTAAGCCCCGATCGCTCCACGCGCCGTCTCCTGAGCCCGATCGGTCCAGGCATCGTCTCCTGAGCCCCGGTTGGTTCACGCGCCGTACCCGAGCCCCTATCGCTCCACGCGTCGTCTCCGAGCCCCGATCGGTCCACGCGCCGTCGCCGAGCCATGATCGCTCGACGCCCGGCCTCCTGAGCCCCGATCGGTCCACCTGCCGTCTCCAAGCCCCGATCCGTCGCCGCGTCGTGTCCTGAGCCCCGATCAATTGACGCGTCTTCTCCTGAGCCCCGATCGCTCCTCGCGCCGTCTCCTGAACCCCGATCATTCCACGCGCCTTCTCCTAAGCCACGATCGGTCCACGCGCCGTCTCCGAGCCCCAGTCGGTCCACGCGCTGTCTCCGAGCACCGATCGGTCTACGCGTCGTCTCCGTGCCCCGATCGGTCCACGCGCCGTCGCCGAGCCATGATCGGTCCACGCGCGGCCTCCTGAGCCCCGATCGGTCCACGCGTCGTCTTCAAAGCCGCGATGCCTCCACGCGCCGTCTCCGAGCCACGATCGGTCCGTGCGCTGCTTCCACAACCCCGATCGGTCCACGCGTCACCTCCTGATCTCCAATCGGTCCACGCGCCGTCTCCTAAGCCCCGATCGGTCCACGCGCCGTCTCCGAGCGCCGATCGGTTGACGCGCCGTCTCCTGAGCCCCGATCGTTCCACGCGCCGTCTCCGAGCCCCGATCGGTCCACGCGCCGTCTCCTAAGCCCCGTTCGGACCAAGCGCCTTCTCATAAACCCCGGTCAGTCCACGCGCCGTCTCCTAAGCCCCGATCGGTCCACGCACTGTCTCCGAGCGCCGATCGGTTCACGCGCCGTCTCCTGAGCCCCAGTCGGTACACGCGCTGTCTCCCAGCCCCGATCGGTCCACGCATCGTCTCCTAAGCCCCGCTCGGTTAACGCGTCGTTTCGGAGCCCCGATCGGTCTACGCGCCGTCTCCGAGCCCCGATCGGTCCATGCGTCGTCTCCTGAGCCCCGATCGTTCCACGCGCCGTCTCCGAGCGTCGATCGGTCCACGCGCCGTCTCCTGAGCCCCGATCGCTCCACGCGCCGTCTCCTGAGCTCTGATCGGTCCACGATTCGTCTCCTAAGCCCCGATCGCTCCACGCGCCGTCTCCTGAGCCCGATCGGTCCAGGCATCGTCCCCTGAGCCCCGGTTGGTTCACGCGCCGTATCCGAGCCCCTATCGCTCCACGCGTCGTCTCCGAGCCCCGATCGGTCCACGCGCCGTCGCCAAGCCATGATCGCTCCACGCCCGGCCTCCTGAGCCCCGATCGGTCCACGCGCCGTCTCCAAGCCCCGATCCGTCGCCGCGTCGTGTCCTGAGCCCCGATCAATTGACGTGTCTTCTCCTGAGCCCCGATCGCTCCTCGCGCCGTCTCCTGAACCCCGATCATTCCACGCGCCTTCTCCTAATCCACGATCGGTCCACGCGCCGTCTCCGAGCACCAGTCGGTCCACGCGCTGTCTCCGAGCAACGATCGGTCTACGCGTCGTCTCCGTGCCCCGATCGGTCCACGCGCCGTCTCCGAGCGCCGATCAGTTCATGCGCCGTCGCCGAGCCATGATCGGTCCACGCGCAGCCTCCTGAGCCCCAATCGGTCCACGGGCCGTCGCCGATCCACGATCGGTCCGTGCGCCGTTTCCAGAGCCCTATCGGTCCACGCATCGTCTCCTGATCTCCGATCGGTCCACGTGCCGTCTCCTAAGCCCCGATCGGTCCACGCACTGTCTCCGAGCGCCGATCGGTTGACGCGCCGTCTCCTGAGCCCCGATCATTCCACGCGCCGTCTCCGAGCCCCGATCGATCCACGCGCCATCTCCTGAGCCCCGATCGGTCGACGCGCCGTCTCCTGAGTCCCGATCGGTCCACGCGCCATCTCCGAGCCCCGAACGGTTCACGCACCGTCTCCTGGTCCCAATCGGTCCACGCGGCGCCTCCGGAGCCCCGATCGATCCACGCGAGTCTCCTGAGCCCCAGTCGGTCCGCGCGCCGTCTCCTGAGCCCCGATTGTTCGACGCGTCGTCTCCTGAGCCCCGATCGAACCACGCGTCGTCTCCTGAGCGCCGATCGCGCCACACGCCGTTTCCTGAGCCCCGATCGGTCCACGCGTCGTCTTCAAAGCCGCGATGCCTCCACGCGCCGTCTCCGAGCCACGATCGGTCCGTGCGCTGCTTCCACAACCCCGATCGGTCCACGCGTCACCTCCTGATCTCCGATCGGTCCACGCGCCGTCTCCTAAGCCCCGATCGGTCCACGCGCCGTCTCCGAGCGCCGATCGGTTGACGCGCCGTCTCCTGAGCCCCGATCGTTCCACGCGCCGTCTCCGAGCCCCGATCGGTCCACGCGCCGTCTCCTAAGCCCCGTTCGGACCAAGCGCCTTCTCATAAACCCCGGTCGGTCCACGCGCCGTCTCCTAAGCCCCGATCGGTCCACGCACTGTCTCCGAGCGCCGATCGGTTCACGCGCCGTCTCCTGAGCCTCAGTCGGTACACGCGCTGTCTCCCAGCCCCGATCGGTCCACGCATCGTCTCCTAAGCCCCGCTCGGTTAACGCGTCGTTTCGGAGCCCCGATCGGTCTACGCGCCGTCTCCGAGCCCCGATCGGTCCACGCGTCGTCTCCTGAGCCCCGATCGTTCCACGCGCCGTCTCCGAGCGTCGATCGGTCCACGCGCCGTCTCCTGAGCCCCGATCGCTCCACGCGCCGTTTCCTGAGCTCTGATCGGTCCACGATTCGTCTCCTAAGCCCCGATCGCTCCACGCGCCGTCTCCTGAGCCCGATCGGTCCAGGCATCGTCTCCTGAGCCCCGGTTGGTTCACGCGCCGTATCTGAGCCCCTATCGCTCCACGCGTCGTCTCAGAGCCCCGATCGGTCCACGCGCCGTCGCCAAGCCATGATCGCTCCACGCCCGGCCTCCTGAGCCCCGATCGGTCCACGCGCCGTCTCCAAGCCCCGATCCGTCGCCGCGTCGTGTCCTGAGCCCCGATCAATTGACGCGTCTTCTCCTGAGCCCCGATCGCTCCTCGCGCCGTCTCCTGAACCCCGATCATTCCACGCGCCTTCTCCTAATCCACGATCGGTCCACGCGCCGTCTCCGAGCCCCAGTCGGTCCACGCGCTGTCTCCGAGCACCGATCGGTCTACGCGTCGTCTCCGTGCCCCGATCGGTCCACGCGCCGTCGCCGAGGCATGATCGGTCCACGCGCGGCCTCCTGAGCCCAGATCGGTCCACGCGCCGCCGCCGAGCCGCGATCGTTCCACGCGCGGCCTCCTGAGCCCCGATCGATCCACGCGCCGTCACCGAGCCGCGATCGGTCCACGCGCGACCTCCTGAGCCCCGGTTGGTTCACGCGTCGTCTCCGAGCGCCGATCGGTCCACGCGCCGTCGCCGAGCCATGATCGGTCCACGCGGAGCTCCTGAGCCCCGGTCGGTTCACGCGCCGTCTTCGAGCCCCGATCGATCCACGCGTCGTCTTCTAAGCCCAGATGCCTCCACGCGTCGTCTCCGAGCCCCGATCGGTCCACGCGCCGTCTTCGAGCCCCGGTCGGTTCACGCATGGTTTCCTAAGCCCCAATCGGTTAACGCGCCGTCTCCGAGCCCCGATCGGTCTACGCGCCGTCGCTGAACCCCAATTGGTCCACGCGCAACCGCCTGAGCCCCAGTCGATCCACGCGCTGTCTGCGAGCCCCGATCGGTCCACGCGTAGTCTCCGAGCCCCGATCGGTCCACGCGCCGTCGCCGAGTCATGATCTGTCCACGCCCGGCCTCCTGAGACCCGATCGGTCCACGCGTCGTCTTCTAAGCCCAGATGCCTCCTTGCGCTGTCTCCCAACCACGATCGGTGCAGGCGCCGCTTCCTGAACCCCGATCGGTCCACGCGTTTTCTCCTAAGCCCCGATCGGTCCACGCGTCGTCTCCTCAGCCCCGATCGGTCGACGCGTCGTCTCCGAGCGCCGATCGGTGCACGCGCCGTCTCCTGAACCCCGATCGTTCCACACGCCGCCTCCTAAGCCCCGATCGGTCTAGGCGTCGTCTCCTAAGCCCCGACCGGTCCAGGCGCCGTCTCCTGAGCCCCGATCGTTCCACGCGCCGTCTCCGAGCCCCGTTCGGTCCACGCGCCGTCTCCTCAGCCCCGATCGGTCCACGCGTTGGCTCCTAAGCCTCGATAGGTCCACGCGCGGCCTCCTTAGCCCCGGTCGGTCCACGCGCCGACTCCGAGCCCCGATCGGTCCACGCATCGTCACCTAAGATCCGATCGGTTAACGCACCGTCTCCCCGCCCCGATCGGTCCACGCGCCGTCTCCTGAGCCCCGATACATCCACGCGCAGTCGCCGAGCCCCGATCAGTCCACGCGCGGCCTCCTGAGCCCCGGTCGGTTCACGCGCCGTCTCCCCGCCGCGATCGGACCACGCGCCTTCTCCTGAGCCCTGATCCGTCCACGCGCGGCGTCGAGCCGCGATCGGTCCACGCGCGGCCTCCTGAGCCCCAATCGGTCCACGCGTCGTCTCCTAAGCCCCGATCGGTCCGTGCGCCGTCTCCGAGCCCCGATCGGTCGACGCACCATCTCATGCTCCCCAATCGGTCCATGCGCCGCCTCCGGAGCCCTAATCGATCCACGCGAATCTCCTGAGCTCCGGTCGGTCCTCGTACCGTCTCCGAGCCCCGATCGGTCCACGCGTTGTCTCCTAGGCCCCGATCGGTTCACGCATCGTCTCCTAAGCCCCGATCGGTTAACGCGCCGTCTCCGAGCCCCGACCGGTCCACGCGCCGTCGCCGAACCCCAATTGGTCCACGCGCAACCGCCTGAGCCCCAGTCGGTTCACGCACTGTCGCCGAACCCCGATCGGTCCACGCGTCGTCTCCGAGCCCCGATCGGTCCACGCGCCGTCGCCGAGCCATGATCGGTCCACGCGCGGCCTCCTGAGCCCCGATCGGTCCACGTGTCGTCTCCTAAGCCCCGATCGGTCCACGCGTCGTCTCCTAAGCCCCGATCCGTCGACGCGTCGTCTCCCGAGCCACGATCAATTGACGCGTCTTCTCCTGAGCCCGATGGCTCCTCGCGCCGTCTCCTGAGCCCCGATCGGTCCACGCGTCGTGTCCGAGCTCCGATCGGTCCATACGCCGTTTCCTGAGCCCCGATCGGTCCATGCGTCGTCTTCTTAGCCCCGATGCCTCCACGCGCCGTCGCCGAGCCACGATCGGTCCAGGCGCCGCTTCCTGAGCCCCCATCGGTCCACGCGCCGTCTCCTAAGCCCCTATCGGTCCACGCGCCGTCTCCGAGCGCCGATCGGTTCACGCGCCGTCTCCTGAGCCCCGATCGTTCCACGCGCCGTCTCCGAGCCCCGATCCGTCCACGCGCCGTCTCCTGAGCCCGGATCGGTCCACGCGCCGTCGCCGAGCCACGATCGGTCCACGCGCGGCCTCCTGAGCCCCGATCGGTCCACGCGCCGTCGCCGAGCCGCGATCGGTTCACGCGCGGTCTCCGGAGCCCCGGTCGGTTCACGCGCCGTCTCCTGAGCCCCGATCGGTCCACGCGTCGTTCCCTAAGCCCCGATCGATCCACGCTCAGTCTCCAGAGCCGCGATCGTTCCACGCGCCATCTCCTGAGCCCCGATCGGTCGACGCGTCGTCTTCTGAGCCTCGATCGATCCACGCGTCGTCTCCTGAGCCCCAACCGCTCCACACGCCGTTACCTGAGCCCCCATCGGTCCACGCGCCGTCTCCTAAGCCCCTATCGGTCCACGCGCCGTCTCCGAGCGCCGATCGGTTCACGCGCCGTCTCCTGAGCCCCGATCGTTCCACGCGCCGTCTCCGAGCCCCGATCCGTCCACGCGCCGTCTCCTGAGCCCGGATCGGTCCACGCGCCGTCGCCGAGCCACGATCGGTCCACGCGCGGCCTCCTGAGCCCCGATCGGTCCACGCGCCGTCGCCGAGCCACGATCGGTCCACGCGCGGCCTCCTGAGCCACGATCGGTCCAGGCGCCGCTTCCTGAGCCCCCATCGGTCCACGCGCCGTTTCCGAGCCCCGATCAGTCCATGCGTCGTCTCCGAGCCCCGTTCGGTCCACGCGCCGTCGCCGAGCCATGATCATTCCACGCGCGGCCTCCAGAGCCCCGATCGGTACACGCGCCGTCGCCGAGCCGCGATCGGTCCACGCGCCGTCGCCCAACCCGCCGAACCCCAATTGGTCCACGCGCAACCTCCTGAGCCCCAGTCGGTCCACGCGCCATCTCCTGAGCCCCGATCGGTCCACGCATCGTCTTCTAAGCCCCGATACGTCCACACGCCTTCTCCGATCCCCGACCGGTCCGCGTGCCGCATTCTAAGCCGCGGTCCGTCCACGCGCAGTCTTCGATCACCGATCGGTCCACGCGCCGTCTCCTGAGCCCCGATCGCTCCACGCGCCGTCTCCTGACCTCTGATCGGTCCACGATTCGTCTCCTAAGCCCCGATCGCTCCACGCGCCGTCTCCTGAGCCCGATCGGTCCAGGCATCGTCTCCTGAGCCCCGGTTGGTTCACGCGCCGTATCCGAGCCCCTATCGCTCCACGCGTCGTCTCCGAGCCCCGATCGGTCCACGCGCCGTCGCCGAGCCATGATCGCTCGACGCCCGGCCTCCTGAGCCCCGATCGGTCCACCTGCCGTCTCCAAGCCCCGATCCGTCGCCGCGTCGTGTCCTGAGCCCCGATCAATTGACGCGTCTTCTCCTGAGCCCCGATCGCTCCTCGCGCCGTCTCCTGAACCCCGATCATTCCACGCGCCTTCTCCTAAGCCACGATCGGTCCACGCGCCGTCTCCGAGCCCCAGTCGGTCCACGCGCTGTCTCCGAGCACCGATCGGTCTACGCGTCGTCTCCGTGCCCCGATCGGTCCACGCGCCGTCGCCGAGCCATGATCGGTCCACGCGCGGCCTCCTGAGCCCCGATCGGTCCACGCGCCGTCGCCGAGCCGCGATCGGTCCACACGCGGCCTCCTGAGCCCCGGTCTGTTCACGCGCCGTACCCGAGCTCCAATCGGTCCACGCGCCGTCTCCTGAGCACCGATCGTTCCACGCGCCGTCTCCGAGCCCCGATCGTTCCACGCGGCGTCTCCTGAGCCCCAATTGGTCCACACGCTGTATCGTGAGCCCCGATAGGTACACGCGTCGTCTCCTACGCCCGATCGGTCCACGCGTCGTATCCTGAGCCCCGATCGTACCACGCGCCGTCTCCGAGCCGCGATCGTTCCACGCGCCGTCTCCTGAGTCCCGATCGGTCCACGCGCCATCTCCGAGCCCCGAACGGTTCACGCACCGTCTCCTGGTCCCAATCGGTCCACGCGGCGCCTCCGGAGCCCCGATCGATCCACGCGAGTCTCCTGAGCCCCAGTCGGTCCGCGCGCCGTCTCCTGAGCCCCGATTGTTCGACGCGTCGTCTCCTGAGCCCCGATCGAACCACGCGTCGTCTCCTGAGCGCCGATCGCGCCACACGCCGTTTCCTGAGCCCCGATCGGTCCACGCGTCGTCTTCAAAGCCGCGATGCCTCCACGCGATGTCTCCGAGCCACGATCGGTCCGTGCGCCGCTTCCACATCCCCGATCGGTCCACGCGTCACCTCCTGATCTCCGATCGGTCCACGCGCCGTCTCCTAAGCCCCGATCGGTCCACGCGCCGTCTCCGAGCGCCGATCGGTTGACGCGCCGTCTCCTGAGCCCCGATCGTTCCACGCGCCGTCTCCGAGCCCCGATCGGTCCACGCGCCGTCTCCTAAGCCCCGTTCGGACCAAGCGCCTTCTCATAAACCCCGGTCGGTCCACGCGCCGTCTCCGAGCCCCGATCGGTCCACGCATCGTCTCCTAAGCCCCGATCGGCTAACGCGTCGACTCCGAGCCGCGATCGTTCCACGCGCTGTCTCCGAGCCCAGATCGGTCCACGCGCCGTCTCCGAGCGCCGATCGGTTCACGCGCCGTCTCCTGAGCCCCGATCGTTCCACGCACCGTCTCCGAGCTCCGATCGGTCCACGCGTCGTCTCCTAAGCCCCGATCGGTCCAAGCGCCTTCTACTAAGCCCCGATCGGTCCACGCGCCTTCTCCTGAGCCCCGATCGGTCCACGCGCCGTCTCCGAGCGCCGATCATTTCACGTGACGTCTCCTGAGCCCTGATCGTTCCACGCGCCGTCTTCGAGCCCCGAGCGGTCCACGCGCCGTCTCCTGAGCCCCAATCGATCCACGCGCAGCCTCCTGAGCCCCGATCGGTCCACGCGCCGTCGCCGAGCCGCGATCGTTCTACACGCCGCTCCGAGCCCCGATCGGTCCACGCGCCGTCGCCGAGCTACGATCGGTCCACGCGCGGCCTCCTGAGCCGCGATTGGTTCACGCGCCGTATCCGAGCCCCAATCGGTCCACGCGCCGTTTCCTGAGCCTCGATCGGTCCACGCGCGGTCTCCTGAGCCCCGATCGGTCCACGCGCCGTCGCCGAGCCGCGATCGGTCCACACGCGGCCTCCTAAGGCCCGATCGGTCCACGCGCCGTCGCCGAACCCCAATTGGTCCACGCGAAACCGCCTGAGCCCCAGTCGGTCCACGCGCTGTCTCCGAGCCCCGATCGGTCCACGCGTCGTCTCCGAGCCCCGATCGGTCCACGCGCCGTCTTCGAGCCCCGGTCGGTTCACGCATGGTTTCCTAAGACCCAATCGGTTAACGCGCCGTCTCCGAGCCCCGATCGGTCTACGCGCCGTCGCCGAACCCTAATTGGTCCACGCGCAACCGCCTGAGCCCCAATCGATCCACGCGCTGTCTCCGAGCCCCGATCGGTCCACGCGTAGTCTCCGAGCCCCGATCGGTCCACGCGCGGTCTCCTGAGCCCCGATTGGTTCACGCGCCGTATCCGAGCCCCAATCGGTCCACGCGCCGTTTCCTGAGCCTCGATCGGTCCACGCGCGGTCTCCTGAGCCCCGATCGGTCCACGCGCCGTCGCCGAGCCGCGATCGGTCCACACGCGGCCTCCTAAGGCCCGATCGGTCCACGCGCCGTCGCCGAACCCCAATTGGTCCACGCGCAACCTCCTGAGCCCCAGTCGGTCCACGCGCCATCTCCTGAGCCCCGATCGGTCCACGCATCGTCTTCTAAGCCCCGATACGTCCACACGCCTTCTCCGATCCCCGACCGGTCCGCGTGCCGCATTCTAAGCCGCGGTCCGTCCACGCGCAGTCTTCGATCACCGATCGGTCCACGCGCCGTCTCCTGAGCCCCGATCGCTCCACGCGCCGTCTCCTGACCTCTGATCGGTCCACGATTCGTCTCCTAAGCCCCGATCGCTCCACGCGCCGTCTCCTGAGCCCGATCGGTCCAGGCATCGTCTCCTGAGCCCCGGTTGGTTCACGCGCCGTATCCGAGCCCCTATCGCTCCACGCGTCGTCTCCGAGCCCCGATCGGTCCACGCGCCGTCGCCGAGCCATGATCGCTCGACGCCCGGCCTCCTGAGCCCCGATCGGTCCACCTGCCGTCTCCAAGCCCCGATCCGTCGCCGCGTCGTGTCCTGAGCCCCGATCAATTGACGCGTCTTCTCCTGAGCCCCGATCGCTCCTCGCGCCGTCTCCTGAACCCCGATCATTCCACGCGCCTTCTCCTAAGCCACGATCGGTCCACGCGCCGTCTCCGAGCCCCAGTCGGTCCACGCGCTGTCTCCGAGCACCGATCGGTCTACGCGTCGTCTCCGTGCCCCGATCGGTCCACGCGCCGTCGCCGAGCCATGATCGGTCCACGCGCGGCCTCCTGAGCCCCGATCGGTCCACGCGCCGTCGCCGAGCCGCGATCGGTCCACACGCGGCCTCCTGAGCCCCGGTCTGTTCACGCGCCGTACCCGAGCTCCAATCGGTCCACGCGCCGTCTCCTGAGCACCGATCGTTCCACGCGCCGTCTCCGAGCCCCGATCGTTCCACGCGGCGTCTCCTGAGCCCCAATTGGTCCACACGCTGTATCGTGAGCCCCGATAGGTACACGCGTCGTCTCCTACGCCCGATCGGTCCACGCGTCGTATCCTGAGCCCCGATCGTACCACGCGCCGTCTCCGAGCCGCGATCGTTCCACGCGCCGTCTCCTGAGTCCCGATCGGTCCACGCGCCATCTCCGAGCCCCGAACGGTTCACGCACCGTCTCCTGGTCCCAATCGGTCCACGCGGCGCCTCCGGAGCCCCGATCGATCCACGCGAGTCTCCTGAGCCCCAGTCGGTCCGCGCGCCGTCTCCTGAGCCCCGATTGTTCGACGCGTCGTCTCCTGAGCCCCGATCGAACCACGCGTCGTCTCCTGAGCGCCGATCGCGCCACACGCCGTTTCCTGAGCCCCGATCGGTCCACGCGTCGTCTTCAAAGCCGCGATGCCTCCACGCGATGTCTCCGAGCCACGATCGGTCCGTGCGCCGCTTCCACATCCCCGATCGGTCCACGCGTCACCTCCTGATCTCCGATCGGTCCACGCGCCGTCTCCTAAGCCCCGATCGGTCCACGCGCCGTCTCCGAGCGCCGATCGGTTGACGCGCCGTCTCCTGAGCCCCGATCGTTCCACGCGCCGTCTCCGAGCCCCGATCGGTCCACGCGCCGTCTCCTAAGCCCCGTTCGGACCAAGCGCCTTCTCATAAACCCCGGTCGGTCCACGCGCCGTCTCCGAGCCCCGATCGGTCCACGCATCGTCTCCTAAGCCCCGATCGGCTAACGCGTCGACTCCGAGCCGCGATCGTTCCACGCGCTGTCTCCGAGCCCAGATCGGTCCACGCGCCGTCTCCGAGCGCCGATCGGTTCACGCGCCGTCTCCTGAGCCCCGATCGTTCCACGCACCGTCTCCGAGCTCCGATCGGTCCACGCGTCGTCTCCTAAGCCCCGATCGGTCCAAGCGCCTTCTACTAAGCCCCGATCGGTCCACGCGCCTTCTCCTGAGCCCCGATCGGTCCACGCGCCGTCTCCGAGCGCCGATCATTTCACGTGACGTCTCCTGAGCCCTGATCGTTCCACGCGCCGTCTTCGAGCCCCGAGCGGTCCACGCGCCGTCTCCTGAGCCCCAATCGATCCACGCGCAGCCTCCTGAGCCCCGATCGGTCCACGCGCCGTCGCCGAGCCGCGATCGTTCTACACGCCGCTCCGAGCCCCGATCGGTCCACGCGCCGTCGCCGAGCTACGATCGGTCCACGCGCGGCCTCCTGAGCCGCGATTGGTTCACGCGCCGTATCCGAGCCCCAATCGGTCCACGCGCCGTTTCCTGAGCCTCGATCGGTCCACGCGCGGTCTCCTGAGCCCCGATCGGTCCACGCGCCGTCGCCGAGCCGCGATCGGTCCACACGCGGCCTCCTAAGGCCCGATCGGTCCACGCGCCGTCGCCGAACCCCAATTGGTCCACGCGAAACCGCCTGAGCCCCAGTCGGTCCACGCGCTGTCTCCGAGCCCCGATCGGTCCACGCGTCGTCTCCGAGCCCCGATCGGTCCACGCGCCGTCTTCGAGCCCCGGTCGGTTCACGCATGGTTTCCTAAGACCCAATCGGTTAACGCGCCGTCTCCGAGCCCCGATCGGTCTACGCGCCGTCGCCGAACCCTAATTGGTCCACGCGCAACCGCCTGAGCCCCAATCGATCCACGCGCTGTCTCCGAGCCCCGATCGGTCCACGCGTAGTCTCCGAGCCCCGATCGGTCCACGCGCGGTCTCCTGAGCCCCGATTGGTTCACGCGCCGTATCCGAGCCCCAATCGGTCCACGCGCCGTTTCCTGAGCCTCGATCGGTCCACGCGCGGTCTCCTGAGCCCCGATCGGTCCACGCGCCGTCGCCGAGCCGCGATCGGTCCACACGCGGCCTCCTAAGGCCCGATCGGTCCACGCGCCGTCGCCGAACCCCAATTGGTCCACGCGAAACCGCCTGAGCCCCAGTCGGTCCACGCGCTGTCTCCGAGCCCCGATCGGTCCACGCGTCGTCTCCGAGCCCCGATCGGTCCACGCGCCGTCTTCGAGCCCCGGTCGGTTCACGCATGGTTTCCTAAGACCCAATCGGTTAACGCGCCGTCTCCGAGCCCCGATCGGTCTACGCGCCGTCGCCGAACCCTAATTGGTCCACGCGCAACCGCCTGAGCCCCAATCGATCCACGCGCTGTCTCCGAGCCCCGATCGGTCCACGCGTAGTCTCCGAGCCCCGATCGGTCCACGCGCCGTCGCCGAGTCATGATCTGTCCACGCCCGGCCTCCTGAGACCCGATCGGTCCACGCGTCGTCTTCTAAGCCCAGATGCCTCCTTGCGCCGTCTCCCAACCACGATCGGTGCAGGCGCCGCTTCCTGAGCCCCGATCGGTCCACGCGCCGTATCCTAAGCCCCGATCGGTACACGGGCCGTCTCTGAGCGCCGATAAGTTCAAGCGCCGTCTCCTGAGCCCCGATCGTTCCACGCGGCGTCTCCGAGCCCCGATCGATCCACGCGCCATCTCCTGAGCCCCGATCGGTCGACGCGTCGTCTCCTGAGCCCCGATCGTTCCACGCGCCGTCTCCGAGCCCCGATCCGTCCACGCGCCGTCTCCTGAGCCCGGATCGGTCCACGCGCCGTCGCCGAGCCACGATCGGTCCACGCGCGGCCTCCTGAGCCCCGATCGGTCCACGCGCCGTCGCCGAGCCGCGATCGGTTCACGCGCGGTCTCCGGAGCCCCGGTCGGTTCACGCGCCGTCTCCTGAGCCCCGATCGGTCCACGCGTCGTTCCCTAAGCCCCGATCGATCCACGCTCAGTCTCCAGAGCCGCGATCGTTCCACGCGCCATCTCCTGAGCCCCGATCGGTCGACGCGTCGTCTTCTGAGCCTCGATCGATCCACGCGTCGTCTCCTGAGCCCCAACCGCTCCACACGCCGTTACCTGAGCCCCCATCGGTCCACGCGCCGTCTCCTAAGCCCCTATCGGTCCACGCGCCGTCTCCGAGCGCCGATCGGTTCACGCGCCGTCTCCTGAGCCCCGATCGTTCCACGCGCCGTCTCCGAGCCCCGATCCGTCCACGCGCCGTCTCCTGAGCCCGGATCGGTCCACGCGCCGTCGCCGAGCCACGATCGGTCCACGCGCGGCCTCCTGAGCCCCGATCGGTCCACGCGCCGTCGCCGAGCCACGATCGGTCCACGCGCGGCCTCCTGAGCCACGATCGGTCCAGGCGCCGCTTCCTGAGCCCCCATCGGTCCACGCGCCGTTTCCGAGCCCCGATCAGTCCATGCGTCGTCTCCGAGCCCCGTTCGGTCCACGCGCCGTCGCCGAGCCATGATCATTCCACGCGCGGCCTCCAGAGCCCCGATCGGTACACGCGCCGTCGCCGAGCCGCGATCGGTCCACGCGCCGTCGCCCAACCCGCCGAACCCCAATTGGTCCACGCGCAACCTCCTGAGCCCCAGTCGGTCCACGCGCCATCTCCTGAGCCCCGATCGGTCCACGCATCGTCTTCTAAGCCCCGATACGTCCATACGCCTTCTCCGATCCCCGACCGGTCCGCGTGCCGCATTCTAAGCCGCGGTCCGTCCACGCGCAGTCTTCGATCACCGATCGGTCCACGCGCCGTCTCCTGAGCCCCGATCGCTCCACGCGCCGTCTCCTGACCTCTGATCGGTCCACGATTCGTCTCCTAAGCCCCGATCGCTCCACGCGCCGTCTCCTGAGCCCGATCGGTCCAGGCATCGTCTCCTGAGCCCCGGTTGGTTCACGCGCCGTATCCGAGCCCCTATCGCTCCACGCGTCGTCTCCGAGCCCCGATCGGTCCACGCGCCGTCGCCGAGCCATGATCGCTCGACGCCCGGCCTCCTGAGCCCCGATCGGTCCACCTGCCGTCTCCAAGCCCCGATCCGTCGCCGCGTCGTGTCCTGAGCCCCGATCAATTGACGCGTCTTCTCCTGAGCCCCGATCGCTCCTCGCGCCGTCTCCTGAACCCCGATCATTCCACGCGCCTTCTCCTAAGCCACGATCGGTCCACGCGCCGTCTCCGAGCCCCAGTCGGTCCACGCGCTGTCTCCGAGCACCGATCGGTCTACGCGTCGTCTCCGTGCCCCGATCGGTCCACGCGCCGTCGCCGAGCCATGATCGGTCCACGCGCGGCCTCCTGAGCCCCGATCGGTCCACGCGCCGTCGCCGAGCCGCGATCGGTCCACACGCGGCCTCCTGAGCCCCGGTCTGTTCACGCGCCGTACCCGAGCTCCAATCGGTCCACGCGCCGTCTCCTGAGCACCGATCGTTCCACGCGCCGTCTCCGAGCCCCGATCGTTCCACGCGGCGTCTCCTGAGCCCCAATTGGTCCACACGCTGTATCGTGAGCCCCGATAGGTACACGCGTCGTCTCCTACGCCCGATCGGTCCACGCGTCGTATCCTGAGCCCCGATCGTACCACGCGCCGTCTCCGAGCCGCGATCGTTCCACGCGCCGTCTCCTGAGTCCCGATCGGTCCACGCGCCATCTCCGAGCCCCGAACGGTTCACGCACCGTCTCCTGGTCCCAATCGGTCCACGCGGCGCCTCCGGAGCCCCGATCGATCCACGCGAGTCTCCTGAGCCCCAGTCGGTCCGCGCGCCGTCTCCTGAGCCCCGATTGTTCGACGCGTCGTCTCCTGAGCCCCGATCGAACCACGCGTCGTCTCCTGAGCGCCGATCGCGCCACACGCCGTTTCCTGAGCCCCGATCGGTCCACGCGTCGTCTTCAAAGCCGCGATGCCTCCACGCGATGTCTCCGAGCCACGATCGGTCCGTGCGCCGCTTCCACATCCCCGATCGGTCCACGCGTCACCTCCTGATCTCCGATCGGTCCACGCGCCGTCTCCTAAGCCCCGATCGGTCCACGCGCCGTCTCCGAGCGCCGATCGGTTGACGCACCGTCTCCTGAGCCCCGATCGTTCCACGCGCCGTCTCCGAGCCCCGATCGGTCCACGCGCCGTCTCCTAAGCCCCGTTCGGACCAAGCGCCTTCTCATAAACCCCGGTCGGTCCACGCGCCGTCTCCGAGCCCCGTTCGGTCCACGCATCGTCTCCTAAGCCCCGATCGGCTAACGCGTCGACTCCGAGCCGCGATCGTTCCACGCGCTGTCTCCGAGCCCAGATCGGTCCACGCGCCGTCTCCGAGCGCCGATCGGTTCACGCGCCGTCTCCTGAGCCCCGATCGTTCCACGCACCGTCTCCGAGCTCCGATCGGTCCACGCGTCGTCTCCTAAGCCCCGATCGGTCCAAGCGCCTTCTACTAAGCCCCGATCGGTCCACGCGCCTTCTCCTGAGCCCCGATCGGTCCACGCGCCGTCTCCGAGCGCCGATCATTTCACGTGACGTCTCCTGAGCCCTGATCGTTCCACGCGCCGTCTTCGAGCCCCGAGCGGTCCACGCGCCGTCTCCTGAGCCCCAATCGATCCACGCGCAGCCTCCTGAGCCCCGATCGGTCCACGCGCCGTCGCCGAGCCGCGATCGTTCTACACGCCGCTCCGAGCCCCGATCGGTCCACGCGCCGTCGCCGAGCTACGATCGGTCCACGCGCGGCCTCCTGAGCCCCGATTGGTTCACGCGCCGTATCCGAGCCCCAATCGGTCCACGCGCCGTTTCCTGAGCCTCGATCGGTCCACGCGCGGTCTCCTGAGCCCCGATCGGTCCACGCGCCGTCGCCGAGCCGCGATCGGTCCACACGCGGCCTCCTAAGGCCCGATCGGTCCACGCGCCGTCGCCGAACCCCAATTGGTCCACGCGAAACCGCCTGAGCCCCAGTCGGTCCACGCGCTGTCTCCGAGCCCCGATCGGTCCACGCGTCGTCTCCGAGCCCCGATCGGTCCACGCGCCGTCTTCGAGCCCCGGTCGGTTCACGCATGGTTTCCTAAGACCCAATCGGTTAACGCGCCGTCTCCGAGCCCCGATCGGTCTACGCGCCGTCGCCGAACCCTAATTGGTCCACGCGCAACCGCCTGAGCCCCAATCGATCCACGCGCTGTCTCCGAGCCCCGATCGGTCCACGCGTAGTCTCCGAGCCCCGATCGGTCCACGCGCCGTCGCCGAGTCATGATCTGTCCACGCCCGGCCTCCTGAGACCCGATCGGTCCACGCGTCGTCTTCTAAGCCCAGATGCCTCCTTGCGCCGTCTCCCAACCACGATCGGTGCAGGCGCCGCTTCCTGAGCCCCGATCGGTCCACGCGCCGTATCCTAAGCCCCGATCGGTACACGGGCCGTCTCTGAGCGCCGATAAGTTCAAGCGCCGTCTCCTGAGCCCCGATCGTTCCACGCGGCGTCTCCGAGCCCCGATCGATCCACGCGCCATCTCCTGAGCCCCGATCGGTCGACGCGTCGTCTTCTGAGCCTCGATCGATCCACGCGTCGTCTCCTGAGCCCCAACCGCACCACACGCCGTTACCTGAGCCCCGATCGGTCCACGCATCGTCTCCGAGCACCGATCGGTGCACGCGCCGTTTTCTGAGCACCGTTCGGTCCACGCGTCGTCTTCAAAGCCCCGATGCCTCCACGCGCCATCTCCAAGCCCCGATCGCCCCTCGCGCCGTCTCCTGAGCCCCGCTCGATCCATGCGTCGTCTTCTTAGCCCCGATGCCTCCACGCGCCGTTTTCGAGCCACGATCGGTCCAGGCGCCGCTTCCTGAGCCCCCATCGGTCCACGCGCCGTCTCCGAGCGCCGATCGGTTCACGCGCTGTCTCCTGAGCCCCGATCGTTCCACGCGCCGTCTCCGAGCCCCGATCCGTCCACGCGCCGTCTCCTGAGCCCCGATCGTTCCACGCGCCGTCTCCGACCACCGATCGGTCCACGCACCGTCTCATAAGCCCCGATCGGACCACGCGCCTTCTCCTCAGCCCCGATCGGTCCACGCGCCGTCTCGGAGCACCGATTGGTTCACGCGCCGTCTCCTGAGCCCCGATCGCTCCACGCGCCGTCTCCGAGCCCCGATCGGTTCACGCGCCGTCTCCTGAGCCCCGATCGTTCCACGCACCGTCTCCGAGCTCCGATCGGTCCACGCGTCGTCTCCTAAGCCCCGATCGGTCCAAGCGCCTTCTACTAAGCCCCGATCGGTCCACGCGCCTTCTCCTGAGCCCCGATCGGTCCACGCGCCGTCTCGGAGCGCCGATCATTTCACGTGACGTCTCCTGAGCCCTGATCGTTCCACGCGCCGTCTTCGAGCCCCGAGCGGTCCACGCGCCGTCTCCTGAGCCCCAATCGATCCACGCGCAGCCTCCTGAGCCCCGATCGGTCCACGCGCCGTCGCCGAGCCGCGATCGTTCTACGCGCCGCTCCGAGCCCCGATCGGTCCACGCGCCGTCGCCGAGCTATGATCGGTCCACGCGCGGCCTCCTGAGCCCCGATCGGTCCACGCGCCGTCGCCGAGCCGCGATCGGTCCACGCGCGGCCTCCTGAGGCCCGATTGGTTCACGCGCCGTATCCGAGCCCCAATCGGTCCACGCGCCGTTTCCTGAGCCCCGATCGGTCCACGCGCGGTCTCCTGAGCCCCGATCGGTCCACGCGCCGTCGCCGAGCCGCGATCGGTCCACACGCGGCCTCCTAAGGCCCGATCGGTCCACGCGCCGTCGCCGAACCCCAATTGGTCCACGCGAAACCGCCTGAGCCCCAGTCGGTCCACGCGCTGTCTCCGAGCCACGATCGGTCCACGCGTCGTCTCCGAGCCCCGATCGGTCCACGCGCCGTCTTCGAGCCCCGGTCGGTTCACGCATGGTTTCCTAAGCCCCAATCGGTTAACGCGCCGTCTCCTCAGCCCCGATCGGTCCACGCGTTGGCTCCTAAGCCTCGATAGGTCCACGCGCGGCCTCCTTAGCCCCGGTCGGTCCACGCGCCGACTCCGAGCCCCGATCGGTCCACGCATCGTCACCTAAGATCCGATCGGTTAACGCACCGTCTCCCCGCCCCGATCGGTCCACGTGCCGTCTCCTGAGCCCCGATACATCCACGCGTCGTTCCCTAAGCCCCGATCGATCCACGCTCAGTCTCCAGAGCCGCGATCGGTCCACGCATCCCCTCCTGAGCCCCGGACGGTTCACACGCCGTCTCCGAGCCGCGATCGGTCCACGCATCGTCTCCTAAGCCCCGATCGGTTAACGTGCCGTCTCCGAGCCCCGATCGGTCCCCGCGCCGTCTCCTGAGCCCCGATGCGTCCACGCGCAGTCGCCGAGCCCCGATCGGTCCACGCGGGGTCTCCTGAGCCCCGATCGGTCCACGCGCCGTCTCCTAAGCCCCGATCGATCCACTCGCCGTCTCCGAGCGCCGCTCGGTTCACGCGCCGTCTCCTGTGCTCCGATCGTTCCACGCGCCCTCTCCGAGCCCCGATCGCTCCACGCGCCGTCTCCTGAGCTCTGATCGGTCCACGATTCGTCTCCTAAGCCCCGATCGCTCCACGCGCCGTCTCCTGAGCCCGATCGGTCCAGGCATCGTCTCCTGAGCCCCGATCGGTTCACGCGCCGTCTCCTGAGCCCCGATCGTTCCACGCGCCGTCTCCGACCACCGATCGGTCCACGCACCGTCTCATAAGCCCCGATCGGACCACGCGCCTTCTCCTCAGCCCCGATCGGTCCACGCGCCGTCTCGGAGCACCGATTGGTTCACGCGCCGTCTCCTGAGCCCCGATCGCTCCACGCGCCGTCTCCGAGCCCCGATCGGTTCACGCGCCGTCTCCTGAGCCCCGATCGTTCCACGCACCGTCTCCGAGCTCCGATCGGTCCACGCGTCGTCTCCTAAGCCCCGATCGGTCCAAGCGCCTTCTACTAAGCCCCGATCGGTCCACGCGCCTTCTCCTGAGCCCCGATCGGTCCACGCGCCGTCTCCGAGCGCCGATCATTTCACGTGACGTCTCCTGAGCCCTGATCGTTCCACGCGCCGTCTTCGAGCCCCGAGCGGTCCACGCGCCGTCTCCTGAGCCCCAATCGATCCACGCGCAGCCTCCTGAGCCCCGATCGGTCCACGCGCCGTCGCCGAGCCGCGATCGTTCTACGCGCCGCTCCGAGCCCCGATCGGTCCACGCGCCGTCGCCGAGCTATGATCGGTCCACGCGCGGCCTCCTGAGCCCCGATCGGTCCACGCGCCGTCGCCGAGCCGCGATCGGTCCACGCGCGGCCTCCTGAGGCCCGATTGGTTCACGCGCCGTATCCGAGCCCCAATCGGTCCACGCGCCGTTTCCTGAGCCCCGATCGGTTCACGCGCCGTCTCCTGTGCTCCGATCGTTCCACGCGCCCTCTCCGAGCCCCGATCGCTCCACGCGCCGTCTCCTGAGCTCTGATCGGTCCACGATTTGTCTCCTAAGCCCCGATCGCTCCACGCGCCGTCTCCTGAGCCCGATCGGTCCAGGCATCGTCTCCTGAGCCCCGATCGGTTCACGCGCCGTCTCCTGAGCCCCGATCGTTCCACGCGCCGTCTCCGACCACCGATCGGTCCACGCGCCGTCTCACAAGCCCCGATCGGACCACGCGCCTTCTCCTCAGCCCCGATCGGTCCACGCGCCGTTTCGGAGCACCGATTGGTTCACGCGCCGTCTCCTGAGCCCCGATCTCTCCACGCGCCGTCTCCGAGCCCCGATCGGTCCACGCGCCGTCTCCTAAGCCCCGATCGGTCCACCCGCCGTTTCCGAGCCCCGATCAGTCCATGCGTCGTCTCCGAGCCCCGTTCGGTCCACGCGCCGTCGCCGAGCCATGATCGTTCCACGCGCGGCCTCCAGAGCCCCGATCGGTACACGCGCCGTCGCCGAGCCGCGATCGGTCCACGCGCCGTCGCCCAACCCGCCGAACCCCAATTGGTCCACGCGCAACCTCCTGAGCCCCAGTCGGTCCACGCACCATCTCCTGAGCCCCGATCGGTCCACGCATCGTCTTCTAAGCCCCGATACGTCCACACGCCTTCTCCGATCCCCGACCGGTCCGCGTGCCGCATTCTAGGCCGCGGTCCGTCCACGCGCAGTCTTCGATCACCGATCGGTCCACGCGCCGTCTCCTGAGCCCCGATCGCTCCACGCGCCGTCTCCTGAGCTCTGATCGGTCCACGATTCGTCTCCTAAGCCCCGATCGCTCCACGCGCCGTCTCCTGAGCCCGATCGGTCCAGGCATCGTCTCCTGAGCCCCGGTTGGTTCACGCGCCGTATCCGAGCCCTTATCGCTCCACGCGTCGTCTCCGAGCCCCGATCGGTCCACGCGCCGTCGCCGAGCCATGATCGGTCCACGCGCGGCCTCCTGAGCCCCGATCGGTCCACGCGCCATCGCCGAGCCGCGATCGTTCCACACGCGGCCTCCTGAGCCCCGGTCTGTTCACGCGCCGTACCCGAGCTCCAATCGGTCCACGCGCCGTCTCCTGAGCACCGATCGTTCCACGCGCCGTCTCCGAGCCCCGATCGTTCCACGCGGCGTCTCCTGAGCCCCAATTGGTCCACACGCTGTGTCGTGAGCCCCGATAGGTACACGCGTCGTCTCCTACGCCCGATCGGTCCACGCGTCGTATCCTGAGCCCCGATCGTACCACGCGCCGTCTCCGAGCCACGATCGTTCCACGCGCCGTCTCCTGAGTCCCGATCGGTCCACGCGCCATCTCCGAGCCCCGAACGGTTCACGCACCGTCTCCTGGTCCCAATCGGTCCACGCGGCGCCTCCGGAGCCCCGATCGATCCACGCGAGTCTCCTGAGCCCCAGTCGGTCCGCGCGCCGTCTCCTGAGCCCCGATTGTTCGACGCGTCGTCTCCTGAGCCCCGATCGAACCACGCGTCGTCTCCTGAGCGCCGATCGCGCCACACGCCGTTTCGTGAGCCCCGATCGGTCCACGCGTCGTCTTCAAAGCCGCGATGCCTCCACGCGCCGCCTCCGAGCCACGATCGATCCGTGCGCCGCTTCCACAACCCCGATCGGTCCACGCGTCACCTCCTGATCTCCGATCGGTCCACGCGCCGTCTCCTAAGCCCCGATCGGTCCACGCGCCGTCTCCGAGCGCCGATCGGTTGACACGCCGTCTCCTGAGCCCCGATCGGTCCACGCGCCGTCGCCGAGCCGCGATCGGTCCACACGCGGCCTCCTAAGGCCCGATCGGTCCACGCGCCGTCGCCGAACCCCAATTGGTCCACGCGAAACCGCCTGAGCCCCAGTCGGTCCACGCGCTGTCTCCGAGCCACGATCGGTCCACGCGTCGTCTCCGAGCCCCGATCGGTCCACGCGCCGTCTTCGAGCCCCGGTCGGTTCACGCATGGTTTCCTAAGCCCCAATCGGTTAACGCGCCGTCTCCTCAGCCCCGATCGGTCCACGCGTTGGCTCCTAAGCCTCGATAGGTCCACGCGCGGCCTCCTTAGCCCCGGTCGGTCCACGCGCCGACTCCGAGCCCCGATCGGTCCACGCATCGTCACCTAAGATCCGATCGGTTAACGCACCGTCTCCCCGCCCCGATCGGTCCACGTGCCGTCTCCTGAGCCCCGATACATCCACGCGTCGTTCCCTAAGCCCCGATGGATCCACGCTCAGTCTCCAGAGCCGCGATCGGTCCACGCATCCCCTCCTGAGCCCCGGACGGTTCACACGCCGTCTCCGAGCCGCGATCGGTCCACGCATCGTCTCCTAAGCCCCGATCGGTTAACGTGCCGTCTCCGAGCCCCGATCGGTCCCCGCGCCGTCTCCTGAGCCCCGATGCGTCCACGCGCAGTCGCCGAGCCCCGATCGGTCCACGCGGGGTCTCCTGAGCCCCGATCGGTCCACGCGCCGTCTCCTAAGCCCCGATCGATCCACTCGCCGTCTCCGAGCGCCGCTCGGTTCACGCGCCGTCTCCTGTGCTCCGATCGTTCCACGCGCCCTCTCCGAGCCCCGATCGCTCCACGCGCCGTCTCCTGAGCTCTGATCGGTCCACGATTCGTCTCCTAAGCCCCGATCGCTCCACGCGCCGTCTCCTGAGCCCGATCGGTCCAGGCATCGTCTCCTGAGCCCTGATCGGTTCACGCGCCGTCTCCTGAGCCCCGATCGTTCCACGCGCCGTCTCCGACCACCGATCGGTCCACGCACCGTCTCATAAGCCCCGATCGGACCACGCGCCTTCTCCTCAGCCCCGATCGGTCCACGCGCCGTCTCGGAGCACCGATTGGTTCACGCGCCGTCTCCTGAGCCCCGATCGCTCCACGCGCCGTCTCCGAGCCCCGATCGGTTCACGCGCCGTCTCCTGAGCCCCGATCGTTCCACGCACCGTCTCCGAGCTCCGATCGGTCCACGCGTCGTCTCCTAAGCCCCGATCGGTCCAAGCGCCTTCTACTAAGCCCCGATCGGTCCACGCGCCTTCTCCTGAGCCCCGATCGGTCCACGCGCCGTCTCCGAGCGCCGATCATTTCACGTGACGTCTCCTGAGCCGTGATCGTTCCACGCGCCGTCTTCGAGCCCCGAGCGGTCCACGCGCCGTCTCCTGAGCCCCAATCGATCCACGCGCAGCCTCCTGAGCCCCGATCGGTCCACGCGCCGTCGCCGAGCCGCGATCGTTCTACGCGCCGCTCCGAGCCCCGATCGGTCCACGCGCCGTCGCCGAGCTATGATCGGTCCACGCGCGGCCTCCTGAGCCCCGATCGGTCCACGCGCCGTCGCCGAGCCGCGATCGGTCCACGCGCGGCCTCCTGAGGCCCGATTGGTTCACGCGCCGTATCCGAGCCCCAATCGGTCCACGCGCCGTTTCCTGAGCCCCGATCGGTTCACGCGCCGTCTCCTGTGCTCCGATCGTTCCACGCGCCCTCTCCGAGCCCCGATCGCTCCACGCGCCGTCTCCTGAGCTCTGATCGGTCCACGATTCGTCTCCTAAGCCCCGATCGCTCCACGCGCCGTCTCCTGAGCCCGATCGGTCCAGGCATCGTCTCCTGAGCCCCGATCGGTTCACGCGCCGTCTCCTGAGCCCCGATCGTTCCACGCGCCGTCTCCGACCACCGATCGGTCCACGCGCCGTCTCATAAGCCCCGATCGGACCACGCGCCTTCTCCTCAGCCCCGATCGGTCCACGCGCCGTCTCGGAGCACCGATTGGTTCACGCGCCGTCTCCTGAGCCCCGATCTCTCCACGCGCCGTCTCCGAGCCCCGATCGGTCCACGCGCCGTCTCCTAAGCCCCGATCGGTCCACCCGCCGTTTCCGAGCCCCGATCAGTCCATGCGTCGTCTCCGAGCCCCGTTCGGTCCACGCGCCGTCGCCGAGCCATGATCGTTCCACGCGCGGCCTCCAGAGCCCCGATCGGTACACGCGCCGTCGCCGAGCCGCGATCGGTCCACGCGCCGTCGCCCAACCCGCCGAACCCCAATTGGTCCACGCGCAACCTCCTGAGCCCCAGTCGGTCCACGCACCATCTCCTGAGCCCCGATCGGTCCACGCATCGTCTTCTAAGCCCCGATACGTCCACACGCCTTCTCCGATCCCCGACCGGTCCGCGTGCCGCATTCTAGGCCGCGGTCCGTCCACGCGCAGTCTTCGATCACCGATCGGTCCACGCGCCGTCTCCTGAGCCCCGATCGCTCCACGCGCCGTCTCCTGAGCTCTGATCGGTCCACGATTCGTCTCCTAAGCCCCGATCGCTCCACGCGCCGTCTCCTGAGCCCGATCGGTCCAGGCATCGTCTCCTGAGCCCCGGTTGGTTCACGCGCCGTATCCGAGCCCTTATCGCTCCACGCGTCGTCTCCGAGCCCCGATCGGTCCACGCGCCGTCGCCGAGCCATGATCGGTCCACGCGCGGCCTCCTGAGCCCCGATCGGTCCACGCGCCATCGCCGAGCCGCGATCGTTCCACACGCGGCCTCCTGAGCCCCGGTCTGTTCACGCGCCGTACCCGAGCTCCAATCGGTCCACGCGACGTCTCCTGAGCACCGATCGTTCCACGCGCCGTCTCCGAGCCCCGATCGTTCCACGCGGCGTCTCCTGAGCCCCAATTGGTCCACACGCTGTGTCGTGAGCCCCGATAGGTACACGCGTCGTCTCCTACGCCCGATCGGTCCACGCGTCGTATCCTGAGCCCCGATCGTACCACGCGCCGTCTCCGAGCCGCGATCGTTCCACGCGCCGTCTCCTGAGTCCCGATCGGTCCACGCGCCATCTCCGAGCCCCGAACGGTTCACGCACCGTCTCCTGGTCCCAATCGGTCCACGCGGCGCCTCCGGAGCCCCGATCGATCCACGCGAGTCTCCTGAGCCCCAGTCGGTCCGCGCGCCGTCTCCTGAGCCCCGATTGTTCGACGCGTCGTCTCCTGAGCCCCGATCGAACCACGCGTCGTCTCCTGAGCGCCGATCGCGCCACACGCCGTTTCGTGAGCCCCGATCGGTCCACGCGTCGTCTTCAAAGCCGCGATGCCTCCACGCGCCGCCTCCGAGCCACGATCGATCCGTGCGCCGCTTCCACAACCCCGATCGGTCCACGCGTCACCTCCTGATCTCCGATCGGTCCACGCGCCGTCTCCTAAGCCCCGATCGGTCCACGCGCCGTCTCCGAGCGCCGATCGGTTGACACGCCGTCTCCTGAGCCCCGATCGTTCCACGCGCCGTCTCCGAGCCCCGATCGGTCCACGCGCCGTCTCCTAAGCCCCGCTCGGACCAAGCGCCTTCTCATAAACCCCGGTCGGTCCACGCGCCGTCTCCGAGCCCCGATCGGTCCACGCATCGTCTCCTAAGCCCCGATCGGCTAACGCGTCGACTCCGAGCCGCGATCGTTCCACGCGCCGTCCCCGATCCCCGATCGATCCACGCGCCGTCTCCGAGCGCCGATCAGTTCATGCGCCGTCACCCGAGCCCCGATCGTTCCACACGCCGTCTCCGAGCCCCGATCGGTCCACGCTTCGTCTCCTGAGCCCGGATTGTTCCACGCGTCGTCTCCTGATCCCCGATCCGTAATCGCGACGTCTCCGAGCCTCGATCGGTCCACACGCCGTGTCCGATCCCCGATCGGTCCGCGCGGCGTCTCCGGAGCCCCGATCGATCCACGCGAGTCTCCTGAGCCCCGGTCGGTCCGCGCGCCGTCATCTGAGCCCCGATCGGTCGACGCGTCGTCTCCGAAACTCGATCGGTCCACGCGCCGTCGCCGAGCCCCGATCGGTCCACGCGCGGCCTCCTGAGCCCCGGTCGGTCCACGCGCCGTCTCCGAGCCCCCATCGGTCCACGCGTTGTCTCCTAAGCCCCGATCGGTCCACGCGCCGTCTCCTGATCTCCGATCGGTCCACGTGCCGTCTCCTAAGCCCCGATCGGTCCACGTACTGTCTCCGAGCGCCGATCGGTTCACGCGCCGTCTCCTGAGCCCCGATCATTCCACGCGCCGTCTCCGAGCCCCGATCGGTCCACGCGTCGTCTCCTGAGCCCCGATCGCTCCACGCTCCGTCTCCCAGCCCCGATCGGTCCACGCGCCGTTTCCTGAGCCCCGATCGGTCCACGCGCGGTCTCCTGAGCCCCGATCGGTCCACGCGCCGTCGCCGAGCCGCGATCGGTCCACACGCGGCCTCCTAAGGCCCGATCGGTCCACGCGCCGTCGCCGAACCCCAATTGGTCCACGCGAAACCGCCTGAGCCCCAGTCGGTCCACGCGCTGTCTCCGAGCCCCGATCAGTCCACGCGTCGTCTCCGAGCCCCGATCGGTCCACGCGCCGTCTCGGAGCGCCGATTGGTTCACGCGCCGTCTCCTGAGCCCCGATCGCTCCACGCGCAGTCGCCGAGTCTCAATCGGTCCACGCGCCGTCTCCTAAGCCCCGATCGGTCCAAGCGCCTTCTGCTAAGCCCCGATCGGTCCAAGCGCCTTCTGCTAAGCCCCGATCGGTCCACGCGCCGTCTCCGAGCGCCGATCGGTTCACGCGCCGTCACCTGAGCCCCGATCGTTCCACGCGCCGTCTCCGAGCCCCGATCGATCTACGCGCCGTCTCCTAAGCCCCGATCAGTCCACGCGCCTTCTCCTCATCCCCCATCGGTCCACGCGCCGTCTCCGAGCACCGATCGGTTCACGCGCCGTCTCCTGAGCTCCGATCGTTCCACGCGCCGTCTCCGAGCCCCGATCCGTCCACGCGCCGTCTCCTGAGCCCGGATCGGTCCACGCGTCATCGCCGAATCCCCGATCCGTACACGCGTCGTCTCCGAGCCCCGATCGGTCCACGCGCCGTCTCCTGAGCCCCGATGCCTCCACGCGCCGTCTCCGAGCCACGATCCGTCCGTGCGCCGCTTCCAGAGCCCTCACGGTCCACGCGTCGTCTCCTGATCTCCGATCGGTCCACACGCCATCTCCTAAGCCCCGATCATTCCACGCGCCATCTCCGAGCCCCGATCGGTCCACGCGCCGTCTCATAAGCCCCGTTCGGACCACGCGCCTTCTCCTCAGCCCCGATCGGTCCACGCGCCGTCTCCTGAGCCCCGATCGTTCCACGCACCGTTTCCGAGCTCCGATCGGTCCACGCGTCGTCTCCTAAGCCCCGATCGGTCCAAGCGCCTTCTACTAAGCCCCGATCGGTCCACGCGCCGTCTCCTGAGCCCCGATCGGTCCACGCGCCGTCTCCGAGCGCCGATCATTTCACGTGACGTCTCCTGAGCCCTGATCGTTCCACGCGCCGTCTTCGAGCCCCGAGCGGTCCACGCGCCGTCTCCTGAGCCCCAATCGATCCACGCGCAGCCTCCTGAGCCCCGATCGGTCCACGCGCCGTCGCCGAGCCGCGATCGTTCTACGCGCCGCTCCGAGCCCCGATCGGTCCACGCGCCGTCGCCGAGCTATGATCGGTCCACGCGCGGCCTCCTGAGCCCCGATCGGTCCACGCGCCGTCGCCGAGCCGCGATCGGTCCACGCGCGGCCTCCTGAGGCCCGATTGGTTCACGCGCCGTATCCGAGCCCCAAACGGTCCACGCGTCGTTTCCTGAGCCCCGATCGGTCCACGCGCGGTCTCCTGAGCCCCGATCGGTCCACGCGCCGTCGCCGAGCCGCGATCGGTCCACACGCGGCCTCCTAAGGCCCGATCGCTCCACGCGTCGTCTCCGAGCCCCGATCGGTCCACGCGCCGTCTTCGAGCCCCGGTCGGTTCACGCATGGTTTCCTAAGCCCCAATCGGTTAACGCGCCGTCTCCGAGCCCCGATCGGTCTACGCGCCGTCGCCGAACCCCAATTGGTCCACGCGCAACCGCCTGAGCCCCAGTCGATCCACGCGCTGTCTCCGAGCCCCGATCGGTCCACGCGTAGTCTCCGAGCCCCGATCGGTCCACGCGCAGTCTCCCGAGCCCCAATCGGTCCACGCGCCGTCTCCTGAGCCCCGATCGGTCCACGCGCCGTCTCCTCAGCCCCGATTGGTCCACGCGTCGTCTCCGAGCACCGATCGTTCCACGCGCCATCTCCGAGCCCCGATCGGTCCACGCGCCGTCTCCTGAGCCCCGATCGGTCCACGCTCCGTCTCCTGAGCCCCAATCGGTCCACACCCTGTCTCGTGAGCCCCGATAGGTACACGCGCCGTCTCCGAGCCCCCATCGGTCCACGCGTTGTCTCCTAAGCCCCGATCAGTCCACGCGCCTTCTCCTCATCCCCCATCGGTCCACGCGCCGTCTCCGAGCGCCGATCGGTTCACGCGCCGTCTCCTGAGCTCCGATCGTTCCACGCGCCGTTTCCGAGCCCTGATCCGTCCACGCGCCGTCTCCTGAGCCCGGATCGGTCCACGCGTCATCGCCGAATCCCCGATCGGTCCACGCGTTGTCTCCTAAGCCCCGATCAGTCCACGCGCCTTCTCCTCATCCCCCATCGGTCCACGCGCCGTCTCCGAGCGCCGATCGGTTTACGCGCCGTCTCCTGAGCTCCGATCGTTCCACGCGCCGTTTCCGAGCCCCGATCCGTCCACGCGCCGTCTCCTGAGCCCCGATGCCTCCACGCGCCGTCTCCGAGCCACGATCCGTCCGTGCGCCGCTTCCAGAGCCCTCACGGTCCACGCGTCGTCTCCTGATCTCCGATCGGTCCACACGCCATCTCCTAAGCCCCGATCATTCCACGCGCCTTCTCCTCAGCCCCGATCGGTCCACGCGCCGTCTCCGAGCGCCGATTAGTTCACGCGCCGTCTCCTGAGCCCCGATCGCTCCACGCTCCGTCTCCCAGCCCCGATCGGTCCACGCGCCGTCTCCTGAGCCCGGATCGGTACACGCGCCGTCGCCGAACCCCAATTGGTCCACGCGCCACCGCCTGTGCCCCAGTCGGTCCACGCGCTGTCTCCGAGCCCAGATCGGTCCACGCGCCGTCTCCGAGCGCCGATCGGTTCACGCGCCGTCTCCTGAGCCCCGATCGTTCCACGCACCGTCTCCGAGCTCCGATCGGTCCACGCGTCGTCTCCTAAGCCCCGATCGGTCCAAGCGCCTTCTACTAAGCCCCGATCGGTCCACGCGCCTTCTCCTGAGCCCCGATCGGTCCACGCGCCGTCTCCGAGCGCCGATCATTTCACGTGACGTCTCCTGAGCCCTGATCGTTCCACGCGCCGTCTTCGAGCCCCGAGCGGTCCACGCGCCGTCTCCTGAGCCCCAATCGATCCACGCGCAGCCTCCTGAGCCCCGATCGGTCCACGCGCCGTCGCCGAGCCGCGATCGTTCTACGCGCCGCTCCGAGCCCCGATCGGTCCACGCGCCGTCGCCGAGCTACGATCGGTCCACGCGCGGCCTCCTGAGCCCCGATCGGTCCACGCGCCGTCGCCGAACCGCGGTCGGTCCACGCGCGGCCTCCTGAGGCCCGATTGGTTCACGCGCCGTATCCGAGCCCCAATCGGTCCACGCGCCGTTTCCTGAGCCCCGATCGGTCCACGCGCGGTCTCCTGAGCCCCGATCGGTCCACGCGCCGTCGCCGAGCCGCGATCGGTCCACACGCGGCCTCCTAAGGCCCGATCGGTCCACGCGCCGTCGCCGAACCCCAATTGGTCCACGCGAAACCGCCTGAGCCCCAGTCGGTCCACGCGCTGTCTCCGAGCCCCGATCGGTCCACGCGTCGTCTCCGAGCCCCGATCGGTCCACGCGCCGTCTCGGAGCGCCGATTGATTCACGCGCCGTCTCCTGAGCCCCGATCGCTCCACGCGCAGTCGCCGAGTCTCAATCGGTCCACGCGCCGTCTCCTAAGCCCCGATCGGTCCAAGCGCCTTCTGCTAAGCCCCGATCGGTCCAAGCGCCTTCTGCTAAGCCCCGATCGGTCCACGCGCCGTCTCCGAGCGCCGATCGGTTCACGCGCCGTCACCTGAGCCCCGATCGTTCCACGCGCCGTCTCCGAGCCCCGATCGATATACGCGCCGTCTCCTAAGCCCCGATCAGTCCACGCGCCTTCTCTTCATCCCCCA
This sequence comes from Netelia fuscicornis, assembly GCA_946811545.1. Taxonomy (NCBI): domain Eukaryota; kingdom Metazoa; phylum Arthropoda; class Insecta; order Hymenoptera; family Ichneumonidae; genus Netelia; species Netelia fuscicornis. The sequence goes on from OX328012.1 coordinate 31,211,797, forward strand.
TCGGTCCACGCGCCGTCTCCGAGCCCCGATGGGTCCACGCACTGTCTCCTGATCCCCATGGGTCCACGCGCGGCCTCCTGAGCCCCGATCGGTCCACGCGCCGTCACCGAGCCGCGATCGGTCCACGCGCGACCTCCTGAGCCCCGGTTGGTTCACGCACCGTATCCGAGCCCCCATCGGTCCACGCGTTGTCTCCGAGCCCCGATCCGTCCACGCGCCGTCGCCGTGCCATGATCGGTCCACACGAGGCTCCTGACCCCCGGTCGGTCCGCGCGCCGTCTCCTGAGCCCCGATCGGTCGACGCGTCGTTTCCTGAGCCCCGATCGATCCACGCGTCGTCTCCTGAGCCCCGATCGCTCCACGCGCCGATTTCTGAGCCCCGATCAATTGACGCGTCTTCTCCTGAACCCGGATCGCACCTCGCGCCGTCTCCTGAGCCCCGCTCGGTCCATGCGTCGTCTTCTTAGCCCCGATGCCTCCACGCGCCGTCTCCGAGCCACGATCGGTCTAGGCGCCGCTTCCTGACCCCGATCGGTCCACGCGCCGTCTCCTAAGCCCCAATCGGTCCACGCGCCGTCTCCTAAGCCGCGATCGGTCCAAGCGGCGTCTCCGAGCCCCGATCGGTCCACGCACCGTCTCCTCATCCTCATCGGTCCACGCGGCGTTTTCTGAGCACCGTTCGGTCCACGCGTCGTCTTCAAAGCCCCGATGCCTCCACGCGCCGCCTCCGAGCCACGATCGATCCGTGCGCCGCTTCCACAACCCCGATCGGTCCACGCGTCACCTCCTGATCTCCGATCGGTCCACGCGCCGTCTCCTAAGCCCCGATCGGTCCACGCGCCGTCTCCGAGCGCCGATCGGTTGACACGCCGTCTCCTGAGCCCCGATCGTTCCACGCGCCGTCTCCGAGCCCCGATCGGTCCACGCGCCGTCTCCTAAGCCCCGTTCGGACCAAGCGCCTTCTCATAAACCCCGGTCGGTCCACGCGCCGTCTCCGAGCCCCGATCGGTCCACGCATCGTCTCCTAAGCCCCGATCGGCTAACGCGTCGACTCCGAGCCGCGATCGTTCCACGCGCCGTCCCCGATCCCCGATCGATCCACGCGCCGTCTCCGAGCGCCGATCAGTTCATGCGCCGTCACCCGAGCCCCGATCGTTCCACACGCCGTCTCCGAGCCCCGATCGGTCCACGCTTCGTCTCCTGAGCCCGGATTGTTCCACGCGTCGTCTCCTGATCCCCGATCCGTAATCGCGACGTCTCCGAGCCTCGATCGGTCCACACGCCGTGTCCGATCCCCGATCGGTCCGCGCGGCGTCTCCGGAGCCCCGATCGATCCACGCGAGTCTCCTGAGCCCCGGTCGGTCCGCGCGCCGTCATCTGAGCCCCGATCGGTCGACGCGTCGTCTCCGAAACTCGATCGGTCCACGCGCCGTCGCCGAGCCCCGATCGGTCCACGCGCGGCCTCCTGAGCCCCAGTCGGTCCACGCGCCGTCTCCGAGCCCCCATCGGTCCACGCGTTGTCTCCTAAGCCCCGATCGGTCCACGCGCCGTCTCCGAGCCCCGATCGGTTCACGCATCGTCTCCTAAGCCCCGATCGGTTAACGCGCCGTCTTCGAGCGCCGAGCGGTCCACGCGCCGTCGCCGAACCCCAATTGGTCCACGCGCAACCGCCTGAGTCCCAGTCGGTCCACGCGCTGTCTCCGAGCCCCGATCGGTCCACGCGCCGTCGCCGAGCCATGATCGGTCCACGCGCGGCCTCCTGAGCCCCAATCGGTCCACGGGCCGTCGCCGATCCACGATCGGTCCGTGCGCCGTTTCCAGAGCCCTATCGGTCCACGCATCGTCTCCTGATCTCCGATCGGTCCACGTGCCGTCTCCTAAGCCCCGATCGGTCCACGCACTGTCTCCGAGCGCCGATCGGTTCACGCGCCGTCTCCTGAGCCCCGATCATTCCACGCGCCGTCTCCGAGCCCCGATCGGTCCACGCGTCGTCTCCTGAGCCCCGATCGCTCCACGCTCCGTCTCCCAGCCCCGATCGGTCCACGCGCCGTTTCCTGAGCCCCGATCGGTCCACGCGCGGTCTCCTGAGCCCCGATCGGTCCACGCGCCGTCGCCGAGCCGCGATCGGTCCACACGCGGCCTCCTAAGGCCCGATCGGTCCACGCGCCGTCGCCGAACCCCAATTGGTCCACGCGAAACCGCCTGAGCCCCAGTCGGTCCACGCGCTGTCTCCGAGCCCCGATCGGTCCACGCGTCGTCTCCGAGCCCCGATCGGTCCACGCGCCGTCTCGGAGCGCCGATTGGTTCACGCGCCGTCTCCTGAGCCCCGATCGCTCCACGCGCAGTCGCCGAGTCTCAATCGGTCCACGCGCCGTCTCCTAAGCCCCGATCGGTCCAAGCGCCTTCTGCTAAGCCCCGATCGGTCCAAGCGCCTTCTGCTAAGCCCCGATCGGTCCACGCGCCGTCTCCGAGCGCCGATCGGTTCACGCGCCGTCACCTGAGCCCCGATCGTTCCACGCGCCGTCTCCGAGCCCCGATCGATCTACGCGCCGTCTCCTAAGCCCCGATCAGTCCACGCGCCTTCTCCTCATCCCCCATCGGTCCACGCGCCGTCTCCGAGCCCCGATGGGTCCACGCACTGTCTCCTGATCCCCATGGGTCCACGCGCGGCCTCCTGAGCCCCGATCGGTCCACGCGCCGTCACCGAGCCGCGATCGGTCCACGCGCGACCTCCTGAGCCCCGGTTGGTTCACGCACCGTATCCGAGCCCCCATCGGTCCACGCGTTGTCTCCGAGCCCCGATCCGTCCACGCGCCGTCGCCGTGCCATGATCGGTCCACACGAGGCTCCTGACCCCCGGTCGGTCCGCGCGCCGTCTCCTGAGCCCCGATCGGTCGACGCGTCGTTTCCTGAGCCCCGATCGATCCACGCGTCGTCTCCTGAGCCCCGATCGCTCCACGCGCCGATTTCTGAGCCCCGATCAATTGACGCGTCTTCTCCTGAACCCGGATCGCACCTCGCGCCGTCTCCTGAGCCCCGCTCGGTCCATGCGTCGTCTTCTTAGCCCCGATGCCTCCACGCGCCGTCTCCGAGCCACGATCGGTCTAGGCGCCGCTTCCTGACCCCGATCGGTCCACGCGCCGTCTCCTAAGCCCCAATCGGTCCACGCGCCGTCTCCTAAGCCGCGATCGGTCCAAGCGGCGTCTCCGAGCCCCGATCGGTCCACGCACCGTCTCCTCATCCTCATCGGTCCACGCGGCGTTTTCTGAGCACCGTTCGGTCCACGCGTCGTCTTCAAAGCCCCGATGCCTCCACGCGCCGCCTCCGAGCCACGATCGATCCGTGCGCCGCTTCCACAACCCCGATCGGTCCACGCGTCACCTCCTGATCTCCGATCGGTCCACGCGCCGTCTCCTAAGCCCCGATCGGTCCACGCGCCGTCTCCGAGCGCCGATCGGTTGACACGCCGTCTCCTGAGCCCCGATCGTTCCACGCGCCGTCTCCGAGCCCCGATCGGTCCACGCGCCGTCTCCTAAGCCCCGTTCGGACCAAGCGCCTTCTCATAAACCCCGGTCGGTCCACGCGCCGTCTCCGAGCCCCGATCGGTCCACGCATCGTCTCCTAAGCCCCGATCGGCTAACGCGTCGACTCCGAGCCGCGATCGTTCCACGCGCCGTCCCCGATCCCCGATCGATCCACGCGCCGTCTCCGAGCGCCGATCAGTTCATGCGCCGTCACCCGAGCCCCGATCGTTCCACACGCCGTCTCCGAGCCCCGATCGGTCCACGCTTCGTCTCCTGAGCCCGGATTGTTCCACGCGTCGTCTCCTGATCCCCGATCCGTAATCGCGACGTCTCCGAGCCTCGATCGGTCCACACGCCGTGTCCGATCCCCGATCGGTCCGCGCGGCGTCTCCGGAGCCCCGATCGATCCACGCGAGTCTCCTGAGCCCCGGTCGGTCCGCGCGCCGTCATCTGAGCCCCGATCGGTCGACGCGTCGTCTCCGAAACTCGATCGGTCCACGCGCCGTCGCCGAGCCCCGATCGGTCCACGCGCGGCCTCCTGAGCCCCGGTCGGTCCACGCGCCGTCTCCGAGCCCCCATCGGTCCACGCGTTGTCTCCTAAGCCCCGATCGGTCCACGCGCCGTCTCCGAGCCCCGATCGGTTCACGCATCGTCTCCTAAGCCCCGATCGGTTAACGCGCCGTCTTCGAGCGCCGAGCGGTCCACGCGCCGTCGCCGAACCCCAATTGGTCCACGCGCAACCGCCTGAGTCCCAGTCGGTCCACGCGCTGTCTCCGAGCCCCGATCGGTCCACGCGCCGTCGCCGAGCCATGATCGGTCCACGCGCGGCCTCCTGAGCCCCAATCGGTCCACGGGCCGTCGCCGATCCACGATCGGTCCGTGCGCCGTTTCCAGAGCCCTATCGGTCCACGCATCGTCTCCTGATCTCCGATCGGTCCACGCGTTGTTTCCTAAGCCCCGATCGGTCCACGCGTCGTCTCCTAAGCCCCGATCCGTCGACGCGTCGTCTCCTGAGCCCCGATCGATCCACGCGCCGTCTCCGAGCCCCGATCGGTCCAGGCGCCGTTTCCGAGCCCCGATTGGTCCATGCGTCGTCTTCGAAGCCCCGATGTCTCCACGCGCCGTCTCCGAGCCACGATCGGTGCAGGCGCCGCTTCCTGAGCCCCGATCGGTCCACGCGCCGTCTCCTGAGCCCCGATCGGTCCACGCGTCGTCTCCGAGCACCGTTCGGTCCACGCGCCGTTTCCTGAGCCCCGATCGGTCTATGCGTCGTCTTTTAAGCCCCGATACCTCCACGCGCCGTCTACGAGCCACGATCGGTCCAGGCGCCGCTTCCTGAGCCCCGATCGGTCCACGCGTCGTCTCCTAAGCCCCGATCGGTCCACGCGCCGTCTCCTAAGCCCCGATCGATCCACGCGCCGTCTCCGAGCCCCGATCGGTCCACGCATCGTCTCCTAAGCCCCGATCGGTTAACGCGCCGTCTCCCCGCCCCGATCGGTCCACGGGCCGTCTCCTGAGCCCTGATCCGTCCACGCACGGCGTCGAGCCGCGATCGGTCCACGCGCGGCCTCCTGAGCCCCAATCGGTCCACGCGTCGTCTCCTAAGCCCCGATCGGTCCGTGCGCCGTCTCCGAGCCCCGATCGGTCCACGCACCATCTCATGCTCCCCAATCGGTCCATGCGCCGCCTCCGGAGCCCTGATCGATCCACGCGAATCTCCTGAGCTCCGGTCGGTCCTCGTACCGTCTCCGAGCCCCGATCGGTCCACGCGTTGTCTCCTAGGCCCCGATCGGTTCACGCATCGTCTCCTAAGCCCCGATCGGTTAACGCGCCGTCTCCGAGCCCCGACCGGTCCACGCGCCGTCGCCGAACCCCAATTGGTCCACGCGCAACCGCCTGAGCCCCAGTCGGTTCACGCACTGTCGCCAAACCCCGATCGGTCCACGCGTCGTCTCCGAGCCCCGATCGGTCCACGCGCCGTCGCCGAGCCATGATCGGTCCACGCGCGGGCTCCTGAGCCCCGATCGGTCCACGCGTGGTCTCCGAGCCCCGATCGGTCCACGCGCCGTCTCCTGAGCCCCGATCGGTCCACGGGCGGCCTCCTGAGCCCCGATTGGTTCACGCGCCGTATCCGAGCCCCAATTGGTCCACGCGCCGTCTCCTGAGCCCCGATCGGTCCACGCGCCGTCTCCTGAGCCCCGATCGGTCCACGCGTCGTCTCCTAAGCCCCCATTGGTCCACGTGCCGTCTCCCAGCCCCGATCGGTCCACGCGCCGTCTCCTAATCCCCAATCTGTCCACGACCCGTCTCCGGGCCCCGATCGGTGCACGTGCCGTCTCCTAAGCCCCGATCGGTCCACGCGCCGTCGCCGAACCCCAATTGGTCCACGCGAAACCGCCTGAGCCCCAGTCGGTCCAAGCACTGTGTCCGAGCCCCGATCGGTCCACGCGCCGTCTTCGAGCGCCGATCGGTCCACGCAACGTCTCCTAAGCCCCATCGGTTAACGCGCCGTCTCCTGAGCCCCGATCGTTCTACGCACCGTCTCCGAGCCCCGCTCCGTCCACGCGCAGTCGCCGAGCCCCGATCGGTTCACGCGCGGTCTCCTGAGCCCCAGTCGGTACACGCGCTGTCTCCGATCCCCGATCGGTCCACGCGTCGTCTCCTAAGCCCCGATCGTTCGACGCGTCGTCTCCTAAGCCCCGATCGGTCGACGCGTTGTCTCCTGAGCTCCGGTCGGTCCACGCGCCGTCTCCTGAGCCCCGATCGGTCCACGCGTCGTCTCCTAAGCCCCGATCGGTCCACGCGTCGTCTCCTAAGCCCCGATCCGTCGACGCGTCGTCTCCCGAGCCACGATCAATTGACGCGTCTTCTCCTGAGCCCGATGGCTCCTCGCGCCGTCTCCTGAGCCCCGATCGGTCCACGCGTCGTGTCCGAGCTCCGATCGGTCCATACGCCGTTTCGTGAGCCCCGATCAGTCCATGCGTCGTCTTCTTAGTCCCGATGCCTCCACGCGCCGTCGCCGAGCCACGATCGGTCCAGGCGCCGCTTCCTGAGCCCCGATCGGTCCACGCCCCGTATCCTAAGCCCCGATCGGTACACGGGCCGTCTCTGAGCGCCGATAAGTTCAAGCGCCGTCTCCTGAGCCCCGATCGTTCCACGCGGCGTCTCCGAGCCCCGATCGATCCACGCGCCATCTCCTGAGCCCCGATCGGTCGACGCGCCGTCTCCTGAGTCCCGATCGGTCCACGCGCCATCTCCGAGCCCCGAACGGTTCACGCACCGTCTCCTGGTCCCAATCGGTCCACGCGGCGCCTCCGGAGCCCCAATCGATCCACGCGAGTCTCCTGAGCCCCAGTCGGTCCGCGCGCCGTCTCCTGAGCCCCGATTGTTCGACGCGTCGTCTCCTGAGCCCCGATCGAACCACGCGTCGTCTCCTGAGCGCCGATCGCGCCACACGCCGTTTCCTGAGCCCCGATCGGTCCACGCGTCGTCTTCAAAGCCGCGATGCCTCCACGCGCCGTCTCCGAGCCACGATCGGTCCGTGCGCTGCTTCCACAACCCCGATCGGTCCACGCGTCACCTCCTGATCTCCGATCGGTCCACGCGCCGTCTCCTAAGCCCCGATCGGTCCACGCGCCGTCTCCGAGCGCCGATCGGTTGACGCGCCGTCTCCTGAGCCCCGATCGTTCCACGCGCCGTCTCCGAGCCCCGATCGGTCCACGCGCCGTCTCCTAAGCCCCGTTCGGACCAAGCGCCTTCTCATAAACCCCGGTCGGTCCACGCGCCGTCTCCTAAGCCCCGATCGGTCCACGCACTGTCGCGAGCGCCGATCGGTTCACGCGCCGTCTCCTGAGCCCCAGTCGGTACACGCGCTGTCTCCCAGCCCCGATCGGTCCACGCATCGTCTCCTAAGCCCCGCTCGGTTAACGCGTCGTTTCGGAGCCCCGATCGGTCTACGCGCCGTCTCCGAGCCCCGATCGGTCCACGCGTCGTCTCCTGAGCCCCGATCGTTCCACGCGCCGTCTCCGAGCGTCGATCGGTCCACGCGCCGTCTCCTGAGCCCCGATCGCTCCACGCGCCGTCTCCTGAGCTCTGATCGGTCCACGATTCGTCTCCTAAGCCCCGATCGCTCCACGCGCCGTCTCCTGAGCCCGATCGGTCCAGGCATCGTCTCCTGAGCCCCGGTTGGTTCACGCGCCGTATCCGAGCCCCTATCGCTCCACGCGTCGTCTCCGAGCCCCGATCGGTCCACGCGCCGTCTCCAAGCCCCGATCCGTCGCCGCGTCGTGTCCTGAGCCCCGATCAATTGACGCGTCTTCTCCTGAGCCCCGATCGCTCCTCGCGCCGTCTCCTGGACCCCGATCATTCCACGCGCCTTCTCCTAATCCACGATCGGTCCACGCGCCGTCTCCGAGCCCCAGTCGGTCCATGCGCTGTCTCCGAGCACCGATCGGTCTACGCGTCGTCTCCGTGCCCCGATCGGTCCACGCGCCGTCTCCGAGCGCCGATCAGTTCATGCGCCGTCGCCGAGCCATGATCGGTCCACGCGCAGCCTCCTGAGCCCCAATCGGTCCACGGGCCGTCGCCGATCCACGATCGGTCCACGCGCCGTCTCTTGAGCCCCAATCGATCCACGCGCAGCCTCCTGAGCGCCGATCGGTGCACGCGCCGTCGCCGAGCCGCGATCGTTCTACGCGCCGCTCCGAGCCCCGATCGGTCCACGCGCCGTCGTCCAGCTATGATCGGTCCACGCGCTGCCTCCTGAGCCCCGATCGGTCCACGCGCCGTCGCCGAGCCGCGATCGGTCCACGCGCGGCCTCCTGAGGCCCGATTGGTTCACGCGCCCTATCCGAGCCCCAATCGGTCCACGCGCCGTTTCCTGAGCCCCGATCGGTCCACGCGCGGTCTCCTGAGCCCCGATCGGTCCACCCGCCGTCGCCGAGCCGCGATCGGTCCACACGCGGCCTCCTAAGGCCCGATCGGTCCACGCGCCGTCGCCGAACCCCAATTGGTCCACGCGAAACCGCCTGAGCCCCAGTCGGTCCACGCGCTGTCTCCGAGCCCCGATCGGTCCACGCGTCGTCTCCGAGCCCCGATCGGTCCACGCGCCGTCTTCGAGCCCCGGTCGGTTCACGCATGGTTTCCTAAGCCCCAATCGGTTAACGCGCCGTCTCCGAGCCCCGATCGGTCTACGCGCCGTCGCTGAACCCCAATTGGTCCACGCGCAACCGCCTGAGCCCCAGTCGATCCACGCGCTGTCTGCGAGCCCCGATCGGTCCACGCGTCGTCTTCTAAGCCCAGATGCCTCCTTGCGCTGTCTCCCAACCACGATCGGTGCAGGCGCCGCTTCCTGAACCCCGATCGGTCCACGCGTTTTCTCCTAAGCCCCGATCGGTCCACGCGTCGTCTCCTCAGCCCCGATCGGTCGACGCGTCGTCTCCGAGCGCCGATCGGTGCACGCGCCGTCTCCTGAACCCCGATCGTTCCACACGCCGCCTCCTAAGCCCCGATCGGTCTAGGCGTCGTCTCCTAAGCCCCGACCGGTCCAGGCGCCGTCTCCTGAGCCCCGATCGTTCCACGCGCCGGCTCCGAGCCCCGTTCGGTCCACGCGCCGTCTCCTCAGCCCCGATCGGTCCACGCGTTGGCTCCTAAGCCTCGATAGGTCCACGCGCGGCCTCCTTAGCCCCGGTCGGTCCACGCGCCGACTCCGAGCCCCGATCGGTCCACGCATCGTCACCTAAGATCCGATCGGTTAACGCACCGTCTCCCCGCCCCGATCGGTCCACGCGCCGTCTCCTGAGCCCCGATACATCCGCGCGCAGTCGCCGAGCCCCGATCAGTCCACGCGCGGCCTCCTGAGCCCCGGTCGGTTCACGCGCCGTCTCCCCGCCGCGATCGGACCACGCGCCTTCTCCTGAGCCCTGATCCGTCCACGCGCGGCGTCGAGCCGCGATCGGTCCACGCGCGGCCTCCTGAGCCCCAATCGGTCCACGCGTCGTCTCCTAAGCCCCGATCGGTCCGTGCGCCGTCTCCGAGCCCCGATCGGTCGACGCACCATCTCATGCTCCCCAATCGGTCCATGCGCCGCCTCCGGAGCCCTAATCGATCCACGCGAATCTCCTGAGCTCCGGTCGGTCCTCGTACCGTCTCCGAGCCCCGATCGGTCCACGCGTTGTCTCCTAGGCCCCGATCGGTTCACGCATCGTCTCCTAAGCCCCGATCGGTTAACGCGCCGTCTCCAAGCCCCGACCGGTCCACGCGCCGTCGCCGAACCCCAATTGGTCCACGCGCAACCGCCTGAGCCCCAGTCGGTTCACGCACTGTCGCCGAACCCCGATCGGTCCACGCGTCGTCTCCGAGCCCCGATCGGTCCACGCGCCGTCGCCGAGCCATGATCGGTCCACGCGCGGCCTCCTGAGCCCCGATCGGTCCACGCGTGGTCTCCGAGCCCCGATCGGTCCACGCGCCGTCGCCGAGCCATGACGGGTCCACGCGCGGCCTCCTGAGCCCCGATCGGTCCACGCGCCGTCTCCTGAGCCCCGATCGGTCCACGGGCGGCCTCCTGAGCCCCGATTGGTTCACGTGCCGTATCCGAGCCCCAATTGGTCCACGCGCCGTCTCCTGAGCCCCGATCGGTCCACGCGCCGTCTCCTGAGCCCCGATCGGTCCACGCGTCGTCTCCTAAGCCCCCATTGGTCCACGTGCCGTCTCCCAGCCCCGATCGGTCCACGCGCCGTCTCCTAATCCCCAATCTGTCCACGACCCGTCTCCGGGCCCCGATCGGTGCACGTGCCGTCTCCTAAGCCCCGATCGGTCCACCCGCCGTCGCCGAACCCCAATTGGTCCACGCGAAACCGCCTGAGCCCCAGTAGGTCCAAGCACTGTGTCCGAGCCCCGATCGGTCCACGCGCCGTCTTCGAGCGCCGATCGGTCCACGCAACGTCTCCTAAGTCCCATGGGTTAACGCGCCGTCTCCTGAGCCCCGATCGTTCTACGCACCGTCTCCGAGCCCCGCTCCGTCCACGCGCAGTCGCCGAGCCCCGATCGGTTCACGCGCGGTCTCCTGAGCCCCAGTCGGTACACGCGCTGTCTCCGATCCCCGATCGGTCCACTCGTCGTCCCCTAAGCCCCGATCGTTCGACGCGTCGTCTCCTAAGCCCCGATCGGTCGACGCGTTGTCTCCTGAGCTCCGGTCGGTCCACGCGCCGTCTCCTGAGCCCCGATCGGTCCACGCGTCGTCTCCTAAGCCCCGATCGGTCCACGCGTCGTCTCCTAAGCCCCGATCCGTCGACGCGTCGTCTCCCGAGCCACGATCAATTGACGCGTCTTCTCCTGAGCCCGATGGCTCCTCGCGCCGTCTCCTGAGCCCCGATCGGTCCACGCGTCGTGTCCGAGCTCCGATCGGTCCATACGCCGTTTCCTGAGCCCCGATCGGTCCATGCGTCGTCTTCTTAGCCCCGATGCCTCCACGCGCCGTCGCCGAGCCACGATCGGTCCAGGCGCCGCTTCCTGAGCCCCCATCGGTCCACGCGCCGTCTCCTAAGCCCCTATCGGTCCACGCGCCGTCTCCGAGCGCCGATCGGTTCACGCGCCGTCTCCTGAGCCCCGATCGTTCCACGCGCCGTCTCCGAGCCCCGATCCGTCCACGCGCCGTCTCCTGAGCCCGGATCGGTCCACGCGCCGTCGCCGAGCCACGATCGGTCCACGCGCGGCCTCCTGAGCCCCGATCGGTCCACGCGCCGTCGCCGAGCCGCGATCGGTTCACGCGCGGTCTCCGGAGCCCCGGTCGGTTCACGCGCCGTCTCCTGAGCCCCGATCGGTCCACGCGTCGTTCCCTAAGCCCCGATCGATCCACGCTCAGTCTCCAGAGCCGCGATCGGTCCACGCGCCGTCTCCTGAGCCCCGATCGGTCGACGCGTCGTCTTCTGAGCCTCGATCGATCCACGCGTCGTCTCCTGAGCCCCAACCGCTCCACACGCTGTTACCTGAGCCCCCATCGGTCCACGCGCCGTCTCCTAAGCCCCTATCGGTCCACGCGCCGTCTCCGAGCGCCGATCGGTTCACGCGCCGTCTTCTGAGCCCCGATCGTTCCACGCGCCGTCTCCGAGCCCCGATCCGTCCACGCGCCGTCTCCTGAGCCCGGATCGGTCCACGCGCCGTCGCCGAGCCACGATCGGTCCACGCGCGGCCTCCTGAGCCCCGATCGGTCCACGCGCCGTCGCCGAGCCACGATCGGTCCACGCGCGGCCTCCTGAGCCACGATCGGTCCAGGCGCCGCTTCCTGAGCCCCCATCGGTCCACGCGCCGTTTCCGAGCCCCGATCAGTCCATGCGTCGTCTCCGAGCCCCGTTCGGTCCACGCGCCGTCGCCGAGCCATGATCATTCCACGCGCGGCCTCCAGAGCCCCGATCGGTACACGCGCCGTCGCCGAGCCGCGATCGGTCCACGCGCCGTCGCCCAACCCGCCGAACCCCAATTGGTCCACGCGCAACCTCCTGAGCCCCAGTCGGTCCACGCGCCATCTCCTGAGCCCCGATCGGTCCACGCATCGTATTCTAAGCCCCGATACGTCCACACGCCTTCTCCGATCCCCGACCGGTCCGCGTGCCGCATTCTAAGCCGCGGTCCGTCCACGCGCAGTCTTCGATCACCGATCGGTCCACGCGCCGTCTCCTGAGCCCCAATCGCTCCACGCGCCGTCTCCTGACCTCTGATCGGTCCACGATTCGTCTCCTAAGCCCCGATCCCTCCACGCGCCGTCTCCTGAGCCCGATCGGTCCAGGCATCGTCTCCTGAGCCCCGGTTGGTTCGCGCCGTATCCGAGCCCCTATCGCTCCACGCGTCGTCTCCGAGCCCCGATCGGTCCACGCGCCGTCGCCGAGCCATGATCGCTCGACGCCCGGCCTCCTGAGCCCCGATCGGTCCACGCGCCGTCTCCAAGCCCCGATCCGTCGCCGCGTCGTGTCCTGAGCCCCGATCAATTGACGCGTCTTCTCCTGAGCCCCGATCGCTCCTCGCGCCGTCTCCTGAACCCCGATCATTCCACGCGCCTTCTCCTAAGCCACGATCGGTCCACGCGCCGTCTCCGAGCCCCAGTCGGTCCACGCGCTGTCTCCGAGCACCGATCGGTCTACGCGTCGTCTCCGTGCCCCGATCGGTCCACGCGCCGTCGCCGAGCCATGATCGGTCCACGCGCGGCCTCCTGAGCCCCGATCGGTCCACGCGCCGTCGCCGAGCCGCGATCGGTCCACACGCGGCCTCCTGAGCCCCGGTCTGTTCACGCGCCGTACCCGAGCTCCAATCGGTCCACGCGCCGTCTCCTGAGCACCGATCGTTCCACGCGCCGTCTCCGAGCCCCGATCGTTCCACGCGGCGTCTCCTGAGCCCCAATTGGTCCACACGCTGTATCGTGAGCCCCGATAGGTACACGCGTCGTCTCCTACGCCCGATCGGTCCACGCGTCGTATCCTGAGCCCCGATCGTACCACGCGCCGTCTCCGAGCCGCGATCGTTCCACGCGCCGTCTCCTGAGTCCCGATCGGTCCACGCGCCATCTCCGAGCCCCGAAAGGTTCACGCACCGTCTCCTGGTCCCAATCGGTCCACGCGGCGCCTCCGGAGCCCCGATCGATCCACGCGAGTCTCCTGAGCCCCAGTCGGTCCGCGCGCCGTCTCCTGAGCCCCGATTGTTCGACGCGTCGTCTCCTGAGCCCCGATCGAACCACGCGTCGTCTCCTGAGCGCCGATCGCGCCACACGCCGTTTCCTGAGCCCCGATCGGTCCACGCGTCGTCTTCAAAGCCGCGATGCCTCCACGCGCCGTCTCCGAGCCACGATCGGTCCGTGCGCCGCTTCCACATCCCCGATCGGTCCACGCGTCACCTCCTGATCTCCGATCGGTCCACGCGCCGTCTCCTAAGCCCCGATCGGTCCACGCGCCGTCTCCGAGCGCCGATCGGTTGACGCGCCGTCTCCTGAGCCCCGATCGTTCCACGCGCCGTCTCCGAGCCCCGATCGGTCCACGCGCCGTCTCCTAAGCCCCGTTCGGACCAAGCGCCTTCTCATAAACCCCGGTCGGTCCACGCGCCGTCTCCGAGCCCCGATCGGTCCACGCATCGTCTCCTAAGCCCCGATCGGCTAACGCGTCGACTCCGAGCCGCGATCGTTCCACGCGCCGTCCCCGATCCCCGATCCGTACACGCGTCGTCTCCGAGCCCCGATCGGTCCACGCGCCGTCTCCTGAGCCCCGATCGCTCCACGCTCCGTCTCCCAGCCCCGATCGGTCCACGCGCCGTCTCCTGAGCCCGGATCGGTACACGCGCCGTCGCCGAACCCCAATTGGTCCACGCGCCACCGCCTGTGCCCCAGTCGGTCCACGCGCTGTCTCCGAGCCCAGATCGGTCCACGCGCCGTCTCCGAGCGCCGATCGGTTCACGCGCCGTCTCCTGAGCCCCGATCGTTCCACGCACCGTCTCCGAGCTCCGATCGGTCCACGCGTCGTCTCCTAAGCCCCGATCGGTCCAAGCGCCTTCTACTAAGCCCCGATCGGTCCACGCGCCTTCTCCTGAGCCCCGATCGGTCCACGCGCCGTCTCCGAGCGCCGATCATTTCACGTGACGTCTCCTGAGCCCTGATCGTTCCACGCGCCGTCTTCGAGCCCCGAGCGGTCCACGCGCCGTCTCCTGAGCCCCAATCGATCCACGCGCAGCCTCCTGAGCCCCGATCGGTCCACGCGCCGTCGCCGAGCCGCGATCGGTCCACGCGCGGCCTCCTGAGGCCCGATTGGTTCACGCGCCGGATCCGAGCCGCGATCGGTCCACGCGCCGTCGCCGAGCTATGATCGGTCCACGCGCGGCCTCCTGAGCCCCGATCGGTCCACGCGCCGTCGCCGAGCCGCGATCGGTCCACGCGCGGCCTCCTGAGGCCCGATTGGTTCACGCGCCGGATCCGAGCCCCAAACGGTCCACGCGCCGTTTCCTGAGCCCCGATCGGTCCACGCGCGGTCTCCTGAGCCCCGATCGGTCCACGCGCCGTCGCCGAGCCGCGATCGGTCCACACGCGGCCTCCTAAGGCCCGATCGGTCCACGCGTCGTCTCCGAGCCCCGATCGGTCCACGCGCCGTCTTCGAGCCCCGGTCGGTTCACGCATGGTTTCCTAAGCCCCAATCGGTTAACGCGCCGTCTCCGAGCCCCGATCGGTCTACGCGCCGTCGCCGAACCCCAATTGGTCCACGCGAAACCGCCTGAGCCACAGTCGATCCACGCGCTGTCTCCGAGCCCCGATCGGTCCACGCGTAGTCTCCGAGCCCCGATCGGTCCACGCGCCGTCTCCGCGCCCCGATCGGTCCACGCGCCGTCTCCTGAGCCCCGATCGGTCCACGCGTTGTTTCCTAAGCCCCGATCGGTCCACGCGTCGTCTCCTAAGCCCCGATCCGTCGACGCGTCGTCTCCTGAGCCCCGATCGATCCACGCGCCGTCTCCGAGCCCCGATCGGTCCAGGCGCCGTTTCCGAGCCCCGATTGGTCCATGCGTCGTCTTCGAAGCCCCGATGCCTCCACGCGCCGTCTCCGAGCCACGATCGGTGCAGGCGCCGCTTCCTGAGCCCCGATCGGTCCACGCGCCGTCTCCTGAGCCCCGATCGGTCCACGCGTCGTCTCCGAGCACCGTTCGGTCCACGCGCCGTTTCCTGAGCCCCGATCGGTCTATGCGTCGTCTTTTAAGCCCCGATACCTCCACGCGCCGTTTACGAGCCACGATCGGTCCAGGCGCCGGTTCCTGAGTCCCGATCGGTCCACGCGTCGTCTCCTAAGCCCCGATCGGTCCACGCGCCGTCTCCTAAGCCCCGATAGGTACACGCGTCGTCTCCTACACCCCGATGGGTCCACGCGTCGTCTCCTAAGCCCCGATCGGTCCACGCGCCGTCTCCGAGCCCCGATCGGTCCACGCGCCGTCTCCGAGCCCCGATGGGTCCACGCACTGTCTCCTGATCCCCATGGGTCCACGCGGCGCCTCCGGAGCCCCGAACGATCCACGCGAGGATCCTGAGCCCCGATCGATCCACGCATCGTCTCCTAAGCCCCAATCGGTTAACGCGCCGTCTCCGAGCCCCAATCGGTCCACGCGCCGTCTCCTGAACCCCGATCGTTCCACGCGCCTTCTCCTAAGCCACGATCGGTCAGCGCCGTCTCCGAGCGCCGATCGGTGCACGCGTCGTCTCCGAGCACCGTTCGGTCCACGCGCCGTTTCCTGAGCCCCGATCGGTCCACGCGTCGTCTCCGAGCACCGTTCGGTCCACGCGCCGTTTCCTGAGCCCCGATCGGTCTATGCGTCGTCTTTTAAGCCCCGATACCTCCATGCGCCGTTTACGAGCCACGATCGGTCCAGGCGCCGGTTCCTGAGCCCCGATCGGTCCACGCGTCGTCTCCTAAGCCCCGATCGGTCCACGCGCCGTCTCCTAAGCCCCGATAGGTACACGCGTCGTCTCCTACACCCCGATGGGTCCACGCGTCGTCTCCTAAGCCCCGATCGGTCCACGCGCCGTCTCCGAGCCCCGATGGGTCCACGCACTGTCTCCTGATCCCCATGGGTCCACGCGCGGCCTCCTGAGCCCCGATCGGTCCACTCGCCGTCACCGAGCCGCGATCGGTCCACGCGCGACCTCCTGAGCCCCGGTTGGTTCACGCACCGTATCCGAGCCCCCATCGGTCCACGCGTTGTCTCCGAGCCCCGATCCGTCCACGCGCCGTCGCCGTGCCCTGATCGGTCCACACGAGGCTCCTGACCCCCGGTCGGTCCGCGCGCCGTCTCCTGAGCCCCGATCGGTCGACGCGTCGTTTCCTGAGCCCCGATCGATCCACGCGTCGTCTCCTGAGCCCCGATCGCTCCACGCGCCGATTTCTGAGCCCCGATCAATTGACGCGTCTTCTCCTGAACCCGGATCGCACCTCGCGCCGTCTCCTGAGCCCCGCTCGGTCCATGCGTCGTCTTCTTAGCCCCGATGCCTCCACGCGCCGTCTCCGAGCCACGATCGGTCTAGGCGCCGCTTCCTGACCCCGGTCGGTTCACGCGCCGTCTCCCCGCCCCGATCGGTCCACGCGCCGTCTCCTGAGCCCTGATCCGTCCACGCACGGCGTCGAGCCGCGATCGGTCCACGCGCGGCCTCCTGAGCCCCAATCGGTCCACGCGTCGTCTCCTAAGCCCCGATCGGTCCGTGCGCCGTCTCCGAGCCCCGATCGGTCCACGCACCATCTCATGCTCCCCAATCGGTCCATGCGCCGCCTCCGGAGCCCTGATCGATCCACGCGAATCTCCTGAGCTCCGGTCGGTCCTCGTACCGTCTCCGAGCCCCGATCGGTGCACGTATCGTCTCCGAAGCCCCGATCGGTCCACGCGCCGTCCCCTGAGCCCCGATCGGTCCACGCGTCGTCTCCTAAGCCCCGATCGGTTCACGCGCCGTATCCGAGCCCCAATCGGTCCACGCGCCGTCTCCTAAGCTCCAATCGGTCCACGTGCCGTCCCCTGAGCCCCGATACGTCGACGCGCAGACGCCGAGCCCCGATCGGTCCACGCGCTGTCTCCTGAGCCCCGATAGGTACACGCGTCGTCTCCTACACCCCGATCGGTCCACGCGTCGTCTCCTAAGCCCCGATCGGTCCACGCGCCGTCTCCGAGCCCCGATGGGTCCACGCACTGTCTCCTGATCCCCATGGGTCCACGCGGCGCCTCCGGAGCCCCGAACGATCCACGCGAGGATCCTGAGCCCCGATCGATCCACGCATCGTCTCCTAAGCCCCAATCGGTTAACGCGCCGTCTCCGAGCCCCAATCGGTCCACGCGCCGTCTCCTGAACCCCGATCGTTCCACGCGCCTTCTCCTAAGCCACGATCGGTCAGCGCCGTCTCCGAGCGCCGATCGGTGCACGCGCCGTCGCACGAGCCGCGATCGGTCCACGCGCGGCCTCCTGAGCCCCGGTTGCTTCACGTGCCGTATCCGAGCCCCAATTGGTCCACGCACCGTCTCCTGAGCCCCGATCGGTCCACGCGCCGTCTCCTGAGCTCCGATCGCTCCACACGCCGTTTTCTGAGCACCGTTCGGTCCATGCGTCGTCTTCTAAGCCCCGATGCCTCCACGCGCCGTCTCCGAGCCGCGATCGGTGCAGGCGCCGTCTCCCCGCCCCGATTGGTCCACACGCCGTCTCCTGAGCCCCGATCATTCCACGCGCCGTCTCCGAACCCCGATCGGTCCACGCGCCGTCTCCGAGCCGCGATCGGTAAACGCGCCGTCACCAAGCCCCGATCCGTACACGCGTCGTCTCCGAGCCCCGATGGGTCCACGCGCCGTCGCCGAGCCTCGATCGGTCCACGCGCAGCCTCCTAAGCACCGGTCGGTTCACGCGCTATCTCCGAGCCGCGATCGGTCCACGCGCCGTCTCCTGAGCCCCGATACGTCCACGCGCAGTCGCCGAGCCCCGATCGGTCCACGCGCGGTCTCCTGAGCCCCGATCTGTCCACGCGCCGTCTCCGAGCCCCGATCGGTCCACGCGTCGTCTCCGAGCCCTGATCGGTCCACGCGCCGTCTCCTGAGCCCCAATCGGTCCACTCGCTGTCTCCTGATCCCCGATCGGTACACGCGTCGTCTCCTACGCCCCGATCGGTCCCCGCGCCGCCTTCGTGCCCCGATCGGTCCACGCACCGCCTCCTGATCCCCATCGGTCCACGCGCCGTCTCCTGAGCCACGATCGATCCACATGCCGTCTCCGAGCCCCGATCGGTCCGCGTGCCGCATTCCAAGCCACGGTCCATCCACGCGCCGTCTCCGAGCCCCGAAGGGTCCACGCGCAGCCTCCTGAGCCCCGATCGGTCCACGCGCCGTCCCCGAGCCCCGATCGGTCCACGCGCTGTCTCCTGAGCCCCGATAGGTACACGCGTCGTCTTCTAAGCCCCGATCGATCCACGCGTCGTCTCCTGAGCCCCGATCGCGCCACACGCCGTTTCCTGAGCCCCGATCCGTCCACGCGCCGTCTCCTAAGCCCCGTTCGGTCCAAGCGCCTTCTCCTAAAGCCCGGTCCGTCCACGCGCCGTCTCCGAGCCCCGATCGGTCCACGCATCGTCTCCTAAGCCCCGATCGGCTAACGCGTCGACTCCGAGCCGCCATCGTTCCACGCGCCGTCCCCGATCCCCGATCGATCCACGCGCCGTCTCCGAGCCCCGATCGGTCCACGCTTCGTCTCCTGATCCCGGATCGTTCCACGCGTCGTCTCCTGATCCCCGATCCGTAATCGCGTCGTCTCCGAGCCTCGATCGGTCCACACGCCGTGTCCGATCCCCGATCGGTCCGCGTACCGCATTCTGAGCCGCGGTCCGTCCACGCGCCGTCTCCGAGCACCGATCGGTCCACGCGCCGTCTCAGAGCGCCGATCATTTCACGCCCCGTCTCCTGAGCTCCGATCGGTCCACGCGCGGTCTCCTGAGCCGCGGTCGGTCCACGCGCCGTCTCCGAGCCCCGGTCGGTTCACGCGCCGTCTCCGAGCCCCGATGGGTCCACGCGCAGTCTCCTGAGCCCCGGTCGGTCCACGCGCCGTCGCCGAACCCCAATTCGTCCACGGGCAACCTCCTGAGACCCAGTCGGTCCACGCGCCGTCTCCTGAGCCCCGATCGGTCCACGTATCGTCTCCTACGCCCCGATCGGTCCACGCGTCGTCTCCTAAGCCCCGAACGGTCCACGCGCCGTCTCCGAGCCCCGATCGGTCCACGCACCGTCTCCTGATCCCCATCGGTCCACGCGGCGCCTCCGGAGCCCCGACCGATCCACACGAGTCTCCTGAGCCCCGGTCGCTCCACGCGCCGTCTCCGAGCGCCGATTGGGGCACGCGCCGTCTCCTGAGCCCCGATCGGTCCACGCGTCGTCTCCAAAGCCCTGATTGGTCCACGTGCCGTCTCCGAGCCCCGATCGGTCCACGCGCCGTCTCCTGAACCCCGATACGTCCACACACAGTCGCCGAGCCCCGATTGGTCCACGCGCCGTAGCCGAGCCTCCATCGGTCCACGCGCGGCCTCCTGAGCCGCGGTCGGTCCACGCGCCGACTCCGAGCTCCGATCGGCCCACGCGCCGTCTCCTAATCACCGATCGGTCCAAGCGCCGTCTCCGAGCCCCGATCGGTCCACGTATCGTCTCCTAAGCCCCGATCGGTCCACACGCCGTCTCCGAGCCCCGATGGGTCCACGCGTCGCCTCCTGAGCCCCGGTCGGTCCACGCGCCGTCTCCTGAGCCCCGATCGGTCCACCCGTCGTCTTCTAAGCCCCGATCGGTCCACGCGTCGTCTCCTAAGCCCCGATCGGTCCACGCGCCGTCTCCTGAGCCCCGATCGTTCCACGCGCCGTGTCCGAGCCCCGATCGATCCACGCGCCGTCTCCTGAGCCCAAATCGGTCCACACGCTGTCTCGTGAGCCCCGATAGGTACACGCGTCGTCTCCTACGCCCCGATCGGTCCACGCGTAGTCTCCTAAGCCCCGTTCGGTTAACGCGTCGTTTCCGAGCCCCGATCGGTCCACGCGTCGTCTCCTGAGCCCCAATTAGTCCATGCGCCGTCTCCTAAGCCCCGATCCGTCCACGGGCCGTGTCCGAGCTCCGATCGGTCCACGCGTCGTCTCCGAGCCCTGATCGGTCCACGCGCCATCGCCGAGACCCGATCGGTCCACACCCCTTCTCCTGAGCCCCGATCTGTCGACGCGTCGTCTCCTAAGCCCCGACCGGTGCACGCGCCGTCTCCTGTGCCCCGATCGATTCACGTGCCGTCTCCTAAGCCCCGATCGGTCCACCCGTCGTCTCTTAAGCCCCAATCGGTCCACGCGCCCTCTCCGAGCGCCGATCATTTCACGCGCCGTCTCCTGAGCCCCGGTCGGTCCGCGCGCCGTCACCTGAGCCCCGATCGGTCGACGCGTCGTCTTCTGAGCCCCGATCGGTCCACGCGCCGTCTCCGAGCGCCGATCGGTTCACGCGCCGTCTCCTGAGCCCCGATCGTTCCACGCGCCGTCTCCGAGCGCCGATCGGTTCACGCGCCGTCACCTGAGCCCCGATCGTTCCACGCGCCGTCTCCGAGCCCCGATCGGTCTACGCGCCGTCTCCTAAGCCCCGATCAGTCCACGCGCCTTCTCCTCATCCCCCATCGGTCCACGCGCCGTCTCCGAGCGCCGATCGGTTCACGCGCCGTCTCCTGAGCTCCGATCGTTCCACGCGCCGTCTCGGAGCCCCGATCCGTCCACGCGCCGTCTCCTGAGCCCGGATCGGTCCACGCGTCATCGCCGAATCCCCGATCCGTACACGCGTCGTCTCCGAGCCTCGATCGGTCGACGCGCAGTCGCGGAGCCCCGATCGGTCCAGGCGTGGCCTCCTGAGCCCCGGTCGGTTCACGCGCCGTCTCCGAGCCCCGAGCGATCCACGCGTCGTCTTCGAAGCCCAGATGCCTCCTCGCGCCGTCTCCGAGCCACGATCGGTCCAGGCGCTGCTTCCTGAGCCCCAATCGGTCCACGCGCCGTCTTCGAGCCCCGGTCGGTTCACGCATGGTCTCCTAAGCCCCAATCGGTTAATGCGCCGTCTCCGAGCCCCGATCGGTCCACGCGCCATCGCCGAACCCCAATTGGTCCACGCGCAACCGCCTGAGCCCCAGTCGGTCCACGCGCTGTCTCCGAGCCCCGATCGGCCCACGCCCCGTCGCCGAGTCATGATCTGTCCACGCGCGGCCTCCTGAGACCCGATCGGTCCACGCGCCGTCTTCGAGCCCCGATCGGTCCACGCGCCGTCTCCTAAGCCCCGATCGATCGAGGCGTCGTTCCCTAAGCCCCGATCCATCCACGCGCTGTCTCCTAAGTCCCGATCAGTCCAGGCCCCGTCTCCGAGCGCCGATCGGTTCACGCGCCGTCTCCTGAGAACGATCCGTCCACGCGCCGTCTCCTGAGCCCCGATCGGTCGACGCGCCGTCTCCTGAGTCCCGATCCGTCCACTCACTGTCTCCTGAGCCCCGGTCGGTCCACGCGCCGCCTCCTGCGCTCTGATCGGTCCACGCGCCGTCTCCTGAGCCCCGATCGGTCGACGCGCCGTCTCGTGAGCCCCGATCGGTCCACGCGCCGTCTCCGAGCGCCGAGCGGTCAACGCGCCGTCGCCGAACCCCAATTCGTCCACGCGCAGCCGCCTGAGTCCCAGTCGGTCCACGCGCTGTCTCCGAGCCCCGATCGGTCCACGCGCCGTCTCCTAAGCCGCGATCCGTCCACGGGCCGTCTCCGAGCTGCTATCGGTAAACGCGCCGTCACCAAGCCCTGATCTGTACACGCGTCGTCTCCGAGCCCCGATCGGTCCACGCGCCGTCGCCGAGCCTCGATCGGTCCACGCACCGTCTCCTGAGCCCCGATCGGTCCACGCGCCGTCTCCTAAGCCGCGATCCGTCCACGGGCCGTCTCCGAGCTGCTATCGGTAAACGCGCCGTCACCAAGCCCTGATCTGTGCACGCGTCGTCTCCGAGCCCCGATCGGTCCACGCGCCGTCGCCGAGCCTCGATCGGTCCACGCGCAGCCTCCTGAGCCCCGATCGGTTCACGCGCCGGCTCCGAGCCCGATCGGTCCACGCATCGTCTCCTAAGCCCCGTTCGGTTAACGTGCCGTCTCCGAGCCCCGATCGGTCCACGCGCCGTCTCCAAGCCCCGATCCGTCGCCGCGTCGTGTCCTGAGCCCCGATCAATTGACGCGTCTTCTCCTGAGCCCCGATCGCTCCTCGCGCCGTCTCCTGAACCCCGATCGTTCCACGCGCCTTCTCCTAAACCGCGATCGGTCCACGCGCCGTCTCCGAGCCCCAGTCGGTCCACGCGCTGTCTCCGAGCACCGATCGGTCCACGCGGCGCCTCTGGAGCCCCGATCGATCCACGCGAGTCCCCTGAGCCCCAGTCGGTCCGCGCGCCGTCTCCTGAGCCCCGATTGTTCGACGCGTCGTCTCCTGAGCCCCGATCGATCCACGCGTCATCTCCTGAGCCCCGATCGTACCACACGCCGTTTCCTGAGCCCCGATCGGTCCACGCGTCATCTTCAAAGCACCGATGCCTCCACGCGCCGTCTCCGAGCCACGATCGGTCCGTGCGCCGCTTCCACAACCCCGATCGGTCCACGCGTAATTTCCTGATCTCCGATCGGTCCACGCGCCGTCTCCTAACCCCCGACCGCTCCACCCGTCGTCTCCGAGCTCCGATCAGTCCAGGTGCCGTTTCCGAGCCCCGATTGGTCCATGCGTCGTCTTCGAAGCCCCGATGCCTCCACGCGCCGTCTCCGAGCCACGATCGGTGCAGGCGCCGCTTCCTGAGCCCCGATCGGTCCACGCGCTGTCTCCTGAGCCCCGATACGTCCATGCGCAGTCGCCGAGCCCCGATCAGTCCACGCGCGGCCTCCTGAGCCCCGGTCGGTTCACGCGCCGTCTCCCCGCCCCGATCGGTCCACGCGCCGTCTCCTGAGCCACGATCGGTCCGTGCCCCGTCTCCGAGCCCCGATCGGCCCACGCACCATCTCATGCTCCCCAATCGCTCCATGCGCCGCCTCCGGAGCCCTGATCGATCCACGCGAATCTCCTGAGCTCCGGTCGGTCCTCGTACCGTCTCCGAGCCCCGATCGGTCCACGTACCATCTCCGAAGCCCCGATCGGTCCACGCGCCGTCTCCTGAGCCCCGATCGGTCCACGCGCCGCGGCGAACCCCAATTGGTCCACGCGCAACCTCTCGAGCCCCAGTCGGTAAACGCGCTGTCTCCGAACCCCGATCGGTCCACGTATGTTCTCCTAAGCCCCAATTAGTCCCCGCGCCGTCTCCTAAGCCCCGATCTGCCGACGGGCCGTCTCCGAGCTCCGATCGGTCCACGCGCCGTCTCCAAGCCTCGATCCGTACACGCGTCGTCTCCGAGCCCCGATCGGTCCATGCGCCATCGCCGAGCCCCGATCGGTCCACGCGCCGTCTCCTGAGCTCCGAACGGTCCACACCCCTTGTCCTGAGCCCCGATCGGCCGACGCGTCGTCTCCTAAGCCCCGACCGGTTCACGCGCCGTCTCCTGTGCACCGATCGAATCACGTGCCGTCTCCTAAGCCCCGATCGGTCCACACGTCGTCTCCTAAGCCCCAATCGGTCCACGCGTCGTCTCCTAAGCCCCGATCCGTCGCCGCGTCGTCTCCTGGGCCCCGATCTATTGACGCGTCTTCTCCTGAGCCCCGATCGGTCGACGGGTCGTCTCCTAAGCCCCGACCGGTCGACGCGTCGTCGCCTAATCCCCGGTCGGTCCACGCGCCGTCGCCGAACCCCAATTGGTTTACGCGCCACCTCCTGAGCCCCAGTCGGTCCACGCGCTGTCTTCGAGCACCGATCGGTCTACGCATCGTCTCCTAAACCCCGCTCTGTTAACGCGTCGTCTCCTGAGCCCCGATCGCTCCACGCGCCGTCTCCTGAGCGCCGAACGGTCCACGCGTCGTCTCCGAGCACCGTTCGGTCCACGCGCCGTTTCCTGGGCCCCGATCGGTCCATCCGTCGTCTTTTAAGCCCCGATACCTCCACGCGCCGTCTCCGAGCCACGATCGGTCCAGGCGTGGCCTCCTGAGCCGCGGTCGGTCCACGCGCCGTTTCCTGAGCCCCGATCGGTCCACGCGTCGTCTTCTAAACCCAGATGCCTCCTTGCGCCGTCTCCCAACCACGATCGGTGCAGGCGCCGCTTCCTGAACCCCGATCGGTCCACGCGTTTTCTCCTAAGCCCCGATCGGTCCACGCGTCATCTCCTCAGCCCCGATCGGTCGACACGTCGTCTCCGAGCGCCGATCGGTGCACGCGCCGTCTCCTGAACCCCGATCGTTCCACACGCCGCGTCCTAAGCCCCGATCGGTCTAGGCGTCGTCTCCTAAGCCCCGACCGGTCCAGGCGCCGTCTCCTGAGCCCCGATCGTTCCACGCGCCGTCTCCGAGCCCCGTTCGGTCCACGCGCCGTCTCCTCAGCCCCGATCGGTCCACGCGTTGGCTCCTAAGCCTCGATAGGTCCACGCGCGGCCTCCTTAGCCCCGGTCGGTCCACGCGTCGTCTCCTAAGCCCCGATCGGTCCACGCGCCGTCTCCGAGCCCCGATGGGTCCACGCACTGTCTCCTGATCCCCATGGGTCCACGCGGCGCCTCCGGAGCCCCGAACGATCCACGCGAGGATCCTGAGCCCCGATCGATCCACGCATCGTCTCCTAAGCCCCAATCGGTTAACGCGCCGTCTCCGAGCCCCAATCGGTCCACGCGCCGTCTCCTGAACCCCGATCGTTCCACGCGCCTTCTCCTAAGCCACGATCGGTCAGCGCCGTCTCCGAGCGCCGATCGGTGCACGCGCCGTCGCACGAGCCGCGATCGGTCCACGCGCGGCCTCCTGAGCCCCGGTTGCTTCACGTGCCGTATCCGAGCCCCAATTGGTCCACGCACCGTCTCCTGAGCCCCGATCGGTCCACGCGCCGTCTCCTGAGCTCCGATCGCTCCACACGCCGTTTTCTGAGCACCGTTCGGTCCATGCGTCGTCTTCTAAGCCCCGATGCCTCCACGCGCCGTCTCCGAGCCGCGATCGGTGCAGGCGCCGTCTCCCCGCCCCGATTGGTCCACGCGCCGTCTCCTGAGCCCCGATCATTCCACGCGCCGTCTCCGAACCCCGATCGGTCCACGCGCCGTCTCCGAGCCGCGATCGGTAAACGCGCCGTCACCAAGCCCCGATCCGTACACGCGTCGTCTCCGAGCCCCGATGGGTCCACGCGCCGTCGCCGAGCCTCGATCGGTCCACGCGCAGCCTCCTAAGCACCGGTCGGTTCACGCGCTATCTCCGAGCCGCGATCGGTCCACGCGCCGTCTCCTGAGCCCCGATACGTCCACGCGCAGTCGCCGAGCCCCGATCGGTCCACGCGCGGTCTCCTGAGCCCCGATCTGTCCACGCGCCGTCTCCGAGCCCCGATCGGTCCACGCGTCGTCTCCGAGCCCTGATCGGTCCACGCGCCGTCTCCTGAGCCCCAATCGGTCCACTCGCTGTCTCCTGATCCCCGATCGGTACACGCGTCGTCTCCTACGCCCCGATCGGTCCCCGCGCCGCCTTCGTGCCCCGATCGGTCCACGCACCGCCTCCTGATCCCCATCGGTCCACGCGCCGTCTCCTGAGCCACGATCGATCCACATGCCGTCTCCGAGCCCCGATCGGTCCGCGTGCCGCATTCCAAGCCACGGTCCATCCACGCGCCGTCTCCGAGCCCCGAAGGGTCCACGCGCAGCCTCCTGAGCCCCGATCGGTCCACGCGCCGTCCCCGAGCCCCGATCGGTCCACGCGCTGTCTCCTGAGCCCCGATAGGTACACGCGTCGTCTTCTAAGCCCCGATCGATCCACGCGTCGTCTCCTGAGCCCCGATCGCGCCACACGCCGTTTCCTGAGCCCCGATCCGTCCACGCGCCGTCTCCTAAGCCCCGTTCGGTCCAAGCGCCTTCTCCTAAAGCCCGGTCCGTCCACGCGCCGTCTCCGAGCCCCGATCGGTCCACGCATCGTCTCCTAAGCCCCGATCGGCTAACGCGTCGACTCCGAGCCGCCATCGTTCCACGCGCCGTCCCCGATCCCCGATCGATCCACGCGCCGTCTCCGAGCCCCGATCGGTCCACGCTTCGTCTCCTGATCCCGGATCGTTCCACGCGTCGTCTCCTGATCCCCGATCCGTAATCGCGTCGTCTCCGAGCCTCGATCGGTCCACACGCCGTGTCCGATCCCCGATCGGTCCGCGTACCGCATTCTGAGCCGCGGTCCGTCCACGCGCCGTCTCCGAGCACCGATCGGTCCACGCGCCGTCTCAGAGCGCCGATCATTTCACGCCCCGTCTCCTGAGCTCCGATCGGTCCACGCGCGGTCTCCTGAGCCGCGGTCGGTCCACGCGCCGTCTCCGAGCCCCGGTCGGTTCACGCGCCGTCTCCGAGCCCCGATGGGTCCACGCGCAGTCTCCTGAGCCCCGGTCGGTCCACGCGCCGTCGCCGAACCCCAATTCGTCCACGGGCAACCTCCTGAGACCCAGTCGGTCCACGCGCCGTCTCCTGAGCCCCGATCGGTCCACGTATCGTCTCCTACGCCCCGATCGGTCCACGCGTCGTCTCCTAAGCCCCGAACGGTCCACGCGCCGTCTCCGAGCCCCGATCGGTCCACGCACCGTCTCCTGATCCCCATCGGTCCACGCGGCGCCTCCGGAGCCCCGACCGATCCACACGAGTCTCCTGAGCCCCGGTCGCTCCACGCGCCGTCTCCGAGCGCCGATTGGGGCACGCGCCGTCTCCTGAGCCCCGATCGGTCCACGCGTCGTCTCCAAAGCCCTGATTGGTCCACGTGCCGTCTCCGAGCCCCGATCGGTCCACGCGCCGTCTCCTGAACCCCGATACGTCCACACACAGTCGCCGAGCCCCGATTGGTCCACGCGCCGTAGCCGAGCCTCCATCGGTCCACGCGCGGCCTCCTGAGCCGCGGTCGGTCCACGCGCCGACTCCGAGCTCCGATCGGCCCACGCGCCGTCTCCTAATCACCGATCGGTCCAAGCGCCGTCTCCGAGCCCCGATCGGTCCACGTATCGTCTCCTAAGCCCCGATCGGTCCACACGCCGTCTCCGAGCCCCGATGGGTCCACGCGTCGCCTCCTGAGCCCCGGTCGGTCCACGCGCCGTCTCCTGAGCCCCGATCGGTCCACCCGTCGTCTTCTAAGCCCCGATCGGTCCACGCGTCGTCTCCTAAGCCCCGATCGGTCCACGCGCCGTCTCCTGAGCCCCGATCGTTCCACGCGCCGTGTCCGAGCCCCGATCGATCCACGCGCCGTCTCCTGAGCCCAAATCGGTCCACACGCTGTCTCGTGAGCCCCGATAGGTACACGCGTCGTCTCCTACGCCCCGATCGGTCCACGCGTAGTCTCCTAAGCCCCGTTCGGTTAACGCGTCGTTTCCGAGCCCCGATCGGTCCACGCGTCGTCTCCTGAGCCCCAATTAGTCCATGCGCCGTCTCCTAAGCCCCGATCCGTCCACGGGCCGTGTCCGAGCTCCGATCGGTCCACGCGTCGTCTCCGAGCCCTGATCGGTCCACGCGCCATCGCCGAGACCCGATCGGTCCACACCCCTTCTCCTGAGCCCCGATCTGTCGACGCGTCGTCTCCTAAGCCCCGACCGGTGCACGCGCCGTCTCCTGTGCCCCGATCGATTCACGTGCCGTCTCCTAAGCCCCGATCGGTCCACCCGTCGTCTCTTAAGCCCCAATCGGTCCACGCGCCCTCTCCGAGCGCCGATCATTTCACGCGCCGTCTCCTGAGCCCCGGTCGGTCCGCGCGCCGTCACCTGAGCCCCGATCGGTCGACGCGTCGTCTTCTGAGCCCCGATCGGTCCACGCGCCGTCTCCGAGCGCCGATCGGTTCACGCGCCGTCTCCTGAGCCCCGATCGTTCCACGCGCCGTCTCCGAGCGCCGATCGGTTCACGCGCCGTCACCTGAGCCCCGATCGTTCCACGCGCCGTCTCCGAGCCCCGATCGGTCTACGCGCCGTCTCCTAAGCCCCGATCAGTCCACGCGCCTTCTCCTCATCCCCCATCGGTCCACGCGCCGTCTCCGAGCGCCGATCGGTTCACGCGCCGTCTCCTGAGCTCCGATCGTTCCACGCGCCGTCTCGGAGCCCCGATCCGTCCACGCGCCGTCTCCTGAGCCCGGATCGGTCCACGCGTCATCGCCGAATCCCCGATCCGTACACGCGTCGTCTCCGAGCCTCGATCGGTCGACGCGCAGTCGCGGAGCCCCGATCGGTCCAGGCGTGGCCTCCTGAGCCCCGGTCGGTTCACGCGCCGTCTCCGAGCCCCGAGCGATCCACGCGTCGTCTTCGAAGCCCAGATGCCTCCTCGCGCCGTCTCCGAGCCACGATCGGTCCAGGCGCTGCTTCCTGAGCCCCAATCGGTCCACGCGCCGTCTTCGAGCCCCGGTCGGTTCACGCATGGTCTCCTAAGCCCCAATCGGTTAATGCGCCGTCTCCGAGCCCCGATCGGTCCACGCGCCATCGCCGAACCCCAATTGGTCCACGCGCAACCGCCTGAGCCCCAGTCGGTCCACGCGCTGTCTCCGAGCCCCGATCGGCCCACGCCCCGTCGCCGAGTCATGATCTGTCCACGCGCGGCCTCCTGAGACCCGATCGGTCCACGCGCCGTCTTCGAGCCCCGATCGGTCCACGCGCCGTCTCCTAAGCCCCGATCGATCGAGGCGTCGTTCCCTAAGCCCCGATCCATCCACGCGCTGTCTCCTAAGTCCCGATCAGTCCAGGCCCCGTCTCCGAGCGCCGATCGGTTCACGCGCCGTCTCCTGAGAACGATCCGTCCACGCGCCGTCTCCTGAGCCCCGATCGGTCGACGCGCCGTCTCCTGAGTCCCGATCCGTCCACTCACTGTCTCCTGAGCCCCGGTCGGTCCACGCGCCGCCTCCTGCGCTCTGATCGGTCCACGCGCCGTCTCCTGAGCCCCGATCGGTCGACGCGCCGTCTCGTGAGCCCCGATCGGTCCACGCGCCGTCTCCGAGCGCCGAGCGGTCAACGCGCCGTCGCCGAACCCCAATTCGTCCACGCGCAGCCGCCTGAGTCCCAGTCGGTCCACGCGCTGTCTCCGAGCCCCGATCGGTCCACGCGCCGTCTCCTAAGCCGCGATCCGTCCACGGGCCGTCTCCGAGCTGCTATCGGTAAACGCGCCGTCACCAAGCCCTGATCTGTACACGCGTCGTCTCCGAGCCCCGATCGGTCCACGCGCCGTCGCCGAGCCTCGATCGGTCCACGCACCGTCTCCTGAGCCCCGATCGGTCCACGCGCCGTCTCCTAAGCCGCGATCCGTCCACGGGCCGTCTCCGAGCTGCTATCGGTAAACGCGCCGTCACCAAGCCCTGATCTGTGCACGCGTCGTCTCCGAGCCCCGATCGGTCCACGCGCCGTCGCCGAGCCTCGATCGGTCCACGCGCAGCCTCCTGAGCCCCGATCGGTTCACGCGCCGGCTCCGAGCCCGATCGGTCCACGCATCGTCTCCTAAGCCCCGTTCGGTTAACGTGCCGTCTCCGAGCCCCGATCGGTCCACGCGCCGTCTCCAAGCCCCGATCCGTCGCCGCGTCGTGTCCTGAGCCCCGATCAATTGACGCGTCTTCTCCTGAGCCCCGATCGCTCCTCGCGCCGTCTCCTGAACCCCGATCGTTCCACGCGCCTTCTCCTAAACCGCGATCGGTCCACGCGCCGTCTCCGAGCCCCAGTCGGTCCACGCGCTGTCTCCGAGCACCGATCGGTCCACGCGGCGCCTCTGGAGCCCCGATCGATCCACGCGAGTCCCCTGAGCCCCAGTCGGTCCGCGCGCCGTCTCCTGAGCCCCGATTGTTCGACGCGTCGTCTCCTGAGCCCCGATCGATCCACGCGTCATCTCCTGAGCCCCGATCGTACCACACGCCGTTTCCTGAGCCCCGATCGGTCCACGCGTCATCTTCAAAGCACCGATGCCTCCACGCGCCGTCTCCGAGCCACGATCGGTCCGTGCGCCGCTTCCACAACCCCGATCGGTCCACGCGTAATTTCCTGATCTCCGATCGGTCCACGCGCCGTCTCCTAACCCCCGACCGCTCCACCCGTCGTCTCCGAGCTCCGATCAGTCCAGGTGCCGTTTCCGAGCCCCGATTGGTCCATGCGTCGTCTTCGAAGCCCCGATGCCTCCACGCGCCGTCTCCGAGCCACGATCGGTGCAGGCGCCGCTTCCTGAGCCCCGATCGGTCCACGCGCTGTCTCCTGAGCCCCGATACGTCCATGCGCAGTCGCCGAGCCCCGATCAGTCCACGCGCGGCCTCCTGAGCCCCGGTCGGTTCACGCGCCGTCTCCCCGCCCCGATCGGTCCACGCGCCGTCTCCTGAGCCACGATCGGTCCGTGCGCCGTCTCCGAGCCCCGATCGGCCCACGCACCATCTCATGCTCCCCAATCGCTCCATGCGCCGCCTCCGGAGCCCTGATCGATCCACGCGAATCTCCTGAGCTCCGGTCGGTCCTCGTACCGTCTCCGAGCCCCGATCGGTCCACGTACCATCTCCGAAGCCCCGATCGGTCCACGCGCCGTCTCCTGAGCCCCGATCGGTCCACGCGCCGCGGCGAACCCCAATTGGTCCACGCGCAACCTCTCGAGCCCCAGTCGGTAAACGCGCTGTCTCCGAACCCCGATCGGTCCACGTATGTTCTCCTAAGCCCCAATTAGTCCCCGCGCCGTCTCCTAAGCCCCGATCTGCCGACGGGCCGTCTCCGAGCTCCGATCGGTCCACGCGCCGTCTCCAAGCCTCGATCCGTACACGCGTCGTCTCCGAGCCCCGATCGGTCCATGCGCCATCGCCGAGCCCCGATCGGTCCACGCGCCGTCTCCTGAGCTCCGAACGGTCCACACCCCTTGTCCTGAGCCCCGATCGGCCGACGCGTCGTCTCCTAAGCCCCGACCGGTTCACGCGCCGTCTCCTGTGCACCGATCGAATCACGTGCCGTCTCCTAAGCCCCGATCGGTCCACACGTCGTCTCCTAAGCCCCAATCGGTCCACGCGTCGTCTCCTAAGCCCCGATCCGTCGCCGCGTCGTCTCCTGGGCCCCGATCTATTGACGCGTCTTCTCCTGAGCCCCGATCGGTCGACGGGTCGTCTCCTAAGCCCCGACCGGTCGACGCGTCGTCGCCTAATCCCCGGTCGGTCCACGCGCCGTCGCCGAACCCCAATTGGTTTACGCGCCACCTCCTGAGCCCCAGTCGGTCCACGCGCTGTCTTCGAGCACCGATCGGTCTACGCATCGTCTCCTAAACCCCGCTCTGTTAACGCGTCGTCTCCTGAGCCCCGATCGCTCCACGCGCCGTCTCCTGAGCGCCGAACGGTCCACGCGTCGTCTCCGAGCACCGTTCGGTCCACGCGCCGTTTCCTGGGCCCCGATCGGTCCATCCGTCGTCTTTTAAGCCCCGATACCTCCACGCGCCGTCTCCGAGCCACGATCGGTCCAGGCGTGGCCTCCTGAGCCGCGGTCGGTCCACGCGCCGTTTCCTGAGCCCCGATCGGTCCACGCGTCGTCTTCTAAACCCAGATGCCTCCTTGCGCCGTCTCCCAACCACGATCGGTGCAGGCGCCGCTTCCTGAACCCCGATCGGTCCACGCGTTTTCTCCTAAGCCCCGATCGGTCCACGCGTCATCTCCTCAGCCCCGATCGGTCGACGCGTCGTCTCCGAGCGCCGATCGGTGCACGCGCCGTCTCCTGAACCCCGATCGTTCCACACGCCGCGTCCTAAGCCCCGATCGGTCTAGGCGTCGTCTCCTAAGCCCCGACCGGTCCAGGCGCCGTCTCCTGAGCCCCGATCGTTCCACGCGCCGTCTCCGAGCCCCGTTCGGTCCACGCGCCGTCTCCTCAGCCCCGATCGGTCCACGCGTTGGCTCCTAAGCCTCGATAGGTCCACGCGCGGCCTCCTTAGCCCCGGTCGGTCCACGCGCCGTCTCCGAGCCCCGATCGGTCGACGCGTCGTCTCCGAGCGCCGATCGGTGCACGCGCCGTCTCCTGAACCCCGATCGTTCCACACGCCGCGTCCTAAGCCCCGATCGGTCTAGGCGTCGTCTCCTAAGCCCCGACCGGTCCAGGCGCCGTCTCCGGGCCCCGATCGGTGCACGTGCCGTCTCCTAAGCCCCGATCGGTCGACGCGCCGACTCCTAAGCCCCGATCGGTCCAAGCGCCTTCTGCTAAGCCCCGATCGGTCCAACCGCCTTCTGCTAAGCCCCGATCGGTCTACGCGCCGTCTCCGAGCGCCGATCGGTTCACGCGCCGTCACCTGAGCCCCGATCGTTCCACGCGCTGCTTCCTGAGCCCCAATCGGTCCACGCATCGTCACCTAAGCCCCGATGGGTCCACGCGCCGTCACCGAGCCATGATCGGTCCACGCGCGGCTCCTGAGCCCCATCGGTCCACGCGCCGTCTCCGAGCGCCGATCGGTTCACGCGCCGTCTCCTGAGCCCCGATCGTTCCACGCGCCGTCTCCGAGCTCCGATCGGTCCACGCGTCGTCTCCTAAGCCCCGATCGGTCCAAGCGCCTTCTACTAAGCCCCGATCGGTCCACGCGCCGTCTCCGAGCGCCGATCGGTTCACGCGCCGTCACCTGAGCCCCGATCGTTCCACGCGCCGTCTCCGAGCCCCGATCGGTCTACGCGCCGTCTCCTAAGCCCCGATCGGTCCACGCGCCTTCTCTTCATCCCCGATCGGACCACGCGCCGTCTCGGAGCGCCGATTGGTTCACGCGCCGTCTCCTGAGCCCCGATCCCTCCACGCGCAGTCGTCGATCCTCGATCGGTTCACGCGCGGTCTCCTAAGCCCCGGTCGGTCCACGCGCCGTCGCCGAACCCCAATTGGTCCACGCGCAACCTCCTGAGCCCCAGTCGGTACACGCACTGTCTCCGAGCCCCGATCGGTCCAGGCGCCGTTTCCGAGCCCCGATTGGTCCATGCGTCGTCTTCGAAGCCCCGATGCCTCCACGCGCCGTCTCCGAGCCACGATCGGTGCAGGCGCCGCTTCCTGAGCCCCGATCGGTCCACGCGCCGTCTCCTGAGCCCCGATCGGTCCACGCGTCGTCTCCGAGCACCGTTCGGTCCACGCGCCGTTTCCTGAGCCCCGATCGGTCTATGCGTCGTCTTTTAAGCCCCGATACCTCCACGCGCCGTTTACGAGCCACGATCGGTCCAGGCGCCGGTTCCTGAGTCCCGATCGGTCCACGCGTCGTCTCCTAAGCCCCGATCGGTCCACGCGCCGTCTCCTAAGCCCCGATAGGTACACGCGTCGTCTCCTACACCCCGATGGGTCCACGCGTCGTCCCCTAAGCCCCGATCGGTCCACGCGCCGTCTCCGAGCCCCGATCGGTCCACGCGCCGTCTCCGAGCCCCGATGGGTCCACGCACTGTCTCCTGATCCCCATGGGTCCACACGGCGCCTCCGGAGCCCCGAACGATCCACGCGAGGATCCTGAGCCCCGATCGATCCACGCATCGTCTCCTAAGCCCCAATCGGTTAACGCGCCGTCTCCGAGCCCCAATCGGTCCACGCGCCGTCTCCTGAACCCCGATCGTTCCACGCGCCTTCTCCTAAGCCACGATCGGTCAGCGCCGTCTCCGAGCGCCGATCGGTGCACGCGCCGTCGCACGAGCCGCGATCGGTCCACGCGCGGCCTCCTGAGCCCCGGTTGCTTCACGTGCCGTATCCGAGCCCCAATTGGTCCACGCACCGTCTCCTGAGCCCCGATCGGTCCACGCGCCGTCTCCTGAGCTCCGATCGCTCCACACGCCGTTTTCTGAGCACCGTTCGGTCCATGCGTCGTCTTCTAAGCCCCGATGCCTCCACGCGCCGTCTCCGAGCCGCGATCGGTGCAGGCGCCGTCTCCCCGCCCCGATTGGTCCACGCGCCGTCTCCTGAGCCCCGATCATTCCACGCGCCGTCTCCGAACCCCGATCGTTCCACGCGGCGCCTCCGGAGCCCCGATCGATCCACGCGAGTCTCCTGAGCCCCAGTCGGTCCGCGCGCCGTCTCCTGCGCCCCGATTGTTCGACGCGTCGTCTCCTGAGCCCCGATCGATCCACGCGTCGTCTCCTGAGCCCCGATCGCGCCACCCGCCGTTTCCTGAGCCCCGATCGGTCCACGCGCCGTCTCCGAGCCGCGATCGGTAAACGCGCCGTCACCAAGCCCCGATCCGTACACGCGTCGTCTCCGAGCCCCGATGGGTCCACGCGCCGTCGCCGAGCCTCGATCGGTCCACGCGCAGCCTCCTAAGCCCCGGTCGGTTCACGCGCTATCTCCGAGCCGCGATCGGTCCACGCGCCGTCTCCTGAGCCCCGATACGTCCACGCGCAGTCGCCGAGCCCCGATCGGTCCACGCGCGGTCTCCTGAGCCCCGATCTGTCCACGCGCCGTCTCCGAGCCCCGATCGGTCCACGCGTCGTCTCCGAGCCCTGATCGGTCCACGCGCCGTCTCCTGAGCCCCAATCGGTCCACTCGCTGTCTCCTGATCCCCGATCGGTACACGCGTCGTCTCCTACGCCCCGATCGGTCCCCGCGCCGCCTTCGTGCCCCGATCGGTCCAC
This sequence comes from Netelia fuscicornis, assembly GCA_946811545.1. Taxonomy (NCBI): domain Eukaryota; kingdom Metazoa; phylum Arthropoda; class Insecta; order Hymenoptera; family Ichneumonidae; genus Netelia; species Netelia fuscicornis. Next base: position 31,246,476 of record OX328012.1, read on the forward strand.
GCACCGCCTCCTGATCCCCATCGGTCCACGCGCCGTCTCCTGAGCCACGATCGATCCACATGCCGTCTCCGAGCCCCGATCGGTCCGCGTGCCGCATTCCAAGCCACGGTCCATCCACGCGCCGTCTCCGAGCCCCGAAGGGTCCACGCGCAGCCTCCTGAGCCCCGATCGGTCCACGCGCCGTCCCCGAGCCCCGATCGGTCCACGCGCTGTCTCCTGAGCCCCGATAGGTACACGCGTCGTCTTCTAAGCCCCGATCGATCCACGCGTCGTCTCCTGAGCCCCGATCGCGCCACACGCCGTTTCCTGAGCCCCGATCCGTCCACGCGCCGTCTCCTAAGACCCGTTCGGTCCAAGCGCCTTCTCCTAAAGCCCGGTCCGTCCACGCGCCGTCTCCGAGCCCCGATCGGTCCACGCATCGTCTCCTAAGCCCCGATCGGCTAACGCGTCGACTCCGAGCCGCGATCGTTCCACGCGCCGTCTCCTGAGCCCCGATCGCTCCACGCTCCGTCTCCGTGCCCCGATCGGTCCACGCGCCGGCACCTGAGCCCGGATTGGTCCACGCGCCGTCGCCGAACCCCAATTGGTCCACGTGCAACCGCCTGAGCCCCAGTCGGTCCACGCGCTGTCTCCGAGCCCCGATGGGTCCACGCGCCGTCTCCGAGCGCCGATCGGTTCACGCGCCGTCTCCTGAGCCCCGATCGGTCCACGCGGCGCCTCCGGAGCCCTGATCGGTCCACTTGCCGTCTCCGAGCCCCGGTCGGTCCACGCGCCGTCTCCTGAACCCCGATACGTCCACACACAGTCGCCGAGCCCCGATTGGTCCACGCGCCGTAGCCGAGCCTCCATCGGTCCACGCGCGGTCTCCTGAGCCGCGGTCGGTCCACGCGCCGTCTCCGAGCCCCGGTCGGTTCACGCGCCGTCTCCGAGCCCCGATGGGTCCACGCGCAGTCTCCTGAGCCCCGGTCGGTCCACGCGCCGTCGCCGAACCCCAATTCGTCCACGGGCAACCTCCTGAGACCCAGTCGGTCCACGCGCCGTCTCCTGAGCCCCGATCGGTCCACGTATCGTCTCCTACGCCCCGATCGGTCCACGCGTCGTCTCCTAAGCCCCGAACGGTCCACGCGCCGTCTCCGAGCCCCGATCGGTCCACGTACCGTCTCCTGATCCCCATCGGTCCACGCGGCGCCTCCGGAGCCCCGACCGATCCACACGAGTCTCCTGAGCCCCGGTCGCTCCACGCGCCGTCTCCGAGCGCCGATTGGGGCACGCGCCGTCTCCTGAGCCCCGATCGGTCCACGCGTCGTCTCCAAAGCCCTGATTGGTCCACGTGCCGTCTCCGAGCCCCGATCGGTCCACGCGCCGTCTCCTGAACCCCGATACGTCCACACACAGTCGCCGAGCCCCGATTGGTCCACGCGCCGTAGCCGAGCCTCCATCGGTCCACGCGCGGCCTCCTGAGCCGCGGTCGGTCCACGCGCCGACTCCGAGCTCCGATCGGCCCACGCGCCGTCTCCTAATCACCGATCGGTCCAAGCGCCGTCTCCGAGCCCCGATCGGTCCACGTATCGTCTCCTAAGCCCCGATCGGTCCACACGCCGTCTCCGAGCCCCGATGGGTCCACGCGTCGCCTCCTGAGCCCCGGTCGGTCCACGCGCCGTCTCCTGAGCCCCAATCGGTCCACCCGTCGTCTTCTAAGCCCCGATCGGTCCACGCGTCGTCTCCTAAGCCCCGATCGGTCCACGCGCCGTCTCCTGAGCCCCGATCGTTCCACGCGCCGTGTCCGAGCCCCGATCGATCCACGCGCCGTCTCCTGAGCCCAAATCGGTCCACACGCTGTCTCGTGAGCCCCGATAGGTACACGCGTCGTCTCCTACGCCCCGATCGGTCCACGCGTAGTCTCCTAAGCCCCGTTCGGTTAACGCGTCGTTTCCGAGCCCCGATCGGTCCACGCGTCGTCTCCTGAGCCCCAATTAGTCCATGCGCCGTCTCCTAAGCCCCGATTCGTCCACGGGCCGTGTCCGAGCTCCGATCGGTCCACGCGTCGTCTCCGAGCCCTGATCGGTCCACGCGCCATCGCCGAGACCCGATCGGTCCACACCCCTTCTCCTGAGCCCCGATCTGTCGACGCGTCGTCTCCTAAGCCCCGACCGGTGCACGCGCCGTCTCCTGTGCCCCGATCGATTCACGTGCCGTCTCCTAAGCCCCGATCGGTCCACCCGTCGTCTCTTAAGCCCCAATCGGTCCACGCGCCCTCTCCGAGCGCCGATCATTTCACGCGCCGTCTCCTGAGCCCCGGTCGGTCCGCGCGCCGTCACCTGAGCCCCGATCGGTCGACGCGTCGTCTTCTGAGCCCCGATCGGTCCACGCGCCGTCTCCGAGCGCCGATCGGTTCACGCGCCGTCTCCTGAGCCCCGATCGTTCCACGCGCCGTCTCCGAGCGCCGATCGGTTCACGCGCCGTCACCTGAGCCCCGATCGTTCCACGCGCCGTCTCCGAGCCCCGATCGGTCTACGCGCCGTCTCCTAAGCCCCGATCAGTCCACGCGCCTTCTCCTCATCCCCCATCGGTCCACGCGCCGTCTCCGAGCGCCGATCGGTTCACGCGCCGTCTCCTGAGCTCCGATCGTTCCACGCGCCGTCTCGGAGCCCCGATCCGTCCACGCGCCGTCTCCTGAGCCCGGATCGGTCCACGCGTCATCGCCGAATCCCCGATCCGTACACGCGTCGTCTCCGAGCCTCGATCGGTCGACGCGCAGTCGCGGAGCCCCGATCGGTCCAGGCGTGGCGGCCTGAGCCCCGGTCGGTTCACGCGCCGTCTCCGAGCCCCGAGCGATCCACGCGTCGTCTTCGAAGCCCAGATGCCTCCTCGCGCCGTCTCCGAGCCACGATCGGTCCAGGCGCTGCTTCCTGAGCCCCAATCGGTCCACGCGCCGTCTTCGAGCCCCGGTCGGTTCACGCATGGTCTCCTAAGCCCCAATCGGTTAATGCGCCGTCTCCGAGCCCCGATCGGTCCACGCGCCATCGCCGAACCCCAATTGGTCCACGCGCAACCGCCTGAGCCCCAGTCGGTCCACGCGCTGTCTCCGAGCCCCGATCGGCCCACGCCCCGTCGCCGAGTCATGATCTGTCCACGCGCGGCCTCCTGAGACCCGATCGGTCCACGCGCCGTCTTCGAGCCCCGATCGGTCCACGCGCCGTCTCCTAAGCCCCGATCGATCGAGGCGTCGTTCCCTAAGCCCCGATCCATCCACGCGCTGTCTCCTAAGTCCCGATCAGTCCAGGCCCCGTCTCCGAGCGCCGATCGGTTCACGCGCCGTCTCCTGAGAACGATCCGTCCACGCGCCGTCTCCTGAGCCCCGATCGGTCGACGCGCCGTCTCCTGAGTCCCGATCCGTCCACTCACTGTCTCCTGAGCCCCGGTCGGTCCACGCGCCGCCTCCTGCGCTCTGATCGGTCCACGCGCCGTCTCCTGAGCCCCGATCGGTCGACGCGCCGTCTCGTGAGCCCCGATCGGTCCACGCGCCGTCTCCTGAGCCCCGATCGGTCCACGCGTCGTTCCCTAAGCCCCGATCCATCCATGCGCAGTCTCCCGAGACCCAATCGGTCCACGCGCCGTCTCCTGAGTCCCGATCGGTCCACGCGCCGTCTCCTCAGCCCCGATCGGTCCACGCGTCGTCTCCGAGCACCGATCGTTCCACGCGCCATCTCCGAGCCCCGATCGGTCCACGCGCCGTCTCATGAGCCCCGATCGGTCCACGCGCCGTCTCCTGAGCCCCAATCGGTCCACACGCTGTCTCGTGAGCCCCGATACGTACACGCGCCGTCTCCGAGCCCCCATCGGTCCACGCGTTGTCTCCTAAGCCCCGATCGGTCCACGCGCCGTCTTCGAGCCCCGATCGGTTCACGCATCGTCTCCTAAGCCCCGATCGGTTAACGCGCCGTCTCCGAGCGCCGAGCGGTCAACGCGCCGTCGCCGAACCCCAATTCGTCCACGCGCAACCGCCTGAGTCCCAGTCGGTCCACGCGCTGTCTCCGAGCCCCGATCGGTCCACGCGCCGTCTCCTAAGCCGCGATCCGTCCACGGGCCGTCTCCGAGCTGCTATCGGTAAACGCGCCGTCACCAAGCCCTGATCTGTACACGCGTCGTCTCCGAGCCCCGATCGGTCCACGCGCCGTCGCCGAGCCTCGATCGGTCCACGCACCGTCTCCTGAGCCCCGATCGGTCCACGCGCCGTCTCCTAAGCCGCGATCCGTCCACGGGCCGTCTCCGAGCTGCTATCGGTAAACGCGCCGTCACCAAGCCCTGATCTGTGCACGCGTCGTCTCCGAGCCCCGATCGGTCCACGCGCCGTCGCCGAGCCTCGATCGGTCCACGCGCAGCCTCCTGAGCCCCGATCGGTTCACGCGCCGGCTCCGAGCCCGATCGGTCCACGCATCGTCTCCTAAGCCCCGTTCGGTTAACGTGCCGTCTCCGAGCCCCGATCGGTCCACGCGCCGTCTCCAAGCCCCGATCCGTCGCCGCGTCGTGTCCTGAGCCCCGATCAATTGACGCGTCTTCTCCTGAGCCCCGATCGCTCCTCGCGCCGTCTCCTGAACCCCGATCGTTCCACGCGCCTTCTCCTAAACCGCGATCGGTCCACGCGCCGTCTCCGAGCCCCAGTCGGTCCACGCGCTGTCTCCGAGCACCGATCGGTCTACGCGTCGTCTCCGAGCCCCGATCGGTCCACGCGCCGTCTCCGAGCCCCGAACGGTTCACGCACCGTCTCCTGGTCCCAATCGGTCCACGCGGCGCCTCTGGAGCCCCGATCGATCCACGCGAGTCCCCTGAGCCCCAGTCGGTCCGCGCGCCGTCTCCTGAGCCCCGATTGTTCGACGCGTCGTCTCCTGAGCCCCGATCGATCCACGCGTCATCTCCTGAGCCCCGATCGTACCACACGCCGTTTCCTGAGCCCCGATCGGTCCACGCGTCATCTTCAAAGCACCGATGCCTCCACGCGCCGTCTCCGAGCCACGATCGGTCCGTGCGCCGCTTCCACAACCCCGATCGGTCCACGCGTAATTTCCTGATCTCCGATCGGTCCACGCGCCGTCTCCTAACCCCCGACCGCTCCACCCGTCGTCTCCGAGCTCCGATCAGTCCAGGTGCCGTTTCCGAGCCCCGATTGGTCCATGCGTCGTCTTCGAAGCCCCGATGCCTCCACGCGCCGTCTCCGAGCCACGATCGGTGCAGGCGCCGCTTCCTGAGCCCCGATCGGTCCACGCGCTGTCTCCTGAGCCCCGATACGTCCATGCGCAGTCGCCGAGCCCCGATCAGTCCACGCGCGGCCTCCTGAGCCCCGGTCGGTTCACGCGCCGTCTCCCCGCCCCGATCGGTCCACGCGCCGTCTCCTGAGCCCTGATCCGTCCACGCGCGGCGTCGAGACGCGATCGGTCCACGCGCGGCCTCCTGAGCCCCAATCGGTCCACGCGTCGACTCCTAAGCCACGATCGGTCCGTGCGCCGTCTCCGAGCCCCGATCGGCCCACGCACCATCTCATGCTCCCCAATCGGTCCATGCGCCGCCTCCGGAGCCCTGATCGATCCACGCGAATCTCCTGAGCTCCGGTCGGTCCTCGTACCGTCTCCGAGCCCCGATCGGTCCACGTACCATCTCCGAAGCCCCGATCGGTCCACGCGCCGTCTCCTGAGCCCCGATCGGTCCACGCGCCGCGGCGAACCCCAATTGGTCCACGCGCAACCTCTCGAGCCCCAGTCGGTAAACGCGCTGTCTCCGAGCCCCGATCGGTCCACGTATGTTCTCCTAAGCCCCAATTAGTCCCCGCGCCGTCTCCTAAGCCCCGATCTGCCGACGGGCCGTCTCCGAGCTCCGATCGGTCCACGCGCCGTCTCCAAGCCTCGATCCGTACACGCGTCGTCTCCGAGCCCCGATCGGTCCATGCGCCATCGCCGAGCCCCGATCGGTCCACGCGCCGTCTCCTGAGCTCCGAACGGTCCACACCCCTTGTCCTGAGCCCCGATCGGCCGACGCGCGGCCTCCTTAGCCCCGGTCGGTCCACGCGCCGTCTCCGAGCCCCGATCGGTCGACGCGTCGTCTCCGAGCGCCGATCGGTGCACGCGCCGTCTCCTGAACCCCGATCGTTCCACACGCCGCGTCCTAAGCCCCGATCGGTCTAGGCGTCGTCTCCTAAGCCCCGACCGGTCCAGGCGCCGTCTCCGGGCCCCGATCGGTGCACGTGCCGTCTCCTAAGCCCCGATCGGTCGACGCGCCGACTCCTAAGCCCCGATCGGTCCAAGCGCCTTCTGCTAAGCCCCGATCGGTCCAACCGCCTTCTGCTAAGCCCCGATCGGTCCACGCGCCGTCTCCGAGCGCCGATCGGTTCACGCGCCGTCACCTGAGCCCCGATCGTTCCGCGCGCCGTCTCCCAGCCCCGATCGGTCTACGCGCCGTCTCCTAAGCCCCGATCGGTCCACGCGCCTTCTCCTCATCCCCGATCGGTCCACGCGCCGTCTCGGAGCCTCGATTGGTTCACGCGCAGTCGCCGAGCCTCGATCGGTTCACGCGCGGTCTCCTGAGCCCCGGTCGGTCCACGCGTCGTCTCCTGAGCCCCGATCGGTCGACGGGTCCCCTCCTAAGCCCCGATCGGTCCACGCGCCTTCTCCTGAGCCCCGATCGGTCCACGCGCCGTCTCCGAGCGCCGATCATTTCACGTGACGTCTCCTGAGCCCTGATCGTTCCACGCGCCGTCTTCGAGCCCCGAGCGTTCCATGCACCGTCTCCTGAGCCCCGGTCGGTCCACGCGCCGTCTCCTGAGCCCCGATCGGTCCACGCGTCGTCTCCTAAGCCCCGATCCGTCGACGCGTCGTCTCCTGAGCCACGATCAATTGACGCGTCTTCTCCTGAGCCCGATCGCTCCTCGCGCCGTCTCCTGAGCCCCGATCGGTCCACGCGTCGTGTCCGAGCTCCGATCGGTCCATACGCCGTTTCCTGAGGCCCGATCGGTCCATGCGTCGTCTTCTTAGTCCCGATGCTTCCACGCGCCGTCTCCGAGCCACGATCGGTCCAGGCGCCGCTTCCTGAGCCCCGATCGGTCCACGCGCCGTATCCTAAGCCCCGATCGGTCTACGGGCCGTCTCTGAGCGCCGATAAGTTCAAGCGCCGTCTCCGGAGCCCCGATCGTTCCACGCGGCGTCTCCGAGCCCCGATCATTCCACGCCCCGTCTCCGAGCCCCGATCGGTCCACGCGCCGTCTCCTAAGCCCCTATCGGTCCACGCGCCGTCTCCGAGCGCCGATCGGTTCACGCGCCGTCTCCTGAGCCCCGATCGTTCCACACGCCGTCTCCGAGCCCCGATCCGCCCACGCGCCGTCTCCTGAGCCCGGATCGGTCCACGCGTCATCGCCGAATCCCCGATCCGTACACGCGTCGTCTCCGAGCCTCGATCGGTCCACCCGCCGTCGCGGAGCCCCGATCGGTCCAGGCGTGGCCTCCTGAGCCTCGATCGGTCCACGCGCGACCTCCTGAGCCCCGGTCGGTTCACGCGCCGTCTCCGAGCCCCGATCGGTCGACGGGTCCCCTCCTAAGCCCCGATCGGTCCACGCGCCTTCTCCTGAGCCCCGATCGGTCCACGCGCCGTCTCCGAGCGCCGATCATTTCACGTGACGTCTCCTGAGCCCTGATCGTTCCACGCGCCGTCTTCGAGCCCCGAGCGTTCCATGCACCGTCTCCTGAGCCCCGGTCGGTCCACGCGCCGTCTCCTGAGCCCCGATCGGTCCACGCGTCGTCTCCTAAGCCCCGATCCGTCGACGCGTCGTCTCCTGAGCCACGATCAATTGACGCGTCTTCTCCTGAGCCCGATCGCTCCTCGCGCCGTCTCCTGAGCCCCGATCGGTCCACGCGTCGTGTCCGAGCTCCGATCGGTCCATACGCCGTTTCCTGAGGCCCGATCGGTCCATGCGTCGTCTTCTTAGTCCCGATGCTTCCACGCGCCGTCTCCGAGCCACGATCGGTCCAGGCGCCGCTTCCTGAGCCCCGATCGGTCCACGCGCCGTCTCCGAGCTCCGATCGGTCCACGCGTCGTCTCCTAAGCCCCGATCGGTCCAAGCGCCTTCTACTAAGCCCCGATCGGTCCACGCGCCGTCTCCGAGCGCCGATCGGTTCACGCGCCGTCACCTGAGCCCCGATCGTTCCACGCGCCGTCTCCTAAGCCCCGATCGGTGCACGCGCCGTCTCCGAGCGCCGATCGGTTCACGCGCCGTCTCCTGAGCCCCGATCATTCCACGCGATGTCTCCGAGCCTCGATCCGTACACGCGCCGTCTCCGAGCCTCGATCGGTCCACGCGTCGTCTCCGAGCACCGTTCGGTCCACGCGCCATTTCCTGAGCCCCGATCGGTCCATCCGTCGTCTTTTAAGCCCCGATACCTCCACGCGCCGTCTCCGAGCCACGATCGGTCCAGGCGCCGCTTCCTGAGCCCCGATCGGTCCACGCGTCGGCTCCTAAGCCTCGATAGGTCCACGCGCGGCCTCCTTAGCCCCGGTCGGTCCACGCGCCGTCTCCGAGCCGCGATCGGTCCACGTGCCGTCTCCCAGCCCCGATCGGTCCACGCGCCGTCTCCTAATCCCCAATCTGTCCACGACCCGTCTCCGGGCCCCGATCGGTGCACGCGTCGTCTCCTAAGCCCCGATCGGGCCACGCGCCGTCGCCGAACACCAATTGGTCTACGCGAAACCGCCTGAGCCCCAGTCGGTCCACGCGCTGTCTCCGAGCCCCGATCGGTCCACGCGTCGTCTGCAAGCCCCAATCGGTCCACGCGCCGTCGCCGAGTCATGATCTGTCCACGCGCGGCCTCCTGAGACCCGATCGGTCCACGCGCCGTCGCCGAGCCGCGATCGGTTCTCGTGCGGCCTCCTGAGCCCCGGTCGGTCCACGCGCCGCCTACGTAGCCCCGATCGATCCACGCGATTCTCCTGAGCTCCGGTCGGTCGACGCGCCGTCTCCTGAGCCCCGATCGGTCCACGCGTCGTCTCCTAAGCCCCGATTCGTCGACGCGTCGTCTCCTGAGCCCCGATCAATTGACGCGTCTTCTCCTGAGCCCCGATCGCTTCTCGTGCCGCCTCCTGAGCCCCACTCCGTCGAGGCGTCGTCTCCTAAGCCCCGATCGGTCCGTGCGCCGTCTCCGAGCCCCGATCGGTCCACGCACCATCTCATGCTCCCCAATCGGCCCATGCGCCGCCTCCGGAGCCCTGATCGATCCACGCGAATCTCCTGAGCTCCGGTCGGTCCTCGTACCGTCTCCGAGCCCCGATCGGTGCACGTACCGTCTCCGAAGCCCCGATCGGTTAACGCGCCGTCTCCCCGCCCCGATCGGTCCACGCGCCGTCTCGGAGCCCCGATGGGTCCACGCACTGTATCCTGATCCCCATGGGTCCACGCGGCGCCTCCGGAGCCTCGAACGATCCACTCGAGGATCCTGAGCCCCGATCGATCCACGCATCGTCTCCTAAGCCCCAATCGGTTAACGCGCCGTCTCCGAGCCCCAATCGGTCCACGCGCCGTCTCCTGAACCCCGATCGTTCCACGCGCCTTCTCCTAAGCCACGATCGGTCAGCGCCGTCTCCGAGCGCCGATCGGTGCACGTGCCGTCGCACGAGCCGCGATCGGTCCACGCGCGGCCTCCTGAGCCCCGGTTGCTTCACGTGCCGTATCCGAGCCCCAATCGGTCCACGCACCGTCTCCTGAGCCCCGATCGGTCCACGCGCCGTCTCCTGAGCTCCGATCGCTCCACGCGCCGTTTTCTGAGCACCGTTCGGTCCATGCGTCGTCTTCTAAGCCCCGATACATCCACGCGCAGTCGCCGAGCCCCGATCGGTCCACGCGCCGTCTCCGAGCCCCGATCGGTCCACGCATCGTCTCCTAAGCCCCGATCGGTTAACGCGCCGTCTCCCCGCCCCGATCGGTCCACGCGCCGTCTCCTGAGCCCCGATCATTCCACGCGCCGTCTCCGAGCCCGGATCGGTCCACGCGCGGCCTCCTGAGCCCCGGTCGGTTCACGCGCCGTATCCGAGCCCCAATCGGTCCACGCGCCGTCTCCTGAGCCCCGATCGTTCCATGCGCCGTCTCCGAACCCCGATCGTTCCACGCGGCGCCTCCGGAGCCTCGATCGATCCACGCGAGTCTCCTGAGCCCCAGTCGGTCCGCGCGCCGTCTCCTGCGCCCCGATTGTTCGACGCGTCGTCTCCTGAGCCCCGATCGATCCACGCGTCGTCTCCTGAGCCCCGATCGCGCCACACGCCGTTTCCTGAGCCCCGATCGGTCCACGCGCCGTCTCCGAGCCGCGATCGGTAAACGCGCCGTCACCAAGCCCCGATCCGTACACGCGTCGTCTCCGAGCCCCGATGGGTCCACGCGCCGTCGCCGAGCCTCGATCGGTCCACGCGCAGCCTCCTAAGCCCCGGTCGGTTCACGCGCTATCTCCGAGCCGCGATCGGTCCACGCGCCGTCTCCTGAGCCCCGATACGTCCACGCGCAGTCGCCGAGCCCCGATCGGTCCACGCGCTGTCTCCTGAGCCCCGATAGGTACACGCGTCGTCTTCTAAGCCCCGATCGATCCACGCGTCGTCTCCTGACCCCCATCGCGCCACACGCCGTTTCCTGAGCCCCGATCGGTCCACGCGCCGTCTCCGAGCCCCGATCGGTCCACGCATCGTCCCCTAAGCCCCGATCGGTTAACGCGCCGTCTCCCCGCCCCAATCGCTCCACGCGCCGTCTCCTGAGCCCCGATCATTCCACGCGCCGTCTCCGAGCCCCGATCCGTCCACGCGCCGTCTCCTAAGCCCCGTTCGGTGCAAGCGCCTTCTCCTAAAGCCCGGTCGGTCCACGCGCCGTCTCCGAGCCCCGATCGGTCCACGCATCGTCTCCTAAGCCCCGATCGGCTAACGCGTCGACTCCGAGCCGCGATCGTTCCACGCGCCGTCCCCGATCCCCGATCGATCCACGCGCCGTCTCAGAGCCTCGATCGGTCCAGGCGCTGCTTTCTGAGCCCCAATCGGTCCACGCGTTGTCACCTAAGCCAAGATCGGTCCACGCGCCGTCTCCGAGCCCCGATCGGTTCACGCATCGTCACCTAAGCCCCGAACGGACCACGCGCCGTCTCCTGAGCCCCGATCGCTCCACGCTCCGTCTCCGTGCCCCGATCGGTCCACGCGCCGGCACCTGAGCCCGGATTGGTCCACGCGCCGTCGCCGAACCCCAATTGGTCCACGTGCAACCGCCTGAGCCCCAGTCGGTCCACGCGCTGTCTCCGAGCCCCGATGGGTCCACGCGCCGTCTCCGAGCGCCGATCGGTTCACGCGCCGTCTCCTGAGCCCCGATCGGTCCACGCGGCGCCTCCGGAGCCCTGATCGGTCCACTTGCCGTCTCCGAGCCCCGGTCGGTCCACGCGCCGTCTCCTGAACCCCGATACGTCCACACACAGTCGCCGAGCCCCGATTGGTCCACGCGCCGTAGCCGAGCCTCCATCGGTCCACGCGCGGTCTCCTGAGCCGCGGTCGGTCCACGCGCCGTCTCCGAGCCCCGGTCGGTTCACGCGCCGTCTCCGAGCCCCGATGGGTCCACGCGCAGTCTCCTGAGCCCCGGTCGGTCCACGCGCCGTCGCCGAACCCCAATTCGTCCACGGGCAACCTCCTGAGACCCAGTCGGTCCACGCGCCGTCTCCTGAGCCCCGATCGGTCCACGTATCGTCTCCTACGCCCCGATCGGTCCACGCGTCGTCTCCTAAGCCCCGAACGGTCCACGCGCCGTCTCCGAGCCCCGATCGGTCCACGTACCGTCTCCTGATCCCCATCGGTCCACGCGGCGCCTCCGGAGCCCCGACCGATCCACACGAGTCTCCTGAGCCCCGGTCGCTCCACGCGCCGTCTCCGAGCGCCGATTGGGGCACGCGCCGTCTCCTGAGCCCCGATCGGTCCACGCGTCGTCTCCAAAGCCCTGATTGGTCCACGTGCCGTCTCCGAGCCCCGATCGGTCCACGCGCCGTCTCCTGAACCCCGATACGTCCACACACAGTCGCCGAGCCCCGATTGGTCCACGCGCCGTAGCCGAGCCTCCATCGGTCCACGCGCGGCCTCCTGAGCCGCGGTCGGTCCACGCGCCGACTCCGAGCTCCGATCGGCCCACGCGCCGTCTCCTAATCACCGATCGGTCCAAGCGCCGTCTCCGAGCCCCGATCGGTCCACGTATCGTCTCCTAAGCCCCGATCGGTCCACACGCCGTCTCCGAGCCCCGATGGGTCCACGCGTCGCCTCCTGAGCCCCGGTCGGTCCACGCGCCGTCTCCTGAGCCCCAATCGGTCCACCCGTCGTCTTCTAAGCCCCGATCGGTCCACGCGTCGTCTCCTAAGCCCCGATCGGTCCACGCGCCGTCTCCTGAGCCCCGATCGTTCCACGCGCCGTGTCCGAGCCCCGATCGATCCACGCGCCGTCTCCTGAGCCCAAATCGGTCCACACGCTGTCTCGTGAGCCCCGATAGGTACACGCGTCGTCTCCTACGCCCCGATCGGTCCACGCGTAGTCTCCTAAGCCCCGTTCGGTTAACGCGTCGTTTCCGAGCCCCGATCGGTCCACGCGTCGTCTCCTGAGCCCCAATTAGTCCATGCGCCGTCTCCTAAGCCCCGATTCGTCCACGGGCCGTGTCCGAGCTCCGATCGGTCCACGCGTCGTCTCCGAGCCCTGATCGGTCCACGCGCCATCGCCGAGACCCGATCGGTCCACACCCCTTCTCCTGAGCCCCGATCTGTCGACGCGTCGTCTCCTAAGCCCCGACCGGTGCACGCGCCGTCTCCTGTGCCCCGATCGATTCACGTGCCGTCTCCTAAGCCCCGATCGGTCCACCCGTCGTCTCTTAAGCCCCAATCGGTCCACGCGCCCTCTCCGAGCGCCGATCATTTCACGCGCCGTCTCCTGAGCCCCGGTCGGTCCGCGCGCCGTCACCTGAGCCCCGATCGGTCGACGCGTCGTCTTCTGAGCCCCGATCGGTCCACGCGCCGTCTCCGAGCGCCGATCGGTTCACGCGCCGTCTCCTGAGCCCCGATCGTTCCACGCGCCGTCTCCGAGCGCCGATCGGTTCACGCGCCGTCACCTGAGCCCCGATCGTTCCACGCGCCGTCTCCGAGCCCCGATCGGTCTACGCGCCGTCTCCTAAGCCCCGATCAGTCCACGCGCCTTCTCCTCATCCCCCATCGGTCCACGCGCCGTCTCCGAGCGCCGATCGGTTCACGCGCCGTCTCCTGAGCTCCGATCGTTCCACGCGCCGTCTCGGAGCCCCGATCCGTCCACGCGCCGTCTCCTGAGCCCGGATCGGTCCACGCGTCATCGCCGAATCCCCGATCCGTACACGCGTCGTCTCCGAGCCTCGATCGGTCGACGCGCAGTCGCGGAGCCCCGATCGGTCCAGGCGTGGCGGCCTGAGCCCCGGTCGGTTCACGCGCCGTCTCCGAGCCCCGAGCGATCCACGCGTCGTCTTCGAAGCCCAGATGCCTCCTCGCGCCGTCTCCGAGCCACGATCGGTCCAGGCGCTGCTTCCTGAGCCCCAATCGGTCCACGCGCCGTCTTCGAGCCCCGGTCGGTTCACGCATGGTCTCCTAAGCCCCAATCGGTTAATGCGCCGTCTCCGAGCCCCGATCGGTCCACGCGCCATCGCCGAACCCCAATTGGTCCACGCGCAACCGCCTGAGCCCCAGTCGGTCCACGCGCTGTCTCCGAGCCCCGATCGGCCCACGCCCCGTCGCCGAGTCATGATCTGTCCACGCGCGGCCTCCTGAGACCCGATCGGTCCACGCGCCGTCTTCGAGCCCCGATCGGTCCACGCGCCGTCTCCTAAGCCCCGATCGATCGAGGCGTCGTTCCCTAAGCCCCGATCCATCCACGCGCTGTCTCCTAAGTCCCGATCAGTCCAGGCCCCGTCTCCGAGCGCCGATCGGTTCACGCGCCGTCTCCTGAGAACGATCCGTCCACGCGCCGTCTCCTGAGCCCCGATCGGTCGACGCGCCGTCTCCTGAGTCCCGATCCGTCCACTCACTGTCTCCTGAGCCCCGGTCGGTCCACGCGCCGCCTCCTGCGCTCTGATCGGTCCACGCGCCGTCTCCTGAGCCCCGATCGGTCGACGCGCCGTCTCGTGAGCCCCGATCGGTCCACGCGCCGTCTCCTGAGCCCCGATCGGTCCACGCGTCGTTCCCTAAGCCCCGATCCATCCATGCGCAGTCTCCCGAGACCCAATCGGTCCACGCGCCGTCTCCTGAGTCCCGATCGGTCCACGCGCCGTCTCCTCAGCCCCGATCGGTCCACGCGTCGTCTCCGAGCACCGATCGTTCCACGCGCCATCTCCGAGCCCCGATCGGTCCACGCGCCGTCTCATGAGCCCCGATCGGTCCACGCGCCGTCTCCTGAGCCCCAATCGGTCCACACGCTGTCTCGTGAGCCCCGATACGTACACGCGCCGTCTCCGAGCCCCCATCGGTCCACGCGTTGTCTCCTAAGCCCCGATCGGTCCACGCGCCGTCTTCGAGCCCCGATCGGTTCACGCATCGTCTCCTAAGCCCCGATCGGTTAACGCGCCGTCTCCGAGCGCCGAGCGGTCAACGCGCCGTCGCCGAACCCCAATTCGTCCACGCGCAACCGCCTGAGTCCCAGTCGGTCCACGCGCTGTCTCCGAGCCCCGATCGGTCCACGCGCCGTCTCCTAAGCCGCGATCCGTCCACGGGCCGTCTCCGAGCTGCTATCGGTAAACGCGCCGTCACCAAGCCCTGATCTGTACACGCGTCGTCTCCGAGCCCCGATCGGTCCACGCGCCGTCGCCGAGCCTCGATCGGTCCACGCACCGTCTCCTGAGCCCCGATCGGTCCACGCGCCGTCTCCTAAGCCGCGATCCGTCCACGGGCCGTCTCCGAGCTGCTATCGGTAAACGCGCCGTCACCAAGCCCTGATCTGTGCACGCGTCGTCTCCGAGCCCCGATCGGTCCACGCGCCGTCGCCGAGCCTCGATCGGTCCACGCGCAGCCTCCTGAGCCCCGATCGGTTCACGCGCCGGCTCCGAGCCCGATCGGTCCACGCATCGTCTCCTAAGCCCCGTTCGGTTAACGTGCCGTCTCCGAGCCCCGATCGGTCCACGCGCCGTCTCCAAGCCCCGATCCGTCGCCGCGTCGTGTCCTGAGCCCCGATCAATTGACGCGTCTTCTCCTGAGCCCCGATCGCTCCTCGCGCCGTCTCCTGAACCCCGATCGTTCCACGCGCCTTCTCCTAAACCGCGATCGGTCCACGCGCCGTCTCCGAGCCCCAGTCGGTCCACGCGCTGTCTCCGAGCACCGATCGGTCTACGCGTCGTCTCCGAGCCCCGATCGGTCCACGCGCCGTCTCCGAGCCCCGAACGGTTCACGCACCGTCTCCTGGTCCCAATCGGTCCACGCGGCGCCTCTGGAGCCCCGATCGATCCACGCGAGTCCCCTGAGCCCCAGTCGGTCCGCGCGCCGTCTCCTGAGCCCCGATTGTTCGACGCGTCGTCTCCTGAGCCCCGATCGATCCACGCGTCATCTCCTGAGCCCCGATCGTACCACACGCCGTTTCCTGAGCCCCGATCGGTCCACGCGTCATCTTCAAAGCACCGATGCCTCCACGCGCCGTCTCCGAGCCACGATCGGTCCGTGCGCCGCTTCCACAACCCCGATCGGTCCACGCGTAATTTCCTGATCTCCGATCGGTCCACGCGCCGTCTCCTAACCCCCGACCGCTCCACCCGTCGTCTCCGAGCTCCGATCAGTCCAGGTGCCGTTTCCGAGCCCCGATTGGTCCATGCGTCGTCTTCGAAGCCCCGATGCCTCCACGCGCCGTCTCCGAGCCACGATCGGTGCAGGCGCCGCTTCCTGAGCCCCGATCGGTCCACGCGCTGTCTCCTGAGCCCCGATACGTCCATGCGCAGTCGCCGAGCCCCGATCAGTCCACGCGCGGCCTCCTGAGCCCCGGTCGGTTCACGCGCCGTCTCCCCGCCCCGATCGGTCCACGCGCCGTCTCCTGAGCCACGATCGGTCCGTGCGCCGTCTCCGAGCCCCGATCGGCCCACGCACCATCTCATGCTCCCCAATCGCTCCATGCGCCGCCTCCGGAGCCCTGATCGATCCACGCGAATCTCCTGAGCTCCGGTCGGTCCTCGTACCGTCTCCGAGCCCCGATCGGTCCACGTACCATCTCCGAAGCCCCGATCGGTCCACGCGCTGTCTCCGAACCCCGATCGGTCCACGTATGTTCTCCTAAGCCCCAATTAGTCCCCGCGCCGTCTCCTAAGCCCCGATCTGCCGACGGGCCGTCACCGAGCCATGATCGGTCCACGCGCGGCTCCTGAGCCCCATCGGTCCATACGCCGTCGCCGAGCCGGGATCGGTTTACGCGCGGGCTCCTGAGTCCCGGTTGGTTCACGCGCCATATCCGAGCCCCAATCGGTCCACGCGCCGGCTCCTGAGCCCCGATCGGTCCACGCGCCTTCTCCTGAGCCCCGATCGGTCCACGCGCCGTCTCCGTGCGCCGATCATTTCACGTGACGTCTCCTGAGCCCTGATCGTTCCACGCGCCGTCTTCGAGCCCCGAGCGGTCCACGCGCCGTCTCCTGAGCCCCAATCGATCCACGCGCAGCCTCCTGAGCCCCGATCGGTCCACGCGCCGTCGCCGAGCCGCGATCGTTCTACGCGCCGCTCCGAGCCCCGATCGGTCCACGCGCCGTCGCCGAGCTATGATCGGTCCACGCGCGGCCTCCTGAGCCCCGATCGGTCCACGCGCCGTCGCCGAGCCGCGATCGGTCCACGCGCGGCCTCCTGAGGCCCGATTGGTTCACGCGCTGTATCCGAGCCCCAATCGGTCCACGCGTCGTCTCCTGAGCCCCGATCGGTCCACGCATAGTCTCCGAGCCCCGATCGGTCCACGCGCCGTCGCCGAGTCATGATCTGTCCACGCGCGGCCTCCTGAGACCCGATGGGTTCACGCGCCGTCTTCGAGCCCCGATCGGTCCACGCGCCGTCTCCTGAGCCCCGATCGATCGAGGCGTCGTTCCCTAAGCCCCGATCCATACACGCGCTGTCTCCTAAGTCCCGATCGGTCCAGGCCCCGTCTCCGAGCGCCGATCGGTTCACGCGCCGTCTCCTGAGAACGATCCGTCCACGCGCCGTCTCCTGAGCCCCGATCGGTCGACACGCTGTCTCGTGAGCCCCGATCGGTCCACGCGCCGTCTCCTGAGCCCCGATCGGTCCACGCGTCGTTCCCTAAGCCCCAATCGGTCCACGCGCCGTCACCAAGCCCCGATCCGTCGCCGCGTCGTGTCCTGAGCCCCGATCAATTGACGCGTCTTCTCCTGAGCCCCGATCTCTCCTCGCGCCGTCTCCTGAACCCCGATCATTCCACGCGCCTTCTCCTAAACCACGATCGGTCCACGCGCCGTCTCCGAGCCCCAGTCGGTCCACGCGCTGTCTCCGAGCACCGATCGGTCTACGCGTCGTCTCCGAGCCCCGATCGGCCCACGCGCCGTCTCCGAGCCCCGAACGGTTCACGCACCGTCTCCTGGTCCCAATCGGTCCACGCGGCGCCTCTGGAGCCCCGATCGATCCACGCGAGTCTCCTGAGCCCCAGTCGGTCCGCGCGCCGTCTCCTGAGCCCCGATTGCTCGACGCGTCGTCTCCTGAGCCCCGATCGATCCACGCGTCGTCTCCTGAGCCCCGATCGTACCACACGCCGTTTCCTGAGCCCCGATCGGTCCACGCGTCGTCTCCAAAGCCCTGATCGGTCCACGTGCCGTCTCCGAGCCCCGATCGGTCCACGCGCCGTCTCCTGAACCCCGATACGTCCACACACAGTCGCCGAGCCCCGATTGGTCCACGCGCCGTACCCGAGCCTCCATCGGTCCACGCGCGGCCTCCTGAGCCGCGGTCGGTCCACGCGCCGACTCCGAGCTCCGATCGGCCCACACGCCGTCTCCTAATCACCGATCGGTCCAAGCGCCGCCTCCGAGCCCCGATCGGTCCACGCGTCGTCTCCTAAGACCCGATCGGTCCACGCGCCGTCTCCTGAGCCCCGATCGTTCCACGCGCCGTGTCCGAGCCCCGATCGATCCACGCGCCGTCTCCTGAGCCCAAATCGGTCCACACGCTGTCTCGTGAGCCCCGATAGGTACACGCGTCGTCTCCTATGCCCCGATCGGTCCACGCGTAGTCTCCTAAGCCCCGCTCGGTTAACGCGTCGTTTCCGAGCCCCGATCGGTCCACGCGTCGTCTCCTGAGCCCCAATTAGTCCATGCGCCGTCTCCTAAGCCCCGATCCGTCCACGGGCCGTGTCCGAGCTCCGATCGGTCCACGCGTCGTCTCCGAGCCCTGATCGGTCCACGCGCCATCGCCGAGACCCGATCGGTCCACACCCCTTCTCCTGAGCCCCGATCTGTCGACGCGTCGTCTCCTAAGCCCCGACCGGTGCACGCGCCGTCTCCTGTGCCCCGATCGATTCACGTGCCGTCTCCTAAGCCCCGATCGGTCCACCCGTCGTCCTTTAAGCCCCAATCGGTCCACGCGCCCTCTCCGAGCGCCGATCATTTCACGCGCCGTCTCCTGAGCCCCGGTCGGTCCGCGCGCCGTCACCTGAGCCCCGATCGGTCGACGCGTCGTCTTCTGAGCCCCGATCGGTCCACGCGCCGTCTCCGAGCGCCGATCGGTTCACGCGCCGTCTCCTGAGCCCCGATCGTTCCACGCGCCGTTTCCTGAGCCCCGATCGGTCCACGCGCGGTCTCCTGAGCCCCGATCGGTCCACGCGCCGTCGCCGAGCCGCGATCGGTCCACACGCGGCCTCTTAAGCCCCGATCGGTCCACGCGCCGTCGCCGAACCCCAATTGGTCCACGCGAAACCGCCTGAGCCCCAGTCGGTCCACGCGCTGTCTCCGAGCCCCGATCGGTCCACGCGTCGTCTCCTGAGCCCCGATCGGTCCACGCATAGTCTCCGAGCCCCGATCGGTCCACGCGCCGTCGCCGAGTCATGATCTGTCCACGCGCGGCCTCCTGAGACCCGATGGGTTCACGCGCCGTCTTCGAGCCCCGATCGGTCCACGCGCCGTCTCCTGAGCCCCGATCGATCGAGGCGTCGTTCCCTAAGCCCCGATCCATACACGCGCTGTCTCCTAAGTCCCGATCGGTCCAGGCCCCGTCTCCGAGCGCCGATCGGTTCACGCGCCGTCTCCTGAGAACGATCCGTCCACGCGCCGTCTCCTGAGCCCCGATCGGTCGACACGCTGTCTCGTGAGCCCCGATCGGTCCACGCGCCGTCTCCTCAGCCCCGATCGGTCCACGCGTCGTTCCCTAAGCCCCAATCGGTCCACGCGCCGTCACCAAGCCCCGATCCGTCGCCGCGTCGTGTCCTGAGCCCCGATCAATTGACGCGTCTTCTCCTGAGCCCCGATCGCTCCTCGCGCCGTCTCCTGAACCCCGATCATTCCACGCGCCTTCTCCTAAACCACGATCGGTCCACGCGCCGTCTCCGAGCCCCAGTCGGTCCACGCGCTGTCTCCGAGCACCGATCGGTCTACGCGTCGTCTCCGAGCCCCGATCGGTCCACGCGCCGTCTCCGAGCCCCGAACGGTTCACGCACCGTCTCCTGGTCCCAATCGGTCCACGCGGCGCCTCTGGAGCCCCGATCGATCCACGCGAGTCTCCTGAGCGCCAGTCGGTCCGCGCGCCGTCTCCTGAGCCCCGATTGTTCGACGCGTCGTCTCCTGAGCCCCGATCGATCCACGCGTCGTCTCCTGAGCCCCGATCGTACCACACGCCGTTTCCTGAGCCCCGATCGGTCCGTGCGCCGCTTCCACAACCCCGATCGGTCCACGCGTAATCTCCTGATCTCCGATCGGTCCACGCGCCGTCTCCTAACCCCCGATCGGTCCACGCGCCGTCTCCGAGCGCCGATCGGTTGACGCACCATCTCCTGAGCCCCGACCGCTCCACCCGTCGTCTCCGAGCTCCGATCGGTCCAGGTGCCGTTTCCGAGCCCCGATTGGTCCATGCGTCGTCTTCGAAGCCCCGATGCCTCCACGCGCCGTCTCCGAGCCACGATCGGTGCAGGCGCCGCTTCCTGAGCCCCGATCGGTCCACGCGCTGTCTCCTGAGCCCCGATACGTCCACGCGCAGTCGCCGAGCCCCGATCAGTCCACGCGCGGCCTCCTGAGCCCCGGTCGGTTCACGCGCCGTCTCCCCGCCCCGATCGGTCCACGCGCCGTCTCCTGAGCCCTGATCCGTCCACGCGCGGCGTCGAGTCGCGATCGGTCCATCCGCCGCCTCCGGAGCCCTGATCGATCCACGCGAATCTCCTGAGCTCCGGTCGGTCCTCGTACCGTCTCCGAGCCCCGATCGGTCCACGTACCATCTCCGAAGCCCCGATCGGTCCACGCGCCGTCTCCTGAGCCCCGATCGGTCCACGCGCCGCGGCGAACCCCAATTGGTCCACGCGCAACCTCTCGAGCCCCAGTCGGTAAACGCGCTGTCTCCGAGCCCCGATCGGTCCACGTATGTTCTCCTAAGCCCCAATTAGTGCCCGCCCCGTCTCCTAAGCCCCGATCTGCCGACGGGCCGTCTCCGAGCTCCGATCGGTCCACGCGCCTTCTCCAAGCCTCGATCCGTACACGCGTCGTCTCCGAGCCCCGATCGGTCCACGCGCCATCGCCGAACCCCGATCGGTCCACGCGCCGTCTCCTGAGCTCCGAACGGTCCACGCGTCGTCTCCTAAGCCCCGATCCGTCGCCGCGTCGTCTCCTGAGCCCCGATCAATTGACGCGTCTTCTCCTGAGCCCCGATCGTCCTCGCGCCGTCTCCTGAGCCCCGCTCGGTCCATGCGTCGTCTTCTTAGCCCCGATGCCACCACGCGCCGTCTCCTAAGCCCCGATCTGCCCACGGGCCGTTTCCGAGCTCCGATCGTTCCACACGCCGTCTCCTAGCCTCGATCCGTACACGCGCCGTCTCCGAGCCCCGATCGGTCCACGCGCCGTCTCCTGAGCCCCGATCGGTCCACGCGCCGTTTCCTGAGCCCCGATCGGTCCACGCGTCGTCTTCTAAGCCCAGATGCCTCCTTGCGCCGTCTCCCAACCACGATCGGTGCAGGCGCCGCTTCCTGAATCCCGATCGGTCCACGCGTTTTCTCCTAAGCCCCGATCGGTCCACGCGTCGTCTCCTCAGCCCCAATCGGTCGACGCGTCGTCTCCGAGCGCCGATCGGTGCACGCGCCGTCTCCTGAACCCCGATCGTTCCACACGCCGCCTCCTAAGCCCCGATCGGTCTAGGCGACGTCTCCTAAGCCCCGACCGGTCCAGGCGCCGTCTCCTGAGCCCCGATCGTTCCACGCGCCGTCTCCGAGCCCTGTTCGGTCCACGCACCGTCTCCTCAGCCCCGATCGGTCCACGCGTTGGCTCCTAAGCCTCGATCGGTCCTCGCGCGGCCTCCTTAGCCCCGGTCGGTCCACGCGCCCTCTCCGAGCCCCGATCGGTCCACGCATCGTCACCTAAGATCCGATCGGTTAACGCACCGTCTCCCCGCCCCGATCGGTCCACGCGCCGTCTCCTGAGCCTCGATACATCCACGCGCAGTCGCCGAGCCCCGATCAGTCCACGCGCGGCCTCCTGAGCCCCGGTCGGTTCACGCGCCGTCTCCCGCCGCGATCGGACCACGCGCCGTCTCCTAAGCCCTGATCCGTTCACGCGCGGCGTCGAGCCGCAATCGGTCCACGCGCGGCCTCCTGAGCCCCAATCGGTCCACGCGTCGTCTCCTAAGCCCCGATCGGTCCGTGCGCCGTCTCCGAGCCCCGATCGGTCCACGCACCATCTCATGCTCCCCAATCGGTCCATGCGCCGCCTCCGGAGCCCTGATCGATACACGCGAATCTCCTGAGCTCCGGTCGGTCCTCGTACCGTCTCCGAGCCCCGATCGGTCCACGCGTTGTCTCCTAGGCCCCGATCGGTCCACGCGCCTTCTCCGAGCCCCGATCGGTTCACGCATCGTCTCCTAAGCCCCGATCGGTTAACGCGCCGTCTCCGAGCCCCGAACGGTCCACGCGCCGTCGCCGAACCCCAATTGGTCCACGCGCAACCGCCTGAGCCCCAGTCGGTTCACGCGCTGTCGCCGAACCCCGATCGGTCCACGCGTCGTCTCCGAGCCCCGATCGGTCCACGCGCCGTCGCCGAGCCATGATCGGTCCACGCGCGGCCTCCTGAGCCCCGATCGGTCCACGCGTGGTCTCCGAGCCCCGATCGGTCCACGCGCCGTCGCCGAGCCATGATCGGTCCACGCGCGGCCTCCTGAGCCCCGATCGGTCCACGCGCCGTCTCCTGAGCCCCGATCGGTCCACGGGCGGCCTCCTGAGCCCCGATTGGTTCACGCGCCGTATCCGAGCCCCAATTGGTCCACGCGCCGTCTCCTGAGCCCCGATCGGTCCACGCGCCGTCTCCTGAGCCCCGATCGGTCCACGCGTCGTCTCCTAAACCCCCATTGGTCCACGTGCCGTCTCCCAGCCCCGATCGGTCCACGCGCCGTCTCCTAATCCCCAATCTGTCCACGACCCGTCTCCGGGCCCCGATCGGTGCACGTGCCGTCTCCTAAGCCCCGATCGGTCCACGCGCCGTCGCCGAACCCCAATTGGTCCACGCGAAACCGCCTGAGCCCCAGTCGGTCCACGCGCTGTCTCCGAGCCCCGATCGGTCCACGCGTCGTCTCCGAGCCCCGATCGGTCCACGCGCCGTCGCCGAGTAATGATCTGTCCACGCACGGCCGCCTGAGACCCGATTGGTCGACGCGCCGTCTTCGAGCCCCGATCGGTCCACGCATGGTCTCCTAAGCCCCAATCGGTTAACGCGCCGTCCCCGAGCCCCGACCGGTCCACGCGCTGTCTCCTGAGCCCCGATAGGTACACGCGTCATCGCCTACACCCCGATCGGTCCACGCGTCGTCTCCTAAGCCCCGATCGGTCCACGCGCCGTCTACGAGCCCCGATCGGTCCACGCACTGTCTCCTGATCCCCATGGGTCCACGCGGCGCCTCCGGGGCCCCGATCGATCCACGCGAGGCTCCTAAGCCCCGATCGGTCCACGCGCAACCGCCTGAGCCCCAGTCGGTCGACGCGCTCTCTCCGAGCCCCGATCGGTCCACGCGTCGTCTCCGAGCCCCGATCGGTCCACGCGCCGTCGCCGAGCCACGATCGGTCCACGCGCGGCCTCCTGAGCCCCGATCGGTCCACGCGCCGTCGCCGAGCCGCGATCGGTCCACGCGCGGTCTCCTGAGCCCCGGTCGGTTCACGCGCCGTCTCCTGAGCCCCGATCGGTCCACGCGTCGTTCCCTAAGCCCCGATCGATCCACGCGCAGTCTCCAGAGCCGCGATCGGTCCACGCATCCCCTCCTGAGCCCCGGACGGTCCACGCGCCGTCGCCGAACCCCGATCGGTCGACTCGCCGTCTTCGAGCGCCGATCGGTTAACGCGTTGTCTCCGCGCCCCGATCAGTCCACGCGCTCTCTCCTGAGCCCCGACCGGTCCACGCGTCGTCTCCTAAGCCCCAATCGGGCCACGCGCCGCCTACGGAGCCCCGATCGATCCACGCGTCGTCTTCTAAGCCCCAATCGGTCCACGCGCCGCCTACGGAGCCCCGATCGATCCACACGAATCTCCTGAGCTCCGGTCGGTCGACGCGCCGTCTCCGGAGCCCCGATCGGTCCACGCGTCGTCTCCTAAGCCCCGATTCGTCGACGCGTCGTCTCCTGAGCCCCGATCAATTGACGCGTCTTCTCCTGAGCCCCGATAGCTTCTCATGCCGCCTCCTGAGCCCCGATCCGTCGAGGCGTCGTCTCCGGAGCCCCGATCAATTGACGTGTCTTCTCCTGTGCCCTGATCGCCCCTCGCGCCGTCTCCTGAACCCCGCTCGGTCCATGCGTCGTCTTCTTAGCCCGGATGCCTCCACGCGCCGTCTCCGAGCCACGATCGGTCCAGGCGCCGTCTCCGGAGCCCCGATCGTTCCACGCGTCGCCTCCTGAGCACCGGTCGGTCCACGCGCCGTCTCCTGAGCCCCGGTCGGTCCACGCGTCGTCTCCTAAGCCCCGATCGGTCCACGCGTCGTCTCCTAAGCCCCGATCCGTCGACGCGTCGTCTCCTGAGCCACGATCAATTGACGCGTCTTCTCCTGAGCCCGATCGCTCCTCGCGCCGTCTCCTGAGCCCCGATCGGTCCACGCGTCGTGTCCGAGCTCCGATCGGTCCATACGCCGTTTCCTGAGCCCCGATCGGTCCATGCGTCGTCTTCTTAGCCCCGATGCCTCCACGCGCCGTCTCCGAGCCACCATCGGTCCAGGCGCCGTTTCCTGAGCCCCGATCGGTCCACGCGCCGTACCCTAAGCCCCGATCGGTCCACGGGCCGTCTCTGAACGCCGATAAGTTCAAGCGCCGTCTCCTGAGCCCCGATGGTTCCACGCGGCGTCTCCGAGCCCCGATCGATCCACGCGCCGTCTCCTGAGTCCCGATCGGTCGACGAGTCGTCTTCTGAGCCTCGATCGCTCCTCGCGCCGTCTCCTGAGCCCCGATCGTCCAACGTGCCGTCTCCGAGCACCGATCGGTCCACGCGGCGCCTCTGGAGCCCCGATCGATCCACGCGAGTCTCCTGAGCCCCAGTCGGTTCGCGCGCCGTCTCCTGAGCCCCGATTGTTCGACGCGTCGTCTCCTGAGCCCCGATCGATCCACGCGTCGTCTCCTGAGCCCCGATCGTACCACACGCCGTTTCCTGAGCCCCGATCGGTCCACGCGTCGTCTTCAAAGCCCCGATGCCTCCACGCGCCGTCTCCGAGCCACGATCGGTCCGTGCGCCGCTTCCACAACCCCGATCGGTCCACGCGTAATCTCCTGATCTCCGATCGGTCCACGCGCCGTCTCCTAAGCCCCGATCGGTCCACGCGCCGTCTCCGAGCGCCGATCGGTTGACGCGCCATCTCCTGAGCCCCGATCGTTCCACGCGCCGTCTCCGAGCCCCGATCGGTCCACGCGCCGTCTCCTAAGCCCCGTTCGGTCCAAGCGCCTTCTCCTAAACCCCGGTCGGTCCACGCGCCGTCTCCGAGGCCTGATCGGTCCACACATCGTCTCCTAAGCCCCGATCGGCTAACGCGTCGACTCCGAGCCGCGATCGTTCCACGCGCCGTCCCCGATCCCCGATCGATCCACGCGCCGTCTCCGAGCGCCGATCGGTTCACGCGCCGTCACCCGAGCCCCGATCGTTCCACACGGCGTCTCCGAGCCCCGATCGGTCCACGCTTCGTCTCCTGAGCCCGGATCGTTCCACGCGTCGTCTCCTGATTCCCGATCCTTAAACGCGTCGTCTCCGAGCCTCGATCGGTCCACACCCCGTGTCCGATCCCCGATCGGTCCGCGTACCGCATTCTGAGCCGCGGTCTGTCCACGCGCCGTCTCCGAGCACCGATCGGTCGACGCGCCGTCTCAGAGCGCCGATCATTTCACGCCCCGTCACCTGACCTCCGATCGTTCCACGCGCCGTCTCCGAGCCCCGATCGGTCCACGCGCCGACTCCTGAGCCCCAATCGGTCCACACGCTGTCTCGTGAGCCCCGATAGGTACACGCGTCGTCTCCGAGCCCCGATCGGTCCACGCGCCATCGGCGAACCCCGATCGGTCCACGCGCCGTCTCCTGAGCTCCGAACGGTCCACACCCCTTGTCCTGAGCCCCGATCGGCCGACGCGTCGTCTCCTAAGCCCCGACCGGTTCACGCGCCGTCTCCTGTGCACCGATCGAATCACGTGCCGTCTCCTAAGCCCCGATCGGTTAACGCGCCGTCTCCGAGCCGCGATCGGTCGACGAGCCGTCGCCGAACCCCAATTGGTCCACGCGCAACCGCCTGACCCCCAGTCGATCCACGCGTCGTCTCCGAGCTCCAGTCGGTCCACGCGCCGTTTCCTGAGACCTGATCGGTCCATGCGTCGTCTTCTAAGCCCCGATGCCTTCACGCGCCGTCTCCGAGCCACGACCGGTTCAGGCGCCGCTTCCCGAGCCCCGATCAGTCCACGTGTCGTCTCCTGACCCCCGATCGCTCCACGGACCGTTTCCTGATCCCCGATCGGTCCACGCGCCGCCTCCTGAGTCCCGATCGGTCAACGCGTCGTGTCCTAACCCCTGATCGGTCCACGTGCCGTCTCCGAGCCCCGATGGGTCCACGTGCCACATCCTGAGCCCCGATCGGACGACGCGACGTCTACTGAGCCTTGATCGATCCACGCGTCGTCTCCTGAACTCCGATTGCTCCACGGGCCGTTTCCTGAGCCCCGATCGGTCCACGCGTCGTCTACTAAGCCCAGATGCCTCCTCGCGCCGTCTCCGAGCCATGACGGGTCCAGGCGCCGCTTCCTGAGCCCCGGTCGGTCCACGCGTTGTCTCCTAAGCCCCGTTCGGTCCACGCGCCGTGTCCTAAGCCCCGATCATTCCACGCGCCGTCTCCGAGCCCCGATCGGTCCACGCGCCGTCTCCCGAGCCCCGATCGGTCCATGCGTTGTCTCCTAAGCCCCGATCGGTCCACGCGTCGTCTCCTAAGCGCCGATCCGTCGACGCGTCGTCTCCTGAGCCCCGATCGATCCACGCGTCTTCTCCTGAGCCCCGACCGCTCCATCCGTCGTCTCCGAGCTCCGATCGGTCCAGGTGCCGTTTCCGAGCCCCGATTGGTCCATGCGTCGTCTTCAAAGCCCCGATGCCGCCACGCGCCGTCTCCGAGCCACGATCAGTGCAGGCGCCGCTTCCTGAGCCCCGATCGGTCCACGCGCCGTCTCCTGAGCCCCGATCGGTCCACGCGCCGCGGCGAACCCCAATTGGTCCACGCGCAACCTCTCGAGCCCCAGTCGGTAAACGCGCTGTCTCCGAGCTCCGATCGGTCCACGTATGTTCTCCTAAGCCCTAATTAGTCCCCGCGCCGTCTCCTAAGCCCCGATCTGCCCACGGGCCGTCTCCGAGCTCCGATCGGTCCACGCGCCGTCTCCGAGCGCCGATCGGTCCACGCAACGTCTCCTAAGCCCCAATCGGTTAACGCGCAGTCTCCTGAGCCCCGATCGTTCTACGCACCGTCTCCGAGCCCCGATCCGTCCACGCGCAGTCGCCGAGCCCCGATCGGTTCACGCGCGGTCTCCTGAGCCCCAGTCGGTACACGCGCCGTCTCCGAGCGCCGATCGGTCCACGCGTAATCTCCTGATCTCCGATCGGTCCACGCGCCGTCTCCTAAGCCCCGATCGGTCCACGCGCCGTCTCCGCGCGCCGATCGGTTGACGCGCCATCTCCTGAGCCCCGATCGTTCCACGCGCCGTCTCCGAGCCCCGATCGGTCCACGCGCCGTCTCCTGAGCCCCGATCGGTCCACGCGTCGTCTTCTAAGCCCAGATGCCTCCTTGCGCCGTCTCCCAACCACGATCGGTGCAGGCGCCGCTTCCTGAACCCCGATCGGTCCATGCGTTTTCTCCTAAGCCCCGATCGGTCCACGCGTCGTCTCCTCAGCCCCGATCGGTCGACGCGTCGTCTCCGAGCGCCGATCGGTGCACGCGCCGTCTCCTGAACCCCGATCGTTCCACACGCCGCCTCCTAAGCCCCGATCGGTCTAGGCGTCGTCTCCTAAGCCCCGACCGGTCCAGGCGCCGTCTCCTGAGCCCCGATCGTTCCACGCGTCGTCTCCTAAGCCACGATTCGTCCACGCGGCGTCTCCGGGCGCCGATGATTTCACGCGCCGTCTCCTGAGACCCGATCGTTCCACGCGCCGTCTCCGAGCCCCGATCGATCCACGCGCCGCCTCCTGAGCCCCGATCGGTCCACGCGCCGTCGCCGAACCCCAATTGGTCCACGCGCAACCGCCTGAGCCCCAGTCGGTCCACGCACTGTGTCCGAGCCCCGATCGGTTCACGCGCCGTCTTCGAGCGCCGATCGGTCCACGCAATGTCTCCTAAGCCCCAATCGGTTAACGCGCCGTCTCCTGAGCCCCGATCGTTCTACGCACCGTCTCCGAGCCCCGATCCGTCCACGCGCAGTCGCCGAGCCCCGATCCGTTCACGCGCGGTCTCCTGAGCCCCAGTCGGTACACGCGCTGTCTCCGAGCCCCGATCGGTCCACGCGTCGTCTCCTAAGCCCCGATCGTTCGACGCGTCGTCTCCTAAGCCCCGATCGGTCGACGCGTCGTCTCCTGAGCCCCAGTTGGTCCACGGGCTGTCTCCGAGCCCCGATCGATCCACGCACCGCCTCCTGAGCTCCGATCGGTCGACGCGCCGACTCCTAAGCCCCGATCCGTCCACGCGCCGTCTCCTGAGCCCCGATCGTCCAACGTGCCGTCTCCGAGCACCGATCGGTCCACGCGTCGCCTCCTGAGCACCGGTCGGTCCACGCGCCGTCTCCTGAGCCCCGGTCGGTCCACGCGTCGTCTCCTAAGCCCCGATCGGTCCACGCGTAGTCTCCTAAGCCCCGATCCGTCGACGCGTCGTCTCCTGAGCCACGATCAATTGACGCGTCTTCTCCTGAGCCCGATCGCTCCTCGCGCCGTCTCCTGAGCCCCGATCGGTCCACGCGTCGTGTCCGAGCTCCGATCGGTCCATACGCCGTTTCCTGAGCCCCGATCGGTCCATGCGTCGTCTTCTTAGCCCCGATGCCTCCACGCGCCGTCTCCGAGCCACCATCGGTCCAGGCGCCGTTTCCTGAGCCCCGATCGGTCCACGCGCCGTACCCTAAGCCCCGATCGGTCCACGGGCCGTCTCTGAACGCCGATAAGTTCAAGCGCCGTCTCCTGAGCCCCGATGGTTCCACGCGGCGTCTCCGAGCCCCGATCGATCCACGCGCCGTCTCCTGAGTCCCGATCGTCCAACGTGCCGTCTCCGAGCACCGATCGGTCCACGCGGCGCCTCTGGAGCCCCGATCGATCCACGCGAGTCTCCTGAGCCCCAGTCGGTTCGCGCGCCGTCTCCTGAGCCCCGATTGTTCGACGCGTCGTCTCCTGAGCCCCGATCGATCCACGCGTCGTCTCCTGAGCTCCGATCGTACCACACGCCGTTTCCTGAGCCCCGATCGGTCCACGCGTCGTCTTCAAAGCCCCGATGCCTCCACGCGCCGTCTCCGAGCCACGATCGGTCCGTGCGCCGCTTCCACAACCCCGATCGGTCCACGCGTAATCTCCTGATCTCCGATCGGTCCACGCGCCGTCTCCTAAGC
The DNA here is from genome assembly GCA_946811545.1 of Netelia fuscicornis. Lineage (NCBI taxonomy): Eukaryota > Metazoa > Arthropoda > Insecta > Hymenoptera > Ichneumonidae > Netelia > Netelia fuscicornis. Next base: position 31,275,740 of record OX328012.1, read on the forward strand.
CCCGAACGGTCCACGCGCCGTCTCCGAGCGCCGATCGGTTGACGCGCCATCTCCTGAGCCCCGATCGTTCCACGCGCCGTCTCCGAGCCCCGATCGGTCCACGCGCCGTCTCCTAAGCCCCGTTCGGTCCAAGCGCCTTCTCCTAAACCCCGGTCGGTCCACGCGCCGTCTCCGAGGCCTGATCGGTCCACACATCGTCTCCTAAGCCCCGATCGGCTAACGCGTCGACTCCGAGCCGCGATCGTTCCACGCGCCGTCCCCGATCCCCGATCGATCCACGCGCCGTCTCCGAGCGCCGATCGGTTCACGCGCCGTCACCCGAGCCCCGATCGTTCCACACGGCGTCTCCGAGCCCCGATCGGTCCACGCTTCGTCTCCTGAGCCCGGATCGTTCCACGCGTCGTCTCCTGATTCCCGATCCTTAAACGCGTCGTCTCCGAGCCTCGATCGGTCCACACCCCGTGTCCGATCCCCGATCGGTCCGCGTACCGCATTCTGAGCCGCGGTCTGTCCACGCGCCGTCTCCGAGCACCGATCGGTCGACGCGCCGTCTCAGAGCGCCGATCATTTCACGCCCCGTCACCTGACCTCCGATCGTTCCACGCGCCGTCTCCGAGCCCCGATCGGTCCACGCGCCGACTCCTGAGCCCCAATCGGTCCACACGCTGTCTCGTGAGCCCCGATAGGTACACGCGTCGTCTCCGAGCCCCGATCGGTCCACGCGCCATCGGCGAACCCCGATCGGTCCACGCGCCGTCTCCTGAGCTCCGAACGGTCCACACCCCTTGTCCTGAGCCCCGATCGGCCGACGCGTCGTCTCCTAAGCCCCGACCGGTTCACGCGCCGTCTCCTGTGCACCGATCGAATCACGTACCGTCTCCTAAGCCCCGATCGGTTAACGCGCCGTCTCCGAGCCGCGATCGGTCGACGAGCCGTCGCCGAACCCCAATTGGTCCACGCGCAACCGCCTGACCCCCAGTCGATCCACGCGTCGTCTCCGAGCTCCAGTCGGTCCACGCGCCGTTTCCTGAGACCTGATCGGTCCATGCGTCGTCTTCTAAGCCCCGATGCCTTCACGCGCCGTCTCCGAGCCACGACCGGTTCAGGCGCCGCTTCCCGAGCCCCGATCAGTCCACGTGTCGTCTCCTGACCCCCGATCGCTCCACGGACCGTTTCCTGATCCCCGATCGGTCCACGCGCCGCCTCCTGAGTCCCGATCGGTCAACGCGTCGTGTCCTAACCCCTGATCGGTCCACGTGCCGTCTCCGAGCCCCGATGGGTCCACGTGCCACATCCTGAGCCCCGATCGGACGACGCGACGTCTACTGAGCCTTGATCGATCCACGCGTCGTCTCCTGAACTCCGATTGCTCCACGGGCCGTTTCCTGAGCCCCGATCGGTCCACGCGTCGTCTACTAAGCCCAGATGCCTCCTCGCGCCGTCTCCGAGCCATGACGGGTCCAGGCGCCGCTTCCTGAGCCCCGGTCGGTCCACGCGTTGTCTCCTAAGCCCCGTTCGGTCCACGCGCCGTCTCCTAAGCCCCGATCATTCCACGCGCCGTCTCCGAGCCCCGATCGGTCCACGCGCCGTCTCCTGAGCCCCGATCGGTCCATGCGTTGTCTCCTACGCCCCGATCGGTCCACGCGTCGTCTCCTAAGCGCCGATCCGTCGACGCGTCGTCTCCTGAGCCCCGATCGATCCACGCGTCTTCTCCTGAGCCCCGACCGCTCCATCCGTCGTCTCCGAGCTCCGATCGGTCCAGGTGCCGTTTCCGAGCCCCGATTGGTCCATGCGTCGTCTTCGAAGCCCCGATGCCGCCACGCGCCGTCTCCGAGCCACGATCAGTGCAGGCGCCGCTTCCTGAGCCCCGATCGGTCCACGCGCCGTCTCCTGAGCCCCGATCGGTCCACGCGCCGCGGCGAACCCCAATTGGTCCACGCGCAACCTCTCGAGCCCCAGTCGGTAAACGCGCTGTCTCCGAGCTCCGATCGGTCCACGTATGTTCTCCTAAGCCCTAATTAGTCCCCGCGCCGTCTCCTAAGCCCCGATCTGCCCACGGGCCGTCTCCGAGCTCCGATCGGTCCACGCGCCGTCTCCGAGCGCCGATCGGTCCACGCAACGTCTCCTAAGCCCCAATCGGTTAACGCGCGGTCTCCTGAGCCCCGATCGTTCTACGCACCGTCTCCGAGCCCCGATCCGTCCACGCGCAGTCGCCGAGCCCCGATCGGTTCACGCGCGGTCTCCTGAGCCCCAGTCGGTACACGCGCCGTCTCCGAGCGCCGATCGGTCCACGCGTAATCTCCTGATCTCCGATCGGTCCACGCGCCGTCTCCTAAGCCCCGATCGGTCCACGCGCCGTCTCCGCGCGCCGATCGGTTGACGCGCCATCTCCTGAGCCCCGATCGTTCCACGCGCCGTCTCCGAGCCCCGATCGGTCCACGCGCCGTCTCCTGAGCCCCGATCGGTCCACGCGTCGTCTTCTAAGCCCAGATGCCTCCTTGCGCCGTCTCCCAACCACGATCGGTGCAGGCGCCGCTTCCTGAACCCCGATCGGTCCATGCGTTTTCTCCTAAGCCCCGATCGGTCCACGCGTCGTCTCCTCAGCCCCGATCGGTCGACGCGTCGTCTCCGAGCGCCGATCGGTGCACGCGCCGTCTCCTGAACCCCGATCGTTCCACACGCCGCCTCCTAAGCCCCGATCGGTCTAGGCGTCGTCTCCTAAGCCCCGACCGGTCCAGGCGCCGTCTCCTGAGCCCCGATCGTTCCACGCGCCGTCTCCGAGCCCCGTTCGGTCCACGCGCCGTCTCCTCAGCCCCGATCGGTCCACGCGTTGGCTCCTAAGCCTCGATAGGTCCACGCGCGGCCTCCTTAGCCCCGGTCGGTCCCCGCGCCGTCTCCGAGCCCCGATCGGTCCACGCATCGTCACCTAAGATCCGATCGGTTAACGCACCGTCTCCCCGCCCCGATCGGTCCACGCGCCGTCTCCTGAGCCCCGATACATCGACGCGCAGTTGCCGAGCCCCGATCAGTCCACGCGCGGCCTCCTGAGCCCCGGTCGGTTCACGCGCCGTCTCCCCGCCGCGATCGGACCACGCGCCGTCTCCTGAGCCCTGATCCGTCCACGCGCGGCGTCGAGCCGCGATCGGTCCACGCGCGGCCTCCTGAGCCCCAATCGGTCCACGCGTCGTCTCCTAAGCCCCGATCGGTCCGTGCGCCGTCTCCGAGCCCCGATCGGTCCACGCGTTGTCTCCTAGGCCCCGATCGGTCCACGCGCCTTCTCCGAGCCACGATCGGTCCAGGCGCCGTCTCCGGAGCCCCGATCGGTCCACGCGTCGTCTGCTAAGCCCCGATTCGTCCACGCGACGTCTCCGGGCGCCGATGATTTCACGCGCCGTCTCCTAAGCCCCGATTGATCCACGCGCCGTCTCCGAGCGCCGATCGCTTCACGCGCCGTCACCTGTGCTCCGATCGTTCCAGGCGCCGTCTCCGAGCCCCGATCGGTCCACGCGCCGTCTCATGAGCCCCGATCGGTCCACGCGTCGGCTCCTAAGCCTCGATCGGTCCACGCGCGGCCTCCTTAGCCCCGATCGGTCCACGCGTCGGCTCCTAAGCCCCGATCGGTCCACGCGCCGTCTCCTGAGCCCCGATCGGTCCACGCGCCGCGGCGAACCCCAATTGGTCCACGCGCAACCTCTCGAGCCCCAGTCGGTAAACGCGCTGTCTCCGAGCTCCGATCGGTCCACGTATGTTCTCCTAAGCCCTAATTAGTCCCCGCGCCGTCTCCTATGCCCCGATCTGCCCACGGGCCGTCTCCGAGCCCCGATCGGTCCACGCACCATCGCCGAACCCCGATCGGTCCACGCGCCGTCTCCTGAGCTCCGAACGGTCCACACCCCTTGTCCTGAGCCCCGATCGGCCAACGCGTCGTCTCCTAAGCCCCGATCCGTCGCCGCGTCGTCTCCTGAGCCCCGATCAATTGACGCGTCTTCTCCTGAGCCCCGATTGCTCCTCGCGCCGTTTCCTGAGCCCCGATCGATCCACGCGCCGTCTCGTCAGCCACAATCGGTCCACGCGCCGTCTCAGAGCGCCGATCATTTCACGCGCCGTCTCCTGAGCCCCGATCGTTCCACGCGCCGTCTCCGAGCCCCGATCGGTCCACGCGGCGTCTCCTGAACCCCGATCGGTTCACGCATCGTCTCCTAAGCCCCGATACGTCCACACGCCGTATCCGAGCCCCGATCGGTCCGCGTGACGCATTCTAAGCCACGGTCCGTCCACGCGCCGTCTCCGAGCACCGATCGGTCCACGCGCCGTCTCCTGAGCCCCGATACGTCCACGCGCAGTCGCCGAGCCCCGATCAGTCCACGCGCGGCCTCCTGAGCCCCGGTCGGTTCACGCGCCGTCTCCCCGCCCCGATCGGACCAAGCGCCGTCTCCTGAGCCCTGATCCGTCCACGCGCGGCGTCGAGCCGCGATCGGTCCACGCGCGGCCTCCTGAGCCCCAATCGGTCCACGCGTCGTCTCCTAAGCCCCGATCGGTCGACGGGTCGTCTCCTAAGCCCCGATCGGTCGACGCGTCGACTCCTAATCCCCGGTCGGTCCACGCGCCGTCGCCGAACCCCAATTGGTCCACGCGCCACCTCCTGAGCCCCAGTCGGTCCACGCGCTGTCTGCGAACACCGATCGGTCTACGCATCGTCTCCTAAACCCCGCTCTGTTAACGCGTCGTCTCCTGAGCCCCGATCGCTCCACGCGCGGTCTCGTGAGCGCCGATCGGTCCACGCGTCGTCTCCGAGCACCGATCGATCCACGCGTCGTCTTGTAAGCCCAGATGCCTTCTCGCGCCGTCTCCGGGCCACGATCGGTCCAGGCGCCGCTTCCTGAGCCACGATCGGTCCACGCGCCGTCGCCGAACCCCAATTGGTCCACGCGAAACCGCCTGAGCCCCAGTCGGTCCACGCGCTGTCTCCGAGCCCGATCGTTCCACGTGCCGTCTCCCCGCCCCGATCGGTCCACGCGCCGTCGCCGAGTCATGATCTCTCCACGCGCGGCCTCCTGAGACCCGTTCGGTCCACGCGCCGTCGCCGAGCCGCGATCGGGCCACGCGCGGCCTCCTGAGCCCCGATTGGTTCACGCTCCGTATCCGAGCCCCAATCGGTCCACGCGCTGTCTCCGAGCCCCGATCGGTCCACGCGTCGTCTCCGAGCCCCGATCGGTCTACGCGCCATCGCCGAGCCATGATCGGTCCACGCGCGGCCTCCTGAGCCCCGATCGGTCCACGCGCCGTCGCCGAGCCGCGATCGGTTCTCGCACGGCCTCCTGAGCCCCGGTCGGTTCACGCGCCGTATCCGACCCCCAATCGGGCCACGCGCCGTCTCCTGAGTCCCGATCGGCCCACGCGTCGTCTCCTGATCCCCATTGGTCCACGCGGCGCCTCCGCAGCCCCGATCGATCCACGCGAGTCTCCTGAGCCCCGGTCGGTCCGCGCGCCGTCTCCTGACCCCTAATCGGTCCACGCATCGTCTCCTGAGCCCCGATCGCTCCACACGCCGTTTCCTGAGCCACGATCGGTCCACGCGTCGTCTTCAAAGCCCCGATCCGTACACGCGTCGTCTCCGAGCCTCGATCGGTCCACGCGCCGTCGCCGAGCCCCGATCGGTCCACGCGCCGTCTTCGAGCCCCGATCGGTCCACGCGCCGTCTCCGAGCGCCGATCGGTTCACGCGCTGTCACCCGAGTCTCGATCGTTCCACACGCCGTCTCCAAGCCCCGATCGGTCCACGGTCCGTATCCTGAGCCCGGATCGTTCCACGCGTCGTCTCCTGATCTCCGATCCGTAAACGCGTCGTCTCCGAGCCTCGATCGGTCCACACGCCGTGTCCGATCCCCGATCGGTCCGCGTACCGCATTCTAAGCCGCGGTCCGTCCACGCGCCGTCTCCGAGCACCGATCGGTTCACGCGCCGTCACCCGAGCCCCGATCGTTCCACACTCCGTCTCCAAGCCCCGACCCGAGCGCGTCGTCTCCTGAGCCCCAATCGGCCCACACGCAGTCTCGTGAGCCCCGATAGGTACACGCGCCGTCTCCTGATCCCCGTCGCTCCACGAGGCGCCTCCGGAGCCCCGATCGATCCACGCGAGTCTCCTGAGCCCCGGTCGGTCTGCGCACCGTCATCTGAGCCCCGATCGGTCGACGCGTCGTCTCCGAGACTCGATCGGTCCACGCCCCGTCGCCGAGCCCCGATCGGTCCAGGCGTGGCCTCCTGAGCCGCGGTCGGTCCACGCGCCGTTTCCTGAGCCCCGATCGGTCCACGCGTCGTCTCCTGAGCCCCAATTAGTCCATGCGCCGTCTCCTAAGCCCCGATCCGTCCACGGGCCGTGTCCGAGCTCCGATCGGTCCACGCGTCGTCTCCGAGCCCTGATCGGTCCACGCGCCATCGCCGAGCTCCGATCGGTCCACGCGCCATCGCCGAGTCCCGATCGGTCCACGCGTCGTCTTCTAAGCCCCGATCGGTCCACGCGTAGTCTCCTAAGCCCCGCTCGGTTAACGCGTCGTTTCCGAGCCCCGATCGGTCCACGCGTTGTCTCCTGAGCCCCAATTAGTCCATGCGCCGTCTCCTAATCCCCGATCCGTCCACGGGCCGTGTCCGAGCTCCGATCGGTCCACGCGCCATCGCCGAGCCCCGATCGTTCCACGCGCCGTCTCCGAGCTCCGATCGGCCCACGCGCCGTCTCCTAAGCCCCGATCGGTCCAAGCGCCATCTCCTAAGCCCCGATCGGTCCACGCGCCGTCTCCGAGCCCCGATCGGTCCACGCGCCGTCTCCGAGCCCCGATCGGTCCACGCGCCGTCTCCTGAGCCCGGATCGTTCCACGCGTCGTCCCCGAATCCCCGATCCGTACACACGTCGTCTCCGAGCCTCGATCGGTCCACGCGCCGTCGCCGAACCCCAATTGGTCCACGGGAGACCGCCTGAGCCCCAGTCGGTCCACGCGCTGTCTCTGAGCCCCGATCGGTCCACGCGCCGTCTTCGAGCCCCGATCGGTCCACGCATGGTCTCCTAAGCCCCAATCGGTTAACGTGCCGTCCCCGAGCCCCGATCGGTCCACGCGCCGTCTCCTGAGCCCCGATACCTCCACGCGCAGTCGCCGAGCCCTGATCGGTCCACGCGCTGTCTCCTGAGCCCCGATAGGTACACGCGTCGTCGCCTACACCCCAATCGGTCCACGCGTCGTCTCCTAAGCCCCGATCGGTCCACGCGCCGTCTCCGAGCCCCGATCGGTCCACGCACTGTCTCCTGATGCCCATGGGTCCACGCGGCGCCTCCGAGGCCCCGATCGATCCACGCGAGGCTCCTAAGCCCCGATCGGTCCACGTGCCGTCTCCTGAGCCCCGATCGTTACACGCGCCGTCTCCGAGCCCCGATCAGTCCACGCGCCGTCTCCGAGCCCCGATCGGTCCACGCACAGCCTCCTGATCCCTATGGGTCAACGCGGCGCCTCCGGAGCCCCGATCGAATCCACGCGAGGCTCCTGAGCCCCGATCGGTCCACGCGCCTTTTCCTAAGCCCCGATCGGTCCACGCGCCGTCTCCGAGCCTCGATCGGTCCACGCGCCGTCGCCGAACCACAATTGGTCCACGCGAAACCGCCTGAGCCCCAGTCGGTTCACGCGCTGTCTCCGAGCCCCGATCGGTCCACGCGTCGTCTCCGAGCCCCGATCGGTCCACGCGACGTCGCCGAGTCGTGATCTGTCCACGCGCGGCCTCCTGAGACCCGATCGGTCCACGCGCCGTCTTCGAGCCCCGATCGGTCCACGCATGGTCTCCTAAGCCCCAATCGGTTAACGCGCCGTCCCGGAGCCCCGATCGGTCCACGCGCCGTTTCCTGAGCCCCGATACGTCTACGAGCAGTCCCCGAGCCCTGATCGGTCCACGCGCTGTCTCCTGAGCCCCGATAGGTACACGCGTCGTCTTCTAAGCCCCGATCGGTCCACGCGTAGTCTCCTAAGCCCCGCTCGGTTAACGCGTCGTTTCCGAGCCCCGCTCGGTCCACGCGTCGTCTCCTGAGCCCCAATTAGTCCATGCGCCATCTCCTAAGCCCCGATCCGTCCACGGGCCATGTCCGAGCTCCGATCGGTCCACGCGTCGTCTCCGAGCCCTGATCGGTCCACGCGCCATCGCCGAGCCCCGATCGGTCCACGCGCCCTCTCCTAGCGCCGATCATTTCACGCGCCGTCTCCTGAGCCCCGATCGGTTCACACCCCTTCTCCTGAGCCCCGATCGATTCACGTGCCGTCTCCTAAGCCCCGATCGGTTCACCCGTCGTCTCTTAAGTCCCAATCGGTCCACGCGCCCTCTCCGAGCGCCGATCATTTCACGCGCCGTCTCCTGAGCCCCGGTCGGTCCGCGCGCCGTCACCTGAGCCCCGATCGGTCGACGCGTCGTCTTCTCAGCCCCGATCGACCCACGCGTCGTCTCCTGAGCCCCGATCGGTCCACGCGCCGTCTCCGAGCGCCGATCGGTTCACGCGCCGTCTCCTGAGCCCCGATCGTTCCACGCGCCGTCTCCGAGCTCCGATCGGACCACGCGCCGTCTCCTAAGCCCCGATCGGTCCAAGCGCCATCTCCTAAGCCCCGATCGGTCCACGCATCGTCTCCGAGCCCCGATCGGTCCACGCACTGTCTCCTGATGCCCATGGGTCCACGCGGCGCCTCCGAGGCCCCGATCGATCCACGCGAGGCTCCTAAGCCCCGATCGGTCCACGTGCCGTCTCCTGAGCCCCGATCGTTACACGCGCCGTCTCCGAGCCCCGATCGGTCCACGCGCCGTCTCCGAGCCCCGATCGGTCCACGCACAGCCTCCTGATCCTTATGGGTCAACGCGGCGCCTCCGGATCCCCGATCGAATCCACGCGAGGCTCCTGAGCCCCGATCGGACCACGCATCGTCTCCTAAGCCCCAATCGGTTAACGCGCCGTTGCCTGTGCCCCGATCGGTCCACGCGTCGTCTTCTAACCCCAGACGCCTCCTCGCACCGTCGCCGAGGGCCGATCGGTTCACGCGCCGTCTCGTGAGCCCCGATCGTTCCACGCATCGTCTCCGAACCCCGATATGTCCACGCGTCGGCTCCTAAGCCCCGATCAGTCCACGCGCCGTCTCCGAGCCCCGATCGGTCCACGCGTCGTCTCCTAAGACCCGATCGGTCCACGTATCGTCTCCTAAGCCCCGATCGGTCGACACGCCGTCTCCGAGCCCCGATGGGTCCACGCATCGCCTCCTGAGCCCCGGTCGGTCCACGCGCCGTCTCCTGAGCCCCGATCGGTCCACGCGTCGTCTCCTACGCCCCGATCGGTCCACGCACCATCGCCGAGTCATGATCTGTCCACGCGTGGCCTCCTGAGACCCGATCGGTCCACGCGCCGTCTTCGAGCCCCGATCCGTCCACGCATAGTCTCCTAAGCCCCAATCGGTTAACGCGCCGTCCCCGAGCCCCGATCGGTCCACGCGTCTTCTCCTGAGCCCCGATACGTCCACGCGCAGTCGCCGAGCCCTGATCGGTCCACGCGCTGTCTCCTGAGCCCCGATAGGTACACGCGTGGTCGCCTACACCCTGATCGATCCACGCGAGGCTCCTAAGCCCCGATCGGTCCACGTGCCGTCTCCGAGCCCCGATCGGTCCACGCACTGTCTCCTGACCCCCTTGGGTCAACGCGGCGCCTCCGGAGCCCCGATCGATTCACGCGAGGCTCCTGAGCCCCGATCGGACCACGCGGCGTCTCCTAAGCCCCAATCGGTCAACGCGCCGTTTCCGAGCCCCGATCGATCCACGCGCCGTCGCCGAACCCCAATTGGTCCACGCGCAACCGCCTGAGCCCCATTCGGTCCACGCGCTGTCTCCGAGCCCCGATCGGTCCACGCGTCGTCTCCGAGACACTATCGATCCACGCGCAGTCTCCAGAGGCGCGATCGGTCCACGCATCCCCTCCTGAGCCCCGATCGTTCCACGTGCCGTCTCCGAGCCCCGATCGCTCCACGCGCCGTCTCCGAGCGCCGATTGGTGCACGCGCCGTCTCCTGAGCACCGATCGTTCCACACGCCGCCTCCTAAGCCCCGATCTGTCCAGGCGTCGTCTCCTAAGCCCCGACCGGTCCACGCGCCGTCTCCTGAGCCCCGTTCGGCCCACGCGCCGTCTCCTGAGCCCCGGTCGGTCCGCGCGCCGTCACCTGAGCCCCGATCGGTCCACGCGTCGTCTTCTAAGCCCCGATCGGTCCACGCGTAGTCTCCTAAGCCCCGCTCGGTTAACGCGTCGTTTCCGAGCCCCGATCGGTCCACGCGTTGTCTCCTGAGCCCCAATTAGTCCATGCGCCGTCTCCTAATCCCCGATCCGTCCACGGGCCGTGTCCGAGCTCCGATCGGTCCACGCGCCATCGCCGAGCCCCGATCGGTCCACGCGCCGTCTCCTGAGCCCCGATCGGTTCACACCACTTCTCCTGAGCCCTGATCGATTCACGTGCCATCTCCTAAGCCCTGATCGGTCCACGCGCCTTTTCCTAAGCCCCGATCGGTCCACGCGCCGTCTCCGAGCCTCGATCGGTCCACGCGCCGTCGCCGAACCCCAATTGGTCCACGCGAAACCGCCTGAGCCCCAGTCGGTTCACGCGCTGTCTCCGAGCCCCGATCGGTCCACGCGTCGTCTCCGAGCCCCGATCGGTCCACGCGACGTCGCCGAGTCGTGATCTGTCCACGCGCGGCCTCCTGAGACCCGATCGGTCCACGCGCCGTCTTCGAGCCCCGATCGGTCCACGCATGGTCTCCTAAGCCCCAATCGGTTAACGCGCCGTCCCCGAGCCCCGATCGGTCCACGCGCCGTTTCCTGAGCCCCGATACGTCTACGAGCAGTCCCCGAGCCCTGATCGGTCCACGCGCTGTCTCCTGAGCCCCGATAGGTACACGCGTCGTCTTCTAAGCCCCGATCGGTCCACGCGTAGTCTCCTAAGCCCCGCTCGGTTAACGCGTCGTTTCCGAGCCCCGCTCGGTCCACGCGTCGTCTCCTGAGCCCCAATTAGTCCATGCGCCATCTCCTAAGCCCCGATCCGTCCACGGGCCATGTCCGAGCTCCGATCGGTCCACGCGTCGTCTCCGAGCCCTGATCGGTCCACGCGTCATCGCCGAGCCCCGATCGGTCCACGCGCCCTCTCCTAGCGCCGATCATTTCACGCGCCGTCTCCTGAGCCCCGATCGGTTCACACCCCTTCTCCTGAGCCCCGATCGATTCACGTGCCGTCTCCTAAGCCCCGATCGGTTCACCCGTCGTCTCTTAAGTCCCAATCGGTCCACGCGCCCTCTCCGAGCGCCGATCATTTCACGCGCCGTCTCCTGAGCCCCGGTCGGTCCGCGCGCCGTCACCTGAGCCCCGATCGGTCGACGCGTCGTCTTCTCAGCCCCGATCGACCCACGCGTCGTCTCCTGAGCCCCGGTCGGTCCGCGAGCCGTCTCCTGAGCCCCGATCGGTCGACGCGTCGTTTCCTGAACCCCGATCGGTCCACGCGCCGTCTCCTAAGCGCCGATCGGTCCACGCGTCGTCTCCTAAGCCCCGATCCGTCGTCGCGTCGTCTCCTGAGCCCCGATCGATCCACGCGTCTTCTCCTGAGCCCCGACCGCACCACGCGCCGTTTCCGAGCCCCGATCGGTCCATGCGTCGTCTTCTAAGCCCCGATGCCTCCACGCGCCGTCTCCGAGCCACGATCGGTGCAGGCGCCGCTTCGTGAACCCCGATCGGTCCACGCGCCATCTCCTGAGCCCCGATCGGTCCACGCGTCGTCTCCTAAGCCCTGATCGGTCCACGTGCCGTCTCCGAGCCCCGATGGGTCTACGCGCCGTCTCCGAGCCCCGATCAGTCCACGCGCCGTCTCCTGAGCCCCGGTCGGTTCATGCGCCGTCTCCGAGCCCCGATCGATCCACGCGTCGTCTTGTAAGCCCAGATGCCTTCTCGCGCCGTCTCCGGGCCACGATAGGTCCAGGCGCCGCTTCCTGAGCCACGATCGGTCCACGCGCCGTCGCCGAACCCCAATTGGTCCACGCGAAACCGCCTGAGCCCCAGTCGGTCCACGCGCTGTCTCCGAGCCCGATCGGTCCACGTGCCGTCTCCCCGCCCCGATCGGTCCAAGCGCCGTCGCCGAGTCATGATCTCTCCACGCGCGGCCTCCTGAGACCCGTTCGGTCCACGCGCCGTCGCCGAGCCGCGATCGGTCCACGCGCCGTCGCCGAGCCGCGATCGGGCCACGCGCGGCCTCCTGAGCCCCGATTGGTTCACGCTCCGTATCCGAGCCCCAATCGGTCCACGCGCTGTCTCCGAGCCCCGATCGGTCCACGCGTCGTCTCCGAGCCTCGATCGGTCTACGCGCCATCGCCGAGCCATGATCGGTCCACGCGCGGCCTCCTGAGCCCCGATCGGTCCACGCGCCGTCGCCGAGCCGCGATCGGTTCTCGCACGGCCTCCTGAGCCCCGGTCGGTTCACGCGCCGTATCCGACCCCCAATCGGGCCACGCGCCGTCTCCTGAGTCCCGATCGGCCCACGCGTCGTCTCCTGATCCCCATTGGTCCACGCGGCGCCTCCGCAGCCCCGATCGATCCACGCGAGTCTCCTGAGCCCCGGTCGGTCCGCGCGCCGTCTCCTGACCCCTAATCGGTCCACGCGTCGTCTCCTGAGCCCCGATCGCTCCACACGCCGTTTCCTGAGCCACGATCGGTCCACGCGTAGTCTTCAAAGCCCCGATCCGTACACGCGTCGTCTCCGAGCCTCGATCGGTCCACGCGCCGTCGCCGAGCCCCGATCGGTCCACGCGCCGTCTCCGAGCCCCGATCGGTCCACGCGCCGTCTCCGAGCGCCGATCGGTTCACGCGCTGTCACCCGAGTCTCGATCGTTCCACACGCCGTCTCCAAGCCCCGATCGGTCCACGGTCCGTATCCTGAGCCCGGATCGTTCCACGCGTCGTCTCCTGATCTCCGATCCGTAAACGCGTCGTCTCCGAGCCTCGATCGGTCCACACGCCGTGTCCGATCCCCGATCGGTCCGCGTACCGCATTCTAAGCCGCGGTCCGTCCACGCGCCGTCTCCGAGCACCGATCGGTTCACGCGCCGTCACCCGAGCCCCGATCGTTCCACACGCCGTCTCCAAGCCCCGACCCGAGCGCGTCGTCTCCTGAGCCCCAATCGGCCCACACGCAGTCTCGTGAGCCCCGATAGGTACACGCGCCGTCTCCTGATCCCCATCGCTCCACGAGGCGCCTCCGGAGCCCCGATCGATCCACGCGAGTCTCCTGAGCCCCGGTCGGTCTGCGCACCGTCATCTGAGCCCCGATCGGTCGACGCGTCGTCTCCGAGACTCGATCGGTCCACGCTCCGTCGCCGAGCCCCGATCGGTCCAGGCGTGGCCTCCTGAGCCGCGGTCGGTCCACGCGCCGTTTCCTGAGCCCCGATCGGTCCACGCGTCGTCTCCTGAGCCCCAATTAGTCCATGCGCCGTCTCCTAAGCCCCGATCCGTCCACGGGCCATGTCCGAGCTCCGATCGGTCCACGCGTCGTCTCCGAGCCCTGATCGGTCCACGCGCCATCGCCGAGCTCCGATCGGTCCACGCGCCATCGCCGAGTCCCGATCGGTCCACGCGTCGTCTTCTAAGCCCCGATCGGTCCACGCGTAGTCTCCTAAGCCCCGCTCGGTTAACGCGTCGTTTCCGAGCCCCGATCGGTCCACGCGTTGTCTCCTGAGCCCCAATTAGTCCATGCGCCGTCTCCTAATCCCCGATCCGTCCACGGGCCGTGGCCGAGCTCCGATCGGTCGACGCGCCATCGCCGAGCCCCGATCGTTCCACGCGCCGTCTCCGAGCTCCGATCGGCCCACGCGCCGTCTCCTAAGCCCCGATCGGTCCAAGCGCCATCTCCTAAGCCCCGATCGGTCCACGCGCCGTCTCCGAGCCCCGATCGGTCCACGCGCCGTCTCCGAGCCCCGATCGGTCCACGCGCCGTCTCCTGAGCCCGGATCGTTCCACGCGTCGTCCCCGAATCCCCGATCCGTACACACGTCGTCTCCGAGCCTCGATCGGTCCACGCGCCGTCTCCTGAGCCCCGATACCTCCACGCGCAGTCGCCGAGCCCTGATCGATCCACGCGCTGTCTCCTGAGCCCCGATAGGTACACGCGTCGTCGCCTACACCCCAATCGGTCCACGCGTCGTCTCCTAAGCCCCGATCGGTCCACGCGCCGTCTCCGAGCCCCGATCGGTCCACGCACTGTCTCCTGATGCCCATGGGTCCACGCGGCGCCTCCGAGGCCCCGATCGATCCACGCGAGGCTCCTAAGCCCCGATCGGTCCACGTGCCGTCTCCTGAGCCCCGATCGTTACACGCGCCGTCTCCGAGCCCCGATCGGTCCACGCGCCGTCTCCGAGCCCCGATCGGTCCACGCACAGCCTCCTGATCCCTATGGGTCAACGCGGCGCCTCCGGAGCCCCGATCGAATCCACGCGAGGCTCCTGAGCCCCGATCGGACCACGCATCGTCTCCTAAGCCCCAATCGGTTAACGCGCCGTTGCCTGTGCCCCGATCGGTCCACGCGTCGTCTTCTAACCCCAGACGCCTCCTCGCACCGTCTCCGAGGGCCGATCGGTTCACGCGCCGTCTCGTGAGCCCCGATCGTTCCATGCATCGTCTCCGAACCCCGATCGGTCCACGCGTCGTCTCCTAAGCCCCGATCGGTCCACGCGTCGTCTCCTACGCCCCGATCGGTCCACGCACCATCGCCGAGTCATGATCTGTCCACGCGTGGCCTCCTGAGACCCGATCGGTCCACGCGCCGTCTTCGAGCCCCGATCGGTCCACGCATAGTCTCCTAAGCCCCAATCGGTTAACGCGCCGTCCCCGAGCCCCGATCGGTCCACGCGTCTTCTCCTGAGCCCCGATACGTCCACGCGCAGTCGCCGAGCCCTGATCGGTCCACGCGCTGTCTCCTGAGCCCCGATAGGTACACGCGTGGTCGCCTACACCCTGATCGATCCACGCGAGGCTCCTAAGCCCCGATCGGTCCACGTGCCGTCTCCGAGCCCCGATCGGTCCACGCACTGTCTCCTGACCCCCTTGGGTCAACGCGGCGCCTCCGGAGCCCCGATCGATTCACGCGAGGCTCCTGAGCCCCGATCGGACCACGCGGCGTCTCCTAAGCCCCGATCGTTCCACGCGCCGTCTCCTGAGCCCCTGTCAGTTCACGGGCCGTCTCCGAGCCCGATCGGTTCACGCGCCGTCTCCTGAGCCCCGATCGCTCCACGCGCCGTCTCCTAAGCCCCGATCTGTCCACAGGCCGTCTCCGAGCCACGATCGGTAAAGCCGCCGTCATCAAGCCCCGATCCGTACACGCGTCGTCTCCGAGCCCCGATGGGTCCACTCGCCGTCTCCGAGCCCCGATCGGTTCACGCATCGTCTCCTAAGCCCCGATCGGTTAACGCGCCGTCTCTGATCCGCGATCGGTCCACGCGCCGTCGCCGAGCCCCAATTGGTCCACGCGCAACCGCCTGAGCCCCAGTCGGTCCACGCTTCGTCTCCGAGCTCCAATCGGTCCACGCGCCGTTTCCTGAGACCTGATCGGTCCATGCGTCGTCTTCTAAGCCCCGATGCCTCCACGCGCCGTCTCCGAGCCACGATCGGTTCAGGCGCCGCTTCCCGAGCCCCGATCAGTCCACGTGCCATCTCCTAAGCCCCGATCGCTCCACGGACCGGTTCCTGATCCCCGATCGGTCCACGCGTCGTGTCCTAAGCCCTGATCGGTCCACGTGCCGTCTCCGAGCCCCGATGGGTCCCCGTGCCGCATCCTGAGCCCCGATCGGACGACGCGTCGTCTCCTGAGCCCGGATCGGTCCACCCGTCGTCCTCGAATCCCCGATCCGCACACGCGTCGTCTCCGAGCCTCGATCGGTCCACGCGCCGTCTCCTAAGCCGCGATCCGTCCTCGGGCCGTCTCCGAGCTGCTATCGGTAAACGCGCCGTCACCAAGCACTGATCTGTACACGCGTCGTCTCCGAGCCCCGATCGGTCCACGCGCCGTCGCCGAGCCTCGATCGGTCCACGCGCCGCCTCCTGAGCCCCGATCGGTTCACGCGCCGGCTCCGAGCGCCAATCGGTTCACGCGCCGTCTCCTGAGCCCCGATCGCTCGACGCGCCGTCTCCGAGCCCCCATCGGTCCACGCGTCGCCTCCGAGCCACGATCGCTCCTCGCACCGATTTCTGAGCCTCGATCAATTGACGAGTCTTCTCCTGAGCCCCGATCGCTCCTCGCGCCGTCTCCTGATCCCCGCTCGGTCCATGCGTCGTCTTCTTAGCCCCGATGCCTCCACGCGCCGTCTCCGAGCGCCGATCGGTTCACGCGCCGTCTCCTGAGCCCCGATCGTTCCACGCGCCATCTCCGAGCCCCGATTGGTCCACGCGCCGTCTCCTAAGCCCCGATCGGTCCACGCGCCTTCTCCTAAGCCCCGATCGGTTCACGCACCGTCTCCTGAGCCCCGATCGTTCCACGCGCCGTTTCCGAGCTCCGATCGGTCCACGCGCAGTCTCCGAGCGCCAATCGGTTCACGCGCCGTCTCCTGAGCCCCGATCGCTCGACGCGCCGTCTCCGAGCCCCCATCGGTCCACGCGTCGCCTCCGAGCCCCGATCGCTCCACGCGCCGATTTCTGAGCCTCGATCAATTGACGAGTCTTCTCCTGAGCCCCGATCGCTCCTCGCGCCGTCTCCTGATCCCCGCTCGGTCCATGCGTCGTCTTCTTAGCCCCGATGCCTCAACGCGCCGTCTGCGAGCGCCGATCGGTTCACGCGCCGTCTCCTGAGCCTCGATCGTTCCACGCGCCATCTCCGAGCCCCGATTGGTCCACGCGCCGTCTCCTAAGCCCCGATCGGTCCACGCGCCTTCTCCTAAGCCCCGATCGGTTCACGCCCCGTCTCCGAGCACCGATCGGTCCACGCGCCGTCTCCTTAGCCCCGATCGGTCCACGCGTCGTCTCCTAAGCCCTGATCGGTCCACGTGCCGTCTCCGAGCCCCGATGGGTCTACGCGCCGCCTCCTGAGCCCCGATCGATCCACGCATCGGCTGCTGAGCCCCGGTCGGTCCACGCGTCGCCTTCGAGCCCCGATCGGTCTACGCGCCGTCGCCGAACCCCAATTGGTCCACGCGCAACCGCGTGAGCCCCAGTCGGTCCACGCACTGTCTCCGAGCCCCGATCGGTCCACGCGTCGTCTCCGAGCCCCGATCGGTCCACGCGCCGTCGCCGAGCCATGATCGGCCCACGCGAGGCTCCTGAGCCCCGGTCGGTCCGCGAGCCGTCTCCTGAGCCCCGATCGGTCGACGCGTCGTTTCCTGAACCCCGATCAGTCCACGCGCCGTCTCCTAAGCCCGGATCGTTCCACGCGCCGTCCTCGAGCCCCGATCGGTCCACGCGCCGTCTCCTGAGCCCGGATCGGTCCACGCGTCATCTCCGAGCACCGTTCGGTCCACGCGCCGTTTCCTGAGCCCTGATCGGTCCATGCGTCGTCTTTTAAGCCCCGATCTGCCCACGGGCCGTCTCCGAGCTCCGATCGGTCCACGCGCCGTCTCGAAGCCTCCATCCGTACACGCGTCGTGTCCGAGCCCCGATCGGTCCACGCGCCATCGCCGAACCCCGATCGGTCCACGCGCCGTCTCCTGAGCTCCGAACTGTCCACACCCCTTGTCCTGAGCCCCGATCGGCCGACGCGTCGTCTCCTAAGCCCCGACCGGTTCACGCGCCGTCTCCTGTGCACCGATCGAATCTCGTGCCGTCTCCTAAGCCCCGATCGGTCCACACGTCGTCTCCTAAGCCCCAATCGTTCCACGCGTCGTCTCCTAAGCCCTGATCCGTCGCCGCGTCGTCTCCCGAGCCCCGATCAATTGACGCGGCTTCTCCAGAGCCCCGATCGCTCCTCGCGCCGTCTCCTGAGCCCCGCTCGGTCCATGCGTCGTCTTCTTAGCCCCGATGACTCCACGCGTCGTCTCCTAAGCCCCGATCGGTCCACGCGCCGTCTCCGGGCCCCGATCGGTCCACGCACCATCTCCTGCTCTCCAATCGGTCCACGCGCCGCCTCCGGAGCCCCGATCGGTCCAGGCCAGGCTCCTGAGCCCCGGCCGGTCCGCGCGCCGTCTCCTGAGCCCCGAACGGTCGACGCGTCGTCTCCTGAGCCCCGATCGATCCACGCGCCGTCTCCTAAGCCCCGATCGGTGCACGCGCCGGCTCCGAGCGCCGATCGGTTCACGCGCCGTCTCCTGAGCCCCGATCATTCCACGCGCCGTCTCCTAAGCCCCGATCGGTCCACGCGCCGTCTCCGAGCGCCGATCGGTCCACGCGCGGTCTCCAAGCCTCGATCCGTACACGCGCCGTCTCCGAGCCCCGATCGGTCCACGCGTCGTCTCCGAGCACCGTTCGGTCCACGCGCCGTTTCCTGAGCCCTGATCGGTCCATGCGTCGTCTTTTAAGCCCTGATACCTCCACGCGCCGTCTCCGAGCCACGATCGGTCCAGGCGACGCTTCCTGAGCCCCGATCGGCCCACGCGTCTTCTCCTAAGCCCCGATCGGTCCACGCGCCGTCTCCTAAGCCCCGATTGATCCACGCGCCGTCTCCGAGCGCCGGTCGGTTCACGCGCCATCTCCTGTGCTCCGATTGTTCCACGCGCCGTCTCCGAGCCCCGATCGGTCCACGCGCCGTCTCCTGAGCCCCAATCGGTCCACGCGTCGACTCCTAAGCCTCGATCGGTCCACGCGCGTCCTCCTTAGCCCCGGTCGGTCCACGCGCCATCTCCGAGCCCCGATCGGTCCACGCATTGTCTCCTAATCCCCGATCGGTTAACGCGCCGTCTCCGCGCCCCGATCGGTCCACGCGCCGTGTCCTGAGCCCCGATACATCCACGCGCAGTCGCCGAGCCCCGATCGGTCCCCGCGCGGTCTCCTGAGCCCCGGTCGGTCCACGCGCCGTCTCCGAGGCCCGATCGGTCCACCCATCGTCTCCTAAGCCCCGATCCATTAACGCGCCGTCTCCGAGCCCCGATTGGTCCACACGCAGTCTCCGAGCCCCGATCGGTCCGCGTGCCGCATTCTAAGCCACGGTCCATCCACGCGTCGTCTCCGAGCACCGATCGGTCCACGCGTCGTCCCCTAATACCCGATCGGTCCACGCGTCGTCTCCTAAGCCCCGATCCATCTACGCGTCGTCTCCTGAGCCCCGATCGACCCACGCGCCGCCTCCTGAGCCCCGATCGCTCCACGGGCCGTTTCCTGATCCCCGATCGGCCCACACGCCGTCTCCGAGCCCCGATCGGTCCGCGTGCCGCATTCTAACCCGCGGTCCATCCACGCGCCGTCTCCGAGCCCCGCTCGATCCATGCGTTGTCTCCTAAGCCCCGATCGTTCCACGCGCCTCCTCCTAAGCCCCGATCGGTCCAGGCTTCGTCTGCTAAGCCCCGACCGGTCCACGCGTCGTCTCCTGAGCCCCTGTCAGTTCCCGCGCCGTCTCCGAGCCCGATCGTTCCACGCATTGTCTCCTAAGGCCCTATTGGTTAACGCGCCGTCTCCGAGCCCCGATCGGTCCATGCGCGGTCTCCTGAACCCCGATACGTCCACGCGCAGTCGCCGAGCCCCGATCGGTCCACGCGCCATCGCCGAACCCCAATTGGTCCACGCGCAACCGCCTGAGCCCCGGTTGGTCCACGCGCAGTCTCCGAGCCCCGATCGATCCACGCGTCGTCTTGTAAACCCAGATGCCTCCTCGCATCGTCTCCTAAGCCCCGATCGGTCTACGCGTCGTCTCCTAAGCCCCGATTGGTGGACGTTCCGTCTCCCAGCCACGATCGGTCCACGCGCCGTCTCCTAAGCCCCAATCGGTCCACGCGCGGCCTCCTGAGCCCCAATCGGTCCACGCGCCGTCGCCGAGCCGCGATCGGTCCGCGCGCGGCCTCCTGAGCCCCAGTTGGTTCACGCGCCGTATCTGAGCCCCGATCGGTCCCTGCGCCGTCTCCTGAGCCCCAATCGGTCCACTCGCTGTCTCCTGAGCCCCGATAGGTACACGCGTCGTTTCCTACGCCCCGATCGGTCCACGCGTCGTCTCCTAGGCCCCGATCGGTCCACGCGCCGTCTCCGAGCCGCGATCGGTCCACGCACCGTGTCCTGATCCCCATCGGTCCACGCGGCGCCTCCGGAGCCCCGATCGATCCACGCGCAGTCTCCTGAGCCCCGATCGGTCCACGCATCGCCTCCTGAGCCCCGGACGGTCCAGGCGCCGTCTCCGAACCCCGATCGGTCGACGCGCCGTCTCCGAGCCCCGATCATTCCACGCGCCGTCTCCGAGCCGCGATCGGTCCACGCATCGTCTCCTAAGCCCCGATCGGTTAACGTGCCGTCTGCGAGCCCCGATCGGTCCACGCGCCGTCTCCTGAGCCCCGATACGTCCACGCGCAGTCGCCGAGCCCCGATCGGTCCACGCGCGGTCGCCTGAGCCCCGATCTGTCCACGCGCCATCTCCGAGCCGCGATCGGTTCACGGATCGTCTCCTAAGCCCCGATCGGTTAACGTGTCGTCTCCGAGCCCCGGTCGGTCCACGCGCCGTCTCCGAGCCCCGATCGATCCCCGCGCCGTCTCCTGAGCCCCAATCGGTCCACGGGTCGGCTCCTAAGACCCGATCCATCGACGCGTCGTCTCCTGAGCCCCGATCGATCCACGCGCCGCCTCCTGAGCCCCGATCGCTCCACGCGCCGTTTCCTGATCCCCGATCGGTCCACACGCCGTCTCCGAGCCCCGATCCATCCATGCGCAGTCGCCGAGCCCCGATCGGTCCACGCGCGGTCTACTGAGCTCCGGTCGGTCCACACGCCGCTGCGAACCCCAATTGGTCCACGCGCAACCTCTCGTGCCCCAGTCGGTAAACGCGCTGTCTCCGAGCCCCGATCGGTCCACGTATGTTCTCCTAAGCCCCAATTAGTCCACGCGCCGTCTCCTAAGCCCCGATCTGCCCACGGGCCGTCTCCGAGCTCCGATCGGTCCACGCGCCGTCTCGAAGCCTCGATCCGTACACGCGTCGTCTCCGAGCCCCGATCGGTCCACGCGCCGTCTCCGAGCGCCGATCGGTCCACGCGCGGTCTCCAAGCCTCGATCCGTACACGCGCCGTCTCCTAAGCCCCGATCGGTCCACGCGCCGTCTCCGAGCGCCGATCGGTCCACGCGCGGTCTCCAAGCCTCGATCCGTACACGCGCCGTCTCCGAGCCCCGATCGGTCCACGCGTCGTCTCCGAGCACCGTTCGGTCCACGCGCCGTTTCCTGAGCCCTGATCGGTCCATGCGTCGTCTTTTAAGCCCCGATACCTCCACGCGCCGTCTCCGAGCCACGATCGGTCCAGGCGACGCTTCCTGAGCCCCGATCGGCCCACGCGTCTTCTCCTAAGCCCCGATCGGTCCACGCGCCGTCTCCTAAGCCCCGATTGATCCACGCGCCGTCTCCGAGCGCCGGTCGGTTCACGCGCCATCTCCTGTGCTCCGATCGTTCCACGCGCCGTCTCCGAGCCCCGATCTGTCCAGGCGTCGTCTCCTAAGCCCCGACCGGTCCACGCGCCGTCTCCTGAGCCTCGTTCGGCCCACGCGCCGTCTCCTGAGCCCCGGTCGGTCCGCGCGCCGTCACCTGAGCCCCGATCGGTCCACGCGTCGTCTTCTAAGCCCCGATCGGTTAACGCGCCGTCTCCGCGCCCCGATCGGTCCACGCGCCGTCTCCGAGGCCCGATCGGTCCACCCATCGTCTCCTAAGCCCCGATCCATTAACGCGCCGTCTCCGAGCCCCGATTGGTCCACACGCAGTCTCCGAGCCCCGATCGGTCCGCGTGCCGCATTCTAAGCCACGGTCCATCCACGCGTCGTCTCCGAGCACCGATCGGTCCACGCGTCGTCCCCTAATACCCGATCGGTCCACGCGTCGTCTCCTAAGCCCCGATCCATCTACGCGTCGTCTCCTGAGCCCCGATCGACCCACGCGCCGCCTCCTGAGCCCCGATCGCTCCACGGGCCGTTTCCTGATCCCCGATCGGCCCACACGCCGTCTCCGAGCCCCGATCGGTCCGCGTGCCGCATTCTAACCCACGGTCCATCCACGCGCCGTCTCCGAGCCCCGCTCGATCCACGCGTTGTCTCCTAAGCCCCGATCGTTCCACGCGCCGCCTCCTAAGCTCCGATCGGTCCAGGCTTCGTCTGCTAAGCCCCGACCGGTCCACGCGTCGTCTCCTGAGCCCCTGTCAGTTCCCGCGCCGTCTCCGAGCCCGATCGTTCCACGCATCGTCTCCTAAGCCCCTATTGGTTAACGCGCCGTCTCCGAGCCCCGATCGGTCCATGCGCGGTCTCCTGAACCCCGATACGTCCACGCGCAGTCGCCGAGCCCCGATCGGTCCACGCGCCGTCTCCTGAGCCCCTGTCAGTTCACGGGCCGTCTCCGAGCCCGATCGGTTCACGCGCCGTCTCCTGAGCCCCGATCATTCCACGCGATGTCTCCGAGCCCCGATCGGTCCACGCGCCGTCTCCTAAGCGCCGATCGGTCCACGCGCCGTCTCCGAGCGCCAATCGGTTCACGCGCCGTCTCCTGAGCCCCGATCGCTCCACGCGCCGACTCCGAGCCCCGGTCGGTCCACGCGCCGTCTCCTGAGCCCGGATCGGTCCACGCGCCGTCGCCGAACCCCAATTGGTCCACGCGCAACCGCCTGAGCCCCAGTTGGTCCACGCGCAGTCTCCGAGCCCCGATCGATCCACGCGTCGTCTTGTAAACCCAGATGCCTCCTCGCATCGTCTCCTAAGCCCCGATCGGTCTACGCGTCGTCTCCTAAGCCCCGATTGGTGGACGTTCCGTCTCCCAGCCACGATCGGTCCACGCGCCGTCTCCTAAGCCCCAATCGGTCCACGCGCGGCCTCCTGAGCCCCAATCGGTCCACGCGCCGTCGCCGAGCCGCGATCGGTCCGCGCGCGGCCTCCTGAGCCCCAGTTGGTTCACGCGCCGTATCTGAGCCCCCATCGGTCCACGTGCCGTCTCCGAGCCCCGATCGGTTCACGTATCGCCTCCTAAGTCCCAATCGGATAACGCGCCGTCTCCTGAGCCCCGATCGCTCCACGCGCCGTCGCCGAGGCGCGATCGGTCCACGCGCGGCCTCCTGAGCCCCAGTTGGTTCACGCGCCGTATCTGAGCCCCGATCGGTCCCTGCGCCGTCTCCTGAGCCCCAATCGGTCCACTCGCTGTCTCCTGAGCCCCGATAGGTACACGCGTCGTTTCCTACGCCCCGATCGGTCCACGCGTCGTCTCCTAGGCCCCGATCGGTCCACGCGCCGTCTCCGAGCCGCGATCGGTCCACGCACCGTGTCCTGATCCCCATCGGTCCACGCGGCGCCTCCGGAGCCCCGATCGATCCACGCGCAGTCTCCTGAGCCCCGATCGGTCCACGCATCGCCTCCTGAGCCCCGGACGGTCCAGGCGCCGTCTCCGAACCCCGATCGGTCGACGCGCCGTCTCCGAGCCCCGATCATTCCACGCGCCGTCTCCGAGCCGCGATCGGTCCACGCATCGTCTCCTAAGCCCCGATCGGTTAACGTGCCGTCTGCGAGCCCTGATCGGTCCACGCGCCGTCTCCTGAGCCCCGATACGTCCACGCGCAGTCGCCGAGCCCCGATCGGTCCACGCGCGGTCGCCTGAGCCCCGATCTGTCCACGCGCCATCTCCGAGCCGCGATCGGTTCACGGATCGTCTCCTAAGCCCCGATCGGTTAACGTGTCGTCTCCGAGCCCCGGTCGGTCCACGCGCCGTCTCCGAGCCCCGATCGATCCCCGCGCCGTCTCCTGAGCCCCAATCGGTCCACGGGTCGGCTCCTAAGACCCGATCCATCGACGCGTCGTCTCCTGAGCCCCGATCGATCCACGCGCCGCCTCCTGAGCCCCGATTGCTCCACGCGCCGTTTCCTGATCCCCGATCGGTCCACACGCCGTCTCCGAGCCCCGATCCATCCATGCGCAGTCGCCGAGCCCCGATCGGTCCACGCGCGGTCTACTGAGCTCCGGTCGATCCACACGCCGCTGCGAACCCCAATTGGTCCACGCGCAACCTCTCGTGCCCCAGTCGGTAAACGCGCTGTCTCCGAGCCCCGATCGGTCCACGTATGTTCTCCTAAGCCCCAATTAGTCCACGCGCCGTCTCCTAAGCCCCGATCTGCCCACGGGCCGTCTCCGAGCTCCGATCGGTCCACGCGCCGTCTCGAAGCCTCGATCCGTACACGCGTCGTCTCCGAGCCCCGATCGGTCCACGCGCCGTCTCCGAGCGCCGATCGGTCCACGCGCGGTCTCCAAGCCTCGATCCGTACACGCGCCGTCTCCTAAGCCCCGATCGGTCCACGCGCCGTCTCCGAGCCCCGATCGGTCCACGCGCGGTCTCCAAGCCTCGATCCGTACACGCGCCGTCTCCGAGCCCCGATCGGTCCACGCGTCGTCTCCGAGCACCGTTCGGTCCACGCGCCGTTTCCTGAGCCCTGATCGGTCCAAGCGTCGTCTTTTAAGCCCCGATACCTCCACGCGCGGTCTCCGAGCCACGATCGGTCCAGGCGACGCTTCCTGAGGCCCGATCGGCCCACGCGTCTTCTCCTAAGCCCCGATCGGTCCACGCGCCGTCTCCTAAGCCCCGATTGATCCACGCGCCGTCTCCGAGCGCCGGCCGGTTCACGCGCCATCTCCTGTGCTCCGATCGTTCCACGCGCCGTCTCCGAGCCCCGATCTGTCCAGGCGTCGTCTCCTAAGCCCCGACCGGTCCACGCGCCGTCTCCTGAGCCTCGTTCGGCCCACGCGCCGTCTCCTGAGCCCCGGTCGGTCCGCGCGCCGTCACCTGAGCCCCGATCGGTCCACGCGTCGTCTTCTAAGCCCCGATCGGTTAACGCGCCGTCTCCGCGCCCCGATCGGTCCACGCGCCGTCTCCTGAGCCCCGATACATCCACGCGCAGTCGCCGAGCCCCGATCGGTCCCCGCACGGTCTCCTGAGCCCCGGTCGGTCCACGCGCCGTCTCCGAGGCCCGATCGGTCCACCCATCGTCTCCTAAGCCCCGATCCATTAACGCGCCGTCTCCGAGCCCCGATTGGTCCACACGCAGTCTCCGAGCCCCGATCGGTCCGCGTGCCGCATTCTAAGCCACGGTCCATCCACGCGTCGTCTCCGAGCACCGATCGGTCCACGCGTCGTCCCCTAATACCCGATCGGTCCACGCGTCGTCTCCTAAGCCCCGATCCATCTACGCGTCGTCTCCTGAGCCCCGATCGACCCACGCGCCGCCTCCTGAGCCCCGATCGCTCCACGGGCCGTTTCCTGATCCCCGATCGGCCCACACGCCGTCTCCGAGCCCCGATCGGTCCGCGTGCCGCATTCTAACCCACGGTCCATCCACGCGCCGTCTCCGAGCCCCGCACGATCCACGCGTTGTCTCCTAAGCCCCGATCGTTCCACGCGCCGCCTCCTAAGCCCCGATCGGTCCAGGCTTCGTCTGCTAAGCCCCGACCGGTCCACGCGTCGTCTCCTGAGCCCCTGTCAGTTCCCGCGCCGTCTCCGAGCCCGATCGTTCCACGCATCGTCTCCTAAGCCCCTATTGGTTAACGCGCCGTCTCCGAGCCCCGATCGGTCCATGCGCGGTCTCCTGAACCCCGATACGTCCACGCGCAGTCGCCGAGCCCCGATCGGTCCACGCGCCGTCTCCTGAGCCCCTGTCAGTTCACGGGCCGTCTCCGAGCCCGATCGGTTCACGCGCCGTCTCCTGAGCCCCGATCATTCCACGCGATGTCTTCGAGCCCCGATCGGTCCACGCGCCGTCTCCTAAGCCCCGATCGGTCCACGCGCCGTCTCCGAGCGCCAATCGGTTCACGCGCCGTCTCCTGAGCCCCGATCGCTCCACGCGCCGTCTCCGAGCCCCGGTCGGTCCACGCGCCGTCTCCTGAGCCCGGATCAGTCCACGCGCCGTCGCCGAACCCCAATTGGTCCACGCGCAACCGCCGGAGCCCCGGTTGGTCCACGCGCAGTCTCCGAGCCCCGATCGATCCACGCGTCGTCTTGTAAACCCAGATGCCTCCTCGCATCGTCTCCTAAGCCCCGATCGGTCTACGCGTCGTCTCCTAAGCCCCGATAGGTGGACGTTCCGTCTCCCAGCCACGATCGGTCCACGCGCCGTCTCCTAAGCCCCAATCGGTCCACGCGCGGCCTCCTGAGCCCCAATCGGTCCACGCGCCGTCGCCGAGCCGCGATCGGTCCGCGCGCGGCCTCCTGAGCCCCAGTTGGTTCACGCGCCGTATCTGAGCCCCCATCGGTCCACGTGCCGTCTCCGAGCCCCGATCGGTTCACGTATCGCCTCCTAAGTCCCAATCGGATAACGCGCCGTCTCCTGAGCCCCGATCGTTCCACGCGCCGTCGCCGAGGCGCGATAGGTCCACGCGCGGCCTCCTGAGCCCCAGTTGGTTCACGCGCCGTATCTGAGCCCCGATCGGTCCCTGCGCCGTCTTCTGAGCCCCAATCGGTCCACCCGCTGTCTCCTGAGCCCCGATAGGTACACGCGTCGTTTCCTACGCCCCGATCGGTCCACGCGTCGTCTCCTAGGCCCCGATCGGTCCACGCGCCGTCTCCGAGCCGCGATCGGTCCACGCACCGTGTCCTGATCCCCATCGGTCCACGCGGCGCCTCCGGAGCCCCGATCGATCCACGCGCAGTCTCCTGAGCCCCGATCGGTCCACGCATCGCCTCCTGAGCCCCGGACGGTCCAGGCGCCGTCTCCGAACCCCGATCGGTCGACGCGCCGTCTCCGAGCCCCGATCATTCCACGCGCCGTCTCCGAGCCGCGATCGGTCCACGCATCGTCTCCTAAGCCCCGATCGGTTAACGTGCCGTCTGCGAGCCCCGATCGGTCCACGCGCCGTCTCCTGAGCCCCGATACGTCCACGCGCAGTCGCCGAGCCCCGATCGGTCCACGCGCCGTCTCCTGAGCCCCGATCGCTCGACGCGCCGTCTCCGAGCCCCCATCGGTCCACGCGTCGCCTCCGAGCACCGATCGGTCCACGCGCCGTCTCCTTAGCCCCGATCGGTCCACGCGTCGTCTCCTAAGCCCTGATCGGTCCACGTGCCGTCTCCGAGCCCCGATGGGTCTACGCGCCGCCTCCTGAGCCCCGATCGATCCACGCATCGGCTGCTGAGCCCCGGTCGGTCCACGCGTCGCCTTCGAGCCCCGATCGGTCTACGCGCCGTCGCCGAACCCCAATTGGTCCACGCGCAACCGCCTGAACCCCAGTCGGTCCACGCACTGTCTCCGAGCCCCGATCGGTCCACGCGTCGTCTCCGAGCCCCGATCGGTCCACGCGCCGTCGCCGAGCCATGATCGGCCCACGCGAGGCTCCTGAGCCCCGGTCGGTCCGCGAGCCGTCTCCTGAGCCCCGATCGGTCGACGCGTCGTTTCCTGAACCCCGATCAGTCCACGCGCCGTCTCCTAAGCCCGGATCGTTCCACGCGCAGTCCTCGAGCGCCGATCGGTCCACGCGCCGTCTCCTGAGCCCGGATCGGTCCACGCGTCGGCTCCTAAGCCCCGATCGGTCCACGCGTCGTCTCCTGAGCCCCGATCCGTCGACGCGTCGTCTCCTGAGCCCCGATCGATCCACGCGTCTTCTCCTGAGCCCCGACCGCTCCACGCGTCGTCTCCGTGCTCCGATCGGTCCATGCGCCGTTTCCGAGCCCCGATCGGTCCATGCGTCGTCTTCTAAGCCCCGATGCCTCCACGCGCCGTCTCCGAGCCACGATCTGTGCAGGCGCCGCTTCGTGAACCCCGATCGGTCCACGCGCTGTCTTCTGAGCCCCGATCCATCCATGCGCAGTCGCCGAGCCCCGATCGGTCCACGCGCGGTCTACTGAGCTCCGGTCGGTCCACACGCCGCTGCGAACCCCAATTGGTCCACGCGCAACCTCTCGTGCCCCAGTCGGTAAACGCGCTGTCTCCGAGCCCCGATCGGTCCACGCATGTTCTCCTAAGCCCCAATTAGTCCACGCGCCGTCTCCTAAGCCCCGATCTGCCCACGGGCCGTCTCCGAGCTCCGATCAGTCCACGCGCCGTCTCGAAGCCTCGATCCGTACACGCGTCGTCTCCGAGCCCCGATCGGTCCACGCGCCATCGCCGAACCCCGATCGGTCCACGCGCCGTCTCCTGAGCTCCGAACGGTCCACACCCCTTGTCCTGAGCCCCGATCGGCCGACGCGTCGTCTCCTAAGCCCCGACCGGTTCACGCGCCGTCTCCTGAGCCCCGGTGGGTTCATGCGCCGTCTCCTGAGCCCCGATCGGTCCACGCGCCGTCTCCTGAGCCCCAATCGCTCCACACGCTGTGTCGTGAGCCCCGATAGGTACACGCGTCGTCTCCTACGACCGATCGGTCCACGCGTCGTCTCCTGATCCCAATCGGTCCACGCGGCGCCTCCGGAGCCCCGATCGATCTACGCGAGTCTCCTGAGCCCCAGTCGGGCCACGCATCGTCTCCGAGCCCCGATCGGTCCACGCGCCGTCGCCGAGCCATGATCGGTCCACGCGCGGCCTCCTGAGCCCCGATCAGTCCACGGGCCGTCGCCGAGCCGCGATCGGTCCACGCGCGGCCTCCTGAGCCCCGATTAGTTCACGCGCCGTATCCGAGCCCCAATCGGTCCACGCGCCGTCTCCTGAGCCCCGATCGGTCCACGCGCCGTCTCCTGAGCCCCGATCGGTTCACGCGTCGTCTCCTAAGCCCCCATTGGTCCACGTGCCGTCTCCCAGCCCCGATCGGTCCACGCGCCGTCTCCTAATCCCCAATCTGTCCACGACCCGTCTCCTAAGTCCCGATCGGTCCACGCGCCGTCGCCGAACCCCAATTGGTCCACGCGAAACCGCCTGAGCCCCAGTCGGTCCACGCGCTGTCTCCGAGCCCCGATCGGTCCACGCGTCGTCTCCGAGCCCCGATCGGTCCACGCGCCGTCTCCGAGCCCCGATCGGTCCACGCACTGTCTCCTGATCCCCATGGGTCAACGCGGCGCCTCCGGAGCCCCGATCGATCCACGCGAGGCTCCTGAGCCCCGATCGGACCACGCATCGTCTCCTAAGCCCCAATCGGTTAACGCGCCGTCTCCGAGCCCCGATCGGTCCACGCGCCGTCGCCGAACCCCAATTGGTCCACGCGCAACCGCCTGAGCCCCAGTCGGTCCACGCACTGTCTCCGAGCCACGATCGGTCCACGCGCGGCCTCCTGAGCCCCGATCGGTCCCCGCGCCGTCGCCGAGCCACGATCGGTCCAGGCGCCGCTTCCTGAGCCCCGATCGGTCCACGCGCCGTCTCCTAAGCCCCAATCGCTCCACGCGCCGTCTCCTGAGCCCGGATCGGTCCACCCGTCGTCCTCGAATCCCCGATCGGCACACGCGTCGTCTCCCAGCCTCGACCGGTCCACGCGCTGTCTCCAGAGCCCCGATCATTCCACGCGCCGTCTCCTAAGCCGCGATCCGTCCACGGGCCATCTCCGAGCTGCTATCGGTAAACGCGCCGTCACCAAGCCCTGATCCGTACACGCGTCGTCTCCGAGCCCCGACCGGTCCACGCGCCGTCGCCGAGCCTCGATCGGTCCACACGCCGCCTCCTAAGCCCCGATCTGTCCAGGCGTCGTCTCCTAAGCCCCGACCGGTCCACGCGCCGTCTCCTGAGCCCCGTTCGGCCCACGCGCCGTCTCCTAAGCCCCGATCTGTCCACGGGCCGTCTCCGAGCCGCGATCGGTAAACGCGCCGTCACCAAGCCCCGATCCGTACACGCGTCGTCTCCGAGCCCCGATGGGTCCACGCGCCGTCGCCGAGCCTCGATCGGTCCACGCGCGGCCTCCTAAGCCCCGGTTGGTTCACGCGCTATCTCCGAGCCGCGATCGGTCCACGC
Source organism: Netelia fuscicornis (assembly GCA_946811545.1). Lineage (NCBI taxonomy): Eukaryota > Metazoa > Arthropoda > Insecta > Hymenoptera > Ichneumonidae > Netelia > Netelia fuscicornis. The sequence goes on from OX328012.1 coordinate 31,305,741, forward strand.
GCCGTCTCCTGAGCCCCGATACGTCCACGCGCAGTCGCCGAGCCCCGATCGGTCCACGCGCGGTCTCCTGAGCCCCGATCTGTCCACGCGCCGTCTCCGAGCCCCGATCGGTCCACGCGCCGTCTCCGAGCCCTGATCGGTCCACGCGCCGTCTCCTGAGCCCCAATCGGTCCACTCGCTGTCTCCTGAGCCCCGATCGGTCCACGCGTCGTCTCCTAAGCCCTGATCGGTTCTCGTGCCTGCTGCGAGCCCCGAAGGGTCCACGCGCAGCCTCCTGAGCACCGATCGGTCGACGCGTCGTCTCCGAGCCCCGATCGGTCCATGAGCCGTCTCCTGAGCCCCGGTTGGTTCACGCACCGTCTCCTGATCCCCATCGGTCCACGCGGCGCCTCCGGAGCCCGGATCGCTCCACACGAGTCTCCTGAGCCCTGGTCGGTCCGCGCGCCGTCACCTGAGCCCCGATCGGTCCACGCATCGTCTCCTGAGCCCCGATCGCTCCACACGCCGCTTCGAGAGCGCCGATCGGTACACGCGTCGTCTCCTGATCTGCGATCGATCTACGCGCAGTCTCATAAGCCCCGATCGGTCGAGGCGCCGTCTCCGAGCGCCGATCGGTTCACGCGCTGTCTCCTGAGCCCCGATCGTTCCACGCGCCGTCTTCGAGCCCCGATCGATCCACGCGTCGTCTTGTAAGCCCAGATGCCTCCACGCGCCGTCTCCGAGCCACGATCGGTCCAGGCGCCGCTTCCTGAGCCCCGATCGGTCCACGCGCCGTCTCCTAAGCCCCAATCGCTCCACGCGCCGTCTCCGAGCGCCGATCATTTCACCCGCTGTCTCCTGAGTCCCCATCGTTCCACGCGCCGTATCCGAGCCCCGATCGATCCACGCGCAGTCTCCTGAGCCCCGATCGCTCCACGCACCGTTTTCTGAGCACCGTTTGTTCCACGCGTCGTCTTCAAAGCCCCGATGCCTCCACGCGCCGTCTCCGAGCCACGATCCGTCCGTGCGCCGCTTCCAGAGCCCTCTCGGTCCATGCGTCGTCTCGTTATCTCCGATCGGTCCACACGCCATCTCCTTAGCCCCGATCATTCCACCCGCCATCTCCGAGCCCCGATCGGTCCACGCGCCGTCTCATAAGCCCCGATCGGACCACGCGCCTTCTCCTCAGCCCCGATCGGTCCACGCGCCGTCTCCGAGCGCCGATTAGTTCACGCGCCGTCTCCTGAGCCCCGATCGCTCCACGCTCCGTCTCCGAGCCCCGATCGGTCCACGCGCCGTCTCCTGAGCCCGGATCGGTCCACGCGCCGTCTCCGAGCGCCGATCATTTCACGCACCGTCTCCTGAGCCCCGATCGGTCCACGCGCCGTCTCCTAAGCCCCGATCGGTCCAAGCGCCTTCTGCTAAGCCTCGATCGGTCCACGCGCCGTCTCCGAGCACCGATCGGTTCACGCGCCGTCACCTGAGCCCCGATCGTTCCACGCCCCGTCCCCGAGCCCCGATCGGTCCACGCGCCGTCTCCTAAGCCCCGATCGGTCCACGCGCCTTCTCCTCATCCCCGATCGGTCCACGCGCCGTCTCGGAGCGCCGATTGGTTCACGCGCCGTCTCCTGAGCCCCGATCGCTCCACGCGCCGTCTCCTGAGCCCCGATCGTTCCACGCGCCTTCTCCTAAGCCACGATCGGTCCACGCGCCGTCTCCGAGCGCCGATCATTTCACGCGCCGTCTTCGAGCTCCGATCGGTCCACACGCCGTCTCCGAGCCCCGATGGGTCTACGCGTCGCCTCCTGAGCCCCGGTCGGTCCACGTGCCGTCACCTGAGACCCGATCGTTCGACGCGTCGGCTTCTGAGCCCCGATCGACCCACGCGTCGTCTCCTGAGCCCCGACCGCTCCACACGCCCTTTCCTGAGCCACGATCGGTCCACGCATCGTCTCCGAGCACCGATCGGTCCACGCGCCGTCCCCTAATCCCCGATCGGTCCACGCGCCGTCTCCGCGCGCCGATCGGTTCACGCGCCGTCTCCTGAGCCCCGATCGTTCCACGCGACGTCTCCGAGCTCCGATCGGCCCACGCGCCGCCTCCTAAGCCGCGATTGGTCGACGCGTCGGCTCCTAAGCCCCGATCAGTCCACGCGCCGTTTCCGAGCGCCGATCGGTGCACGCTCCGTCTCCTGAGCCCCGATCGTTCCACACGCCGCCTCCTAAGCCCCGATCGGTCCAGGCGCCGTCTCCCAAGCCCCGATCTGTCCACGGGCCGTCTGCGAGCCGCAATCGGTAAAGCCGCCGTCATCAAGCCCCGATCCGTAGTCGCGTCGTCTCCTGAGCCCCGATCGGTCCACGCGTCGTCTTCTGAGCCCCGATCGGTCCACGCGCCGTCTCCTAATCCCCAATCTGTCCACGACCCGTCTCCGGGCCCCGATCGGTGCACGCGCCGTGTCCTACGCCCCGATCGGTGTGCGCAGCGTCTCCTGATCCCCATCGGTCCACGCGGCGCCTCCGGAGCCCCGATCGATCCACGCGCCATCTCCGAGCGCCGATCGGTGCACGCTCCGTCTCCTGAGCCCCGATCGCTCCACACGCCGTTTCCTGAGCCACGATCGGTCCACGCGTCGTCTTCAAAGCCCCGATCCGTACACGCGTCGTCTCCGAGCCTCGATCGGTCCACGCTCCGTCGCCGAGCCCCGATCGGTTCACGCGCGGCCTCCTGAGCCCCGGTCGGTCCACGCGCCGTCTCCGAGCCCCGATCGGTCCACGCGCGGCCTCCTGAGCCCCGGTCGGTCCACGCGCCGTCTCCGAGTCTCGATCGTTCCACGCGTCGTCTCCTAAGCCCCGATCGGTCCACGCGTCGTCTCCTAAGCCCCGATCGGTCCACGCGTCGTCTCCTAAGCCCCGATCGGTCCACGCGCCGTCTCCGAGCCCCGATCGGTCCACGCACCGTCTCCTCATCCCCATCGGTCCACGCGGCGCCTCCGGAGCCCCGATCGATCCACGCGAGTCTCCTGAGCCCCGGTCGGTCCGCGCGCCGTCTCCTGAGCCCTAATCGGTCCACGCGTCGTCTCCTGAGCCCCGATCGCTCCACACGCCGTTTCCTGAGCCACGATCGGTCCACGCGTCGTCTTCAAAGCCCCGATCCGTACACGCGTCGTCTCCGAGCCTCGATCGGTCCACGCGCCGTCGCCGAGCCCCGATCGGTCCACGCGCGGCCTCCTGAGCCCCGGTCGGTCCACGCGCCGTCTCCGAGCCCCGATCGGTTCACGCGCTGTCACCCGAGTCTCGATCGTTCCGCACGCCGTCTCCAAGCCCCGATCGGTCCACGCTCCGTCTCCTGAGCCCGGATCGTTCCACGCGTCGTCTCCTGATCCCGGATCCGTAAACGCGTCGTCTCCTGAGCCGCAATCGGTCCACACGCTGTCTCGTCAGCCCCGATAGGTACACGCGTCGCGTCCTACGCCCCGATCGGTCGACGCGCCGTCTCCGAGCCCCGATCGGTCCAGGCGCCGTCTCCTGAGCCCCGATCATTCCACGCGATGTCTCCGAGCCCCGATCGGTCCACGCGCCGTCTCATAAGCCCCGATCGGTCCACGCGCCGTCTCCGAGCGCCAATCGGTTCACGCGCCGTCTCCTGAGCCCCGATCGCTCCACGCGCTGTCTCCGAGCCATGATCGGTCCACGCGCGGCCTCCTGAGCCCCGGTTGCGTCATGCGCCGTATCCAACCCCCAATCGATCCACGCGCCGTCTCCTGAGCCCCGATCAGTTCACGCGCCGGCTCCGAGCCCGATCGGTCCACGCATCATCTCCTAAGCCCCGATCGGTTAACGTGCCGTCTGCGAGCCCCGATCCGTCCACGCGCCGTCTCCTGAGCCCCGATACGTCCACGCGCAGTCGCCGAGCCCCGATCGGTCCACGCGCGGCTTCCTGAGCCCCGATCTATCCACGCGCCGTCTCCGAGCCGCGATCGGTTCACGGATCGTCTCCTGAGCCCCGATCGGTTGACGTGCCGTCTCCGAGCCCCGGTCCGTCCACGCGCCGTCTTCGAGCCCCGATCGGTTCACGCATCGTCTCCTAAGCCCCGATCGGTCCACGCGCCGTCTCCGAGCGCCGATCGGTTCACGCGCCGTCACCTGAGCCCCGATCGTTCCACGCGCCGTCTCCGAGCCTCGATCGGTCCACACGCCGTCTCCGAGCCCCGATCGGTCCGCGCACCGTCTCCTGATCCCCATCGCTCCACATGGCGTCTCCGGAGCCCCGATCGATCCACGCGAGTCTCCTGAGCCGCGGTCGGTCTGCGCGCCGTCATCTGAGCCCCGATCGGTCGACGCGTCGTCTCCGAGACTAGATCGGTCGACGCGTCGTCTCCGAGACTAGATCGGTCGACGCGCCGTCGCCGAGCCGCGATCGGTCCAGGCGTGGCCTCCTGAGCCGCGGTCGGTCCACGCGCAGTTTCCTGAGCCCCGATCGGTCCACACGTCGTCTTCTAAGCCCAGGTGCCTCCTTGCGCCGTCTCCCAACCACGATCGGTGCAGGCGCCGCCTCCTGAGCCCCGATCGGTCCACGCGTTTTCTCCTAAGCCCCGATCGGACCACGCGTCGTCTCTTCAGCCCCGATCGGTCGACGCGTCGTCTCCTGTGCCCCGATCGATCCACGCGCCGTCTCCGAGCGCCGATCGCTTCACGGGCCGTCTACTGAGCTCCGATCGTTCCACGCGCCGTCTCCGAGCCCCGATCGGTCCAGGCGCCGTCTCCTGAGCCCCGATCGGTCCACGCGTCGTCTCCTAAGCCCCGATCGGTCCACGCGCCGTCTCCGAGCCCCGATCGGTCCGCGCACCGTCTCCTGATCCCCATCGCTCCACGTGGCGTCTCCGGAGCCCCGATCGTTCCACGCGAGTCTCCTAAGCCCCAATCGGTCCACGCGCCGTCTGCTAAGCCCCGATCGGTCCAAGCGGCGTCTCCGAGCCTCGATCGGTCCACGCGCCGTCACCTGAGCCCCGATCGTTCCACGCCCCGTCTCCGAGCCCCGATCGGTCCACGCGCCGTCTCCTAAGCCCCGATCAGTCCACGCGCCTTCTCCTCATCCCCGATCGCTCCACGCGCCGTCTCCGAGCGCCGGTCGGTGCACGCGCCGCCTCCTGAGTCCCGATCGTTCCACGCGTCGTCCCCTAATCCCCGATCCATACACGCGTCGTCTCCGAGCCTCGATCGGTCCACGCGCCGTCGCCGCGTCCCGATCGGTCGACGCGCGGCCTCCTGAGCCCCGGTCGGTCTGCGCGCCGTCTCCGAGCCTCGATCGGTACACGTACCGTCTCCGAAGCCCCGATCGGTCCACGCGCCATCTCCTGAGCCCCGATCGGTCCACGCATCGTCTCTTAACCCCCGATACGTCCACACGCCGTCTCCGAGCCCCGATCGATCCGCGTGACGCATTCTAAGCCACTGTCCGTCCACGCGCCGTCTCCGAGCACCGATCAGTCCAAGCGCCGTCTCCTGAGCCCCGATCGGTTCACGCGTCGTCTCCGAGCCCCGTTCGGTCCACGCGCCGTCGCCGAGCTGCGATCGGTCCACGCGCCGACTCCTGACCCCAGACGGTCCTCGTGCCGTCTCCGAACCCCGATCGGTCGACGCGCCGTCTCCGAGCCCCGATCGGTCCAGGCGCCGTCTCCTGAGCCCCGATCATTCCACGCGATGTCTCCGAGCCCCGATCGGTCCACGCGCCGTCTCATAAGCCCCGATCGGTCCACGCGCCGTCTCCGAGCGCCAATCGGTTCACGCGCCGTCTCCTGAGCCCCGATCGCTCCACGCGCTGTCTCCGAGCCATGATCGGTCCACGCGCGGCCTCCTGAGCCCCGGTTGCGTCATGCGCCGTATCCAACCCCCAATCGATCCACGCGCCGTCTCCTGAGCCCCGATCAGTTCACGCGCCGGCTCCGAGCCCGATCGGTCCACGCATCATCTCCTAAGCCCCGATCGGTTAACGTGCCGTCTGCGAGCCCCGATCCGTCCACGCGCCGTCTCCTGAGCCCCGATACGTCCACGCGCAGTCGCCGAGCCCCGATCGGTCCACGCGCGGCTTCCTGAGCCCCGATCTATCCACGCGCCGTCTCCGAGCCGCGATCGGTTCACGGATCGTCTCCTGAGCCCCGATCGGTTGACGTGCCGTCTCCGAGCCCCGGTCCGTCCACGCGCCGTCTTCGAGCCCCGATCGGTTCACGCATCGTCTCCTAAGCCCCGATCGGTCCACGCGCCGTCTCCGAGCGCCGATCGGTTCACGCGCCGTCACCTGAGCCCCGATCGTTCCACGCGCCGTCTCCGAGCCTCGATCGGTCCACGCGTCGTCTCCTCAGCCCGGATCGTTCCACGCGTCGTCCCGGAATCCCCGATCCGTACACGCGTCGTCTCCGAGCCTCGATCGGTCCCTGCGTCGTCTTCTTAGCCCCGATGGCTTCACGCGCCGTCTCCGAGCCACGATCGGTCTATGCGTCGCTTCCTGATCCTCGATCGGTCCTCGCGCAGTCTCCTAAGCCCCAATCGTTCCACGCGCCATCTCCGAGCCCCGATTGGTCCACGCACCGTCTCCTAAGCCCCGATCGGTCCACGCGCCTTCTCCTAAGCCCCGATCGGTTCACGCACCGTCTCCTGAGCCCCGATCGTTCCACGCGCCGTCTCCGAACCCCGATCGGTCGACGCGCCGCCTCCGAGCCCCGATTGGTCCACGCGCCGTCTCCTGAGCCCCGATCATTCCACGCGATGTCTCCGAGCCCCGATCGGTCCACGCGCCGTCTCCTAAGCCCCGATCGGTCCACGCGCCGTCTCCGAGCGCCAATCGGTTCACGCGCCGTCTCCTGAGCCCCGATCGCTCCACGCGCCGTCTCCGAGCCCCGATCGGTCCAGGCGCCGTCTCCTGAGCCCCGATCATTCCACGCGATGTCTCCGAGCCATGATCGGTCCACGCGCGGCCTCCTGAGCCCCGGTTGCGTAATGCGCCGTATCCAACCCCCAATCGATCCACGCGCCGTCTCCTGAGCCCCGATCAGTTCACGCGCCGGCTCCGAGCCCGATCGGTCCACGCATCATCTCCTAAGCCCCGATCGGTTAACGTGCCGTCTGCGAGCCCCGATCCGTCCACGTGCCGTCTCCTGAGCCCCGATACGTCCACGCGCAGTCGCCGAGCCCCGATCGGTCCACGCGCGGCTTCCTGAGCCCCGATCTATCCACGCGCCGTCTCCGAGCCGCGATCGGTTCACGGATAGTCTCCTGAGCCCCGATCGGTTGACGTGCCGTCTCCGAGCCCCGGTCCGTCCACGCGCCGTCTTCGAGCCCCGATCGGTTCACGCATTGTCTCCTAAGCCCCGATCGGTCCACGCGCCGTCTCCGAGCGCCGATCGGTTCACGCGCCGTCACCTGAGCCCCGATCGTTCCACGCGCCGTCTCCGAGCCTCGATCGATCCACACGAGTCTCCTGAGCCCCGGTCGGTCCGCGCGCCGTCTCCTGAGCCCCGATCGCTCCACACGCCGCTTCGGGAGCGCCGATCGGTGCACGCGTCGTCTCCTGATCTCCGATCGATCTACGCATAGTCTCATAAGCCCCGATCGGTCGAGGCGCCGTCTCCGAGCGCCGATCGGTTCACGCGTCGTCTCCTGAGCCACGATCGTTCCACGCGCCGTCTCCGAGCCCCGATCGGTCCACGCGCCGTCTCCTAAGCCCCGATCGGTCCACGCGCCTTCTCCTAAGCCCCGATCGGTCCACGCGCCGTCTCCGAGCGCCGATCGGTTCACGCGCCGTCTCCTAAGCCCCGATCGTTCCACACGCCGCTTCCGATCCCCGATCGGTCCACTCGCCGTCTCCTGAGACCGGATCGGTCCACGCGTCGTCCTCGAATCCCCGATCCTCACACGCGTCGTCTCCGAGCCTCGATCGGTCCTCGCGTCGTCTCCTAAGCCCCGACTGGTCCACGCGCCGTATTCTGAGCCCTGGTCGGTTCACGCGCCGTCTCCGAGCCCCGATCGATCCACGCGCAGTCTCCTGAGCCCCGATAGGTACACGCGTAGTCTTGTAAGCCCAGATGCCTCCACGCGCCGCCTCCGAGCCACGATCGCTCGACGCGCCGTCTCCGAGCGCCGATCATTTCACGCGCTGTCTCCTGAGTCCCGATCGTTCCACGCGCCGTATCCGAGCCCCGATCGATCCACAAGCAGTCTCCTGAGCCCCGATAGGTACACGCGTAGTCTCCTACGCCCCGATCGGTCCACGCGCCGCCTCCGGAGCCCCAATCGATCAACGTGAGTCTCCTAAGCCCCGACCGGTCCACGCGCCGTCTCCTGAGCCCCGATCGGTCCACGTATCGTCTCCTAAGCCCCGATCGGTCCACTCGTCGTCTCCGAAGCCCCGATCGGTCCACGCGCCGTCTCCGAGCCCCGATCGGTCCACGCGTCGTCTCCTAAACCCCGATCGGTCCACGCGCCGTCTCCTGTGCCCCGATCGGTCGACGCGTCCTCTCCTAAACCCCGATCGGTCCACACGTCGTCTCCTAAGCCCCAATCGGGCTACGCGTCGTCTCCTAAGCCCCGATCAGTCGCCGCGTCGTCTCCTGAGCCCGATCAATTGACGCGACTTCTCCTGAGCCCCGATCGTTCCACGTGCCGTCTCGGAGCCCCGATCGCTCCACGCGCCGTCTCCGAGCGCCGATTGGTGCACGAGTCGTCTCCTGAGCACCGATCGTTCCACACGCCGCCTCCTAAGCCCCGATCTGTCCAGGCGTCGTCTCCTAAGCCCCGACCGGTCCACGCGCCATCTCCTGAGCCCCGTTCGGCCCACGCGCCGTCTCCTAAGCCCCGATCTGTCCACGGGCCGTCTCCGAGCCGCGATCGGTAAACGCGCCGTCACCAAGCCCCGATCCGTACACGCGTCGTCTCCGAGCCCCGATGGGTCCACGCGCCGTCGCCGACCCTCGATCGGTCCACGCGCGGCCTCCTAAGCCCCGGTCGGTTCACGCGCTATCTCCGAGCCGCGATCGGTCCACGCGCCGTCTCCTGAGCCCCGATACGTCCACGCGCAGTCGCCGAGCCCCTATCGGTCCACGCGCGGTCTCCTGAGCCCCGATCTGTCCACGCGTCGTCTCCTAAGCCCCGATCCGTCGACTTGTCGTCTCCTGAGCCACGATCAATTGACGCGTCTTCTCCTGAGCCCGATCGCTCCTCGCGCTGTCTCCTGAGCCCCGATCGGTCCACGCGTCGTCTCCGAGCTCCGATCGGTCCAAACGCCGTTTCCTGAGCCCCGATCGGTCCATGCGTCGTCTTCTTAGCCCCGATGCCTCCACGCGCCGTCTCCGAGCGCCGATAAGTTCAAGCGCCGTTTCCTGAGCCCCGATACGTCCACGCGCAGTCGCCGAGCCCCTATCGGTTCACGCGCCGTCTCCGAGCCCCGATCGATCCACGCGCAGTCTCCTGAGCCCCGATAGGTACACGCGTAGTCTTGTAAGCCCAGATGCCTCCACGCGCCGCCTCCGAGCCACGATCGCTCGACGCGCCGTCTCCGAGCGCCGATCATTTCACGCGCTGTCTCCTGAGTCCCGATCGTTCCACGCGCCGTATCCGAGCCCCGATCGATCCACAAGCAGTCTCCTGAGCCCCGATAGGTACACGCGTAGTCTCCTACGCCCCGATCGGTCCACGCGCCGCCTCCGGAGCCCCAATCGATCAACGTGAGTCTCCTAAGCCCCGACCGGTCCACGCGCCGTCTCCTGAGCCCCGATCGGTCCACGTATCGTCTCCTAAGCCCCGATCGGTCCACTCGTCGTCTCCGAAGCCCCGATCGGTCCACGCGCCGTCTCCGAGCCCCGATCGGTCCACGCGTCGTCTCCTAAACCCCGATCGGTCCACGCGCCGTCTCCTGTGCCCCGATCGGTCGACGCGTCCTCTCCTAAACCCCGATCGGTCCACACGTCGTCTCCTAAGCCCCAATCGGGCTACGCGTCGTCTCCTAAGCCCCGATCAGTCGCCGCGTCGTCTCCTGAGCCCGATCAATTGACGCGACTTCTCCTGAGCCCCGATCGTTCCACGTGCCGTCTCGGAGCCCCGATCGCTCCACGCGCCGTCTCCGAGCGCCGATTGGTGCACGAGTCGTCTCCTGAGCACCGATCGTTCCACACGCCGCCTCCTAAGCCCCGATCTGTCCAGGCGTCGTCTCCTAAGCCCCGACCGGTCCACGCGCCATCTCCTGAGCCCCGTTCGGCCCACGCGCCGTCTCCTAAGCCCCGATCTGTCCACGGGCCGTCTCTGAGCCGCGATCGGTAAACGCGCCGTCACCAAGCCCCGATCCGTACACGCGTCGTCTCCGAGCCCCGATGGGTCCACGCGCCGTCGCCGACCCTCGATCGGTCCACGCGCGGCCTCCTAAGCCCCGGTCGGTTCACGCGCTATCTCCGAGCCGCGATCGGTCCACGCGCCGTCTCCTGAGCCCCGATACGTCCACGCGCAGTCGCCGAGCCCCTATCGGTCCACGCGCGGTCTCCTGAGCCCCGATCTGTCCACGCGTCGTCTCCTAAGCCCCGATCCGTCGACTTGTCGTCTCCTGAGCCACGATCAATTGACGCGTCTTCTCCTGAGCCCGATCGCTCCTCGCGCTGTCTCCTGAGCCCCGATCGGTCCACGCGTCGTCTCCGAGCTCCGATCGGTCCAAACGCCGTTTCCTGAGCCCCGATCGGTCCATGCGTCGTCTTCTTAGCCCCGATGCCTCCACGCGCCGTCTCCGAGCGCCGATAAGTTCAAGCGCCGTTTCCTGAGCCCCGATCGTTCCACGCGGCGTCTCCGAGCCTCGATCGATCCACGCGCCGTCTCCTGAGCCCCGATCGGTCGACGCGTCGTCTTCTGAGCCCCGATAGACCCACGCGTCGTCTCCTGAGCCCCAACCGCTCCACACGCCGTTTCCTGAGCCCCGATCGGTCCACGCATCGTCTTCGAGCACCGATCGGTCCACGCGCCGTTTTCTGAGCACCGTTCGGTCCACGCGTCGTCTTCAAAGCCCCGATGCCTCCACGCGCCGTCTCCGAGCCCCGATCGATCCATGCGTCGTCTTCTTAGCCCCGATGCCTCCACGCGCCGTCTCCTGAGCCCCGATCGTTCCACGCGCCGTCTCCGAGCCCCGATCGGTCCACGCGCCGTCTCCTGAGCCCGGATCGGTCCACGCGTCATCGCCGAATCCCCGGTCCGTACACGCGTCGTCTCCGAGCCTCGATCGGTCCACCCGCTGCTTCCTGAGCCCCAATCGGTCCACGCGTTGTCACCTAAGCCCCGATCGGTCCACGCCCCGTCTCCTGAGCCCGGATCGGTCCACCCGTCGTCCTCGAATCCCCGATCCGCACACGCGTCGTCTCCGAACCTCGAGAGGTCCACGCGCCGTCTCATGAGCCCCGATCATTCCACGCGCCGTCTCCTAAGCCGCGATCCGTCCACGGGCCGTCTCCGAGCTGCTATCGGTAAACGCGCCGTCACCAAGCCCTGATCCGTACACGGGTCGTCTCCGAGCCCCGACCGGTCCACGCGCCGTCGCCGAGCCTCGATCGGTCCACGCGCGGCCTCCTGAGCCCCGATCGGTTCACGCGCCGGCTCCGAGCCCGATCGGACCACGTGCCGTCTCCTGAGCCCCGGTCGGTTCACGCGCCGTCTCCGAGCCCCGATCGGTCCACGCGCCGTCTCGAAGCCTCGATCCGTACACGCGTCATCTCCGAGCCCCGATCGGTCCACGCGCCATCGCCGAACCCCGATCGGTCCACGCGCCGTCCCCTGAGCTCCGAACGGTCCACACCCCTTGTCCTGAGCCCCGATCGGCCGACGCGTCATCTCCTAAGCCCCGACCGGTTCACACGCCGTCTCCTGTGCACCGATCGAATCTCGTGCCGTCTCCTAAGCCCCGATCGGTCCACACGTCGTCTCCTAAGCCCCGATCCGTCGCAGCGTCGTCCCCTGAGCCCCGATCAATTGACGCGTCTTCTCCTGAGCCCCGATCGCACCTCACGCCGTCTCGTAAGCCACAATCGGTCCACGCGCCGTCTCAGAGCGCCGATCATTTCACGCGCCGTCTCCTGAGCCCCGATCGTTCCACGCGCCGCCTCCTGAGCCCCGATCGATCCACGCATCGGCTGCTGAGCCCCGGTCGGTCCACGCGTCGCCTTCGAGCACCGATCGATCCACGCGCCGTTTCCTGGGCCCCGATCGGCCCACGCGTCGCCACCGGAGCCCCGATCGGTCTACGCGCCGTCTCATGAGCCCCGGTCGGTTCATGCGCCGTCGCCGAGCCTCGATCGGTCCACGCGCGGCCTCCTTAGCCCCGGTCGGTCCACGCGCCGTCTCCGAGCCCCGATCGATCCACGTGTCGTCTTGTAAGCCCAGATGCCTTCTCGCGCCGTCTCCGGCCCACGATCGGTCCAGGCGCCGCTTCCTGAGCCACGATCGGTCCACGCGCCTTCTCCGAGCCCCGATCGGTGCACGCGCCGTCTCCTGAGCCCCGATCGGTCCACGCGTCGTCTCCTGAGCCCCGATCGGTCCACGCGCCGTCTTCTGATCCCCGATCGGTCCACGCGCCTTCGCCGAACCCCAATTGGTCCACGCGAAACCGCCTGAGCCCCAGTCGGTCCACGCGCTGTCTCCGAGCCCCGATCGGTCCACGTGCCGTCTCCCAGCCCCGATCGGTCCACGCGCCGTCTCCTAATCCCCAATCTGTCAACGACCCGTCTCCGGTCCCCGATCGGTGCACGCGCCGTCTCCTAAGCCCCGATCGGGCCACGCGCCGTCGCCGAACACCAATTGGTCCACGCGAAACCGCCTGAGCCCCAGTCGGTCCACGCGCTGTCTCCGAGCCCCGATCGGTCCACGCGTCGTCTCCGAGCCCCGATCGGTCCACGCGCCGTCGCCGAGTCATGATCTGTCCACGCGCGGCCTCCTGAGACCCGATCGGTCCACGCGCCGTCGCCGAGCCGCGATCGGTCCACGCGCGGCCTCCTGAGCCCCGATTGGTTCACGCGCCGTATCCGAGCCCCAATCGGTCCACGCGCTGTCTCCGAGCCCTGATCGGTCCACGCGTCGTCTCCGAGCCCCGATCGGTGTACGCGCCGTCGCCGAGCCATGATCGGTCCACGCGCGGCCTCCTGAGCCCCGATCGGTCCACGCGCCGTCGCCGAGCCGCGATCGGTTCTCGCGCGGCCTCCTGAGCCCCGGTCGGTCCACGCGCCGCCTACGGAGCCCCGATCGATCCACGCGATTCTCCTGAGCTCCGGTCGGTCGACGCGCCGTCTCCTGAGCCCCGACCGGTCCACGCGTCGTCTCCTAAGCCCCAATCGGGCCACGCGCCGCCTACGGAGCCCCGATCGATCCACGCGTCGTCTTCTAAGCCCCAATCGGTCCACGCGCCGCCTACGGAGCCCCGATCGATCCACGCGAATCTCCTGAGCTCCGGTCGGTCGACGCGCCGTCTCCTCAGCCCCGATCGGTCCACGCGTCGTCTCCTAAGCCCCGATCGTTCGACGCGTCGTCTCCTAAGCCCCGATCGGTCGACGCGTCGTCTCCTGAGCCCCAGTTGGTCCACGGGCTGTCTCCGAGCCCCGATCGATCCATGCACCGCCTCCTGAGCTCCGATCGGTCGACGCGCCGACTCCTGAGCCCCGATCGGTCCATGCGTTGTCTCCTGAGCCCCGATCGTCCAACGTGCCGTCTCCGAGCACCGATCGGTCCACGCGTCGCCTCCTGAGCCCCGGTCGATCCACGCGTCTTCTCCTGAGCCCCGACCGCTCCATCCATCGTCTCCGAGCTCCGATCGGTCCAGGTGCCGTTTCCGAGCCCCGATTGGTCCATGCGTCGTCTTCGAAGCCCCGATGCCGCCACGCGCCGTCTCCGAGCCACGATCGGTGCAGGCGCCGCTTCCTGAGCCCCGATCCGTTCACGCGCGGTCTCCTAAGCCCCAGTCGGTACACGCGCTGTCTCCGAGCCCCGATCGGTCCACGCGTCGTCTCCTAAGCCCCGATCGTTCGACGCGTCGTCTCCTAAGCCCCGATCGGTCCACGCGCCTTCTCCTCATCCCCGATCGGTCCACGCGCCGTCTCGGAGCCCCGATCGGTCCACGCGCCGTATCCTAAGCCCCGATCGGTCCACGGGCCGTCTCTGAGCGCCGATAAGTTCAAGCGCCGTCTCCGGAGCCCCGATCGTTCCACGCGGCGTCTCCGAGCCCCGATCATTCCACACCCCGTCTCCGCGCCCCGATCGGTCCACGCGCCGTCTCCTAAGCCCCTATCGGTCCACGCGCCGTCTCCGAGCGCCGATCGGTTCACGCGCCGTCTCCTGAGCCCCGATCGTTCCACGCGCCGTCTCCGAGCCCCGATCGGTCTGCGCGCCGTCTCCTAAGCCCCGATCGGTCCACGCGCCGTCTCTTCCCCGATCGGACCACGCGCCGTCTCGGAGCGCCGATTGGTTCACGCGCCGTCTCCTGAGCCCCGATCGCTCCACGCGCAGTCGCCGAGCCTCGAACGGTTCACGCGCGGTCTCCTGAGCCCCGATCGGTCCAGGCGCCGCTTCCTGAGCACCGACCGGTCCACGCGTCGTCTCCTGAGCCATGATCGGTCGACGGGTCCCCTCCTAAGCCCCGATCGATCCACGCGCCTTCTCCTGAGCCCCGATCGGTCCACGCGCCGTCTCCGCGTGCCGATCATTTCACGTGACGTCTCCTGAGCCCTGATCGTTCCACGCGCCGTCTTCGAGCCCCGAGCGGACCACGCGCCGTCTCCTGAGCCCCAATCGATCCACGCGCAGCCTCCTGAGCCCCGATCGGTCCACGCGCCGTCGCCGAGCCGCGATCGTTCTACGCGCCGCTCCGAGCCCCGATCGGTCCACGCGCCGTCGCCGAGCTATGATCGGTCCATGCGCGGCCTCCTGAGCCCCGATCGGTCCACGCGCCGTCGCCGAGCCGCGATCGGTCCACGCGCGGCCTCCTGAGGCCCGATTGGTTCACGCGCCGTATCCGAGCCCCAATCGGTCCACGTGCCATCTCCTGAGCCCCGATCGGTCCACGCGCGGCCTCCTGAGCCCCGATCGGTCCACGCGCCGTCGCCGAGCCGCGATCGGTCCACGCGCGGCCTCCTAAGCTCCGATCGGTCCACGCGCCGTCGCCGAACCCCAATTGGTCCACACGAAACCGCCTGAGCCCCAGTCGGTCCACGCGCTGTCTCAGAGCCCCGATCGGTCCACGCGTCGTCTCCGAGCCCCGATCGGTCCACGCGCCGTCTTCGAGCCCCGATCGGTCCACGCATGGTCTCCTAAGCCCCAATCGGTTAACGCGCCGTCTCCGAGCCCCGATCGGTCTACGCGCCGTCGCCGAACCCCAATTGGTCCACGGGCAACCGCCTGAGCCCCAGTCGGTCCACGCGCTGTCACCGAGCCCCGATCGGTCCACGTGTGGTCTCCGAGCCCCGATCGGTCCACGCGCCGTCGCCGAGCCACGATCGGTCCACGCGCGGCCTCCTGAGCCCCGATCGGTCCACGCGCCGTCGCCGAGCCGCGATCGGTCCACGCGCGGTCTCCTGCGCCCCGGTCGGTTCACGCGCCGTCTCCTGAGCCCCGATCGGTCCACGCGTCGTTCCTTAAGCCCCGATCGATCCACGCGCAGTCTCCAGACCCGCGATCGGTCCACGCATCTCCTCCTGAGCCCCGGACTGTTCACACGCCGTCTCCGAGCCGCGATCGGTCCACGCATCGTCTCCTAAGCCCCGATCGGTTAACGTGCCGTCTCCGAGCCCCGATCGGTCCACGCGCCGTCTCCTAAGCCCCGATCGATCCACGCGCCGTCTCCGAGCGCCGCTCGGTTCACGCGCCGTCTCCTGTGCTCCGATCGTTCCACGCGCCTTCTCCGAGCCCCGATCGGTCCACGCGCCGTCTCCTGAGCCCCGATCGTTCCACACGCCGCCTCCTAAGCCCCGATCGGTCCAGGCGTCGTCTCCTAAGCCCCGACCGGTCCACGCGCCGTCTCCTGAGCCCCGATCTGTCCACGGGCCGTCTCCGAACCGCGATCGGTAAAGCCGCCGTCATCAAGCCCCGTTCCGTACACGCGTCGTCTCCGAGCCCCGATGGGTCCACTCGCCGTCTCCGAGCCCCGATCGGTCCACGCATCGTCTCCTATGCCCCGATCGGTCCACGCGGCGTCTCCTGAGCCCCGATCGGTTCACGCATCGTCTCCTAAGCCCCGATACGTCTACACGCCGTATCCGAGCCCCGATCGGTCCGCGTGACGCATTCTAAGCCACGGTCCGTCCACGCGCCGTCTCCGAGCACCGATCGGTCCACGCGCCGTCTCCTTAGCCCCGATCGGTCCACGCGTCGTCTCCTAAGCCCTGATCGGTCCACGTGCCGTCTCCGAGCCCCGATGGGTCTACGCGCCGCCTCCTGAGCCCCGATCGATCCACGCATCGGCTGCTGTGCCCCGGTCGGTCCACGCGTCGCCTTCGAGCACCGATCGATCCACTCGCCGTTTCCTGGGCCCCGATCGGTCCACGCGTCGCCACCGGAGCCCCGATCGGTCTACGCGCCGTCTCATGAGCCCCGGTCGGTTCATGCGCCGTCGCCGAGCCTCGATCGGTCCACGCGCGGCCGCCTTAGCCCCGGTCGGTCCGAGTTCCGTCTCCGAGCCCCGATCGGTCCACGCATCGTCACCTGAGCCCCGATCGGTTAACGCGCCGTCTCCGAGCCCCGATCAGTCCACGCGCCGTCTCCCGAGCCCCGGTGGGTTCATGCGCCGTCTCCGAGCCCCGATCGATCCACGCGTCGTCTTGTAAGCCCAGATGCCTTCTCGCGCCGTCTCCGGCCCACGATCGGTCCAGGCGCCGCTTCCTGAGCCACAATCGGACCACGCGCCTCCTCCGAGCCCCGATCGGTGCACGCGCCATCTCCTGAGCCCCGATCGGTCCACGCGTCGTCTCCTGACCCCCGATCGGTCCACGCGCCGTCTTCTGAGCCCCGATCGGTCCACGCGCCGTCGCCGAACCCCAATTGGTCCACGCGAAACCGCCTGAGCCCCAGTTGGTCCACGGGCTGTCTCCGAGCCCCGATCGATCCATGCACCGCCTCCTGAGCTCCGATCGGTCGACGCGCCGACTCCTGAGCCCCGATCGGTCCATGCGTTGTCTATTGAGCCCCGATCGTCCAACGTGCCGTCTCCGAGCACCGATCGGTCCACGCGTCGCCTCCTGAGCCCCGGTCGATCCACGCGTCTTCTCCTGAGCCCCGACCGCTCCATCCATCGTCTCCGAGCTCCGATCGGTCCAGGTGCCGTTTCCGAGCCCCGATTGGTCCATGCGTCGTCTTCGAAGCCCCGATGCCGCCACGCGCCGTCTCCGAGCCACGATCGGTGCAGGCGCCGCTTCCTGAGCCCCGATCCGTTCACGCGCGGTCTCCTAAGCCCCAGTCGGTACACGCGCTGTCTCCGAGCCCCGATCGGTCCACGCGTCGTCTCCTAAGCCCCGATCGTTCGACGCGTCGTCTCCTAAGCCCCGATCGGTCCACGCGCCTTCTCCTCATCCCCGATCGGTCCACGCGCCGTCTCGGAGCCCCGATCGGTCCACGCGCCGTATCCTAAGCCCCGATCGGTCCACGGGCCGTCTCTGAGCGCCGATAAGTTCAAGCGCCGTCTCCGGAGCCCCGATCGTTCCACGCGGCGTCTCCGAGCCCCGATCATTCCACACCCCGTCTCCGCGCCCCGATCGGTCCACGCGCCGTCTCCTAAGCCCCTATCGGTCCACGCGCCGTCTCCGAGCGCCGATCGGTTCACGCGCCGTCTCCTGAGCCCCGATCGTTCCACGCGCCGTCTCCGAGCCCCGATCGGTCTGCGCGCCGTCTCCTAAGCCCCGATCGGTCCACGCGCCGTCTCTTCCCCGATCGGACCACGCGCCGTCTCGGAGCGCCGATTGGTTCACGCGCCGTCTCCTGAGCCCCGATCGCTCCACGCGCAGTCGCCGAGCCTCGAACGGTTCACGCGCGGTCTCCTGAGCCCCGATCGGTCCAGGCGCCGCTTCCTGAGCACCGACCGGTCCACGCGTCGTCTCCTGAGCCATGATCGGTCGACGGGTCCCCTCCTAAGCCCCGATCGATCCACGCGCCTTCTCCTGAGCCCCGATCGGTCCACGCGCCGTCTCCGCGTGCCGATCATTTCACGTGACGTCTCCTGAGCCCTGATCGTTCCACGCGCCGTCTTCGAGCCCCGAGCGGACCACGCGCCGTCTCCTGAGCCCCAATCGATCCACGCGCAGCCTCCTGAGCCCCGATCGGTCCACGCGCCGTCGCCGAGCCGCGATCGTTCTACGCGCCGCTCCGAGCCCCGATCGGTCCATGCGCCGTCGCCGAGCTATGATCGGTCCATGCGCGGCCTCCTGAGCCCCGATCGGTCCACGCGCCGTCGCCGAGCCGCGATCGGTCCACGCGCGGCCTCCTGAGGCCCGATTGGTTCACGCGCCGTATCCGAGCCCCAATCGGTCCACGTGCCATCTCCTGAGCCCCGATCGGTCCACGCGCGGCCTCCTGAGCCCCGATCGGTCCACGCGCCGTCGCCGAGCCGCGATCGGTCCACGCGCGGCCTCCTAAGCTCCGATCGGTCCACGCGCCGTCGCCGAACCCCAATTGGTCCACACGAAACCGCCTGAGCCCCAGTCGGTCCACGCGCTGTCTCAGAGCCCCGATCGGTCCACGCGTCGTCTCCGAGCCCCGATCGGTCCACGCGCCGTCTTCGAGCCCCGATCGGTCCACGCATGGTCTCCTAAGCCCCAATCGGTTAACGCGCCGTCTCCGAGTCCCGATCGGTCCACGCGCCGTCGCCGAACCCCAATTGGTCCACGGGCTACCGCCTGAGCCCCAGTCGGTCCACGCGCTGTCACCGAGCCCCGATCGGTCCACGTGTGGTCTCCGAGCCCCGATCGGTCCACGCGCCGTCGCCGAGCCACGATCGGTCCACGCGCGGCCTCCTGAGCCCCGATCGGTCCACGCGCCGTCGCCGAGCCGCGATCGGTCCACGCGCGGTCTCCTGCGCCCCGGTCGGTTCACGCGCCGTCTCCTGAGCCCCGATCGGTCCACGCGTCGTTCCTTAAGCCCCGATCGATCCACGCGCAGTCTCCAGAGCCGCGATCGGTCCACGCATCCCCTCCTGAGCCCCGGACTGTTCACACGCCGTCTCCGAGCCGCGATCGGTCCACGCATCGTCTCCTAAGCCCCGATCGGTTAACGTGCCGTCTCCGAGCCCCGATCGGTCCACGCGCCGTCTCCTAAGCCCCGATCGATCCACGCGCCGTCTCCGAGCGCCGCTCGGTTCACGCGCCGTCTCCTGTGCTCCGATCGTTCCACGCGCCTTCTCCGAGCCCCGATCGGTCCACGCGCCGTCTCCTGAGCCCCGATCGTTCCACACGCCGCCTCCTAAGCCCCGATCGGTCCAGGCGTCGTCTCCTAAGCCCCGACCGGTCCACGCGCCGTCTCCTGAGCCCCGATCTGTCCACGGGCCGTCTCCGAACCGCGATCGGTAAAGCCGCCGTCATCAAGCCCCGTTCCGTACACGCGTCGTCTCCGAGCCCCGATGGGTCCACTCGCCGTCTCCGAGCCCCGATCGGTCCACGCATCGTCTCCTATGCCCCGATCGGTCCACGCGGCGTCTCCTGAGCCCCGATCGGTTCACGCATCGTCTCCTAAGCCCCGATACGTCTACACGCCGTATCCGAGCCCCGATCGGTCCGCGTGACGCATTCTAAGCCACGGTCCGTCCACGCGCCGTCTCCGAGCACCGATCGGTCCACGCGCCGTCTCCTTAGCCCCGATCGGTCCACGCGTCGTCTCCTAAGCCCTGATCGGTCCACGTGCCGTCTCCGAGCCCCGATGGGTCTACGCGCCGCCTCCTGAGCCCCGATCGATCCACGCATCGGCTGCTGTGCCCCGGTCGGTCCACGCGTCGCCTTCGAGCACCGATCGATCCACTCGCCGTTTCCTGGGCCCCGATCGGTCCACGCGTCGCCACCGGAGCCCCGATCGGTCTACGCGCCGTCTCATGAGCCCCGGTCGGTTCATGCGCCGTCGCCGAGCCTCGATCGGTCCACGCGCGGCCGCCTTAGCCCCGGTCGGTCCGAGTTCCGTCTCCGAGCCCCGATCGGTCCACGCATCGTCACCTGAGCCCCGATCGGTTAACGCGCCGTCTCCGAGCCCCGATCAGTCCACGCGCCGTCTCCCGAGCCCCGGTGGGTTCATGCGCCGTCTCCGAGCCCCGATCGATCCACGCGTCGTCTTGTAAGCCCAGATGCCTTCTCGCGCCGTCTCCGGCCCACGATCGGTCCAGGCGCCGCTTCCTGAGCCACAATCGGACCACGCGCCTCCTCCGAGCCCCGATCGGTGCACGCGCCATCTCCTGAGCCCCGATCGGTCCACGCGTCGTCTCCTGACCCCCGATCGGTCCACGCGCCGTCTTCTGAGCCCCGATCGGTCCACGCGCCGTCGCCGAACCCCAATTGGTCCACGCGAAACCGCCTGAGCCCCAGTCGGTCCACGCGCTGTCTCCGAGCCCCGATCGGTCCACGTGCCGTCTCCCAGCCCCGATCGGTCCACGCGCCGTCTCCTAATCCCCAATCTGTCAACGACCCGTCTCCGGGACCCGATCGGTGCACGCGCCGTCTCCTAAGCCCCGATCGGGCCACGCGCCGTCGCCGAACACCAATTGGTCCACGCGAAACCGTCTGAGCCCCAGTCGGTCCACGCGCTGTCTCCGAGCCCCGATCGGTCCACGCGTCGTCTCCGAGCCCCGATCGGTCCACGCGCCGTCGCCGAGTCATGATCTGTCCACGCGCGGCCTCCTGAGACCCGATCGGTCCACGCGCCGTCGCCGAGCCGCGATCGGTCCACGCGAGGCTCCTGAGCCCCGATCGGTCGACGCGTCGTTTCCTGAACTCCGATCAGTCCACGCGCCGTCTCCTAAGCCCGGATCGTTCCACGCGCCGTCCTCGAGCCCCGATCGGTCCGCGCGCCGTCTCCTGAGCCCGGATCGGTCCACGCGATGTCTCCCAGCCCCGATCGGTCCACGCGTCGTCTCCTAAGCCCCGATCCGTCGCCGCGTCGTCTCCTGAGCTCCGATCAATTGACGCGGCTTCTCCAGAGCCCCGATCACTCCTCGCGCCGTCTCCTGAGCCCCGCTCGGTCCATGCGTCGTCTTCTTAGCCCCGATGCCTCCACGCGTCGTCTCCTAAGCCCCGATCGGTCCACGCTCCGTCTCCGGGCCCCGATCGGTCCACGCACCATCTCCTGCTCAATCGGTCCACACGCCGCCTCCGGAGCCCCGATCGATCCACGCTAGGCTCCTGAGCCCCGGCCGGTCCGCGCGCCGTCTCCTGAGCCCCGAACGGTCGACGCGTCGTCTCCTGAGCCCCGATCGATCCACGCGCCGTCTCCTAAGCTCCGATCGGTCCACGCGCCGTCTTCGAGCCCCGATCGGTCCACGCATGGTCTCCTAAGCCCCAATCAGTTAACGCGCCGTCTCCGAGCCCCGATCGGTCCACGTGCCGTCGCCGAACCCCAATTGGTCCACGCGCAACCGCCTGAGCCCCAGTCGGTCCACGCGCTGTGTCCGAGCCCCGATCGGTCCACGCGCCGTCTTCGAGCGCCGATCGTTCCACGTAACGTCTCCTAAGCCCCAATCGGTTAACGCGCCGTCTCCTGAGCCCCGATCGTTCTACGCACCGTCTCCGAGCCCCGATCCGTCCACGCGCAGTCGCCGAGCCCCGATCGGTTCACGCGCGGTCTCCTGAGCCCCAGTCGGTATACGCGCTGTCTCCCAGCCCCGATCGGTCCACGTGTCGTCTACTAAGCCCCGATCGTTCGACGCGTCGTCTCCTAAGCCCCGATCGGTCCACGCGCCTTCTCCTCATCCCCGATCGGTCCACGCGCCGTCTCGGAGCCCCGATCGGTCCACGCGCCGTATCCTAAGCCCCGATCGGTCCACGGGCCGTCTCTGAGCGCCGATAAGTTCAAGCGCCGTCTCCGGAGCCCCGATCGTTCCACGCGGCGTCTCCGAGCCCCGATCATTCCACACCCCGTCTCCGAGCCCCGATCGGTCCACGCGCCGTCTCCTAAGCCCCTATCGGTCCACGCGCCGTCTCCGAGCGCCGATCGGTTCACGCGCCGTCTTCTGAGCCCCGATCGTTCCACGCGCCGTCTCCGAGCCGCGATCAGTCTGCGCGCCGTCTCCTAAGCCCCGATCGGTCCACGCGCCTTCTCTTCATCCCCGATCGGACCACGCGCCGTCTCGGAGCGCCGATTGGTTCACGCGCCGTCTCCTGAGCCCCGATCGCTCCACGCGCAGTCGCCGAGCCTCGATCGGTTCACGCGCGGTCTCCTGAGCCCCGGTCGGTCCACGCGCCGTCGCCGAACCCCAATTGGTCCACGCGCAACCTCCTGAGCCCCAGTCGGTACACGCGCTGTCTCCGAGCCCCGATCGGTCCCCGCATAGTCTCCTAAGCCCCGCTCGGTTAACGCGTCGTCTCGGAGCCCCGATCGGTCCAGGCGCCGCTTCCTGAGCACCGACCGGTTCACGCGTCGTCTCCTGAGCCATGATCGGTCGACGGGTCCCCTCCTAAGCCCCGATCGGTCCACGCGCCTTCTCCTGAGCCCCGATCGGTCCACGTGCCGTCTCCGCGCGCCGATCATTTCACGCGACGTCTCCTGAGCCCTGATCGTTCCACGCGCCGTCTTCGAGCCCCGAGCGGACCACGCGCCGTCTCCTGAGCCCCAATCGATCCACGCGCAGCCTCCTGAGCCCCGATCGGTCCACGCGCCGTCGCCGAGCCGCGAACGTTCTACGCGCCGCTCCGAGCCCCGATCGGTCCACGCGCCGTCGCCGAGCTATGATCGGTCCATGCGCGGCCTCCTGAGCCCCGATCGGTCCACGCGCCGTCGCCGAGCCGCGATCGGTCCACGCGCGGCCTCCTGAGGCCCGATTGGTTCACGCGCCGTATCCGAGCCCCAATCGGTCCACGCGCCGTCTCCTGAGCCCCGATCGGTCCACGCGCGGCCTCCTGAGCCCCGATCGGTCCACGCGCCGTCGCCGAGCCGCGATCGGTTCACGCGCGGCCTCCTAAGCTCCGATCGGTCCACGCGCCGTCGCCGAACCCCAATTGGTCCACACGAAACCGCCTGAGCCCCAGTCGGTCCACGCGCTGTCTCCGAGCCCCGATCGGTCCACGCGTCGTCTCCGAGCCCCGATCGGTCCACGCGCCGTCTTCGAGCCCCGATCGGTCCACGCATGGTCTCCTAAGCCCCAATCGGTTAACGCGCCGTCTCCGAGCCCCGATCGGTCCACGCGCCGTCGCCGAACCCCAATTGGTCCACGCGCAACCGCCTGAGCCCCAGTCGGTCCACGCGCTGTCACCGAGCCCCGATCGGTCCACGTGTGGTCTCCGAGCCCCGATCGGTCCACGCGCCGTCGCCGAGCCACGATCGGTCCACGCGCGGCCTCCTGAGCCCCGATCGGTCCACGCGCCGTCGCCGAGCCGCGATCTGTCCACGCGCGGTCTCCTGAGCCCCGGTCGGTTCACGCGCCGTCTCCTGAGCCCCGATCGGTCCACGCGTCGTTCCCTAAGCCCCGATCGATCCACGCGCCGTCTCTGAGCACCGATCGGTCCACGCGCCGTCTCCTTAGCCCCGATCGGTCCACGCGTCGTCTCCTAAGCCCTGATCGGTCCACGTGCCGTCTCCGAGCCCCGATGGGTCTACGCGCCGCCTCCTGAGCCCCGATCGATCCACGCATCGGCTGCTGTGCCCCGGTCGGTCCACGCGTCGCCTTCGAGCACCGATCGATCCACTCGCCGTTTCCTGGGCCCCGATCGGTCCACGCGTCGCCACCGGAGCCCCGATCGGTCTACGCGCCGTCTCATGAGCCCCGGTCGGTTCATGCGCCGTCGCCGAGCCTCGATCGGTCCACGCGCGGCCGCCTTAGCCCCGGTCGGTCCGAGTTCCGTCTCCGAGCCCCGATCGGTCCACGCATCGTCACCTGAGCCCCGATCGGTTAACGCGCCGTCTCCGAGCCCCGATCAGTCCACGCGCCGTCTCCCGAGCCCCGGTGGGTTCATGCGCCGTCTCCGAGCCCCGATCGATCCACGCGTCGTCTTGTAAGCCCAGATGCCTTCTCGCGCCGTCTCCGGCCCACGATCGGTCCAGGCGCCGCTTCCTGAGCCACAATCGGTCCACGCGCCTCCTCCGAGCCCCGATCGGTGCACGCGCCGTCTCCTGAGCCCCGATCGGTCCACGCGTCGTCTCCTGACCCCCGATCGGTCCACGCGCCGTCTTCTGAGCCCCGATCGGTCCACGCGCCGTCGCCGAACCCCAATTGGTCCACGCGAAACCGCCTGAGCCCCAGTCGGTCCACGCGCTGTCTCCGAGCCCCGATCGGTCCACGTGCCGTCTCCCAGCCCCGATCGGTCCACGCGCCGTCTCCTAATCCCCAATCTGTCAACGACCCGTCTCCGGGACCCGATCGGTGCACGCGCCGTCTCCTAAGCCCCGATCGGGCCACGCGCCGTCGCCGAACACCAATTGGTCCACGCGAAACCGCCTGAGCCCCAGTCGGTCCACGCGCTGTCTCCGAGCCCCGATCGGTCCACGCGTCGTCTCCGAGCCCCGATCGGTCCACGCGCCGTCGCCGAGTCATGATCTGTCCACGCGCGGCCTCCTGAGACCCGATCGGTCCACGCGCCGTCGCCGAGCCGCGATCGGTCCACGCGAGGCTCCTGAGCCCCGATCGGTCGACGCGTCGTTTCCTGAACCCCGATCAGTCCACGCGCCGTCTCCTAAGCCCGGATCGTTCCCCGCGCCGTCCTCGAGCCACGATCGGTCCGCGCGCCGTCTCCTGAGCCCGGATCGGTCCACGCGATGTCTCCCAGCCCCGATCGGTCCACGCGTCGTCTCCTAAGCCCCGATCCGTCGCCGCGTCGTCTCCTGAGCTCCGATCAATTGACGCGGCTTCTCCAGAGCCCCGATCACTCCTCGCGCCGTCTCCTGAGCCCCGCTCGGTCCATGCGTCGTCTTCTTAGCCCCGATGCCTCCACGCGTCGTCTCCTAAGCCCCGATCGGTCCACGCTCCGTCTCCGGGCCCCGATCGGTCCACGCACCATCTCCTGCTCAATCGGTCCACACGCCGCCTCCGGAGCCCCGATCGATCCACGCTAGGCTCCTGAGCCCCGGCCGGTCCGCGCGCCGTCTCCTGAGCCCCGAACGGTCGACGCGTCGTCTCCTGAGCCCCGATCGATCCACGCGCCGTCTCCTAAGCTCCGATCGGTCCACGCGCCGTCTTCGAGCCCCGATCGGTCCACGCATGGTCTCCTAAGCCCCAATCAGTTAACGCGCCGTCTCCGAGCCCCGATCGGTCCACGCGCCGTCGCCGAACCCCAATTGGTCCACGCGCAACCGCCTGAGCCCCAGTCGGTCCACGCGCTGTGTCCGAGCCCCGATCGGTCCACGCGCCGTCTTCGAGCGCCGATCGTTCCACGTAACGTCTCCTAAGCCCCAATCGGTTAACGCGCCGTCTCCTGAGCCCCGATCGTTCTACGCACCGTCTCCGAGCCCCGATCCGTCCACGCGCAGTCGCCGAGCCCCGATCGGTTCACGCGCGGTCTCCTGAGCCCCAGTCGGTATACGCGCTGTCTCCCAGCCCCGATCGGTCCACGTGTCGTCTACTAAGCCCCGATCGTTCGACGCGTCGTCTCCTAAGCCCCGATCGGTCCACGCGCCTTCTCCTCATCCCCGATCGGTCCACGCGCCGTCTCGGAGCCCCGATCGGTCCACGCGCCGTATCCTAAGCCCCGATCGGTCCACGGGCCGTCTCTGAGCGCCGATAAGTTCAAGCGCCGTCTCCGGAGCCCCGATCGTTCCACGCGGCGTCTCCGAGCCCCGATCATTCCACACCCCGTCTCCGAGCCCCGATCGGTCCACGCGCCGTCTCCTAAGCCCCTATCGGTCCACGCGCCGTCTCCGAGCGCCGATCGGTTCACGCGCCGTCTTCTGAGCCCCGATCGTTCCACGCGCCGTCTCCGAGCCGCGATCGGTCTGCGCGCCGTCTCCTAAGCCCCGATCGGTCCACGCGCCTTCTCTTCATCCCCGATCGGACCACGCGCCGTCTCGGAGCGCCGATTGGTTCACGCGCCGTCTCCTGAGCCCCGATCGCTCCACGCGCAGTCGCCGAGCCTCGATCGGTTCACGCGCGGTCTCCTGAGCCCCGGTCGGTCCACGCGCCGTCGCCGAACCCCAATTGGTCCACGCGCAACCTCCTGAGCCCCAGTCGGTACACGCGCTGTCTCCGAGCCCCGATCGGTCCCCGCATAGTCTCCTAAGCCCCGCTCGGTTAACGCGTCGTCTCGGAGCCCCGATCGGTCCAGGCGCCGCTTCCTGAGCACCGACCGGTTCACGCGTCGTCTCCTGAGCCATGATCGGTCGACGGGTCCCCTCCTAAGCCCCGATCGGTCCACGCGCCTTCTCCTGAGCCCCGATCGGTCCACGTGCCGTCTCCGCGCGCCGATCATTTCACGCGACGTCTCCTGAGCCCTGATCGTTCCACGCGCCGTCTTCGAGCCCCGAGCGGACCACGCGCCGTCTCCTGAGCCCCAATCGATCCACGCGCAGCCTCCTGAGCCCCGATCGGTCCACGCGCCGTCGCCGAGCCGCGAACGTTCTACGCGCCGCTCCGAGCCCCGATCGGTCCACGCGCCGTCGCCGAGCTATGATCGGTCCATGCGCGGCCTCCTGAGCCCCGATCGGTCCACGCGCCGTCGCCGAGCCGCGATCGGTCCACGCGCGGCCTCCTGAGGCCCGATTGGTTCACGCGCCGTATCCGAGCCCCAATCGGTCCACGCGCCGTCTCCTGAGCCCCGATCGGTCCACGCGCGGCCTCCATAGCCCCGATCGGTCCACGCGCCGTCGCCGAGCCGCGATCGGTCCACGCGCGGCCTCCTAAGCTCCGATCGGGCCACGCGCCGTCGCCGAACACCAATTGGTCCACGCGAAACCGCCTGAGCCCCAGTCGGTCCACGCGCTGTCTCCGAGCCCCGATCGGTCCACGCGTCGTCTCCGAGCCCCGATCGTCCCACGCGCCGTCGCCGAGTCATGATCTGTCCACGCGCGGCCTCCTGAGACCCGATCGGTCCACGCGCCGTCGCCGAGCCGCGATCGGTCCACGCGAGGCTCCTGAGCCCCGATCGGTCGACGCGTCGTTTCCTGAACCCCGATCAGTCCACGCGCCGTCTCCTAAGCCCGGATCGTTCCCCGCGCCGTCCTCGAGCCCCGATCGGTCCGCGCGCCGTCTCCTGAGCCCGGATCGGTCCACGCGATGTCTCCCAGCCCCGATCGGTCCACGCGTCGTCTCCTAAGCCCCGATCCGTCGCCGCGTCGTCTCCTGAGCTCCGATCAATTGACGCGGCTTCTCCAGAGCCCCGATCACTCCTCGCGCCGTCTCCTGAGCCCCGCTCGGTCCATGCGTCGTCTTCTTAGCCCCGATGCCTCCACGCGTCGTCTCCTAAGCCCCGATCGGTCCACGCTCCGTCTCCGGGCCCCGATCGGTCCACGCACCATCTCCTGCTCAATCGGTCCACACGCCGCCTCCGGAGCCCCGATCGATCCACGCTAGGCTCCTGAGCCCCGGCCGGTCCGCGCGCCGTCTCCTGAGCCCCGAACGGTCGACGCGTCGTCTCCTGAGCCCCGATCGATCCACGCGCCGTCTCCTAAGCTCCGATCGGTCCACGCGCCGTCTTCGAGCCCCGATCGGTCCACGCATGGTCTCCTAAGCCCCAATCAGTTAACGCGCCGTCTCCGAGCCCCGATCGGTCCACGCGCCGTCGCCGAACCCCAATTGGTCCACGCGCAACCGCCTGAGCCCCAGTCGGTCCACGCGCTGTGTCCGAGCCCCGATCGGTCCACGCGCCGTCTTCGAGCGCCGATCGTTCCACGTAACGTCTCCTAAGCCCCAATCGGTTAACGCGCCGTCTCCTGAGCCCCGATCGTTCTACGCACCGTCTCCGAGCCCCGATCCGTCCACGCGCAGTCGCCGAGCCCCGATCGGTTCACGCGCGGTCTCCTGAGCCCCAGTCGGTATACGCGCTGTCTCCCAGCCCCGATCGGTCCACGTGTCGTCTACTAAGCCCCGATCGTTCGACGCGTCGTCTCCTAAGCCCCGATCGGTCCACGCGCCTTCTCCTCATCCCCGATCGGTCCACGCGCCGTCTCGGAGCCCCGATCGGTCCACGCGCCGTATCCTAAGCCCCGATCGGTCCACGGGCCGTCTCTGAGCGCCGATAAGTTCAAGCGCCGTCTCCGGAGCCCCGATCGTTCCACGCGGCGTCTCCGAGCCCCGATCATTCCACACCCCGTCTCCGAGCCCCGATCGGTCCACGCGCCGTCTCCTAAGCCCCTATCGGTCCACGCGCCGTCTCCGAGCGCCGATCGGTTCACGCGCCGTCTTCTGAGCCCCGATCGTTCCACGCGCCGTCTCCGAGCCGCGATCGGTCTGCGCGCCGTCTCCTAAGCCCCGATCGGTCCACGCGCCTTCTCTTCATCCCCGATCGGACCACGCGCCGTCTCGGAGCGCCGATTGGTTCACGCGCCGTCTCCTGAGCCCCGATCGCTCCACGCGCAGTCGCCGAGCCTCGATCGGTTCACGCGCGGTCTCCTGAGCCCCGGTCGGTCCACGCGCCGTCGCCGAACCCCAATTGGTCCACGCGCAACCTCCTGAGCCCCAGTCGGTACACGCGCTGTCTCCGAGCCCCGATCGGTCCCCGCATAGTCTCCTAAGCCCCGCTCGGTTAACGCGTCGTCTCGGAGCCCCGATCGGTCCAGGCGCCGCTTCCTGAGCACCGACCGGTTCACGCGTCGTCTCCTGAGCCATGATCGGTCGACGGGTCCCCTCCTAAGCCCCGATCGGTCCACGCGCCTTCTCCTGAGCCCCGATCGGTCCACGTGCCGTCTCCGCGCGCCGATCATTTCACGCGACGTCTCCTGAGCCCTGATCGTTCCACGCGCCGTCTTCGAGCCCCGAGCGGACCACGCGCCGTCTCCTGAGCCCCAATCGATCCACGCGCAGCCTCCTGAGCCCCGATCGGTCCACGCGCCGTCGCCGAGCCGCGAACGTTCTACGCGCCGCTCCGAGCCCCGATCGGTCCACGCGCCGTCGCCGAGCTATGATCGGTCCATGCGCGGCCTCCTGAGCCCCGATCGGTCCACGCGCCGTCGCCGAGCCGCGATCGGTCCACGCGCGGCCTCCTGAGGCCCGATTGGTTCACGCGCCGTATCCGAGCCCCAATCGGTCCACGCGCCGTCTCCTGAGCCCCGATCGGTCCACGCGCGGCCTCCATAGCCCCGATCGGTCCACGCGCCGTCGCCGAGCCGCGATCGGTCCACGCGCGGCCTCCTAAGCTCCGATCGGTCCACGCGCCGTCGCCGAACCCCAATTGGTCCACACGAAACCGCCTGAGCCCCAGTCGGTCCACGCGCTGTCTCCGAGCCCCGATCGGTCCACGCGTCGTCTCCGAGCCCCGATCGGTCCACGCGCCGTCTTCGAGCCCCGATCGGTCCACGCATGGTCTCCTAAGCCCCAATCGGTTAACGCGCCGTCTCCGAGCCCCGATCGGTCCACGCGCCGTCGCCGAACCCCAATTGGTCCACGCGCAACCGCCTGAGCCCCAGTCGGTCCACGCGCTGTCACCGAGCCCCGATCGGTCCACGTGTGGTCTCCGAGCCCCGATCGGTCCACGCGCCGTCGCCGAGCCACGATCGGTCCACGCGCGGCCTCCTGAGCCCCGATCGGTCCACGCGCCGTCGCCGAGCCGCGATCTGTCCACGCGCGGTCTCCTGAGCCCCGGTCGGTTCACGCGCCGTCTCCTGAGCCCCGATCGGTCCACGCGTCGTTCCCTAAGCCCCGATCGATCCACGCGCAGTCTCCAGAGCCGCGATCGGTCCACGCATCCCCTCCTGAGCCCCGGACTGTTCACACGCCGTCTCCGAGCCGCGATCGGTCCACGCATCGTCTCCTAAGCCCCGATCGGTTAACGTGCCGTCTCCGAGCCCCGATCGGTCCACGCGCCGTCTCCTAAGCCCCGATCGATCCACGCGCCGTCTCCGAGCGCCGCTCGGTTCACGCGCCGTCTCCTGTGCTCCGATCGTTCCACGCGCCTTCTCCGAGCCCCGATCGGTCCACGCGCCGTCTCCTGAGCCCCGATCGTTCCACACGCCGCCTCCTAAGCCCCGATCGGTCCAGGCGTCGTCTCCTAAGCCCCGACCGGTCCACGCGCCGTCTCCTGAGCCCCGATCGGTCCACGCGCCGTCTCCTAAGCCCCGATCTGTCCACGGGCCGTCTCCGAACCGCGATCGGTAAAGCCGCCGTCATCAAGCCCCGTTCCGTACACGCGTCGTCTCCGAGCCCCGATGGGTCCACTCGCCGTCTCCTGAGCCCCGATCGGTTCACGCGTCGTCTCCTAAGCCCCCATTGGTCCACGTGCCGTCTCCCAGCCCCGATCGGTCCACGCGCCGTCTCCTAATCCCCAATCTGTCCACGACCCGTCTCCGGGCCCCGATCGGTGCACGCGCCGTCTCCTAAGCCCCGATCGGTCCACGCGCCGTCGCCGAACCCCAATTGGTCCACGCGAAACCGCCTGAGCCCCAGTCGGTCCACGCGCTGTCTCCGAGCCCCGATCGGTCCACGCGTCGTCTCCGAGCCCCGATCGGTCCACGCGCCGTCGCCGAGCCACGATCGGTCCACGCGCGGCCTCCTGAGCCCCGATCGGTCCACGCACTGTGTCCGAGCCCCGATCGGTCCACGCGCCGTCTTCGAGCGCCGATCGGTCCACGCAACGTCTCCTAAGCCCCAATCGGTTAACGCGCCGTCTCCTGAGCCCCGATCGTTCTACGCACCGTCTCCGAGCCCCGATCCGTCCACGCGCAGTCGCCGAGCCCCGTTCCGTTCACGCGCGGTCTCGTGAGCCCCAGTCGGTACACGCGCTGTCTCCGAGCCCCGATCGGTCCACGCATCGTCTCCTAAGCCCCGATCGTTCGACGCGTCGTCTCCTAAGCCCCGATCGGTCGACGCGTCGTCTCCTGAGCCCCAGTTGGTCCACGGGCTGTCTCCGAGCCCCGATCGATCCACGCACCGCCTCCTGAGCTCCGATCGGTCGACGCGCCGACTCCTAAGCCCCGATCCGTCCACGCGCCGTCTCCTGAGCCCCGATCGTCCAACGTGCCGTCTCCGAGCACCGATCGGTCCACGCGTCGCCTCCTGAGCCCCGGTCGGTCCACGCGCCGTCTCCTGAGCCCCGGTCGGTCCACGCGTCGTCTCCTAAGCCCCGATCGGTCCACGCGTCGTCTCCTAAGCGCCGATCCGTCGAAGCGTCGTCTCCTGAGCCACGATCAATTGACGCGTCTTCTCCTGAGCCCGATCGTTCCTCGCGCCGTCTCCTGAGCCTCGATCGGTCCACGCGTCGTGTCCGAGCTCCGATCGGTCCATACGCCGTTTCCTGAGCCCCGATCGGTCCATGCGTCGTCTTCTTAGCCCCGATGCCTCCACGCTTCGTCTCCTGACCTCCGATCGTTCCACGCGCCGTCTCCGAGCCCCGATCGGTCCACGCGCCGTCTCCTGAGCCCCAATCGGTGCACACGCTGTCTCGTGAGCCCCGATAGGTACACCCGTCGTCTCCGAGCCCCGATCGGTCCACGCGCCATCGGCAAACCCCGATCGGTCCACGCGCCGTCTCCTGAGCTCCGAACGGTCCACACCCCTTGTCCTGAGCCCCGATCGGCCGACGCGTCGTATCCTTAGCCCCGACCGGTTCACGCGCTGTCTCCTGTGCACCGATCGAATCACGTGCCGTCTCCTAAGCCCCGATCGGTTAACGCGCCGTCTCCGAGCCGCGATCGGTCCACGCGCCGACGCCGAACCCCAATTGGTCCACGCGCAACCGCCTGACCCCCAGTCGATCCACGCGCCGTCTCCGAGCCACGACCGGTTCAGGCGCCGCTTCCCGAGCCCCGATCAGTCCACGTGTCGTCTCCTGACCCC
Organism: Netelia fuscicornis; assembly: GCA_946811545.1. NCBI lineage: Eukaryota > Metazoa > Arthropoda > Insecta > Hymenoptera > Ichneumonidae > Netelia > Netelia fuscicornis. The sequence continues at coordinate 31,337,814 of OX328012.1, forward strand.
CGATCGCTCCACGGACCGTTTCCTGATCCCCGATCGGTCCACGCGCCGCCTCCTGAGTCCCGATCGATCCACGCGTCGTCTCCTGAACCCCGATTGCTCCACGGGCCGTTTCCTGAGCCCCGATCGGTCCACGCGTCGTCTACTAAGCCCAGATGCCTCCTCGCGCCGTCTCCGAGCCATGACGGGTCCAGGCGCCGCTTCCTGTGCCCCGGTCGGTCCACGCGTTGTCTCCTAAGCCCCGTTCGGTCCACGCGCCGTCTCCTAAGCCCCGATCATTCCACGCGCCGTCTCCGAGCCCCGATCGGTCCACGCGCCGTCTCCTGAGCCCCGATCGGTCCACGCGCCGTCTCCTGAGCCCCGATCGGTCCACGCGCGGCCTCCTGAGCCCCGATTGGTTCACGCGCCGTATCCGAGCCCCAATTGGTCCACGCGCCGTCTCTTGAGCCTCGATCGCTCCTCGCGCCGTCTCCTGAACCCCGCTCGGTCCATGCGTCGTCTTCTTAGCCCGGATGCCTCCACGCGCCGTCTCCGAGCCACGATCGGTCCAGGCGCCGTCTCCGGAGCCCCGATCGGTCCACGCGTCGTCTGCTAAGCCCCGATTCGTCCACGCGACGTCTCCGGGCGCCGATGATTTCACGCGCCGTCTCCTGAGCTCCGATCCGTCGCCGCGTCGTCTCCTGAGCCCCGATCAATTGACGCGTCTTCTCCTGAGCCCCGATTGCTCCTCGCGCCGTTTCCTGAGCCCCGCTCGGTCCATGCGTCGTCTTCTTAGCCCCGATGCCACCACGCGCCGTCTCCTAAGCCCCGATCTGCCCACGGGCCGTTTCCGAGCTCCGATCGGTCCACGCGCCGTCTCCAAGCCTCGATCCGTACACGCGCCGTCTCCGAGCCCCGATCGGTCCACGCGCCGTCTCCTGAGCCCCGATCGGTTCACGCATCGTCTCCTAAGCCCCGATACGTCCACACGCCGTATCCGAGCCCCGATCGGTCCGCGTGACGCATTCTAAGTCACGGTCCGTCCACGCGCCGTCCCCGAGCACCGATCGGTCCACGCGTCGTCTCCTGAGCCCCGATCGGTCGACGCGTCGTCTCCTAATCCCCGGTCGGTCCACGCGCCGTCGCCGAACCCCAATTGGTCCACGCGCCACCTCCTGAGCCCCAGTCGGTCCACGCGCTGTCTCCGAGCACCGATCGGTCTACGCATCGTCTCCTAAACCCCGCTCTGTTAACGCGTCGTCTCCTGAGCCCCGATCGCTCCACGCGCCGTCTCCTGAGCACCGATCGGTCCACGCGTCGTCTCCGAGCACCGTTCGGTCCACGCGCCGTTTCCTGAGCCCCGATCGGTCCATCCGTCGTCTTTTAAGCCCCGATACCTCCACGCGCCGTCTCCGAGCCACGATCGGTCCAGGCGTGGCCTCCTGAGCCGCGGTCGGTCCACGCGCCGTTTCCTGAGCTCCGATCGGTCCACGCGTTTTCTCCTAAGCCCCGATCGGTCCACGCGTCGTCTCCTCAGCCCCGATCGGTCGACGCGTCGTCTCCGAGCGCCGATCGGTGCGCGCGCCGTCTCCTGAACCCCGATCGTTCCACACGACGCCTCCTAAGCCCCGATCGGTCGAGGCGTCGTCTCCTAAGCCCCGACCGGTCCAGGCGCCGTCTCCTGAGCCCCGATCGTTCCACGCGCCGTCTCCGAGCCCCGTTCGGTCCACGCGCTGTCTCCTCAGCCCCGATCGGTCCACGCGTTGGCTCCTAAGCCTCGATAGGTCCACGCGCGGCCTCCTTAGCCCCGGTCGGTCCACGCGCCGTCTCCGAGCCCCGATCGGTCCACGCATCGTCACCTAAGATCCGATCGGTTAACGCACCGTCTCCCCGCCCCGATCGGTCCACGCGCCGTCTCCTGAGCCCTGATCCGTCCACGCGCGGCGTCGAGCCGCGATCGGTCCACGCGCGGCCTCCTGAGCCCCAATCGGTCCACGCGTCGTCTCCTAAGCCCCGATCGGTCCGTGCGCCGTCTCCGAGCCCCGATCGGTCCACGCACCATCTCATGCTCCCCAATCGGTCCATGCGCCGCCTCCGGAGCCCTGATCGATCCACGCGAATCTCCTGAGCTCCGGTCGGTCCTCGTACCGTCTCCGAGCCCCGATCGGTCCACGTACCGTCTCCGAAGCCCCGATCGGTCCACGCGTCGTCTCCTAAGCCCCGATCAGTCCACGCGCCGTCTCCGAGCCCCGATGGGTCCACGCACTGTCTCCTGATCCCCATGGGTCCACGCGGCGCCACCGGAGCCCCGATCGATCCACGCAAGGATCCTGAGCCCCGATCGATCCACGCATCGTCCCCTAAGCCCCAATCGGTTAACGCGCCGTCTCCGAGCCCCAATCGGTCCACGCGCCGTCTCCTGAACCCCGATCGTTCCACGCGCCTTCTCCTAAGCCCCGATCAGTCCACGCGCCGTCTCCGAGCCCCGATGGGTCTACGCACTGTCTCCTGATCCCCATGGGTCCACGCGGCGCCACCGGAGCCCCGATCGATCCACGCAAGGATCCTGAGCCCCGATCGATCCACGCATCGTCCCCTAAGCCCCAATCGGTTAACGCGCCGTCTCCGAGCCCCAATCGGTCCACGCGCCGTCTCCTGAACCCCGATCGTTCCACGCGCCTTCTCCTAAGCCACGATCGGTCCACGCGTCGTTCCCGAAGCCCCGATCCATCCACGCGCAGTCTCGCGAGCCCCGATCGGTGCACGCACCGTCTCCTAAGCCCCGATCGGTCCACGCCCCGTCTCCGAGCACCGATTGGTTCACGCACCGTCTCCTGCGACTCGATCCGTCCACGCGCTGTCTCCTGAGCCCCGATCGGTCGACGCGTCCTCTGTTAAACCCCAATCGGTCCACGCCCCGTCTCCGAGCGCCGATCGGTTCACGCGCCGTCTCCTGAGTCCCGATCCGTCCACTCACTGTCTCCTGAGCCCCGGTCGGTCCACGCGCCGCCTCCTGCGCTCCGATCGGTCCACGCGCAGTCTCCTGAGCCCCGATCGGTCGACGCGCCGTCTCGTGAGCCCCGATCGGTCCACGCGCCGTCTCCTGAGCCCCCATCGGTCCACGCGTCGTTCCCTAAGCCCCGATCCATCCACGCGCAGTCTCCCGAGCCCCAATCGGTCCACGCGCCGTCTCCTGAGCCCCGATCGGTCCACGCGCCGTCTCCTCAGCCCCGATCGGTCCACGCGTCGTCTCCGAGCACCGATCGTTCCACGCGCCATCTCCGAGCCCCGATCGGTCCACGCGCCGTCTCCTGAGCCCCGATCGGTCCACGCGCCGTCTCCTGAGCCCCAATCGGTCCACACGCTGTCTCGTGAGCCCCGATAGGTACACGCGCCGTCTCCGAGCCCCCATCGGTCCACGCGTTGTCTCCTAAGCCCCGATCGGTCCACGCGCCGTCTCCGAGCGCCGAGCGGTCCACGCGCCGTCGCCGAACCCCAATTGGTCCACGCGCAACCGCCTGAGTCCCAGTCGGTCCACGCGCTGTCTCCGAGCACCGATCGGTCTACGCGTCGTCTCCGAGCCCCGATCGGTCCACGCGCCGTCTCCGTGCCCCGAACGGTTCACGCACCGTCTCCTGGTCCCAATCGGTCCACGCGGCGCCTCTGGAGCCCCGATCGATCCACGCGAGTCTCCTGAGCCCCAGTCGGTCCGCGCGCCGTCTCCTGAGCCCCGATTGTTCGACGCGTCGTCTCCTGAGCCCCGATCGATCCACGCGTCGTCTCCTGAGCCCCGATCGTACCACACGCCGTTTCCTGAGCCCCGATCGGTCCACGCGTCGTCTTCAAAGCCCCGATGCCTCCACGCGCCGTCTCCGAGCCACGATCGGTCCGTGCGCCGCTTCCACAACCCCGATCGGTCCACGCGTAATCTCCTGATCTCCGATCGGTCCACGCGCCGTCTCCTAACCCCCGATCGGTCCACGCGCCGTCTCCGAGCGCCGATCGGTTGACGCACCATCTCCTGAGCCCCGACCGCTCCACCCGTCGTCTCCGAGCTCCGATCGGTCCAGGTGCCGTTTCCGAGCCCCGATTGGTCCATGCGTAGTCCTCGAAGCCCCGATGCCTCCACGCGCCGTCTCCGAGCCACGACAGGTGCAGGCGCCCCTTCCTGAGCCCCGATCGGTACACGCGCTGTCTCCTGAGCCCCGATACGTCCACGCGCAGTCGCCGAGCCCCGATCAGTCCACGCGCGGCCTCCCGAGCCCCGGTCGGTTCACGCGCCGTCTCCCCGCCCCGATCGGTCCACGCGCCGTCTCCTGAGCCCTGACCCGTCCACGCGCGGCGTCGAGCCGCGATCGGTCCACGCGCGGCCTCCTGAGCCCCAATCGATCCACGCGTCGTCTCCTAAGCCCCGATCGGTCCGTGCGCCGTCTCCGAGCCCCGATCGGTCCACGCACCATCTCATGCTCCCCAATCGGTCCATGCGCCGCCTCCGGAGCCCTGATCAATCCACGCGAATCTCCTGAGCTCCGGTCGGTCCTCGTACCGTCTCCGAGCCCCGATCGGTCCACGTACCATCTCCGAAGCCCCGATCGGTCCACGCGCCGTCTCCTGAGCCCCGATCGGTCCACGCGCCGCGGCGAACCCCAATTGGTCCACGCGCAACCTCTCGAGCCCCAGTCGGTAAACGCGCTGTCTCCGAGCCCCGATCGGTCCACGTATGTTCTCCTAAGCCCCAATTAGTCCCCGCGCCGTCTCCTAAGCCCCGATCTGCCCACGGGCCGTCTCCGAGCTCCGATCGGTCCACGCGCCGTCTCCAAGCCTCGATCCGTACACGCGTCGTCTCCGAGCCCCGATCGGTCCACGCGCCTTCTCCGAGCCCCGATCGGTTCACGCATCGTCTCCTAAGCCCCGATCGGTTAACGCGCCGTCTCCGAGACCCGAACGGTCCACGCGCCGTCGCCGAACCCCAATTGGTCCACGCGCAACCGCCTGAGCCCCAGTCGGTTCACGCGCTGTCGCCGAACCCCGATCGGTCCACGCGTCGTCTCCGAGCCCCGATCGGTCCACGCGCCGTCGCCGAGCCATGATGGGTCCACGCGCGGCCTCCTGAGCCCCGATCGGTCCACGCGTGGTCTCCGAGCCCCGATCGGTCCACGTGCCATCGCCGAGCCATGATCGGTCCACACGCGGCCTCCTGAGCCCCGGTCGGTCCACGCGCCGTCTCCTGAGCCCCGATCGGTCCACGCGCGGCCTCCTGAGCCCCGATTGGTTCACGCGCCGTATCCGAGCCCCAATTGGTCCACGCGCCGTCTCCTGAGCCTCGATCGCTCCTCGTGCCGTCTCCTGAACCCCGCTCGGTCCATGCGTCGTCTTCTTAGCCCGGATGCCTCTACGCGCCGTCTCCGAGCCACGATCGGTCCAGGCGCCGTCTCCTAAGCCCCGATTCGTCCACGCGACGTCTCCGGGCGCCGATGATTTCACGCGCCGTCTCCTGAGACCCGATCGTTCCACGCGCCGTCTCCGAGCCCCGATCGATCCACGCGCCGCCTCCGGAGCCCCGATCGGTCCACGCGCCGTCGCCGAACCCCAATTGGTCCACGCGCAACCGCCTGAGCCCCAGTCGGTCCACGCACTGTGTCCGAGCCCCGATCGGTCCACGCGCCGTCTTCGAGCGCCGATCGGTCCACGCAACGTTTCCTAAGCCCCAATCGGTTAACGCGCGGTCTCCTGAGCCCCGATCGTTCTACGCACCGTCTCCGAGCCCCGATCCGTCCACGCGCAGTCGCCGAGCCCCGATCGGTTCACGCGCGTTCTCCTGAGCCCCAGTCGGTACACGCGCCGCCTCCGAGCGCCGATCGGTCCACGCGTAATCTCCTGACCTCCGATCGGTCCACGCGCCGTCTCCTAACCCCCGATCGGTCCACGCGCCGTCTCCGAGCGCCGATCGGTTGACGCACCATCTCCTGAGCCCCGACCGCTCCACCCGTCGTCTCCGAGCTCCGATCGGTCCAGGTGCCGTTTCCGAGCCCCGATTGGTCCATGCGTAGTCCTCGAAGCCCCGATGCCTCCACGCGCCGTCTCCGAGCCACGACAGGTGCAGGCGCCGCTTCCTGAGCCCCGATAGGTACACGCGCTGTCTCCTGAGCCCCGATACGTCCACGCGCAGTCGCCGAGCCCCGATCAGTCCACGCGCGGCCTCCTGAGCCCCGGTTGGTTCACGCGCCGTCTCCCCGCCCCGATCGGTCCACGCGCCGTCTCCTGAGCCCTGATCCGTCCACGCGCGGCGTCGAGACGCGATCGGTCCACGCGCGGCCTCCTGACCTCCGATCGTTCCACGCGCCGTCTTCGAGCCCCGATCGGTCCACGCGCCGACTCCTGAGCCCCAATCGGTCCACACGCTGTCTCGTGAGCCCCGATAGGTACACGCGTCGTCTCCGAGCCCCGATCGGTCCACGCGCCATCGGCGAACCCCGATCGGTCCACGCGCCGTCTCCTGAGCTCCGAACGGTCCACACCCCTTGTCCTGAGCCCCGATCGGCCGACGCGTCGTCTCCTAAGCCCCGACCGGTTCACGCGCCGTCTCCTGTGCACCGATCGAATCACGTGCCGTCTCCTAAGCCCCGATCGGTTAACGCGCCGTCTCCGAGCCGCGATCGGTCCACGCGCCGTCGCCGAACCCCAATTGGTCCACGCGCAACCGCCTGACCCCCAGTCGATCCACGCGTCGTCTCCGAGCTCCAGTCGGTCCACGCGCCGTTTCCCGAGCCCCGATCAGTCCACGTGTCGTCTCCTGACCCCCGATCGCTCCACGGACCGTTTCCTGATCCCCGATCGGTCCACGCGCCGCCTCCTGAGTCCCGATCGGTCAACGCGTCGTGTCCTAACCCCTGATCGGTCCACGTGCCGTCTCCGAGCCCCGATGGGTCCACGTGCCACATCCTGAGCCCCGATCGGACGACGCGACGTCTCCTGAGCCTTGATCGATCCACGCGTCGTCTCCTGAACCCCGATTGCTCCACGGGCCGTTTCCTGAGCCCCGATCGGTCCACGCGTCGTCTACTAAGCCCAGATGCCTTCTCGCGCCGTCTCCGAGCCATGACGGGTCCAGGCGCCGCTTCCTGAGCCCCGGTCGGTCCACGCGTTGTCTCCTAAGCCCCGTTCGGTCCACGCGCCGTCTCCTAAGCCCCGATCATTCCACGCGCCGTCTCCGAGCCCCGATCGGTCCACGCGCCGTCTCCTGAGCCCCGATCGGTCCATGCGTTGTCTCCTAAGCCCCGATCGGTCCACGCGTCGTCTCCTAAGCGCCGATCCGTCGACGCGTCGTCTCCTGAGCCCCGATCGATCCACGCGTCTTCTCCTGAGCCCCGACCGCTCCATCCGTCGTCTCCGAGCTCCGATCGGTCCAGGTGCCGTTTCCGAGCCCCGATTGGTCCATGCGTCGTCTTCGAAGCCCCGATGCCGCCACGCGCCGTCTCCGAGCCACGATCGGTGCAGGCGCCGCTTCCTGAGCCCCGATCGGTCCACGCGCTGTCTCCTGAGCCCCGATACGTCCACGCGCAGTCGCCGAGCCCCGATCAGTCCACGCGCGGCCTCCTGAGCCCCGGTCGGTTCACGCGCCGTCACCCCGCCCCGATCGGTCCACGCGCCGTCTCCTGAGCCCTGACCCGTCCACGCGCGGCGTCGAGCCGCGATCGGTCCACGCGCTGCCTCCTGAGCCCCAATCGATCCACGCGTCGTCTCCTAAGCCCCGATCGGTCCGTGCGCCGTCTCCGAGCCCCGATCGGTCCACGCACCATCTCATGCTCCCCAATCGGTCCATGCGCCGCCTCCGGAGCCCTGATCAATCCACGCGAATCTCCTGAGCTCCGGTCAGTCCTCGTACCGTCTCCGAGCCCCGATCGGTCCACGTACCATCTCCGAAGCCCCGATCGGTCCACGCGCCGTCTCCTGAGCCCCGATCGGTCTACGCGCCGCGGCGAACCCCAATTGGTCCACGCGCAACCTCTCGAGCCCCAGTCGGTAAACGCGCTGTCTCCGAGCCCCGATCGGTCCACGTATGTTCTCCTAAGCCCCAATTAGTCCCCGCGCCGTCTCCTAAGCCCCGATCTGCCCACGGGCCGTCTCCGAGCTCCGATCGGTCCACGCGCCGTCTCCAAGCCTCGATCCGTACACGCGTCGTCTCCGAGCCCCGATCGGTCCACGCGCCTTCTCCGAGCCCCGATCGGTTCACGCATCGTCTCCTAAGCCCCGATCGGTTAACGCGCCGTCTCCGAGCCCCGAACGGTCCACGCGCCGTCGCCGAACCCCAATTGGTCCACGCGCAACCGCCTGAGCCCCAGTCGGTTCACGCGCTGTCGCCGAACCCCGATCGGTCCACGCGTCGTCTCCGAGCCCCGATCGGTCCACGCGCCGTCGCCGAGCCATGATGGGTCCACGCGCGGCCTCCTGAGCCCCGATCGCTCCACGCGTGGTCTCCGAGCCCCGATCGGTCCACGTGCCATCGCCGAGCCATGATCGGTCCACACGCGGCCTCCTGAGCCCCGGTCGGTCCACGCGCCGTCTCCTGAGCCCCGATCGGTCCACGCGCGGCCTCCTGAGCCCCGATTGGTTCACGCGCCGTATCCGAGCCCCAATTGGTCCTCGCGCCGTCTCCTGAACCCCGCTCGGTCCATGCGTCGTCTTCTTAGCCCGGATGCCTCTACGCGCCGTCTCCGAGCCACGATCGGTCCAGGCGCCGTCTCCTAAGCCCCGATTCGTCCACGCGACGTCTCCGGGCGCCGATGATTTCACGCGCCGTCTCCTGAGACCCGATCGTTCCACGCGCCGTCTCCGAGCCCCGATCGATCCACGCGCCGCCTCCGGAGCCCCGATCGGTCCACGCGCCGTCGCCGAACCCCAATTGGTCCACGCGCAACCGCCTGAGCCCCAGTCGGTCCACGCACTGTGTCCGAGCCCCGATCGGTCCACGCGCCGTCTCCGGAGCCCCGATCGGTCCACGCGCCGTTTCCTGAGCCCCGATCGGTCCACGCGTCGTCTTCTAAGCCCAGATGCCTCCTTGCGCCGTCTCCCAACCACGATCGGTGCAGGCGCCGCTTCCTGAACCCCGATCGGTCCACGCGTTTTCTCCTAAGGCCCGATCGGTCCACGCGTCGTCTCCTCAGCCCCGATCGGTCGACGCGTCGTCTCCGAACGCCGATCGGTGCACGCACCGTCTCCTGAACCCCGATCGTTCCACACGCCCCATCCTAAGCCCCGATCGCTCTAGGCGTCGTCTCCTAAGCCCCGACCGGTCCAGGCGCCGTCTCCTGAGCCCCGATCGTTCCACGCGCCGTCTCCGAGCCCCGGTCGGTCCACGCGCCGTCTCCGAGCCCCGATCGGTCCACGCATCGTCACCTAAGATCCGATCGGTTAACGCACCGTCTCCCCGCCCCGATCGGTCCACGCGCCGTCTCCTGAGCCCCGATACATCCACGCGCAGTCGCCGAGCCCCGATCAGTCCACGCGCGGCCTCCTGAGCCCCGGTCGGTTCACGCGCCGTCTCCCCGCCGCGATCGGACCACGCGCCGTCTCCTGAGCCCTGATCCGTCCACGCGCGGCGTCGAGCCGCGATCGGTCCTCGCGCGGCCTCCTGAGCCCCAATCGGTCCACGGGTCGTCTCCTAAGCCCCGATCGGTCCGTGCGCCGTCTCCGAGCCCCGATCGGTCCACGTACCATCTCATGCTCCCCAATCGGTCCATGCGCCGCCTCCGGAGCCCTGATCGATCCACGCGAATCTCCTGAGCTCCGGTCGGTCCTCGTACCGTCTCCGAGCCCCGATCGGTCCACGCGTTGTCTCCTAGGCCCCGATCGGTCCACGCGCCTTCTCCGAGCCCCGATCGGTTCACGCATCGTCTCCTAAGCCCCGATCGGTTAATGCGCCGTCTCCGAGCCCCGAACGGTCCACGCGCCGTCGCCGAACCCCAATTGGTCCACGCGCAACCGCCTGAGCCCCAGTCGGTTCACGCGCTGTCGCCGAACACCGATCGGTCCACGCGTCGTCTCCGAGCCCCGATCGGTCCACGCGCCGTCGCCGAGCCCCGATCGGTCCACACGTCGGCTCCTAAGCCCCGATCGGTCCACGCGCCGTCTCGGAGAACCGATTGGTTCACGCGCCGTCTCCTGAGCCCCGATCGCTCCACGCGCCGTCTCCGAGCCCCGATCGGTCCACGCGCCGTTTCCGAGCCCCGATCGGTCCACGCGTCGTCTCCTCAGCCCCGATCGGTCGACGCGTCGTCTCCTGAGCCCCGATCGATCCACGCGTCGTCTCCTCAGCCCCGATCGCTCCACGCGCCGTCTCCGAGCGCCGATCGGTGCACGCGCCGTCTCCTGAGCCCCGGTCGGTTCACGCGCCGTCTCCGAGCCCCGATCGATCCACGCGTCTTCTTGTAAACCCAGATGCCTCCTCGCATCGTCTCCTAAGCCCCGATCGGTTAACGCGCCGTCTCCGAGCCCCGATCGGTCCACGCGCCGTCGCCGAACCCCAATTGGTCCACGCGCCACCGCCTGAGCCCCAGTCGGTCCACGCGCGGCCTCCTGAGCCCCGATCGGTCGACGCGTCGTCTCCTGAGCCCCGATCGATCCACGCGTCGTCTCCTGAGCCCCGATCGCTCCAGGCGCCGTTTTCTGAGCACCGTTCGGTCCGCGCGTCGTCTTCAAAGCCCCGATGCCTCCACGCGCCGTCTCCGAGCCACGATCGGTCCGTGCGCCGCTTCCAGAGCCCTATCGGTCCACGCGTCCTCTCCTGATCTCCTACTCGTCCACGCGCAACCGCCTGAGCCCCAGTCGGTCCACGCACTGTCTCCGAGCCCCGATCGGTCCACGCGCCGTCTTCGAGCCCCGATCGGTCCACGCAACGTCTCCTAAGCCCCAATCGGTTAACGCGCCGTCTCCTGAGCCCCGATCGTTCTACGCGCCGTCTCCGAGCCCCAATCCGTCCACGCGCAGTCGCCGAGCCCCGATCGGTTCACGCGCGGTCTCCTGAGCCCCAGTCGGTACACGCGCTGTCTCCCAGCCCCGATCGGTCCACGCATCGTCTCCTAAGCTCCGCTCGGTTAACGCGTCGTTTCGGAACCCCGATCGGTCTACGCGCCGTCTCCTGAGCCCCGATCGGTCCACGCGCCGTCTCCTGAGCCCCGATCGCTCCACGCGCCGTCTCCTGAGCTCTGATCGGTCCACGATTCGTCTCATAAGCCCCGATCGGACCACGCGCCTTCTCCTCAGCCCCGATCGGTCCACGCGCCGTCTCGGAGCACCGATTGGTTCACGCGCCGTCTCCTGAGCCCCGATCGCTCCACGCGCCGTCTCCGAGCCCCGATCGGTCCACGCGCCGTCTCCTAAGCCCCGATCGGTCCACCCGCCGTTTCCGAGCCCCGATCAGTCCATGCGTCGTCTCCGAGCCCCGTTCGGTCCACGCGCCGTCGCCGAGCCATGATCGTTCCACGCGCGGCCTCCAGACCCCCGATCGGTACACGCGCCGTCGCCGAGCCGCGATCGGTCCACGCGCCGTCGCCCAACCCGCCGAACCCCAATTGGTCCACGCGCAACCTCCTGAGCCCCAGTCGGTCCACGCGCCATCTCCTGAGCCCCGATCGGTCCACGCATCGTCTTCTAAGCCCCGATACGTCCACACGCCTTCTCCGATCCCCGACCGGTCTGCGTGCCGCATTCTAAGCCGCGGTCCGTCCACGCGCAGTCTTCGATCACCGATCGGTCCTCGCGCCGTCTCCTGAGCCCCGATCGGTCCACGCGCCGTTTCCGAGCCCCGATCGGTCCACGTGTCGTCTCCTCAGCCCCGATCGGTAGACGCGTCGTCTCCTGAGCCCCGATCGATCCACGCGTCGTCTCCTCAGCCCCGATCGCTCCACGCGCCGTCTCCGAGCGCCGATCGGTGCACGCGCCGTCTACTGAGCCCCGGTCGGTTCACGCGCCGTCTCCGAGCCCCGATCGATCCACGCGTCTTCTTGTAAACCCAGATGCCTCCTCGCATCGTCTCCTAAGCCCCGATCGGTTAACGCGCCGTCTCCGAGCCACGATCGGTCCGTGCGCCGCTTCCAGAGCCCTATCGGTCCACGCGTCCTCTCCTGATCTCCTACTCGTCCACGCGCAACCGCCTGAGCCCCAGTCAGTCCACGCACTGTCTCCGAGCCCCGATCGGTCCACGCGCCGTCTTCGAGCCCCGATCGGTCCACGCAACGTCTCCTAAGCCCCAATCGGTTAACGCGCCGTCTCCTGAGCCCCGATCGTTCTACGCGCCGTCTCCGAGCCCCGATCCGTCCACGCGCAGTCGCCGAGCCCCGATCGGTTCACGCGCGGTCTCCTGAGCCCCAGTCGGTACACGCGCTGTCTCCCAGCCCCGATCGGTCCACGCATCGTCTCCTAAGCCCCGCTCGGCTAACGCGTCGTTTCGGAGCCCCGATCGGTCCACGCGCCGTCTCCTGAGCACCGATCGTTCCACGCGCCGTCTCCGAGCCCCGATCGTTCCACGCGGCGTCTCCTGAGCCCCAATTGGTCCACACGCTGTGTCGTGAGCCCCGATAGGTACACGCGTCGTCTCCTACGCCCGATCGGTCCACGCGTCGTATCCTGAGCCCCGATCGTTCCACGCGCCGTCTCCGAGCCCCGATCGGTTCACGCATCGTCTCCTAAGCCCCGATCGGTTAACGCGCCGTCTCCGAGCGCCGAGCGGTCCACGCGCCGTCGCCGAACCCCAATTGGTCCACGCGCAACCGCCTGAGTCCCAGTCGGTCCACGCGCTGTCTCCGAGCCCCGATCGGTCCACGCGCCGTCGCCGAGCCATGATCGGTCCACGCGCGGCCTCCTGAGCCCCAATCGGTCCACGGGCCGTCGCCGATCCACGATCGGTCCGTGCGCCGTTTCCAGAGCCCTATCGGTCCACGCATCGTCTCCTGATCTCCGATCGGTCCACGTGCCGTCTCCTAAGCCCCGATCGGTCCACGCACTGTCTCCTACGCCCGATCGGTCCACGCGTCGTATCCTGAGCCCCGATCGTTCCACGCGCCGTCTCCGAGCCCCGATCGGTTCACGCATCGTCTCCTAAGCCCCGATCGGTTAACGCGCCGTCTCCGAGCGCCGAGCGGTCCACGCGCCGTCGCCGAACCCCAATTGGTCCACGCGCAACCGCCTGAGTCCCAGTCGGTCCACGCGCTGTCTCCGAGCCCCGATCGGTCCACGCGCCGTCGCCGAGCCATGATCGGTCCACGCGCGGCCTCCTGAGCCCCAATCGGTCCACGGGCCGTCGCCGATCCACGATCGGTCCGTGCGCCGTTTCCAGAGCCCTATCGGTCCACGCATCGTCTCCTGATCTCCGATCGGTCCACGTGCCGTCTCCTAAGCCCCGATCGGTCCACGCACTGTCTCCGAGCGCCGATCGGTTCACGCGCCGTCTCCTGAGCCCCGATCGGTCCACGCGTCGTCTCCTCAGCCCCGATCGGTCGACGCGTCGTCTCCTGAGCCCCGATCGATCCACGCGTCGTCTCCTCAGCTCCGATCGCTCCACGCGCCGTCTCCGAGCGCCGATCGGTGCACGCGCCGTCTCCTGAGCCCCGGTCGGTTCACGCGCCGTCTCCGAGCCCCGATCGATCCACGCGTCTTCTTGTAAACCCAGATGCCTCCTCGCATCGTCTCCTAAGCCCCGATCGGTTAACGCGCCGTCTCCGAGCCCCGATCGGTCCACGCGCCGTCGCCGAACCCCAATTGGTCCACGCGCCACCGCCTGAGCCCCAGTCGGTCCACGCGCGGCCTCCTGAGCCCCGATCGGTCGACGCGTCGTCTCCTGAGCCCCGATCGATCCACGCGTCGTCTCCTGAGCCCCGATCGCTCCAGGCGCCGTTTTCTGAGCACCGTTCGATCCGCGCGTCGTCTTCAAAGCCCCGATGCCTCCACGCGCCGTCTCCGAGCCACGATCGGTCCGTGCGCCGCTTCCAGAGCCCTATCGGTCCACGCGTCCTCTCCTGATCTCCTACTCGTCCACGCGCAACCGCCTGAGCCCCAGTCGGTCCACGCACTGTCTCCGAGCCCCGATCGGTCCACGCGCCGTCTTCGAGCCCCGATCGGTCCACGCAACGTCTCCTAAGCCCCAATCGGTTAACGCGCCGTCTCCTGAGCCCCGATCGTTCTACGCGCCGTCTCCGAGCCCCAATCCGTCCACGCGCAGTCGCCGAGCCCCGATCGGTTCACGCGCGGTCTCCTGAGCCCCAGTCGGTACACGCGCTGTCTCCCAGCCCCGATCGGTCCACGCATCGTCTCCTAAGCTCCGCTCGGTTAACGCGTCGTTTCGGAACCCCGATCGGTCTACGCGCCGTCTCCTGAGCCCCGATCGGTCCACGCGCCGTCTCCTGAGCCCCGATCGCTCCACGCGCCGTCTCCTGAGCTCTGATCGGTCCACGATTCGTCTCATAAGCCCCGATCGGACCACGCGCCTTCTCCTCAGCCCCGATCGGTCCACGCGCCGTCTCGGAGCACCGATTGGTTCACGCGCCGTCTCCTGAGCCCCGATCACTCTACGCGCCGTCTCCGAGCCCCGATCGGTCCACGCGCCGTCTCCTAAGCCCCGATCGGTCCACCCGCCGTTTCCGAGCCCCGATCAGTCCATGCGTCGTCTCCGAGCCCCGTTCGGTCCACGCGCCGTCGCCGAGCCATGATCGTTCCACGCGCGGCCTCCAGACCCCCGATCGGTACACGCGCCGTCGCCGAGCCGCGATCGGTCCACGCGCCGTCGCCCAACCCGCCGAACCCCAATTGGTCCACGCGCAACCTCCTGAGCCCCAGTCGGTCCACGCGCCATCTCCTGAGCCCCGATCGGTCCACGCATCGTCTTCTAAGCCCCGATATGTCCACACGCCTTCTCCGATCCCCGACCGGTCTGCGTGCCGCATTCTAAGCCGCGGTCCGTCCACGCGCAGTCTTCGATCACCGATCGGTCCACGCGCCGTCTCCTGAGCCCCGATCGGTCCACGCGCCGTTTCCGAGCCCCGATCGGTCCACGTGTCGTCTCCTCAGCCCCGATCGGTAGACGCGTCGTCTCCTGAGCCCCGATCGATCCACGCGTCGTCTCCTCAGCCCCGATCGCTCCACGCGCCGTCTCCGAGCGCCGATCGGTGCACGCGCCGTCTACTGAGCCCCGGTCGGTTCACGCGCCGTCTCCGAGCCCCGATCGATCCACGCGTCTTCTTGTAAACCCAGATGCCTCCTCGCATCGTCTCCTAAGCCCCGATCGGTTAACGCGCCGTCTCCGAGCCCCGATCGGTCCACGCGCCGTCGCCGAACCCCAATTGGTCCACGCGCAACCGCCTGAGCCCCAGTCGGTCCACGCGCGGCCTCCTGAGCCCCGATCGGTCGACGCGTCGTCTCCTGAGCCCCGATCGATCCACGCGTCGTCTCCTGAGCCCCGATCGCTCCAGGCGCCGTTTTCTGAGCACCGTTCGGTCCGCGCGTCGTCTTCAAAGCCCCGATGCCTCCACGCGCCGTCTCCGAGCCACGATCGGTCCGTGCGCCGCTTCCAGAGCCCTATCGGTCCACGCGTCCTCTCCTGATCTCCTACTCGTCCACGCGCAACCGCCTGAGCCCCAGTCAGTCCACGCAACGTCTCCTAAGCCCCAATCGGTTAACGCGCCGTCTCCTGAGCCCCGATCGTTCTACGCGCCGTCTCCGAGCCCCGATCCGTCCACGCGCAGTCGCCGAGCCCCGATCGGTTCACGCGCGGTCTCCTGAGCCCCAGTCGGTACACGCGCTGTCTCCCAGCCCCGATCGGTCCACGCATCGTCTCCTAAGCCCCGCTCGGCTAACGCGTCGTTTCGGAGCCCCGATCGGTCTACGCGCCGTCTCCTGAGCCCCGATCGGTCCACGCGCCGTCTCCTGAGCCCAGATCGCTCCACGCGCCGTCTCCTGAGCTCTGATCGGTCCACGATTCGTCTCCTAAGCCCCGATCGCTCCACGCGCCGTCTCCAGAGCCCGATCGGTCCAGGCATCGTCTCCTGAGCCCCGGTTGGTTCACGC
This sequence comes from Netelia fuscicornis, assembly GCA_946811545.1. NCBI lineage: Eukaryota > Metazoa > Arthropoda > Insecta > Hymenoptera > Ichneumonidae > Netelia > Netelia fuscicornis. The sequence goes on from OX328012.1 coordinate 31,353,846, forward strand.
GCCGTATCCGAGCCCCTATCGCTCCACGCGTCGTCTCCGAGCCCCGATCGGTCCACGCGCCGTCGCCGAGCCATGATGGGTCCACGCGCGGCCTCCTGAGCCCCGATCGGTCCACGCGTGGTCTCCGAGCCCCGATCGGTCCACGTGCCATCGCCGAGCCATGATCGGTCCACACGCGGCCTCCTGAGCCCCGGTCGGTCCACGCGCCGTCTCCTGAGCCCCGATCGGTCCACGCGCGGCCTCCTGAGCCCCGATTGGTTCACGCGCCGTATCCGAGCCCCAATTGGTCCACGCGCCGTCTCCTGAGCCTCGATCGCTCCTCGCGCCGTCTCCTGAACCCCGCTCGGTCCATGCGTCGTCTTCTTAGCCCGGATGCCTCTACGCGCCGTCTCCGAGCCACGATCGGTCCAGGCGCCGTCTCCTAAGCCCCGATTCGTCCACGCGACGTCTCCGGGCGCCGATGATTTCACGCGCTGTCTCCTGAGACCCGATCGTTCCAGGCGCCGTCTCCGAGCCCCGATCGGTCCACGCGCCGTCTCCAGAGCCCCGATCGGTCCACGCGCCGTTTCCTGAGCCCCGATCGGTCCACGCGTCGTCTTCTAAGCCCAGATGCCTCCTTGCGCCGTCTCCCAACCACGATCGGTGCAGGCGCCGCTTCCTGAACCCCGATCGGTCCACGCGTTTTCTCCTAAGGCCCGATCGGTCCACGCGTCGTCTCCTCAGCCCCGATCGGTCGACGCGTCGTCTCCGAACGCCGATCGGTGCACGCACCGTCTCCTGAACCCCGATCGTTCCACACGCCGCATCCTAAGCCCCGATCGCTATAGGCGTCGTCTCCTAAGCCCCGACCGGTCCAGGCACCGTCTCCTGAGCCCCGATCGTTCCACGCGCCGTCTCCGAGCCCCGGTCGGTCCACGCGCCGTCTCCGAGCCCCGATCGGTCCACGCATCGTCACCTAAGATCCGATCGGTTAACGCACCGTCTCCCCGCCCCGATCGGTCCACGCGCCGTCTCCTGAGCCCCGATACATCCACGCGCAGTCGCCGAGCCCCGATCAGTCCACGCGCGGCCTCCTGAGCCCCGGTCGGTTCACGCGCCTTCTCCTAAACCCCGGTCGGTCCACGCGCCGTCTCCGAGGCCCGATCGGTCCACACATCGTCTCCTAAGCCCCGATCGGCTAACGCGTCGACTCCGAGCCGCGATCGTTCCACGCGCCGTCCCCGATCCCCGATCGATCCACGCGCCGTCACCGAGCGCCGATCGGTTCACGCGCCGTCACCCGAGCCCCGATCGGTCCGCGTACCGCATTCTGAGCCGCGGTCCGTCCACGCGCCGTCTCCGAGCACCGATCGGTCGACGCGCCGTCTCAGAGCGCCGATCATTTCACGCCCCGTCACCTGACCTCCGATCGTTCCACGCGCCGTCTCCGAGCCCCGAACGGTCCACGCGCCGTCGCCGAACCCCAATTGGTCCACGCGCAACAGCCTGAGCCCCAGTCGGTTCACGCGCTGTCGCCGAACCCCGATCGGTCCACGCGTCGTCTCCGAGCCCCGATCGGTCCACGCGCCGTCGCCGAGCCATGATCGGTCCACGCGCGGCCTCCTGAGCCCCGATCGGTCCACGCGTGGTCTCCGAGCCCCGATCGGTCCACGCGCCGTCGCCGAGCCATGATCGGTCCACACGCGGCCTCCTGAGCCCCGGTCGGTCCACGCGCCGTCTCCTGAGCCCCGATCGGTCCACGCGCGGCCTCCTGAGCCCCGATTGGTTCACGCGTCGTATCCGAGCCCCAATTGGTCCACGCGCCGTCTCCTAAGCCTCGATCGCTCCTCGCGCCGTCTCCTGAACCCCGCTCGGTCCATGCGTCGTCTTCTTAGCCCGGATGCCTCCACGCGCCGTCTCCGAGCCACGATCGGTCCAGGCGCCGTCTCCGAGCCCCGATCGGTCCACGCACCGTCTCCTAAGCCCCGATCGGTTAACGCGCCGTCCCCCCTCCCCGATCGGTCCATGCGCCGTCTCCTGAGCCCCGATACGTCTACGCGCAGTCGCCGAGCCCCGATCAGTCCACGCGCGGCCTCCTGAGCCCCGGTCGGTTCACGCGCCGTCTCCTAAGCCCCGATCGGTCCACGCGTCGTCTCCTAAGCGCCGATCGGTTCACGCGCCGTCTCCGAGCCCCGAGCGGTCCACGCGTCGTCTCCTGAGCCCCGATCGGTCCGCGCGCCGTCTCCTGAGCCCCGATCGGTCCACGCGTCGTCTTCAAAGCCCCGATGCCTCCACGCGCCGTCTCCGAGCCACGATCGGTCCGTGCGACGCTTCCACAACCCCGATCGGTCCACGCGTCACCTCCTGATCTCCGATCGGTCCACGCGCCGTCTCCTAAGCCCCGATCGGTCCACGCACCGTCTCCGAGCGCCGATCGGTTGACGCGCCGTCTCCTGAGCCCCGATCGTTCCACGCGCCGTCTCCTGAGCCCCAATCGGTCCACACGCTGTGTCGTGAGCCCCGATAGGTACACGCGTCGTCTCCTACGCCCGATCGGTCCACGCGTCGTCTCCTGATCCCAATCGGTCCACGCGGCGCCTCCGGAGCCCCGATCAATCCACGCGAGTCTCCTGAGCCCCAGTCGGTCCGCGCGCCGTCTCCTGAGCCCCGATCGGTCCACGCGCCGTCTCCTAAGCCCCGTTCGGTCCAACCGTCTTCTCCTAAACCCCGGTCGGTCCACGCGCCGTCTCCGAGCCCCGATCGGCCCACGCATCGTCTCCTAAGCCCCGATCGGCTAACGCGTCGACTCCGAGCCCCGATCGTTCCACGCGCCGTCCCCGATCCCCGATCGATCCACGCGCCGTCTCCGAGCGCCGATCGGTTCACGCGCCGTCACCCGAGCCCCGATCGTTCCACACGCCGTCTCTGAGTCCCGATCGGTCCACGCTCCGTCTCCTGAGCCCGGATCGTTCCACGCGTCGTCTCCTGATCCCCGATCCGTAAACGCGTCGTCTCCGAGCCTCGATCGGTCCACACGCCGTGTCCGAGCCCCAATCGGTCCACGCGCCGTCTCCTGAGCCCCGATCGGTCCACGCGCCGTCTCCGAGCCCCGATGGGTCCACGCACTGTCTCCTGATCCCCATGGGTCCACGCGGCGCCTCCGATGCCCCGATCGATCCACGCGAGGATCCTGAGCCTAGATCAATCCACGCATCGTCTCCTAAGCCCTAATCGATTAACGCGCCGTCTCCGAGCCCCGATCGGTCCACGCGCCGTTTCCTGAACCCCGATACGTCCACGCGCAGTCGCCGAGGCCCGATCGGTCCACGCGCTCTCTCCTGAGCCCCGATAGGTACACGCGTCGTCTCCTACGCGCCGATCGTTCCACGCCCCGTCTCCGAGCCCCGAGCGGTCCACGCGCCGTCTCCTGAGCCCCAATCGGTCCACGCGCTGTCTCCTAAGCCCCGATCGGTCCAAGCGCCGTCTCCGAGCCCCGATCGGTCCACGCGTCGTCTTCTAAGCCCAGATCGGTCCACGCGTCGTCTCCTGAGCCCCGATCGGTCCACGCGTCGTCTCCTAAGCCCCGACCGGCCCACGCGCCGTTTCCTGACGCCCGATCGATTCACGCGTCGTCTCCTGAGCCCCGATAGCTCCACGCGCCGTTTCCTGAGCCCCGATCGGTCCACGCGTCGTCTCCTGATCTCCGATCGGTTCACGCGCCGTCTCCTGAGCCCGGATCGGTCCACGCGTCGTCCCCGAATCCCCGATCCGTACACGCGTCGTCTCCGAGCCTAGATCGGTCCACGCGCTGTCGCCGAGCCCCGATCGGTCCAGGCGTGGCCTCCTAAGCCCCGAACGGTCCACGCGCCGTCTCCGAGTCCCGATCGGTCCACGCGCCGTTTCCTAAGCCCCAATCTGTCCACGCGGCGTCTCCGAGAGCCATTCGGTTCACGCGCCGTCTCCTGAGCCCCAGTCCGTCCACGCGCTGGCGCCGAGCCGCGATCGGTCCACGCGCGGCCTCCTGAGCCCCAATCGCTCCACGCACCGTCTCCTAATCCCCGATCGTTTCACACGCCGCCTCCGAAGCCCCGATAGATCCACGCGAGTCTCCTAAGCCCCGATCGGTTCACGCATCGGCTCCTGAGCCCCGATCGGTGTATGTGTCGTCTTCGAGCACCGATCGATCCACGCGCCGTTTCCTGGGTGCCGATCGGTCCACTCGTCCTCTCCTAAGGCCCGATCCGTCGACGCGTCATCTTCTGAGACCCGATCGATCGACGCGTCTTCTCCTGAGCCCCGATCGCTCCACGCGCCATCTCCTGAGCCCCGATCGGTCCACGCGTCGTCTCCGAGCTCCGATCGGTCCACGTCCCGTTTCATGAGCCCCGATCGGTCCATGCGTCGTCTTATAAACCCCGATGCCTCCACGCGCCGTCTCCGAGCCACGATCGGTCCAGGCGCCGCTTCACCAGCCCCGATCGGTCCACGCGCCGTCTCCTAAGTCCCGATCGCTCCACGCACCGTCTCCTAATCCCCGATCGGTTCACACGCCGCCTCCAAAGCCCCGATAGATCCACGCGAATCTCCTAAGCCCCGACCGGTCCACGCGCCGTTTCCTGAGGCCCGATCGATTCACGCGTCGTCTCCTGAGCCGCGATAGCTCCACGCGTCGTCTCCTAAGCCTCGACCGGTCCACGCGCCGTCTCCCAAGCCCCGATCGGTCCACGCATCGTCTCCCAAGCCCCGGTCACTCCACGCGCCGTCTCCTGAGCCCCGATCGATCCACGCGCTTCTCCTGAGCCCCGATCGGTCCACGCGCTGTCTCCGAGCCCCGATCGGTCCACGCATCGTCTCCTAAGACCCGCTCGGTTAACGCATCGTTTCCGATCCCCGATCAGTCCACACGCCGTCTCCTGAGCCCCGATCGGTTCACGTGTCGTCCCCTCATCCCCGATCCATACACGCGTCGTCACCGAGCCTCGATCGGACCACGCGCCGTCGCCGAGCCCCGATCGGTCCACGCGCGGCCTCCTGAGCCCCAGTCGGTCCACGCGTCATCTCCTGAGCCCCGATCGGTCCACGCGTCGTCTCCTAAGCCTTGACCGGTCCACGCGCCGTTTCCTGAGCCCCGATCGATTCACGCGTCGTCTCCTGAGCCCCGATAGCTCCACGCGCCGTTTCCTGAGCCCCGATCGGTCCACGCGTCGTCTCAGAATCCCTGATCCGTACACGCGTCGTCTCCGAGCCTCGATCGGTCCACGCGCCGTCGCCGAGCCCCGATCGGTCCAGGCGTGGCCTCCTGAGCCCCGGTCGGTCCACGCGCCGTCGCCGAGCCCCGATCGGTCCGCGCATCGTCTCCTAAGCCCCGATCGGTCCACGCGCCGTCTCCGAGCGCCGATCGGTTCACGCGCCTTCTCCTGAGCCCCGATCCGTCCACGCGTCGTCTCCTAAGCCCCGATACGTCCACACGCCGTCTCCGAGCCCCGATGGGTCCACGCGTCGCCTCCTGAGCCCCGATCAATCCACGCGAGTCTCCTGGGCCCCGGTCGGTCCACGCGTCGTCTCCTGAGCCCCGATGCGTCGACGCGTCGTTTCCTAAGCCCCGATCGGTCCGCGCGTCGTCTCCTAAGCCCCGATGCGTCGACGCGTCATCTCCTGAGCCCCGATCAATTGACGCGTCTTCTCCTGAGCCCCGATCGCTCCTCGCGCCGTCTCCTGAGCCCCGCTCGGTCCATGCGTCGTCTTCTTAGGCCCGATGCCTCCACGCCTCGTCTCCGAGCCACGATCGGTTCAGGCGCCGCTTCCTGAGCCCCGATCGGTCCACGCGCCGTCTCCTAAAGCCCAATCGGTCCACGCGTCGTCTCCTACGCCCCGATCGGTCCACGCGTGGTCTCCTAAGCCCCGATCGGTCCACGCGCCGTCTCCTGAGCCCCGATCGTTCCACGCGCCGTCTCCGAGCGTCGATCGGTCCACGCGCCGTCGCCGAGCCCCGATCGGTCCAGGCGTGGCCTCCTGAGCCCCGGTCGGTCCACGCGCCGTCTCCGAGCCCCGATCGGTCCGCGCATCGTCTCCTAAGCCCCGATCGGTCCACGCGCCGTCTCCGAGCGCCGATCGGTTCATGCGTCGTCTCCTGAGCCCCGATCGTTTCACGCGCCGTCTCCGAGCCCCGATCGGTCCACGCGCCGTCTCCTAAGCCCCGATCCATTCACGCGCCTTCTCCTAAACCCCGATGGTTGCACGCACCGTGTCCGATCCCCGATCGGTCCACGCGCCGTCTCCTGAGCCCCGATCGGTCTACGCGCCGTCTCCTGAGACCCGATGCGTTCACGCGTCGTCTCCTGAGCCCCGATCGTTCCACGCGTCGTCTCCTAAGCCCGGATCGGTCCACGCGTCGCCTCCTGAGCCCCGATCGGTCGACGGGTCCTCTCCTAAGCCCCGATCGGTCCACGCGTCTCCTCCTGAGCCCCGATCAGTCCACGCGTCGTCTCCTAAGCCCCGATACGTCCACACGCCGTCTCCGAGTCGCGATGGGTCCACGCCTCGCCTCCTGAGCTCCGATCGATCCACGCGATTCTCCTGAGCCCCGGTCGGTCCACGCGCCGTCTCCTGAGCCCGGATCGTTCCACGCGTCGTCTCCTGAGCCCCGATCGGTCCACGCGCCGTCTCCTAAGCCCCAATCGGGCCACGCGCCGCCTTTGAGCCCCGATCGGTCCACGCGCCGTCTCCTGAGAACCGATCGGTCCATGCGTCTTTGCCTAAGCCCCGATCCATCCACGCGCAGTCTCCAGAGCCCCAATCGGTCGACGCGCCGTCTCCTGAGCCCCAATAGGTACACACGTCGTCTCCTACGCCCCGATCGGTCCACGCGTCGTCTCCTAAGCCCCGAACGGTCCACGCGCCGTCTCCGAGCCCCGATCGGTCCACGCACCGTCTCCTAAGCCCCGATCGGTTAACGCGCCTTCCCCCCGCCCCGATCGGTCCACGCGCCGTCTCCTGAGCCCCGATACGTCTACGCGCAGTCGCCGAGCCCCGATCAGTCCACGCGCGGCCTCCTGAGCCCCGGTCGGTTCACGTGCCGTCTCCTAAGCCCCGATCGGTCCACGCGCCGTCTCCGAGCGCCGATCGGTTCACGCGCCGTCTCCTGAGCCCTGATCCGTCCACGCGCGGCGTCGAGCCGCGATCGGTCCACGCGCGGCCTCCTGAGCCCCAATCGGTCCACGCGTCGTCTCCTAAGCGCCGATCGGTTCACGCGCCGTCTCCGAGCCCCGAGCGGTCCACGCGTCGTCTCCTGAGCCCCAATCGGTCCACGCGCTGTCTCCTAAGCCCCGATCGGTCCACGCGTCGTCTCCCAAGCCCCGATCGGTCCACGCGTCGTCTCCGAGCCTCGATCGCTCCACGCGCCGTCGCCGAGCCCCGATCGGTCCAGGCGTGGCCTCCTGAGCCCCGGTCGGTCCACGCGCCGTCGCCGAGCCCCGATCGGTCCGCGCATCGTCTCCTAAGCCCCGATCGGTCCACGCGCCGTCTCCGAACGCCGATCGGTTCACGCGCCTTCTCCTGAGCCCCGATCGATCCACGCGAGTCTCCGGAGCCCCGGCCGGTCCACGCGCCGTTTCCTGAGCCCCGATGCGTCGACGCGTCCTCTCCTGAGCCCCGATCAATTGACGCGTCTTCTCCTGAGCCCCGATCGGTCCACGCGCCGTCTCCTAAGCCCCGATCCGTCCACGCGCCTTCTCCTAAGCCCCGATGGTTCCACGCACCGTGTCCGAGCCCCGATCGGTCCACGCGCCGTCTCCTGAGCCCCGATCGGTCTACGCGCCGTCTCCTGAGCCCCGATGCGTTCAAGCGTCGTCTCCTGAGCCCCGATCGTTCCACGCGTCGTCTCCTGAGCCCGGATCGGTCCACGCGCCGTGTCCTGAGCCTCGGTCGGACGACGCGTCCTCTGCTAAAGCTCGATGGGTCCACGCGTCGCCTCCTGAGCCCCGATCGATCCACGCGAGTCTCCTGAGCCCCGGTCGGTCCACGCGCCGTCTCCTGAGCCCCGATGCGTCGACGCGTCCTCTCCTGAGCCCCGATCAATTGACGCGTCTTCTCCTGAGCCCCGATCGGTCCACGCGCCGTCTCCTAAGCCCCGATCCGTCCACGCGCCTTCTCCTAAGCCCCGATGGTTCCACGCACCGTGTCCGAGCGCCGATCGGTCCACGCGCCGTTTCCTGGGCCCCGATCGGTCGACGCGTCGTCTCCTGAGCCCCGATCGGTCCACGCGCCGTCTTCTGAGCCCCGATCGCTCCACGCGTCGGGTCCTAAGCTCCGGTCGGTCCACTCGTCCTCTCCTAAGGCTCAATCCGTCGACGCGTCGTCTCCTGAGACCCGATCGATCCACGCGTCTTCTCCTGAGTCCCGATCGCTCCGCGCGCCATCTCCTGAGCCCCGATCGGTCCACGCGTCGTCTCCGAGCTTCGATCGGTCCACGCGCCGTTTCCTGAGCCCCGATTGGTCCATGCGTCGTCTTCTAAACCCCGATGCCTCCATGCGCCGTCTCCGAGCCACGATCGGTCCAGGCGCCTCTTCACCAGCCCCGATCGCTCCACGCGCCGTCTCCTAAGCCCCGATCGCTCCACGCACCGTGTCCTAATCCCCGTTCGGTTCACACGCCGCCTCCGGAGCCCCTACCGGTCCACGCGCTGTCTCCTGGGCCCCGATCCGTACACGCGTCGCCTCCGAGCCCCGATGGGTCCACGCGCCGTAGCCGAGCCTCGAACGGTCCACGCGCATCCTCCTGAGCCCCAGTCGGTTCACGCGCCGTCTCCGAACCGCGATCGGTCCACGCATCGTCTTCTAAGCCCCGATCGGTTAACGCGCCGTCTCCGAGCCCCGATCGGTCCACGCGCCGTCGCCGAACCCCAATTGGTCCACGCGCAACCGCCTGCGCCCCAGTCGGTCCACGCGCAGTCTCCGAGCCCCGATCGGTCCACGCGTCGTCTCCGAGCCCCGGTCGGTTAACGCGCCGTCTCCGAGCCGCGATCGGTCCACGCGCCGTCGCCGAACCCCAGTTGGTCCACGCGCAACTGCCTGAGCCCCAGTCGGTCCACGCGTTGTCTTCGAGCTCCAATCGGTCCACGCGCCGTTTCCTGAGCCCCGATCGGTCCATACGTCGTCTTCTAAACCCCGATGCCTCCACGCGCCGTCTCCGAGCCAGATCGGTTCAGGCGCCGCTTCCCTAGCCCCGATCATTCCACGCGCCGTCTCCTAAGCCCCGATCGCTCCACGAGCCGTCTCCTGAGCCCCGATTGCTCCACGGGCCATTTCCTGAGCCCCGATCGTTCCACCCGCCGCCCCCTAAGTCTCGATCGGTCCAGGCGTCGTGTCCTAAGCCCCGACCGGCTCACGCGCCGTCTCCTGTGCCCCGATCGATTCACGTACCGTCTCCTAAGCCCCGATCGGTCCACCCGTCGTCTCTTAAGCCCCAATCGGTCCACGCGCCATCTCCGAGCGCCGATCATTTCACGCGCTGTCTCCTGAGCCCCGGTCGGTCCACGCGCCGTCGCCGAGCCGCGATCGGTCCACGCGCGGCCTCCTGAGGCACGATCGGTCCACGCGCCGCTTCCTGCGCCCCGATCGGTCCACGCGCCGTCTCCTAAGCCCCAATCGGTCCACGCGGCGTCACCGACCGCCGATCATTTCACGCGCCGTCTCCTGAGACCCGATCGGTCCACGCGCCGTCTCCGAGCCCCGATCGATCCACGCGCCGCCGCCTGAGCCCCGATCGGTCCACGCGCTGTCTCCTGAGCCCCGATAGGTACACGCGTAGTCTCCTAAGCCCCGATCGGTCCACGCGTCGTCTCCGAGCTCTGATCGGTCCACACGCCGTTTCCTGAGCCCCGATTGGTCCATGCGTCGTCTTCTTAGCCCCGATGCCTCCACGCGTCGTCTCCGAGCCACGATCGGTCCAGGCGCCGCTTCCTGAGCCCCGATCGGTGCACGCGCCGTATCCTAAGCCCCGATCGATCCACGCGTCGTCTCCTGAGCCCCAATTAGTCCACGCGAAGTCTCCTAAGCCCCGATCGGTCCACGGGCCGTGTCCGAGCTCCGGTCGGTCCACGCGCCGTCTCCAAGCCTCGATCCGTACACGCGTCGTCTCCGAGCCCCGATCGATCCACGCGCCATCGCCGAGCCCCGATCGGTCCACGCGCTGTCTTCGAGCCCCGATCAGTCCACGCGTCTTCTCCGAGCCCCGATCGGTCTACGCGCCGTCGCCGAGCCATGATCGGCCCACGCGCGGCCTCCTGAGCCCCGATCAGTCCACGCGCTGTCTCCTGAGCCCCAATCGGTCTAGGCGTCGTCTTCTAAGCTCCGATCGGTCCATGCGCCGTCTCCGAGCCCCGATCGGTCCACGCACCATCTTCTGCTCCACAATCGGTCCACGCGCCGCCTCCGGAGCCCCAATTGGTCCACGCGCCACCGCCTGAGCCCCAGTCGGTCCACGCGCTGTCTTCGAGCCCCGATCAGTCCACGCGTCGTCTCCGGGCCCCGATCGGTCTACGCGCCGTCGCCGAGCCATGATCGGTCCACGCGCGGCCTCCTGAGCCCCGGTCGGTCCACGCGCCGTCGCCGAGCCGCGATCGGTTCTCGGGCGGCCTCCTGAGCCCCGGTCGGTTCACGCGCCGTATCAGAGCCCCAATCGGGCCACGCGCCGTCTCCTGAGTCCCGATCAGTCCACGCGTCGTCTCCTAAGCCTCAATCGGTCCACCCGCCGCCTCCGGAGCCCCGATCGATCCACGCGAATCTCCTGAGCTCCGGTCGGTCGACGCGCCGTCTCCTCAGCCCCAATCGGTCTAGGCGTCGTCTTCTAAGCTCCGATCGGTCCATGCGCCGTCTCCTGAGCCCCGATCGGTCCACTCCCCTTCTCCTGAGCCCCGATCGGTAAACGCGTCGTCTCCTAAGCCCCGACCGGTTCACGCGACGTCTGCTGTGCCCCGATCGATTCACGTGCCGTCTCCTAAGCCCCGATCGGTCCACCCGTCGTCTCTTAAGCCCCAATCGGTCCACGCGCCATCTCCGGGCGCCGATCATTTCACGCGCCGTCTCCTGAGCCCCGGTCGGTCCGCGCGCCGTCGCCGAACCCCAATTGGTCCACGCGCAACCGCCTGAGCCCCAGTCGGTCCACGCGTCGTCTCCGAGCTCCAATCGGTCCACGCGCCGTTTCCTGAGACCTGATCGGTCCATGCGTCGTCTTCTAAGCCCCGATGCCTCCACGCGCCGTCTCCGAGCCACGATCGGTTCAGGCGCCGCTTCCCAAGCCCCGATCAGTCCACGTGCCGTCTCCTAAGCCGCGATCCGTTCACGGGCCGGCTCCGAGCCCGATCGGTCCACGCATCGTCTCCTAAGCCCCGATCGGTTAACGTGCCGTCTCCGAGCCCCGATCGGTCCACGCGCTGTCTCCTGAGCCCCGGTCGGTTCACGGGCCGTCTCCGAGCCCCGATCGATCCACGGGTCTTCTTGTAAACCCAGATGCCTCCTCGCATCGTCTCCTAAGCCCCGATAGGTTAACGCGACGTCTCCGAGCCCCGATCGGCCCACGCGCCGTCTTCGAGCCCCGATCGGTCCACTCATCGTCTCCTAAGCCCCAATCGGTTAACGCGCTGTCTCTTGAGCCCCGATCGTTCCACGCGCCGTCTCCGAGCCCCGATCGGTCCCTGCGCCGTCTCCTGAGCCCCAATAGGTCCACTCGCTGTTTCCTGAGCCCCGATAGGTAGACGCGTCGTTTCCTACGCCCCGATCAGTCCGCGCGTCGTCTCCTAGGCCCCGATCGGTCCACGCGCCGTCTCCGAGCCCCGATCGGTCTACGCACCGTGTCCTGATCCCCATCGGTCCACGCGGCGCCTCGGGAGCTCCGATGGATCTACGCGAGGCTTCTGAGCCCCGGTCCGTCCGCGCGACGTCTCCGAGCCCCGATCGGTCCCTGCGCCGTCTCCTGAGCCCCAATAGGTCCACTCGCTGTCTCCTGAGCCCCGATTGGTACACGCGTCGTTTCCTACGCCGCGATCAGTCCACGCGTCGTCTCCTAGGCCCCGATCGGTCCACGCACCGTGTCCTGATCCCCATCGGTCCACGCGGCGCCTGCGGAGCCCCGATCGATCTACGGGAGGCTTCTGAGCCCCGGTCCGTCCGCGCGCCGTCTCCTGAGCCCCGATCGGTCGACGCGCCGTCTCCGAGCCCCGATCGGTCCACGCGCCGTCGCCGAACCCCAATTGGTCCACGCGCAACCGCCTGAGCCCCAGTCGGCCCAGACGCCGTTTCCTGAGCCCCTATCGGTCCACGCGCCGTCTCCTGAGCCCCGATCGATCTACGCGTCGTCTCCTAAGCCCCGATTGGTGGACGAGCCGTCTCCCAGCCACGATCGGTCCACGCGCCGTCTCCTAAGCCCCCATCTGTCCACGACCCGTCTCCGGGCCCCGATCGATGCACGCGCCGTCTCGTAAGCCCCGATCGATCCACGCGCCGTCGCCGAACCCCAATTGGTCCACGCGCAACCGCCTGAGCCCCAGTCGGTCCACGCTCCGTCTCCTGAGCCCCGATCGATCTTCGCATCGTCTCCTAAGCCCCGCTCGGTTAACGCGTCGTTTCGGAGCCCCGATCGGTCTACGCGCCGTCTCCTGAGCCCCGTTCGGTCCACGCGTCGTCTCCTGAGCCCCGATCGTTCCACGCGCCATCTCCGAGCGTCGATCCGTCCACACGCCGTCTCCTGAGCCCCGATCGGTCCACGCGCCGTCTCCGAGCGCCGATCCGTCCACGCGCCGTCTTCTGAGCCCCGATCGGTCCACGCATCGTCTCCTAAGCCCCGGACGGTCCACCCGCCGTTTCCAGCCCCGATCGCTCCACGCGCCGTCTCCTGAGCCCCGAACGGTCCACGCATCGTCTCCTAAGCCCTGATCGGTCCACGCGCCGTTTCCGAGCCCCGATCGGTCCACGCATCGTCTGCTAAGCCCCGGACGGTCCACCCGCCGTTTCCGAGGCCGATCGCTCTACGCGCCGTCTCCTGAGCTCTGATCGGTCCACGCATCGTCTCCTGATCTCCGATCGGTCCACGCGCCGTCTCCTAAGCCCCGATCGGTCCACGCGCTGTCTCCGAGCGCCGATCGGTTCACGCGCCGTCTCCTGAGCCCCGATCGGTCCACGCGCCGTCTCCGAGCGCCGATCCGTCCACGCGCCGTCTTCTGAGCCCCGATCGGTCCACGCATCGTCTCCTAAGCCCCGGACGGTCCACCCGCCGTTTCCGAGCCCCGATCGGTCCACGCGCCGTCTCCAAGCCCCGATCGGTCCATGCATCGTTTCCTAAGCCCCGATCGGTTAACGCGCTGTCTCCGAGTGCCGATCGGTCCACGCGCCGTCGCCGAACCCCAAATGATCCACGCGCAACCGCCTGAGCCCCGATCGGTCCACGCGTCGTCTCCGAGCCCCGATCGGTCCACGCGGCGCCGCCGAGCCGCGATCGGTCCACGCGCAGAGTCCTGAGGCCCGATCGGTCCACGCGCCGTCACCGAGCCGCCATCGGTCCACGCGTCGTCTCCGAGCCCCGATCCGTCCACGCGCCGTCGCCGAGCCATGATCGGTCCACGCGCCGTCGCCGAGCCGCGATCGGTCCACGCGCGGCCTCCTGAGCCCCGATCGCTCCTCTCCCCGTCTCCTGAGCCCCGCTCCATCCATGCGTCGTCTTCTTAGCCCCGATGGCTCCACGCGCCGTCTCCGAGCCACGATCGGTCTAGGCGCCGCTTCCTAACCCCGATCGGTCCACGCGCCGTCTCCTAAGCCCCAATCGGTCCACGCGCCGTCTCCTAAGCCCCGATCGGTCCACGTGCCGTCTCCGAGCGCCGATCGGTTCACGGGCCGTCTCCGAGCCGCGATCGATAAAGCCGCCGTCATCAAGCCCCGATCCGTACACGCGTCGTCTCCGAGCCCCGATGGGTCCACTCGCCGTCGCCGAGCCTCGATCGGTCCACGCGCGGCCTTCTGAGCCCCGGTCGCTTCACACGCCGTCTCCGAGCCGCGATCGGTCCACGCATCGTCTCCTAAGCCCCAATCGGTTAACCTACCGTCTCCGAGCCCCGATCGGTAGACGCGCCGTCTCCTGAGCCCCGATGCGTCCACGCGCAGTCGTCGAGCCCCGATCGGTCCACGCGGGGTCTCCTGAGCCCCGATCGGTCCACGCGCTGTCTCCTAAGCCCCAATCGGTCCACGCGCCGTCTCCTAAGTCCCGATCGGTCCAAGCGTCGTCTCCGAGCCCCGATCGGTCCACGCACCGTCTCCTGATCCCCATCGCTCCTCGCGCCATCTCCTGAGCCCCGCTCGGTCCATGCGTCGTCTTCTTAGCCCCGATGCCGCCACGCGCCGTCTCCGAGCCACGATCGGTCCGTGCATCGTTTCCTAAGCCCCGATCGGTTAACGCGCTGTCTCCGAGTGCCGATCGGTCCACGCGCCGTCGCCGAACCCCAAATGATCCACGCGCAACCGCCTGAGCCCCGATCGGTCCACGCGTCGTCTCCGAGCCCCGATCGGTCCACGCGCTGTCTCCTAAGCCCCAATCGGTCCACGCGCCGTCTCCTAAGTCCCGATCGGTCCAAGCGTCGTCTCCGAGCCCCGATCGGTCCACGCACCGTCTCCTGATCCCCATCGCTCCTCGCGCCATCTCCTGAGCCCCGCTCGGTCCATGCGTCGTCTTCTTAGCCCCGATGCCGCCACGCGCCGTCTCCGAGCCACGATCGGTCCGTGCATCGTTTCCTAAGCCCCGATCGGTTAACGCGCTGTCTCCGAGTGCCGATCGGTCCACGCGCCGTCGCCGAACCCCAAATGATCCACGCGCAACCGCCTGAGCCCCGATCGGTCCACGCGTCGTCTCCGAGCCCCGATCGGTCCACGCGCCGCCGACGAGCCGCGATCGGTCCACGCGCAGAGTCCTGAGGCCCGATCGGTCCACGCGCCGTCACCGAGCCGCCATCGGTCCACGCGCGACCTCCTGAGCCCCGGTTGGTTCACGCGCCGTATCCGAGCCCCCATCGGTCCACGCGCCGTCTCCGAGCCACGATCGGTCCGTGCGCCGCTTCCAGAGCCCCGATCGGTGCACGCGTCTTCTCCTGATCTCCGATCGGTCCACGCGCCGTCTCCTAAGCCCCGATCGATCCACGCACCGTCTCCGAGCGCCGATCGGTTCACGCGCCGTCTCCTGCGCTCCGATCGTTCCACGCGCCGTCTCCGAGCCCCGATCGGTCCACGCGCCGTCTCCTCAGCCCCGATCGGTCCACGCGTCGGCTCCTAAGCCTCGATCGGTCCACGCGTCTTCTCCTGAGCCCCGACCGCTCCAGTCGTCGTCTCCGAGCTCCGATCGGTCCAGGTGCCGTTTCCGAGCCCCGATTGGTCCATGCGTCGTCTTCGAAGCCCTGATGCCTCCACGCGCTGTCTCCGAGCCACGATCGGTGCAGGCGCCGCTTCCTGAACCCCGATCGGTCCACGCGGTGTCTCCTGAGCCCCGATCCATCCACGCGCAGTCGCCGAGCCCGGATCGGTCCACGCGCGGTCTACTGAGCTCCGGTCGGTCCACGCGCCGTCTCCAAGCCTCGATCCGTACACGCGTCGTCTCCGAGCCCCGATCGGTCCACGCGCCATCGCCGAACCCCGATCGGTCCACACGCCGTCTCCTGAGCCCCAATCGGTCCACGCGTCGTCTCCTAAGCCCCGATCCGTCGCCGCGTCGTCTCCTGAGCCCCGATCAATTGACGCGTCTTCTCCTGAGCCCCGATCGCTCCTCGCGCCGTCTCCTGAGCCCCGCTCGGTCCATGCGTCGTCTTCTTAGCCCCGATGCCTCCACGCGTCGTCTCCGAGCCACGATAAGTCCAGGCGCCGCTTCCTGCGCCCCGATCGATCCATGCGCCGTCTCGTAAGCCACAATCGGTCCACGCGCCGTCTCAGAGCGCTGATCATTTCACGCGCCGTCTCCTGAGCCCCGATCGTTCCTCGCGCCGTCTCCTAGCCCCGATCGGTCCACGCGCCGTCTCCTGAGCCCCGATCGGTCCTCGCGTCGTCTCCTAAGCCCCGATCGGTCGACGGGTCGTCTCCTAAGCCCCGATCGGTCGACGCGTCGTCTCCTAATCCCCGGTCGGACTACGCGCCGTCGCCGAATCCCAATTGGTCCACGCGCAACCTCCTGAGCCCCAGTCGGTCGACGCGCCGTCTCCGAGCGACGATCGGTCCAGGCGCCGCTTCCTGATCCCCGATCGGTCCACGCGTCGACTCCTAAGCCCCGATCGTTCCACGCGCCGTCTCCTAAGCCCCGATCGATCCACGCGCCGTCTCCGAGCGCCGATCGGTTCACGCGCCGTCTCCTGTGCTCCGATCGTTCCACGCACCGTCTCCGAGCCCCGATCGGTCCACGCACCGTCTCCTCAGCCCCAATCGGTCCACGCGCCGTCTCCTAAGTCCCGATCGGTCCAAGCGTCGTCTCCGAGCCCCGATCGGTCCACGCACCGTCTCCTGATCCCCATCGCTCCTCGCGCCATCTCCTGAGCCCCGCTCGGTCCATGCGTCGTCTTCTTAGCCCCGATGCCGCCACGCGCCGTCTCCGAGCCACGATCGGTCCGTGCATCGTTTCCTAAGCCCCGATCGGTTAACGCGCTGTCTCCGAGTGCCGATCGGTCCACGCGCCGTCGCCGAACCCCAAATGATCCACGCGCAACCGCCTGAGCCCCGATCGGTCCACGCGTCGTCTCCGAGCCCCGATCGGTCCACGCGCTGTCTCCTAAGCCCCAATCGGTCCACGCGCCGTCTCCTAAGTCCCGATCGGTCCAAGCGTCGTCTCCGAGCCCCGATCGGTCCACGCACCGTCTCCTGATCCCCATCGCTCCTCGCGCCATCTCCTGAGCCCCGCTCGGTCCATGCGTCGTCTTCTTAGCCCCGATGCCGCCACGCGCCGTCTCCGAGCCACGATCGGTCCGTGCATCGTTTCCTAAGCCCCGATCGGTTAACGCGCTGTCTCCGAGTGCCGATCGGTCCACGCGCCGTCGCCGAACCCCAAATGATCCACGCGCAACCGCCTGAGCCCCGATCGGTCCACGCGTCGTCTCCGAGCCCCGATCGGTCCACGCGCCGCCGACGAGCCGCGATCGGTCCACGCGCAGAGTCCTGAGGCCCGATCGGTCCACGCGCCGTCACCGAGCCGCCATCGGTCCACGCGCGACCTCCTGAGCCCCGGTTGGTTCACGCGCCGTATCCGAGCCCCCATCGGTCCACGCGCCGTCTCCGAGCCACGATCGGTCCGTGCGCCGCTTCCAGAGCCCCGATCGGTGCACGCGTCTTCTCCTGATCTCCGATCGGTCCACGCGCCGTCTCCTAAGCCCCGATCGATCCACGCACCGTCTCCGAGCGCCGATCGGTTCACGCGCCGTCTCCTGCGCTCCGATCGTTCCACGCGCCGTCTCCGAGCCCCGATCGGTCCACGCGCCGTCTCCTCAGCCCCGATCGGTCCACGCGTCGGCTCCTAAGCCTCGATCGGTCCACGCGTCTTCTCCTGAGCCCCGACCGCTCCAGGCGTCGTCTCCGAGCTCCGATCGGTCCAGGTGCCGTTTCCGAGCCCCGATTGGTCCATGCGTCGTCTTCGAAGCCCTGATGCCTCCACGCGCTGTCTCCGAGCCACGATCGGTGCAGGCGCCGCTTCCTGAACCCCGATCGGTCCACGCGGTGTCTCCTGAGCCCCGATCCATCCACGCGCAGTCGCCGAGCCCGGATCGGTCCACGCGCGGTCTACTGAGCTCCGGTCGGTCCACGCGCCGTCTCCAAGCCTCGATCCGTACACGCGTCGTCTCCGAGCCCCGATCGGTCCACGCGCCATCGCCGAACCCCGATCGGTCCACACGCCGTCTCCTGAGCCCCAATCGGTCCACGCGTCGTCTCCTAAGCCCCGATCCGTCGCCGCGTCGTCTCCTGAGCCCCGATCAATTGACGCGTCTTCTCCTGAGCCCCGATCGCTCCTCGCGCCGTCTCCTGAGCCCCGCTCGGTCCATGCGTCGTCTTCTTAGCCCCGATGCCTCCACGCGTCGTCTCCGAGCCACGATAAGTCCAGGCGCCGCTTCCTGCGCCCCGATCGATCCATGCGCCGTCTCGTAAGCCACAATCGGTCCACGCGCCGTCTCAGAGCGCTGATCATTTCACGCGCCGTCTCCTGAGCCCCGATCGTTCCTCGCGCCGTCTCCTAGCCCCGATCGGTCCACGCGCCGTCTCCTGAGCCCCGATCGGTCCTCGCGTCGTCTCCTAAGCCCCGATCGGTCGACGGGTCGTCTCCTAAGCCCCGATCGGTCGACGCGTCGTCTCCTAATCCCCGGTCGGACTACGCGCCGTCGCCGAATCCCAATTGGTCCACGCGCAACCTCCTGAGCCCCAGTCGGTCGACGCGCCGTCTCCGAGCGACGATCGGTCCAGGCGCCGCTTCCTGATCCCCGATCGGTCCACGCGTCGACTCCTAAGCCCCGATCGTTCCACGCGCCGTCTCCTAAGCCCCGATCGATCCACGCGCCGTCTCCGAGCGCCGATCGGTTCACGCGCCGTCTCCTGTGCTCCGATCGTTCCACGCACCGTCTCCGAGCCCCGATCGGTCCACGCGCCGTCTCCTCAGCCCCGATCGGTCCACGCGTCGGCTCCTAAGCCTCGATCGGTCCACGTGCCACGGCCGATCGGGGCTCAGGAGACGGCGCGTCGACCGACCGGAGCTCAGGAGATTCGCGTGGATCGATCGGGGCTCCGTAGGCGGCGCGTGGACCGATTGGGGCTTAGGAGACGACGCGTGGACCGATCGGGACTCAGGAGATGGCGCGTGGCCCGATTGGGCTCGGATACGGCGCGTGAAACGACCGGGGCTCAGGAGGCCGCGCGAGAACCGATCGCGGCTCGGCGACGGCGCGTGGACCGATCGGAGCTTAGAAGACGACGCGTAGACCGATTGGGGCTCAGGAGACAGCGCGTGGACTGATCTGGGCGGGGAGACGGCGCGTTAACCGATCGGCGCTCGGAGACGGCGCATCGACCCATCGGGGTTCGGTGACGGCGCGTGGACCATCCGGGGTCAGGAGGGGATGCGTGGACCGATCGCGCCTCTGGAGACTGCGCGTGGATCGATCGGGGCTCGGAGACGACGCGTGGACCGATCGGGGCTCGGAGACAGCGCGTGAACCGACTGGGGCTCAGGCGGTTGCGCGTGGACCAATTGGGGTTCGGCGACGGCGCGTGGACCGATCGGGGTTCGGAGACGGCGCGTTAACCGATTGGGGCTTAGGAGACGATGCGTGGTCCGATCGGGGCTCAGGAGCCTCGCGTGGATCGATCGGTGCTCCGGAGGCGCCGCGTTGACCCATGGGGATCAGGAGACAGTGCGTGGACCGATCGGGGCTCGGAGACGGCGCGTGGAGCGATCGGGGCTCAGGTGACGGCGCGTGAACCGATCGGCGCTCGGAGACGGCGCGTGGACCGATCGGGGCTTAGCAGAACGCGCTTGGACCGATCGGGGCTTAGGAGACGGCGCGTTGACCCATGGGGATCAGGAGACAGTGCGTGGACCGATCGGAGCTCGGAGACGGCGCGTGGAACGATCGGGACTCAGGAGACGGCGCGTGAACCGATCGGCGCTCGGAGACGGCGCGTGGACCGATCGGGGCTCGGAGACAGCGCGTGGACCGACTGGGGCTCAGGCGGTTGCGCGTGGACCAATTGGGGTTCGGCGACGGCGTGTGGACCGATCCGGGCTCAGGCGACGGCGCGTTGACCGATCGGGGCTCGGAGACGGAGCGTGAACTAATCGGCGCTCGGAGACGGCGCGTGGACCGATCGAGGCTGAGGAGAAGGCGCGTGGAACGATCGGGGCTTAGGAGACGGCGCGTGAACTGATCGGCGCTCGGAGACGGCGCGTGGACCGATCGGGGCTTAGCAGAACGCGCTTGGACCGATCGGGGCTTAGGAGACGGCGCGTGGACCGATCGGAGCTCGGAGACGGCGCGTGGAACGATCGGGACTCAGGAGACGGCGCGTGAACCGATCGGCGCTCGGAGACGGCACGTGGACCGATCGGGGCTCGGAGACAGCGCGTGGACCGACTGGGGCTCAGGCGGTTGCGCGTGGACCAATTGGGGTTCGGCGACGGCGCGTGGACCGATCCGGGCTCAGGCGACGGCGCGTGGACCGATCGGGGCTCGGAGACGGAGCGTGGAGCGATCGGGGCTCAGGAGACGCCACGTGAACTAATCGGCGCTCGGAGACGGCGCGTGGACCGATCGGGGCTCGGAGATGGCGCGTGGAATAATCGGGGCTTAGGAGATGGCGTGTGGACCGATCGGAGATCAGGAAACGACGCGTGGACTGATTGGGGATCGGAAGCGGCGCGTGGAACGATCGGGGCTTAGGAGACGGCGCGTGAACCGATCGGCGCTCGGAGACGGCGCGTGGACCGATCGGGGCTTAGGAGAAGGCGCGTGGACCGATCGGGGCTTAGGAGACGGCGCGTGAACCGATCGGCGCTCGGAGACGGCACCTCGACCGATCGGGGCTTATGAGACTGCGCGTAGATCGATCGGAAATCAGGAGACGACGCGTGCACCGATCGGGGCTCTAGAAGCAGCGTGTGGAGCGATCGGGGCTCAGGAGACGATGCGTGGACCGATCGGAGCTCAGGTGACGGCGCGCGGACCGACCGGGGCTCAGGAGACTCGTGTGGATCGATCGGGGCTTCGGAGGCGCCGCGTGGACCGATCGGGGCTTAGGAGACGGCGCGTGGAGAGATCGGGGCTCAGGAGACGACGCGTGTATCGATCGGGGCTCAGGAGACGACGCGTCGATCGATTGGGTCTCAGGAGGCGGCGCGTGGACCCATTGGGGCTCGGAGATGGTGAGTGGACGTATCGGGGCTTAGGGAACGACGCGAGGACAGATCGGGGCTCAGGAGACGGCGCCTGGACCGATCGTGGCTCGGAGACGACGCGTGGACCTATCGCGGCTCGGAGACGGCGCGTGGACCTATCGCGGCTCGGTCACGGCGCGTGGACCGATCGGGGCTTAGGAGAAGATGCGTGGACCGATCGGGGCTCAGAAGACGTCATGGGGACCGGTCGGGGATCAGGAGACAGTGCGTGGAGCGCTCGGGGCTCGGAGACGGCGCGTGGACCCATCAGGGCTCGGAGACGGCACGTGGACCGATCGGGGCTCAGGGGACGACGCGTAGACCGATCGGGGCTTAGGAAGCGGCGCCTGGACCGATCGTGGCTCGGAGACGGCGCGTGGATGCATCGGGGCTTAGAAGACGATGCGTGAACCGATCGGGGCTTAGGAGACGACGCGTGGACCGATCGGGGCTTAGGAGACGACGCGTGGACCGATCGGGGCTCACGACACGGCGCGTGTAGCGATCGGGGCTCAGGAGACGACGCGTGTATCGATCGGAGCTCAGGAGACGACGCGTCGACCGATCAAGGCTCAGAAAGCGGCGCGTGGAACCATCGGGGCTCGGAGACAATGCGTGAACCGATCGTGCTCGGAGACGGCGGATGAACCGATCGGGGCTGAGGAGACGGCGCGTGGACCGATCGGGGCTGAGGAGACGGCGCGTGGACCGATCGGGGCTTAGGAGCCGACGCGTGGACCGATCGGGCCCCAGGAAACGGGGCCTGCGCCCGTCAGGGTTTAGGATACGACGCGTGGACCGATCGGGGCTCAGGAACCGGCGCCAGGGCCGATCGTGGCTCGGAGACGGCGCGAGGAGGCATCTGTGCTTAGAAGACGATGCGTGGACCGATTGGGTCTCAGGAAACGGGGCGTGAACCGATCGGGGCTTAGGAGACGAAGCGTGGAACGATCGGGGCTCGCAGACGACGCGTGGACCGATCGGGGCTTAGGGAACGACGCGTGGACCGATCGGGGCTCAGGAACCGATGCGCGGACTGCTCGGGGCTCAGGAGACGGCGCGTGAACCGATCGGGGCTTAGGAGAAGGCGCGTGGACCGATCGGGGCTCCGGAAACGGCGCACGGACCCATCGGGGCTCGCAGACGGCGCGTGGAGGCATCGGGGCTTCGATGACGACGCGTGGACCGAACGGTGCTCAGAAAACGGCGCGTTGACCGATCGGGGCTCAGGAAACGGCGCATAGAGCGATCGGGGTCAGGAGACGACGCCTGGGTCGATCGGGGCTCAGGAGACGACGCGTCCACCGATCGGGGCTCAGGAGACGACGCGTGGATCGATCGGGGCTCAGGAGACGACGCGTCGACCGATCGGGGCTCAGGAGACGGCGCGCGGACCGACCGGGGCTCAGAAGCCTCGCGTGGATCGATCGGGGCTCCGGAGGCGCCGCGTGGACCGATGGGGATCAGGACACGGTGCGTGGACCAATCGGGGCTCGGAGACGGCACGTGGACCGATCGGGGCCTAGGAGACGACGCGTGGACCGATCGGGGCGTAGGAAACGACGCGCGTACCTATCGGGGCTCAGGAGACAGCGAGTGGACCGATTGGGGCTCAGGAGAAGGCACAGGGTCCGATGGGGTCTCGGAGACGGCGTGTGGAACGATCGGGGCTCAGGAGACGGCGAGTTAACCGATTGGGGCTTAGGAGACGATGAGTGGATGGATCGGGGCTTAGGGAACGACGCGTGGACCGATCGGGGTTCAGGAGACGGCGCGTGAACCGACTGGGGCTCAAACGGTTGCGCGTGGACCAATTAGGGTTCGGCGACGGCGCGTGCACCGATCGGGGCTCGGAGACGGCGAGTTAACCGATCGGGGCTTAGGAGACGATGCGAGGAGGCATCTGGGTTTACA
Organism: Netelia fuscicornis; assembly: GCA_946811545.1. NCBI lineage: Eukaryota > Metazoa > Arthropoda > Insecta > Hymenoptera > Ichneumonidae > Netelia > Netelia fuscicornis. The sequence goes on from OX328012.1 coordinate 31,376,665, forward strand.
AGACCACGCGTGGATCGATCGGGGCTCGGAGACGGCGCGTGAACCGACCGGGGCTCAGGAGACGGCGCGTGGACCGATCGGGGCTCGGAGACGGCACGTTAACCGATCGGGGCTTAGGAGTCGATGCTTGGACCGATCGGGCTCGGAGCCGGCGCGTGAACCGACCGGGGCTTAGGAGACGACGCGTGGACCGATCCCGGCGCGGAGACGGCGCGTTAACCGATCAGGGCATAGGAGACGATGCGTGGACCGATCGGGGCTCAGGAAACGGTGTGTGGCGCGATCGGGGCTCAGGAGACGACGCGTGGATCGATTAGGGCTCCGGAGGCGCCGAGCGGACCGATTGGGATCAGGAGACGGTGCGTGAACCGTTCGCGGCTCGGAGACGGCGCGTGGAGTGATCGGGGCTTAGGAGACGACACGTGGACCGATCGGGGCATAGGAGACGACGCATGTACCTATCGGGGCTCACGAGACAGCGTGTGGACCGATTGGGGCTCAGGAGACGGCGCGTGGAACGCTCCAGGCGCCGTTTTCTGAGCAGAATTCGGTCCACGCGTCGTCTTCAAAGCCCCGATGCCTCCACGCGCCGTCTCCGAGCCCCGAACGGTTCACGCACCGTCTCCTGATCCCAATCGGTCCACGCGCCGTCTCCTAAGCCCCGATTGATCCACGCGCCGTCTCCGAGCGCCGATCGTTCCACGCGCCGTCTCCGAGCCCCCATCGGTCCACGCGCCGTCTCCTGAGCCCCGATCGGTCCACGCGTCGGCTCCTAAGCCTCGATCGGTCCACGCACGGCCTCCTTAGCCCCGGTCGGTCTACGCGCCGTCTCCTGAGCCCCGATACGTCCACGCGCAGTCTCCGAGCGCCGAGCGGTCCACGCGCCGTCGCCGAACCCCAATTGGTCCACGCGCAACCGTCTGAGCTCCGGTTGGTCCACGCGCTGTTTCCGAGCCCCGATCGGTCCACGCGTCGTATTCGAACCCCGATCGGTCCACGCGCCGTCGCCGAGCCCTGATCGGTCCACGCGCGGCCTCCTGAGCCCCGGTTGCTTCACGCGCCGTATCCGAGCCCCCATCGGTCCACGCGTCGTCTCCGAGCCCCGATCGGTCCACGCGCCGTCGCCGAGCCATGATCGGCCCATGCGAGGCTCCTGAGCCCCGGTCGGTCCGCGCGCCGTCTCCTGATCCCCGATCGGTCGACGCGTCGTTTCCTGAGCCCCGATCGATCCACGCGTCGTCTCCTGAGCCCCGATCGCTCCACGCGCCGATTTCTGAGCCCTGATCAATTGACGCGTCTTCTCCTGAGCCCCGATCGCTCCTCGCGCCGTCACCTGAGCCCCGCTCGGTCCCTGCGTCGTCTTCTGAGCCCCGATGCCTCCACGCGCCGTATCCGAGCCACGATCGGTCTAGGCGTCGCTTCCTGAGCCCCGATCGGTCCACGCGCCGTCTCCTAAGCCCCAATCGGTCCACGCGCCGTCTCCTAAGCCCCGATCGGTCCACGCGCCGTCGCCGAGCGCCGATCGGTTCACGCGCCGTCTCCTGAGCCCCGATCGTTCCCCGCGCCATCTCCGAGCCCCGATCGGTCTACGCGCCGTCTCCTAAGCCCCGATCGGTCCACGCGCCTTCTCCTAAGCCCCGATCGGTCCACGTGCCGTCTCCGAGCCTCGACCGGTCCACGCGCCGTCTCCTGAGCCCCGATCGTTCCACGCGCCGTCTCCTAAGCTGCGATCCGCCCACGGGCCGTCTCCGAGCTGCTATCGGTAAACGCGCCGTCACCAAGCCCTGATCCGTACACGCGTCGTCTCCGAGCCCCGATCGGTCCACGCGCCGTCGCCGAGCCTCGATCGGTCCACGCGCGGCCTCTTGAGCCCCGATCGGTTCACGCGCCGGCTCCGAGCCCGATCGGTCCACGCATCGTCTCCTAAGCCCCGATCGGTTAACGTGCCGTCTCCGAGCCCCGATCGGTCCACGTGCCGTCTCCTGAGCCCCGGTCGGTTCACGCGCCGTCTCCGAGCCCCGATCGATCCACGCGTCGTCTTGTAAACCCAGATGCCTCCTCGCATCGTCTCCTAAGCCGCGATCGGTTAACGCGCCGTCTCCGAGCCCCGATCGGTCCACGCACCGTCGCGGAACCCCAATTGGTCCACGCGCAACCGCCTGAGCCCCAGTCGGTCCACGCGCCGTTTCCTGAGCCCCGATCGGTCCACGCGCCGTCTCCTGGGCCCCGATCGGTCCACGCGCCGTCTCCGAGCCCCGATCGGTCCACGCGCAACCGCCTGCGCCCCAGTAGGTCCACGCGCGGTCTCCGAGCCCCGATCGGTCCACCCGGCGTCTCTTAAGCCCCAATCGGTCCACGCGCTATCTCCGAGCGCCGATCATTTCACGCGCTGTCTCCTGAGCCTCGGTCGGTCCGCGCGCCGTCACCTGAGCCCCGATCGGTCGACGCGTCGTCTCCTAAGCCCTGAACGGCCCATGCGCCGTCTCCGAGCGCCGATCGGTTCACGCGCCGTCTCCTGAGCCCCGATCGTTCCACGCGCCGTCTCCGAGCTCCGATCGGCCCACGCGCCGTCTCCTACGCCACTATCGGTCCAAGCGCCTTCTCCTAAGCCCCGATCGGTCCAGGCGCCGTCTCCGAGCGCGGATCGGTTCACGCGCCGTCACCTGAGCCCCGATCGTTCCACGCGCGGTCTCCGAGCCCCGATCGGTCCACGCGCCGTCTCCTGAGCCCGGATCGTTCCACGCGTCGTCCCCGAATCCTCGATCCGTACACGCGTCGTCTCCGAGCCTCGATCGGTCCACGGGCCGTCGCCGAGCCCCGATCGGTCCAGGCGTATCCTCCTGAGCCCCGGTCGGTCCACGCGCCGTCTCCGAGCCCCGATCGGTCCACGCATCGTCTCCTAAGCCCCGATCGGTTAACACGCCGACTCGGAGCCCCGATCGTTCCACGCGCCGTCTCCGAGCCCCGATCGTTCCACGCGCCTTCTCCTAAGCCACGATCGGTCAGCGCCGTCTCCGAGCGCCGATCGTAGCACGCGCCGTCGCACGAGCTGCGATCGGTCCACGCGCGGCCTCCTGAGCCCCGGTTGGTTCACGCGCAGTACCCGAGCCCCAATCGGTCCACGCACCGTCTCCTGAGCCCCGATCGTTCCACGCGCCGTCTCCGAGCCCCGATCGGTCCCTGCGCCGTCTCGTGAGTCCCAATCGGTCCACTCGCTGTCTCCTGAGCCCCGATAGGTACACGCGTCGTCTCCTACGCCCCGGTCTGTCCACGCGTCGTCTCCTAGGCCCCAATCGGTCCACGCGCCGTCTCCGAGCCCCGATCGCTCCAGGCGCCGTTTTCTGAGCACCGTTCGGTCCACGCGTCGTCTTCAAAGCCCCGATGCCTCCACGCGCCGTCTCCGAGCCACGATCGGTTCGTGCGCCGCTTCCAGAGCCCTATCGGTCCACGCGTCCTCTCCTGATCTCCTATTGGTATACGCGCCGTCTCCTAAGCCCCGATCGGTCCACGTGCCGTCTCCGAGCGCCGATCGGTTCACGCGCCGTCTCCTGAGCCCCGATCATTCCACGCGCCGTCTCCGAGCCCCGGTCGGTCCACGCCCCGTCGCCGAACCCCAATTGGTCCACGCGCAACCTCCTGAGCCCCAGTCGGTCCACGCGCGGCCACCTGAGCCATGCTCGGTCCACGCGCTGTCTCCTGAGCCCCGATCGGTCAACGCGCCGTTCCCTAAGCTCCGATCCATCCACGCGCAGTCTCCTGAGCCCCGATCGGTCCACGCGCCGTCTTCGAGCGCCGATCGGTCCACGCAACGTCTCCTAAGCCCCAATCGGTTCACGCGCCGTCTCCTGAGCCCCGATCGTTCTACGCGCCGTCTCCGAGCCCCGATTCGTCCACGTGCAGTCGCCGAGCCCCGATCGGTTCACGCGCGGTCTCCTGAGCTCCAGTCGGTACACGCTCTGTCTCCGAGCCCCGATCGGTCCACGCATCGTCTCGCAAGCCCCGCTCGGTTAACGCGTCGTTTCGGAGACCCATCGGTCTACGCGCCATCTCCGAGACGCGATCGGCCCACGCATCGTCTCCTAAGCCGCGATCGGTTAACGTGCCGTCTCCGAGCCCCGATCGGTCCACGCGCCGTCTCCTGAGCCCCGATACGTCCACGCGCAGTCATCGAGCCCCGATCGGCCCCCGCGCGGTCTCCTGAGCCCCGATCTGTCCACGCGCCGTCTCCGAGCCCCGATCGGTTCACGGATCGTCTCCTAAGACCCGACCGGTTCACCCGCCGTCTCCTGAGCCCCGGTCGGTCCACGCGCCGTCTCCGAGCCTCGATCGATCCACGTACCGTCTCCGAAGCCCCTATCGGTCCATGCGCCGTCTGCTGAGCCCCGATCGGTCCAAGCATCGTCTCCTAAGCCCCGATACGTCCACACGCCGTATCCGAGCCCCGATCGGTCCGCGTGACGCATTCTAAGCCCCGATCGGTCCACGCGACGTCTCCAAAGCCCTGATCGGTCCACGTGCCGTCTCCTAAGCCCCGATCGTTTCACGCGCCTTCCTCGAGCCCCGATCGGTCCACGCGCCGTCTCCTGAGCCCGGATCGGTCCACGCGTCGGCTCCTAAGTCCCGATCGGTCCACGCGTCGTCTCCTAAGCCCCGATCCGTCGACGCGTCGTCTGCTGAGCCCCGATCGATCCACGCGTCTTCTCCTGAGCCCCGACCGCTCCACGCGTCGTCTCCGAGCTCCGATCGGTCCAGTCGCCGTTTTCGAGCCCCGATTGGTCCATGCGTCGTCTTCGAAGCCCCGATGCCTCCACGCGCAGTCTCCTGAGCCCCGATCGGTCCACGCGCCGTCTTCGAGCGCCGATCGGTCCACGCAACGTCTCCTAAGCCCCAATCGGTTCACGCGCCGTCTCCTGAGCCCCGATCGTTCTACGCGCTGTCTCCGAGCCCCGATTCGTCCACGTGCAGTCGCCGAGCCCCGATCGGTCCACGCGCCGTCTCCTGAGCCCCGATCGGTTCACGCATCGTCTCCTAAGCCCCGATACGTCCACGCGCCGTCTCCTGAGCCCCGATCGGTCCACGCGTCGTCTCCTAAGCCCCGATCGGTTAACGCGCCGTCTCCGAGCCCCGATGGGTCGACGGGTCGTCTCCTAAGCCCCGATCGGTCGACGCGTCGTCTCCTAATCCCCGGTCGGTCCACGCGCCGTCGCCGAACCCCAATTGGTCCACGCGCCACCTCCTGAGCCCCAGTCGGTCCACGCGCTGTCTCCGAGCACCGATCGGTCTACGCATCGTCTCCTAAACCCCGCTCTGTTAACGCGTCGTCTCCTGAGCCCCGATCGCTCCACGCGCCGTTTCCTGAGCCCCGATCGGTCCACGCGTCGTCTTCTAAACCCAGATGCCTCCTTGCGCCGTCTCCCAACCACGATCGGTGCAGGCGCCGCTTCCTGAGCCCCGATCGATCCACGCGTTTTCTCCTAAGCCCCGATCGGTCCACGCGTCTTCTCCTGAGCCCCGATCGCTCCTCGCGCCGTCTCCTGAGCCCCGCTCGGTCCATGCGTCGTCTTCTTAGCCCCGATGCCACCACGCGCCGTTTCCTAAGCCCCGATCTGCCCACGGGCCGTTTCCGAGCTCCGATCGGTTCACGCGCCGTCTCCAAGCCTCGATCCGTACACGCGCCGTCTCCGAGCCCCGATCGGTCCACGCGCCGTCTCCTGAGCCCCGATCGGTTCACGCATCGTCTCCTAAGCCCCGATCGGTCCGTGCGCCGTCTCCGAGCCCCGATCGGTCCACGTACCATCTCATGCTCCCCAATCGGTCCACGCGCCGCCTCCGGAGCCCCGATCGATCCACGCATCGGCTCCTGAGCCCCGGTCGGTCCACGCGTCGTCTTCGAGCACCGATCGTTCCACGCGCCGTTTCCTGGGCCCCGATCGGTCCACGCGTCGCCGCCGGAGCCCCGATCGGTCTACTCGCCGTCTCATGAGCCCCGATCGGTCAACGCATCGTCTCCTAAGCCCCGATACGTTCACACGCCGTCTCCGAGTCCCGATCGGTCCACGCGACGTCGCCGAGCCTCGATCGGTCCACGCGCGGCCTCCTAAGCCCCGATCGGTTAACGCGCCGTCTCCGAGCCCCGATCAGTCCACGCGCCGCTTCCTGAGCCACGATCGGTCCACGCGCCTTCTCCGAGCCCCGATCGGTCCACGCGCCGTCTCCTAAGCTCCGATCGGCCCACGCGCCGTCGCCGAACCCCAATTGGTCCACGCGAAACCGCCTGAGCCCCAGTCGGTCCACGCGCTGTCTCCGAGCCCCGATCGGTCCACGCGTCGTCTCCGAGCCCCGATCGGTCCACGCGCCGTCGCCGAGTCATGATCTCTCCACGCGCGGCCTCCTGAGACCCGATCGGTCCACGCGCCGTCGCCGAGCCGCGATCGGTCCACGCGCCGTCGCCGAGCCGCGATCGGGCCACGCGCGGCCTCCTGAGCCCCGATTGGTTCACGCGCCGTATCCGAGCCCTAATCGGTCCACGCGCTGTCTCCGAGTCCCGATCGGGCCACGCGCCGTCTCCTGAGTCCCGATCGGTCCACGCGTCGTCTCCTAAGCCCCAATCGGTCCACGCGCCGCCTACGGAGCCCCGATCGATCCACGCGAATCTCCTGAGCTCCGGTCGGTCGACGCGCCGTCTCCTGAGCCCCGATCGGTCCACGCGTCGTCTCCTAAGCCCCGATTCGTCGACGCGTCGTCTCCTGAGCCCCGATCAATTGACGCGGCTTCTCCTGAGCCCCGATCGCTTCTCGTGCCGCCTCCTGAGCCCCGATTCGTCGAGGCGTCGTCTCCGGAGCCCCGATCAATTGACGTGTCTTCTCCTGAGCCCCGATCGTTCCTCGCGCCGTCTCCTGAGCCCCGATCGTTCCTCGCGCCGTCTCCTGAACCCCGCTCGGTCCATGCGTCGTCTTCTTAGCCCGGATGCCTCAACGCGCCGTCTCCGAGCCACGATGGTTCCAGGCGCCGCTTCCTGCGCCCCGATCGGTCCACGCGCCGTCTCCTAAGCCCCAATCGGTCCACGCGGCGTCTCCGAGCGCCGATCATTCCACGCGCCGTCTCCGAGCCCCGATCGGTCCGCGTGCCGCATTCTAAGCCACGGTCCATCCACGCGCCGTCTCCGAGCCCCGCTCGATCCACGCGTCGTCTCCTAAGCCCCGATCGGTCCACGCGCCGTCTCCTAAGCCCCGATTGATCCACGCGCCGTCTCCGAGCCCCGATCGGTCCGCGTGCCGCATTCTAAGCCACGGTCCATCCACGCGCCGTCTCCGAGCCCCGCTCGATCCACGCGTCGTCTCCGAGCCCCGATCGATCCACGCGCCGTCTCCTGAGCCCCAATCGGTCCACGCACCGTTTCCTGATCCCCGATCGGTCCACACGCCGTCTCCGAGCCCCGATCGGTCCGCGTGCCGCATTCTAAGCCACGGTCCATCCACGCGCCGTCTCCGAGCCCCGCTCGATCCACGCGTCGTCTCCTAAGCCCCCATTGGTCCACGTGCCGTCTCCCAGCCCCGATCGGTCCACGCGCCGTCTCCTAAGCCCCAATCTGTCCACGACCCGTCTCCGGGCCCCGATCGGTGCACTCGCCGCCTCCGGAGCCCCGGCCGGTCCGCGCGCCGTCTCCTGAGCCCCGAACGGTCGACGCGTCGTCTCCTGAGCCCCGATCGATCGACGCGTCGTCTCCTGAGTCCCGATCACTGCACGAGCCGTTTTCTGAGCACTGTTCGGTCCACGCGTCGTCTTCAAAGCCCCGATGCCTCCACGCGCCGTCTCCGAGCCACGATCGGTCCGTGCGCCGCTTCCAGAGCCCGGATCGGTCCACGCGCCGTCGCCGAACCCCAATTGGTCCACGCGCAACCGCCTGAGCCCCGGTTGGTCCACGCGCTGTCTCCGAGCCCCGATCGGTTCACGCGTCGTATCCAAACCCCGATCGGTCAACGCGCGGCCTCCTGAGCCCCAATCGGTCCACGTGTCGTCTCCTAAGCCCCGATCGGTCCACGCGCCGTCTCCTAAGCCCCGATCGGTCCACGCGCCGTCTCCGAGCGCCGATCGGTTCACGCGCCGCCTCCTGAGCCCCGATCGGTCCACGCGCCGTCTCCGAGCCCCGATCGGTTCACGCATCGTCTCCTAAGCCCCGATCGGTTAACGCGCCGTCTCCGAGCGCCGAGTGGTCAACGCGCCGTCGCCGAACCCCAATTGGTCCACGCGCAACCGCCTGAGTCCCAGTCGGTCCACGCGCTTTCTCCGAGCCCCGATCGGTCCACGCGCCGTCTCCTAAACTGCGATCCGTCCACGGGCCGTCTCCGAGCTGCTATCGGTAAACGCGCCGTCACCAAGCCCTGATCTGTACACGCGTCGTCTCCGAGCCCCGATCGGTCCACGCGCCGTCGCCGAGCCTCGATCGGTCCACGCACCGTCTCCTGAGTCCCGATCGGTCCACGCGCCGTCACCAAGCCCTGATCTGTACACGCGTCGTCTCCGAGCCCCGATCGGTCCACGCGCCGTCGCCGAGCCTCGATCGGTCCACGCGCAGCCTCCTGAGCCCCGATCGGTTCACGCGCCGGCTCCGAGCCCGATCGGTCCACGCATCGTCTCCTAAGCCCCGATCGGTTAACGTGCCGTCTCCGAGCCCCGATCGGTCCACGCGCCGTCTCCTGAGCCCCGGTCGGTTCACGCGCCGTCTCCGAGCCCCGATCAGTCCACGCGCTCTCTCCTGTGCCCCGACCGGTCCACGCGTCGTCTCCTAAGCCCCAGTCGGTCCACGCGCCGCCTACGGAGCCCCGATCGATCCACGCGAATCTCCTGAGCTCCGGTCGGTCGACGCGCCGTCTCCGGAGCCCCGATCGGTCCACGCGTCGTCTCCTAAGCCCCGATTCGTCGACGCGTCGTCTCCTGATCCCCGATCAATTGACGCGTCTTCTCCTGAGCCCCGATCGCTTCTCGTGCCGCCTCCTGAGCCCCGATCCGTCGAGGCGTCGTCTCCGGAGCCCCGATCAATTGACGTGTCTTCTCCTGTGCCCCGATCGCTCCTCGCGCCGTCTCCTGAACCCCGCTCGGTCCATGCGTCGTCTTCTTAGCCCGGATGCCTCCACGCGCCGTCTCCGAGCCACGATCGGTCCAGGCGCCGTCTCCGGAGCCCCGATCGGTCCACGCGTCGTCTCCTAAGCCCCGATTCGTCCACGCGGCGTATCCGGGCCCCGATGATTTCACGCGCCGTCTCCTGAGACCCGATCGGTCCACGCGCCGTCGCCGAACCCCAATTGGTCCACGCGCAACCGCCTGAGCCCCAGTCGGTCCAAGCGCTGTGTCGGAGCCCCGATCAGTCCTCGCGCCGTCTCCTGAGCCCCGCTCGGTCCATGCGTCGTCTTCTTAGCCCCGATGCCACCACGCGCCGTCTCCTAAGCCCCGATCTGCCCACGGGCCGTTTCCGAGCTCCGATCGGTCCACGCGCCGTCTCCAAGCCTCGATCCGTACACGCGCCGTCTCCGAGCCCCGATCGGTCCACGCGCCGTCTCCTGAGCCCCGATCGGTTCACGCATCGTCTCCTAAGCCCCGATACGTCCACGCGCCGTCTCCTGAGCCCCGATCGGTCCACGCGTCGTCTCCTAAGCCCCGATCGGTTAACGCGCCGTCTCCGAGCCCCGATGGGTCCACGCGCCGTCTCCTAAGCCCCAATCTGTCCACGACCCGTCTCCGGGCCCCGATCGGTGCACTCGCCGTCTCCTAAGCCCCGATCGGTCCACGCGCCGTCTACGAGCGCCGATTGGTTCACGCGCCGTCTCCTGAGCCCTGATCCGTCCACGCGCCCTCGCCGAGCCATGATCGGTCCACGCGCGGCCTCCTGAGCCCCAATCGGGCCACGCGCCGTCTCCTGAGTCCCGATCGGTCCACGCGTCGTCTCCTAAGCCCCAATCGGTCCACGCGCCGCCTACGGAGCCCCGATCGATCCACGCGAATCTCCTGAGCTCCGGTCGGTCGACGCGCCGTCTCCTGAGCCCCGATCGGTCCACGCGTCGTCTCCTAAGCCCCGATTCGTCGACGCGTCGTCTCCTGAGCCCCGATCAATTGACGCGGCTTCTCCTGAGCCCCGATCGCTTCTCGTGCCGCCTCCTGAGCCCCGATTCGTCGAGGCGTCGTCTCCGGAGCCCCGATCAATTGACGTGTCTTCTCCTGAGCCCCGATCGTTCCTCGCGCCGTCTCCTGAACCCCGCTCGGTCCATGCGTCGTCTTCTTAGCCCGGATGCCTCAACGCGCCGTCTCCGAGCCACGATGGGTCCAGGCGCCGCTTCCTGCGCCCCGATCGGTCCACGCGCCGTCTCCTAAGCCCCAATCGGTCCACGCGGCGTCTCCGAGCGCCGATCATTCCACGCGCCGTCTCCGAGCCCCGATCGGTCCGCGTGCCGCATTCTAAGCCACGGTCCATCCACGCGCCGTCTCCGAGCCCCGCTCGATCCACGCGTCGTCTCCTAAGCCCCGATCGGTCCACGCGCCGTCTCCTAAGCCCCGATTGATCCACGCGCCGTCTCCGAGCCCCGATCGGTCCGCGTGCCGCATTCTAAGCCACGGTCCATCCACGCACTGTCTCCGAGCCCCGCTCGATCCACGCGTCGTCTCCGAGCCCCGATCGATCCACGCGCCGTCTCCTGAGCCCCAATCGGTCCACGCACCGTTTCCTGATCCCCGATCGGTCCACACGCCGTCTCCGAGGCCCGATCGGTCCGCGTGCCGCATTCTAAGCCACGGTCCATCCACGCGCCGTCTCCGAGCCCCGCTCGATCCACGCGTCGTCTCCTAAGCCCCCATTGGTCCACGTGCCGTCTCCCAGCCCCGATCGGTCCACGCGCCGTCTCCTAAGCCCCAATCTGTCCACGACCCGTCTCCGGGCCCCGATCGGTGCACTCGCCGTCTCCTAAGCCCCGATCGGTCCACGCGCCGTCTACGAGCGCCGATTGGTTCACGCGCCGTCTCCTGAGCCCTGATCCGTCCACGCGCGGCGTCGAGCCGCGATCGGTCCACGCGCGGCCTCCTGAGCCCCAATCGGGCCACGCGTCGTCTCCTAAGCCCCGATCGGTCCACGCGCCGTCTCCGGGCCCCGATCGGTCCACGCACCATCTCCCGCTCTCCAATCGGTCCACGCGCCGCCTCCGGAGCCCCGGCCGGTCCGCGCGCCGTCACCTGAGCCCCGAACGGTCGACGCGTCGTCTCCTGAGCCCCGATCGATCGACGCGTCGTCTCCTGAGTCCCGATCGCTGCACGAGCCGTTTTCTGAGCACTGTTCGGTCCACGCGTCGTCTTCAAAGCCCCGATGCCTCCACGCGCCGTCTCCGAGCCACGATCGGTCCGTGCGCCGCTTCCAGAGCCCGGATCGGTCCACGCGCCGTCGCCGAACCCCAATTGGTCCACGCGCTGTCTGCGAGCCCCGATCGGTTCACGCGTCGTATCCAAACCCCGATCGGTCCACGCGCGGCCTCCTGAGCCCCGATCGGTCCACGCGCGGCCTCCTGAGCCCCAATCGGTCCACGCGTCGTCTCCTAAGCCCCGATCGGTCCACGCGCCGTCTCCTAAGCCCCGATCGGTCCACGCGCCGTCTCCGAGCGCCGATCGGTTCACGCGCCGCCTCCTGAGCCCCGATCGGTCCACGCGCCGTCTCCGAGACCCGTTCGGTCCACGCGCCGTCTCCTCAGCCCCGATCGGTCCACGCGTCGGCTCCTAAGCCTCGATAGGTCCACGCGCTGCCTCCTTAGCCCCGGTCGGTCCACGCGCTGCCTCCTTAGCCCCGGTCGGTCCACGCGCCGTCTCCGAGCCCCGATCGATCCGCGTGACGCATTCTAAGCCACGATCCGTCCACACGCCGTCTCCGAGCACCGATCAGTCCACGCGCCGTCTCCTAAGCCCCGATCGGTCCAAGCGCCTTCTACTAAGCCGCGATCGGTCCACGCGCCTTCTCCTGAGCCCCGATCGGTCCACGCGCCGTCTCCGAGCGCCGATCATTTCACGTGACGTCTCCTGAGCCCTGATCGTTCCACGCGCCGTCTTCGAGCCCCGAGCGGTCCACGCGCCGTCTCCTGAGCCCCAATCGATCCACGCGCAGCCTCCTGAGCCCCGATCGGTCCACGCGCCGTCGCCGAGCCGCGATCGTTCTACGCGCCGCTCCGAGCCCCGATCGGTCCACGCGCCGTCGCCGAGCTATGATCGGTCTACGCGCGGCCTCCTGAGCCCCGATCGGTCCACGCGCCGTCGCCGAGCCGCGATCGGTCCACGCGCGGCCTCCTGAGGCCCGATTGGTTCACGCGCCGTATCCGAGCGCCAATCGGTCCACGCGCCGTTTCCTGAGCCCCGATCGGTCCACGCGCGGTCTCCTGAGCCCCGATCGGTCCACGCGCCGTCGCCGAGCCGCGATCGGTCCACACGCGGCCTCCTAAGGCCCGATCGGTCCACGCGCCGTCGCCGAACCCCAATTGGTCCACGCGAAACCGCCTGAGCCCCAGTCGGTCCACGCGCTGTCTCCGAGCCCCGATCGGTCCACGCGTCGTCTCCGAGCCCCGATCGGTCCACGCGCCGTCTCCTGAGCCCCGATCGATCGAGGCGTCGTTCCCTAAGCCCCGATCCATCCACGCGCTGTCTCCTAAGTCCCGATCGGTCCAGGCCCCGTCTCCGAGCGCCGATCGGTTCACGCGCCGTCTCCTGAGAACGATCCGTCCACGCGCCGTCTCCTGAGCCCCGATCGGTCGACGCGCCGTCTCGTGAGCCCCGATCGGTCCACGCGCCGTCTCCGAGCCCCGATCGGTCCACGCGCCGTCTCCTGAGCCCCGATCGGTCCACGCGTCGTTCCCGAAGCCCCGATCCATCCACGCGCAGTCTCGCGAGCCCCGATCGGTGCACGCACCGTCTCCTAAGCCCCGATCGGTCCACGCCCCGTTTCCGAGCACCGATTGGTTCACGCACCGTCTCCTGAGACTCGATCCGTCCACGCGCTGTCTCCTGAGCCCCGATCGGTCGACGCGTCCTCTGTTAAACCCCAATCGGTCCACGCCCCGTCTCCGAGCGTCGATCGGTTCACGCGCCGTCTCCTGAGTCCCGATCCGTCCACTCACTGTCTCCTGAGCCCCGGTCGGTCCACGCGCCGCCTCCTGCGCTCCGATCGGTCCACGCTCCGTCCCCTGAGCCCCGATCGGTCGACGCGCCGTCTCGTGAGCCCCGATCGGTCCACGCGCCGTCTCCTGAGCCCCGATCGGTCCACGCGTCGTTCCCTAAGCCCCGATCCATCCACGCGCAGTCTCCCGAGCCCCAATCGGTCCACGCGCCGTCTCCTGAGCCCCGATCGGTCCACGCGCCGTCTCCTCAGCCCCGATCGGTCCACGCGTCGTCTCCGAGCGCCGATCGTTCCACGCGCCATCTCCGAGCCCCGATCGGTCCACGCGCCGTCTCCTGAGCCCCGATCCGTCCACGCGCCGTCTCCTGAGCCCCAATCGGTCCACACGCTGTCTCGTGAGCCCCGATAGGTACACGCGCCGTCTCCGAGCCCCCATCGGTCCACGCGTTGTCTCCTAAGCCCCGATCGGTCCACGCGCCGTCTTCGAGCCCCGATCGGTTCACGCATCGTCTCCTAAGCCCCGATCGGTTAACGCGCCGTCTCCGAGCGCCGAGTGGTCAACGCGCCGTCGCCGAACCCCAATTGGTCCACGCGCAACCGCCTGAGTCCCAGTCGGTCCACGCGCTGTCTCCGAGCCCCGATCGGTCCACGCGCCGTCTCCTAAACTGCGATCCGTCCACGGGCCGTCTCCGAGCTGCTATCGGTAAACGCGCCGTCACCAAGCCCTGATCTGTACACGCGTCGTCTCCGAGCCCCGATCGGTCCACGCGCCGTCGCCGAGCCTCGATCGGTCCACGCACCGTCTCCTGAGCCCCGATCGGTCCACGCGCCGTCACCAAGCCCTGATCTGTACACGCGTCGTCTCCGAGCCCCGATCGGTCCACGCGCCGTCGCCGAGCCTCGATCGGTCCACGCGCAGCCTCCTGAGCCCCGATCGGTTCACGCGCCGGCTCCGAGCCCGATCGGTCCACGCATCGTCTCCTAAGCCCCGATCGGTTAACGTGCCGTCTCCGAGCCCCGATCGGTCCACGCGCCGTCTCCTGAGCCCCGGTCGGTTCACGCGCCGTCTCCGAGCCCCGATCAGTCCACGCGCTCTCTCCTGAGCCCCGACCGGTCCACGCGTCGTCTCCTAAGCCCCAGTCGGTCCACGCGCCGCCTACGGAGCCCCGATCGATCCACGCGTCGTCTTCTAAGCCCCAATCGGTCCACGCGCCGCCTACGGAGCCCCGATCGATCCACGCGAATCTCCTGAGCTCCGGTCGGTCGACGCGCCGTCTCCGGAGCCCCGATCGGTCCACGCGTCGTCTCCTAAGCCCCGATTCGTCGACGCGTCGTCTCCTGATCCCCGATCAATTGACGCGTCTTCTCCTGAGCCCCGATCGCTTCTCGTGCCGCCTCCTGAGCCCCGATCCGTCGAGGCGTCGTCTCCGGAGCCCCGATCAATTGACGTGTCTTCTCCTGTGCCCCGATCGCTCCTCGCGCCGTCTCCTGAACCCCGCTCGGTCCATGCGTCGTCTTCTTAGCCCGGATGCATCCACGCGCCGTCTCCGAGCCACGATCGGTCCAGGCGCCGTCTCCGGAGCCCCGATCGGTCCACGCGTCGTCTCCTAAGCCCCGATTCGTCCACGCGGCGTATCCGGGCCCCGATGATTTCACGCGCCGTCTCCTCAGACCCGATCGGTCCACGCGCCGTCGCCGAACCCCAATTGGTCCACGCGCAACCGCCTGAGCCCCAGTCGGTCCAAGCGCTGTGTCGGAGCCCCGATCGGTCCACGCGCCGTCTTCGAGCGCCGATCGGTCCACGCAACGTCTCCTAAGCCCCAATCGGTTAACGCGCCGTCTCCTGAGCCCCGATCGTTCTACGCACCGTCTCCGAGCCCCGCTCCGTCCACGCGCAGTCGCCGAGCCCCGATCGGTTCCCGCGCGGTCTCCTGAGCCCCAGTCGGTACACGCGCTGTCTCCGATCCCCGATCGGTCCACGCGTCGTCTCCTAAGCCCCGATCGTTCGACGCGTCGTCTCCTAAGCCCCGATCGGTCGACGCGTTGTCTCCTGAGCCCCAGTTGGTCCACGGGCTGTCTCCGAGTCCCGATCGATCCACGCACCGCCTCCTGAGCTCCGATCGGTCGACGCGCCGACTCCTAAGCCCCGATCCGTCCACGCGCCGTCTCCTGAGCCCCGATCGTCCAACGTGCCGTCTCCGAGCACCGATCGGTCCACGCGTCGCCTCCTGGGCTCCGGTCGGTCCACGCGCCGTCTCCTGAGCCCCGATCGGTCCACGCGTCGTCTCCTAAGCCCCGATCGGTCCACGCGTCGTCTCCTAAGCCCCGATCCGTCGACGCGTCGTCTCCCGAGCCACGATCAATTGACGCGTCTTCTCCTGAGCCCGATGGCTCCTCGCGCCGTCTCCTGAGCCCCGATCGGTCCATGCGTCGTCTTCTTAGCCCCGATGCCTCCACGCGCCGTCGCCGAGCCACGATCGACCAGGCGCCGCTTCCTGAGCCCCGATCGGTCCACGTGCCGTATCCTAAGCCCCGATCAGTACACGGGCCGTCTCTGAGCGCCGATAAGTTCAAGCGCCGTCTCCTGAGCCCCGATCGTTCCACGCGGCTTCTCCGAGCCCCGATCGATCCACGCGCCATCTCCTGAGCCCCGATCGGTCGACGCGTCGTCTTCTGAGCCTCGATCGATCCACGCGTCGTCTCCTGAGCCCCAACCGCTCCACACGCCGTTACCTGAGCCCCGATCGGTCCACGCATCGTCTCCGAGCACCGATCGGTCCACGCGCCGTTTTCTGAGCACCGTTCGGTCCACGCGTCGTCTTCAAAGCCCCGATGCCTCCACGCGCCATCTCCAAGCCCCGATCGCCCCTCGCGCCGTCTCCTGAGCCCCGCTCGATCCATGCGTCGTCTTCTTAGCCCCGATGCCTCCACGCGCCGTTTTCGAGCCACGATCGGTCCAGGCGCCGCTTCCTGAGCCCCCATCGGTCCACGCGCCGTCTCCTAAGCCCCTATCGGTCCACGCGCCGTCTCCGAGCGCCGATCGGTTCACGCGCCGTCTCCTGAGCCCCGATCGTTCCACGCGCCGTCTCCGAGCCCCGATCCGTCCACGCGCCGTCTCCTGAGCCCGGATCGGTCCACGCGCCGTCGCCGAGCCACGATCGGTCCACGCGCGGCCTCCTGAGCCCCGATCGGTCCACGCGCCGTCGCCGAGCCGCGATCGGTCCACGCGCGGTGTCCTGAGCCCCGGTCGGTTCACGCGCCGTCTCCTGAGCCCCGATCGGTCCACGCGTCGTTCCCTAAGCCCCGATCGATCCACGCGCAGTCTCCAGAGCCGCGATCGGTCCACGCATCCCCTCCTGAGCCCCGGACGGTTCACACGCCGTCTCCGAGCCGCGATCGGTCCACGCATCGTCTCCTAAGCCCCGATCGGTTAACGTGCCGTCTCCGAGTCCCGATCGGTCCCCGCGCCGTCTCCTGAGCCCCAATGCGTCCACGCGCAGTCGCCGAGTCCCGATCGGTCCCCGCGCCGTCTCCTGAGCCCCGATCGTTCCACACGCCGCCTCCTAAGCCCCGATCGGTCCAGGCGTCGTCTCCTAAGCCCCGACCGGTCCACGCGCCGTCTCCTGTGCTCCGATCGTTCCACGCGCCCTCTCCGAGCCCCGAACGGTCCACGCGCCGTCTCCTGAGCCCCGATCGTTCCAAACGCCGCCTCCTAAGCCCCGATCGGTCCAGGCGCCGTCTCCGGAGCCCCGATCGGGCCACGCGTCGTCTCCTAAGCCCCGATTCGTCCACGCGGCGTCTCCGGGCGCCGATTATTTCACGCGCCGTCTCCTGAGACCCGATCGTTCCACGCGCCGTCTCCGAGCCCCGATCGATCCACGCGCCGCCTCCTGAGCCCCGATCGGTCCACGCGCCGTCGCCGAACCCCAATTGGTCCATGCGCAACCGCCTGAGCCCCAGTCGGTCCACGCACTGTGTCCGAGCCCCGATCGGTCCACGCGCCGTCTTCGAGCGCCGATCGGTCCACGCAACGTCTCCTAAGCCCCGATCGGTTCACGCGCGGTCTCCTGAGCCCCAGTCGGTACACGCGCTGTCTCCGAGCCCCGATCGGTCCACGCGCGGCCTCCTAAGCCCCGATCGGTCGACGCGTCGTCTCCTGAGCCCCAGTTGGTCCACGGGCTGTCTCCGAGCCCCGATCGATCCACGCACCGCCTCCTGAGCTCCGATCGGTCGACGCGCCGACTCCTAAGCCCCGATCGGTCCAAGCGCCTTCTGCTAAGCCCCGATCGGTCCAACCGCCTTCTGCTAAGCCCCGATCGGTCCACGCGCCGTCTCCGAGCGCCGATCGGTTCACGCGCCGTCACCTGAGCCCCGATCGTTCCACGCGCCGTCTCCGAGCGCCGATCATTTCACGTGACGTCTCCTGAGCCCTGATCGTTCCACGCGCCGTCTTCGAGCCCCGAGCGTTCCACGCGCCGTCTCCTGAGCCCCGGTCGGTCCACGCGCCGTCTCCTGAGCCCCGATCGGTCCACGCGTCGTCTCCTAAGCCCCGATCGGCCCACGCGTCGTCTGCTAAGCCCCGATCCGTCGACGCGTCGTCTCCTGAGCCACGATCAATTGACGCGTCTTCTCCTGAGCCCGATCGCTCCTCGCGCCGTCTCCTGAGCCCCGATCGGTCCACGCGTCGTGTCCGAGTTCCGATCGGTCCATACGCCGTTTCCTGAAGCCCGATCGGTCCATGCGTCGTCTTCTTAGTCCCGATCATTCCACGCCCCATCTCCGAGCCCCGATCGGTCCACGCGCCGTCTCCTAAGCCCCTATCGGTCCACGCGCCGTCTCCGAGCGCCGATCGGTTCACGCGCCGTCTCCTGAGCCCCGATCGTTCCACACGCCGTCTCCGAGCCCCGATCCGTCCACGCGCCGTCTCCTGAGCCCGGATCGGTCCACGCGTCATCGCCGAATCCCCGATCCGTACACGCGTCGTCTCCGAGCCTCGATCGGTCCACGCGCCGTCGCGGAGCCCCGATCGGTCCAGGCGTGGCCTCCTGAGCCTCGATCGGTCCACGCGCGGCCTCCTGAGCCCCGGTCGGTTCACGCGCTGTCACCGAGCCCCGATCGGTCCACGTGTGGTCTCCGAGCCCCTATCGGTCCACGCGCCGTCGCCGAGCCACGATCGGTCCACGCGCGGCCTCCTGAGCCCCGATCGGTCCACGCGCCGTCGCCGAGCCGCGATCGGTCCACGCACCGCCTCCTGAGCTCCGATCGGTCGACGCGCCGACTCCTAAGCCCCGATCGGTCCAAGCGCCTTCTGCTAAGCCCCGATCGGTCCAACCGCCTTCTGCTAAGCCCCGATCGGTCCACGCGCCGTCTCCGAGCGCCGATCGGTTCACGCGCCGTCACCTGAGCCCCGATCGTTCCACGCGCCGTCTCCGAGCCCCGATCGGTCTACGCGACGTCTCCTAAGCCCCGATCGGTCCACGCGCCTTCTCCTCATCCCCGATCGGTCCGCGCGCCGTCTCGGAGCCCCGATTGGTTCACGCGCCGTCTCCTGAGCCCCGATCGCTCCAAGCGCAGTCGCCGAGCCTCGATCGGTTCACGCGCGGTCTCCTGAGCCCCGGTCGGTCCACGCGCCGTCGCCGAACCCCAATTGGTCCACGCGCAACCTCCTGAGCCCCAGTCGGTACACGCGCTGTCTCCGAGCCCCGATCGGTCCCCGCATAGTCTCCTAAGCCCCGCTCGGTCAACGCGTCGTCTCGGAGCCCCGATCGGTCCAGACGCCGCTTCCTGAGCACCGACCGGTCCACGCGTCGTCTCCTGAGCCCCGATCGGTCGACGGGTCCCCTCCTAAGCCTCGATCGGTCCACGCGCCTTCTCCTGAGCCCCGATCGGTCCACGCGCCGTCTCCGAGCGCCGATCATTTCACGTGACGTCTCCTGAGCCCTGATCGTTCCACGCGCCGTCTTCGAGCCCCGAGCGTTCCACGCGCCGTCTCCTGAGCCCCGGTCGGTCCACGCGCCGTCTCCTGAGCCCCGATCGGTCCACGCGTCGTCTCCTAAGCCCCGATCGGCCCACGCGTCGTCTGCTAAGCCCCGATCCGTCGACGCGTCGTCTCCTGAGCCACGATCAATTGACGCGTCTTCTCCTGAGCCCGATCGCTCCTCGCGCCGTCTCCTGAGCCCCGATCGGTCCACGCGTCGTGTCCGAGTTCCGATCGGTCCATACGCCGTTTCCTGAGGCCCGATCGGTCCATGCGTCGTCTTCTTAGTCCCGATCATTCCACGCCCCATCTCCGAGCCCCGATCGGTCCACGCGCCGTCTCCTAAGCCCCTATCGGTCCACGCGCCGTCTCCGAGCGCCGATCGGTTCACGCGCCGTCTCCTGAGCCCCGATCGTTCCACACGCCGTCTCCGAGCCCCGATCCGTCCACGCGCCGTCTCCTGAGCCCGGATCGGTCCACGCGTCATCGCCGAATCCCCGATCCGTACACGCGTCGTCTCTGAGCCTCGATCGGTCCACGCGCCGTCGCGGAGCCCCGATCGGTCCAGGCGTGGCCTCCTGAGCCTCGATCGGTCCACGCGCGGCCTCCTGAGCCCCGGTCGGTTCACGCGCTGTCACCGAGCCCCGATCGGTCCACGTGTGGTCTCCGAGCCCCTATCGGTCCACGCGCCGTCGCCGAGCCACGATCGGTCCACGCGCGGCCTCCTGAGCCCCGATCGGTCCACGCGCCGTCGCCGAGCCGCGATCGGTCCACGCGCGGTCTCCTGAGCCTCGGTCGGTTCACGCGCCGTCTCCTGAGCCCCGATCGGTCCACGCGTCGTTCCCTAAGCCCCGATCGATCCACGCGCAGTCTCCAGAGCCGCGATCGGTCCACGCATCCCCTCCTGAGCCCCGGACGGTTCACACGCCGTCTCCGAGCCGCGATCGGTCCACGCATCGTCTCCTAAGCCCCGATCGGTTAACGTGCCGTCTCCGAGCCCTGATCGGTCCACGCGCCGTCTCCTAAGCCCCGATCGGTGCACGCGCCGTCTCCGAGCGCCGATCGGTTCACGCGCCGTCTCCTGAGCCCCGATCATTCCACGCGATGTCTCCGAGCCCCGATCGGTTCACGCGCCGTCTCCTAAGCCCCGATCGGTCCACGCGTCGTGTCCGAGCTCCGATCGGTCCATACGCCGTTTCCTGAGGCCCGATCGGTCCATGCGTCGTCTTCTTAGTCCCGATGCTTCCACGCGCCGTCTCCGAGCCACGATCGGTCCAGGCGCCGCTTCCTGAGCCCCGATCGGTCCACGCGCCGTATCCTAAGCCCCGATCGGTCCACGGGCCGTCTCTGAGCGCCGATAAGTTCAAGCGCCGTCTCCGGAGCCCCGATCGTTCCACGCGGCGTCTCCGAGCCCCGATCATTCCACGCCCCGTCTCCGAGCCCCGATCGGTCCACGCGCCGTCTCCTAAGCCCCTATCGGTCCACGCGCCGTCTCCGAGCGCCGATCGGTTCACGCGCCGTCTCCTGAGCCCCGATCGTTCCACACGCCGTCTCCGAGCCCCGATCCGTCCACGCGCCGTCTCCTGAGCCCGGATCGGTCCACGTGTCATCGCCGAATCCCCGATCCGTACACGCGTCGTCTCCGAGCCTCGATCGGTCCACGCGCCGTCGCGGAGCCCCGATCGGTCCAGGCGTGGCCTCCTGAGCCTCGATCGGTCCACGCGCGGCCTCCTGAGCCCCGGTCGGTTCACGCGCCGTCTCCGAGCCCCGATCGATCCACGCGTCGTCTTCGAAGCCCAGATGCCTCCTCGCGCCGTCTCCGAGCCACGATCGGTCCAGGCGCTGCTTCCTGAGCCCCAATCGGTCCACGCATCGTCACCTAAGCCCCGATGGGCCCACGCGCCGTCACCGAGCCATGATCGGTCCACGCGCGGCTCCTAAGCCCCGATCGGTTAACGTGCCGTCTCCGAGCCCCGATCGGTCCCCGCGCCGTCGCCGAGCCGCGATCGGTCCACGCGCGGCCTCCTAAACTCCGATCGGTCCACGCGCCGTCGCCGAACCCCAATTGGTCCACACGAAACCGCCTGAGCCCCAGTCGGTCCACGCGCTGTCTCCGAGCCCCGATTGGTCCACGCGTCGTCTCCGAGCCCCGATCGGTCCACGCGCCGTCTCCGAGCCACGATCGGTCCAGGCGCCGCTTCCTGAGCCCCGATCGGTCCACGCGTCGGCTCCTAAGCCTCGATAGATCCACGCGCGGCCTCCTTAGCCCCGGTCGGTCCACGCGCCGTCTCCGAGCCGCGATCGGTCCACGCATCGTCTCCTAAGCCCCGATCGGTTAACGCGCCGTCTCCCCGCCCCGATCGGTCCACGCGCCGTCTCCTGAGCCCTGATCCGTCCACGCGCGGCGTCGAGCCGCGATCGGTCCACGCGCGGCCTCCTGAGCCCCAATCGGTCCACGCGTCGTCTCCTAAGCCCCGATCCGTCGCAGCGTCGTCCCCTGAGCCCCGATCAATTGACGCGTCTTCTCCTGAGCCCCGATCGCACCTCACGCCGTCTCCTGAGCCCCGCTCGGTCCATGCGTCGTGTTCTTAGCCCCGATGCCTCCACGCGCCGTCTCCGAGACACGATAGGTCCAGGCGCCGCTTCCTGAGCCCCGATCGATCCACGCGCCGTCTCGTAAGCCACAATCGGTCCACGCGCCGTCTCAGAGCGCCGATCATTTCACGCGCTGTCTCCTGAGCCCCGATCGTTCCACGCGCCGTCTCCGAGCCCCGATCGGTCCACGCGGCGTCTCCTAAGCCCCGACCGGTCCACGCGCCGTCTCCTGAGCCCCGTTCGGCCCACGCGCCGTCTCCTGAGCCCCGGTCGGTCCGCGCGCCGTCACCTGAGCCCCGATCGGTCCACGCATCGTCTTCTAAGCCCCGATCGGTCCACGCGTAGTCTCCTAAGCCCCGCTCGGTTAACGCGTCGTTTCCGAGCCCCGATCGGTCCACGCGTTGTCTCCTGAGCCCCAATTAGTCCATGCGCCGTCTCCTAATCCCCGATCCGTCCACGGGCCGTGTCCGAGCTCCGATCCGTCCACGCGCCATCGCCGAGCCCCGATCGGTCCACGCGCCGTCTCCTGAGCCCCGATCGGTTCACACCACTTCTCCTGAGCCCTGATCGATTCACGTGCCATCTCCTAAGCCCTGATCGGTCCATGCGCCTTTTCCTAAGCCCCGATCGGTCCACGCGCCGTCTCCGAGCCTCGATCGGTCCACGCGCCGTCGCCGAACCCCAATTGGTCCACGCGAAACCGCCTGAGCCCCAGTCGGTTCACGCGCTGTCTCCGAGCCCCGATTGGTCCACGCGTCGTCTCCGAGCCCCGATCGGTCCACGCGACGTCGCCGAGTCGTGATCTATCCACGCGCGGCCTCCTGAGACCCGATCGGTCCACGCGCCGTCTTCGAGCCCCGATCGGTCCACGCATGGTCTCCTAAGCCCCAATCGGTTAACGCGCCGTCCCCGAGCCCCGATCAGTCCACGCATGGTCTCCTAAGGCCCAATCGGTTAACGCGCCGTCCCCGAGCCCCGATCGGTCCACGCGCCGTTTCCTGAGCCCCGATACGTCCACGAGCAGTCCCCGAGCCCTGATCGGTCCACGCGCTGTCTCCTGAGCCCCGATAGGTACACGCGTCGTCTTCTAAGCCCCGATCGGTCCACGCGTAGTCTCCTAAGCCCCGCTCGGTTAACGCGTCGTTTCCGTGCCCCGATCGGTCCACGCACTGTCTCCCGATGCCCATGGGTCCACGCGGCGCCTCCGAGGCCCCGATCGATCCACGCGAGGCTCCTAAGCCCCGATCGGTCCACGTGCCGTCTCCTGAGCCCCGATCGTTACACGCGCCGTCTCCGAGCCCCGATCGGTCCACGCGCCGTCTCCGAGCCCCGATCGGTCCACGCACTGTCTCCTGAGCCCCGATAGGTACACGCGTCGTCGCATACACCCCAATCGGTCCACGTGCCGTCTCCGAGCTCCGATGGGTCTACGCGCCGCCTCCTGAGCCCCGATCGATCCACGCATCGGCTGCTGAGCCCCGGTCGGTCCACGCGTCGCCTTCGAGCACCAATCGATCCACGCGCCGTTTCCTGGGCCCCGATCGGTCCACGCGTCGCCACCGGAGCCCCGATCGGTCTACGCGCCGTCTCATGAGCCCCGGTCGCTTCATGCGCCGTCGCCGAGCCTCGATCGGTCCACGCGCGGCCTCCTTAGCCCCGGTCGGTCCACGCGCCGTCTCCGAGCCCCGATCGGTCCACGCATCGTCACCTGAGCCCCGATCAGTTAACGCGCCGTCTCCGAGCCCCGATCAGTCCACGCGCCGTCTCCTGAGCCCCGGTCGGTTCATGCGCCGTCTCCGAGCCCCGATCGATCCACGCGTCGTCTTGTAAGCCCAGATGCCTTCTCGCGCCGTCTCCGGCCCACGATCGGTCCAGGCGCCGCTTCCTGAGCCACGATCGGTCCACGCGCCTTTTCCGAGCCCCGATCGGTGCACGCGCCGTCTCCTGAGCCCCGATCGGACCACGCGTCGTCTCGTGAGCCCCGATCGGTCCACGCGCCGTCTTCTGAGCCCCGATAGGTCCACGCGCCGTCGCCGAACCCCAATTGGTCCACGCGAAACCGCCTGTGCCCCAGTCGGTCCACGCGCTGTCTCCGAGCCCCGATCGGTCCACGTGCCGTCTCCCAGCCCCGATCGGTCCACGCGCCGTCTCCTAATCCCCAATCTGTCCACGACCCGTCTCCGGGCCCCGATCGGTGCAAGCGCCGTCTCCTAAGCCCCGATCGGGCCACGCGCCGTCGCCGAACACCAATTGGTCCACGCGAAACCGCCTGAGCCCCAGTCGGTCCACGCGCTGTCTCCGAGCCCCGATCGGTCCACGCGCCGTCTTCGAGCCCCGATCGGTCCACGCGCAGTCTCCAGAGGCGCGATCGGTCCACGCATCCCCTCCTGAGCCCCGATCGTTCCACGTGCCGCCTCCGAGCCCCGATCACTCCACGCGCCGTCTCCGAGCGCCGATTGGTGCACGCGCCGTCTCCTGAGCACCGATCGTTCCACACGCCGCCTCCTAAGCCCCGATCTGTCCAGGCGTCGTCTCCTAAGCCCCGACCGGTCCACGCGCCGTCTCCTGAGCCCCGTTCGGCCCACGCGCCGTCTCCTGAGCCCCGGTCGGTCCGCGCGCCGTCACCTGAGCCCCGATCGGTCCACGCGTCGTCTTCTAAGCCCCGATCGGTCCACGCGTAGTCTCCTAAGCCCCGCTCGGTTAACGCGTCG
Source organism: Netelia fuscicornis (assembly GCA_946811545.1). Lineage (NCBI taxonomy): Eukaryota > Metazoa > Arthropoda > Insecta > Hymenoptera > Ichneumonidae > Netelia > Netelia fuscicornis. Next base: position 31,401,083 of record OX328012.1, read on the forward strand.
TTTCCGAGCCCCGATCGGTCCACGCGTTGTCTCCTGAGCCCCAATTAGTCCATGCGCCGTCTCCTAATCCCCGATCCGTCCACGGGCCGTGTCCGAGCTCCGATCCGTCCACGCGCCATCGCCGAGCCCCGATCGGTCCACGCGCCGTCTCCTGAGCCCCGATCGGTTCACACCACTTCTCCTGAGCCCTGATCGATTCACGTGCCATCTCCTAAGCCCTGATCGGTCCATGCGCCTTTTCCTAAGCCCCGATCGGTCCACGCGCCGTCTCCGAGCCTCGATCGGTCCACGCGCCGTCGCCGAACCCCAATTGGTCCACGCGAAACCGCCTGAGCCCCAGTCGGTTCACGCGCTGTCTCCGAGCCCCGATTGGTCCACGCGTCGTCTCCGAGCCCCGATCGGTCCACGCGACGTCGCCGAGTCGTGATCTATCCACGCGCGGCCTCCTGAGACCCGATCGGTCCACGCGCCGTCTTCGAGCCCCGATCGGTCCACGCATGGTCTCCTAAGCCCCAATCGGTTAACGCGCCGTCCCCGAGCCCCGATCAGTCCACGCATGGTCTCCTAAGGCCCAATCGGTTAACGCGCCGTCCCCGAGCCCCGATCGGTCCACGCGCCGTTTCCTGAGCCCCGATACGTCCACGAGCAGTCCCCGAGCCCTGATCGGTCCACGCGCTGTCTCCTGAGCCCCGATAGGTACACGCGTCGTCTTCTAAGCCCCGATCGGTCCACGCGTAGTCTCCTAAGCCCCGCTCGGTTAACGCGTCGTTTCCGTGCCCCGATCGGTCCACGCACTGTCTCCCGATGCCCATGGGTCCACGCGGCGCCTCCGAGGCCCCGATCGATCCACGCGAGGCTCCTAAGCCCCGATCGGTCCACGTGCCGTCTCCTGAGCCCCGATCGTTACACGCGCCGTCTCCGAGCCCCGATCGGTCCACGCGCCGTCTCCGAGCCCCGATCGGTCCACGCACTGTCTCCTGAGCCCCGATAGGTACACGCGTCGTCGCATACACCCCAATCGGTCCACGCGTCGTCTCCTAAGCCCCGATCGGTCCACGCGCCGTTTCCGAGCCCCGATCGGTCCACGCGCCGTCTCCGGGCCCCGATCGGTCCACGCACCATCTCCTGCTCTCCAATCGGTCCACGCGCCGCCTCCGGAGCCCCGATCGATCCACGCTAGGCTCCTGAGCCCCGGCCGGTCCGCGCGCCGTCTCCTGAGCCCCGAACGGTCGACGCGTCGTCTCCTGAGCCCCGATCGATCCACGCGCCGTCTCCTAAGCCCCGATCGGTGCACGCGCCGTCTCCGAGCGCCGATCGGTTCGCGCGCCGTCTCCTGAGCCCCGATCATTCCGAGCGATGTCTCCCAGCCCCGATCGGTCCACGAGCCGTTTTCTCAGCACCGTTCGGTGCACGCGTCGTCTTCAAAGCCCCGATGCCTCCACGCGCCGTCTCCGAGCCACGATCGGTCCGTGCGCCGCTTCCAAAGCCCTATCAGTCCAGGCGTCCTCTCCTGATCTCCGATCGGTCCACGCGCCGTCTCCTAAGCCCCGATCGGTGCACGCGACGTCTCCGAGCGCCGATCGGTTCACGCGCCGTCTCCTGAGCCCCGATCATTCCACGCGATGTCTCCGCGCCCCGATCGGTCCACGCGCCGTCTCCTAAGCCCCGATCGGTCCACGCGCCGTCTCCGAGCCACGATCGGTCCAGGCGCCGCTTCCTGAGCCCCGATCGGTCCACGCGTCGGCTCCTACGCCTCGATAGGTCCACGCGCGGCCTCCTTAGCCCCGGTCGGTCCACGCGCCGTCTCCGAGCCGCGATCGGTCCACGCATCGTCACCTGAGCCCCGATCGGTTAACGCACCGTCTCAGAGCGCCGATCATTTCACGCGCCGTCTCCTGAGCCCCGATCGTTCCACGCGCCGCCTCCTGAGCCCCGATCGATCCACGCATCGGCTGCTGAGTCCCGGTCGGTCCACGCGTCGCCTTCGAGCACCGATCGATCGACGCGCCGTTTCCTGGGCCCCGATCGGCCCACGCGTCGCCACCGGAGCCCCGATCGGTCTACGCGCCGTCTCATGAGCCCCGGTCGGTTCATGCGCCGTCGCCGAGCCTCGATCGGTCCACGCGCGGCCTCCTTAGCCCCGGTCGGTCCACGCGCCGTCTCCGAGCCCCGATCGGTCCACGCATCGTCACCTGAGCCCCGATCGGTTAACGCGCCGTCTCCGAGCCCCGATCAGTCCACGCGCCGTCTCCTGAGCCCCGGTCGGTTCATGCGCCGTCTCCGAGCCCCGATCGATCCACGCGTCGTCTTGTAAGCCCAGATGCCTTCTCGCGCCGTCTCCGGCCCACGATCGGTCCAGGCGCCGCTTCCTGAGCCACGATCGGTCCACGCGCCTTCTCCGAGCCCCGATCGGTGCACGCGCCGTCTCCTGAGCCCCGATCGGTCCACGCGTCGTCTCCTGAGCCCCGATCGGCTAACGCGTCGACTCCGAGCCGCGATCGTTCCACGCGGCGTCTCCGGGCGCCGATTATTTCACGCGCCGTCTCCTGAGACCCGATCGTTCCACGCGCCGTCTCCGAGCCCCGATCGATCCACGCGCCGCCTCCTGAGCCCCGATCGGTCCACGCGCCGTCGCCGAACCCCAATTGGTCCATGCGCAACCGCCTGAGCCCCAGTCGGTCCACGCACTGTGTCCGAGCCCCGATCGGTCCACGCGCCGTCTTCGAGCGCCGATCGGTCCACGCAACGTCTCCTAAGCCCCAATCGGTTAACGCGCCGTCTCCTGAGCCCCGATCGTTCTACGCACCGTCTCCGAGCCCCGATCCGTCCACGCGCAGTCGCCGAGCCCCGATCGGTTCACGCGCGGTCTCCTGAGCCCCAGTCGGTACACGCGCTGTCTCCGAGCCCCGATCGGTCCACGCGTCGTCTCCTAAGCCCCGATCGGTCGACGCGTCGTCTCCTGAGCCCCAGTTGGTCCACGGGCTGTCTCCGAGCCCCGATCGATCCACGCACCGCCTCCTGAGCTCCGATCGGTCGACGCGCCGACTCCTAAGCCCCGATCCGTCCAAGCGCCTTCTGCTAAGCCCCGATCGGTCCAACCGCCTTCTGCTAAGCCCCGATCGGTCCACGCGCCGTCTCCGAGCGCCGATCGGTTCACGCGCCGTCACCTGAGCCCCGATCGTTCCACGCGCCGTCTCCGAGCCCCGATCGGTCTACGCGACGTCTCCTAAGCCCCGATCGGTCCACGCGCCTTCTCCTCATCCCCGATCGGTCCACGCGCCGTCTCGGAGCCCCGATTGGTTCACGCGCCGTCTCCTGAGCCCCGATCGCTCCAAGCGCAGTCGCCGAGCCTCGATCGGTTCACGCGCGGTCTCCTGAGCCCCGGTCGGTCCACGCGCCGTCGCCGAACCCCAATTGGTCCACGCGCAACCTCCTGAGCCCCAGTCGGTACACGCGCTGTCTCCGAGCCCCGATCGGTCCCCGCATAGTCTCCTAAGCCCCGCTCGGTCAAAGCGTCGTCTCGGAGCCCCGATCGGTCCAGACGCCGCTTCCTGAGCACCGACCGGTCCACGCGTCGTCTCCTGAGCCCCGATCGGTCGACGGGTCCCCTCCTAAGCCTCGAACGGTCCACGCGCCTTCTCCTGAGCCCCGATCGGTCCACGCGCCGTCTCCGAGCGCCGATCATTTCACGTGACGTCTCCTGAGCCCTGATCGTTCCACGCGCCGTCTTCCAGCCCCGAGCGTTCCACGCGCCGTCTCCTGAGCCCCGGTCGGTCCACGCGCCGTCTCCTGAGCCCCGATCGGTCCACGCGTCGTCTCCTAAGCCCCGATCGGCCCACGCGTCGTCTGCTAAGCCCCGATCCGTCGACGCGTCGTCTCCTGAGCCACGATCAATTGACGCGTCTTCTCCTGAGCCCGATCGCTCCTCGCGCCGTCTCCTGAGCCCCGATCGGTCCACGCGTCGTGTCCGAGCTCCGATCGGTCCATACGCCGTTTCCTGAGGCCCGATCGGTCCATGCGTTGTCTTCTTAGTCCCGATCATTCCACGCCCCGTCTCCGAGCCCCGATCGGTCCACGCGCCGTCTCCTAAGCCCCTATCGGTCCACGCGCCGTCTCCGAGCGCCGATCGGTTCACGCGCCGTCTCCTGAGCCCCGATCGTTCCACACGCCGTCTCCGAGCCCCGATCCGCCCACGCGCCGTCTCCTGAGCCCGGATCGGTCCACGCGTCATCGCCGAATCCCCGATCCGTACACGCGTCGTCTCCGAGCCTCGATCGGTCCACGCGCCGTCGAGGAGCCCCGATCGGTCCAGGCGTGGCCTCCTGAGCCTCGATCGGTCCACGCGCGGCCTCCTGAGCCCCGGTCGGTTCACGCGCCGTCTCCGAGCCCCGATCGATCCACGCGTCGTCTTCGAAGCCCAGATGCCTCCACGCGCCGTCGCCGAGCCCCGATCGGTCCACGCGCGGCCTCCTGAGCCCCGGTCGGTCCACGCGCCGTTTCCGAGCCCCCATCGGTCCACGCGTTGTCTCCTAATCCCCGATCGGTCCACGCGCGGTCTCCGAGCCCCGATCGGTTCACGCATCGTCTCCTAAGCCCCGATCGGTTAACGCGCCGTCTCCGAGCGCCGAGCGGTCCACGCGCCGTCGCCGATCCACGATCGGTCCGTGCGCCGTTTCCAGAGCACTATCAGTCCACGCGTCGTCTCCTGATCTCCGATCGGTCGACGCGCCATCTCCTAAGCCCCGATCGGTCCACGCACCGTCTCCGAGCGCCGATCGGTTCACGCGCCGTCTCCTGAGCCCCGATCATTCCACGCGCTGTCTCCGAGCCCCAATCGGTCCACGCGTTGTCTCCTTAGCCCCGATCGGTCCACGCGCCGTCTCCGAGCGCCGAGCGGTCCACGCGCCGTCGCCGAACCCCAAATGGTCCACGCGCAACCGCCTGAGCCCCGATCGGTCCACGCGTCTTCCCCGAGCACCGATCGGTCCACGCGCCGTCGCCGAGGCATGATCGGTCCACGCGCGGCCTCCTGAGCCCCGATCGGTCCACGCGCCGCCGCCGAGCCGCGATCGTTCCACGCGCGGCCTCCTGAGCCCCGATCGATCCACGCGCCGTCACCGAGCCGCGATCGGTCCACGCGCGACCTCCTGAGCCCCGGTTGGTTCACGCGTCGTCTCCGAGCGCCGATCGGTCCACGCGCCGTCGCCGAGCCATGATCGGTCCACGCGGGGCTCCTGAGCCCCGGTCGGTTCACGCGCCGTCTTCGAGCCCCGATCGATCCACGCATCGTCTTCTAAGCCCAGATGCCTCCTCGCGCCCTCTCCGAGCCCCGATCGGTCCACGCGTCGTCTCCGAGCCCCGATCGGCCCACGCGCCGTCGCCGGGCCGCGAACGGTCCACGCGCGGCCTCCTGAGCCCCGGTTGGTTCAAGCGCCGTATCCGAGCCCCAATCGGTCCACGCAAGGTCTCCTGAGCTCCGATCGGTCCACGCGCCGTCTCCTGATCTCCGATCGGTCCACACGCCATCTCCTAAGCCCCGATCATTCCACGCGCCATCTCCGAGCCCCGATCGGTCCACGCGCCGTCTCATAAGCCCCGATCGGACCACGCGCCTTCTCCTCAGCCCCGATCGGTCCACGCGCCGTCTCCGAGCGCCGATTAGTTCACGCGCCGTCTCCTGAGCCCCGATCGCTCCACGCTCCGTCTCCCAGCCCCGATCGGTCCACGCGCCGTCTCCTGAACCCGGATCGGTCCACGCGCCGTCGCCGAACCCCAATTGGTCCACGCGCCACCGCCTGTGCCCCAGTCGGTCTACGCGCTGTCTCCGAGCCCAGATCGGTCCACGCGCCCTCTCCGAGCGCCGATCGGTTCACGCGCCGTCTCCTGAGCCCCGATCGTTCCACGCACCGTCTCCGAGCTCCGATCGGTCCACGCGTCGTCTCCTAAGCCCCGATCGGTCCAAGCGCCTTCTACTAAGCCCCGATCGGTCCACGCGCCTTCTCCTGAGCCCCGATCGGTCCACGCGCCGTCTCCGAGCGCCGATCATTTCACGTGACGTCTCCTGAGCCCTGATCGTTCCACGCGCCGTCTTCGAGCCCCGATCGGTCCACGCGCCGTCTCCTAAGCCGCGATCCGTCCACGGGCCGTCTCCGAGCTGCTATCGGTAAACGCGCCGTCACCAAGCCCTGATCTGTACACGCGCCGTCACCAAGCCCTGATCTGTACACGCGTCGGCTCCGAGCCCCGATCGGTCCACGCGCCGTCGCCGAGCCTCGATCGGTCCACGCGCAGCCTCCTGAGTCCCGATCGGTTCACGCGCCGGCTCCGAGCCCGATCGGTCCACGCGCCGTATCCACGCCCCAATCGATCCACGCGCCGTCTCCTGAGTCCCGATCGGTCCACGCGCCGTCTCCTGAGCCCCGATCGGTCCACGCGTCGTCTCCTAAGCCCCAATCGGTCCTCGCGCCGTCTCCAAGCCCCGATCCGTCGCCGCGTCGTGTCCTGAGCCCCGATCAATTGACGCGTCTTCTCGTGAGGCCCGATCGCTCCTCGCGCCGTCTCCTGAACCCTGATCATTCCACGCGCCTTCTCCTAAACCACGATCGGTCCACGCGCCGTCTCCGAGCCCCAGTCGGTCCACGCGCTGTCTCCGAGCACCGATCGGTCTACGCGTCGTCTCCGAGCCCCGATCGGTCCACGCGCCGTCTCCGAGCCCCGAACGGTTCACGCACCGTCTCCTGGTCCCAATCGGTCCACGCGGCGCCTCTGGAGCCCCGATCGATCCACGCGAGTCTCCTGAGCCCCAGTCGGTCCGCACGCTGTCTCCTGAGCCCCGATTGTTCGACGCGTCGTCTCCTGAGCCCCGATCGATCCACGCGTCGTCTTCTGAGCCCCGATCGTACCACACGCCGTTTCCTGAGCCCCGATCGCTCCACGCTCCGTCTCCCAGCCCCGATCGGGCCACGCGCCGTCTCCTGAGCCCGGATCGGTCCACGCACCGTCGCCGAACCCCAATTGGTCCACGCGCCATCGCCTGTGCCCCAGTCGGTCCACGCGCCGTCTCCGAGCGCCGATCGGTTCACGCGCCGTCTCCTGAGCCCCGATCGTTCCACGCGCCGTCTCCGAGCTCCGATCGGTCCACGCGCCGTCTCCTAAGCCCCGATCGGTCCAAGCGCCTTCTGCTAAGCCCCGATCGGTCCAAGCGCCTTCTGCTAAGCCCCGATCGGTCCACGCGCCGTCTCCGAGCGCCGATCGGTTCACGCGCCGTCACCTGAGCCCCGATCGTTCCACGCGCCGTCACCTGAGCCCCGATCGTTCCACGCGCCGTCTCCGAGCGCCGATCGGTTCACGCGCCGTCTCCTGAGCTCCGATCGTTCCACGCGCCGTCTCCGAGCCCCTATCCGTCCACGCGCCGTCTCCTGAGCCCGGATCGGTCCACGCGTCATCGCCGAATCCCCGATCCGTACACGCGTCGTCTCCGAGCCCCGATCGGTCCACGCGCCGTCTCCTGAGCCCCGATGCCTCCACGCGCCGTCTCCGAGCCACGATCCGTCCGTGCGCCGCTTCCAGAGCCCTCACGGTCCACGCGTCGTCTCCTGATCTCCGATCGGTCCACAGGCCATCTCCTAAGCCCCGATCATTCCACGCGCCATCTCCGAGCCCCGATTGGTCCACGCGCCGTCTCATAAGCCCCGATCGGACCACGCCCCTTCTCCTGAGCCCCGATCGCTCCACGCTCCGTCTCCCAGCCCCGATCGGTCCACGCGCCGTCTCCTGAGCCCGGATCGGTCCACGCGCCGTCGCCGAACCCCAATTGGTCCACGCGCCACCGCCTGTGCCCCAGTCGGTCCACGCGCTGTCTCCGAGCCCAGATCGGTCCACGCGCCGTCTCCGAGCCCCAATCGGTCCACGCGCCGTCTCCTGAGCCCCGATCGATCGAGGCGTCGTTCCCTAAGCCCCGATCCATCCACGCGCTGTCTCCTAAGTCCCGATCGGTCCAGGCCCCGTCTCCGAGCGCCGATCGGTTCACGCGCCGTCTCCTGAGAACGATCCGTCCACGCGCCGTCTCCTGAGCCCCGATCGGTCGACGCGCCGTCTCGTGAGCCCCGATCGGTCCACGCGCCGTCTCCGAGCCCCGATCGGTCCACGCGCCGTCTCCGAGCCCCGATCGGTCCACGCGCCGTCTCCTGAGCCCCGATCGGTCCACGCGTCGTTCCCGAAGCCCCGATCCATCCACGCGTAGTCTCGCGAGCCCCGATCGGTGCACGCACCGTCTCCTAAGCCCCGATCGGGCCCCGCCCCGTCTCCGAGCACCGATTGGTTCACGCACCGTCTCCTGAGACTCGATCCGTCCACGCGCTGTCTCCTGACCCCCGATCGGTCGACGCATCCTCTGTTAAACCCCAATCGGTCCACGCCCCGTCTCCGAGCGCCGATCGGTTCACGCGCCGTCTCCTGAGTCCCGATCCGTCCACTCACTGTCTCCTGAGCCCCGGTCGGTCCACGCGCCGCCTCCTGCGCTTCGATCGGTCCACGCGCCGTCTCCTGAGCCCCGATCGGTCGACGCGCCGTCTCGTGAGCCCCGATCGGTCCACGCGCCGTCTCCTGAGCCCCGATCGGTCCACGCGTGGTTCCCTAAGCCCCGATCCATCCACGCGCAGTCTCCCGAGCCCCAATCGGTCCACGCGCCGTCTCCTGAGCCCCGATCGGTCCACGCGCCGTCTCCTCAGCCCCGATCGGTCCACGCGCTGTCTCCGAGCACCGATCGGTCTACGCGTCGTCTCCGAGCCCCGATCGGACCACGCGCCGTCTCCGAGCCCCGAACGGTTCGCGCACCGTCTCCTTGTCCCAATCGGTCCACGCGGCGCCTCTGGAGCCCCGATCGATCCACGCGAGTCTCCTGAGCCCCAGTCGGTCCGCGCGCCGTCTCCTGAGCCCCGATTGTTCGACGCGTCGTCTCCTGAGCCCCGATCGATCCACGCGTCATCTCCTGAGCCCCGATCGTACCACACGCCGTTTCCTGAGCCCCGATCGGTCCACGCGTCATCTTCAAAGCCCCGATGCCTCCACGCGCCGTCTCCGAGCCACGATCGGTCCGTGCGCCGCTTCCACAACCCCGATCGGTCCACGCGTAATTTCCTGATCTCCGATCGGTCCACGCGCCGTCTCCTAACCCCCGATCGGTCCACGCGCCGTCTCCGAGCGCCGATCGGTTGACGCGCCATCTCCTGAGCCCCGACCGCGCCACCCGTCGTCTCCGAGCTCCGATCGGTCCAGGTGCCGTTTCCGAGCCCCGATTGGTCCATGCGTCGTCTTCGAAGCCCCGATGCCCCCACGCGCCGTCTCCGAGCGCGGATCGGTGCAGGCGCCGCTTCCTGAGCCCCGATCGGTCCACGCGCGGCCTACTGAGCCCCAATCGGTCCACGCGTCGTCTCCTAAGCCCCGATCGGTCCGTGCGCCGTCTCCGAGCCCCGATCGGTCGACGCACCATCTCATGCTCCCCAATCGGTCCATGCGCCGCCTTCGGAGCCCTGATCGATCCACGCGAATCTCCTGAGCTCCGGTCGGTCCTCGTACCGTCTCCGAGCCCCGATCGGTCCACGCGTTGTCTCCTAGGCCCCGATCGGTCCACGCGCCTTCTCCGAGCCCCGATCGGTTCACGTATCTTCTCCTAAGCCCCGATCGGTTAACGCGCCGTCTCCGAGCCCCGACCGGTCCACGCGCCGTCGCCGAACCCCAATTGGTCCACGCGCAACCGCCTGAGCCCCAGTCGGTTCACGCGCTGTCGCCGAACCCCGATCGGTCCACGCGTCGTCTCCGAGCCCCGATCGGTCCACGCGCCGTCGCCGAGCCATGATCGGTCCACGCGCGGCCTCCTGAGCCCCGATCGGGCCACGCGTGGTCTCCGAGCCCCGATCGGTCCACGCGCCGTCGCCGAGCCATGATCGGTCCACGCGCGGCCTCCTGAGCCCCGATCGGTCCACGCGCCGTCTCCTGAGCCCCGATCGGTCCACGGGCGGCCTCCTGAGCCCCGATTGGTTCACGCGCCGTATCCGAGCCCCAATTGGTCCACGCGCCGACTCCTGAGCCCCGATCGGTCCACGCGCCGTCTCCTGAGCCCCGATCGGTCCACGCGTCGTCTCCTAAGCCCCCATTGGTCCACGTGCCGTCTCCCAGCCCCGATCGGTCCACGCGCCGTCTCCTAATCCCCAATCTGTCCACGACCCGTCTCCGGGCCACGATCGGTGCACGTGCCGTCTCCAAAGCCCCGATCGGTCCACGCGCCGTCGCCGAACCCGAATTGGTCCACGCGAAACCGCCTGAGCCCCAGTCGGTCCCCGCGCTGTCTTCGAGCCCCGATCGTTCCACGCGTCGTCTCCGAGCCCCGATCGGTCCACGCGCCGTCGCCGAGTAATGATCTGTCCACGCGCGGCCTCCTGAGACCCGATAGGTACACGCGTCATCGCCTAAGCCCCGATCGGTCCACGCGCCGTCTCGGAGCCCCGATCGGTCCACGCATTGTCTCCTGATCCCCATGGGTCCACGCGGCGCCTCCGGGGCCCCGATCGATCCACGCGAGGCTCCTAAGCCCCGATCGGTGCACGCGCAACCGCCTGAGCCCCAGTCGGTCGACGCGCTGTCTCCGAGCCCCGATCGGTCCACGCGTCGTCTCCGAGCCCCGATCGGTCCACGCGCCGTCGCCGAGCCACGATCGGTCCACGCGCGGTCTCCTGAGCCCCGATCGGTCGACTCGCCGTCTTCGAGCGCCGATCGGTTAACGCGCCGTCTCCGCGCCCCGATCAGTCCACGCGCTCTCTCCTGAGCCCCGACCGGTCCACGCGTCGTCTCCTAAGCCCCAGTCGGTCCACGCGCCGCCTACGGAGCCCCGATCGATCCACGCGTCGTCTTCTAAACCCCAATCGGTCCACGCGCCGCCTACGGAGCCCCGATCGATCCACGCGAATCTCCTGAGCTCCGGTCGGTCGACGCGCCGTCTCCGGAGCCCCGATCGGTCCACGCGTCGTCTCCTAAGCCCCGATTCGTCGACGCGTCGTCTCCTGAGCCCCGATCAATTGACGCGTCTTCTCCTGAGCCCCGATCGCTTTTCGTGCCGCCTCCTGAGCCCCGATCCGTCGAGGCGTCGTCTCCGGAGCCCCGATCAATTGACGTGTCTTCTCCTGTGCCTCGATCGCTCCTCGCGCCGTCTCCTGAACCCCGCTCGGTCCATGCGTCGTCTTCTTAGCCCGGATGCCTCCACGCGCCGTCTCCGAGCCACGATCGGTCCAGGCGCCGTCTCCGGAGCCCCGATCGGTCCACGCGTCGTCTCCTAAGCCCCGATTCGTCCACGCGGCGTATCCGGGCGCCGATAATTTCACGCGCCGTCTCCTGAGACCCGATCGGTCCACGCGCCGTCGCCGAACCCCAATTGGTCCACGCGCAACCGCCTGAGCCCCAGTCGGTCCAAGCACTGTGTCCGAGCCCCGATCGGTCCACGCGCCGTCTTCGAGCGCCGATCGGTCCACGCAACGTCTCCTAAGCCCCAATCGGTTAACGCGCCGTCTCCTGAGCCCCGATCGTTCTACGCACCGTCTCCGAGCCCCGCTCCGTCCACGCGCAGTCGCCGAGCCCCGATCGGTTCACGCGCGGTCTCCTGAGCCCCAGTCGGTACACGCGCTGTCTCCGATCCCCGATCGGTCCACGCGTCGTCTCCTAAGCCCCGATCGTTCGACGCGTCGTCTCCTAAGCCCCGATCGGTCGACGCGTTGTCTCCTGAGCCCCAGTTGGTCCACGGGCTGTCTCCGAGCCCCGATCGATCCACGCACCGCCTCCTGAGCTCCGATCGGTCGACGCGCCGACTCCTAAGCCCCGATCCGTCCACGCCCCGTCTCCTGAGCCCCGATCGTCCAACGTGCCGTCTCCGAGCACCGATCGGTCCACGCGTCGCCTCCTGAGCTCCGGTCGGTCCACGCGCCGTCTCCTGAGCCCCGATCGGTCCACGCGTCGTCTCCTAAGCCCCGATCGGTCCACGCGTCGTCTCCTAAGCCCCGATCCGTCGACGCGTCGTCTCCCGAGCCACGATCAATTGACGCGTCTTCTCCTGAGCCCGATGGCTCCTCGCGCCGTCTCCTGAGCCCCGATCGGTCCATGCGTCGTCTTCTTAGCCCCGATGCCTCCACGCGCCGTCGCCGAGCCACGATCGACCAGGCGCCGCTTCCTGAGCCCCGATCGGTCCACGTGCCGTATCCTAAGCCCCGATCGGTACACGGGCCGTCTCTGAGCGCCGATAAGTTCAAGCGCCGTCTCCTGAGCCCCGATCGTTCCACGCGGCTTCTCCGAGCCCCGATCCATCCACGCGCCATCTCCTGAGCCCCGATCGGTCGACGCGTCGTCTTCTGAGCCTCGATCGATCCACGCGTCGTCTCCTGAGCCCCAACCGCTCCACACGCCGTTACCTGAGCCCCGATCGGTCCACGCATCGTCTCCGAGCACCGATCGGTCCACGCGCCGTTTTCTGAGCACCGTTCGGTCCACGCGTCGTCTTCAAAGCCCCGATGCCTCCACGCGCCATCTCCAAGCCCCGATCGCCCCTCGCGCCGTCTCCTGAGCCCCGCTCGATCCATGCGTCGTCTTCTTAGCCCCGATGCCTCCACGCGCCGTTTTCGAGCCACGATCGGTCCAGGCGCCGCTTCCTGAGCCCCCATCGGTCCACGCGCCTTCTCCTAAGCCCCTATCGGTCCACGCGCCGTCTCCGAGCGCCGATCGGTTCACGCGCCGTCTCCTGAGCCCCGATCGTTCCACGCGCCGTCTCGGAGCCCCGATCCGTCCACGCGCCGTCTCCTGAGCCCGGATCGGTCCACGCGCCGTCGCCGAGCCACGATCGGTCCACGCGCGGCCTCCTGAGCCCCGATCGGTCCACGCGCCGTCGCCGAGCCGCGATCGGTCCACGCGCGGTGTCCTGAGCCCCGGTCGGTTCACGCGCCGTCTCCTGAGCCCCGATCGGTCCACGCGTCGTTCCCTAAGCCCCGATCGATCCACGCGCAGTCTCCAGAGCCGCGATCGGTCCACGCATCCCCTCCTGAGCCCCGATCGGTCCACGCGCCGTCGCCGAGCCGCGATCGGTCCACGCGCGGTGTCCTGAGCCCCGGTCGGTCCACGCATCGTCTCCTAAGCCCCGATCGGTTAACGTGCCGTCTCCGAGTCCCGATCGGTCCCCGCGCCGTCTCCTGAGCCCCGATGCGTCCACGCGCAGTCGCCGAGTCCCGATCGGTCCCCGCGCCGTCTCCTGAGCCCCGATCGTTCCACACGCCGCCTCCTAAGCCCCGATCGGTCCAGGCGTCGTCTCCTAAGCCCCGACCGGTCCACGCGCCGTCTCCTGTGCTCCGATCGTTCCACGCGCCCTCTCCGAGCCCCGAACGGTCCACGCGCCGTCTCCTGAGCCCCGATCGTTCCAAACGCCGCCTCCTAAGCCCCGATCGGTCCAGGCGCCGTCTCCGGAGCCCCGATCGGGCCACGAGTCGTCTCCTAAGCCCCGATTCGTCCACGCGGCGTCTCCGGGCGCCGATTATTTCACGCGCCGTCTCCTGAGACCCGATCGTTCCACGCGCCGTCTCCGAGCCCCGATCGATCCACGCGCCGCCTCCTGAGCCCCGATCGGTCCACGCGCCGTCGCCGAACCCCAATTGGTCCATGCGCAACCGCCTGAGCCCCAGTCGGTCCACGCACTGTGTCCGAGCCCCGATCGGTCCACGCGCCGTCTTCGAGCGCCGATCGGTCCACGCAACGTCTCCTAAGCCCCAATCGGTTAACGCGCCGTCTCCTGAGCCCCGATCGTTCTACGCACCGTCTCCGAGCCCCGATCCGTCCACGCGCAGTCGCCGAGCCCCGATCGGTTCACGCGCGGTCTCCTGAGCCCCAGTCGGTACACGCGCTGTCTCCGAGCCCCGATCGGTCCACGCGTCGTCTCCTAAGCCCCGATCGGTCGACGCGTCGTCTCCTGAGCCCCAGTTGGTCCACGGGCTGTCTCCGAGCCCCGATCGATCCACGCACCGCCTCCTGAGCTCCGATCGGTCGACGCGCCGACTCCTAAGCCCCGATCGGTCCAAGCGCCTTCTGCTAAGCCCCGATCGGTCCAACCGCCTTCTGCTAAGCCCCGATCGGTCCACGCGCCGTCTCCGAGCGCCGATCGGTTCACGCGCCGTCACCTGAGCCCCGATCGTTCCACGCGCCGTCTCCGAGCCCCGATCGGTCGTCGCGACGTCTCCTAAGCCCCGATCGGTCCACGCGCCTTCTCCTCATCCCCGATCGGTCCACGCGCCGTCTCGGAGCCCCGATTGGTTCACGCGCCGTCTCCTGAGCCCCGATCGCTCCAAGCGCAGTCGCCGAGCCTCGATCGGTTCACGCGCGGTCTCCTGAGCCCCGGTCGGTCCACGCGCCGTCGCCGAACCCCAATTGGTCCACGCGCAACCTCCTGAGCCCCAGTCGGTACACGCGCTGTCTCCGAGCCCCGATCGGTCCCCGCATAGTCTCCTAAGCCCCGCTCGGTCAACGCGTCGTCTTGGAGCCCCGATCGGTCCAGACGCCGCTTCCTGAGCACCGACCGGTCCACGCGTCGTCTCCTGAGCCCCGATCGGTCGACGGGTCCCCTCCTAAGCCTCGAACGGTCCACGCGCCTTCTCCTGAGCCCCGATCGGTCCACGCGCCGTCTCCGAGCGCCGATCATTTCACGTGACGTCTCCTGAGCCCTGATCGTTCCACGCGCCGTCTTCGAGCCCCGAGCGTTCCACGCGCCGTCTCCTGAGCCCCGGTCGGTCCACGCGCCGTCTCCTGAGCCCCGATCGGTCCACGCGTCGTCTCCTAAGCCCCGATCGGCCCACGCGTCGTCTGCTAAGCCCCGATCCGTCGACGCGTCGTCTCCTGAGCCACGATCAATTGACGCGTCTTCTCCTGAGCCCGATCGCTCCTCGCGCCGTCTCCTGAGCCCCGATCGGTCCACGCGTCGTGTTCGAGCTCCGATCGGTCCATACGCCGTTTCCTGAGGCCCGATCGGTCCATGCGTCGTCTTCTTAGTCCCGATCATTCCACGCCCCGTCTCCGAGCCCCGATCGGTCCACGCGCCGTCTCCTAAGCCCCTATCGGTCCACGCGCCGTCTCCGAGCGCCGATCGGATCACGCGCCGTCTCCTGAGCCCCGATCGTTCCACACGCCGTCTCCGAGCCCCGATCCGTCCACGCGCCGTCTCCTGAGCCCGGATCGGTCCACGCGTCATCGCCGAATCCCCGATCCGTACACGCGTCGTCTCCGAGCCTCGATCGGTCCACGCGCCGTCGCGGAGCCCCGATCGGTCCAGGCGTGGCCTCCTGAGCCTCGGTCGGTCCACGCGCGGCCTCCTGAGCCCCGGTCGGTTCACGCGCCGTCTCCGAGCCCCGATCGATCCACGCGTCGTCTTCGAAGCCCAGATGCCTCCACGCGCCGTCGCCGAGCCCCGATCGGTCCACGCGCGGCCTCCTGAGCCCCGGTCGGTCCACGCGCCGTTTCCGAGCCCCCATCGGTCCACGCGTTGTCTCCTAATCCCCGATCGGTCCACGCGCGGTCTCCGAGCCCCGATCGGTTCACGCATCGTCTCCTAAGCCCCGATCGGTTAACGCGCCGTCTCCGAGCGCCGAGCGGTCCACGCGCCGTCGCCGATCCACGATCGGTCCGTGCGCCGTTTCCAGAGCACTATCAGTCCACGCGTCGTCTCCTGATCTCCGATCGGTCGACGCGCCATCTCCTAAGCCCCGATCGGTCCACGCACCGTCTCCTGAGCCCCGATCATTCCACGCGCTGTCTCCGAGCCCCAATCGGTCCACGCGTTGTCTCCTTAGCCCCGATCGGTCCACGCGCCGTCTCCGAGCGCCGAGCGGTCCACGCGCCGTCGCCGAACCCCAAATGGTCCACGCGCAACCGCCTGAGCCCCGATCGGTCCACGCGTCTTCCCCGAGCACCGATCGGTCCACGCGCCGTCGCCGAGGCATGATCGGTCCACGCGCGGCCTCCTGAGCCCCGATCGGTCCACGCGCCGCCGCCGAGCCGCGATCGTTCCACGCGCGGCCTCCTGAGCCCCGATCGATCCACGCGCCGTCACCGAGCCGCGATCGGTCCACGCGCGACCTCCTGAGCCCCGGTTGGTTCACGCGTCGTCTCCGAGCGCCGATCGGTCCACGCGCCGTCGCCGAGCCATGATCGGTCCACGCGGGGCTCCTGAGCCCCGGTCGGTTCACGCGCCGTCTTCGAGCCCCGATCGATCCACGCATCGTCTTCTAAGCCCAGATGCCTCCTCGCGCCCTCTCCGAGCCCCGATCGGTCCACGCGTCGTCTCCGAGCCCCGATCGTTCCACGCGCCGTCTCCGAGCCCCGATCCGTCCACGCGCCGTCTCCTGAGCCCGGATCGGTCCACGCGTCATCGCCGAATCCCCGATTCGTACACGCGTCGTCTCCGAGCCCCGATCGGTCCACGCGCCGTCTCCTGAGCCCCGATGCCTCCACGCGCCGTCTCCGAGCCACGATCCGTCCGTGCGCCGCTTCCAGAGCCCTCACGGTCCACGCGTCGTCTCCTGATCTCCGATCGGTCCACACGCCATCTCCTAAGCCCCGATCATTCCACGCGCCATCTCCGAGCCCCGATCGGTCCACGCGCCGTCTCATAAGCCCCGATCGGACCACGCGCCTTCTCCTCAGCCCCGATCGGTCCACGCGCCGTCTCCGAGCGCCGATTAGTTCACGCGCCGTCTCCTGAGCCCCGATCGGTCCACGCGCCGTCGCCGAGCCACGATCGGTCCACGCGCGGCCTCCTGAGGCCCGATTGGTTCACGCGCCGTATCCGAGCCCCAATCGGTCCACGCGCCGTTTCCTGAGCCCCGATCGGTCCACGCGCGGTCTCCTGAGCCCCGATCGGTCCACGCGCCGTCGCCGAGCCGCGATCGGTCCACACGCGGCCTCCTAAGGCCCGATCGGTCCACGCGCCGTCGCCGAACCCCAATTGGTCCACGCGAAACCGCCTGAGCCCCAGTCGGTCCACGCGCTGTCTCCGAGCCACGATCGGTCCACGCGTCGTCTCCGAGCCCCGATCGGTCCACGCGCCGTCTTCGAGCCCCGGTCGGTTCACGCATGGTTTCCTAAGCCCCAATCGGTTAACGCGCCGTCTCCGAGCCCCGATCGGTCTACGCGCCGTCGCCGAACCCCAATTGGTCCACGCGCAACCGCCTGAGCCCCAGTCGGTTCACGCGCTGTCTCCGAGCCCCGATCGGTCCACGCGTAGTCTCCGAGCCCCGATCGGTCCACGCGCCGTCGCCGAGTCATGATCTGTCCACGCGCGGCCTCCTGAGCCCCGATCGGTCCACGCGCCGTCTCCGAGCCCCGATCGGTCCACGCGCCGTCTCCTGAGCCCCGATCGGTCCACGCGTCGTTCCCGAAGCCCCGATCCATCCACGCGCAGTCTCGCGAGCCCCGATCGGTGCACGCACCGTATCCTAAGCCCCGATCGGTCCACGCCCCGTCTCCGAGCACCGATTGGTTCACGCACCGTCTCCTGAGACTCGATCCGTCCACGCGCTGTCTCCTGAGCCCCGATCGGTCGACGCGTCCTCTGTTAAACCCCAATCGGTCCACGCCCCGTCTCCGAGCGCCGATCGGTTCACGCGCCGTCTCCTGAGTCCCGATCCGTCCACTCACTGTCTCCTGAGCCCCGGACGGTCCACGCGCCGCCTCCTGCGCTCCGATTGGTTCACGCGCCGTCTCCTGAGCCCCGATCGCTCCACGCGCAGTCGCCGAGTCTCGATCGGTCCACGCGCCGTCTCCTAAGCCCCGATCGGTCCAAGCGCCTTCTGCTAAGCCCCGATCGGTCCAAGCGCCTTCTGCTAAGCCCCGATCGGTCCACGCGCCGTCTCCGAGCGCCGATCGGTTCACGCGCCGTCTCCTGAGCTCCGATCGTTCCACGCGCCGTCTCCGAGCCCCTATCCGTCCACGCGCCGTCTCCTGAGCCCGAATCGGTCCACGCGTCATCGCCGAATCCCCGATCCGTACACGCGTCGTCTCCGAGCCCCGATCGGTCCACGCGCCGTCTCCTGAGCCCCGATGCCTCCACGCGCCGTCTCCGAGCCCCGATCGGTCCACGCGCCGCTTCCAGAGCCCTCACGGTCCACGCGTCGTCTCCTGATCTCCGATCGGTCCACACGCCATCTCCTAAGCCCCGATCATTCCACGCGCCATCTCCGAGCCCCGATTGGTCCACGCGCCGTCTCATAAGCCCCGATCGGACCACGCCCCTTCTCCTCAGCCCCGATCGGTCCGCGCGCCGTCTCCGAGCGCCGATTAGTTCACGCGCCGTCTCCTGAGCCCCGATCGCTCCACGCTCCGTCTCCCAGCCCCGATCGGTCCACGCGCCGTCTCCTGAGCCCGGATCGGTCCACGCGCCGTCGCCGAACCCCAATTGGTCCACGCGCCACCGCCTGTGCCCCAGTCGGTCCACGCGCTGTCTCCGAGCCCAGATCGGTCCACGCGCCGTCTCCGAGCCCCAATCGGTCCACGCGCCGTCTCCTGAGCCCCGATCGATCGAGGCGTCGTTCCCTAAGCCCCGATCCATCCACGCGCTGTCTCCTAAGTCCCGATCGGTCCAGGCCCCGTCTCCGAGCGCCGATCGGTTCACGCGCCGTCTCCTGAGAACGATCCGTCCACGCGCCGTCTCCTGAGCCCCGATCGGTCCACGCGTCGTTCCCGAAGCCCCGATCCATCCACGCGTAGTCTCGCGAGCCCCGATCGGTGCACGCACCGTCTCCTAAGCCCCGATCGGTCCCCGCCCCGTCTCCGAGCACCGATTGGTTCACGCACCGTCTCCTGAGACTCGATCCGTCCACGCGCTGTCTCCTGACCCCCGATCGGTCGACGCATCCTCTGTTAAACCCCAATCGGTCCACGCCCCGTCTCCGAGCGCCGATCGGTTCACGCGCCGTCTCCTGAGTCCCGATCCGTCCACTCACTGTCTCCTGAGCCCCGGTCGGTCCACGCGCCGCCTCCTGCGCTTCGATCGGTCCACGCGCCGTCTCCTGAGCCCCGATCGGTCGACGCGCCATCTCGTGAGCCCCGTTCGGTCCACGCGCCGTCTCCTGAGCCCCGATCGGTCCACGCGTCGTTCCCTAAGCCCCGATCCATCCACGCGCAGTCTCCCGAGCCCCAATCGGTCCACGCGCCGTCTCCTGAGCCCCGATCGGTCCACGCGCCGTCTTCGAGCCCCGTTCGGTTCACGCATCGTCTCCTCAGCCCCGATCGGTCCACGCGTCGTCTCCGAGCACCGATCGTTCCACGCGCCATCTCCGAGCCCCGATCGGTCCACGCGCCGTCTCCTGAGCCCCGATCGGTCCACGCGCCGCCTCCTGCGCTCCGATTGGTTCACGCGCCGTCTCCTGAGCCCCGATCGCTCCACGCGCAGTCGCCGAGTCTCGATCGGTCCACGCGCCGTCTCCTAAGCCCCGATCGGTCCAAGCGCCTTCTGCTAAGCCCCGATCGGTCCAAGCGCCTTCTGCTAAGCCCCGATCGGTCCACGCGCCGTCTCCGAGCGCCGATCGGTTCACGCGCCGTCTCCTGAGCTCCGATCGTTCCACGCGCCGTCTCCGAGCCCCTATCCGTCCACGCGCCGTCTCCTGAGCCCGAATCGGTCCACGCGTCATCGCCGAATCCCCGATCCGTACACGCGTCGTCTCCGAGCCCCGATCGGTCCACGCGCCGTCTCCTGAGCCCCGATGCCTCCACGCGCCGTCTCCGAGCCCCGATCGGTCCACGCGCCGCTTCCAGAGCCCTCACGGTCCACGCGTCGTCTCCTGATCTCCGATCGGTCCACACGCCATCTCCTAAGCCCCGATCATTCCACGCGCCATCTCCGAGCCCCGATTGGTCCACGCGCCGTCTCATAAGCCCCGATCGGACCACGCCCCTTCTCCTCAGCCCCGATCGGTCCGCGCGCCGTCTCCGAGCGCCGATTAGTTCACGCGCCGTCTCCTGAGCCCCGATCGCTCCACGCTCCGTCTCCCAGCCCCGATCGGTCCACGCGCCGTCTCCTGAGCCCGGATCGGTCCACGCGCCGTCGCCGAACCCCAATTGGTCCACGCGCCACCGCCTGTGCCCCAGTCGGTCCACGCGCTGTCTCCGAGCCCAGATCGGTCCACGCGCCGTCTCCGAGCCCCAATCGGTCCACGCGCCGTCTCCTGAGCCCCGATCGATCGAGGCGTCGTTCCCTAAGCCCCGATCCATCCACGCGCTGTCTCCTAAGTCCCGATCGGTCCAGGCCCCGTCTCCGAGCGCCGATCGGTTCACGCGCCGTCTCCTGAGAACGATCCGTCCACGCGCCGTCTCCTGAGCCCCGATCGGTCCACGCGTCGTTCCCGAAGCCCCGATCCATCCACGCGTAGTCTCGCGAGCCCCGATCGGTGCACGCACCGTCTCCTAAGCCCCGATCGGTCCCCGCCCCGTCTCCGAGCACCGATTGGTTCACGCACCGTCTCCTGAGACTCGATCCGTCCACGCGCTGTCTCCTGACCCCCGATCGGTCGACGCATCCTCTGTTAAACCCCAATCGGTCCACGCCCCGTCTCCGAGCGCCGATCGGTTCACGCGCCGTCTCCTGAGTCCCGATCCGTCCACTCACTGTCTCCTGAGCCCCGGTCGGTCCACGCGCCGCCTCCTGCGCTTCGATCGGTCCACGCGCCGTCTCCTGAGCCCCGATCGGTCGACGCGCCATCTCGTGAGCCCCGTTCGGTCCACGCGCCGTCTCCTGAGCCCCGATCGGTCCACGCGTCGTTCCCTAAGCCCCGATCCATCCACGCGCAGTCTCCCGAGCCCCAATCGGTCCACGCGCCGTCTCCTGAGCCCCGATCGGTCCACGCGCCGTCTTCGAGCCCCGTTCGGTTCACGCATCGTCTCCTCAGCCCCGATCGGTCCACGCGTCGTCTCCGAGCACCGATCGTTCCACGCGCCATCTCCGAGCCCCGATCGGTCCACGCGCCGTCTCCTGAGCCCCGATCGGTCCACGCGCCGTCTCCTGAGCCCCAATCGGTCCACACGCTGTCTCGTGAGCCCCGATAGGTACACGCGCCGTCTCCGAGCCCCCATCGGTCCACGCGTTGTCTCCTAAACCCCGATCGGTCCACGCGCCGTCTTCGAGCCCCGATCGGTTCACGCATCGTCACCTAAGCCCCGATCGGTTAACGCGCCGTCTCCGAGCGCCGAGTGGTCAACGCGTCGTCGCCGAAGCCCAATTGGTCCACGCGCAACCGCCTGAGTCCCAGTCGGTCCACGCGCCGTCTCGTGCGCCCCGATCGGTCCACGCGCCGTCTCCGAGCCCCGATCGGTCCACGCGCCGTCTCCTGAGCCCCGATCGGTCCACGCGTCGTTCCCGAAGCCCCGATCCATCCACGCGCAGTCTCGCGAGCCCCGATCGGTGCACGCACCGTCTCCTAAGCCCCGATCGGTCCACGCCCCGTCTCCGAGCACCGATTGGTTCACGCACCGTCTCCTGAGACTCGATCCGTCCACGCGCTGTCTCCTGAGCCCCGATCGGTCGACGCGTCCTCTGTTAAACCCCAATCGGTCCACGCCCCGTCTCCGAGCGCCGATCGGTTCACGCGCCGTCTCCTGAGTCCCGATCCGTCCACTCACTGTCTCCTGAGCTCCGGTCGGTCCACGCCCCGCCTCCTGCGCTCTGATCGGTCCACGCGCCGTCTCCTGAGCCCCGATCGGTCGACGCGCCGTCTCGTTAGCCCCGATCGGTCCACGCGCCATCTCCTGAGCCCCGATCGGTCCACGCGTCGTTCCCTAAGCCCCGATACATCCACGCGCAGTCTCCCGAGCCCCAATCGGTCCACGCGCCGTCTCCTAAGCCGCGATCCGTCCACGGGCCGTCTCCGAGCTGCTATCGGTAAACGCGCCGTCACCAAGCCCTGATCTGTGCACGCGTCGTCTCCGAGCCCCGATCGGTCCACGCGCCGTCGCCGAGCCTCGATCGGTCCACGCGCAGCCTCCTGAGCCCCGATCGGTTCACGCGCCGGCTCCGAGCCCGATCGGTCCACGCATCGTCTCCTAAGCCCCGATCGGTTAACGTGCCGTCTCCGAGCCCCGATCGGTCCACGCGCCGTCTCCAAGCCCCGATCCGTCGCCGCGTCGTGTCCTGAGCCCCGATCAATTGACGCGTCTTCTCCTGAGCCCCGATCGCTCCTCGCGCCGTCTCCTGAACCCCGATCGTTCCACGCGCCTTCTCCTAAACCGCGATCGGTCCACGCGCCGTCTCCTAGCCCCAGTCGGTCCACGCGCTGTCTCCGAGCATCGATCGGTCTACGCGTCGTCTCCGAGCCCCGATCGGACCACGCGCCGTCTCCGAGCCCCGAACGGTTCGCGCACCGTCTCCTTGTCCCAATCGGTCCACGCGGCGCCTCTGGAGCCCCGATCGATCCATGCGAGTCTCCTGAGCCCCAGTCGGTCCGCGCGCCGTCTCCTGAGCCCCGATCGGTCCGTGCGCCGCTTCCACAACCCCGATCGGTCCACGCGTAATTTCCTGATCTCCGATCGGTCCACGCGCCGTCTCCTAACCCCCGATCGGTCCACGCGCCGTCTCCGAGCGCCGATCGGTTGACGCGCCATCTCCTGAGCCCCGACCGCGCCACCCGTCGTCTCCGAGCTCCGATCGGTCCAGGTGCCGTTTCCGAGCCCCGATTGGTCCATGCGTCGTCTTCGAAGCCCCGATGCCCCCACGCGCCGTCTCCGAGCGCGGATCGGTGCAGGCGCCGCTTCCTGAGCCCCGATCGGTCCACGCGCGGCCTACTGAGCCCCAATCGGTCCCTCGCGTCGTCTCCTAAGCCCCGATCGGTCCGTGCGCCGTCTCCGAGCCCCGATCGGTCGACGCACCATCTCATGCTCCCCAATCGGTCCATGCGCCGCCTTCGGAGCCCTGATCGATCCACGCGAATCTCCTGAGCTCCGGTCGGTCCTCGTACCGTCTCCGAGCCCCGATCGGTCCACGCGTTGTCTCCTAGGCCCCGATCGGTCCACGCGCCTTCTCCGAGCCCCGATCGGTTCACGTATCGTCTCCTAAGCCCCGATCGGTTAACGCGCCGTCTCCGAGCCCCGACCGGTCCACGCGCCGTCGCCGAACCCCAATTGGTCCACGCGCAACCGCCTGAGCCCCAGTCGGTTCACGCGCTGTCGCCGAACCCCGATCGGTCCACGCGTCGTCTCCGAGCCCCGATCGGTCCACGCGCCGTCGCCGAGCCATGATCGGTCCACGCGCGGCCTCCTGAGCCCCGATCGGTCCACGCGTGGTCTCCGAGCCCCGATCGGTCCACGCGCCGTCGCCGAGCCATGATCGGTCCACGCGCGGCCTCCTGAGCCCCGATCGGTCCACGCGCCGTCTCCTGAGCCCCGATCGGTCCACGGGCGGCCTCCTGAGCCCCGATTGGTTCACGCGCCGTATCCGAGCCCCAATTGATCCACGCGCCGACTCCTGAGCCCCGATCGGTCCACGCGCCGTCTCCTGAGCCCCGATCGGTCCACGCGTCGTCTCCTAAGCCCCCATTGGTCCACGTGCCGTCTCCCAGCCCCGATCGGTCCACGCGCCGTCTCCTAATCCCCAATCTGTCCACGACCCGTCTCCGGGCCCCGATCGGTGCACGTGCCGTCTCCAAAGCCCCGATCGGTCCACGCGCCGTCGCCGAACCCCAATTGGTCCACGCGAAACCGCCTGAGCCCCAGTCGGTCCCCGCGCTGTCTTCGAGCCCCGATCGTTCCACGCGTCGTCTCCGAGCCCCGATCGGTCCACGCGCCGTCGCCGAGTAATGATCTGTCCACGCGCGGCCTCCTGAGACCCGATAGGTACACGCGTCATCGCCTACACCCCGATCGGTCCACGCGTCGTCTCCTAAGCCCCGATCGGTCCACGCGCCGTCTCCGAGCCCCGATCGGTCCACGCACTGTCTCCTGATCCCCATGGGTCCACGCGGCGCCTCCGGGGCCCCGATCGATCCACGCGAGGCTCCTAAGCCCCGATCGGTCCACGCGCAACCGCCTGAGCCCCAGTCGGTCGACGCGCTGTCTCCGAGCCCCGATCGGTCCACGCGTCGTCTCCGAGCCCCGATCGGTCCACGCGCCGTCGCCGAGCCACGATCGGTCCACGCGCGGTCTCCTGAGCCCCGATCGGTCGACTCGCCGTCTTCGAGCGCCGATCGGTTAACGCGCCGTCTCCGCGCCCCGATCAGTCCACGCGCTCTCTCCTGAGCCCCGACCGGTCCACGCGTCGTCTCCTAAGCCCCAGTCGGTCCACGCGCCGCCTACGGAGCCCCGATCGATCCACGCGTCGTCTTCTAAGCCCCAATCGGTCCACGCGCCGCCTACGGAGCCCCGATCGATCCACGCGAATCTCCTGAGCTCCGGTCGGTCGACGCGCCGTCTCCGGAGCCCCGATCGGTCCACGCGTCGTCTCCTAAGCCCCGATTCGTCCACGCGGCGTATCCGGGCGCCGATGATTTCACGCGCCGTCTCCTGAGACCCGATCGGTCCACGCGCCGTCGCCGAACCCCAATTGGTCCACGCGCAACCGCCTGAGCCCCAGTCGGTCCAAGCACTGTGTCCGAGCCCCGATCGGTCCACGCGCCGTCTTCGAGCGCCGATCGGTCCACGCAACGTCTCCTAAGCCCCAATCGGTTAACGCGCCGTCTCCTGAGCCCCGATCGTTCTACGCACCGTCTCCGAGCCCCGCTCCGTCCACGCGCAGTCGCCGAGCCCCGACCGGTCCACGCGTCGTCTCCTAAGCCCCAGTCGGTCCACGCGCCGCCTACGGAGCCCCGATCGATCCACGCGTCGTCTTCTAAGCCCCAATCGGTCCACGCGCCGCCTACGGAGCCCCGATCGATCCACGCGAATCTCCTGAGCTCCGGTCGGTCGACGCGCCGTCTCCGGAGCCCCGATCGGTCCACGCGTCGTCTCCTAAGCCCCGATTCGTCCACGCGGCGTATCCGGGCGCCGATGATTTCACGCGCCGTCTCCTGAGACCCGATCGGTCCACGCGCCGTCGCCGAACCCCAATTGGTCCACGCGCAACCGCCTGAGCCCCAGTCGGTCCAAGCACTGTGTCCGAGCCCCGATCGGTCCACGCGCCGTCTTCGAGCGCCGATCGGTCCACGCAACGTCTCCTAAGCCCCAATCGGTTAACGCGCCGTCTCCTGAGCCCCGATCGTTCTACGCACCGTCTCCGAGCCCCGCTCCGTCCACGCGCAGTCGCCGAGCCCCGATCGGTTCACGCGCGGTCTCCTGAGCCCCAGTCGGTACACGCGCTGTCTCCGATCCCCGATCGGTCCACGCGTCGTCTCCTAAGCCCCGATCGTTCGACGCGTCGTCTCCTAAGCCCCGATCGGTCGACGCGTTGTCTCCTGAGCCCCAGTTGGTCCACGGGCTGTCTCCGAGCCCCGATCGATCCACGCACCGCCTCCTGAGCTCCGATCGGTCGACGCGCCGACTCCTAAGCCCCGATCCGTCCACGCCCCGTCTCCTGAGCCCCGATCGTCCAACGTGCCGTCTCCGAGCACCGATCGGTCCACGCGTCGCCTCCTGAGCTCCGGTCGGTCCACGCGCCGTCTCCTGAGCCCCGATCGGTCCACGCGTCGTCTCCTAAGCCCCGATCGGTCCACGCGTCGTCTCCTAAGCCCCGATCCGTCGACGCGTCGTCTCCCGAGCCACGATCAATTGACGCGTCTTCTCCTGAGCCCGATGGCTCCTCGCGCCGTCTCCTGAGCCCCGATCGGTCCACGCGTCGTGTCCGAGCTCCGATCGGTCCATACGCCGTTTCCTGAGCCCCGATCGGTCCATGCGTCGTCTTCTTAGCCCCGATGCCTCCACGCGCCGTCGCCGAGCCACGATCGACCAGGCGCCGCTTCCTGAGCCCCGATCGGTCCACGTGCCGTATCCTAAGCCCCGATCGGTACACGGGCCGTCTCTGAGCGCCGATAAGTTCAAGCGCCGTCTCCTGAGCCCCGATCGTTCCACGCGGCGTCTCCGAGCCCCGATCGATCCACGCGCCATCTCCTGAGCCCCGATCGGTCGACGCGTCGTCTTCTGAGCCTCGATCGATCCACGCGTCGTCTCCTGAGCCCCAACCGCTCCACACGCCGTTACCTGAGCCCCGATCGGTCCACGCATCGTCTCCGAGCACCGATCGGTCCACGCGCCGTTTTCTGAGCACCGTTCGGTCCACGCGTCGTCTTCAAAGCCCCGATGCCTCCACGCGCCATCTCCAAGCCCCGATCGCCCCTCGCGCCGTCTCCTGAGCCCCGCTCGATCCATGCGTCGTCTTCTTAGCCCCGATGCCTCCACGCGCCGTTTTCGAGCCACGATCGGTCCAGGCGCCGCTTCCTGAGCCCCCATCGGTCCACGCGCCGTCTCCTAAGCCCCTATCGGTCCACGCGCCGTCTCCGAGCGCCGATCGGTTCACGCGCCGTCTCCTGAGCCCCGATCGTTCCACGCGCCGTCTCCGAGCCCCGATCCGTCCACGCGCCGTCTCCTGAGCCCGGATCGGTCCACGCGCCGTCGCCGAGCCACGATCGGTCCACGCGCGGCCTCCTGAGCCCCGATCGGTCCACGCGCCGTCGCCGAGCCGCGATCGGTCCACGCGCGGTGTCCTGAGCCCCGGTCGGTTCACGCGCCGTCTCCTGAGCCCCGATCGGTCCACGCGTCGTTCCCTAAGCCCCGATCGATCCACGCGCAGTCTCCAGAGCCGCGATCGGTCCACGCATCCCCTCCTGAGCCCCGGACGGTTCACACGCCGTCTCCGAGCCGCGATCGGTCCACGCATCGTCTCCTAAGCCCCGATCGGTTAACGTGCCGTCTCCGAGTCCCGATCGGTCCCCGCGCCGTCTCCTGAGCCCCGATGCGTCCACGCGCAGTCGCCGAGTCCCGATCGGTCCCCGCGCCGTCTCCTGAGCCCCGATCGTTCCACACGCCGCCTCCTAAGCCCCGATCGGTCCAGGCGTCGTCTCCTAAGCCCCGACCGGTCCACGCGCCGTCTCCTGTGCTCCGATCGTTCCACGCGCCCTCTCCGAGCCCCGAACGGTCCACGCGCCGTCTCCTGAGCCCCGATCGTTCCAAACGCCGCCTCCTAAGCCCCGATCGGTCCAGGCGCCGTCTCCGGAGCCCCGATCGGGCCACGCGTCGTCTCCTAAGCCCCGATTCGTCCACGCGGCGTCTCCGGGCGCCGATTATTTCACGCGCCGTCTCCTGAGACCCGATCGTTCCACGCGCCGTCTCCGAGCCCCGATCGATCCACGCGCCGCCTCCTGAGCCCCGATCGGTCCACGCGCCGTCGCCGAACCCCAATTGGTCCATGCGCAACCGCCTGAGCCCCAGTCGGTCCACGCACTGTGTCCGAGCCCCGATCGGTCCACGCGCCGTCTTCGAGCGCCGATCGGTCCACGCAACGTCTCCTAAGCCCCAATCGGTTAACGCGCCGTCTCCTGAGCCCCGATCGTTCTACGCACCGTCTCCGAGCCCCGATCCGTCCACGCGCAGTCGCCGAGCCCCGATCGGTTCACGCGCGGTCTCCTGAGCCCCAGTCGGTACACGCGCTGTCTCCGAGCCCCGATCGGTCCACGCGTCGTCTCCTAAGCCCCGATCGGTCGACGCGTCGTCTCCTGAGCCCCAGTTGGTCCACGGGCTGTCTCCGAGCCCCGATCGATCCACGCACCGCCTCCTGAGCTCCGATCGGTCGACGCGCCGACTTCTAAGCCCCGATCGGTCCAAGCGCCTTCTGCTAAGCCCCGATCGGTCCAACCGCCTTCTGCTAAGCCCCGATCGGTCCACGCGCCGTCTCCGAGCGCTGATCGGTTCACGCGCCGTCACCTGAGCCCCGATCGTTCCACGCGCCGTCTCCGAGCCCCGATCGGTCTACGCGACGTCTCCTAAGCCCCGATCGGTCCACGCGCCTTCTCCTCATCCCCGATCGGTCCACGCGCCGTCTCGGAGCCCCGATTGGTTCACGCGCCGTCTCCTGAGCCCCGATCGCTCCAAGCGCAGTCGCCGAGCCTCGATCGGTTCACGCGCGGTCTCCTGAGCCCCGGTCGGTCCACGCGCCGTCGCCGAACCCCAATTGGTCCACGCGCAACCTCCTGAGCCCCAGTCGGTACACGCGCTGTCTCCGAGCCCCGATCGGTCCCCGCATAGTCTCCTAAGCCCCGCTCGGTCAACGCGTCGTCTCGGAGCCCCGATCGGTCCAGACGCCGCTTCCTGAGCACCGACCGGTCCACGCGTCGTCTCCTGAGCCCCGATCGGTCGACGGGTCCCCTCCTAAGCCTCGATCGGTCAACGCGCCTTCTCCTGAGCCCCGATCGGTCCACGCGCCGTCTCCGAGCGCCGATCATTTCACGTGACGTCTCCTGAGCCCTGATCGTTCCACGCGCCGTCTTCGAGCCCCGAGCGTTCCACGCGCCGTCTCCTGAGCCCCGGTCGGTCCACGCGCCGTCTCCTGAGCCCCGATCGGTCCACGCGTCGTCTCCTAAGCCCCGATCGGCCCACGCGGCGTCTGCTAAGCCCCGATCCGTCGACGCGTCGTCTCCTGAGCCACGATCAATTGACGCGTCTTCTCCTGAGCCCGATCGCTCCTCGCGCCGTCTCCTGAGCCCCGATCGGTCCACGCGTCGTGTCCGAGCTCCGATCGGTCCATACGCCGTTTCCTGAGGCCCGATCGGTCCATGCGTCGTCCTCTTAGACCCGATGCTTCCACGCGCCGTCTCCGAGCCACGATCGCTCCAGGCGCCGCTTCCTGAGCCCCGATCGGTCCACGCGCCGTATCCTAAGCCCCGATCGGTCCACGGGCCGTCTCTGAGCGCCGATAAGTTCAAGCGCCGTCTCCGGAGCCCCGATCGTTCCACGCGGCGTCTCCGAGCCCCGATCATTCCACGCCCCGTCTCCGAGCCCCGATCGGTCCACGCGCCGTCTCCTGAGCCCCGATCGGTCCACGCGTCGTCTCCTAAGCCCCGATCGGCCCACGCGGCGTCTGCTAAGCCCCGATCCGTCGACGCGTCGTCTCCTGAGCCACGATCAATTGACGCGTCTTCTCCTGAGCCCGATCGCTCCTCGCGCCGTCTCCTGAGCCCCGATCGGTCCACGCGTCGTGTCCGAGCTCCGATCGGTCCATACGCCGTTTCCTGAGGCCCGATCGGTCCATGCGTCGTCCTCTTAGACCCGATGCTTCCACGCGCCGTCTCCGAGCCACGATCGCTCCAGGCGCCGCTTCCTGAGCCCCGATCGGTCCACGCGCCGTATCCTAAGCCCCGATCGGTCCACGGGCCGTCTCTGAGCGCCGATAAGTTCAAGCGCCGTCTCCGGAGCCCCGATCGTTCCACGCGGCGTCTCCGAGCCCCGATCATTCCACGCCCCGTCTCCGAGCCCCGATCGGTCCACGCGCCGTCTCCTAAGCCCCTATCGGTCCACGCGCCGTCTCCGAGCGCCGATCGGTTCACGCGCCGTCTCCTGAGCCCCGATCGTTCCACACGCCGTCTCCGAGCCCCGATCCGTCCACGCGCCGTCTCCTGAGCCCGGATCGGTCCACGCGTCATCGCCGAATCCCCGAGCCGTACACGCGTCGTCTCCGAGCCTCGATCGGTCCCCGCATAGTCTCCTAAGCCCCGATCGGTCCACGCGCCGTCGCCGAACCCCAATTGGTCCACACGAAACCACCTGAGCCCCAGTCGGTCCACGCGCTGTCTCCGAGCCCCGATCGGTCCACGCGTCGTCTCCGAGCCCCGATCGGTCCACGCGCCGTCTTCGAGCCCCGATCGGTCCACGCATGGTCTCCTAAGCCCCAATCGGTTAACGCGCCGTCTCCGAGCCCCGATCGGTCCAAGCGCCGTCGCCGAACCCCAATTGGTCCACGCGCAACCGCCTGAGCCCCAGTCGGTCCACGCGCTGTCACCGAGCCCCGATCGGTCCACGTGTGGTCTCCGAGCCCCTATCGGTCCACGCGCCGTCGCCGAGCCACGATCGGTCCACGCGCGGCCTCCTGAGCCCCGATCGGTCCACGCGCCGTCGCCGAGCCGCGATCGGTCCACGCGCGGTCTCCAGAGCCGCGATCGGTCCACGCATCCCCTCCTGAGCCCCGGACGGTTCACACGCCGTCTCCGAGCCGCGATCGGTCCACGCATCGTCTCCTAAGCCCCGATCGGTTAACGTGCCGTCTCCGAGCCCTGATCGGTCCACGCGCCGTCTCCTAAGCCCCGATCGGTGCACGCGCCGTCTCCGAGCGCCGATCGGTTCACGCGCCGTCTCCTGAGCCCCGATCATTCCACGCGATGTCTCCGAGCCCCGATCGGTTCACGCGCCGTCTCCTAAGCCCCGATCGGTCCACGCGTCGTGTCCGAGCTCCGATCGGTCCATACGCCGTTTCCTGAGGCCCGATCGGTCCATGCGTCGTCTTCTTAGTCCCGATGCTTCCACGCGCCGTCTCCGAGCCACGATCGGTCCAGGCGCCGCTTCCTGAGCCCCGATCGGTCCACGCGCCGTATCCTAAGCCCCGATCGGTCCACGGGCCGTCTCTGAGCGCCGATAAGTTCAAGCGCCGTCTCCGGAGCCCCGATCGTTCCACGCGGCGTCTCCGAGCCCCGATCATTCCACGCCCCGTCTCCGAGCCCCGATCGGTCCACGCGCCGTCTCCTAAGCCCCTATCGGTCCACGCGCCGTCTCCGAGCGCCGATCGGTTCACGCGCCGTCTCCTGAGCCCCGATCATTCCACGCGATGTCTCCGAGCCCCGATCGGTTCACACGCCGTCTCCTAAGCCCCGATCGGTCCACGCGTCGTGTCCGAGCTCCGATCGGTCCATACGCCGTTTCCTGAGGCCCGATCGGTCCATGCGTCGTCTTCTTAGTCCCGATGCTTCCACGCGCCGTCTCCGAGCCACGATCGGTCCAGGCGCCGCTTCCTGAGCCCCGATCGGTCCACGCGCCGTATCCTAAGCCCCGATCGGTCCACGGGCCGTCTCTGAGCGCCGATAAGTTCAAGCGCCGTCTCCGGAGCCCCGATCGTTCCACGCGGCGTCTCCGAGCCCCGATCATTCCACGCCCCGTCTCCGAGCCCCGATCGGTCCACGCGCCGTCTCCTAAGCCCCTATCGGTCCACGCGCCGTCTCCGAGCGCCGATCGGTTCACGCGCCGTCTCCTGAGCCCCGATCGTTCCACACGCCGTCTCCGAGCCCCGATCCGTCCACGCGCCGTCTCCTGAGCCCGGATCGGTCCACGTGTCATCGCCGAATCCCCGATCCGTACACGCGTCGTCTCCGAGCCTCGATCGGTCCACGCGCCGTCGCGGAGCCCCGATCGGTCCAGGCGTGGCCTCCTGAGCCTCGATCGGTCCACGCGCGGCCTCCTGAGCCCCGGTCGGTTCACGCGCCGTCTCCGAGCCCCGATCGATCCACGCGTCGTCTTCGAAGCCCAGATGCCTCCTCGCGCCGTCTCCGAGCCACGATCGCTCCAGGCGCTGCTTCCTGAGCCCCAATCGGTCCACGCATCGTCACCTAAGCCCCGATGGGCCCACGCGCCGTCACCGAGCCATGATCGGTCCACGCGCGGCTCCTGAGCCCCGATCGGTCCACGCGCCGTCTCCGAGCGCCGATCGGTTCACACGCCGTCACCTGAGCCCCGATCGTCCCACGCGCCGTCTCCGAGCCCCGATCGGTCTACGCGCCGTCTCCTAAGCCCCGATCGGTCCACGCGCCTTCTCTTCATCCCCGATCGGACCACGCGCCGTCTCGGAGCGCCGATTGGTTCACGCGCCGTCTCCTGAGCCCCGATCGCTCCACGCGCAGTCGTCGAGCCTCGATCGGTTCACGCGCGGTCTCCTGAGCCCCGGTCGGTCCACGCGCCGTCGCCGAACCCCAATTGGTCCACGCGCAACCTCCTGAGCCCCAGTCGGTACACGCACTGTCTCCGAGCCCCGATCGGTCCCCGCATAGTCTCCTAAGCCCCGCTCGGTTAACGCGTCGTCTCGGAGCCCCGATCGGTCCAGGCACCGCTTCCTGAGCACCGACCGGTCCACGCATCGTCTCCTAAGCCCCGATCGGTTAACGTGCCGTCTCCGAGCCCCGATCGGTCCCCGCGCCGTCGCCGAGCCGCGATCGGTCCAGGCGCGGCCTCCTAAACTCCGATCGGTCCACGCGCCGTCGCCGAACCCCAATTGGTCCACACGAAACCGCCTGAGCCCCAGTCGGTCCACGCGCTGTCTCCGAGCCCCGATCGGTCCACGCGTCGTCTCCGAGCCCCGATCGGTCCACGCGCCGTCTTCGAGCCCCGATCGGTCCACGCATGGTCTCCTAAGCCCCAATCGGTTAACGCGCCGTCTCCGAGCCCCGATCGGTCCACGCGCCGTCTCCTGAGCCCTGATCCGTCCACGCGCGGCGTCGAGCCGCGATCGGTCCACGCGCGGCCTCCTGAGCCCCAATCGGTCCACGCGTCGTCTCCTAAGCCCCGATCCGTCGCAGCGTCGTCCCCTGAGCCCCGATCAATTGACGCGTCTTCTCCTGAGCCCCGATCGCACCTCACGCCGTCTCCTGAGCCCCGCTCGGTCCATGCGTCGTGTTCTTAGCCCCGATGCCTCCACGCGCCGTCTCCGAGACACGATAGGTCCAGGCGCCGCTTCCTGAGCCCCGATCGATCCACGCGCCGTCTCGTAAGCCACAATCGGTCCACGCGCCGTCTCAGAGCGCCGATCATTTCACGCGCTGTCTCCTGAGCCCCGATCGTTCCACGCGCCGTCTCCGAGCCCCGATCGGTCCACGCGGCGTCTCCTGAGCCCCGATCGGTTCACGCATCGTCTCCTAAGCCCCGATACGTCTACACGCCGTATCCGAGCCCCGATCGCTCCACGCGCCGTCTCCGAGCGCCGATTGGTGCACGCGCCGTCTCCTGAGCACCGATCGTTCCACACGCCGCCTCCTAAGCCCCGATCTGTCCAGGCGTCGTCTCCTAAGCCCCGACCGGTCCACGCGCCGTCTCCTGAGCCCCGTTCGGCCCACGCGCCGTCTCCTGAGCCCCGGTCGGTCCGCGCGCCGTCACCTGAGCCCCGATCGGTCCACGCGTCGTCTTCTAAGCCCCGATCGGTCCACGCGTAGTCTCCTAAGCCCCGCTCGGTTAACGCGTCGTTTCCGAGCCCCGATCGGTCCACGCGTTGTCTCCTGAGCCCCAATTAGTCCATGCGCCGTCTCCTAATCCCCGATCCGTCCACGGGCCGTGTCCGAGCTCCGATCCGTCCACGCGCCATCGCCGAGCCCCGATCGGTCCACGCGCCGTCTCCTGAGCCCCGATCGGTTCACACCACTTCTCCTGAGCCCTGATCGATTCACGTGCCATCTCCAAAGCCCTGATCGGTCCACGCGCCTTTTCCTAAGCCCCGATCGGTCCACGCGCCGTCTCCGAGCCTCGATCGGTCCACGCGCCGTCGCCGAACCCCAATTGGTCCACGCGAAACCGCCTGAGCCCCAGTCGGTTCACGCGCTGTCTCCGAGCCCCGATTGGTCCACGCGTCGTCTCCGAGCCCCGATCGGTCCACGCGACGTCGCCGAGTCGTGATCTATCCACGCGCGGCCTCCTGAGACCCGATCGGTCCACGCGCCGTCTTCGAGCCCCGATCGGTCCACGCATGGTCTCCTAAGCCCCAATCGGTTAACGCGCCGTCCCCGAGCCCCGATCAGTCCACGCATGGTCTCCTAAGGCCCAATCGGTTAACGCGCCGTCCCCGAGCCCCGATCGGTCCACGCGCCGTTTCCTGAGCCCCGATACGTCCACGAGCAGTCCCCGAGCCCTGATCGGTCCACGCGCTGTCTCCTGAGCCCCGATAGGTACACGCGTCGTCTTCTAAGCCCCGATCGGTCCACGCGTAGTCTCCTAAGCCCCGCTCGGTTAACGCGTCGTTTCCGTGCCCCGATCGGTCCACGCACTGTCTCCCGATGCCCATGGGTCCACGCGGCGCCTCCGAGGCCCCGATCGATCCACGCGAGGCTCCTAAGCCCCGATCGGTCCACGTGCCGTCTCCTGAGCCCCGATCGTTACACGCGCCGTCTCCGAGCCCCGATCGGTCCACGCGCCGTCTCCGAGCCCCGATCGGTCCACGCACTGTCTCCTGAGCCCCGATAGGTACACGCGTCGTCGCATACACCCCAATCGGTCCACGCGTCGTCTCCTAAGCCCCGATCGGTCCACGCGCCGTCTCCGAGCCCCGATCGGTCCACGCGCCGTCTCCGGGCCCCGATCGATCCACGCTAGGCTCCTGAGCCCCGGCCGGTCCGCGCGCCGTCTCCTGAGCCCCGAACGGTCGACGCGTCGTCTCCTGAGCCCCGATCGATCCACGCGCCGTCTCCTAAGCCCCGATCGGTGCACGCGCCGTCTCCGAGCGCCGATCGGTTCGCGCGCCGTCTCCTGAGCCCCGATCATTCCGAGCGATGTCTCCCAGCCCCGATCGGTCCACGAGCCGTTTTCTCAGCACCGTTCAGTCCACGCGTCGTCTTCAAAGCCCCGATGCCTCCACGCGCCGTCTCCGAGCCACGATCGGTCCGTGCGCCGCTTCCAAAGCCCTATCAGTCCAGGCGTCCTCTCCTGATCTCCGATCGGTCCACGCGCCGTCTCCTAAGCCCCGATCGGTGCACGCGACGTCTCCGAGCGCCGATCGGTTCACGCGCCGTCTCCTGAGCCCCGATCATTCCACGCGATGTCTCCGCGCCCCGATCGGTCCACGCGCCGTCTCCTAAGCCCCGATCGGTCCACGCGCCGTCTCCGAGCCACGATCGGTCCAGGCGCCGCTTCCTGAGCCCCGATCGGTCCACGCGTCGGCTCCTACGCCTCGATAGGTCCACGCGCGGCCTCCTTAGCCCCGGTCGGTCCACGCGCCGTCTCCGAGCCGCGATCGGTCCACGCATCGTCTCCTAAGCCCCGATCGGTTAACGCGCCGTCTCCCCGCCCCGATCGGTCCACGCGCCGTCTCCTCAGGCCTGATCCGTCCACGCGCGGCGTCGAGCCGCGATCGGTCCACGCGCGGCCTCCAGAGCCGCGATCGGTCCACGCGCGGCCTCCTGAGCCCCAATCGGTCCACGCGTCGTCTCCTAAGCCGCGATCCGTCGCAGCGTCGTCCCCTGAGCCCCGATCAATTGACGCGTCTTCTCCTGAGCCCCGATCGCACCTCACGCCGTCTCCTGAGCCCCGCTCGGTCCATGCGTCGTGTTCTTAGCCCCGATGCTTCCACGCGCCGTCTCCGAGACACGATAGGTCCAGGCGCCCCTTCCTGAGCCCCGATCGATCCACGCGCCGTCTCGTAAGCCACAATCGGTCCACGCACTGTCTCAGAGCGCCGATCATTTCACGCGCCGTCTCCTGAGCCCCGATCGTTCCACGCGCGGCCTCCTGAGCCCCGATCGATCCACGCATCGGCTGCTGAGTCCCGGTCGGTCCACGCGTCGCCTTCGAGCACCGATCGATCGACGCGCCGTTTCCTGGGCCCCGATCGGCCCACGCGTCGCCACCGGAGCCCCGATCGGTCTACGCGCCGTCTCATGAGCCCCGGTCGGTTCATGCGCCGTCGCCGAGCCTCGATCGGTCCACGCGCGGCCTCCTTAGCCCCGGTCGGTCCACGCGCCGTCTCCGAGCCCCGATCGGTCCACGCATCGTCACCTGAACCCCGATCGGTTAACGCGCCGTCTCCTGAGCCCCGATCGCTCCACGGACCGTTTCCTGATCCCCGATCGGTCCACGCGCCGCCTCCTGAGTCCCGATCGGTCAACGCGTCGTGTCCTAACCCCTGATCGGTCCACGTGCCGTCTCCGAGCCCCGATGGGTCCACGTGCCACATCCTGAGCCCCGATCGGACGACGCGACGTCTCCTGAGCCTTGATCGATCCACGCGTCGTCTCCTGAACCCCGATTGCTCCACGGGCAGTTTCCTGAGCCCCGATCGGTCCACGCGTCGTCTACTAAGCCCAGATGCCTCCTCGCGCCGTCTCCGAGCCATGACGGGTCCAGGCGCCGCTTCCTGAGCCCCGGTCGGTCCACGCGTTGTCTCCTAAGCACCGTTCGGCCCACACGCCGTCTCCTAAGCCCCGATCATTCCACGCGCCGTCTCCGAGCCCCGATCGGTCCACGCGCCGTCGCCGAGCGACGATCGGTCCACGCGCGGCCTCCTGAGCCCCGATCGGTCCACGCGCCGTCGCCGAGCCGCGATCGGTCCACGCGCGGTCTCCTGAGCCCCGGTCGGTTCACGTGCCGTCTCCTGAGCCCCGATCGGTGCACGCGTCGTTCCCTAAGCCCCGATCGATCCACGCGCAGTCTCCAGAGCCGCGATCGGTCCACGCATCCCCTCCTGAGCCCCGGACGGTCCACGCGCCGTCGCCGAACCCCGATCGGTCGACTCGCCGTCTTCGAGCGCCGATCGGTTAACGCGCCGTCTCCGCGCCCCGATCAGTCCACGCGCCCTCTCCTGAGCCCCGACCGGTCCACGCGTCGTCTCCTAAGCCCCGATCGGTCCACGCGCCGCCTACGGAGCCCCGATCGATCCACGCGTCGTCTTCTAAGCCCCAATCGGTCCACGCGCCGCCTACGGAGCCCCGATCGATCCACGCGAATCTCCTGAGCTCCGGTCGGTTGATGCGCCGTCTCCGGAGCCTCGATCGGTCCACGCGTCGTCTCCTAAGCCCCGATTCGTCGACGCGTCGTCTCCTGAGCCCCGATCAATTGACGCGTCTTCTCCTGAGCCCTGATCGCTTCTCGTGCCGCCTCCTGAACCCCGATCCGTCGAGGCGTCGTCTCCGGAACCCCGATCAATTGACGTGTCTTCTCCTGTGCCCCGATCGCCCCTCGCGCCGTCTCCTGAACCCCGCTCGGTCCATGCGTCGTCTTCTTAGCCCGGATGCCTCCACGCGCCGTCTCCGAGCCAAGATCGGTCCAGGCGCCGTCTCCGGAGCCCTGATCGTTCCACGCGTCGTCTCCTAAGCCCCGATTCGTCCACGCGGCGTCTCCGGGCGCCGATGATTTTACGCGCCGTCTCCTGAGACCCGATCGTTCTACGCACCGTCTCCGAGCCCCGATCCGTCCACGCGCAGTCGCCGAGCCCCGATCGGTTCACGCGCGGTCTCCTGAGCCCCAGTCGGTACACGCGCTGTCTCCGAGCCCCGATCGGTCCACGCGTCGTCTCCTAAGCCCCGATCGTTCGACGCGTCGTCTCCTAAGCCCCGATCGGTCGACGCGTCGTCTCCTGAGCCCCAGTTGGTCCACGGGCTGTCTCCGAGCCCCGATCGATCCACGCACCGCCTCCTGAGCTCCGATCGGTCGACGCGCCGACTCCTAAGCCCTGATCCGTCCACGCGCCGTCTCCTGAGCCCCGATCGTCCAACGTGCCGTCTCCGAGCACCGATCGGTCCACGCGTCGCCTCCTGAGCCCTGGTCGGTCCACGCGCCGTCTCCTGAGCCCCGGTCGGTCCACGCGTCGTCTCCTAAGCCCCGATCGGTCCACGCGTCGTCTCCTAAGCCCCGATCCGTCGACGCGTCGTCTCCTGAGCCACGATCAATTGACGCGTCTTCTCCTGAGCCCGATCGCTCCTCGCGCCGTCTCCTGAGCCCCGATCGGTCCACGCGTCGTGTCCGAGCTCCGATCGGTCCATACGCCGTTTCCTGAGCCCCGATCGGTCCATGCGTCGTCTTCTTAGCCCCGATGCCTCCACGCGCCGTCTCCGAGCCACCATCGGTCCAGGCGCCGTTTCCTGAGCCCCGATCGGTCCACGCGCCGTATCCTAAGCCCCGATCGGTCCACGGGCCGTCTCTGAGCGCCGATAAGTTCAAGCGCCGTCTCCTGAGCCCCGATGGTTCCACGCGGCGTCTCCGAGCCCCGATCGATCCACGCGCCGTCTCCTGAGTCCCGATCGGTCGGCGAGTCGTCTTCTGAGCCTCGATCGCTCCTCGCGCCGTCTCCTGAGCCCCGATCGTCCAACGTGCCGTCTGCGAGCACCGATCGGTCCACGCGGCGCCTCTGGAGCCCCGATCGATCCACGCGAGTCTCCTGAGCCCCAGTCGGTTCGCGCGCCGTCTCCTGAGCCCCGATTGTTCGACGCGTCGTCTCCTGAGCCCCGATCGATCCACGCGTCGTCTCCTGAGCCCCGATCGTACCACACGCCGTTTCCTGAGCCCCGATCGGTCCACGCGTCGTCTTCAAAGCCCCGATGCCTCCACGCGCCGTCTCCGAGCCACGATCGGTCCGTGCGCCGCTTCCACAACCCCGATCGGTCCACGCGTAATCTCCTGATCTCCGATCGGTCCACGCGCCGTCTCCTAAGCCCCGATCGGTCCACGCGCCGTCTCCGAGCGCCGATCATTTCACGTGACGTCTCCTGAGCCCTGATCGTTCCACGCGCCGTCTTCGAGCCCCGAGCGGTCCACGCGCCGTCTCCTGAGCCCCAATCGATCCACGCGCAGCCTCCTGAGCCCCGATCGGTCCACGCGCCGTCGCCGAGCCGCGATCGTTCTACGCGCCGCTCCGAGCCCCGATCGGTCCACGCGCCGTCGCCGAGCTATAATCGGTCCACGCGCGGCCTCCTGAGCCCCGATCGGTCCACGCGCCGTCGCCGAGCCACGATCGGTCCACGCGCGGCCTCCTGAGGCCCGATTGGTTCACGCGCCGTATCCGAGCCCCAATCGGTCCACGCGCCGTTTCCTGAGCCCCGATCGGTCCACGCGCGGTCTCCTGAGCCCCGATCGGTCCACGCGCCGTCGCCGAGCCGCGATCGGTCCACACGCGGCCTCCTAAGGCCCGATCGGTCCACGCGCCGTCGCCGAACCCCAATTGGTCCACGCGAAACCGCCTGAGCCCCAGTCGGTCCACGCGCTGTCTCCGAGCCCCGATCGGTCCACGCGTCGTCTCCGAGCCCCGATCGGTCCACGCGCCGTCTTCGAGCCCCGGTCGGTTCACGCATGGTTTCCTAAGCCCCAATCGGTTAACGCGCCGTCTCCGAGCCCCGATCGGTCTACGCGCCGTCGCCGAACCCCAATTGGTCCACGCGCAACCGCCTGAGCCCCAGTTGGTCCACGCGCTGTCTCCGAGCCCCGATCGGTCCACGCGTAGTCTCCGAGCCCCGATCGGTCCACGCGCCGTTGCCGAGTCATGATCTGTCCACGCGCGGCCTCCTGAGCCCCGATCGGTCCACGCGCCATCTCCGAGCCCCGATCGGTCCACGCGCCGTCTCCTGAGCCCCGATCGGTCCACGCGTCGTTCCCGATGCCCCGATCCATCCACGCGCAGTCTCGCGAGCCCCGATCGGTGCACGCACCGTCTCCTAAGCCCCGATCGGTCCACGCCCCGTCTCCGAGCACCGATT
The DNA here is from genome assembly GCA_946811545.1 of Netelia fuscicornis. Classification (NCBI taxonomy): domain Eukaryota; kingdom Metazoa; phylum Arthropoda; class Insecta; order Hymenoptera; family Ichneumonidae; genus Netelia; species Netelia fuscicornis. The sequence goes on from OX328012.1 coordinate 31,440,481, forward strand.
GGTTCACGCACCGTCTCCTGAGACTCGATCCGTCCACGCGCTGTCTCCTGAGCCCCGATCGGTCGACGCGTCCTCTGTTAAACCCCAATCGGTCCACGCCCCGTCTCCGAGCGCCGATCGGTTCACGCGCCGTCTCCTGAGTCCCGATCCGTCCACTCACTGTCTCCTGAGCCCCGGACGGTCCACGCGCCGCCTCCTGCGCTCCGATTGGTTCACGCGCCGTCTCCTGAGCCCCGATCGCTCCACGCGCAGTCGCCGAGTCTCGATCGGTCCACGCGCCGTCTCCTAAGCCCCGATCGGTCCAAGCGCCTTCTGCTAAGCCCCGATCGGTCCAAGCGCCTTTTGCTAAGCCCCGATCGGTCCACGCGCCGTCTCCTGAGCCCCGATGCCTCCACGCGCCGTCTCCGAGCCACGATCCGTCCGTGCGCCGCTTCCAGAGCCCTCACGGTCCACGCGTCGTCTCCTGATCTCCGATCGGTCCACACGCCATCTCCTAAGCCCCGATCATTCCACGCGCCATCTCCGAGCCCCGATTGGTCCACGCGCCGTCTCATAAGCCCCGATCGGACCACGCCCCTTCTCCTCAGCCCCGATCGGTCCGCGCGCCGTCTCCGAACGCCGATTAGTTCACGCGCCGTCTCCTGAGCCCCGATCGCTCCACGCTCCGTCTCCCAGCCCCGATCGGTCCACGCGCCGTCTCCTACGTCCCGATCGGTCCAGGCCCCGTCTCCGAGCGCCGATCGGTTCACGCGCCGTCTCCTGAGAACGATCCGTCCACGCGCCGTCTCCTGAGCCCCGATCGGTCGACGCACCGTCTCGTGAGCCCCGATCGGTCCACGCGCCGTCTCCGAGCCCCGATCGGTCCACGCGCCGTCTCCTGAGCCCCGATCGGTCCACGCGTCGTTCCCGAAGCCCCGATCCATCCACGCGTAGTCTCGCGAGCTCCGATCGGTGCACGCACCGTCTCCTAAGCCCCGATCGGTCCCCGCCCCGTCTCCGAGCACCGATTGGTTCACGCACCGTCTCCTGAGACTCGATCCGTCCACGCGCTGTCTCCTGACCCCCGATCGGTCGACGCGCCGCCTCCTGCGCTTCGATCGGTCCACGCGCCGTCTCCTGAGCCCCGATCGGTCGACGCGCCGTCTCGTGAGCCCCGATCGGTCCACGCGCCGTCTCCTGAGCCCCGATCGGTCCACGCGTCGTTCCCTAAGCCCCGATCCATCCACGCGCAGTGTCCCAAGCCCCAATCGGTCCACGCGCCGTCTCCTGAGCCCCGATCGGTCCACGCGCCGTCTCCTCAGCCCCGATCGGTCCACGCGTCGTCTCCGAGCACCGATCGTTCCACGCGCCATCTCCGAGCCCCGATCGGTCCACGCGCCGTCGCCGAGTCATGATCTGTCCACGCGCGGCCTCCTGAGCCCCGATCGGTCCACGCGCCGTCTCCGAGCCCCGATCGGTCCACGCGCCGTCTCCTGAGCCCCGATCGGTCCACGCGTCGTTCCCGATGCCCCGATCCATCCACGCGCAGTCTCGCGAGCCCCGATCGGTGCACGCACCGTCTCCTAAGCCCCGATCGGTCCACGCCCCGTCTCCGAGCACCGATTGGTTCACGCACCGTCTCCTGAGACTCGATCCGTCCACGCGCTGTCTCCTGAGCCCCGATCGGTCGACGCGTCCTCTGTTAAACCCCAATCGGTCCACGCCCCGTCTCCGAGCGCCGATCGGTTCACGCGCCGTCTCCTGAGTCCCGATCCGTCCACTCACTGTCTCCTGAGCCCCGGACGGTCCACGCGCCGCCTCCTGCCCTCCGATTGGTTCACGCGCCGTCTCCTGAGCCCCGATCGCTCCACGCGCAGTCGCCGAGTCTCGATCGGTCCACGCGCCGTCTCCTAAGCCCCGATCGGTCCAAGCGCCTTCTGCTAAGCCCCGATCGGTCCAAGCGCCTTCTGCTAAGCCCCGATCGTTCCACGCGCCGTCTCCGAGCGCCGATCGGTTCACGCGCCGTCTCCTGAGCTCCGATCGTTCCACGCGCCGTCTCCGAGCCCCTATCCGTCCACGCGCCGTCTCCTGAGCCCTGATCGGTCCACGCGTCATCGCCGAATCCCCGATCCGTACACACGTCGTCTCAGAGCCCCGATCGGTCCACGCGCCGTCTCCTGAGCCCCGATGCCTCCACGCGCCGTCTCCGAGCCACGATCCGTCCGTGCGCCGCTTCCAGAGCCCTCACGGTCCACGCGTCGTCTCCTGAACTCCGATCGGACCACGCCCCTTCTCCTCAGCCCCGATCGGTCCGCGCGCCGTCTCCGAGCGCCGATTAGTTCACGCGCCGTCTCCTGAGCCCCGATCGCTCCACGCTCCGTCTCCCAGCCCCGATCGGTCCACGCGCCGTCTCCTAAGTCCCGATCGGTCCAGGCCCCGTCTCCGAGCGCCGATCGGTTCACGCGCCGTCTCCTGAGAACGATCCGTCCACGCGCCGTCTCCCGAGCCCCGATCGGTCGACGCACCGTCTCGTGAGCCCCGATCGGTCCACGCGCCGTCTCCGAGCCCCGATCGGTCCACGCGCCGTCTCCTGAGCCCCGATCAGTCCACGCGTCGTTCCCGAAGCCCCGATCCATCCACGCGTAGTCTCGCGAGCTCCGATCGGTGCACGCACCGTCTCCTAAGCCCCGATCGGTCCCCGCCCCGTCTCCGAGCACCGATTGGTTCACGCACCGTCTCCTGAGACTCGATCCGTCCACGCGCTGTCTCCTGACCCCCGATCGGTCGACGCGCCGCCTCCTGCGCTTCGATCGGTCCACGCGCCGTCTCCTGAGCCCCGATCGGTCGACGCGCCGTCTCGTGAGCCCCGATCGGTCCACGCGCCGTCTCCTGAGCCCCGATCGGTCCACGCGTCGTTCCCTAAGCCCCGATCCATCCACGCGCAGTGTCCCGAGCACCAATCGGTCCACGCGCCGTCTCCTGAGCCCCGATCGGTCCACGCGCCGTCTCCTCAGCCCCGATCGGTCCACGCGTCGTCTCCGAGCACCGATCGTTCCACGCGCCATCTCCGAGCCCCGATCGGTCCACGCGCCGTCTCCTGAGCCCCGATCGGTCCACGCGCCGTCTCCTAACCCCCGATCGGTCCACGCGCCGTCTCCGAGCGCCGATCGGTTGACGCGCCATCTCCTGAGCCCCGACCGCGCCACCCGTCGTCTCCGAGCTCCGATCGGTCCAGGTACCGTTTCCGAGCCCCGATTGGTCCATGCGTCGTCTTCGAAGCCCCGATGCCCCCACGCGCCGTCTCCGAGCGCGGATCGGTGCAGGCGCCGCTTCCTGAGCCCCGATCGGTCCACGCGCGGCCTCCTGAGCCCCAATCGGTCCACGCGTCGTCTCCTAAGCCCCGATCGGTCCGTGCGCCGTCTCCGAGCCCCGATCGGTCGACGCACCATCTCATGCTCCCCAATCGGTCCATGCGCCGCCTCCGGAGCCCTGATCGATCCACGCGAATCTCCTGAGCTCCGGTCGGTCCTCGTACCGTCTCCGAGCCCCGATCGGTCCACGCGTTGTCTCCTAGGCCCCGATCGGTCCACGCGCCTTCTCCGAGCCCCGATCGGTTCACGTATCGTCTCCTAAGCCCCGATCGGTTAACGCGCCGTCTCCGAGCCCCGACCGGTCCACGCGCCGTCGCCGAACCCCAATTGGTCCACGCGCAACCGCCTGAGGCCCAGTCGGTTCACGCGCTGTCGCCGAACCCCGATCGGTCCACGCGTGGTCTCCGAGCCCCGATCGGTCCACGCGCCGTCGCCGAGCCATGATCGGTCCACGCGCGGCCTCCTGAGCCCCGATCGGTCCACGCGCCGTCTCCTGAGCCCCGATCGGTCCACGGGCGGCCTCCTGAGCCCCGATTGGTTCACGCGCCGTATCCGAGCCCCAATTGGTCCACGCGCCGACTCCTGAACCCCGATCGGTCCACGCGCCGTCTCCTGAGCCCCGATCGGTCCACGCGCCGTCTCCTGAGTCCCAATCGGTCCACACGCTGTCTCGTGAGCCCCGATAGGTACACGCGCCGTCTCCGAGCCCCCATCGGTCCACGCGTTGTCTCCTAAACCCCGATCGGTCCACGCGCCGTCTTCGAGCCCCGATCGGTTCACGCATCGTCTCCTAAGCCCCGATCGGTTAACGCGCCGTCTCCGAGCGCCGAGTGGTCAACGCGTCGTCGCCGAACCCCAATTGGTCCACGCGCAACCGCCTGAGTCCCAGTCGGTCCACGCGCCGTCTCGTGAGCCCTGATCGGTCCACGCGCCGTCTCCAAGCCCCGATCGGTCCACGCGCCGTCTCCTGAGCCCCGATCGGTCCACGCGTCGTTCCCGAAGCCCCGATCCATCCACGCGCCGTCTCGCGAGCCCCGATCGGTGCACGCACCGTCTCCTAAGCCCCGATCGGTCCACGCCCCGTCTCCGAGCACCGATTGGTTCACGCACCGTCTCCTGAGACTCGATCCGTCCACGCGCTGTCTCCTGAGCCCCGATCGGTCGACGCGTCCTCTGTTAAACCCCAATCGGTCCACGCCCCGTCTCCGAGCGCCGATCGGTTCACGCGCCGTCTCCTGAGTCCCGATCCGTCCACTCACTGTCTCCTGAGCTCCGGTCGGTCCACGCGCCGCCTCCTGCGCTCTGATCGGTCCACGCGCCGTCTCCTGAGCCCCGATCGTACCACACGCCGTTTCCTGAGCCCCGATCGGTCCACGCGTCATCTTCAAAGCCCCGATGCCTCCACGCGCCGTCTCCGAGCCACGATCGGTCCGTGCGCCGCTTCCACAACCCCGATCGGTCCACGCGTAATTTCCTGATCTCCGATCGGTCCACGAGCCGTCTCCTAACCCCCGATCGGTCCACGCGTGGTCTCCGAGCCCCGATCGGTCCACGCGCCGTCGCCGAGCCATGATCGGTCCACGCGCGGCCTCCTGAGCCCCGATCGGTCCACGCGCCGTCTCCTGAGCCCCGATCGGTCCACGGGCGGCCTCCTGAGCCCCGATTGGTTCACGCGCCGTATCCGAGCCCCAATTGGTCCACGCGCCGACTCCTGAGCCCCGATCGGTCCACGCGCCGTCTCCTGAGCCCCGATCGGTCCACGCGTCGTCTCCTAAGCCCGAATTGGTCCACGTGCCGTCTCCCAGCCCCGATCGGTCCACGCGCCGTCTCCGAATCCCCAATCTGTCCACGACCCGTCTCCGGGCCCCGATCGGTGCACGTGCCGTCTCCAAAGCCCCGATCGGTCCACGCGCCGTCGCCGAACCCCAATTGGTCCACGCGAAACCGCCTGAGCCCCAGTCGGTCCCCGCGCTGTCTTCGAGCCCCGATCGTTCCACGCGTCGTCTCCGAGCCCCGATCGGTCCACGCGCCGTCGCCGAGTAATGATCTGTCCACGCGCGGCCTCCTGAGACCCGATAGGTACACGCGTCATCGCCTACACCCCGATCGGTCCACGCGTCGTCTCCTAAGCCCCGATTGGTCCACGCGCCGTCTCCGAGCCCCGATCGGTCCACGCACTGTCTGCTGATCCCCATGGGTCCACGCGGCGCCTCCGGGGCTCCGATCGATCCACGCGAGGCTCCTAAGCCCCGATCGGTCCACGCGCAACCGCCTGAGCCCCAGTCGGTCGACGCGCTGTCTCCGAGCCCCGATCGGTCCACGCGTCGTCTCCGAGCCCCGATCGGTCCACGCGCCGTCGCCGAGCCACGATCGGTCCACGCGCGGTCTCCTGAGCCCCGATCGGTCGACTCGCCGTCTTCGAGCGCCGATCGGTTAACGCGCCGTCTCCGCGCCCCGATCAGTCCACGCGCTCTCTCCTGAGCCCCGACCGGTCCACGCGTCGTCTCCTAAGCCCCAGTCGGTCCACGCGCCGCCTACGGAGCCCCGATCGATCCACGCGTCGTCTTCTAAGCCCCAATCGGTCCACGCGCCGCCTACGGAGCCCCGATCGATCCACGCGAATCTCCTGAGCTCCGGTCGGTCGACGCGCCGTCTCCGGAGCCCCGATCGGTCCACGCGTCGTCTCCTAAGCCCCGATTCGTCGACGCGTCGTCTCCTGAGCCCCGATCAATTGACGCGTCTTCTCCTGAGCCCCGATCGCTTTTCGTGCCGCCTCCTGAGCCCCGATCCGTCGAGGCGTCGTCTCCGGAGCCCCGATCAATTGACGTGTCTTCTCCTGTGCCTCGATCGCTCCTCGCGCCGTCTCCTGAACCCCGCTCGGTCCATGCGTCGTCTTCTTAGCCCGGATGCCTCCACGCGCCGTCTCCGAGCCACGATCGGTCCAGGCGCCGTCTCCGGAGCCCCGATCGGTCCACGCGCCGTCGCCGAACCCCAATTGGTCCACGCGCAACCGCCTGAGCCCCAGTCGGTCCAAGCACTGTGTCCGAGCCCCGATCGGTCCACGCGCCGTCTTCGAGCGCCGATCGGTCCACGCAACGTCTCCTAAGCCCCAATCGGTTAACGCGCCGTCTCCTGAGCCCCGATCGTTCTACGCACCGTCTCCGAGCCCCGCTCCGTCCACGCGCAGTCGCCGAGCCCCGATCGGTTCACGCGCGGTCTCCTGAGCCCCAGTCGGTACACGCGCTGTCTCCGATCCCCGATCGGTCCACGCGTCGTCTCCTAAGCCCCGATCGTTCGACGCGTCGTCTCCTAAGCCCCGATCGGTCGACGCGTTGTCTCCTGAGCCCCAGTTGGTCCACGGGCTGTCTCCGAGCCCCGATCGATCCACGCACCGCCTCCTGAGCTCCGATCAGTCGACGCGCCGACTCCTAAGCCCCGATCCGTCCACGCCCCGTCTCCTGAGCCCCGATCGTCCAACGTGCCGTCTCCGAGCACCGATCGCTCCACGCGTCGCCTCCTGAGCTCCGGTCGGTCCACGCGCCGTCTCCTGAGCCCCGATCGGTCCACGCGTCGTCTCCTAAGCCCCGATCGGTCCACGCGTCGTCTCCTAAGCCCCGATCCGTCGACGCGTCGTCTCCCGAGCCACGATCAATTGACGCGTCTACTCCTGAGCCCGATGGCTCCTCGCGCCGTCTCCTGAGCCCCGATCGGTCCACGCGTCGTGTCCGAGCTCCGATCGGTCCATACGCCGTTTCCTGAGCCCCGATCGGTCCATGCGTCGTCTTCTTAGCCCCGATGCCTCCACGCGCCGTCGCCGAGCCACGATCGGTCCAGGCGCCGCTTCCTGAGCCCCGATCGGTCCACGTGCCGTATCCTAAGCCCCGATCGGTACACGGGCCGTCTCTGAGCGCCGATAAGTTCAAGCGCCGTCTCCTGAGCCCCGATCGTTCCACGCGGCGTCTCCGAGCCCCGATCGATCCACGCGCCATCTCCTGAGCCCCGATCGGTCGACGCGTCGTCTTCTGAGCCTCGATCGATCCACGCGTCGTCTCCTGAGCCCCAACCGCTCCACACGCCGTTACCTGAGCCCCGATCGGTCCACGCATCGTCTCCGAGCACCGATCGGTCCACGCACCGTTTTCTGAGCACCGTTCGGTCCACGCGTCGTCTTCAAAGCCCCGATGCCTCCACGCGCCATCTCCAAGCCCCGATCGCCCCTCGCGCCGTCTCCTGAGCCCCGCTCGATCCATGCGTCGTCTTCTTAGCCCCAATGCCTCCACGCGCCGTTTTCGAGCCACGATCGGTCCAGGCGCCGCTTCCTGAGCCCCCATCGGTCCACGCGCCGTCTCCTAAGCCCCTATCGGTCCACGCGCCGTCTCCGAGCGCCGATCGGTTCACGCGCCGTCTCCTGAGCCCCGATCGTTCCACGCGCCGTCTCCGAGCCCCGATCCGTCCACGCGCCGTCTCCTGAGCCCGGATCGGTCCACGCGCCGTCGCCAAGCCACGATCGGTCCACGCGCGGCCTCCTGAGCGCCGATCGGTCCACGCGCCGTCGCCGAGCCGCGATCGGTCCACGCGCGGTGTCCTGAGCCCCGGTCGGTTCACGCGCCGTCTCCTGAGCCCCGATCGGTCCACGCGTCGTTCCCTAAGCCCCGATCGATCCACGCGCAGTCTCCAGAGCCGCGATCGGTCCACGCATCCCCTCCTGAGCCCCGGACGGTTCACACGCCGTCTCCGAGCCGCGATCGGTCCACGCATCGTCTCCTAAGCCCCGATCGGTTAACGTGCCGTCTCCGAGTCCCGATCGGTCCCCGCACCGTCTCCTGAGCCCCGATGCGTCCACGCGCAGTCGCCGAGCCCCGATCGGTCCACGCGGGGTCTCCTGAGCCCCGATCGGTCCACGCGCCGTCTCCTAAGCCCCGATCGATCCACGCGCCGTCGCCGAGCGCCGCTCGGTTCACGCGCCGTCTCCTGTGCTCCGATCGTTCCACGCGCCCTCTCCGAGCCCCGATCGGTCCAGGCGCCGTCTCCGGAGCCCCGATCGGGCCACGCGTCGTCTCCTAAGCCCCGATTCGTCCACGCGGCGTCTCCGGGCGCCGATTATTTCACGCGCCGTCTCCTGAGACCCGATCGTTCCACGCGCCGTCTCCGAGCCCCGATCGATCCACGCGCCGCCTCCTGAGCCCCGATCGGTCCACGCGCCGTCGCCTAACCCCAATTGGTCCATGCGCAACCGCCTGAGCCCCAGTCGGTCCACGCACTGTGTCCGAGCCCCGATCGGTCCACGCGCCGTCTTCGAGCGCCGATCGGTCCACGCAACGTCGCCTAAGCCCCAATCGGTTAACGCGCCGTCTCCTGAGCCCCGATCGTTCTACGCACCGTCTCCGAGCCCCGATCCGTCCACGCGCAGTCGCCGAGCCCCGATCGGTTCACGCGCGGTCTCCTGAGCCCCAGTCGGTACACGCGCTGTCTCCGAGCCCCGATCGGTCCACGCGTCGTCTCCTAAGCCCGGATCGGTCGACGCGTCGTCTCCTGAGCCCCAGTTGGTCCACGGGCTGTCTCCGAGCCCCGATCGATCCACGCACCTCCTCCTGAGCTCCGATCGGTCGACGCGCCGACTCCTAAGCCCCGATCGGTCCAAGCGCCTTCTGCTAAGCCCCGATCGGTCCAACCGCCTTCTGCTAAGCCCCGATCGGTCCACGCGCCGTCTCCGAGCGCCGATCAGTTCACGCGCCGTCACCTGAGCCCCGATCGTTCCACGCGCCGTCTCCGAGCCCCGATCGGTCTACGCGACGTCTCCTAAGCCCCGATCGGTCCACGCGCCTTCTCCTCATCCCCGATCGGTCCACGCGCCGTCTCGGAGCCCCGATTGGTTCACGCGCCGTCTCCTGAGCCCCGATCGCTCCAAGCGCAGTCGCCGAGCCTCGATCGGTTCACGCGCGGTCTCCTGAGCCCCGGTCGGTCCACGCGCCGTCGCCGAACCCCAATTGGTCCACGCGCAACCTCCTGAGCCCCAGTCGGTACACGCGCTGTCTCCGAGCCCCGATCGGTCCCCGCATAGTCTCCTAAGCCCCGCTCGGTCAACGCGTCGTCTCGGAGCCCCGATCGGTCCAGACGCCGCTTCCTGAGCACCGACCGGTCCACGCGTCGTCTCCTGAGCCCCGATCGGTCGACGGGTCCCCTCCTAAGCCTCGATCGGTCCACGCGCCTTCTCCTGAGCCCCGATCGGACCACGCGCCGTCTCCGAGCGCCGATCATTTCACGTGACGTCTCCTGAGCCCTGATCGTTCCACGCGCCGTCTTCGAGCCCCGAGCGTTCCACGCGCCGTCTCCTGAGCCCCGGTCGGTCCACGCGCCGTCTCCTGAGCCCCGATCGGTCCACGCGTCGTCTCCTAAGCCCCGATCGGCCCACGCGTCGTCTGCTAAGCCCCGATCCGTCGACGCGTCGTCTCCTGAGCCACGATTAATTGACGCGTCTTCTCCTGAGCCCGATCGCTCCTCGCGCCGTCTCCTGAGCCCCGATCGGTCCACGCGTCGTGTCCGAGCTCCGATCGGTCCATACGCCGTTTCCTGAGGCCCAATCGGTCCATGCGTCGTCTTCTTAGTCCCGATCATTCCACGCCCCGTCTCCGAGCCCCGATCGGTCCACGCGCCGTCTCCTAAGCCCCTATCGGTCCACGCGCCGTCTCCTGAGCCCGGATCGGTCCACGCGTCATCGCCGAATCCCCGATCCGTACACGCGTCGTCTCCGAGCCTCGATCGGTCCACGCGCCGTCGCGGAGCCCCGATCGGTCCAGGCGTGGCCTCCTGAGCCTCGATCGGTCCACGCGCGGCCTCCTGAGCCCCGGTCGGTTCACGCGCCGTCTCCGAGCCCCGATCGATCCACGCGTCGTCTTCGAAGCCCAGATGCCTCCTCGCGCCGTCTCCGAGCCACGATCCGTCCAGGCGCTGCTTCCTGAGCCCCAATCGGTCCACGCATCGTCACTGAAGCCCCGATGGGTCTACGCGCCGTCACCGAGCCATGATCGGTCCTCGCGCGGCTCCTGAGCCCCATCGGTCCACGCGCCGTCTCCGAGCGCCAATCGGTTCACGCGCCGTCTCCTGAGCCCCGATCGTTCCACGCGCCGTCTCCGAGCTCCGATCGGTCCACGCGTCGTCTCCTAAGCCCCGATCGGTCCAACCGCCTTCTGCTAAGCCCCGATCGGTCCACGCGCCGTCTCCGAGCGCCGATCGGTTCACGCGCCGTCACCTGAGCCCCGATCGTTCCACGCGCCGTCTCCGAGCCCCGATCGGTCTACGCGCCGTCTCCTAAGCCCCGATCGGTCCACTCGCCTTCTCCTCATCCCCGATCGGTCCACGCGCCGTCTCGGAGCCCCGATTGGTTCACGCGCCGTCTCCTGAGCCCCGATCGCTCCACGCGCAGTCGCCGAGCCCCGATCGGTTAACGTGCCGTCGCCGAGCCCCGATCGGTCCCCGCGCCGCCGCCGAGCCGCGATCGGTCCACGCGCGGCCTCCTAAGCTCCGATCGGTCCACGCGCCGTCGCCGAATCCCAATTGGTCCACACGAAACCGCCTGAGCCCCAGTCGGTCCACGCGCTGTCTCCGAGCCCCGATCGGTCCACGCGTCGTCTCCGAGCCCCGATCGGTCCACGCGCCGTCTTCGAGCCCCGATCGGTCCACGCATGGTCTCCTAAGCCCCAATCGGTTAACGCGCCGTCTCCGAGCCCCGATCGGTCCAAGCGCCGTCGCCGAACCCCAATTGGTCCACGCGCAACCGCCTGAGCCCCAGTCGGTCCACGCGCTGTCACCGAGCCCCGATCGGTCCACGTGTGGTCTCCGAGCCCCTATCGGTCCACGCGCCGTCGCCGAGCCACGATCGGTCCACGCGCGGCCTCCTGAGCCCCGATCGGTCCACGCGCCGTCGCCGAGCCGCGATCGGTCCACGCGCGGTCTCCTGAGCCTCGGTCGGTTCACGCGCCGTCTCCTGAGCCCCGATCGGTCCACGCGTCGTTCCCTAAGCCCCGATCGATCCACGCGCAGTCTCCAGAGCCGCGATCGGTCCACGCATCCCCTCCTGAGCCCCGGACGGTTCACACGCCGTCTCCGAGCCGCGATCGGTCCACGCATCGTCTCCTAAGCCCCGATCGGTTAACGTGCCGTCTCCGCGCCCTGATCGGTCCACGCGCCGTCTCCTAAGCCCCGATCGGTGCACGCGCCGTCTCCGAGCGCCGATCGGTTCACGCGCCGTCTCCTGAGCCCCGATCATTCCACGCGATGTCTCCGAGCCCCGATCGGTTCACGCGCCGTCTCCTAAGCCCCGATCGGTCCACGCGTCGTGTCCGAGCTCCGATCGGTCCATACGCCGTTTCCTGAGGCCCGATCGGTCCATGCGTCGTCTTCTTAGTCCCGATGCTTCCACGCGCCGTCTCCGAGCCACGATCGGTCCAGGCGCCGCTTCCTGAGCCCCGATCGGTCCACGCGCCGTATCCTAAGCCCCGATCGGTCCACGGGCCGTCTCTGAGCGCCGATAAGTTCAAGCGCCGTCTCCGGAGCCCCGATCGTTCCACGCGGCGTCTCCGAGCCCCGATCATTCCACGCCCCGTCTCCGAGCCCCGATCGGTCCACGCGCCGTCTCCTAAGCTCCTATCGGTCCACGCGCCGTCTCCGAGCGCCGATCGGTTCACGCGCCGTCTCCTGAGCCCCGATCGTTCCACACGCCGTCTCCGAGCCCCGATCCGTCCACGCGCCGTCTCCTGAGCCCGGATCGGTCCACGTGTCATCGCCGAATCCCCGATCCGTACACGCGTCGTCTCCGAGCCTCGATCGGTCCACGCGCCGTCGCGGAGCCCCGATCGGTCCAGGCGTGGCCTCCTGAGCCTCGATCGGTCCACGCGCGGCCTCCTGAGCCCCGGTCGGTTCACGCGCCGTCTCCGAGCCCCGATCGATCCTCGCGTCGTCTTCGAAGCCCAGATGCCTCCTCGCGCCGTCTCCGAGCCACGATCGGTCCAGGCGCTGCTTCCTGAGCCCCAATCGGTCCACGCATCGTCACCTAAGCCCCGATGGGTCCACGCGCCGTCACCGAGCCATGATCGGTTCACGCGCGGCTCCTGAGCCCCATCGGTCCACGCGCCGTCTCCGAGCGCCAATCGGTTCACGCGCCGTCTCCTGAGCCCCGATCGTTCCACGCGCCGTCTCCGAGCTCCGATCGGTCCACGCGTCGTCTCCTAAGCCCCGATCGGTCCAAGCGCCTTCTACTAAGCCCCGATCGGTCCGCGCGCCGTCTCCGAGCGCCGATCGGTTCACGCGCCGTCACCTGAGCCCCGATCGTTCCACGCGCCGTCTCCGAGCCCCGATCGGTCTACGCGCCGTCTCCTAAGCCCCGATCGGTCCGAGCGCCTTCTCTTCATCCCCGATCGGACCACGCGCCGTCTCGGAGCGCCGATTGGTTCACGCGCCGTCTCCTGAGCCCCGATCGCTCCACGCGCAGTCGTCGAGCCTCGATCGGTTCACGCGCGGTCTCCTGAGCCCCGGTCGGTCCACGCGCCGTCGCCGAACCCCAATTGGTCCACGCGCAACCTCCTGAGCCCCAGTCGGTACACGCACTGTCTCCGAGCCCCGATCGGTCCCCGCATAGTCTCCTAAGCCCCGCTCGGTTAACGCGTCGTCTCGGAGCCCCGATCGGTCCAGGCACCGCTTCCTGAGCACCGACCGGTCCACGCATCGTCTCCTAAGCCCCGATCGGTTAACGTGCCGTCTCCGAGCCCCGATCGGTCCCCGCGCTGCCGCCGAGCCGCGATCGGTCCACGCGCGGCCTCCTAAGCTCCGATCGGTCCACGCGCCGTCGCCGAACCCCAATTGGTCCACACGAAACCGCCTGAGCCCCAGTCGGTCCACGCGCTGTCTCCGAGCCCCGATCGGTCCACGCGTCGTCTCCGAGCCCCGATCGGTCCACGCGCCGTCTTCGAGCCCCGATCGGTCCACGCATGGTCTCCTAAGCCCCAATCGGTTAACGCGCCGTCTCCGAGCCCCGATCGGTCCAAGCGCCGTCGCCGAACCCCAATTGGTCCACGCGCAACCGCCTGAGCCCCAGTCGGTCCACGCGCTGTCACCGAGCCCCGATCGGTCCACGTGTGGTCTCCGAGCACCTATCGGTCCACGCGCCGTCGCCGAGCCACGATCGGTCCACGCGCGGCCTCCTGAGCCCCGATCGGTCCACGCGCCGTCGCCGAGCCGCGATCGGTCCACGCGCGGTCTCCTGAGCCTCGGTCGGTTCACGCGCCGTCTCCTGAGCCCCGATCGGTCCACGCGTCGTTCCCTAAGCCCCGATCGATCCACGCGCAGTCTCCAGAGCCGCGATCGGTCCACGCATCCCCTCCTGAGCCCCGGACGGTTCACACGCCGTCTCCGAGCCGCGATCGGTCCACGCATCGTCTCCTAAGCCCCGATCGGTTAACGTGCCGTCTCCGAGCCCTGATCGGTCCACGCGCCGTCTCCTAAGCCCCGATCGGTGCACGCGCCGTCTCCGAGCGCCGATCGGTTCACGCGCCGTCTCCTGAGCCCCGATCATTCCACGCGATGTCTCCGAGCCCCGATCGGTTCACGCGCCGTCTCCTAAGCCCCGATCGGTCCACGCGTCGTGTCCGAGCTCCGATCGGTCCATACGCCGTTTCCTGAGGCCCGATCGGTCCATGCGTCGTCTTCTTAGTCCCGATGCTTCCACGCGCCGTCTCCGAGCCACGATCGGTCCAGGCGCCGCTTCCTGAGCCCCGATCGGTCCACGCGCCGTATCCTAAGCCCCGATCGGTCCACGGGCCGTCTCTGAGCGCCGATAAGTTCAAGCGCCGTCTCCGGAGCCCCGATCGTTCCACGCGGCGTCTCCGAGCCCCGATCATTCCACGCCCCGTCTCCGAGCCCCGATCGGTCCACGCGCCGTCTCCTAAGCCCCTATCGGTCCACGCGCCGTCTCCGAGCGCCGATCGGTTCACGCGCCGTCTCCTGAGCCCCGATCGTTCCACACGCCGTCTCCGAGCCCTGATCCGTCCACGCGCCGTCTCCTGAGCCCGGATCGGTCCACGTGTCATCGCCGAATCCCCGATCCGTACACGCGTCGTCTCCGAGCCCCGATCGGTCCCCGCGCTGCCGCCGAGCCGCGATCGGTCCACGCGCGGCCTCCTAAGCCCCGATCGGTCCAAGCGCCGTCGCCGAACCCCAATTGGTCCACGCGCAACCGCCTGAGCCCCAGTCGGTCCACGCGCTGTCACCGAGCCCCGATCGGTCCACGTGTGGTCTCCGAGCCCCTATCGGTCCACGCGCCGTCGCCGAGCCACGATCGGTCCACGCGCGGCCTCCTGAGCCCCGATCGGTCCACGCGCCGTCGCCGAGCCGCGATCGGTCCACGCGCGGTCTCCTGAGCCTCGGTCGGTTCACGCGCCGTCTCCTGAGCCCCGATCGGTCCACGCGTCGTTCCCTAAGCCCCGATCGATCCACGCGCAGTCTCCAGAGCCGCGATCGGTCCACGCATCCCCTCCTGAGCCCCGGACGGTTCACACGCCGTCTCCGAGCCGCGATCGGTCCACGCATCGTCTCCTAAGCCCCGATCGGTTAACGTGCCGTCTCCGAGCCCTGATCGGTCCACGCGCCGTCTCCTAAGCCCCGATCGGTGCACGCGCCGTCTCCGAGCGCCGATCGGTTCACGCGCCGTCTCCTGAGCCCCGATCATTCCACGCGATGTCTCCGAGCCCCGATCGGTTCACGCGCCGTCTCCTAAGCCCCGATCGGTCCACGCGTCGTGTCCGAGCTCCGATCGGTCCATACGCCGTTTCCTGAGGCCCGATCGGTCCATGCGTCGTCTTCTTAGTCCCGATGCTTCCACGCGCCGTCTCCGAGCCACGATCGGTCCAGGCGCCGCTTCCTGAGCCCCGATCGGTCCACGCGCCGTATCCTAAGCCCCGATCGGTCCACGGGCCGTCTCTGAGCGCCGATAAGTTCAAGCGCCGTCTCCGGAGCCCCGATCGTTCCACGCGGCGTCTCCGAGCCCCGATCATTCCACGCCCCGTCTCCGAGCCCCGATCGGTCCACGCGCCGTCTCCTAAGCCCCTATCGGTCCACGCGCCGTCTCCGAGCGCCGATCGGTTCACGCGCCGTCTCCTGAGCCCCGATCGTTCCACACGCCGTCTCCGAGCCCTGATCCGTCCACGCGCCGTCTCCTGAGCCCGGATCGGTCCACGTGTCATCGCCGAATCCCCGATCCGTACACGCGTCGTCTCCGAGCCTCGATCGGTCCACGCGCCGTCGCGGAGCCCCGATCGGTCCAGGCGTGGCCTCCTGAGCCTCGATCGGTCCACGCGCGGCCTCCTGAGCCCCGATCGTTCCACGCGCCGTCTCCGAGCTCCGATCGGTCCACGCGTCGTCTCCTAAGCCCCGATCGGTCCAAGCGCCTTCTACTAAGCCCCGATCGGTCCACGCGCCGTCTCCGAGCGCCGATCGGTTCACACGCCGTCACCTGAGCCCCGATCGTTCCACGCGCCGTCTCCGAGCCCCGATCGGTCTACGCGCCGTCTCCTAAGCCCCGATCGGTCCACGCGCCTTCTCTTCATCCCCGATCGGACCACGCGCCGTCTCGGAGCGCCGATTGGTTCACGCGCCGTCTCCTGAGCCCCGGTCGGTCCACGCGCCTTCTCTTCATCCCCGATCGGACCACGCGCCGTCTCGGAGCGCCGATTGGTTCACGCGCCGCTTCCTGAGCCCCGATCGGTCCACGCGTCGGCTCCTAAGCCTCGATAGATCCACGCGCGGCCTCCTTAGCCCCGGTCGGTCCACGCGCCGTCTCCGAGCCGCGATCGGTCCACGCATCGTCTCCTAAGCCCCGATCGGTTAACGCGCCGTCTCCCCGCCCCGATCCGTCCACGCGCCGTCTCCTGAGCCCTGATCCGTCCACGCGCGGCGTCGAGCCGCGATCGGTCCACGCGCGGCCTCCTGAGCCCCAATCGGTCCACGCGTCGTCTCCTAAGCCCCGATCCGTCGCAGCGTCGTCCCCTGAGCCCCGATCAATTGACGCGTCTTCTCCTGAGCCCCGATCGCACCTCACGCCGTCTCCTGAGCCCCGCTCGGTCCATGCGTCGTGTTCTTAGCCCCGATGCCTCCACGCGCCGTCTCCGAGACACGATAGGTCCAGGCGCCGCTTCCTGAGCCCCGATCGATCCACGCGCCGTCTCGTAAGCCACAATCGGTCCACGCGCCGTCTCAGAGCGCCGATCATTTCACGCGCTGTCTCCTGAGCCCCGATCGTTCCACGCGCCGTCTCCGAGCCCCGATCGGTCCACGCGGCGTCTCCTGAGCCCCGATCGGTTCACGCATCGTCTCCTAAGCCCCGATACGTCTACACGCCGCATCCGAGCCCCGATCGGTCCGCGTGACGCATTCTAAGCCACGGTCCGTCCACGCGCCGTCTCCGAGCACCGATCGGTCCACGCGCCGTCTCCTGAGCCCCGATCGGTCCACGCGTCGTCTCCTAAGCCCTGATCGGTCCACGTGCCGTCTCCGAGCCCCGATGGGTCTACGCGCCGCCTCCTGAGCCCCGATCGATCCACGCATCGGCTGCTGAGCCCCGGTCGGTCCACGCGTCGCCTTCGAGCACCGATCGATCCACGCGCCGTTTCCTGGGCCCCGATCGGTCCACGCGTCGCCACCGGAGCCCCGATCGGTCTACGCGCCGTCTCATGAGCCCCGGTCGCTTCATGCGCCGTCGCCGAGCCTCGATCGGTCCACGCGCGGCCTCCTTAGCCCCGGTCGGTCCACGCGCCGTCTTCTGAGCCCCGATAGGTCCACGCGCCGTCGCCGAACCCCAATTGGTCCACGCGAAACCGCCTGAGCCCCAGTCGGTCCACGCGCTGTCTCCGAGCCCCGATCGGTCCACGTGCCGTCTCCCAGCCCCGATCGATCCACGCATCGGCTGCTGAGCCCCGGTCGGTCCACGCGTCGCCTTCGAGCACCGATCGATCCACGCGCCGTTTCCTGGGCCCCGATCGGTCCACGCGTCGCCACCGGAGCCCCGATCGGTCTACGCGCCGTCTCATGAGCCCCGGTCGCTTCATGCGCCGTCGCCGAGCCTCGATCGGTCCACGCGCGGCCTCCTTAGCCCCGGTCGGTCCACGCGCCGTCTTCTGAGCCCCGATAGGTCCACGCGCCGTCGCCGAACCCCAATTGGTCCACGCGAAACCGCCTGAGCCCCAGTCGGTCCACGCGCTGTCTCCGAGCCCCGATCGGTCCACGTGCCGTCTCCCAGCCCCGATCGGTCCACGCGCCGTCTCCTAATCCCCAATCTGTCCACGACCCGTCTCCGGGCCCCGATCGGTCCACGCACTGTCTCCTGAGCCCCGATAGGTACACGCGTCGTCGCCTACACCCCAATCGGTCCACGCGTCGTCTCCTAAGCCCCGATCGGTCCACGCGCCGTCTCCGAGCCCCGATCGGTCCACGCGCCGTCTCCGAGCCCCGATCGGTCCACGCACTGTCTCCCGATGCCCATGGGTCCACGCGGCGCCTCCGAGGCCCCGATCGATCCACGCGAGGCTCCTAAGCCCCGATCGGTCCACGTGCCGTCTCCTGAGCCCCGATCGTTACACGCGCCGTCTCCGAGCCCCGATCGGTCCACGCGCCGTGTCCGAGCCCCGATCGGTCCACGCACTGTCTCCTGAGCCCCGATAGGTACACGCGTCGTCGCCTACACCCCAATCGGTCCACGCGTCGTCTCCTAAGCCCTGATCGGTCCACGCGCCGTCTCCGAGCCCCGATCGGTCCACGCACTGTCTCCCGATGCCCATGGGTCCACGCGGCGCCTCCGAGGCCCCGATCGATCCACGCGAGGCTCCTAAGCCCCGATCGGTCCACGCGTCGTCTCCTAAGCCCCGATCGGTCCACGCGCCGTCTCCGAGCCCCGATCGGTCCACGCACTGTCTCCCGATGCCCATGGGTCCACGCGGCGCCTCCGAGGCCCCGATCGGTCCACGCATCGTCACCTGAGCCCCGATCGGTTAACGCGCCGTCTCCGAGCCCCGATCAGTCCACGCGCCGTCTCCTGAGCCCCGGTGGGTTCATGCGCCGTCTCCGAGCCCCGATCGATCCACGCGTCGTCTTGTAAGCCCAGATACCTTCTCGCGCCGTCTCCGGCCCACGATCGGTCCAGGCGCCGCTTCCTGAGCCACGATCGGTCCACGCGCCTCCTCCGAGCCCCGATCGGTGCACGCGCCGTCTCCTGAGCCCCGATCGGTCCACGCGTCGTCTCCTGACCCCCGATCGGTCCACGCGCCGTCTTCTGAGCCCCGATCGGTCCACGCGCCGTCGCCGAACCCCAATCGGTCCACGCGAAACCGCCTGAGCCCCAGTCGGTCCACGCGCTGTCTCCGAGCCCCGATCGATCCACGTGCCGTCTCCCAGCCCCGATCGGTCCACGCGCCGTCGCTGAGTCATGATCTGTTCACGCGCGGCCTCCTGAGACCCGATCGGTCCACGCGCCGTCGCCGAGCCGCGATCGGTTCACGCGCGACCTCCTGAGCCCCGATTGGTTCACGCGCCGTATCCGAGCCCCAATTGGTACACGCGCTGTCTCCGAGCCCTGATCGGTCCACGCGTCGTCTCCGAGCCCCGATCGGTCTACGCGCCGTCGCGAAACCCCAATTGGTCCACGCGCAACCGCCTGAGCCCCAGTCGGTCCACGCACTGTCTCCGAGCCCCGATCGGTCCACGCGCCGTCGCCGAGGCATGATCGGCCCACGCGAGGCTCCTGAGCCCCGGTCGGTCCGCGAGCCGTCTCCTGAGCCCGGATCGGTCCACGCGATGTCTCCCAGCCCCGATCGGTCCACGCGTCGTCTCCTAAGCCCCGATCCGTCGCCGCGTCATCTCCTGAGCCCCGATCAATTGACGCGGCTTCTCCAGAGCCCCGATCGCTCCTCGCGCCGTCTCCTGAGCCCCGCTCGGTCCATGCGTCGTCTTCTTAGCCCCAATGCCTCCACGCGTCGTCTCCTGAGCCCCGGCCGGTCCGCGCGCCGTCTCCTGAGCCCCGAACGGACGACGCGTCGTCTCCTGAGCCCCGATCGATCCACGCGCGGAGCTCCTAAGCCCCGATCGGTGCACGCGCCGTCTCCGAGCGCCGATCGGTTCGCGCGCCGTCTCCTGAGCCCCGATCATTCCACGCGATGTCTCCCAGCCCCGATCGGTCCACGAGCCGTTTTCTCAGCACCGTTCGGTCCACGCGTCGTCTTCAAAGCCCCGATGCCTCCATGCGCCGTCTCCGAGCCACGATCGGTCCGTGCGCCGCTTCCAAAGCCCTATCAGTCCAGGCGTCCTCTCCTGATCTCCGATCGGTCCACGCGCCGTCTCCGAGCCCCGATCGGTCCACGCGTCGTCTCCGAGCACCGTTCGGTCCACGCGCCGTTTCCTGAGCCCCGATCGGTCCATCCGTCGTCTTTTAAGCCCCGATACCTCCACGCGCCGTCTCCGAGCCACGATCGGTCCAGGCGCCGCTTCCTGAGCCCCGATCGGTCCACGCGTCGGCTCCTAAGCCTCGATAGGTCCACGCGCGGCCTCCTTAGCCCCGGTCGGTCCACGCGCCGTCTCCAAGCCGCGATCGGTCCACGCATCGTCTCCTAAGCCCCGATCGGTTAACGCGCCGTCTCCACGCCCCGATCGGTCCACGCGCCGTCTCCTGAGCATTGATCCGTCCACGCGCGGCGTCGAGCCGCGATCGGTCCACGCGCGGCGTCGAGCCGCGATCGGTCCACGCGCGGCCTCCTGAGCCGCGGTCGGTTCACGCGCCGTCTCCGAGCCCCGATCGATCCACGCGTCGTCTTCTAAGCCCAGATGCCTCCTCGCGCCGTCTCCGAGCCACGATCGGTTCAGGCGCCGCTTCGTGAGCCCCGATCGGTCCACGCTCCGTCACCAAGCCCCGATGGGTCCACGCGCGGTCTCCTGAGCCCCGGTCGGTCCACGCGCCGTCGCCGAACCCCAATTCGTCCACGGGCAACCTCCTGAGACTCAGTCGGTCCACGCGCCGTCTCCTGAGCCCCGATCGGTCCACGTATCGTCTCCTACGCCCCGATCTGTCCAGGCGTCGTGTCCTAAGCCCCGACCGGTCCACGCGCCGGCTCCTGAGCCCCGTTCGGCCCACGCGCCGTCTCCTAAGCCCCGATCTGTCCATGGGCCGTCTCCGAGCCGCGATCGGTAAACGCGCCGTCACCAAGCCCCGATCCGTACACGCGTCGTCTCCGAGCCCCGATGGGTCCACGCGCCGTCGCCGAGCCTCGATCGGTCCACGCGCAGCCTCCTAAGCCCCGGTCGGTTCACGCGCTATCTCCGAGCCGCGATCGGTCCACGCGCGGCCTCCTTAGCCCCGGTCGGTCCACGCGCCGTCACCGAGCCATGATCGGTCCACGCGCGGCTCCTGAGCCCCATCGGTCCACACGCCGTCGCCGAGCCGGGATCGGTCCACGCGCGGGCTCCTGAGTTCCGGTTGGTTCACGCGCCGTATCCGAGCCCCAATCGCTCCACGCGCCGGCTCCTGAGCCCCGATCGGTCCACGCGCCGTCTCCTGAGCCCCCATCGCTCCACGCACCGTTTTTTGAGCACCGTTTGGTCCACGAGTCGTCTTCAAAGCCCCGATGCCTCCACGCGCCGTCTCCGAGCCACGATCCGTCCGTGCGCCGCTTACAGAGCCCTCACGGTCCACGCGTCGTCTCCTAAGCCCCGATCATTCCACGCGCCATCTCCGAGCCCCGATCGGTCCACGCGCCGTCTCATAAGCCCCGATCGGACCACGCGCCTTCTTCTCAGCCCCGATCGGTCCACGCGCCGTCTCCGAGCGCCGATTAGTTCACGCGCCGTCTCCTGAGCCCCGATCGCTCCACGCTCCGTCTCCCAGCCCCGATCGGTCCGCGCGCCGTCTCCTGAGCCCGGATCGGTCCACGCGCCGTCGCCGAACCCCAATTGGTCCACGCGCCACCGCCTGTGCCCCAGTCGGTCCACGCGCTGTCTCCGAGCCCAGATCGGTCCACGCGCCGTCTCCGAGCGCCGATCGGTCCACGCGCCGTCTCCTGAGCTCCGAACGGTCCACACCCCTTGTCCTGAGCCCCGATCGGCCGCCGCGTCGTCTCCTAAGCCCCGACCGGTTCACGCGCCGTCTCCTGTGCACCGATCGAATCTCGTGCCGTCTCCTAAGCCCCAATCGGTCCACACGTCGTCTCCTAAGCCCCAATCGGTCCACGCGTCGTTTCCTAAGCCCCGATCCGTCGCCGCGTCGTCTCCTGAGCCCCGATCAATTGACGCGTCTTCTCCAGAGCCCCGATCGCTCCTCGCGCCGTCTCCTGAGCCCCGCTCGGTCCATGCGTCGTCTTCTTAGCCCCGATGCCTCCACGCGTCGTCTCCTAAGCCCCGATCGGTCTACGCGCCGTCTCCGGGCCCCGATCGGTCCACGCACCATCTCCTGCTCTCCAATCGGTCCACGCGCCGCCTCCGGAGCCCCGATCGATCCACGCTAGGCTCCTGAGCCCCGGCCGGTCCGCGCGCCGTCTCCTGAGCCCCGATCGGTGCACGCGCCGTCTCCGAGCGCCGATCGGTTCACGCGCCGTCTCCTGAGCCCCGATCATTCCACGCGATGTCTCCGAGCCCCGATCGGTCCACGAGCCGTTTTCTGAGCACCGTTCGGTCCACGCGTCGTCTTCAAAGCCCCGATGCCTCCACGCGCCGTCTCCGAGCCACGATCGGTCCGTGCGCCGCTTCCAAAGCCCTATCAGTCCAGGCGTCCTCTCCTGATCTCCGATCGATCCACGCGCCGTCTCCTAAGCCCCGATCGGTGCACGCGCCGTCTCCGAGCGCCGATCGGTGCACGCGCCGTCTCCTAAGCCCCGATGGGGCCACGCGCCGTCGCCGAACACCAATTGGTCCACGCGAAACCGCCTGAGCCCCAGTCGGTCCACGCGCTGTCTCCGAGCCCCGATCGGTCCACGCGCCGTCGCCGAGTCATGATCTGTCCACGCGCGGCCTCCTGAGACCCGATCGGTTCACGCGCCGTATCCGAGCCCCAATCGGTCCACGCGCTGTCTCCGAGCCCTGATCGGTCCACGCGTCGTCTCCGAGCCCCGATCGGTCTACGCGCCGTCGCCGAGCCATGATCGGTCCACGCGCGGCCTCCTGAGCCCCGATCGGTCCACGCGCCGTCGCCGAGCCGCAATCGGTTCTCGCGCGGCCTCCTGAGCCCCGGTCGGTCCACGCGCCGCCTACGGAGCCCCGATCGATCCACGCGATTCTCCTGAGCTCCGGTCGGTCGACGCGCCGTCTACTGAGCCCCGATCGGTCCACGCGTCGTCTCCTAAGCCCCGATTCGTCGACGCGTCGTCTCCTGAGCCCCGATCAATTGACGCGTCTTCTCCTGAGCCCCGATCGCTTCTCGTGCCGCCTCCTGAGCCCCACTCCGTCGAGGCGTCGTCTCCGGAGCCCCGATCAATTGACGTGTCTTCTCCTGAACCCCGATCGCTCCTCGCGCCGTCTCCTGAACCCCGCTCGGTCAATGCGTCGTCTTCTTAGCACGGATGCCTCCACGCGCCGTCTCCGAGCCACGATGGGCCCAGGCGCCGCTTCCTGCGCCCCGATCGGTCCACGCGCCGTCTCCTAAGCCCCAATCGGTCCACGCGGCGTCTCCGAGCGCCGATCATTTAACGCGCCCTCTCCTGAGACCCGATCGTTCCACGCGCCCTCTCCTGAGACCCGATCGTTCCACGCACCGTCTCCGAGCCCCGATCGGTCCGCGTGCCGCATTCTAAGCCACGGTCCATCCACGCACCGTCTCCGAGCCCCGCTCCATCCACGCGTCGTCTCCTAAGCCCCGATCGGTCCACGCGCCGTCTCCTAAGCCCCGATTGATCCACGCGCCGTCTCCCAGCCCCGATCGGCCCACGCGCTGTCTCCGAGCACCGATCGGTCCACGCGCCGTCTCCGAGCGCAGATCATTTCACGCGCCGTCTCCTGAGCCCCGATCGTTCCACGCGCGGGCTCCTGAGCCCCCATCGGTCCACGCGTCGCCTTCTAACCCCGGACGGTCCACGCGTCGTCTTCTAAGCCCCGATCGGTCCACGCGCCGTTTTCCGAGCCCCGATCGGTCCACGCACCATCTCCTGCTCCCCAATCGGTCCACGCGCCGCCTCCGGAGCCCCGATCGATCCACGCGAAATCTGCTGAGCTCCGGTCGGTCCACGCGCCGTTTCCTGAGCCCCGTTCGGCCCACGCGCCGTCTCCTAAGCCCCGATCGGTCCACGAGCCGTCTCCTGAGCCTCCATCGATCCACGCGTCGTCTTC
The DNA here is from genome assembly GCA_946811545.1 of Netelia fuscicornis. Taxonomy (NCBI): domain Eukaryota; kingdom Metazoa; phylum Arthropoda; class Insecta; order Hymenoptera; family Ichneumonidae; genus Netelia; species Netelia fuscicornis. The sequence continues at coordinate 31,464,174 of OX328012.1, forward strand.
TAAGCCCAGATGCCTCCTCGCGCCGTCTCCGAGCCACGATCGGCCCAGGCGCCGTTTCCTGTGCCCCGATCGCTCCACGCGTTGTGTCCTAAGGCCGGATCGTGCCACGCGCCGCTTCCGATCCCCGATCGGTCCACGCGTCGTCTCCTGATCTCCGATCGGTCCACACACCATCTCCTAAGCCCCGATCATTCCACGCGCCATCTCCGAGCCCCGATCGGTCTACGCGCCGTCTCATAAGCCCCGATCGGACCACGCGCCTTCTCCTCAGCCCCGATCGGTCCACGCGCCGTCTCCGAGCGCCGATTAGTTCACGCGCCGTCTCCTGAGCCCCGATCGTTCCACGCGCCGCCTCCTGAGCCCCGATCGATCCACGCATTGGCTGCTGAGCCCCGGTCGGTCCACGCGTCGCCTTCGAGCACCGATCGATCCACGCGCCGTTTCCTGGGCCCCGATCGGCCCACGCGTCGCCACCGGAGCCCCGATCGGTCTACGCGCCGTCTCATGAGCCCCGGTCAGTTCATGCGCCGTCGCCGAGCCTCGATCGGTCCACGCGCGGCCTCCTTAGCCCCGGTCGGTCCACGCGCCTTCTCCGAGCCCCGATCGGTCCACGCATCGTCACCTGAGCCCCGATCGGTTAACGCGCCGTCTCCGAGCCCCGATCAGTCCACGCGCCGTCTCCTGAGCCCCGGTCGGTTCATGCGCCGTCTCCGAGCCCCTATCGATCCACGCGTCGTCTTGTAAACCCAGATGCCTTCTCGCGCCGTCTCTGGCCCACGATCGGTCCAGGCGCCGCTTCCTGAGCCACGATCGGTCCACGCGCCTTCTCCGAGCCCCGATCGGTGCACGCGCCGTCTCCTGAGCCCCGATCGGTTCACGCGTCGTCTCCTGAGCCCCGATCGGTCCACGCGCCGTCTTCTGAGCCCCGATCGGTCCACGCGTCGTCTCCTAAGCCCCGATCGGTCCACACGCCGTCTCCGAGCCCCGATCGTTCTACGCACCGTCTCCGAGCCCCGATCCGTCCACGCGCAGTCGCCGAGCCCCGATCGGTTCACGCGCGGTCTCCTGAGCCCCAGTCGGTACACGCGCTGTCTCCGAGCCCCGATCGGTCCCCGCATAGTCTCCTAAGCCCCGCTCGGTTAACGCGTCGTCTCGGAGCCCCGATCGGTCCAGACGCCGCTTCCTGAGCACCGACCGGTCCACGCGTCGTCTCCTGAGCCCCGATCGGTCGACGGGTCCCCTCCTAAGCCCCGATCGGTCCACGCGCCTTCTCCTGAGCCCCGATCGGTCCACGCGCCGTCTCCGAGCGCCGATCATTTCACGTGACGTCTCCTGAGCCCTGATCGTTCCACGCGCCGTCTTCGAGCCGCGAGCGTTCCACGCGCCGTCTCCTGAGCCCCGGTCGGTCCACGCGCCGTCTCCTGAGCCCCGATCGGTCCACGCGTCGTCTCCTAAGCCCCGATCGGCCCACGCGTCGTCTGCTAAGCCCCGATCCGTCGACGCGTCGTCTCCTGAGCCACGATCAATTGACGCGTCTTCTCCTGAGCCCGATCGCTCCTCGCGCCGTCTCCTGAGCCCCGACCGGTCCACGAGTCGTGTCCGAGCTCCGATCGGTCCATACGCCATTTCCTGAGGCCCGATCGGTCCATGCGTCGTATTCTTAGTCCCGATGCCTCCACGCGCCGTCTCCGAGCCACGATCGGTCCAGGCGCCGCTTCCTGAGCCCCGATCGGTCCACGCGCCGTATCCTAAGCCCCGATCGGTCCACGGGCCGTCTCTGAGCGCCGATAAGTTCAAGCGCCGTCTCCGGAGCCCCGATCGTTCCACGCGGCGTCTCCGAGCCCCGATCATTCCACGCCCCGTCTCCGAGCCCCGATCGGTCCACGCGCCGTCTCCTAAGCCCCTATCGGTCCACGCGCCGTCTCCGAGCGCCGATCGGTTCACGCGCCGTCTCCTGAGCCCCGATCGTTCCACACGCCGTCTCCGAGCCCCGATCCGTCCACGCGCCGTCTCCTGAGCCCGGATCGGTCCACGCGTCATCGCCGAATCCCCGATCCGTACACGCGTCGTCTCCGAGCCTCGATCGGTCCACGCGCCGTCGCGGAGCCCCGATCGGTCCAGGCGTGGCCTCCTGAGCCTCGATCGGTCCACGCGCGGCCTCCTGAGCCCCGGTCGGTTCACGCGCCGTCTCCGAGCCCCGATCGATCCACGCGTCGTCTTCGAAGCCCAGATGCCTCCTCGCGCCGTCTCCGAGCCACGATCGGTCCAGGCGCTGCTTCCTGAGCCCCAATCGGTCCACGCATCGTCACCTAAGCCCCGATGGGTCCACGCGCCGTCTCCGAGCGCCGATCGGTTCACGCCCCGTCACCTGAGCCCCGATCGTTCCACGCGCCGTCTCCGAGCCCCGATCGGTCTACGCGCCGTCTCCTAAGCCCCGATCGGTCCACGCGCCTTCTCTTCATCCCCGATCGGACCACGCGCCGTCTCGGAGCGTCGATTGGTTCACGCGCCGTCTCCTGAGCCCCGATCGCTCCACACGCAGTCGCCGAGCCTCGATCGGTTCACGCGCGGTCTCCTGAGCCCCGGTCGGTCCACGCGCCGTCGCCGAACCCCAATTGGTCCACGCGCAACCTCCTGAGCCCCAGTCGGTACACGCGCTGTCTCCGAGCCCCGATCGGTCCCCGCATAGTCTCCTAAGCCCCGCTCGGTTAACGCGTCGTCTCGGAGCCCCGATCGGTTCAGGCGCCGCTTCCTGAGCACCGACCGGTCCACGCGTCGTCTCCTGAGCCCCGATCGGTCCACGCGCGGCCTCCTGAGCCCCGATCGGTCCACGCGCCGTCGCCGAGCCGCGATCGGTCCACGCGCGGCCTCCTAAGCTCCGATCGGTCCACGCGCCGTCGCCGAACCCCAATTGGTCCACACGAAACCGCCTGAGCCCCAGTCGGTCCACGCGCTGTCTCCGAGCCCCGATCGGTCCACGCGTCGTCTCCGAGCCCCGATCGGTCCACGTGTGGTCTCCGAGCCCCTATCGGTCCACGCGCCGTCGCCGAGCCACGATCGGTCCACGCGCGGCTTCCTGAGCCCCGATCGGTCCACGCGCCGTCGCCGAGCCGCGATCGGTCCACGCGCGGTCTCCTGAGCCTCGGGGGGTTCACGCGCCGTCTCCTGAGCCCCGATCGGTCTACGCGTCGTTCCCTAAGCCCCGATCGATCCACGCGCAGTCTCCAGAGCCGCGATCGGTCCACGCATCCCCTCCTAAGCCCCGGACGGTTCACACGCCGTCTCCGAGCCGCGATCGGTCCACGCATCGTCTCCTAAGCCCCGATCGGTTCACGTGCCGTCTCCGAGCCCCGCTCGGTCCACGCGCCGTCTCCTAAGCCCCGATCGGTGCACGCGCCGTCTCCGAGCGCCGATCGGTTCACGCGCCGTCTCCTGAGCCCCGATCATTCCACGCGCGGCTTCCTTAGCCCCGGTCGGTCCACGCGCCGTCTCCGAGCCGCGATCGGTCCACGCATCGTCTCCTAAGCCCCGATCGGTTAACGCGATGTCTCCCCGCCCCGATCGGTCCACGCGCCGTCTCCTGAGCCCTGATCCGTCCACGCGCGGCATCGAGCCGCGATCGGTCCACGCGCGGCCTCCTGAGCCCCAATCGGTCCACGCGCCGTCGCCGAGCCACGATCGGTCCACGCGCGGCTTCCTGAGCCCCGATCGGTCCACGCGCCGTCGCCGAGCCGCGATCGGTCCACGCGCGGTCTCCTGAGCCTCGGGGGGTTCACGCGCCGCCTCCTGAGCCCCGATCGATCCACGCATCGGCTGCTGAGCCCCGGTCGGTCCACGCGTCGCCTTCGAGCACCGATCGATCCACGCGCCGTTTCCTGGGCCCCGATCGGTCCACGCGTCGCCACCGGAGCCCCGATCGGTCTACGCGCCGTCTCATGAGCCCCGGTCGCTTCATGCGCCGTCGCCGAGCCTCGATCGGTCCACGCGCGGCCTCCTTAGCCCCGGTCGGTCCACGCGCTGTCTCCGAGCCCCGATCGGTCCACGCATCGTCACCTGAGCCCCGATCGGTTAACGCGCCGTCTCCGAGCCCCGATCAGTCCACGCGCCGTCTCCTGAGCCCCGGTCGGTTCATGCGCCGTCTCCGAGCCCCGATCGATCCACGCGTCGTCTTGTAAGCCCAGATGCCTTCTCGCGCCGTCTCCGGCCCACGATCGGTCCAGGCGCCGCTTCCTGAGCCACGATCGGTCCACGCGCCATCTCCGAGCCCCGATCGGTCTACGCGCCGTCTCATAAGCCCCGATCGGACCACGCGCCTTCTCCTCAGCCCCGATCGGTCCACGCGCCGTCTCCGAGCGCCGATTAGTTCACGCGCCGTCTCCTGAGCCCCGATCGCTCCACGCTCCGTCTCCGAGCCCCGATCGTTCCACGCGCCTTCTCCTAAGCCACGATCGGTGCACGTGCCGTCTCCTGATGCCCAATCGGTCCACGCGCTGTCTCCTGAGCCCCGATAGGTACACGCGTAGTCTCCTAAGCCCCGATCGGTCCACGCACCATCTCCGGAGCCCCAATCGATCAACGTGAGTCTCCTAAGCCCCGATCGGTCCACGCGCCGTCTCCTTTGCCCCGATCGGTCGACGCGTCCTCTCCTAAAGCCCGATCGGTCCACGCGTCGTCTCCTAAGCCCCGATCGGTTCACACGCCGTCTCCGAGCCCCGATGGGTCCACGCGTCGCCTCCTGAGCCCCGGTCGGTCCACGCGCCGTCTCCTGAGCCCCGATCGGTCCACGCGTCGTCTCCTAAGCCCCGATCGGTCCACGCGTCGTCTCCTAAGCCCCAATCCGTCGACGCGTCGTCTCCTGAGCCACGATCAATTGACGCGTCTTCTCCTGAGCCCAATCGCTCCTCGCGCCGTCTCCTGAGCCCCGATCGGTCCACGGGTCGTCTCCTAAGCCCCGATCGGTCCACGCGCCGTCTCCGAGCCCCGATCGGTCCACGCATCGTCACCTGAGCCCCGATCGGTTAACGCGCCGTCTCCGAGCCCCGATCAGTCCACGCGCCGTCTCCTGAGCCCCGGTCGGTTCATGCGCCGTCTCCGAGCCCCGATCGATCCACGCGTCGTCTTGTAAGCCCAGATGCCTTCTCGCGCCGTCTCCGGCCCACGAGCGGTCCAGGCGCCGCTTCCTGAGCCACGATCGGTCCACGCGCCGTCGCCGAACCCCAATTGGTCCACGCGAAACCATCTGAGCCCCAGTCGGTCCACGACCCGTCTCCGGGACCCGATCGGTGCACGCGCCGTCTCCTAAGCCCCGATCGGGCCACGCGCCGTCGCCGAACACCAATTGGTCCACGCGAAACCGCCTGAGCCCCAATCGGTCCACGCGCTGTCTCCGAGCCCCGATCGGTCTACGCGTCGTCTCCGAGCCCCGATCGGTGCACGCGCCGTCGCCGAGCCCCGATCGGTCCATGCGTCGTCTTCTAAGCCCCGATGCCTCCACGCGCCGTCTCCGAGCCACGATCGGTGCAGGCGCCGCTTCGTGAACCCCGATCGGTCCACGCGCTGTCTCCTGAGCCCCGATCCATCCATGCGCAGTCGCCGAGCCCCGATCGGTCCACGCGCGGTCTACTGAGCTCCGGTCGGTCCACACGCCGCTGCGAACCCCAATTGGTCCACGCGCAACCTCTCGGGCCCCAGTCGGTAAACGCGCTGTCTCCGAGCCCCGATCGGTCCACGTATGTTCTCCTAAGCCCCAATTAGTCCACGCGCCGTCTCCTAAGCCCCGATCTGCCCACGGGCCGTCTCCGAGCTCCGATCGGTCCACGCGCCGTCTCGAAGCCTCGATCCGTACACGCGTCGTCTCCGAGCCCCGATCGGTCCACGCGCCATCGCCGAACCCCGATCGGTCCACGCGCCGTCTCCTGAGCTCCGAACGGTCCACACCCCTTGTCCTGAGCCCCGATCGGCCGACGCGTCGTCTCCTAAGCCCCGACCGGTTCACGCGCCGTCTCCTGTGCACCGATCGAATCTCGTGCCGTCTCCTAAGCCCCGATCGGTCCACACGTCGTCTCCTAAGCCCCAATCGGTCCACGCGTCGTCTCCTAAGCCCCGATCCGTCGCCGCGTCGTCTCCTGAGCCTCGATCAATTGACGCGGCTTCTCCAGAGCCCCGATCGCTCCTCGCGCCGTCTCCTGAGCCCCGCTCGGTCCATGCGTCTTCTTCTTAGCCGCGATGCCTCCACGCGTCGTCTCCTAAGCCCCGATCGGTCCACGCGCCGTCTCCGGGCCCCGATCGGTCCACGCACCATCTCCTGCTCTCCAATCGGTCCACGCGCCGCCTCCGGAGCCGCGATCGATCCACGCTAGGCTCCTGAGCCCCGGCCGGTCCGCGCGCCGTCTCCTGAGCCCCGAACGGTCGACGCGGCGTCTCCTGAGCCCCGATCGATCCACGCGCCGTCTCCTAAGCCCCGATCGGTGCACGAGCCGTCTCCGAGCGCCGATCGGTTCGCGCGCCGTCTGCTGAGCCCCGATCATTCCGAGCGATGTCTCCCAGCCCCGATCGGTCCACGAGCCGTTTTCTCAGCACCGTTCGGTCCACGCGTCGTCTTCAAAGCCCCGATGCCTCCACGCGCCGTCTCCGAGCCACGATCGGTCCGTGCGCCGCTTCCAAAGCCCTATCAGTCCAGGCGTCCTCTCCTCATCTCCGATCGGTCCACGCGCCGTCTCCTAAGCCCCGATCGGTGCACGCGCCGTCTCCGAGCGCCGATCGGTTCACGCGCCGTCTCCTGAGCCCCGATCATTCCACGCGATGTCTCCGCGCCCCGATCGGTCCACGCGCCGTCTCCTAAGCCCCGATCGGTCCACGCGCCGTCTCCGAGCCACGATCGGTCCAGGCGCCGCTTCCTGAGCCCCGATCGGTCCACGCGTCGGCTCCTAAGCCTCGATAGGTCCACGCGCGGCCTCCTTAGCCCCGGTCGGTCCACGCGCCGTCTCCGAGCCGCGATCGGTCCACGCATCGTCTCCTAAGCCCAGATCGGTTAACGCGCCGTCTCCCCGCCCCGATCGGTCCACGCGCCGTCTCCTGAGGTCTGATCCGTCCACGCGCGGCGTCGAGTCGCGATCGGTCCACGCGCGCCCTCCAGAGCCGCGATCGGTCCACGCGCGGCCTCCTGAGCCCCAATCGGTCCACGCGTCGTCTCCTAAGCCCCGATCCGTTGCAGCGTCGTCCCCTGAGCCCCGATCAATTGACGCGTCTTCTCCTGAGCCCCGATCGCACCTCACGCCGTCTCCTGAGCCCCGCTCGGTCCATGCGTCGTGTTCTTAGCCCCGATGCTTCCACGCGCCGACTCCGAGACACGATAGGTCCAGGCGCCGCTTCCTGAGCCCCGATCGATCCACGCGCCGTCTCGTAAGCCACAATCGGTCCACGCACCGTCTCAGAGCGCCGATCATTTCACGCGCCGTCTCCTGAGCCCCGATCGTTCCACGCGCCGCCTCCTGAGCCCCGATCGATCCACGCGTCGTCTTGTAAGCCCAGATGCCTTCTCGCGCCGTCTCCGGCCCACGATCGGTCCAGGCGCCGCTTCCTGAGCCACGATCGGTCCACGCGCCTTCTCCGAGCCCCGATCGGTGCACGCGCCGTCTCCTGAGCCCCGATGGGTCCACGCGTCGTCTCCTGAGCCCGGATCGGTCCACGCGCCGTCTTCTGAGCCCCGATCGGTCCATGCGCCGTCGCCGAACCCCAATTGGTCCACGCGAAACCGCCTGAGCCCCAGTCGGTCCACGCGCTGTCTCCGAGCCCCGATCGGTCCACGTGCCGTCTCCCAGCCCCGATCGGTCCACGCGCCGTCTCCTAATCCCCAATCTGTCCACGACCCGTCTCCGGGCCCCGATCGGTGCACGCGCCGTCTCCTAAGCCCCGATTGGGCCACGCGCCGTCGCCGAACACCAATTGGTCCACGCGAAACCGCCTGAGCCCCAGTCGGTCCACGCGCTGTCTCCGAGCCCCGATCGGTCCACGCGTCGTCTCCGAGCCCCGATCGGTCCACGCGCCGTCGCCGAGTCATGATCTGTCCACGCGCGGCCTCCTGAGACCCGATCGGTCCACGCGCCGTCGCCGAGCCGCGATCGGTCCACGCGCGGCCTCCTGAGCCCCGATTGGTTCACGCGCCGTTTCCGAGCCCCGATCGGTCCACGCGCCGTCTCCTGAGCCCGGATCCGTCCACGCGCCGTCGCCGAACCCCAATTGGTCCACGCGCAACCGCCTGAGCCCCCGTCGGTCCACGCGCTGTCTCCGAGCCCCGATCGTTCCACGCGCCGTCTCCGAGCCTCGATCGGTCCACGCGCCGTCGCCGAGCCCCGATCGGTCCAGGCGTATCCTCCTGTGCCCCGGTCGGTCCACGCGCCTTCTCCGAGCCCCGATCATTCCACGCGCCGTCTCGGAGCCCCGATCGATCCACGCGCCGTCTCCTGAACCCCGATCTGTCCAAGCGCCGTCTCCTGAGCCCCGATCGTTCCACGCGCCTTCTCCTAAGCCACGATCGGTGCACGCGCCGTCTCCGAGCGCCGATCATTTCACGCGCTGTCTCCGAGCCCAGATCGATCCACGTGCCGTCTCCTGAGCCCCGATCGGTCCACGCGTCGTCCCCAAGCCCCGATCCATCGACGCGCCGTCTCCTGATGCCCAATCGGTCCACGCGCTGTCTCCTGAGCCCCGATAGGTACACGCGTAGTCTTCTAAGCCCCGTTCGGTCCACGCACCGCCTCCGGAGCCCCAATCGATCAACGTGAGTCTCCTAAGCCCCGATCGGCCCACGCGCCGTCTCCTTTGCCCCGATCGGTCGACGCGTCCTCTCCTAAACCCCGATCGGTCCACGCGTCGTCTCCTAAGCCCCGATCGGTTCACACGCCGTCTCCGAGCCCCGATGGGTCCACGCGTCGCCTCCTGAGCCCCGGTCGGTCCACGCGCCGTCTCCTGAGCCCCGATCGGTCCACGCGTCGTCTCCTAAGCCCCGATCGGTCCACGCGTCGTCTCCTAAGCCCCAATCCGTCGACGCGTCGTCTCCTGAGCCACGATCAATTGACGCGTCTTCTCCTGAGCCCAATCGCTCCTCGCGCCGTCTCCTGAGCCCCGATCGGTCCACGGGTCGTCTCCTAAGCCCCGATCGGTCCACGCGCCGTCTCCGAGCCCCGATCGGTCCACGCATCGTCACCTGAGCCCTGATCGGTTAACGCGCCGTCTCCGAGCCCCGATCAGTCCACGCGCCGTCTCCTGAGCCCCGGTCGGTTCATGCGCCGTCTCCGAGCCCCGATCGATCCACGCGTCGTCTTGTAAGCCCAGATGCCTTCTCGCGCCGTCTCCGGCCCACGAGCGGTCCAGGCGCCGCTTCCTGAGCCACGATCGGTCCACGCGCCTTCTCCGAGCCCCGATCGGTGCACGCGCCGTCTCCTGAGCCCCGATCGGTCCACGCGTCGTCTCCTGAGCCCCGATCGGTCCCCGCGCCGTCTTCTGACCCCCAATCGGTCCACGCGCCGTCGCCGAACCCCAATTGGTCCACGCGAAACCATCTGAGCCCCAGTCGGTCCACGCGCTGTCTCCGAGCCCCGATCGGTCCACGTGCCGTCTCCCAGCCCCGATCGGTCCACGCGCCGTCTCCTAATCCCCAATCTGTCCACGACCCGTCTCCGGGACCCGATCGGTGCACGCGCCGTCTCCTAAGCCCCGATCGGGCCACGCGCCGTCGCCGAACACCAATTGGTCCACGCGAAACCGCCTGAGCCCCAATCGGTCCACGCGCTGTCTCCGAGCCCCGATCGGTCCACGCGTCGTCTCCGAGCCCCGATCGGTGCACGCGCCGTCGCCGAGCCCCGATCGGTCCATGCGTCGTCTTCTAAGCCCCGATGCCTCCACGCGCCGTCTCCGAGCCACGATCGGTGCAGGCGCCGCTTCGTGAACCCCGATCGGTCCACGCGCTGTCTCCTGAGCCCCGATCGATCCATGCGCAGTCGCCGAGCCCCGATCGGTCCACGCGCGGTCTACTGAGCTCCGGTCGGTCCACACGCCGCTGCGAACCCCAATTGGTCCACGCGCAACCTCTCGTGCCCCAGTCGGTAAACGCGCTGTCTCCGAGCCCCGATCGGTCCACGTATGTTCTCCTAAGCCCCAATTAGTCCACGCGCCGTCTCCTAAGCCCCGATCTGCCCACGGGCCGTCTCCGAGCTCCGATCGGTCCACGCGCCGTCTCGAAGCCTCGATCCGTACTCGCGTCGTCTCCGAGCCCCGATCGGTCCACGCGCCATCGCCGAACCCCGATCGGTCCACGCGCCGTCTCCTGAGCTCCGAACGGTCCACACCCCTTGTCCTGAGCCCCGATCGGCCGACGCGTCGTCTCCTAAGCCCCGACCGGTTCACGCGCCGTCTCCTGTGCACCGATCGAATCTCGTGCCGTCTCCTAAGCCCCGATCGGTCCACACGTCGTCTCCTAAGCCCCAATCGGTCCACGCGTCGTCTCCTAAGCCCCGATCCGTCGCCGCGTCGTCTCCTGAGCCTCGATCAATTGACGCGGCTTCTCCAGAGCCCCGATCGCTCCTCGCGCCGTCTCCTGAGCCCCGCTCGGTCCATGCGTCTTCTTCTTAGCCGCGATGCCTCCACGCGTCGTCTCCTAAGCCCCGATCGGTCCACGCGCCGTCTCCGGGCCCCGATCGGTGCACGCACCATCTCCTGCTCTCCAATCGGTCCACGCGCCGCCTCCGGAGCCCCGATCGATCCACGCTAGGCTCCTGAGCCCCGGCCGGTCCGCGCGCCGTCTCCTGAGCCCCGAACGGTCGACGCGGCGTCTCCTGAGCCCCGATCGATCCACGCGCCGTCTCCTAAGCCCCGATCGGTCCACGCGCCGTCTCCTAAGCCCCGATCGGTGCACGCGCCGTCTCCGAGCGCCGATCGGTTCACGCGCCGTCTCCTGAGCCCCGATCATTCCACGCGATGTCTCCGCGCCCCGATCGGTCCACGCGCCGTCTCCTAAGCCCCGATCGGTCCACGCGCCGTCTCCGAGCCACGATCGGTCCAGGCGCCGCTTCCTGAGCCCCGATCGGTCCACGCGTCGGCTCCTAAGCCTCGATAGGTCCACGCGCGGCCTCCTTAGCCCCGGTCGGTCCACGCGCCGTCTCCGAGCCGCGATCGGTCCACGCATCGTCTCCTAAGCCCAGATCGGTTAACGCGCCGTCTCCCCGCCCCGATCGGTCCACGCGCCGTATCCTGAGGCCTGATCCGTCCACGCGCGGCGTCGAGTCGCGATCGGTCCACGCGCGCCCTCCAGAGCCGCGATCGGTCCACGCGCGGCCTCCTGAGCCCCAATCGGTCCACGCGTCGTCTCCTAAGCCCCGATCCGTCGCAGCGTCGTCCCCTGAGCCCCGATCAATTGACGCGTCTTCTCCTGAGCCCCGATCGCACCTCACGCCGTCTCCTGAGCCCCGCTCGGTCCATGCGTCGTGTTCTTAGCCCCGATGCTTCCACGCGCCGTCTCCGAGACACGATAGGTCCAGGCGCCGCTTCCTGAGCCCCGATCGATCCACGCGCCGTCTCGTAAGCCACAATCGGTCCACGCACCGTCTCAGAGCGCCGATCATTTCACGCGCCGTCTCCTGAGCCCCGATCGTTCCACGCGCCGCCTCCTGAGCCCCGATCGATCCACGCGTCGTCTTGTAAGCCCAGATGCCTTCTCGCGCCGTGTCCGGCCCACGATCGGTCCAGGCGCCGCTTCCTGAGCCACGATCGGTCCACGCGCCTTCTCCGAGCCCCGATCGGTGCACGCGCCGTCTCCTGAGCCCCGATCGGTCCACGCGTCGTCTCCTGAGCCCGGATCGGTCCACGCGCCGTCTTCTGAGCCCCGATCGGTCCATGCGCCGTCGCCGAACCCCAATTGGTCCACGCGAAACCGCCTGAGCCCCAGTCGGTCCACGCGCTGTCTCCGAGCCCCGATCGGTCCACGTGCCGTCTCCCAGCCCCGATCGGTCCACGCGCCGTCTCCTAATCCCCAATCTGTCCACGACCCGTTTCAGGGCCCCGATCGGTGCACGCGCCGTCTCCTAAGCCCCGATCGGGCCACGCGCCGTCGCCGAACACCAATTGGTCCACGCGAAACCGCCTGAGCCCCAGTCGGTCCACGCGCTGTCTCCGAGCCCCGATCGGTCCACGCGTCGTCTCCGAGCCCCGATCGGTCCACGCGCCGTCGCCGAGTCATGATCTGTCCACGCGCGGCCTCCTGAGACCCGATCGGTCCACGCGCCGTCGCCGAGCCGCGATCGGTCCACGCGCGGCCTCCTGAGCCCCGATTGGTTCACGCGCCGTTTCCGAGCCCCGATCGGTCCACGCGCCGTCTCCTGAGCCCGGATCCGTCCACGCGCCGTCGCCGAACCCCAATTGGTCCACGCGCAATCGCCTGAGCCCCCGTCGGTCCACGCGCTGTCTCCAAGCCCCGATCGTTCCACGCGCCGTCTCCGAGCCTCGATCGGTCCACGCGCCGTCGCCGAGCCCCGATCGGTCCAGGCGTATCCTCCTGTGCCCCGGTCGGTCCACGCGCCTTCTCCGAGCCCCGATCATTCCACGCGCCGTCTCGGAGCCCCGATCGATCCACGCGCCGTCTCCTGAACCCCAATCTGTCCAAGCGCCGTCTCCTGAGCCCCGATCGTTCCACGCGCCTTCTCCTAAGCCACGATCGGTGCACGCGCCGTCTCCGAGCGCCGATCATTTCACGCGCCGTCTCCGAGCCCAGATCGATCCACGTGCCGTCTCCTGAGCCCCGATCGGTCCACGCGTCGTCCCCAAGCCCCGATCCATCGACGCGCCGTCTCCTGATGCCCAATCGGTCCACGCGCTGTCTCCTGAGCCCCGATAGGTACACGCGTAGTCTCCTAAGCCCCGATCGGTCCACACGCCGTCTCCGAGCCCCGATGGGTCCACGCGTCGCCTCCTGAGCCCCGGTCGGTCCACGCGCCGTCTCCTGAGCCCCGATCGGTCCACGCGTCGTCTCCTAAGCCCCGATCGGTCCACGCGTCGTCTCCTAAGCCCCGATCCGTCGACGCGTCGTCTCCTGAGCCACGATCAATTGACGCGTCTTCTCCTGAGCCCAATCGCTCCTCGCGCCGTCTCCTGAGCCCCGATCGGTCCACGGGTCGTCCCCTAGTTTCCGATCGGTCCACGCGCCGTCTCCTGTGCCCCGATTGGTCGACGCGTCCTCTCCTAAACCCCGATCGGTCCACGCGTCGTCTCCTAAGCCCCGATCGGTCCACACGCCGTCTCCGAGCCCCGATGGGTCCACGCGTCGCCTCCTGAGCCCCGGTCGGTCCACGCGCCGTCTCCTGAGCCCCGATCGGTCCATGCGTCGTCTTCTTAGCCCTGATGCCTCCACGCGCCGTCTCCGAGCCACGATCGGTCCAGGCGCCGCTTCCTGAGCCCCCATCGGTCCATGCGCCGTATCCTAGGCCCCGATCGGTCCACGCGCCGTCTCCGAGCGCCGATAAGTTAAAGCGCCGTCTCCTGAGCCCCGATCGTTCCACGCTCCGTCTCCCAGCCCCGATCGATCCACGCGCCGTCTCCTGAACCCGGATCGGTCCACGCGCCGTCGCCGAACCCCAATTGGTCCACGCGCCACCGCCTGTGCCCCAGTCGGTCTACGCGCTGTCTCCGAGCCCAGATCGGTCCACGCGCCCTCTCCGAGCGCCGATCGGTTCACGCGCCGTCTCCTGAGCCCCGATCGTTCCACGCACCGTCTCCGAGCTCCGATCGGTCCACGCGTCGTCTCCTAAGCCCCGATCGGTCCAAGCGCCTTCTACTAAGCCCCGATCGGTCCACGCGCCTTTTCCTGAGCCCCGATCGGTCCACGCGCCGTCTCCGAGCGCCGATCATTTCACGTGACGTCTCCTGAGCCCTGATCGTTCCACGCGCCGTCTTCGAGCCCCGATCGGTCCACGCGCCGTCTCCTAAGCCGCGATCCGTCCACGGGCCGTCTCCGAGCTGCTATCGGTAAACGCGCCGTCACCAAGCCCTGATCTGTACACGCGCCGTCACCAAGCCCTGATCTGTACACGCGTCGTCTCCGAGCCCCGATCGGTCCACGCGCCGTCGCCGAGCCTCGATCGGTCCACGCGCAGCCTCCTGAGCCCCGATCGGTTCACGCGCCGGCTCCGAGCCCGATCGGTCCACTCGCCGTATCCACGCCCCAATCGATCCACGCGCCGTCTCCTGAGTCCCGATCGGTCCACGCGCCGTCTCCGAGCCCCGATCGCTCCTCGCGCCGTCTCCTGAGCCCCGCTCGATCCATGCGTCGTCTTCTTAGCCCCGATGCCTCCACGCGCCATTTCCGAGCCACGATCGGTCCAGGCGCCGCTTCCTGAGCCCCTATCGGTCCACGCGCCGTCTCCGAGCGCCGATCGGTTCACGCGCCGTCTCCTGAGCCCCGATCGTTCCACGCGCCGTCTCCGACCCCCGATCGGTCCACGCGCCGTCTCATAAGCCCCGATCAGACCACGCGCCTTCTCCTCAGCCCCGATCGGTCCACGCGCCGTCTCCTGAGCCCCGATCGGTCCACGCGCCGTTTCCGAGCCCCGATCGGTCCACGCGTCGTCTCCTCAGCCCCGATCGGTCGACGCGTCGTCTCCTGAGCCCCGATCGATCCACGCGTCGTCTCCTCAGCCCCGATCGCTCCACGCGCCGTCTCCGAGCGCCGATCGGTGCACGCGCCGTCTCCTGAGCCCCAGTCGGTACACGCGCTGTCTCCCAGCCCCGATCGGTCCACGCATCGTCTCCTAAGCCCCGCTCGGTTAACGCGTCGTTTCGGAGCCCCGATCGGTCTACGCGCCGTCTCCTGAGCCCCGATCGGTCCACGCGTCGTCTCCTGAGCCCCGATCGTTCCACGCGCCGTCTCCGAGCCGCGATCGGTCCACGCGCCGTCTCCTGAGCCCCGATCGGTCCACGCGCCATCTCCGAGCTCCGATCGGTCCACGCGTCGTCTCCTAAGCCCCGATCGGTCCAAGCGCCTTCTACTAAGCCCCGATCGGTCCACGCGCCTTCTCCTGAGCCCCGATCGGTCCACGCGCCGTCTCCGAGCGCCGATCATTTCACGTGACGTCTCCTGAGCCCTGATCGTTCCACGCGCCGTCTTCGAGCCCCGATCGGTCCACGCGCCGTCTCCTAAGCCGCGATCCGTCCACGGGCCGTCTCCGAGCTGCTATCGGTAAACGCGCCGTCACCAAGCCCTGATCTGTACACGCGCCGTCACCAAGCCCTGATCTGTACACGCGTCGTCTCCGAGCCCCGATCGGTCCACGCGCCGTCGCCGAGCCTCGATCGGTCCACGCGCAGCCTCCTGAGCCCCGATCGGTTCACGCGCCGGCTCCGAGCCCGATCGGTCCACGCGCCGTATCCACGCCCCAATCGATCCACGCGCCGTCTCCTGAGTCCCGATCGGTCCACGCGCCGTCTCCTGAGCCCCGATCGGTCCACGCGTCGTCTCCTAAGCCCCAATCGGTCCACGCGCCGTCTCCAAGCCCCGATCCGTCGCCGCGTCGTGTCCTGAGCCCCGATCAATTGACGCGTCTTCTCGTGAGCCCCGATCGCTCCTCGCGCCGTCTCCTGAACCCTGATCATTCCACGCGCCTTCTCCTAAACCACGATCGGTTCACGCGCCGTCTCCGAGCCCCAGTCGGTCCACGCGCTGTCTCCGAGCACCGATCGGTCTACGCGTCGTCTCCGAGCCCCGATCGGTCCAAGCGCCTTCTGCTAAGCCCCGATCGGTCCAACCGCCTTCTGCTAAGCCCCGATCGGTCCACGCGCCGTCTCCGAGCGCCGATCGGTTCACGCGCCGTCACCTGAGCCCCGATCGTTCCACGCGCCGTCTCCGAGCCCCGATCGGTCTACGCGACGTCTCCTAAGCCCCGATCGGTCCACGCGCCTTCTCCTCATCCCCGATCGGTCCACGCGCCGTCTCGGAGCCCCGATTGGTTCACGCGCCGTCTCCTGAGCCCCGATCGCTCCAAGCGCAGTCGCCGAGCCTCGATCGGTTCACGCGCGGTCTCCTGAGCCCCGGTCGGTCCACGCGTCGTCTCGGAGCCCCGATCGGTCCAGACGCCGCTTCCTGAGCACCGACCGGTCCACGCGTCGTCTCCTGAGCCCCGATCGGTCGACGGGTCCCCTCCTAAGCCTCGATCGGTCCACGCGCCTTCTCCTGAGCCCCGATCGGTCCACGCGCCGTCTCCGAGCGCCGATCATTTCACGTGACGTCTCCTGAGCCCTGATCGTTCCACGCGCCGTCTTCGAGCCCCGAGCGTTCCACGCGCCGTCTCCTGAGCCCCGGTCGGTCCACGCGCCGTCTCCTGAGCCGGGATCGGTCCACGCGTCGTCTCCTAAGCCCCGATCGGCCCACGCGTCGTCTGCTAAGCCCCGATCCGTCGACGCGTCGTCTCCTGAGCCACGATCAATTGACGCGTCTTCTCCTGAGCCCGATCGCTCCTCGCGCCGTCTCCTGAGCCCCGATCGGTCCACGCGTCGTGTCCGAGCTCCGATCGGTCCATACGCCGTTTCCTGAGGCCCGATCGGTCCATGCGTCGTCTTCTTAGTCCCGATCATTCCACGCCCCGTCTCCGAGCCCCGATCGGTCCACGCGCCGTCTCCTAAGCCCCTATCGGTCCACGCGCCGTCTCCGAGCGCCGATCGGTTCACGCGCCGTCTCCTGAGCCCCGATCGTTCCACACGCCGTCTCCGAGCCCCGATCCGTCCACGCGCCGTCTCCTGAGCCCGGATCGGTCCACGCGTCATCGCCGAATCCCCGATCCGTACACGCGTCGTCTCCGAGCCTCGATCGGTCCACGCGCCGTCGCGGAGCCCCGATCGGTCCAGGCGTGGCCTCCTGAGCCTCGATCGGTCCACGCGCGGCCTCCTGAGCCCCGGTCGGTTCACGCGCCGTCTCCGAGCCCCGATCGATCCACGCGTCGTCTTCGAAGCCCAGATGCCTCCTCGCGCCGTCTCCGAGCCACGATCGGTCCAGCCGCTGCTTCCTGAGCCCCAATCGGTCCACGCATCGTCACCTAAGCCCCGATGGGTCCACGCGCCGTCACCGAGCCATGATCGGTCCACGCGCGGCTCCTGAGCCCCATCGGTCCACGCGCCGTCTCCGAGCGCCAATCGGTTCACGCGCCGTCTCCTGAGCCCCGATCGTTCCACGCGCCGTCTCCGAGCTCCGATCGGTCCACGCGTCGTCTCCTAAGCCCCGATCGGTCCAACCGCCTTCTGCTAAGCCCCGATCGGTCCACGCGCCGTCTCCGAGCGCCGATCGGTTCACGCGCCGTCACCTGAGCCCCGATCGTTCCACGCGCCGTCTCCGAGCCCCGATCGGTCTACGCGCCGTCTCCTAAGCCCCGATCGGTCCACGCGCCTTCTCCTCATCCCCGATCGGTCCACGCGCCGTCTCGGAGCCCCGATTGGTTCACGCGCCGTCTCCTGAGCCCCGATCGCTCCACGCGCAGTCGCCGAGCCTCGATCGGTTCACGCGCGGTCTCCTGAGCCCCGGTCGGTCCACGCGCCGTCGCCGAACCCCAATTGGTCCACGCGCAACCTCCTGAGCCCCAGTCGGTACACGCGCTGTCACCGAGCCCCGATCGGTCCCCGCATAGTCTCCTAAGCCCCGCTCGGTCAACGCGTCGTCTCGGAGCCCCGATCGGTCCAGACGCCGCTTCCTGAGCACCGACCGGTCCACGCGTCGTCTCCTGAGCCCCGATCGGTCGTCGGGTCCCCTCCTAAGCCCCGATCGGTCCACGCGCCTTCTCCTGAGCCCCGATCGGTCCACGCGCCGTCTCCGAGCGCCGATCATTTCACGTGACGTCTCCTGAGCCCTGATCGTTCCACGCGCCGTCTTCGAGCCACGAGCGTTCCACACGCCGTCTCCTGAGCCCCGGTCGGTCCACGCGCCGTCTCCTGAGCCCCGACCGGTCCACGCATCGTCTCCTAAGCCCCGATCGGTTAACGTGCCGTCTCCGAGCCCCGATCGGTCCCCGCGCCGCCGCCGAGTCGCGATCGGTCCACGCGCGGCCTCCTAAGCTCCGATCGGTCCACGCGCCGTCGCCGAACCCCAATTGGTCCACACGAAACCGCCTGAGCCCCAGTCGGTCCACGCGCTGTCTCCGAGCCCCGATCCGTCCACGCGTCGTCTCCGAGCCCCGATCGGTCCACGCGCCGTCTTCGAGCCCCGATCGGTCCACGCATGGTCTCCTAAGCCCCAATCGGTTAACGCGCCGTCTCCGAGCCCCGATCGGTCCAAGCGCCATCGCCGAACCCCAATTGGTCCACGCGCAACCGCCTGAGCCCCAGTCGGTCCACGCGCTGTCACCGAGCCCCGATCGGTCCACGTGTGGTCTCCGAGCCCCTATCGGTCCACGCGCCGTCGCCGAGCCACGATCGGTCCACGCGCGGCCTCCTGAGCCCCGATCGGTCCACGCGCCGTCGCCGAGCCGCGATCGGTCCACGCGCGGTCTCTTGAGCCTCGGTCGGTTCACGCGCCGTCTCCTGAGCCCCGATCGGTCCACGCGTCGTTCCCTAAGCCCCGATCGATCCACGCGCAGTCTCCAGAGCCGCGATCGGTCCACGCATCCCCTCCTGAGCCCCGGACGGTTCACACGCCGTCTCCGAGCCGCGATCGGTCCACGCATCGTCTCCTAAGCCCCGATCGGTTAACGTGCCGTCTCCGAGCCCTGATCGGTCCACGCGCCGTCTCCTAAGCCCCGATCGGTGCACGCGCCGTCTCCGAGCGCCGATCGGTTCACGCGCCGTCTCCTGAGCCCCGATCATTCCACGCGATGTCTCCGAGCCCCGATCGGTTCACGCGCCGTCTCCTAAGCCCCGATCGGTCCACGCGTCGTGTCCGAGCTCCGATCGGTCCATACGCCGTTTCCTGAGGCCCGATCGGTCCATGCGTCGTCTTCTTAGTCCCGATGCTTCCACGCGCCGTCTCCGAGCCACGATCGGTCCAGGCGCCGCTTCCTGAGCCCCGATCGGTCCACGCGCCGTATCCTAAGCCCCGATCGGTCCACGGGCCGTCTCTGAGCGCCGATAAGTTCAAGCGCCGTCTCCGGAGCCCCGATCATTCCACGCGGCGTCTCCGAGCCCCGATCATTCCACGCCCCGTCTCCGAGCCCCGATCGGTCCACGCGCCGTCTCCTAAGCCCCTATCGGTCCACGCGCCGTCTCCGAGCGCCGATCGGTTCACGCGCCGTCTCCTGAGCCCCGATCGTTCCACACGCCGTCTCCGAGCCCCGATCCGTCCACGCGCCGTCTCCTGAGCCCGGATCGGTCCACGTGTCATCGCCGAATCCCCGATCCGTACACGCGTCGTCTCCGAGCCTCGATCGGTCCACGTGCCGTCGCGGAGCCCCGATCGGTCCAGGCGTGGCCTCCTGAGCCTCGATCGGTCCACGCGCGGCCTCCTGAGCCGCGGTCGGTTCACGCGCCGTCTCCGAGCCCCGATCGATCCACGCGTCGTCTTCGAAGCCCAGATGCCTCCTCGCGCCGTCTCCGAGCCACGATCGGTCCAGGCGCTGCTTCCTGAGCCCCAATCGGTCCACGCATCGTCACCTAAGCCCCGATGGGTCCACCCGCCGTCACCGAGCCATGATCGGTCCACGCGCGGCTCCTGAGCCCCATCGGTCCACGCGCCGTCTCCGAGCGCCGATCGGTTCACGCGCCGTCTCCTGAGCCCCGATCGTTCCACGCGCCGTCTCCGAGCTCCGATCGGTCCACGCACCGTCTCCTAAGCCCCGATCGGTCCAAGCGCCTTCTACTAAGCCCCGATCGGTCCACGCGCCGTCTCCGAGCGCCGATCGGTTCACACGCCGTCACCTGAGCCCTGATCGTTCCACGCGCCGTCTCCGAGCCCCGATCGGTCTACGCGCCGTCTCCTAAGCCCCGATCGGTCCACGCGCCTTCTCTTCATCCCCGATCGGACCACGCGCCGTCTCGGAGCGCCGATTGGTTCACGCGCCGTCTCCTGAGTCCCGATCGCTCCACGCGCAGTCGTCGAGCCTCGATCGGTTCACGCGCGGTCTCCTGAGCCCCGGTCGGTCCACGCGCCGTCGCCGAACCCCAATTGGTCCACGCGCAACCTCCTGAGCCCCAGTCGGTACACGCACTGTCTCCGAGCCCCGATCGGTCCCCGCATAGTCTCCTAAGCCCCGCTCGGTTAACGCGTCGTCTCGGAGCCCCGATCGGTCCAGGCACCGCTTCCTGAGCACCGACCGGTCCACGCATCGTCTCCTAAGCCCCGATCGGTTAACGTGCCGTCTCCGAGCCCCGATCGGTCCCCGCGCCGTCGCCGAGCCGCGATCGGTCCACGCGCGGCCTCCTAAACTCCGATCGGTCCACGCGCCGTCGCCGAACCCCAATTGGTCCACACGAAACCGCCTGAGCCCCAGTCGGTCCACGCGCTGTCTCCGACCCCGATCGGTCCACGCGTCGTCTCCGAGCCCCGATCGGTCCACGCGCCGTCTTCGAGCCCCGATCGGTCCACGCATGGTCTCCTAAGCCCCAATCGGTTAACGCGCCGTCTCCGAGCCCCGATCGGTCCACGCGCCGTCGCCGAACCCCAATTGGTCCACGCGCAACCGCCTGAGCCCTAGTCGGTCCACGCGCTGTCACCGAGCCCCGATCGGTCCACGTGTGGTCTCCGAGCCCCTATCGGTCCACGCGCCGTCGCCGAGCCACGATCGGTCCACGCGCGGCCTCCTGAGCCCCGATCGGTCCACGCGCCGTCGCCGAGCCGCGATCGGTCCACGCGCGGTCTCCTGAGCCTCGGTCGGTTCACGCGCCGTCTCCTGAGCCCCGATCGGTCCACGCGTCGTTCCCTAAGCCCCGATCGATCCACGCGCAGTCTCCAGAGCCGCGATCGGTCCACGCATCCCCTCCTGAGCCCCGGACGGTTCACACGCCGTCTCCGAGCCGCGATCGGTCCACGCATCGTCTCCTAAGCCCCGATCGGTTAACGTGCCGTCTCCGAGCCCTGATCGGTCCACGCGCCGTCTCCTAAGCCCCGATCGGTGCACGCGCCGTCTCCGAGCGCCGATCGGTTCACGCGCCGTCTCCTGAGCACCGATCATTCCACGCGATGTCTCCGAGCCCCGATCGGTTCACGCGCCGTCTCCTAAGCCCCGATCGGTCCACGCGCCGTCTCCGAGCGCCGATCGGTCCACGCGCGGTCTCCAAGCCTCGATCCGTACACGCGCCGTCTCCGAGCCCCGATCGGTCCACGCGTCGTCTCCGAGCACCGTTCGGTCCACGCGCCATTTCCTGAGCCCCGATCGGTCCATCCGTCGTCTTTTAAGCCCCGATACCTCCACGCGCCGTCTCCGAGCCACGATCGGTCCAGGCGCCGCTTCCTGAGCCCCGATCGATCCACGCGCCGTCTCGTAAGCCACAATCGGTCCACGCGCCGTCTCAGAGCGCCGATCATTTCACGCGCTGTCTCCTGAGCCCCGATCGTTCCACGCGCCGTCTCCGAGCCCCGATCGGTCCACGCGGCGTCTCCTGAGCCCCGATCGGTTCACGCATCGTCTCCTAAGCCCCGATACGTCTACACGCCGTATCCGAGCCCCGATCGGTCCGCGTGACGCATTCTAAGCCACGGTCCGTCCACGCGCCGTCTCCGAGCACCGATCGGTCCACGCGCCGTCTCCTGAGCCCCGATCGGTCCACGCGTCGTCTCCTAAGCCCTGATCGGTCCACGTGCCGTCTCCGAGCCCCGATGGGTCTACGCGCCGCCTCCTGAGCCCCGATCGATCCACGCATCGGCTGCTAAGCCCCGCTCGGTTAACGCGTCGTCTCGGAGCCCCGATCGGTCCAGGCACCGCTTCCTGAGCACCGACCGGTCCACGCATCGTCTCCTAAGCCCCGATCGGTTAACGTGCCGTCTCCGAGCCCCGATCGGTCCCCGCGCCGTCGCCGAGCCGCGATCGGTCCACGCGCGGCCTCCTAAACTCCGATCGGTCCACGCGCCGTCGCCGAACCCCAATTGGTCCACACGAAACCGCCTGAGCCCCAGTCGGTCCACGCGCTGTCTCCGACCCCGATCGGTCCACGCGTCGTCTCCGAGCCCCGATCGGTCCACGCGCCGTCTTCGAGCCCCGATCGGTCCACGCATGGTCTCCTAAGCCCCAATCGGTTAACGCGCCGTCTCCGAGCCCCGATCGGTCCACGCGCCGTCGCCGAACCCCAATTGGTCCACGCGCAACCGCCTGAGCCCTAGTCGGTCCACGCGCTGTCACCGAGCCCCGATCGGTCCACGTGTGGTCTCCGAGCCCCTATCGGTCCACGCGCCGTCGCCGAGCCACGATCGGTCCACGCGCGGCCTCCTGAGCCCCGATCGGTCCACGCGCCGTCGCCGAGCCGCGATCGGTCCACGCGCGGTCTCCTGAGCCTCGGTCGGTTCACGCGCCGTCTCCTGAGCCCCGATCGGTCCACGCGTCGTTCCCTAAGCCCCGATCGATCCACGCGCAGTCTCCAGAGCCGCGATCGGTCCACGCATCCCCTCCTGAGCCCCGGACGGTTCACACGCCGTCTCCGAGCCGCGATCGGTCCACGCATCGTCTCCTAAGCCCCGATCGGTTAACGTGCCGTCTCCGAGCCCTGATCGGTCCACGCGCCGTCTCCTAAGCCCCGATCGGTGCACGCGCCGTCTCCGAGCGCCGATCGGTTCACGCGCCGTCTCCTGAGCACCGATCATTCCACGCGATGTCTCCGAGCCCGGATCGGTTCACGCGCCGTCTCCTAAGCCCCGATCGGTCCACGCGCCGTCTCCGAGCGCCGATCGGTCCACGCGCGGTCTCCAAGCCTCGATCCGTACACGCGCCGTCTCCGAGCCCCGATCGGTCCACGCGTCGTCTCCGAGCACCGTTCGGTCCACGCGCCATTTCCTGAGCCCCGATCGGTCCATCCGTCGTCTTTTAAGCCCCGATACCTCCACGCGCCGTCTCCGAGCCACGATCGGTCCAGGCGCCGCTTCCTGAGCCCCGATCGATCCACGCGCCGTCTCGTAAGCCACAATCGGTCCACGCGCCGTCTCAGAGCGCCGATCATTTCACGCGCTGTCTCCTGAGCCCCGATCGTTCCACGCGCCGTCTCCGAGCCCCGATCGGTCCACGCGGCGTCTCCTGAGCCCCGATCGGTTCACGCATCGTCTCCTAAGCCCCGATACGTCTACACGCCGTATCCGAGCCCCGATCGGTCCGCGTGACGCATTCTAAGCCACGGTCCGTCCACGCGCCGTCTCCGAGCACCGATCGGTCCACGCGCCGTCTCCTGAGCCCCGATCGGTCCACGCGTCGTCTCCTAAGCCCTGATCGGTCCACGTGCCGTCTCCGAGCCCCGATGGGTCTACGCGCCGCCTCCTGAGCCCCGATCGATCCACGCATCGGCTGCTGAGCCCCGGTCGGTCCACGCGTCGCCTTCGAGCACCGATCGATCCACGCGCCGTTTCCTGGGCCCCGATCGGTCCACGCGTCGCCACCGGAGCCCCGATCGGTCTACGCGCCGTCTCATGAGCCCCGGTCGCTTCATGCGCCGTCGCCGAGCCACGATCGGTCCACGCGCGGCCTCCTTAGCCCCGGTCTGTCCACGCGCCGTCTCCGAGCCCCGATCGGTCCACGCATCGTCACCTGAGCCCCGATCGGTTAACGCGCCGTCTCCGAGCCCCGATCAGTCCACGCGCCGTCTCCTGAGCCCCGGTCGGTTCATGCGCCGTCTCCGAGCCCCGATCGATCCACGCGTCGTCTTGTAAGCCCAGATGCCTTCTCGCGCCGTCTCCGGCCCTCGATCGGTCCAGGCGCCGCTTCCTGAGCCACGATCGGTCCACGCGCCTTTTCCGAGCCCCGATCGGTGCACGCGCCGTCTCCTGAGCCCCGATCGGACCACGCGTCGTCTCGTGAGCCCCGATCGGTCCACGCGCCGTCTTCTGAGCCCCGATAGGTCCACGCGCCGTCGCCGAACCCCAATTGGTCCACGCGAAACCGTCTGAGCCCCAGTCGGTCCACGCGCTGTCTCCGAGCCCCGATCGGTCCACGTGCCGTCTCCCAGCCCCGATCGGTCCACGCGCCGTCTCCTAATCCCCAATCTGTCCACGACCCATCTCCGGGCCCCGATCGGTGCAAGCGCCGTCTCCTAAGCCCCGATCGGGCCACGCGCCGTCGCCGAACACCAATTGGTCCACGCGAAACCGCCTGAGCCCCAGTCGGTCCACGCGCTGTCTCCGAGCCCCGATCGGTCCACGCGCCGTCTTCGAGCCCCGATCGGTCCACGCGCAGTCTCCAGAGGCGCGATCGGTCGACGCATCCCCTCCTGAGCCCCGATCGTTCCACGTGCCGCCTCCGAGCCCCGATCGCTCCACGCGCCGTCTCCGAGCGCCGATTGGTGCACGCGCCGTCTCCTGAGCACCGATCGTTCCACACGCCGCCTCCTAAGCCCCGATCTGTCCAGGCGTCGTCTCCTAAGCCCCGACCGGTCCACGCGCCGTCTCCTGAGCCCCGTTCGGCCCACGCGCCGTCTCCTGAGCCCCGGTCGGTCCGCGCGCCGTCACCTGAGCCCCGATCGGTCCACGCGTCGTCTTCTAAGCCCCGATCGGTCCACGCGTAGTCTCCTAAGCCCCGCTCGGTTAACGCGTCGTTTCCGAGCCCCGATCGGTCCACGCGTTGTCTCCTGAGCCCCAATTAGTCCATGCGCCGTCTCCTAATCCCCGATCCGTCCACGGGCCGTGTCCGAGCTCCGATCCGTCCACGCGCCATCGCCGAGCCCCGATCGGTCCACGCGCCGTCTCCCGAGACCCGATCGGTTCACACCACTTCTCCTGAGCCCTGATCGATTCACGTGCCATCTCCTAAGCCCTGATCGGTCCACGCGCCTTTTCCTAAGCCCCGATCGGTCCACGCGCCGTCTCCGAGCCTCGATCGGTCCACGCGCCGTCGCCGAACCCCAATTGGTCCACGCGAAACCGCCTGAGCCCCAGTCGGTTCACGCGCTGTCTCCGAGCCCCGATTGGTCCACGCGTCGTCTCCGAGCCCCGATCGGTCCACGCGACGTCGCCGAGTCGTGATCTGTCCACGCGCGGCCTCCTGAGACCCGATCGGTCCACGCGCCGTCTTCGAGCCCCGATCGGTCCACGCATGGTCTCCTAAGCCCCAATCGGTTAACGCGCCGTCCCCGAGCCCCGATCAGTCCACGCATGGTCTCCTAAGGCCCAATCGGTTAACGCGCCGTCCCCGAGCCCCGATCGGTCCACGCGCCGTTTCCTGAGCCCCGATACGTCCACGAGCAGTCCCCGAGCCCTGATCGGTCCACGCGCTGTCTCCTGAGCCCCGATAGGTACACGCGTCGTCTTCTAAGCCCCGATCGGTCCACGCGTAGTCTCCTAAGCCCCGCTCGGTTAACGCGTCGTTTCCGTGCCCCGATCGGTCCACGCACTGTCTCCCGATGCCCATGGGTCCACGCGGCGCCTCCGAGGCCCCGATCGATCCACGCGAGGCTCCTAAGCCCCGATCGGTCCACGTGCCGTCTCCTGAGCCCCGATCGTTACACGCGCCGTCTCCGAGCCCCGATCGGTCCACGCGCCGTCTCCGAGCCCCGATCGGTCCACGCACTGTCTCCTGAGCCCCGATAGGTACACGCGTCGTCGCCTACACCCCAATTGGTCCACGCGTCGTCTCCTAAGCCCCGATCGGTCCACGCGCCGTCTCCGAGCCCCGATCGGTCCACGCGCCGTCTCCGAGCCCCGATCGGTCCACGCACTGTCTCCCGATGCCCATGGGTCCACGCGGCGCCTCCGAGGCCCCGATCGATCCACGCGAGGCTCCTAAGCCCCGATCGGTCCACGTGCCGTCTCCTGAGCCCCGATCGTTACACGCGCCGTCTCCGAGCCCCGATCGGTCCACGCGCCGTGTCCGAGCCCCGATCGGTCCACGCACTGTCTCCTGAGCCCCGATAGGTACACGCGTCGTCGCCTACACCCCAATCGGTCCACGCGTCGTCTCCTAAGCCCCGATCGGTCCATGCGCCGTCTCCGAGCCCCGATCGGTCCACGCACTGTCTCCCGATGCCCATGGGTCCACGCGGCGCCTCCGAGGCCCCGATCGGTCCACGCATCGTCACCTGAGCCCCGATCGGTTAACGCGCCGTCTCCGAGCCCCGATCAGTCCACGCGCCGTCTCCTGAGCCCCGGTGGGTTCATGCGCCGTCTCCGAGCCCCGATCGGTCCACACGTCGTCTCCGAGCCCCGATCGGCCCACGCGCCGTCGCCGAGTCATGATCTGTTCACGCGCGGCCTCCTGAGACCCGATCGGTCCACGCGCCGTCGCCGAGCCGCGATCGGTCCACGCGCGACCTCCTGAGCCCCGATTGGTTCACGCGACGTACCCGAGCCCCAATCGGTACACGCGCTGTCTCCGAGCCCTGATCGGTCCACGCGTCGTCTCCGAGCCCCGATCGGTCCACACGTCGTCTCCGAGCCCCGATCGGCCCACGCGCCGTCGCCGAGTCATGATCTGTTCACGCGCGGCCTCCTGAGACCCGATCGGTCCACGCGCCGTCGCCGAGCCGCGATCGGTCCACGCGCGACCTCCTGAGCCCCGATTGGTTCACGCGCCGTATCCGAGCCCCAATCGGTACACGCGCTGTCTCCGAGCCCTGATCGGTCCACGCGTCGTCTCCGAGCCCCGATCGGTCTACGCGCCGTCGCCAAACCCCGAATTGGTCCACGCGCAACCGCCTGAGCCCCAGTCGGTCCACGCACTGTCTCCGAGCCCCGATCGGTCCACGCGCCGTCGCCGAGCCATGATCGGCCCACGCGAGGCTCCTGAGCCCCGGTCGGTCCGCGAGCCGTCTCCTGAGCCCCGATCGGTCGACGCGTCGTTTCCTGAACCCCGATCAGTCCACGCGCCGTCTCCTAAGCCCGGATCGTTCCACGCGCCGTCCTCGAGCCCCGATCGGTCCACGCGCCGACTCCTGAGCCCTGATCGGTCCACGCGATGTCTCCCAGCCCCGATCGGTCCACGCGTCGTCTCCTAAGCCCCGATCCGTCGCCGCGTCATCTCCTGAGCCCCGATCAATTGACGCGGCTTCTCCAGAGCCCCGATCGCTCCTCGCGCCGTCTCCTGAGCCCCGCTCGGTCCATGCGTCGTCTTCTTAGCCCCGATGCCTCCACGCGTCGTCTCCTGAGCCCCGGCCGGTCCGCGCGCCGTCTCCTGAGCCCCGAACGGACGACGCGTCGTCTCCTGAGCCCCGATCGATCCACGCGCCGTCTCCTAAGCCCCGATCGGTGCACGCGCCGTCTCCGAGCGCCGATCGGTTCGCGCGCCGTCTCCTGAGCCCCGATCATTCCACGCGATGTCTCCCAGCCCCGATCGGTCCACGAGCCGTTTTCTCAGCACCGTTCGGTCCACGCGTCGTCTTCAAAGCCCCGATGCCTCCATGCGCCGTCTCCGAGCCACGATCGGTCCGTGCGCCGCTTCCAAAGCCCTATCAGTCCAGGCGTCCTCTCCTGATCTCCGATCGGTCCACGCGCCGTCTCCTAAGCCCCGATCTGTCCATGGGCCGTCTCCGAGCCGCGATCGGTAAACGCGCCGTCACCAAGCCCCGATCCGTACACGCGTCGTCTCCGAGCCCCGATGGGTCCACGCGCCGTCGCCGAGCCTCGATCGGTCCACGCGCAGCCTCCTAAGCCCCGGTCGGTTCACGCGCTATCTCCGAGCCGCGATCGGTCCACGCGCGGCCTCCTTAGCCCCGGTCGGTCCACGCGCCGTCACCGAGCCATGATCGGTCCACGCGCGGCTCCTGAGCCCCATCGGTCCACACGCCGTCGCCGAGCCGGGATCGGTCCACGCGCGGGCTCCTGAGTACCGGTTGGTTCACGCGCCGTATCCGAGCCCCAATCGCTCCACGCGCCGGCTCCTGAGCCCCGATCGGTCCACGCGCCGTCTCCTGAGCCCCGATCGCTCCACGCACCGTTTTTTGAGCACCGTTTGGTCCACGAGTCGTCTTCAAAGCCCCGATGCCTCCACGCGCCGTCTCCGAGCCACGATCCGTCCGTGCGCCGCTTCCAGAGCCCTCACGGTCCACGCGTCGCCTCCTGATCTCCGATCGGTCCACGCGCCGTCGCCGAACCCCAATTGGTCCACGCGCCACCGCCTGTGCCCCAGTCGGTCCACGCGCTGTCTCCGAGCCCAGATCGGTCCACGCGCCGTCTCCGAGCGCCGATCGGTTCACGCGCCGTCTCCTGAGCCCCGATCGTTCCACGCACCGTCTCCGAGCTCCGATCGGTCCACGCGTCGTCTCCTAAGCCCCGATCGGTCCAAGCGCGTTCTACTAAGCCCCGATCGGTCCACGCGCCTTCTCCTGAGCCCCGATCGGTCCACCCGCCGTCTCCGAGCGCCGATCATTTCACGTGACGTCTCCTGAGCCCCGATCGGCCGACGCGTCGTCTCCTAAGCCCCGACCGCGCAACCTTCTCCTCCCGATCGTCCTCGCGCCGTCTCCTGAGCCCCGCTCGGTCTATGCGTCGTCTTCTTAGCCCCGGTGCCACCACGCGCCGTCTCCTAAGCCCCGATCTGCCCACGGGCCGTTTCCGAGCTCCGATCGTTCCACACGCCGTCTCCAAGCCTCGATCCGCACACGCGCCGTCTCCGAGCCCCGATCGGTCCACGCGCCGTCTCCTGAGCCCCGATCGGTCCACGCGCCGTTTCCTGAGCCCCGATCGGTCCACGCGTCGTCTTCTAAGCCCAGATGCCTCCTTGCGCCGTCTCCCAACCACGATCGGTGCAGGCGCCGCTTCCTGAACCCCGATCGGTCCACGCGTTTTCTCCTAAGCCCCGATCGGTCCACGCGTCGTCTCCTCAGCCCCGATCGGTCGACGCGTCGTCTCCGAGCGCCGATCGGTGCACGCGCCGTCTCCTGAACCCCGATTGTTCCACACGCCGCCTCCTAAGCCCCGATCGGTCTAGGCGTCGTCTCCTAAGCCCCGACCAGTCCAGGCGCCGTCTCCTGAGCCCCGATCGTTCCACGCGCCGTCTCCGAGCTGCTATCGGTAAACGCGCCGTCACCAAGCCCTGATCTGTACACGCGTCGTCTCCGAGCCCCGATCGGTCCACGCGCCGTCGCCGAGCCTCGATCGGTCCACGCGCAGCCTCCTGAGCTCCGATCCGTCCACGCGCGGCGTCGAGCCGCGATCGGTCCACGCGCGGCCTCCTGAGCCCCAATCGGTCCACGCGTCGTCTCCTAAGCCCCGATCGGTCCGTGCGCCGTCTCCGAGCCCCGATCGGTCCACGCACCATCTCATGCTCCCCAATCGGTCCATGCGCCGCCTCCGGAGCCCTGATCGATCCACGCGAATCTCCTGAGCTCCGGTCGGTCCTCGTACCGTCTCCGAGCCCCGATCGGTCCACGCGTTGTCTCCTAGGCCCCGATCGGTCCACGCGCCTTCTTCGAGCCCCGATCGGTTCACGCATCGTCTCCTAAGCCCCGATCGGTTAACGCGCCGTCTCCGAGCCCCGATCGGTCCACGCGCCGTCGCCGAGCCATGATCGGTCCACGCGCGGCCTCCTGAGCCCCGATCGGTCCACGCGTGGTCTCCGAGCCCCGATCGGTCCACGCGCCGTCGCCGAGCCATGATCGGTCCACGCGCGGCCTCCTGAGCCATGATCGGTCCACGCGCCGTCTCCTGAGCCCCGATCGGTCCACGCGTCGTCTCCTAAGCCCCCATTGGTCCACGTGCCGTCTCCCAGCCCCGATCGGTCCACGCGCCGTCTTCGAGCCCCGATCGGTCCACGCATGGTCTTCTAAGCCCCAATCGGTTAACGCGCCGTCCCCGAGCCCCGACCGGTCCACGCGATGTCTCCTGAGCCCCGATGCGTCCACGCGCAGTCGCCGAGCCCTGATCGGTCCACGCGCTGTCTCCTGAGCCCCGATAGGTACACGCGTCATCGCCTACACCCCGATCGGTCCACGCGTCGTCTCCTAAGCCCCGAACGGTCCACGCGTCGTCTCCGAGCCCCGATCGGTCCACGCGCCGTCGCCGAGCCGCGATCGGTCCACGCGCGGTCTCCTGAGCCCCGGTCGGTTCACGCGCCGTCTCCTGAGCCCCGATCGGTCCACGCGTCGTTCCCTAAGCCCCGATCGATCCACGCGCAGTCTCCAGAGCCGCGATCGGTCCACTCATCCCCTCCTGAGCCCCGGACGGTCCACGCGCCGTCGCCGAACCCCGATCGGTCGACTCGCCGTCTTCGAGCGCCGATCGGTTAATGCGCCGTCTCCGCGCCCCGATCAGTCCACGCGCTCTCTCCTGAGCCCCGACCGGTCCACGCGTCGTCTCCTAAGCCCCAATCGGTCCACGCGCCGCCTACGGAGCCCCGATCGATCCACGCGTCGTCTTCTAAGCCCCAATCGGTCCACGCGCCGCCTACGGAGCCCCGATCGATCCACGCGAATCTCCTGAGCTCCGGTCGGTCGACGCGCCGTCTCCGGAGCCCCGATCGGTCCACGCGTCGTCTCCTAAGCCCCGATTCGTCGACGCGTCGTCTCCTGAGCCCCGATCAATTGACGCGTCTTCTCCTGAGCCCCGATCGCTTCTCGTGCCGCCTCCTGAGCCCCGATCCGTCGAGGCGTCGTCTCCGGAGCCCCGATCAATTGACGTGTCTTCTCCTGTGCCCCGATCGCCCCTCGCGCTGTCTCCTGAACCCCGCTCGGTCCATGCGTCGTCTTCTTAGCCCGGATGCCTCCACGCGCCGTCTCCGAGCCACGATCGGTCCAGGCGCCGTCTCCGGAGCCCCGATCGTTCCACGCGTCGTCTCCTAAGCCCCGATTCGTCCACGCGGCGTCTCCGGGCGCCGATGATTTCACGCGCTGTCTCCTGACACCCGATCGTTCCACGCGCCGTCTCCGAGCCCCGATCGATCCACGCGCCGCCTCCTGAGCCCCGATCGGTCCACGCGCCGACGCCGAACCCCAATTGGTCCACGCGCAACCGCCTGAGCCCCAGTCGGTCCACGCACTGTGTCCGAGCCCCGATCGGTCCACGCGCCGTCTTCGAGCGCCGTTCGGTCCACGCAACGTCTCCTAAGCCCCAATCGGTTAACGCGCCGTCTCCTGAGCCCCGATCGTTCTACGCACCGTCTCCGAGCCCCGATCCGTCCACGCGCAGTCGCCGAGCCCCGATCCGTTCACGCGCGGTCTCCTGAGCCCCAGTCGGTACACGCGCTGTCTCCGAGCCCCGATCGGTCCACGCGACGTCTCCTAAGCCCCGATCGTTCGACGCGTCGTCTCCTAAGCCCCGATCGGTCGACGCGTCGTCTCCTGAGCCCCAGTTGGTCCACGGGCTGTCTCCGAGCCCCGATCGATCCACGCACCGCCTCCTGAGCTCCGATCGGTCGACGCGCCGACTCCTAAGCCCCGATCCGTCCACGCGCCGTCTCCTGAGCCCCGATCGGTCCACGCGTTTTCTCCTAAGCCCCGATCGGTCCACGCGTCGTCTCCTCAGCCCCGATCGGTCGACGCGTCGTCTCCGAGCGCCGATCGGTGCACGCGCCGTCTCCTGAACCCCGATCGTTCCACACGCCGCCTCCTAAGCCCCGATCGGTCTAGGCGTCGTCTCCTAAGCCCCGACCAGTCCAGGCGCCGTCTCCTGAGCCCCGATCGTTCCACGCGCCGTCTCCGAGCTGCTATCGGTAAACGCGCCGTCACCAAGCCCTGATCGGTCCACGCGCCGTCTCCTAAGCCCCGATCGGTCCACGCGCCGTCTCCGAGCGCCGATCGGTTTACGCGCCATCTCCTGAGCCCCGATCGTTCCACGCGCCGTCTCCGAGGCCCGATCGGTCCACACATCGTCTCCTAAGCCCCGATCGGCTAACGCGTCGTCTCCGAGCCGCGATCGTTCCACGCGCCGTCCCCGATCCCCGATCGATCCACGCGCCGTCTCCTAAGCCCCGATCGGTCCGTGCGCCGTCTCCGAGCCCCGATCGGTCCACGCACCATCTCATGCTCCCCAATCGGTCCATGCGCCGCCTCCGGAGCCCTGATCAATCCATGCGAATCTCCTGAGCTCCGGTCGGTCCTCGTACCGTCTCCGAGCCCCGATCGGTCCACGTACCATCTCCGAAGCCCCGATCGGTCCACGCGCCGTCTCCTGAGCCCCGATCGGTCCACGCGCCGCGGCGAACCCCAATTGGTCCACGCGCAACCTCCTGAGCCCCAGTCGGTCCAGGCGCCATCTCCTGAGCCCCGATCGGTCCACGCATCGTCTTCTAAGCCCCGATACGTCCACACGCCGTCTCCGATCCCCGACCGGTCCGCGTGCCGCATTCTAAGCCGCGGTCCGTCCACGCGCAGTCTTCGATCACCGATCGGTCCACGCGCCGTCTCCTGAGCCCCGATCGGTCCACACGCCGTTTCCGAGCCCCGATCGGTCCACGCGTCGTCTCCTCAGCCCCGATCGGTCGACGCGCCGTCTCCCGCCCCATCGGTCCACGCGCCATCTCCTGAGCATTGATCCGTCCACGCGCGGCGTCGAGCCGCGATCGGTCCACGCGCGGCCTCCTGAGCCCCAATCGGTCCACGCATTGGCTGCTGAGCCCCGGTCGGTCCACGCGTCGCCTTCGAGCACCGATCGATCCACGCGCCGTTTCCTGGGCCCCGATCGGCCCACGCGTCGCCACCGGAGCCCCGATCGGTCTACGCGCCGTCTCATGAGCCCCGGTCAGTTCATGTGCCGTCGCCGAGCCTCGATCGGTCCACGCGCGGCCTCCTTAGCCCCGGTCGGTCCACGCGCCGTCTCCGAGCCCCGATCGGTCCACGTACCATCTCCGAAGCCCCGATCGGTCCACGCGCCGTCTCCTGAGCCCCGATCGGTCCACGCGCCGCGGCGAACCCCAATTGGTCCACGCGCCACCTCCTGAGCCCCAGTCGGTCCACGCGCTGTCTCCGAGCACCGATCGGTCTACGCATCGTCTCCTAAACCCCGCTCTGTTAACGCGTCGTCTCCTGAGCCCCGATACCTCCACGCGCCGTCTCCGAGCCACGATCGGTCCAGGCGTGGCCTCCTGAGCCGCGGTCGGTCCACGCGCCGTTTCCTGAGCTCCGATCGGTCCACGCGTTTTCTCCTAAGCCCCGATCGGTCCACGCGTCGTCTCCTCAGCCCCGATCGGTCGACGCGTCGTCTCCGAGCGCCGATCGGTGCACGCGCCGTCTCCTGAACCCCGATCGTTCCACACGCCGCCTCCTAAGCCCCGATCGGTCGAGGCGTCGTCTCCTAAGCCCCGACCGGTCCAGGCGCCGTCTCCTGAGCCCCGGTCGTTCCACGCGCCGTCTCCGAGCCCCGTTCGGTCCACGCGCCGTCTCCTCAGCCCCGATCGGTCCACGCGTTGGCTCCTAAGCCTCGATAGGTCCACGCGCGGCCTCCTTAGCCCCGGTCGGTCCACGCGCCGTCTCCGAGCCCCGATCGGTCCACGCGCCGTCTCCTGAGCCCCAATCGGTCCACACGCTGTCTCCTGAGCCCCGATCGGTCCACGCGTCGTCTCCTAAGCCCCGATCGGTCCACGCGGCGTCTCCGAGCCCCGATCGGTCCACACGCCGTATCCGAGCCCCGATCGGTCCGCGTGACGCATTCTAAGCCACGGTCCGTCCACGCGCCGTCTCCGAGCACCGATCGGTCCACGCGCCGTCTCCTGAGCCCCGATCGGTCCACGCGCCGTCTCAGAGCGCCGATCATTTCACGCCCCGTCTCCTGAGCTCCGATCGTTCCACGCGCCGTCTCCGAGCCCCGATCGGTCCACGCGCCGTCTCCTGAGCCCCAATCGGTCCACACGCTGTCTCCTGAGCCCCGATCGGTCCACGCGTCGTCTCCTGATCTCCGATCGGTCCACACACCATCTCCTAAGACCCGATCATTCCACGCGCCATCTCCGAGCCCCGATCGGTCCACGCGCCGTCTCCTGAGCCCGGATCGGTCCACGCGCCGTCGCCGAACCCGAATTGGTCCACGCGCAACCGCCTGAGCCCCCGTCGGTCCACGCGCTGTCTCCGAGCCCCGATCGTTCCACGCGCCGTCTCCGAGCCTCGATCGGTCCACGCGCCGTCGCCGAGCCCCGATCGGTCCAGGCGTATCCTCCTGTGCCCCGGTCGGTCCACGCGCCTTCTCCGAGCCCCGATCATTCCACGCGCCGTCTCGGAGCCCCGATCGATCCACGCGCCGTCTCCTGAACCCCGATCTGTCCAAGCGCCGTCTCCTGAGCCCCGATCGTTCCACGCGCCTTCTCCTAAGCCACGATCGGTGCACGCGCCGTCTCCGAGCGCCGATCATTTCACGCGCCGTCTCCGAGCCCCGATCGATCCACGTGCCGTCTCCTGAGCCCCGATCGGTCCACGCGTCGTCCCCAAGCCCCGATCCATCGACGCGCCGTCTCCTGAGCCCCGATCGTTCCACGCGCAGTCTCCGACCCCCGATCGGTCCACGCGCCGTCTCATAAGCCCCGATCGGACCACGCGCCTTCTCCTCAGCCCCGATCGGTCCACGCGCCGTCTCGGAGCACCGATTGGTTCACGCGCCGTCTCCTGAGCCCCGATCGCTCCACGCGCCGTCTCCGAGCCCCGATCGGTCCACGCGCCGTCTCCTAAGCCCCGATCGGTCCACCCGCCGTTTCCGAGCCCCGATCAGTCCATGCGTCGTCTCCGAGCCCCGTTCGGTCCACGCCCCGTCGCCGAGCCATGATCGTTCCACGCGCGGCCTCCAGAGCCCCGATCGGTACACGCGCCGTCGCCGAGCCGCGATCGGTCCACGCGCCGTCGCCCAACCCGCCGAACCCCAATTGGTCCACGCGCAACCTCCTGAGCCCCAGTCGGTCCAGGCGCCATCTCCTGAGCCCCGATCGGTCCACGCATCGTCTTCTAAGCCCCGATACGTCCACACGCCGTCTCCGATCCCCGACCGGTCCGCGTGCCGCATTCTAAGCCGCGGTCCGTCCACGCGCAGTCTTCGATCACCGATCGGTCCACGCGCCGGCTCCTGAGCCCCGATCGGTCCACACGCCGTTTCCGAGCCCCGATCGGTCCACGCGTCGTCTCCTCAGCCCCGATCGGTCGACGCGCCGTCTCCCCGCCCCATCGGTCCACGCGCCATCTCCTGAGCATTGATCCGTCCACGCGCGGCGTCGAGCCGCGATCGGTCCACGCGCGGCCTCCTGAGCCCCAATCGGACCACGCGTCGTCTGCTAAGCCCCGATCCGTCGCAGGGTCGTCCCCTGAGCCCCGATCCATTGACGCGTCTTCTCCTGAGCCCCGATCGCACCTCACGCCGTCTCCTGAGCCCCGCTCGGTCCATGCGTCGTGTTCTTAGCCCCGATGCCTCCACGCGCCGTCTCCGAGACACGATAGGTCCAGGCGCCGCTTCGTGAGCCCCGATCGATCCACGCGCCGTCTCGTAAGCCACAATCGGTCCACGCGCCGTCTCAGAGCGCCGATCATTTCAGGCGCCGTCTCCTGAGCCCCGATCGTTCCACGCGCCGCCTCCTGAGCCCCGATCGATCCACGCATTGGCTGCTGAGCCCCGGTCGGTCCACGCGTCGCCTTCGAGCACCGATCGATCCACGCGCCGTTTCCTGGGCCCCGATCGGCCCACGCGTCGCCACCGGAGCCCCGATCGGTCTACGCGCCGTCTCATGAGCCCCGGTCAGTTCATGCGCCGTCGCCGAGCCTCGATCGGTCCACGCGCGGCCTCCTTAGCCCCGGTCGGTCCACGCGCCGTCTCCGAGCCCCGATCGGTCCACGCATCGTCACCTGAGCCCCGATCGGTTAACGCGCCGTCTCCGAGCCCCGATCAGTCCACGCGCCGTCTCCTGAGCCCCGGTCGGTTCATGCGCCGTCTCCGAGCCCCGATCGATCCACGCGTCGTCTTGTAAACCCAGATGCCTTCTCGCGCCGTCTCCGGCCCACGATCGGTCCAGGCGCCGCTTCCTGAGCCACGATCGGTCCACGCGCCTTCTCCGAGCCCCGATCGGTGCAGGCGCCGTCTCCTGAGCCCCGATCGGTCCACGCGTCGTCTCCTGAGCCCCGATCGGTCCACGCGCCGTCTTCTGAGCCCCGATCGGTCCACACGCCGTCTCCGAGCCCCGATGGGTCCACGCGTCGCCTCGTGAGCCCCGGTCGGTCCACGCGCCGTCTCCTGAGCCCCGATCGGTCCATGCGTCGTCTTCTTAGCCCTGATGCCTCCACGCGCCGTCTCCGAGCACCGATCGATCCACGCGCCGTTTCCTGGGCCCCCATCGGCCCACGCGTCGCCACCGGAGCCCCGATCGGTCTACGCGCCGTCTCATGAGCCCCGGTCAGTTCATGCGCCGTCGCCGAGCCTCGATCGGTCCACGCGCGGCCTCCTTAGCCCCGGTCGGTCCACGCGCCGTCTCCGAGCCCCGATCGGTCCACGCATCGTCACCTGAGCCCCGATCGGTTAACGCGCCGTCTCCGAGCCACGATCGGTCCACGCGCCTTCTCCGAGCCCCGATCGGTGCAGGCGCCGTCTCCTGAGCCCCGATC
The DNA here is from genome assembly GCA_946811545.1 of Netelia fuscicornis. Taxonomy (NCBI): domain Eukaryota; kingdom Metazoa; phylum Arthropoda; class Insecta; order Hymenoptera; family Ichneumonidae; genus Netelia; species Netelia fuscicornis. The sequence goes on from OX328012.1 coordinate 31,500,756, forward strand.
GGTCCACGCGTCGTCTCCTGAGCCCCGATCGGTCCACGCGCCGTCTTCTGAGCCCCGATCGGTCCACGCGTCGTCTCCTAAGCCCCGATCGGTCCACACGCCGTCTCCGAGCCCCGATGGGTCCACGCGTCGCCTCGTGAGCCCCGGTCGGTCCACGCGCCGTCTCCTGAGCCCCGATCGGTCCATGCGTCGTCTTCTTAGCCCTGATGCCTCCACGCGCCGTCTCCGAGCCACGATCGGTCCAGGCGCCGCTTCCTGAGCCCCCGTCGGTCCATGCGCCGTATCCTAAGCCCCGATCGGTCCACGCGCCGTCTCCGAGCGCCGATAAGTTCAAGCGCCGTCTCCTGAGCCCCGATCGTTCCACGCGCCGTCTCCTGAGCCCCGATCGTTCCACGCGCCGTCTCCGACGCCCGATCGGTCCACGCGCCGTCTCATAAGCCCCGATCGGACCACGCGCCTTCTCCTCAGCCCCGATCGGTCCACGCGCCGTCTCGGAGCACCGATTGGTTCACGCGCCGTCTCCGGAGCCCCGATCGCTCCACGCGCCGTCTCCGAGCCCCGATCGGTCCACGCGCCGTCTCCTAAGCCCCGATCGGTCCATCCGCCGTTTCCGAGCCCCGATCAGTCCATGCGTCGTCTCCGAGCCCCGTTCGGTCTACGCGCCGTCGCCGAGCCATGATCGTTCCACGCGCGGCCTCCAGAGCCCCGATCGGTACACGCGCCGTCGCCGAGCCGCGATCGGTCCACGCGCCGTCGCCCAACCCGCCGAACCCCAATTGGTCCACGCGCAACCTCCTGAGCCCCAGTCGGTCCACGCGCCATCTCCTGAGCCCCGATCGGTCCACGCATCGTCTTCTAAGCCCCGATACGTCCACACGCCGTCTCCGATCCCCGACCGGTCCGCGTGCCGCACTCTAAGCCGCGGTCCGTCCACGCGCAGTCTTCGATCACCGATCGGTCCACGCGCCGTCTCCTGAGCCCGGATCGTTCCACGCGTCGTCTCCTGATCCCCGATCCGTAATCGCGTCGTCTCCGAGCCTCGATCGGTCCACACGCCGTGTCCGATCCCCGATCGGTCCACACGCCGTGTCCGATCCCCGATCGGTCCACGCGCCGTCTCCTGAGCCCCGATCGGTCCACGCGCCGTCTCCGAGCCCCGAACGGTTCACGCACCGTCTCCTGATCCCAATCGGTCCACGCGGCGCCTCCGGAGCCCCGATCGATCCGCGCGAGTCTCCAGAGCCCCGGTCGGTCCGCGAGCCGTCTCCTGAGCCCCGATCGGTTGACGCGCCGTCTCCTGAGCCCCGATCGTTCCACGCACCGTCTCTGAGCCCCGATCGATCCACGCACCGTCTCCTAAGCCCCGTTCGGTCCAAGCGCCTTCTCCTAAACCCCGGTCGGTCCACGCGCCGTCTCCAAGCCCCGATCGGTCCACGCATCGTCTCCTCAGCCCCGATCGGCTAACGCGCCGACTCCGAGCCCCGATCGTTAAACGCGCAGTCGCCGAGGCCCGATCGGTCCACGCGCCGTCTCCTGAGCCCGATCGGTCCACGCATCGTCTCCTATGCCCCGATCGGTTAACGCGCCGTCTCCGCGCCGCGATCGGTTAACTCGCCGTCTCCGCGCCGCGGTCGGTCCACGCGCCGTCGCCGAACCCCAATTGATCCACGCGTAACCGCCTGAGCCCCAATCGGTCCACGCGAGTCTCCTAAGCCCCGACCGGTCCACGCGCCGTCTCCTGAGGCCCGAACGGTCTAAGCGTCGTCTCCTGAGCCCCGATCGCTCCACGCGCCGTCTCCTGAGCCCCGATGGGTCCACGTGTCGTCTCCTAAACCCCGATCCGTCGACGCGTCGTCTCCGAGCCCCAATCGGTCCACGCGCCGCCTCCTGAGTCCCGATCGGTCCACGCGTCGTCTCCTAAGCCCCGATCGGTCCACGCGCCGTCTCCGAGCCGCAGTCGGTCCACGCGCCGTCTCCGAGCCCCGATCGGTCCACGCACCGTCTCCTGATCCCCATCGGTCCACGCGGCGCCTCCGGAGCCCCGATCGATCCACGCGAGTCTCCTCACCCGCGGTCGGTTCACGCGCCGGCTCCGAGCCCGATCGGTCCACGCATCGTCTCCTAAGCCCCGATCGGTTAACGTGCCGTCTCCGAGCCCCGATCGGTCCACGCGCCGTCTCCTGAGGCCCGGTCGGTTCACGCGCCGTCTCCGAGCCCCGATCGATCCACGGGTCGTCTTGTAAACCCAGATGCCTCCTCGCATCGTCTCCTAAGCCCCGATCGGTTAACGCGCCGTCTCCGAGCCCCGATCGGTCCACGCCCCGTCGCCGAACCCCAATTGGTCCACGCCCAACCTCCTGAGCCCCAGTCGGTCCACGCGCGGCCACCTGAGCCATGGTCGGTCCACGCACCGTATCCTGATCCCCATCGGTCCATACGGCTCCTCCGGAGCCCCGATCGTTCCACGCGCCGTCTCCGAGCCCCGAGCGGTCCACGCGCCGTCTCCTGAACCCCAATCGGTCCACGCGCTGTCTCGTAAGCCCCGATCGGTCCACGCACCGTCTCCTGAGGCCCGATCGGTCCACGCACCGTCTCCTGCGCCCCGATCAGCCCACGCGTCGAATCCTAAGCCCCGACCCTGCCACTCGTCCTCTCCTAAGGCCCGATCCGTCGACGCGTCGTTTCCTGAGACCCGATCGATCCACGCGTCTTCTCCTGAGCCCCGATCGCTCCACGCGCCATCTCCTGAGCCCCGGTCGGTCCACGCGTCGTCTCCGAGCTCCGATCGGTCCACGTGCCGTTTCCTGAGCCCGGATCGATCCACGCGTCGTCTCCTACGCCCCGATCGGTCCACGCGTCGTCTCCGAGCCCCGATCGGTCCACGCGCGGCCTCCTGAGCCCCAATCGGTCCACGCGCCGACTCGCGAGCCCCGATCGGTCCACGCGTCGCTTCCTAAGCCCGATCGGTCCACACATCGTATCCTAATCCCGATCGGTCGACGCGACCTCTGCTAAACCCCGATCGGTCCACGCGCCGTCTCCGAGCCTCGATCGTTACACGCACCGTATCCTGATCCCCATCGGTCCACACGGCTCCTCCGGAGCCCCGATCGTTCCACGCGCCGTCTCCGAGCCCCGACCCTGCCACTCGTCCTCTCCTAAGGCCCGATCCGTCGACGCGTCGTTTCCTGAGACCCGATCGGTCCACGCGCCGTCTCCAGAGCCCCGATCGGTCCACACGTCGCGACCTAAGCCCCATCGGTCCACGCATCGTCTCCTAACCCCCCTACGGTCCACGCGCCGTCTCCGAGCCCCGATCGGTCCACGCGTCGTCTCCTAAGCCACGATCGGTCCACGCATCGTCTCCGAGCCCCGATGCCTCCACGCGCCGTCTCCGAGCCACGATCGGTCCGTGCGCCGCTTCCAGAGCCCCGATCGGTCGACGCGTCCTCTGCTAAACCCCGATCGGTCCACGCGTCGTCTCCTGAGCCCCGATCGGTCGACGGGTCCTCTCCTAAGCGCCGATCGGTCCAAGCGCCTTCTCCTGAGCCCCAATCGGTCCACGCGCCGTGTCCGAGCACCAATCGATGCACGCGCTGTTTCCTAGGCCCCGATCGGTGTACGCGCCGTCGCCGGAGCCCCGATCGGTCTAAGCGCCATCTCCTGAGCCCCGACCGGTTCACGCGCTGTCTCCGAGCCCCGATGGTTCCAGGCGCGTGCTCCTCAACCCGGATCCGTCCACGTATCGTCTCCTAAACCCCGATCAGTACACGAGCCGTCTCCGAGCCCCGATCAGTCCATGTGCCGTTTCCAAGCTGCGGTCGGTCCACGCGCCGTCGCCTGAGCCCCGATCGGTTCAGGCTTCGTCTCCGAACCCCGATCGGTCCACGCATCGTCTCCTAACTCCCGTTCAGTCCACGCGCCGTGTCCTGAACCCCGATCGGTCCACGCGTCGTCCCCTAAGCCCCGATCGGTCCACGCGTCGTCTCCAAGCCCCGATCGGTCTACGCGTTGTCGCCTGAGCCCCGATCGGTGCAGGCGTCGTCTCCTAAGCCGCCATCGGTCCACGCTTCGTCTTCTATGCCCCGGACGGTCCACGCGTTTTCTCCGAACCCCGATCGTTCCACGCGCGGCCTCCAAAGCCCGGACCGTGTCACGTGCCGTCTCCTAAGCTCTGAACCGTACACGCGCCGTCTCCGAACTCGATCGGTCCACGCGTCGTCTCCTAAGTGCCGATCGGTCCATGCGCCGTCTCCTAAGCCCCGACCGGTCCACGCGCCGACTCCTGAGACCCCATCGGTCCACGCGTCGTCTCCTAAGCCCCGATCGGTCCACGCGCCGTCTCCGAGCGCCGATCGGTTCACGCGCCGTCTCCGAGCCGCGATCGGTCCGCGCGCCATTTCCTGAGCCCCGATCCGCCCACGCGTAGTCGCCGAGCCCCGATCGGTCCACGCGCGGCCTCCTGAGCCCCGGTCGGTTCACGCGCCGTCTCCGAGCCCGATCGTTCCACGCATCGTCTCCTAAGCCCCAATCCGTCTACGGGCCGTCTCCGAGCCGCGATCGGTAAACGCGCCGTCACCAAACCCCGATACGTCCACGCGTAGTCGCCGAGTCCAGATCGGTCCACGCGCGGTCTCCTGAGCCCCGATCGGTCCACGCGCCGTTGCCGAGCCTGGATCGGTCCACGGGCGGCCTCCTGAGCCCCGGTCGGTTCACGCGCCGTCTCCGAGCCCGATCGGTCCACGCGTCGTCTCCTAAGCCCCGATCCGTCGACGCGTCGTTTCCTGAGACCCGATCGGTCCACGCGCCGTCTCCTGAGCCCTGATCGGTCCACGCGCGGTCTCCTGAGCCCCGGTCGGTCCACGCGCCGTCTCCGAGTGCCGATCGGTTCACGCGCCGTCTCCTGAGCCCCGATCGTTCCACTCATCGTCTCCGAGCCCCAATCGTTCCACGCGCCATCTCCGAGACCCGATCGGTCCACGCGCCGACTCCTGAGCCCCGATCGCTCCACGCGTCGTTCCCTAAGCCCTGATCCATCCACGCGCACGCTCCTGAGCCCTGATCGGTCCACGCATTGTCTCCTATGCCCCAGACGGTCCACGCGGCGTCTCCTAAGGGCCGATCGGTTCACGCGCCGTCTCCGAGCCGCGACCGGTCCACGCGCCGTCTCACTACCCCCGATCAGTCCACGCGTCGTCTCCTAAGCCCCGATCGGTCCACGCGCCGTCTCCGAGAGCCGATCGGTTCACGCGTGGTCTCCCAAGCCCCGATCGGTCGACGCGTCGTCTCCTGAGCCCCGATCGATCCACGCGTCGTCTCCTGACCCTGATCGCTCCACGCGCCGTTTCCTGAGCCCCGATCGGTCCACGCATCGTCTCCGAGCACCGATCGGTCCACTCGCCGTTTTCTGAGCACCGTTCGGTCCACGCGTCGTCTTCAAAGCCCTGATGCCTCCACGCGCCGTCTCCGAGACACGATCGGTCCGTGTGCCGCTTCCTGAACCCCGATCGGTCCACGCGCCTTCTCCTAAGCCCCGATCGGTCCACGCGCCGTCTCCGAGCGCCGATCGGTTCACGCGCCATCTTCTGAGCCCCGATCGTTCCACGCGCCGTCTCCGAGCCCCGATCGGTCCACGCGTCGTCTCCTAAGCCCCGATCGGTCTACGCGCTGTCTCCGAGCGCCGATCGGCTCACGCGCCGTCTCCTGAGCCCCGTTCGGTCCACGCGCGGTCTCCGAGCGCCGATCGGTTCACGCGCCGTCTCCTGAGTCCCGATCGATCCACGCGTCGTCTCCGAGCCCCGATCGGTCCAAGCGTCGTCTCCTAAGCCCCGATCGGTTCATGCGCCGTCTCCTGAGCCCCGATCGTTCCACGCACCGCCTCCTAAGCCCCGATCGGTCCAGGAGTCGTCTCCTGAGCCCCGATCGGTCCACGCGTCGTCTCCTAAGCCACGATCGGTCCACGCGTCTTCTCCGAGCCCCGATGCCTCCATGCGCCGTCTCCGAGCCACGGTCGGTCCGTATGCCGCTTCCAGAGCCCCGATCGGTCCACGCGCGGCCTCCTTAGCCCCAATCGGTCCACGAGCCGTCTCCCGAGCCCCGATCGGTCCACGCGTCGCTTCCTAAGCCCTATCGGTCTACGCGCCTTCTCCTGAGCCCCAATAGGTCCACGCGCCGTCTCCGAGCGCTGATCATTTCACGCGCCGTCTCCTGAGCCCCGATGGTTCCACGTGCCGTCTCCGAGCCACGATCGGTCCAGGCCCCGCTTCCTGAGCCCCGATCGGTCCACGCGTCCTCTGCTAAACCCCGATCGATCCACGCGTCATCTCCTGAGCCCCGATCGGTCCACGCGCCGTCTCCTAGCGCCAATTGATCCACGCATCGTCTCCTAAGCCCCGCTCGGTTAACGCGTCGTTTCCCAGCCCCGATCGGTCAACGCGCCGTCTCCTGAGCCCCGATCGGACCATGCGCCGTCTCCTAAGCCCCGATCCCTCCACGGGCCGTCTCCGAGCCGCGATCGGTAAACGCGCCGTCCCCAAGCCCCGATCCGTACACGCGTCGTCTCCGAGACCCGATCGGTCCACGCGCCGTTGCCGAACCCCAATTGGTCCACGCGCAACCGCCTGAGCCCCAGTCGATCCACGCGCTGTCTCCCAGCCCCGATCCGTCGACGCGTCGTCTCCTGAGCCCCGATCGCTCCACGCGCCGTTTCCTGAGCCCCGATCCGTCCACGCGCCGTCTCCCAGCACCGGTCGGTCCACGCGCCGTCGCCCGAACGCCAATCGGTCCACGCGCAACCTCCTGAGCCGCAGTCGGTCCACGCGCTCTCTCCGAGCCCCGATCGGTCCACGCATCGTCTCCTAAGCCCCGATCGGTTAACGCGTCGTTTCCGAGCCCCGATCAGTCTACGCGCCGTCTCCTGAGCCCCGATCGGTCCACGTGCCGTTTCCTAAGCCCCGAACCGTCCACGGGCCGTTTCCGAGCCGCGATTGGTCAACGCGCCGTCACCAAGCCCCGATCCGTACACGCGTCGTTTCCTAAGCCCCGATCGGTCCGCGCGTCGTCTCCGAGCACGGATCGGTCCACGTGTCTTCTCCTAACTCCCGATCGGTCCACGCGCCGTCTCCAAGCCCCGATCGATCCACGCACCGTTTCCGAGCCACGATCGGTCCAGGCGCCGCTTTCTGAGCTCCGATCGGTCCACGCACCGTCTCCGAGCGCCGATCAGTTCACGCGGGGTCTCCTAACCTCCGATCGGTCCCGCGTCGTCTCCTAAGCGCCGATCGGTCCACGCGCCGTCTCCGAGCCGCGATCGGTCCACGCACCGTCTTCTGATCCCCGATCGGTCCACGTGCCACCTCCTGAGCCCCATCGATCCACACGAGTGTCCTGAGCCCCGGTCGGTCCACGCGCCGTCTCCTGATCCCCGATCGGTCCACGCGTCGTCTCCGAGCACCGATTGATCCACGCGCCGTCTCCTGATCCCCGATCGGTCCACGCGTCGTCTCCGAGCACCGATTGATCCACGCGCCGTCGCCGAACCCCGATCGTTGCACGGGCGGTCTCCTGAGCCCGGATCGTCTCACGCGTCGTCTCCTAAGCCCCGATGCCTCCACGGGCCGTCTCCGAGCCCCGATCGGTCCACGCGTCGTCTCCTAAGTCCCGATCGGTCCAAACGCCGTCTTCGAGCCACGATCGGTCCGCGTGCCGCATCCTAATCCCCGCCCCGTCCACGCGCCGTCTCCCAGCACCGGTCGGTCCACGCGCCGTCGCCCGAACCCCACTCGGTCCACGCGCAACCTCCTGAGCCGCAGTCGGTCCACGCGCTCTCTCCGAGCCCCGATCGGTCCACGCATCGTCTCCTAAGCCCCGATCGGTTAACGCGTCGTTTCCGAGCCCCGATCAGTCTACGCGCCGTCTCCTGAGCCCCGATCGGTCCACGCGCCGTTTCCTAAGCCCCGATCCGTCCACGGGCCGTTTCCGAGCCGCGATTGGTCAACGCGCCGTCATAAAGCCCCGATCCGTACACGCGTCGTTTCCTAAGCCCCGATCGGTTTACGCGTCGTCTCCTAAGCCCCGATCCGTCCACGCGTCGTCTCCTAAGCGCCGATCGGTCCACGCGCCGTCTCCTGATCCCCGATCGGTCCACGCGCCGCCTCCCGAGCCCCGATCGAACCATGCGAGTCTCCTGAGCCCCGGTCGGGCCATGCGCCGTCTCCTAAGCCCCGATGGGTCCACGGGTCGTCTCCTAAGCCCCGATCGGTCGACGCGTCGTCTCCTGAGCCCCGATCGATCCACGCGTCATCTCGTGAGCCCCGATCGCTCCACACGCCGTCTCCTCAGCCCCGAACGGTCCACGCGTCGTCTCCGGGCCCCGGTCGGTCGACGGGCCGTTTCCTGAGCCCCGATCGGTCCACGCGTCGTCTCCGAGCCCCTATCGTTCCGCGCGTCGTCTCCGAGCAACGATCGGTGCAGGCGCCGTCTCCTGAGCCCCAAGCGGTCAACGCTTCGTCTCCTAAGCCCCGATCGGCCCACGCCTCGTGTCCTAAGCCCCGATCCGTACTCGCTCCTTCTTCTGAGACCCGATCCGTCCACGCGTCGTTTCCGAGCCCCGATCGGTCCACGCGCCGTCGCCGAACCCCGATCGGTCCAAGCGCGGCCTCCTGAGCCCCGATCGTTCGACGGGCCGTCTCCGAGCCCCGATCCGTCCACGCGTCGTTTCCTAAGCCCCGATCCATCCACGCGCAGTCTCCTGTGCTCCAATCGGCCCACGCAGCGTCTCCTAAGCCCCAGACGGTCCACGCGTCGTCTCCTAAGACCCGATCGGTCCACGCGCCGTCTCCTGAGCCGCGATCGGTCCACGCGTCGTCTTCGAGCACCGATCGGTCCACGCGCCGTATCCTGAGCCCCGATCGGTCCATGCGTCTTCTTCTAAACCCCGATGCCTCCACGCTCCGTCTCAGAGCCACGATCGGTCCTGGCGCCGCTTCACCAGCTCCGATCGGCCTTCGCGCCGTCTCCTAAGGCGCGATCGCTCCACGCACCGTCTCCTGATCCCCGATTGGCCCACGCGTCGTCTCCTAAGTCCCGAGCGGTCCACGCGTCGTCTCCTGAGCCTCCATCGGTCCACACGCCGTCGCCGAGCCCCGATCGCTCCACGCGCCGTCTCCTGAGCCCTGATCGGTCCACGCGTCGTCTCCGAGCTCCGATCGGTCGACGCGCCGTCTCCGAACGCCGATCGGTTCACGCGCCGTCTCCTGAACCCCGTTCGGTCCACGAGTCGTCTCGTAAGCTCCGTCGGTCCAAGCGTCGTCTCCTAAGCCCCGATCGGTCCACGCGCAGTCTCCGAGCCCAGATCGGGCTAGTCGTCGTCTCCTAAGCCCCGATCGGTCCACGCGCCGTCTCTAAGCTCCGGCCAGTCCGCGCACCGTCTCCTGAGCCCTGATAGGTCCTCGCACCGTCTACGAGGCCCGATCGGTCCACGCGCCGTACTCTAAGCCCTGATCGGTCCACGCGCCGTTTCCGAGTCCCCATCGGCCCAGGTGCCGTCTCCTGAGCCCCGATCGATCCACGCATCGTCTCCTAAGCCCAGATCGGTTTACGCGCCGTCTCCGAGCCCCGATCGTTCCACGCGCGGCCTCCTAAGCCCGGATCGGTCGACGCACCGTTTCCTGAGCCCCGATCGGTCGACGCACCATCTCCTGATCCCCATCGGTCCACGCGGCGCCTCCGGAGCCCCGATCGATCCACGCGAGGCTCCTGAGCCCCGGTCGGTTCGCGCACCGTCTCCTGAGCCCCGATCGGTCGACGCGTCGTCTCCTAAGCCCCGAGCGATCCACGCGCCGTCTCCGAGCGCCGATCGGTTCACGCGCCGTCTCTTGTGCTCCCATCGTTCTACACGCCGTCTCCGAGCCCCGATCGGTCCACGCTCCGTTTCCTGAGTCGCGATCGGTCCACGCGTCGGCTCTTAAGCCTCGATCGGTCCACGCGCGGCCTCCTTAGCCCCGGTCGGTCCACGCGCCATCTCCGAGCCCCGATCGCTCCACGCATCATTTCCTAAGCCCCGATCGGTTAACGCGCCGTCTCCGCGCCCCGATCGGTCCACGCGCCGTCTCCTGAGCCCCGATACGTCCACGCGCAGTCGCGGAGCCTCGATCGTTCCACGCGCGGCCTCCTTAGCCCCGGTCGGTTCACGCGCCGTCTCCGAGCCCCGATCGATCCACGCGTCGTCTTCTAAGCCCAGATGCTTCCTCGCGCCGTCTCCGAGCCCCGATCGGTCCACGCGTCGTCTCCGAGCCCCGATCGGCCCACGCGCCGTCGCCGAGCCGCGATCGGTCCAGGCGCGGCCTCCTGAGCACCGGTCGGTTCACGCGCCGTATCCGAGCCGCAATCGGTCCACGCGCCGTCTCCTAAGCCCCAATCTGTCCCCGACCCATGTCCGGGCCCCGATCGGTGCACTCGTCGTCTCCTAAGCCCCGATCGGTCCACGCGCCGTCTCCGAGCGCCGATTGGTTCACGCGCCGTCTCCTGAGCCCTGATTCGTCTACGCGCGGCGTCGAGCGGCGATCGGTCCACGCGCGGCCTCCTGAGCCCCGATCAGTCCACGCGCCGTCTCCGAGCCCCGATCGATCCACGCTAGGCTCCTGAGCCTTGGCCGGTCCGCGTGCCGTCTCCTCAGCCCCGATCGGTCCACGCGTCGTCTCCGGGCCCCGGTCGGTCCACGGGCCGTTTCCTGAGCCCCGAACGGTCCACGCGTCGTCTCCGAGCCCCTATCGTTCCACGCGTCGTCTCCGAGCCACGATCGGTGCAGGCGCCGTCTCCTGAGCCCCAAGCGGTCCACGCTTCGTCTCCTAAGCCCCGATCGGCCCACGCCTCGTGTCCTAAGCCCCGATCCGTACTCGCTCCTTCTTCTGAGACCCGATCCGTCCACGCGTCGTTTCCGAGCCCCGATCGGTCCACGCGCCGTCGCCGAACCCCGATCGGTCCACGCGCGGCCTCCTGAGCACCGGTCGGTCCACGCGCCGTCTCCGAGCCCCGATCGTTCCACGCGCCGTCTCCGAGCCCCGATTGATCCAAGCGCCGTGTCCTGAGCCCCGATCGGACCAAGCGCCGTCTCCTGAGCCCCGACCGTTCTACCCGCCTTCTCCTAAGCCACGACCGGCCCACGCGCCGTCTCCGAGCACCGATTGGTTCACGCACCGTCTCCTGAGCCCCGATCGTTCCACGCGCCGTCTCCGAGCCCCGATCAGTCCACTCGCCGTCTCCTGAGCCCCGATCGCTCCACGCGGCGCCTCCGGAGCCCCGATGGATCCACGCGAGTCTCCTGAGCACCGGTCGGTCCGCGCGCCGTCTCCTGAGCCCCGATCGGTCGATGCGTCTTCTCCTGAGCCCCGATCGGTCCACGCGGCGCCTCCGGAGCCCCGATCGATCCACGCGTCGTCTCCTGAGCCCCGATCGGTCGACGGGTCCTCTCCTAAGCCCCGATCGGTCCACGCGCCTTCTCCTGAGCCCTGATCGGTCCTCGCGCCGTCTACGACGCCCGATCGTTCCACGCGTCGTCTCGAAGCCCCGATCGGTCCACGCGCCGTCTTCTAAGCCCCGATCGGTCCACGCGCCGTCTCCGAGTCCCCATCGGATCAGGTGCCGTCTCCTGAGCCCTGATCCGTCCACGCATCGTCTCCTAAGGCCCGGTCGGTTTACGCGCCGTCTCCGAGCCCCGATCGGTCAACGCGCGGTCTCGTGAGCCCTGATCGGTGACGCGCGGTCTCCTCAGCCCCGATCGGTCAACGCGCCGTCGCCGAGCCCCGATCGGTCCACGCGTCGTCTTCGAGCAGCGGTCGATCCACGCACCGTTTCATGGCCCCCAATCGGTCCACGCGTCGCCGCCTGAGCCCCGATGGGTCTACGCGCCGTCTCATGAGCCCCGATCGGTCCACGCATCGTCTCAAAAGCGCCGATACGTCCACACGCCATCTCCGATCCCCGATCCGTCCGCGTGCCGCATTCTAAGCCGCGGTCCGTCCACGAGCCGTCTCCGAGCACCGATCAGACCACGCGCCGTCTCCTGAGCCCGGATCGGTCCACACCTCGTTACCTAAGCCCTGATCCATCCACGCGCCGTCTCCTGAGCCCCGATCGGGGCACGCATCGTCTCCTAAGCCCCGACACGTCCACGCGTCGTCTCCGAGCCCGATCGGTCCACGCGCGGTCGCCGAACTTCGATAGGTTCACGCGCGGTCTCCTGCGCCCCGGTCGGTCCACGCGCCGTCGCCGAACCCCAATTGATCAACGCGCAACCTCCTGAGCCCCAGTCGGTACACGCGCCGTCTCCTGAGCCCCGATCGGTCCACGCGTCGTCTCCTGAGCCCCGATCGGTCGACGGGTCCTCTCCTAAGCCCCGATCGGTCCACGCGCCTTCTCCTGAGCCCCGATCCGTCCATGCGTCGTCTCCTACGCCCCGATACGTCCACACGCCGTCTCCGAGACCCGATGGGTCCACGCGTCGCCTCCTGAGCCCCGATCGATCCACGCGAGTCTCCTCAGCCCCGGGCGGTCCCCGCGCCGTCCCCTGAGCCCCGATCGTTCCACGCGCCGTCTCCGAGCCCCGATCGGTCCACGCGCCGTCTCCTGAGCCCCAATCGGTCCACGCGCTGTCTCCTGAGCCCCGATAGGTCCACGCGTCGTCTCCTGAGCCCCGATCGTTCGACGGGCCGTCTCCGAGCCCCGATCCGTCCACGCGTCGTTTCCTAAGCCCCGATCCATCCACGCGCAGTCTCCTGTGCTCCGATCGGCCCAGGCAGCGTCTCCTAAGCCCCAGACGGTCCACGCGTCGTCTCCTAAGCCCCGATCGGTCCACGCATCGTCTCCTAGGCCCCGGGCGGTCCGAGCGACGTTTCCAAGCCCGATTGGTCGACGCGTCGTCTCCTAAGCCCCGATCGGTTCACGCGCCGTCTCCGAATCCCCGATCCGTATACGCGCCGTCTCCGAGCCCCGATAGGTCCACGCGCCGTCGCTGAGCCCCGATCGTTCGACGCATCGTCTGGTAAGCCCCGATCGGTTAACGCACCGTCTCCGGGCCTCAATCGGTCCACGCACCGTCTCCTGAGCTCCGATCGGTCCACGCGTCACCTCCTAAGCCCCGACTTGTCCACGCGCCATCTCCTGAGCCCTGATCGGTCCACGCATCGTCTCTTAGGCCCCGATCGGTCCATGCGTCGTCTCCGAGCCCCGATCGCTTCACGCAGCGTCTCCTGAGGTCCGATCTGTCCACGCGCCGTCTCCGAGCCCCGATCGGTCCACGCGCCGTCTCCGAGCCATGATCGGTCGACGCGCCGTCCCCTGAGCCACGATCGGTCCACGCGTCGTCTCCTAAGCCCCGACCTGTCCACGCGCCGTCTCCTGAGCCCCGATCGGTCCACGCGGCGTCTCCGAGCCCCGATCGCTTCACGCAGCGTCTCCTGAGCTCCGATCTGTCCACGCGCCGTCTCCGAGCCCCGATCGGTCCACGCGCCGTCTCCGAGCCATGATCGGTCGACGCGACGTCCCCTGAGCCACGATCGGTCCACGCGTCGTCTCCTAAGCCCCGACCTGTCCACGCGCCGTCTCCTGAGCCCCGATCGGTCATCGCATCGTCTCCAAAGCCCCGATACGTCCACACGCCATCTCCGAGCCCCGATCGGTCCGCGTGCCGCATTCTAAGTCACGGTCCGTCCACGCGCCGTCTCCGAGCCCCGATCGTTCCACGCGCCGTCTCCGAGCTCCGATTGATCCAGGCTCCGCTTCCTGAGCATCGATCGGTCCACGCGTCGTGTCCTAAGGCCCGATCGGCCCACGCGCCGTCTCCTGAGCCCCGCAGGGTCGACGCGTCCTCTGCTAAACCCCGATCGGTCCACGCGTCTTCTCCTGAGCCCCGATCGGTCGACGCGGCGTCTCCGAGCCCCGATCGCTTCACGCAGCGTCTCCTGAGCTCCGATCTGTCCACGCGCCGTCTCCGAGCCCCGATCGGTCCACGCGCCGTCTCCGAGCCATGATCGGTCGACGCGACGTCCCCTGAGCCACGATCGGTCCACGCGTCGTCTCCTAAGCCCCGACCTGTCCACGCGCCGTCTCCTGAGCCCCGATCGGTCATCGCATCGTCTCCAAAGCCCCGATACGTCCACACGCCATCTCCGAGCCCCGATCGGTCCGCGTGCCGCATTCTAAGTCACGGTCCGTCCACGCGCCGTCTCCGAGCCCCGATCGTTCCACGCGCCGTCTCCGAGCTCCGATTGATCCAAGCGCCGTGTCCTGAGCCCCGATCGGACCAAGCGCCGTCTCCTGAGCCCCGACCGTTCTACCCGCCTTCTCCTAAGCCACGACCGGTCCACGCGCCATCTCCGAGCACCGATTGGTTCACGCACCGTCTCCTGAGCCCCGATCGTTCCACGCGCCGTCTCCGAGCCCCGATCAGTCCACTCGCCGTCTCCTGAGCCCCGATCGCTCCACGCGCCGTCTCCTGATCCCCATCGGTCCACGCGGCGCCTCCGGAGCCCCGATGGATCCACGCGAGTCTCCTGAGCACCGGTCGGTCCACGCGCCGTCTCCGAAGCCCCAATCGGTCCACGCGCCGTCTCCTGATCCCCATCGGTCCACGCGGCGCCTCCGGAGCCCCGATCGATCCACGCGTCGTCTCCTGAGCCCCGATCGCTCCACGCGCCGTTTCCTGAGCCCGGATCGGTCCATGCATCGTCTCCGAACACTGAACGGTCCACGCGGCGTTTTCTGAGCACCCTTCGGTCCATGCGTCGTCTTCTATGCCCAGATGCCCCCACGCGCCGTCTCCGACCCACGATCGGTCCAGGCTCCGCTTCCTGAGCATCGATCGGTCCACGCGTCGTGTCCTAAGGCCCGATCGGCCCACGCGCCGTCTCCTGAGCCCCGCAGGGTCGACGCGTCCTCTGCTAAACCCCGATCGGTCCACGCGTCTTCTCCTGAGCCCCGATCGGTCGACGGGTCCTCTCCTAAGCCCCGATCGGTCCACGCGCCTTCTCCTGAGCCCCGATCCGTCC
This sequence comes from Netelia fuscicornis, assembly GCA_946811545.1. Lineage (NCBI taxonomy): Eukaryota > Metazoa > Arthropoda > Insecta > Hymenoptera > Ichneumonidae > Netelia > Netelia fuscicornis. The sequence goes on from OX328012.1 coordinate 31,515,800, forward strand.
ATGCGTCGTCTCCTACGCCCCGATACGTCCACACGCCGTCTCCGAGACCCGATGGGTCCACGCGCCGCCTCCTGAGCCCCGATCGTTCCACGCGCCGTCTCCCAGCCCTGATCGGTCCACGCGCCGTCTCCTGAGCCCCGATTGGTCCACGCGTCGTTCCGTAAGCCCCGATCCATCCACGCGCAGTCTCCCGAGCCCCAATCGGTCCACGCGCCGTCTCCTGAGCCCCGATCGGTACACGCGCCGTCTCCTGAACGCCGATCGGTCCACGCGTCGTCTCCTAAGCCCCGATCGGTCCACGCGCCGTCTCCGAGCCCGGATCGGTCCACGCGCCGTCTCCTAAGCCCCAATCTGTCCACGACCCGTCTCCGGGCCCCGATCGGTGCACGCGCCGTCTCCTAAACCCCGATCGGTCCACGCCCCGTCTCCAAGCGCTGATCGGTTCACGCGTCGTCTCCTGAGACCCGTTCCGTGCACGCGCTGGCGCCGAGCCGCGATCGGTCCACGTGCCGTCTCTTAAGCCCCGACCGGTCCACGCGCCGTCTCCCGAGCCCCGATCGGTCCACGCGTCGTCTCCGAGACCCGATCGGTGCACGTGTTGTCTCCTAAGCCCCGATCGGTCCACGCGTCGTCTCCGAGCCCCCATCGTTCCACGCGCCGCCGCCAGAGCCCCAATCGGTCGACGCCCCTTCGCCAAGCTCCGATCCGTCCACGCGCCGTCTCCGAGCCCCGATCGGTTCACGCGCCGTCTCCTAAGCCCCGATCGTTCCACGCGCCGTCTCCGAGCCCCGATCGGTCCACGCGCCGTCTCCGAGCCACGATCGGTCGACGCGACGTCCCCTGAGCCACGATCGGTCCACGCGTCGTCTCCTAAGCCCCGACCTGTCCACGCGCCGTCTCCTGAGCCCCGATCGGTTCACGCATCGTCTCCAAAGCCCCGATACGTCCACACGCCATCTCCGAGCCCCGATCGGTCCGCGTGCCGCATTCTAAGCCACGGTCCGTCCACGCGCCGTCTCCGAGCCCCGATCGTTCCACGCGCCGTCTCCGAGCCCCGATTGATCCAAGCGCCGTGTCCTGAGCCCCGATCGGACCAAGCGCCGTCTCCTGAGCCCCGACCGTTCTACCCTCCTTCTCCTAAGCCACGACCGGCCCACGCGCCATCTCCGAGCACCGATTGGTTCACGCACCGTCTCCTGAGCCCCGATCGTTCCACGCGCCGTCTCCGAGCCCCGATCAGTCCACTCGCCGTCTCCTGAGCCCCGATCGCTCCTCGCGCCGTCTCCTGAGCCCTGCTCGGTACATGCGTCGTCTTCTTAGCCCCGATGCCTCCACGCCCCGTCTCCGAGCCATGATCGGTTCAGGCGCCGCTTCATGAGCCCCGATCGGTCCACGCGCCATCTCCGAGCCCCGATCGGCCCACGCGCCGTCTCCTGAGCCCCGATCGGTCCACGCGCCGTCTCCTGAGCCCCAATCGGTCCACACGCTGTCTCGTGAGCCCCGATACATACACGCGCCGTCTCCGAGCCCCCATCGGTCCACGCGTTGTCTCCTAAGCCCCGATCGGTCCACGCGCCGTCTCCAAGCCCCGATCCGTCGCCGCGTCGTGTCCTGAGCCCCGATCAATTGACGCGTCTTCTCCTGAGCCCCGATCGCTCCTCGCGCCGTCTCCTGAACCCCGATCATTCCACGCGCCTTCTCCTAAACCGCGATCCGTCCACGCGAGTCTCCTGAGCCCCAGTCGGTCCGCGCGCCGTCTCCTGAGCCCCGATTGTTCGACGCGCCATCTCCTGAGCCCCGATTGGTCCACGCGTCGTTCCGTAAGCCCCGATCCATCCACGCGCAGTCTCCCGAGCCCCAATCGGTCCACGCGCCGTCTCCTGAGCCCCGATCGGTACACGCGCCGTCTCCTGAACGCCGATCGGTCCACGCGTCGTCTCCTAAGCCCCGATCGGTCCACGCGCCGTCTCCGAGCCCGGATCGGTCCACGCGCCGTCTCCTAAGCCCCAATCTGTCCACGACCCGTCTCCGGGCCCCGATCGGTGCACGCGCCGTCTCCTAAACCCCGATCGGTCCACGCCCCGTCTCCAAGCGCTGATCGGTTCACGCGTCGTCTCCTGAGACCCGTTCCGTGCACGCGCTGGCGCCGAGCCGCGATCGGTCCACGTGCCGTCTCTTAAGCCCCGACCGGTCCACGCGCCGTCTCCTGAGCCCCGATCGGTCCACGCGTCGTCTCCGAGACCCGATCGGTGCACGTGTTGTCTCCTAAGCCCCGATCGGTCCACGCGTCGTCTCCGAGCCCCCATCGTTCCACGCGCCGCCGCCAGAGCCCCAATCGGTCGACGCCCCTTCGCCAAGCTCCGATCCGTCCACGCGCCGTCTCCGAGCCCCGATCGGTTCACGCGCCGTCTCCTAAGCCCCGATCGTTCCACGCGCCGTCTCCGAGCCCCGATCGGTCCACGCGCCGTCTCCGAGCCACGATCGGTCGACGCGACGTCCCCTGAGCCACGATCGGTCCACGCGTCGTCTCCTAAGCCCCGACCTGTCCACGCGCCGTCTCCTGAGCCCCGATCGGTTCACGCATCGTCTCCAAAGCCCCGATACGTCCACACGCCATCTCCGAGCCCCGATCGGTCCGCGTGCCGCATTCTAAGCCACGGTCCGTCCACGCGCCGTCTCCGAGCCCCGATCGTTCCACGCGCCGTCTCCGAGCCCCGATTGATCCAAGCGCCGTGTCCTGAGCCCCGATCGGACCAAGCGCCGTCTACTGAGCCCCGACCGTTCTACCCTCCTTCTCCTAAGCCACGACCGGCCCACGCGCCATCTCCGAGCACCGATTGGTTCACGCACCGTCTCCTGAGCCCCGATCGTTCCACGCGCCGTCTCCGAGCCCCGATCAGTCCACTCGCCGTCTCCTGAGCCCCGATCGCTCCTCGCGCCGTCTCCTGAGCCCTGCTCGGTACATGCGTCGTCTTCTTAGCCCCGATGCCTCCACGCCCCGTCTCCGAGCCATGATCGGTTCAGGCGCCGCTTCATGAGCCCCGATCGGTCCACGCGCCATCTCCGAGCCCCGATCGGCCCACGCGCCGTCTCCTGAGCCCCGATCGGTCCACGCGCCGTCTCCTGAGCCCCAATCGGTCCACACGCTGTCTCGTGAGCCCCGATACATACACGCGCCGTCTCCGAGCCCCCATCGGTCCACGCGTTGTCTCCTAAGCCCCGATCGGTCCACGCGCCGTCTCCAAGCCCCGATCCGTCGCCGCGTCGTGTCCTGAGCCCCGATCAATTGACGCGTCTTCTCCTGAGCCCCGATCGCTCCTCGCGCCGTCTCCTGAACCCCGATCATTCCACGCGCCTTCTCCTAAACCGCGATCCGTCCACGCGAGTCTCCTGAGCCCCAGTCGGTCCGCGCGCCGTCTCCTGAGCCCCGATTGTTCGACGCGTCGTCTCCTGAGCCCCGATCGATCCACGCGTCATCTCCTCAGCCCCAATCGTACCACACGCCGTTTCCTGAGCCCCGATCGGTCCACGCGTCGTCTTCAAAGCCCCGATGCCTCCACGCGCCGTCTCCGAGCCACGATCGGTCCGTGCGCCGCTTCCACAACCCCGATCGGTCCACGCGTAATTTCCTGATCTCCGATCGGTCCACGCGCCGTCTCCTAACCCCCGATCGGTCCACGCGCCGTCTCCGAGCGCCGATCGGTTGACGCGCCATCTCCTGAGCCCCGACCGCTCCACCCGTCGTCTCCGAGCTCCGATCGGTCCAGGTGCCGTTTCCGAGCCCCGATTGGTCCATGCGTCGTCTTCGAAGCCCCGATGCCTCCACGCGCCGTCTCCGAGCCACGATCGGTGCAGGCGCCGCTTCCTGAGCCCCGATCGGTCCACGCGCTGTCTCCTGAGCCCCGATACGTCCACGCGCAGTCGCCGAGCCCCGATCAGTCCACGCGCGGCCTCCTGAGCCCCGGTCGGTTCACGCGCCGTCTCCCCGCCCCGATCGGTCCACGCGCCGTCTCCTGAGCCCTGATCCGTACACGCGCGGCGTCGAGACGCGATCGGTCCACGCGCGGCCTCCTGAGCCCCAATCGGTCCACGCGTCTTCTCCAAAGCCACGATCGGTCCGTGCGCCGTCTCCGAGCCCCGATCGGTCCACGCACCACCTCATGCTCCCCAATCGGTCCATGCGCCGCCTCCGGAGCCCTGATCGATCCACGCGAATCTCCTGAGCTCCGGTCGGTGCTCGTACCGTCTCCGAGCCCCGATCGGTCCACGTACCATCTCCGAAGCCCCGATCGGTCCACGCGCCGTCTCCTGAGCCCCGATCGGTCGACGCGTCGTCTTCTGAGCCCCGATCGGTCCACGCGCCGTCTCCGAGCGCCGATCGGTTCACGCGCCGTCTCCTGAGCCCCGATCGTTCCACGCGCCGTCTCCGAGCCCCGATCGGTCTACGCGCCGTCTCCTAAGCCCCGATCAGTCCACGCGCCTTCTCCTCATCCCCCATCGGTCCACGCGCCGTCTCCGAGCGCCGATCGGTTCACGCGCCGTCTCCTGAGCTCCGATCGTTCAACGTGCCGTCTCGGAGCCCCGATCCGTCCACGCGCCGTCTCCTGAGCCCGGATCGGTCCACGCGTCATCGCCGAATCCCCGATCCGTACACGCGTCGTCTCCGAGCCTCGATCGGTCCACGCGCAGTCGCGGAGCCCCGATCGGTCCAGGCGTGGCCCCCTGAGCCTCGATCGGTCCACGCGCGGCCTCCTGAGCCCCGGTCGGTTCACGCGCCGTCTCCGAGCCCCGATCGATCCACGCGTCGTCTTCGAAGCCCAGATGCCTCCTCGCGCCGTCTCCGAGCCACGATCGGTCCAGGCGCTGCTTCCTGAGCCCCAATCGGTCCACGCATCGTCACCTAAGCCCCGATCGGTCCACGCGCCGTCACAGAGCTATGATCGGTCCACGCGCGGCCTCCTGAGCCCCGATCGGTCCACGCGCCGTCGCCGAGCCGCGATCGGTCCACGCGCGGCCTCCTGAGGCCCGATTGGTTCACGCGCCGTATCCGAGCCCCAATCGGTCCACGCGCCGGCTCCTGAGCCCCGATAGGTCCACGCGCCGTCTCCTGAGCCCCGATCGCTCCACGCACCGTTTTCTGAGCACCCTTTGGTCCACGCGTCGTCTTCAAAGCCCCGATGCCTCCACGCGCCGTCTCCGAGCCATGATCCGTCCGTGCGCCGCTTCCAGAGCCCTCTCGGTCCACGCGTCGTCTCCTGATCTCCGATCGGTCCACACGCCATCTCCTAAGCCCCGATCATTCCACGCGCCATCTCCGAGCCCCGATCGGTCCACGCGCCATCTCCGAGCCCCGATCGGTCCACGCGCCGTCTCATAAGCCCTGATCGGACCACGCGCCTTCTCCTCAGCCCCGGATCGGTCCACGCGCCGTCCCCGAACCCCAATTGGTCCACGCGCCACCGCCTGTGCCCCAGTCGGTCCACGCGCTGTCTCCGAGCCCAGATCGGTCCACGCGCCGTCTCCGAGCGCCGATCGGTTCACGCGCCGTCTCCTGAGCCCCGATCGTTCCACGCACCGTCTCCGAGCTCCGATCGGTCCACGTGTCGTCTCCTAAGCCCCGATCGTCCAAGCGACTTCTACTAAGCCCCGATCGGTCCACGCGCCTTCTCCAGAGCCCCGATCGGTCCACGCGCCGTCTCCGAGCGCCGATCATTTCACGTGACGTCTCCTGAGCCCTGATCGTTCCACGCGCCGTCTTCAAGCCCCGAGCGGTCCACGCGCCGTCTCCTGAGCCCCAATCGATCCACGCGCTGCCTCCTGAGCCCCGATCGGTCCACGCGCCGTCGCCGAGCCTCGGTCGGTCCACGCACCGTCTCCTGAGCCCCGATCGGTCCACGCGCCGTCTCCTAAGCCGCGATCCGTCCACGGGCCGTCTCCGAGCTGCTATCGGTAAACGCGCCGTCACCAAGCCCTGATCTGTACACGCGTCGTCTCCGAGCCCCGATCGGTCCACGCGCCGTCGCCGAGCCTCGATCGGTCCACGCGCAGCCTCCTGAGCCCCGATCGGTTCACGCGCCGGCTCCGAGCCCGATCGGTCCACGCATCGTCTCCTAAGCCCCGATCGGTTAACGTGCCGTCTCCGAGCCCCAATCGGTCCACGCGTCGTCTCCTAAGCCCCGATCGGTCCGTGCGCCGTCTCCGAGCCCCGATCGTTCCACGCACCATCTCATGCTCCCCAATCGGTCCATGCGCCGCCTCCGGAGCCCTGATCGATCCACGCGAATCTCCTGAGCTCCGGTCGGTCCTCGTACCGTCTCCGAGCCCCGATCGGTCCACGTACCATCTCCGAAGCCCCAATCGGTCCACGTGCCGTCTCCAAGCCCCGATCCGTCGCCGCGTCGTGTCCTGAGCCCCGATCAATTGACGCGTCTTCTCCTGAGCCCCGATCGCTCCTCGCGCCGTCTCCTGAACCCCGAACATTCCACGCGCCTTCTCCTAAACCACGATCGGTCCACGCGCCGTCTCCGAGCCCCAGTCGGTCCACGCGCTGTCTCCGAGCACCGATCGGTCTACGCGTCGTCTCCGAGCCCCGATCGGTCCACGCGCCGTCTCCGAGCCCCGAACGGTTCACGCACCGTCTCCTGGTCCCAATCGGTCCACGCGGCGCCTCTGGAGCCCCGATTGTTCGACGCGTCGTCTCCTGAGCCCCGATCGATCCACGCGTCGTCTCCTGAGCCCCGATCGTACCACACGCCGTTTCCTGAGCCCCGATCGGTCCACGCATCGTCTTCAAAGCCCCGATGCCTCCACGCGCCGTCTCCGAGCCACGGTCGGTCCGTGCGCCGCTTCCACAACCCCGATCGGTCCACGCGTAATCTCCTGATCTCCGATCGGTCCACGCGCCGTCTCCTGAGCCCTGATCCGTCCACGCGCGGCGTCGAGACGCGATCGGTCCACGCGCGGCCTCCTGAGCCCCAATCGGTCCACGCGTCGTCTCCTAAGCCCCGATCGGTCCGTGCGCCGTCTCCGAGCCCCGATCGTTCCACGCACCATCTCATGCTCCGCAATCGGTCCATGCGCCGCCTCCGGAGCCCTGATCGATCCACGCGAATCTCCTGAGCTCCGGTCGGTCCTCGTACCGTCTCCGAGCCCCGATCGGTCCACGTACCATCTCCGAAGCCCCGATCGGTCCACGCGCCGTCTCCTGAGCCCCGATCGGTCCACGCGCCGCGGCGAACCCCAATTGGTCCACGCGCAACCTCTCGAGCCCCAGTCGGTAAACGCGCTGTCTCCGAGCTCCGATCGGTCCACGCGCCGTCTCCAAGCCTCGATCCGTACACGCGTCGTCTCCGAGCCCCGATCGGTCCACGCGCCATCGCCGAACCCCGATCGGTCCACGCGCCGTCTCCTGAGCTCCGAACGGTCCACACCCCTTGTCCTGAGCCCCGATCGGCCGACGCGTCGTCTCCTAAGCCCCGACCGGTTCACGCGCCGTCTCCTGTGCACCGATCGAATCACGTGCCGTCTCCTAAGCCCCGATCGGTCCACACGTCGTCTCCTAAGCCCCAATCGGTCCACGCGTCGTCTCCTAAGCCCCGATCCGTCGCCGCGTCGTCTCCTGAGCCCCGATCAATTGACGCGTCTTCTCCTGAGCCCCGATCGTCCTCGCGCCGTCTCCTGAGCCCCGCTCGGTCCATGCGTCGTCTTCTTAGCCCCGATGCCACCACGCGCCGTCTCCTAAGCCCCGATCTGCCCACGGGCCGTTTCCGAGCTCCGATCGTTCCACACGCCGTCTCCAAGCCTCGATCCGTACACGCGCCGTCTCCGAGCCCCGATCGGTCCACGCGCCGTCTCCTGAGCCCCGATCGGTCCACGCGCCGTCTCCTGAGCCCCGATCGGTCCACGCGCCGTTTCCTGAGCCCCGATCGGTCCACGCGTCGTCTTCTAAGCCCAGATGCCTCCTTGCGCCGTCTCCCAACCACGATCGGTGCAGGCGCCGCTTCCTGAACCCCGATCGGTCCACGCGTTTTCTCCTAAGCCCCGATCGGTCCACCCGTCGTCTCCTCAGCCCCGATCGGTCGACGCGTCGTCTCCGAGCGCCGATCGGTGCACGCACCGTCTCATGAACCCCGATCGTTCCACACGCCGCCTCCTAAGCCCCGATCGGTCTAGGCGTCGTCTCCTAAGCCCCGACCGGTCCAGGCGCCGTCTCCTGAGCCCCGATCGTTCCACGCGCCGTCTCCGAGCCCCATTCGGTCCACGCGCCGTCTCCTCAGCCCCGATCGGTCCACGCGTTGGCTCCTAAGCCTCGATCGGTCCACGCGCGGCCTCCTTAGCCCCGGTCGGTCCACGCGCCCTCTCCGAGCCCCGATCGGTCCACGCACCGTCACCTAAGATCCGATCGGTTAACGCACCGTCTCCCCGCCCCGATCGGTCCACGCGCCGTCTCCTGAGCCCCGATACATCCACGCGTAGTCGCCGAGCCCCGATCAGTCCACGCGCGGCCTCCTGAGCCCCGGTCGGTTCACGCGCCGTCTCCCCGCCGCGATCGGACCACGCGCCGTCTCCTGAGCCCTGATCCGTCCACGCGCGGCGTCGAGCCGCGATCGGTCCACGCGCGGCCTCTTGAGCCCCAATCGGTCCACGCGTCGTCTCCTAAGCCCCGATCGGTCCGTGCGCCGTCTCCGAGCCCCGATCGGTCCACGCACCATCTCATGCTCCCCAATCGGTCGATGCGCCGCCTCCGGAGCCCTGATCGATCCACGCGAATCTCCTGAGCTCCGGTCGGTCCTCGTACCGTCTCCGAGCCCCGATCGGTCCACGCGTTGTCTCCTAGGCCCCGATCGGTCTACGCGCCTTCTCCGAGCCCCGATCGGTTCACGCATCGTCTCCTAATCCCCGATCGGTTAACGCGCCGTCTCCGAGCCCCGAACGGTCCACGCGCCGTCGCCGAACCCCAATTGGTCCACGCTCAACCGCCTGAGCCCCAGTCGGTTCACGCGCTGTCGCCGAACCCCGATCGGTCCACGCGTCGTCTCCGAGCCCCGATCGGTCCACGCGCCGTCGCCGAGCCATGATCGGTCCACGCGCGGCCTCCTGAGCCCCGATCGGTCCACGCGTGGTCTCCGAGCCCCGATCGGTCCACGCGCCGTCGCCGAGCCATGATCGGTCCACGCGCGGCCTCCTGAGCCCCGATCGGTCCACGCGCCGTCTCCTGAGCCCCGATCGGTCCACGGGCGGCCTCCTGAGCCCCGATTGGTTCACGCGCCGTATCCGAGCCCCAATTGGTCCACGCGCCGTCTCCTGAGCCCCGATCGGTCCACGCGCCGTCTCCTGAGCCCCGATCGGTCCACGCGTCGTCTCCTAAGCCCCCATTGGTCCACGTGCCGTCTCCCAGCCCCGATCGGTCCACGCGTCGTCTCCGAGCCCCGATCGGTCCAGGCGCCATCGCCGAACCCCGATCGGTCCACGCGCCGTCTCCTGAGCTCCGAACGGTCCACACCCGTTGTCCTGAGCCCCGATCGGCCGACGCGTCGTCTCCTAAGCCCCGACCGGTTCACGCGCCGTCTCCTGTGCACCGATCGAATCACGTGCCGTCTCCTAAGCCCCGATCGGTCCACACGTCGTCTCCTAAGCCCCAATCGGTCCACGCGTCGTCTCCTAAGCCCCGATCCGTCGCCGCGTCGTCTCCTGAGCCCCGATCAATTGACGCGTCTTCTCCTGAGCCCCGATCGTCCTCGCGCCGTCTCCTGAGCCCCGCTCGGTCCATGCGTCGTCTTCTTAGCCCCGATGCCACCACGCGCCGTCTCCTAAGCCCCGATCTGCCCACGGGCCGTTTCCGAGCTCCGATCGTTCCACACGCCGTCTCCAAGCCTCGATCCGTACACGCGCCGTCTCCGAGCCCCGATCGGTCCTCGCGCCGTCTCCTGAGCCTCGATCGGTCCACGCGCCGTTTCCTGAGCCCCGATCGGTCCACGCGTCGTCTTCTAAGCCCAGATGCCTCCTTGCGCCGTCTCCCAACCACGATCGGTGCAGGCGCCGCTTCCTGAACCCCGATCGGTCCACGCGTTTTCTCCTAAGTCCCGATCGGTCCACGCGTCGTCTCCTCAGCCCCGATCGGTCGACGCGTCGTCTCCGAGCGCCGATCGGTGCACGCGCCGTCTCATGAACCCCGATCGTTCCACACGCCGCCTCCTAAGCCCCGATCGGTCTAGGCGTCGTCTCCTAAGCCCCGACCGGTCCAGGCGCCGTCTCCTGAGCCCCGATCGTTCCACGCGCCGTCTCCGAGCCCCGTTCGGTCCACGCGCCGTCTCCTCAGCCCCGATCGGTCCACCCGTTGGCTCCTAAGCCTCGATCGGTCCACGCGCGGCCTCCTTAGCCCCGGTCGGTCCACGCGCCCTCTCCGAGCCCCGATCGGTCCACGCATCGTCACCTAAGATCCGATCGGTTAACGCACCGTCTCCCCGCCCCGATCGGTCCACGCGCCGTCTCCTGAGCCCCGATACATCCACGCGTAGTCGCCGAGCCCCGATCAGTCCACGCGCGGCCTCCTGAGCCCCGGTCGGTTCACGCGCCGTCTCCCCGCCGCGATCGGACCACGCGCCGTCTCCTGAGCCCTGATCCGTCCACGCGCGGCGTCGAGCCGCGATCGGTCCACGCGCGGCCTCCTGAGCCCCAATCGGTCCACGCGTCGTCTCCTAAGCCCCGATCGGTCCGTGCGCCGTCTCCGAGCCCCGATCGGTCCACGCACCATCTCATGCTCCCCAATCGGTCGATGCGCCGCCTCCGGAGCCCTGATCGATCCACGCGAATCTCCTGAGCTCCGGTCGGTCCTCGTACCGTCTCCGAGCCCCGATCGGTCCACGCGTTGTCTCCTAGGCCCCGATCGGTCTACGCGCCTTCTCCGAGCCCCGATCGGTTCACGCATCGTCTCCTAAGCCCCGATCGGTTAACGCGCCGTCTCCGAGCCCCGAACGGTCCACGCGCCGTCGCCGAACCCCAATTGGTCCACGCGCAACCGCCTGAGCCCCAGTCGGTTCACGCGCTGTCGCCGAACCCCGATCGGTCCACGCGTCGTCTCCGAGCCCCGATCGGTCCACGCGCCGTCGCCGAGCCATGATCGGTCCACGCGCGGCCTCCTGAGCCCCGATCGGTCCACGCGTGGTCTCCGAGCCCCGATCGGTCCACGCGCCGTCGCCGAGCCATGATCGGTCCACGCGCGGCCTCCTGAGCCCCGATCGGTCCACGCGCCGTCTCCTGAGCCCCGATCGGTCCACGGGCGGCCTCCTGAGCCCCGATTGGTTCACGCGCCGTATCCGAGCCCCAATTGGTCCACGCGCCGTCTCCTGAGCCCCGATCGGTCCACGCGCCGTCTCCTGAGCCACGATCGGTCCACGCGTCGTCTCCTAAGCCCCCATTGGTCCACGTGCCGTCTCCCAGCCCCGATCGGTCCACGCGTCGTCTCCGAGCCCCGATCGGTCCACGCGCCATCGCCGAACCCCGATCGGTCCACGCGCCGTCTCCTGAGCTCCGAACGGTCCACACCCCTTGTCCTGAGCCCCGATCGGCCGACGCGTCGTCTCCTAAGCCCCGACCGGTTCACGCGCCGTCTCCTGTGCACCGATCGAATCACGTGCCGTCTCCTAAGCCCCGATCGGTCCACACGTCGTCTCCTAAGCCCCAATCGGTCCACGCGTCGTCTCCTAAGCCCCGATCCGTCGCCGCGTCGTCTCCTGAGCCCCGATCAATTGACGCGTCTTCTCCTGAGCCCCGATCGTCCTCGCGCCGTCTCCTGAGCCCCGCTCGGTCCATGCGTCGTCTTCTTAGCCCCGATGCCACCACGCGCCGTCTCCTAAGTCCCGATCTGCCCACGGGCCGTTTCCGAGCTCCGATCGTTCCACACGCCGTCTCCAAGCCTCGATCCGTACACGCGCCGTCTCCGAGCCCCGATCGGTCCACGCGCCGTCTCCTGAGCCCCGATCGGTCCACGCGCCGTTTCCTGAGCCCCGATCGGTCCACGCGTCGTCTTCTAAGCCCAGATGCCTCCTTGCGCCGTCTCCCAACCACGATCGGTGCAGGCGCCGCTTCCTGAACCCCGATCGGTCCACGCGTGTTCTCCTAAGCCCCGATCGGTCCACGCGTCGTCTCCTCAGCCCCGATCGGTCGACGCGCTGTCTCCGAGCTCCGATCGGTCCACGCGCCGTCTCCAAGCCTCGATCCGTACACGCGTCGTCTCCGAGCCCCGATCGGTCCACGCGCCATCGCCGAACCCCGATCGGTCCACGCGCCGTCTCCTGAGCTCCGAACGGTCCACACCCCTTGTCCTGAGCCCCGATCGGCCGACGCGTCGTCTCCTAAGCCCCGACCGGTTCACGCGCCGTCTCCTGTGCACCGATCGAATCACGTGCCGTCTCCTAAGCCCCGATCGGTCCACACGTCGTCTCCTAAGCCCCAATCGGTCCACGCGTCGTCTCCTAAGCCCCGATCCGTCGCCGCGTCGTCTCCTGAGCCCCGATCAATTGACGCGTCTTCTCCTGAGCCCCGATCGCCCTCGCGCCGTCTCCTGAGCCCCGCTCGGTCCATGCGTCGTCTTCTTAGCCCCGATGCCACCACGCGCCGTCTCCTAAGCCCCGATCTGCCCACGGGCCGTTTCCGAGCTCCGATCGTTCCACACGCCGTCTCCAAGCCTCGATCCGTACACGCGCCGTCTCCGAGCCCCGATCGGTCCACGCGCCGTCTCCTGAGCCCCGATCGGTCCACGCGCCGTTTCCTGAGCCCCGATCGGTCCACGCGTCGTCTTCTAAGCCCAGATGCCTCCTTGCGCCGTCTCCCAACCACGATCGGTGCAGGCGCCGCTTCCTGAACCCCGATCGGTCCACGCGTTTTCTCCTAAGCCCCGATCGGTCCACGCGTCGTCTCCTCAGCCCCGATCGGTCGACGCGTCGTCTCCGAGCGCCGATCGGTGCACGCGCCGTCTCATGAACCCCGATCGTTCCACACGCCGCCTCCTAAGCCCCGATCGGTCTAGGCGTCGTCTCCTAAGCCCCGACCGGTCCAGGCGCCGTCTCCTGAGCCCCGATCGTTCCACGCGCCGTCTCCGAGCCCCGTTCGGTCCACGCGCCGTCTCCTCAGCCCCGATCGGTCCACGCGTTGGCTCCTAAGCCTCGATCGGTCCACGCGCGGCCTCCTTAGCCCCGGTCGGTCCACGCGCCCTCTCCGAGCCCCGATCGGTCCACGCATCGTCACCTAAGATCCGATCGGTTAACGCACCGTCTCCCCGCCCCGATCGGTCCACGCGCCGTCTCCTGAGCCCCGATACATCCACGCGTAGTCGCCGAGCCCCGATCAGTCCACGCGCGGCCTCCTGAGCCCCGGTCGGTTGACGCGCCGTCTCCCCGCCGCGATCGGACCACGCGCCGTCTCCTGAGCCCTGATCCGTCCACGCGCGGCGTCGAGCCGCGATCGGTCCACGCGCGGCCTCCTGAGCCCCAATCGGTCCACGCGTCGTCTCCTAAGCCCCGATCGGTCCGTGCGCCGTCTCCGAGCCCCGATCGGTCCACGCACCATCTCATGCTCCCCAATCGGTCGATGCGCCGCCTCCGGAGCCCTGATCGATCCACGCGAATCTCCTGAGCTCCGGTCGGTCCTCGTACCGTCTCCGAGCCCCGATCGGTCCACGCGTTGTCTCCTAGGCCCCGATCGGTCTACGCGCCTTCTCCGAGCCCCGATCGGTTCACGCATCGTCTCCTAAGCCCCGATCGGTTAACGCGCCGTCTCCGAGCCCCGAACGGTCCACGCGCCGTCGCCGAACCCCAATTGGTCCACGCGCAACCGCCTGAGCCCCAGTCGGTTCACGCGCTGTCGCCGAACCCCGATCGGTCCACGCGTCGTCTCCGAGCCCCGATCGGTCCACGCGCCGTCGCCGAGCCATGATCGGTCCACGCGCGGCCTCCTGAGCCCCGATCGGTCCACGCGTGGTCTCCGAGCCCCGATCGGTCCACGCGCCGTCGCCGAGCCATGATCGGTCCACGCGCGGCCTCCTGAGCCCCGATCGGTCCACGCGCCGTCTCCTGAGCCCCGATCGGTCCACGGGCGGCCTCCTGAGCCCCGATTGGTTCACGCGCCGTATCCGAGCCCCAATTGGTCCACGCGCCGTCTCCTGAGCCCCGATCGGTCCACGCGCCGTCTCCTGAGCCCCGATCGGTCCACGCGTCGTCTCCTAAGCCCCCATTGGTCCACGTGCCGTCTCCCAGCCCCGATCGGTCCACGCGTCGTCTCCGAGCCCCGATCGGTCCACGCGCCGTCGCCGAGCCACGATCGGTCCACGCGCGGCCTCCTGAGCCCCGATCGGTCCACGCGCCGTCGCCGAGCCGCGATCGGTCCACGCGCGGTCTCCTGAGCCCCGGTCGGTTCACACGCCGTCTCCTGAGCCCCGATCGGTCCACGGGTCGTTCCCTAAGCCCCGATCGATCCACGCGCAGTCTCCAGACCCGCGATCGGTCCACGCATCCCCTCCTGAGCCCCGGACGGTCCACGCGCCGTCTCCTGAGCCCCGATCGCTCCACGCGCAGTCGCCGAGCCTCGATCGGTTCACGCGCGGTCTCCTGAGCCCCGGTCGGTCCACGCGCCGTCACCGAACCCCAATTGGTCCACGCGCAACCTCCTGAGCCCCAGTCGGTACACGCGCTGTCTCCGAGCCCCGATCGGTCCCCGCATAGTCTCCTAAGCCCCGCTCGGTTAACGCGTCGTCTCGGAGCCCCGATCGGTCCACGCGCCGTCTCCGCGCGCCGATCATTTTACGTGACGTCTCCTGAGCCCTGATCGTTCCCCGCGCCGTCTTCGAGCCCCGAGCGGACCACGCGCCGTCTCCTGAGCCCCAATCGATCCACGCGCAGCCTCCTGAGCCCCGATCGGTCCACGCGCCGTCGCCGAGCCGCGATCGTTCTACGCGCCGCTCCGAGCCCCGATCGGTCCACGCTCCGTCGCCGAGCTATGATCGGTCCATGCGCGGCCTCCTGAGCCCCGATCGGTCCACGCGCCGTCGCCGAGCCGCGATCGGTCCACGCGCGGCCTCCTGAGGCCCGATTGGTTCACGCACCGTATCCGAGCCCCAATCGGTCCACGTGCCGTCTCCTGAGCCCTGATCGGTCCACGCGCGGCCTCCTGAGCCCCGATCGGTCCACGCGCCGTCGCCGAGCCGCGATCGGTCCACGCGCGGCCTCCTAAGCTCCGATCGGTCCACGCGCCGTCGCCGAACCCTAATTGGTCCACACGAAACCGCCTGAGCCCCAGTCGGTCCACGCGCTGTCTCCGAGCCCCGATCGGTCCACGCGTCGTCTCCGAGCCCCGATCGATCCACGCGTCTTCTCCTGAGCCCCGACCGCTCCATCCATCGTCTCCGAGCTCCGATCGGTCCAGGTGCCGTTTCCGAGCCCCGATTGGTCCATGCGTCGTCTTCGAAGCCCCGATGCCGCCACGCGCCGTCTCCGAGCCACGATCGGTGCAGGCGCCGCTTCCTGAGCCCCGATCCGTTCACGCGCGGTCTCCTGAGCCCCAGTCGGTACACGCGCTGTCTCCGAGCCCCGATCGGTCCACGCGTCGTCTCCTAAGCCCCGATCGTTCGACGCGTCGTCTCCTAAGCCCCGATCGGTCCACGCGCCTTCTCCTCATCCCCGATCGGTCCACGCGCCGTCTCGGAGCCCCGATCGGTCCACGCGCCGTATCCTAAGCCCCGATCGGTCCACGGGCCGTCTCTGAGCGCCGATAAGTTCAAGCGCCGTCTCCGGAGCCCCGATCGTTCCACGCGGCGTCTCCGAGCCCCGATCATTCCACACCCCGTCTCCGCGCCCCGATCGGTCCACGCGCCGTCTCCTAAGCCCCTATCGGTCCACGCGCCGTCTCCGAGCGCCGATCGGTTCACGCGCCGTCTCCTGAGCCCCGATCGTTCCACGCGCCGTCTCCGAGCCCCGGTCGGTCTGCGCGCCGTCTCCTAAGCCCCGATCGGTCCACGCGCCTTCTCTTCCCCGATCGGAGCACGCGCCGTCTCGGAGCGCCGATTGGTTCACGCGCCGTCTCCTGAGCCCCAATCGATCCACGCGCAGCCTCGTGAGCCCCGATCGGTCCACGCGCCGTCGCCGAGCCGCGATCGTTCTACGCGCCGCTCCGAGCCCCGATCGGTCCACGCGCCGTCGCCGAGCTATGATCGGTCCATGCGCGGCCTCCTGAGCCCCGATCGGTCCACGCGCCGTCGCCGAGCCGCGATCGGTCCACGCGCGGCCTCCTGAGGCCCGATTGGTTCACGCGCCGTATCCGAGCCCCAATCGGTCCACGTGCCGTCTCCTGAGCCCCGATCGGTCCACGCGCGGCCTCCTGAGCCCCGATCGGTCCACGCGCCGTCGCCGAGCCGCGATCGGTCCACGCGCGGCCTCCTAAGCTCCGATCGGTCCACGCGCCGTCGCCGAACCCCAATTGGTCCACACGAAACCGCCTGAGCCCCAGTCGGTCCACGCGCTGTCTCCGAGCCCCGATCGGTCCACGCGTCGTCTCCGAGCCCCGATCGGTCCGCGCGCCGTCTTCGAGCCCCGATCGGTCCACGCATGGTCTCCTAAGCCCCAATCGGTTAACGCGCCGTCTCCGAGCCCCGATCGGTCCACGCGCCGTCGCCGAACCCCAATTGGTCCACGCGCAACCGCCTGAGCCCCAGTCGGTCCACGCGCTGTCACCGAGCCCCGATCGGTCCACGTGTGGTCTCCGAGCCCCGATCGGTCCACGCGCCGTCGCCGAGCCACGATCGGTCCACGCGCGGCCTCCTGAGCCCCGATCCGTCCACGCGCCGTCGCCGAGACCCAATTGGTCCACGCGCCGTCTCCTAAGACCCGATCGATCCACGCGCCGTCTCCGAGCGCCGCTCGGTTCACGCGCCGTCTCCTGTGCTCCGATCGTTCCACGCGCCTTCTCCGAGCCCCGATCGGTCCACGCGCCGTCTCCTGAGCCCCGATCGCTCCACGCGCAGTCGCCGAGCCTCGATCGGTTCACGCGCGGTCTCCTGAGCCCCGGTCGGTCCACGCGCCGTCACCGAACCCCAATTGGTCCACGCGCAACCTCCTGAGCCCCAGTCGGTACACGCGCTGTCTCCGAGCCCCGATCGGTCCCCGCATAGTCTCCTAAGCCCCGCTCGGTTAACGCGTCGTCTCGGAGCCCCGATCGGTCCACGCGCCGTCTCCGCGCGCCGATCATTTTACGTGACGTCTCCTGAGCCCTGATCGTTCCACGCGCCGTCTTCGAGCCCCGAGCGGACCACGCGCCGTCTCCTGAGCCCCAATCGATCCACGCGCAGCCTCCTGAGCCCCGATCGGTCCACGCGCCGTCGCCGAGCCGCGATCGTTCTACGCGCCGCTCCGAGCCCCGATCGGTCCACGCGCCGTCGCCGAGCTATGATCGGTCCATGCGCGGCCTCCTGAGCCCCGATCGGTCCACGCGCCGTCGCCGAGCCGCGATCGGTCCACGCGCGGCCTCCTGAGGCCCGATTGGTTCACGCACCGTATCCGAGCCCCAATCGGTCCACGTGCCGTCTCCTGAGCCCTGATCGGTCCACGCGCGGCCTCCTGAGCCCCGATCGGTCCACGCGCCGTCGCCGAGCCGCGATCGGTCCACGCGCGGCCTCCTAAGCTCCGATCGGTCCACGCGCCGTCGCCGAACCCTAATTGGTCCACACGAAACCGCCTGAGCCCCAGTCGGTCCACGCGCTGTCTCCGAGCCCCGATCGGTCCACGCGTCGTCTCCGAGCCCCGATCGGTCCACGCGCCGTCTTCGAGCCCCGATCGGTCCACGCATGGTCTCCTAAGCCCCAATCGGTTAACGCGCCGCCTACGGAGCCCCGATCGATCCACGCGTCGTCTTCTAAGCCCCAATCGGTCCACGCGCCGCCTACGGAGCCCCGATCGATCCACGCGAATCTCCTGAGCTCCGGTCGGTCGACGCGCCGTCTCCGGAGCCCCGATCGGTCCACGCGTCGTCTCCTAAGCCCCGATTCGTCGACGCGTCGTCTCCTGAGACCCGATCAATTGACGCGTCTTCTCCTGAGCCCCGATCGCTTCTCGTGCCGCCTCCTGAGCCCCGATCCGTCGAGGCGTCGTCTCCGGAGCCCCGATCAATTGACGTGTCTTCTCCTGTGCCCCGATCGCCCCTCGCGCCGTCTCCTGAACCCCGCTCGGTCCATGCGTCGTCTTCTTAGCCCGAATGCCTCCACGCGCCGTCTCCGAGCGACGATCGGTCCAGGCGCCGTCTCCGGAGCCCCGATCGTTCCACGCGTCGTCTCCTAAGCCCCGATTCGTCCACGCGGCGTCTCCGGGCGCCGATGATTTCACGCGCCGTCTCCTGAGACCCGATCGTTCCACGCGCCGTCTCCGAGCCCCGATCGATCCACGCGCCGCTTCCCGAGCCCCGGTCAGTCCACGTGTCGTCTCCTGACCCCCGATCGCTCCACGGGCCGTTTCCTGAGCCCCGATCGGTCCACGCGTCGTCTACTAAGCCCAGATGCCTCCTCGCGCCGTCTCCGAGCCATGACGGGTCCAGGCGCCGCTTCCTGAGCCCCGGTCGGTCCACGCGTTGTCTCCTAAGCCCCGTTCGGTCCACGCGCCGTCTCCTAAGCCCCGATCATTCCACGCGCCGTCTCCGAGCCCCGATCGGTCCACGCGCCGTCGCCGAGCCTCGATCGGTCCACGCGCAGCCTCCTGAGCCCCGATCGGTTCACGCGCCGGCTCCGAGCCCGATCGGTCCACGCATCGTCTCCTAAGCCCCGATCGGTTAACGTGCCGTCTCCGAGCCCCGATCGGTCCACGCGCCGTCTCCTGAGCCCCGGTCGGTTCACGCGCCGTCTCCGAGCCCCGATCGGTCCACGCGCCGTCGCCGAGCCATGATCGCTCCACGCGCGGCCTTCTGAGCCCCGGTCGCGTCACGCGCCGTATCCACGCCCCAATCGATCCACGCGCCGTCTCCTGAGTTCCGATCGGTCCACGCGCCGTCCCCTGAGCCCCGATCGGTCCACGCGTCGTCTCCTAAGCGCCGATCCGTCGACGCGTCGTCTCCTGAGCCCCGATCGATCCACGCGTCTTCTCCTGAGCCCCGACCGCTCCATCCATCGTCTCCGAGCTCCGATCGGTCCAGGTGCCGTTTCCGAGCCCCGATTGGTCCATGCGTCGTCTTCGAAGCCCCGATGCCGCCACGCGCCGTCTCCGAGCCACGATCGGTGCAGGCGCCGCTTCCTGAGCCCCGATCCGTTCACGCGCGGTCTCCTGAGCCCCAGTCGGTACACGCGCTGTCTCCGAGCCCCGATCGGTCCACGCGTCGTCTCCTAAGCCCCGATCGTTCGACGCGTCGTCTCCTAAGCCCCGATCGGTCCACGCGCCTTCTCCTCATCCCCGATCGGTCCACGCGCCGTCTCGGAGCCCCGATCGGTCCACGCGCCGTCTCCTGAGCCCCGATCGTTCCACGCGCCGTCTCCGAGCCCCGATCGGTCTGCGCGCCGTCTCCTAAGCCCCGATCGGTCCACGCGCCTTCTCTTCCCCGATCGGACCACGCGCCGTCTCGGAGCGCCGATTGGTTCACGCGCCGTCTCCTGAGCCCCAATCGATCCACGCGCAGCCTCCTGAGCCCCGATCGGTCCACGCGCCGTCGCCGAGCCGCGATCGTTCTACGCGCTGCTCCGAGCCCCGATCGGTCCACGCGCCGTCGCCGAGCTATGATCGGTCCATGCACGGCCTCCTGAGCCCCGATCGGTCCACGCGCCGTCGCCGAGCCGCGATCGGTCCACGCGCGGCCTCCTGAGGCCCGATTGGTTCACGCGCCGTATCCGAGCCCCAATCGGTCCACGTGCCGTCTCCTGAGCCCCGATCGGTCCACGCGCGGCCTCCTGAGCCCCGATCGGTCCACGCGCGGTCGCCGAGCCGCGATCGGCCCACGCGCGGCCTCCTAAGCTCCGATCGGTCCACGCGCCGTCGCCGAACCCCAATTGGTCCACACGAAACCGCCTGAGCCCCAGTCGGTCCACGCGCTGTCTCCGAGCCCCGATCGGTCCACGCGTCGTCTCCGAGCCCCAATCGGTTAACGCGCCGTCTCCGAGCCCCGATCGGTCCACGCGCCGTCGCCGAACCCCAATTGGTCCACGCGCAACCGCCTGAGCCCCAGTCGGTCCACGCGCTGTCACCGAGCCCCGATCGGTCCACGTGTGGTCTCCGAGCCCCGATCGGTCCACGCGCCGTCGCCGAGCCACGATCGGTCCACGCGCGGCCTCCTGAGCCCCGATCCGTCCACGCGCCGTCGCCGAGCCGCGATCGGTCCACGCGCGGTCTCCTGAGCCCCGGTCGGTTCACGCGCCGTCTCCTGAGCCCCGATCGGTCCACGCATCGTTCCCTAAGCCCCGATCGATCCACGCGCAGTCTCCAGAGCCGCGATCGGGCCACGCATCCCCTCCTGAGCCCCGGACTGTTCACACGCCGTCTCCGAGCCGCGATCGGTCCACGCATCGTCTCCTAAGCCCCGATCGGTTAACGTGCCGTCTCCGAGCCCCGATCGGTCCACGCGCCGTCTCCTAAGCCCCGATCGATCCACGCGCCGTCTCCGAGCGCCGCTCGGTTCACGCGCCGTCTCCTGTGCTCCGATCGTTCCACGCGCCTTCTCCGAGCCCCGATCGGTCCACGCGCCGTCTCCTGAGCCCCGATCGCTCCACGCGCAGTCGCCGAGCCTCGATCGGTTCACGCGCGGTCTCCTGAGCCCCGGTCGGTCCACGCGCCGTCGCCGAACCCCAATTGGTCCACGCGCAACCTCCTGAGCCCCAGTCGGTACACGCGCTGTCTCCGAGCCCCGATCGGTCCCCGCATAGTCTCCTAAGCCCCGCTCGGTTAACGCGTCGTCTCGGAGCCCCGATCGGTCCAGGCGCCGCTTCCTGAGCACCGACCGGTCCACGCGTCGTCTCCTGAGCCATGATCGGTTGACGGGTCCCCTCCTAAGCCCCGATCGGTCCACGCGCCTTCTCCTGAGCCCCGATCGGTCCACGCGCCGTCTCCGAGCGCCGATCATTTCACGTGACGTCTCCTGAGCCCTGATCGTTCCACGCGCCGTCTTCGAGCCCCGAGCGGTCCACGCGCCGTCTCCTGAGCCCCAATCGATCCACGCGCAGCCTCCTGAGCCCCGATCGGTCCACGCGCCGTCGCCGAGCCGCGATCGTTCTACGCGCCGCTCCGAGCCCCGATCGGTCCACGCGCCGTCGCCGAGCCGCGATCGGTCCACGCGCGGCCTCCTGAGGCCCGATTGGTTCACGCGCCGTATCCGAGCCCCAATCGGTCCACGCGCCGTTTCCTGAGCCCCGATCGGTCCACGCGCGGTCTCCTGAGCCCCGATCGGTCCACGCGCCGTCGCCGAGCCCCGATCGGTCCACACGCGGCCTCCTAAGCCCCGATCGGTCCACGCGCCGTCGCCGAACCCCAATTGGTCCACGCGAAACCGCCTGAGCCCCAGTCGGTCCACGCGCTGTCTCCGAGCCCCGATCGGTCCACGCGTCGTCTCCGAGCCCCGATCGGTCCACGCGCCGTCTTGGAGCCCCGGTCGGTTCACGCACCGTCTCCTAAGCCCCGATCTGTCCACGCCCCGTCTCCGAGCACCGATTGGTTCACGCACCGTCTCCTGAGACTCGATCCGTCCACGCGCTGTCTCCTGAGCCCCGATCGGTCGACGCGTCCTCTGTTAAACCCCAATCGGTCCACGCCCCGTCTCCGAGCGCCGATCGGTTCACGCGCCGTCTCCTGAGTCCCGATCCGTCCACTCACTGTCTCCTGAGCCCCGGTCGGTCCACGCGCCGCCTCCTGGGCTCCGATCGGTCCACGCGCAGTCTCCTGAGCCCCGATCGGTCGACGCGCCGTCTCGTGAGCCCCGATCGGTCCACGCGCCGTCTCCTGAGCCCCGATCGGTCCACGCGTCGTTCCCTAAGCCCCGATCCATCCACGCGCAGTCTCCCGAGCCCCAATCGGTCCACGCGCCGTCTCCTGAGCCCCGATCGGTCCACGCGCCGTCTCCTCAGCCCCGATCGGTCCACGCGTCGTCTCCGAGCACCGATCGTTCCACGCGCCATCTCCGAGCCCCGATCGGTCCACGCGCCGTCTCCTGAGCCCCGATCGGTCCACGCGCCGTCTCCGAGCCCCCATCGATCCACGCGTTGTCTCCTAAGCCCCGATCGGTCCACGCGCCGTCTCCGAGCGCCGAGCGGTCCACGCGCCGTCGCCGAACCCCAATTGGTCCACGCGCAACCGCCTGAGTCCCAGTCGGTCCACGCGATGTCTCCGAGCCCCGATCGGTCCACGCGCCGTCTCCTAAGCCGCGATCCGTCCACGGGCCGTCTCCGAGCTGCTATCGGTAAACGCGCCGTCACCAAGCCCTGATCTGTACACGCGTCGTCTCCGAGCCCCAATCGATCCACGCGCCGTCTCCTGAGTCCCGATCGGTCCACGCGCCGTCTCCTGAGCCCCGATCGGTCCACGCGTCGTCTCCTAAGCCCCAATCGGTCCACGCGCCGTCTCCAAGCCCCGGTCGGTTCACGCGCCGTCTCCGAGCCCCGATCGGTCCACGCGCCGTCGCCGAGCCATGATCGCTCCACGCGCGGCCTCCTGAGCCCCGGTCGCGTCACGCGCCGTATCCACGCCCCAATCGATCCACGCGCCGTCTCCTGAGTCCCGACCGGTCCACGCGCCGTCTCCTGAGCCCCGATCGGTCCACGCGTCGTCTCCTAAGCCCCAATCGGTCCACGCGCCGTCTCCAAGCCCCGATCGGTTCACGCGCCGTCTCCGACCCCCGATCGGTCCACGCGCCGTCGCCGAGGCATGATCGCTCCACGCGCGGCCTCCTGAGCCCCGGTCGCGTCACGCGCCGTATCCACGCCCCAATCGCTCCTCGCGCCGTCTCCTGAACCCCGATCATTCCACGCGCCTTCTCCTAAACCACGATCGGTCCACGCGCCGTCTCCGAGCCCCAGTCGGTCCACGCGCTGTCTCCGAACACCGATCGGTCTACGCGTCGTCTCCGAGCCCCGATCGGTCCACGTGCCGTCTCCGAGCCCCGAACGGTTCACGCATCGTCTCCTGGTCCCAATCGGTCCACGCGGCGCCTCTGGAGCCCCGATCGATCCACGCGAGTCTCCTGAGCCCCAGTCGGTCCGCGCGCCGTCTCCTGAGCCCCGATTGTTCGACGCGTCGTCTCCTGAGCCCCGATCGATCCACGCGTCGTCTCCTGAGCCCCGATCGTACCACACGCCGTTTCCTGAGCCCCGATCGGTCCACGCGCCGTCTCCTGAGCCCTGATCCGTCCACGCGCGGCGTCGAGACGCGATCGGTCCACGCGCGGCCTCCTGAGCCCCAATCGGTCCACGCGTCGTCTCCTAAGCCCCGATCGGTCCGTGCGCCGTCTCCGAGCCCCGATCATTCCACGCACCATCTCATGCTCCCCAATCGGTCCATGCGCCGCGTCCGGAACCCTGATCGATCCACGCGAATCTCCTGAGCTCCGGTCGGTCCTCGTACCGTCTCCGAGCCCCGATCGGTCCACGTACCATCTCCGAAGCCCGGACCGGTCCACGCGCCGTCTCCTGAGCCCCGATCGGTCCACGCGCCGCGGCGAACCCCAATTGGTCCACGCGCAACCTCTCGAGCCCCAGTCGGTAAACGCGCTGTCTCCGAGCCCCGATCGGTCCACGCGCCGTCTCCGAGCCCCGAACGGTTCACGCATCGTCTCCTGGTCCCAATCGGTCCACGCGCCGTCTCCTGAGCCCTGATCCGTCCACGCGCGGCGTCGAGCCCCGATCGGTCCACGCGCCGTCTCCTGAGCCCCGATCGCTCCACGCGCAGTCGCCGAGCCTCGATCGGTTCACGCGCGGTCTCCTGAGCCCCGGTCGGTCCACGCGCCGTCGCCGAACCCCAATTGGTCCACGCGCAACCTCCTGAGCCCCAGTCGGTACACGCGCTGTCTCCGAGCCCCGATCGGTCCCCGCATAGTCTCCTAAGCCCCGCTCGGTTACCGCGTCGTCTCGGAGCCCCGATCGGTCCAGGCGCCGCTTCCTGAGCACCGACCGGTCCACGCGTCGTCTCCTGAGCCATGATCGGTCGACGGGTCCCCTCCTAAGCCCCGATCGGTCCACGCGCCTTCTCCTGAGCCCCGATCGGTCCACGCGCCGTCTCCGAGCGCCGATCATTTCACGTGACGTCTCCTGAGCCCTGATCGTTCCACGCGCCGTCTTCGAGCCCCGAGCGGTCCACGCGCCGTCTCCTGAGCCCCAATCGATCCACGCGCAGCCTCCTGAGCCCCGATCGGTCCACGCGCCGTCGCCGAGCCGCGATCGTTCTACGCGCCGCTCCGAGCCCCGATCGGTCCACGCGCCGTCGCCGAGCCGCGATCGGTCCACGCGCGGCCTCCTGAGGCCCGATTGGTTCACGCGCCGTATCCGAGCCCCAATCGGTCCACGCGCCGTTTCCTGAGCCCCGATCGGTCCACGCGCGGTCTCCTAAGCCCCGATCGGTCCACGCGCCGTCGCCGAGCCCCGATCGGTCCACACGCCGTCTTGGAGCCCCGGTCGGTTCACGCACCGTCTCCTAAGCCCCGATCGGTCCACGCCCCGTCTCCGAGCACCGATTGGTTCACGCACCGTCTCCTGAGACTCGATCCGTCCACGCGCTGTCTCCTGAGCCCCGATCGGTCGACGCGTCCTCTGTTAAACCCCAATCGGTCCACGCCCCGTCTCCGAGCGCCGATCGGTTCACGCGCCGTCTCCTGAGTCCCGATCCGTCCACTCACTGTCTCCTGAGCCCCGGTCGGTCCACGCGCCGCCTCCTGGGCTCCGATCGGTCCACGCGCAGTCTCCTGAGCCCCGATCGGTCGACGCGCCGTCTCGTGAGCCCCGATCGGTCCACGCGCCGTCTCCTGAGCCCCGATCGGTCCGCGCGTCGTTCCCTAAGCCCCGATCCATCCACGCGCAGTCTCCCGAGCCCCAATCGGTCCACGCGCCGTCTCCTGAGCCCCGATCGGTCCACGCGCCGTCTCCTCAGCCCCGATCGGTCCACGCGTCGTCTCCGAGCACCGATCGTTCCACGCGCCATCTCCGAGCCCCGATCGGTCCACGCGCCGTCTCCTGAGCCCCGATCGGTCCACGCGCCGTCTCCTGAGCCCCAATCGGTCCATACGCTGTCTCGTGAGCCCCGATAGGTACACGCGCCGTCTCCGAGCCCCCATCGATCCACGCGTTGTCTCCTAAGCCCCGATCGGTCCACGCGCCGTCTCCGAGCGCCGAGCGGTCCACGCGCCGTCGCCGAACCCCAATTGGTCCACGCGCAACCGCCTGAGTCCCAGTCGGTCCACGCGCCGTCGCCGAGCCTCGATCGGTCCACGCACCGTCTCCGAGCCCCGATCGGTCCACGCGCCGTCTCCTGAGCCCCAGTCGGTTCACGCGCCGTCTCCGAGCCCCGATCGGTCCACGCGCCGTCGCCGAGCCATGATCGCTCCACGCGCGGCCTCGTGAGCCCCGGTCGCGTCACGCGCCGTATCCACGCCCCAATCGATCCACGCGCCGTCTCCAAGCCCCGATCCGTCGCCGCGTCGTGTTCTGAGCCCCAATCAATTGACGCGTCTTCTCCTGAGCCCCGATCGCTCCTCGCGCCGTCTCCTAAACCCCGATCATTCCACGCGCCTTCTCCTAAACCACGATCGGTCCACGCGCCGTCTCCGTGCCCCAGTCGGTCCACGCGCTGTCTCCGAGCACCGATCGGTCTACGCGTCGTCTCCGAGCCCCGATCGGTCCACGCGCCGTCTCCGAGCCCCGAACGGTTCACGCACCGTCTCCTGGTCCCAATCGGTCCACGCGGCGCCTCTGGAGCCCCGATCGATCAACGCGAGTCTCCTGAGCCCCAGTCGGTCCGCGCGCCGTCTCCTGAGCCCCGATTGTTCGACGCGTCGTCTCCTGAGCCCCGATCGTTCCACGCGCCGTCTCCGAGATCCGATCGGTCCACGCGCCGTCTCCTAAGCCCCGATCGGTCCAAGCGCCTTCTGCTAAGCCCCGATCCGTCCAAGCGCCTTCTGCTAAGCCCCGATCGACCCACGCGTCGTCTCCTGAGCCCCGATCATACCACACGCCGTTTCCTGAGCCCCGATCGGTCCACGCGTCGTCTTCAAAGCCCCGATGCCTCCACGCGCCGTCTCCGAGCCACGATCGGTGCGTGCGCCGCTTCCACAACCCCGATCGGTCCACGCGTAATCTCCTGATCTCCGATCGGTCCACGCGCCGTCTCCTAAGCCCCGATCGGTCCACGCGCCGTCTCCGAGCGCCGATCGGTTGACGCGCCATCTCCTGAGCCCCGATCGTTCCACGCGCCGTCTCCGAGCCCCGATCGGTCCACGCGCCGTCTCCTAAGCCCCGTTCGGTCCAAGCGCCTTCTCCTAAACCCCGGTCGGTCCACGCGCCGTCTCCGAGGCCCGATCGGTCCACACATCGTCTCTTAAGCCCCGATCGGCTAACGCGTCGACTCCGAGCCGCGATCGTTCCACGCGCCGTCCCCGATCCCCGATCGATCCACGCGCCGTCTCCGAGCGCCGATCGGTTCACGCGCCGTCACCCGAGCCCCGATCGTTCCACACGGCGTCTCCGAGCCCCGATCGGTCCACGCTTCGTCTGCTGAGCCCGGATCGTTCCACGCGTCGTCTCCTGATTCCCGATCCTTAAACGCGTCGTCTCCGAGCCTCGATCGGTCCACACGCCGTGTCCGATCCCCGATCGGTCCGCGTACCGCATTCTGAGCCGCGGTCCGTCCACGCGCCGTCTCCGAGCACCGATCGGTCGACGCGCCGTCTCAGAGCGCCGATCATTTCACGCCCCGTCACCTGACCTCCGATCGTTCCACGCGCCGTCTCCGAGCCCCGATCGGTCCACGCGCCGTCTCCTGAGCCCCAATCGGTCCACACGCTGTCTCCTGAGCTCCGAACGGTCCACACCCCTTGTCCTGAGCCCCGATCGGCCGACGCGTCGTCTCCTAAGCCCCGACCGGTTAACGCGCCGTCTCCGAGCCGCGATCGGTCCACGCGCCGACGCCGAACCCCAATTGGTCCACGCGCAACCGCCTGACCCCCAGTCGATCCACTCGTCGTCTCCGAGCTCCAGTCGGTCCACGCGCCGTTTCCTGAGACCTGATCGGTCCACGCGCCGTCTCCTGAGCCCCGATCGGTCCACGCGTCGTTCCCTAAGCCCCGATCCATCCACGCGCAGTCTCCCGAGCCCCAATCGGTCCACGCGCCGTCTCCTGAGCCCCGATCGGTCCACGCGCCGTCTCCTCAGCCCCGATCGGTCCACGCGTCGTCTCGTGAGCCCCGATCGGTCCACGCGCCGTCTCCTGAGCCCCGATCGGTCCACGCGTCGTTCCCTAAGCCCCGATCCATCCACGCGCAGTCTCCCGAGCCCCAATCGGTCCACGCGCCGTCTCCTGAGCCCCGATCGGTCCACGCGCCGTCTCCTCAGCCCCGATCGGTCCACGCGTCGTCTCCGAGCACCGATCGTTCCACGCGCCATCTCCGAGCCCCGATCGGTCCACGCGCCGTCTCCTGAGCCCAGATCGGTCCACGCGCCGTCTCCTGAGCCCCAATCGGTCCACACGCTGTCTTGTGAGCCCCGATAGGTACGTGCGCCGTCTCCGAGCCCCGATCGGTTCACGCATCGTCTTCTAAGCCCCGATGCCTCCACGCGCCGTCTCCGAGCCACGACCGGTTCAGGCGCCGCTTCCCGAGCTCCGATCAGTCCACGTGTCGTCTCCTGACCCCCGATCGCTCCACGGACCGTTTCCTGATCCCCGATCGGTCCACGCGCCGCCTCCTGAGTTCCGATCGGTCAACGCGTCGTGTCCTAACCCCTGATCGGTCCACGTGCCGTCTCCGAGCCCCGATGGGTCCACGTGCCACATCCTGAGCCCCGATCGGACGACGCGACGTCTCCTGAGCCTTGATCGATCCACGCGTCGTCTCCTGAACCCCGATTGCTCCACGGGCCGTTTCCTGAGCCCCGATCGGTCCACGCGTCGTCTACTAAGCCCAGATGCCTCCTCGCGCCGTCTCCGAGCCATGACGGGTCCAGGCGCCGCTTCCTGAGCCCCGGTCGGTCCACGCGTTGTCTCCTAAGCCCCGTTCGGCCCACGCGCCGTCTCCTAAGCCCCGATCATTCCACGCGCCGTCTCGGAGCCCCGATCGGTCCATGCGCCGTCTCCTGAGCCCCGATCGGTCCATGCGTTGTCTCCTAAGCCCCGATCGGTACACGCGTCGTCTCCTAAGCGCCGATCCGTCGACGCGCCGTCTCCTGAACCCCGATACGTCCACACGCAGTCGCCGAGCCCCGACCGGTCCACGCGCGGCCTCCTGAGCCCCGGTCGGTTCACGCGCCGTCTCCGAGCCCCGACCGATCCACGCGTCGTCTTCTAAGCCCAGATGCCTCCTCGCGCCGTCTCCGAGCCACGATCGGTCCACGCGTCGTCTCCTAAGCCCCGATCGGTCCACACGCCGTCTCCGAGCCCCGATCTGCCCACGGGCCGTCTCCGAGCTCCGATCGGTCCATGCGCCGTCTCCAAGCCTCGATCCGTACACGCGTCGTCTCCGAGCCCCGATCGGTCCACGCGCCTTATCCGAGCCCCAATCGGTTCACGCATCGTCTCCTAAGCCCCGATCGGTTAACGCGCCGTCTCCGAGCCCCGAACGGTCCACGCGCCGTCGCCGAACCCCAATTGGTCCACGCGCAACCGCCTGAGCCCCAGTCGGTTCACGCGCTGTCGCCGAACCCCGATCGGTTCACGCGTCGTCTCCGAGCCCCGATCGGTCCACGCGCCGTCGCCGAGCCATGATCGGTCCACGCGCGGCCTCCTGAGCCCCGATCGGTCCACGCGTGGTCTCCGAGCCCCGATCGGTCCACGCGCCGTCGCCGAGCCATGATCGGTCCACACGCGGCCTCCTGAGCCCCGGTCGGTCCACGCGCCGTCTCCTGAGCCCCGATCGGTCCACGCGCGGCCTCCTGAGCCCCGATTGGTTCACGCGCCGTATCCGAGCCCCAATTGGTCCACGCGCCGTCTCCTAAGCCTCGATCGCTCCTCGCGCCGTCTCCTGAACCCCGCTCGGTCCATGCGTTGTCTCCTTAGCCCCGATCGGTCCACGCGCCGTCTCCGAGCGCCGAGCGGTCCACGCGCCTTCGCCGAACCCCAAATGGTCCACGCGCAACCGCCTGAGCCCCGATCGGTCCACGCGCCGTCGCCGAGCCGCGATCGTTCTACGCGCCGTCTCCTGAACCCCGATACGTCCACACGCAGTCGCCGAGCCCCGACCGGTCCACGCGCGGCCTCCTGAGCCCCGGTCGGTTCACGCGCCGTCTCCGAGCCCCGACCGATCCACGCGTCGTCTTCTAAGCCCAGATGCCTCCTCGCGCCGTCTCCGAGCCACGATCGGTCCACGCGTCGTCTCCTAAGCCCTGATAGGTCCACGCGCCGTCTCCTGTGCCCCGATCGGTCGACGCGTCCTCTCCTAAACCCCGATCGGTCCACGCGTCGTCTCCTAAGCCCCGATCGGTCCACACGCCGTCTCCGAGCCCCGATCTGCCCACGGGCCGTCTCCGAGCTCCGATCGGTCCATGCGCCGTCTCCAAGCCTCGATCCGTACACGCGTCGTCTCCGAGCCCCGATCGGTCCACGCGCCTTATCCGAGCCCCAATCGGTTCACGCATCGTCTCCTAAGCCCCGATCGGTTAACGCGCCGTCTCCGAGCCCCGAACGGTCCACGCGCCGTCGCCGAACCCCAATTGGTCCACGCGCAACCGCCTGAGCCCCAGTCGGTTCACGCGCTGTCGCCGAACCCCGATCGGTCCACGCGTCGTCTCCGAGCCCCGATCGGTCCACGCGCCGTCGCCGAGCCATGATCGGTCCACGCGCGGCCTCCTGAGCCCCGATCGGTCCACGCGTGGTCTCCGAGCCCCGATCGGTCCACGCGCCGTCGCCGAGCCATGATCGGTCCACACGCGGCCTCCTGAGCCCCGGTCGGTCCACGCGCCGTCTCCTGAGCCCCGATCGGTCCACGCGCGGCCTCCTGAGCCCCGATTGGTTCACGCGCCGTATCCGAGCCCCAATTGGTCCACGCGCCGTCTCCTAAGCCTCGATCGCTCCTCGCGCCGTCTCCTGAACCCCGCTCGGTCCATGCGTTGTCTCCTTAGCCCCGATCGGTCCACGCGCCGTCTCCGAGCGCCGAGCGGTCCACGCGCCTTCGCCGAACCCCAAATGGTCCACGCGCAACCGCCTGAGCCCCGATCGGTCCACGCGCCGTCGCCGAGCCGCGATCGTTCCACGCGCGGCCTCCTGAGCCCCGATCGGTCCACGCGCCGTCACCGAGCCGCGATCGGTCCACGCGCGACCTCCTGAGACCGGTTGGTTCACGCGTCGTCTCCGAGCGCCGATCGGTCCACGCGCCGTCGCCGAACCATGATCGGTCCACGCGGGGCTCCTGAGCCCCGGTCGGTTCACGCGCCGTCTTCGAGCCCCGATCGATCCACGCGTCGTCTTCTAAGCCCAGATGCCTCCTCGCGGCGTCTCCGAGCCCCGATCGGTCCACGCGTCGTCTCCTTAGCCCCGATCGGTCCACGCGCCGTCTCCGAGCGCCGAGCGGTCCACGCGCCTTCGCCGAACCCCAAATGGTCCACGCGCAACCGCCTGAGCCCCGATCGGTCCACGCGCCGTCGCCGAGCCGCGATCGTTCCACGCGCGGCCTCCTGAGCCCCGATCGGTCCACGCGCCGTCACCGAGCCGCGATCGGTCCACGCGCGACCTCCTGAGCCCGGTTGGTTCACGCGTCGTCTCCGAGCGCCGATCGGTCCACGCGCCGTCGCCGAACCATGATCGGTCCACGCGGGACTCCTGAGCCCCGGTCGGTCCACGCGCCGTCTCCTGAGCCCGGATCGGTCCACGCGCCGTCGCCGAACCCCAATTGGTCCACGCGCCACCGCCTGTGCCCCAGTCGGTCCACGCGCTGTCTCCGAGCCCAGATCGGTCCACGCGCCGTCTCCGAGCGCCGATCGGTTCACGCGCCGTCTCCTCAGCCCTGATCGTTCCACGCGCCGTCTTCGAGCCCCGAGCGGTCCACGCGCCGTCTCCTGAGCCCCAATCGATCCACGCGCAGCCTCCTGAGCCCCGATCGGTCCACGCGCCGTCGCCGAGCTATGATCGGTCCACGCGCGGCCTCCTGAGCCCCGATCGGTCCACGCGCCGTCGCCGAGCCGCGATCGGTCCACGCGCGGCCTCCTGAGGCCCGATTGGTTCACGCGCCGTATCCGAGCCCCAATCGGTCCACGCGCCGTTTCCTGAGCCCCGATTGGTCCACGCGCGGTCTCCTGAGCCCCGATCGGTCCACGCGCCGTCGCCGAGCCGCGATCGGTCCACACGCGGCCTCCTAAGCCCCGATCGGTCCACGCGCCGTCGCCGAACCCCAATTGGTCCACGCGAAACCGCCTGAGCCCCAGTCGGTCCACGCGCTGTCTCCGAGCCCCGATCGGTCCACGCGTTGTCTCCTGAGCCCCGATCGGTCGACGCGCCGTCTCGTGAGCCCCGATCGGTCCACGCGCCGTCTCCTGAGCCCCGATCGGTCCACGCGTCGTTCCCTAAGCCCCGATCCATCCACGCGCAGTCTCCCGAGCCCCAATCGGTCCACGCGCCGTCTCCTGAGCCCCGATCGGTCCACGCGCCGTCTCCTCAGCCCCGATCGGTCCACGCGTCGTCTCCGAGCACCGATCGTTCCACGCGCCATCTCCGAGCCCCGATCGGTCCACGCGCCGTCTCCTGAGCCCAGATCGGTCCACGCGCCGTCTCCTGAGCCCCAATCGGTCCACACGCTGTCTTGTGAGCCCCGATAGGTACGTGCGCCGTCTCCGAGCCCCGATCGGTTCACGCATCGTCTCCTAAGCCCCGATCGGTTAACGCGCCGTCTCCGAGGGCCGAGCGGTCCACGCGCCGTCGCCGAACCCCAATTGGTCCACGCGCAACCGCCTGAGTCCCAGTCGGTCCACGCGATGTCTCCGAGCCCCGATCGGTCCACGCGCCGTCTCCTAAGCCGCGATCCGTCCACGGGCCGTCTCCGAGCTGCTATCGGTAAACGCGCCGTCACCAAGCCCTGATCTGTACACGCGTCGTCTCCGAGCCCCGATCGGTCCACGCGCCGTCGCCGAGCCTCGATCGGTCCACGCACCGTCTCCTGAGCCCCGATCGGTCCACGCGCCGTCTCCTAAGCCGCGATCCGTCCACGGGCCGTCTCCGAGCTGCTATCGGTAAACGCGCCGTCACCAAGCCCTGATCTGTACACGCGTCGTCTCCGAGCCCCGATCGGTCCACGCGCCGTCGCCGAGCCTCGATCGGTCCACGCGCAGCCTCCTGAGCCCCGGACGGTTCACGCGCCGTCTCCGAGCCCCGATCGGTCCACGCGCCGTCGCCGAGCCATGATCGCTGCACGCGCGGCCTCCTGAGCCCCGGTCGCGTCACGCGCCGTATCCACGCCCCAATCGATCCACGCGCCGTCTCCTGAGTCCCGATCGGTCCACGCGCCGTCTCCTGAGCCCCGATCGGTCCACGCGTCGTCTCCTAAGCCCCAATCGGTCCACGCGCCGTCTCCAAGCCCCGATCCGTCGCCGCGTCGTGTCCTGAGCCCCTATCAATTGACGCGTCTTCTCCTGAGCCCCGATCGCTCCTCGCGCCGTCTCCTGAACCCCGATCATTCCACGCGCCTTCTCCTAAACCACGATCGGTCCACGCGCCGTCTCCGAGCCCCAGTCGGTCCACGCGCTGTCTCCGAGCACCGATCGGTCTACGCGTCGTCTCCGAGCCCCGATCGGTCCACGCGCCGTCTCCGAGCCCCGAACGGTTCACGCACCGTCTCCTGGTCCCAATCGGTCCACGCGGCGCCTCTGGAGCCCCGATCGATCCACGCGAGTCTCCTGAGCCCCAGTCGGTCCGCGCGCCGTCTCCTGAGCCCCGATTGTTCGACGCGTCGTCTCCTGAGCCCCGATCGATCCCCGCGTCGTCTCCTGAGCCCCGATCGTACCACACGCCGTTTCCTGAGTCCCGATCGCTCCACGCTCCGTCTCCCAGCCCTGATCGGTCCACGCGCCGTCTCCTGAGCCCGGATCGGTCCACGCGCCGTCGCCGAACCCCAATTGGTCCACGCGCCATCGCCTGTGCCCCAGTCGGTCCACGCGCCGTCTCCGAGCGCCGATCGGTTCACGCGCCGTCTCCTGAGCCCCGATCGCTCCACGCGCAGTCGCCGAGCCTCGATCGGTCCACGCGCCGTCTCCTAAGCCCCGATCGGTCCAAGCGCCTTCTGCTAAGCCCCGATCGGTCCAAGCGCCTTCTGCTAAGCCCCGATCGGTCCACGCGCCGTCTCCGAGCGCCGATCGGTTCACGCGCCGTCACCTGAGCCCCGATCGTTCCACGCGCCG
Source organism: Netelia fuscicornis (assembly GCA_946811545.1). Classification (NCBI taxonomy): domain Eukaryota; kingdom Metazoa; phylum Arthropoda; class Insecta; order Hymenoptera; family Ichneumonidae; genus Netelia; species Netelia fuscicornis. The sequence goes on from OX328012.1 coordinate 31,549,320, forward strand.
TCTCCGAGCCCCGATCGATCTACGCGCCGTCTCCTAAGCCCCGATCAGTCCACGCGCCTTCTCCTCATCCTCCATCGGTCCCCGCGCCGTCTCCGAGTGCCGATCGGTTCACGCGCCGTCTCCTGAGCTCCGATCGTTCCACGCGCCGTCTCCGAGCCCCGATCCGTCCACGCGCCGTCTCCTGAGCCCGGATCGGTCCACGCGTCATCGCCGAATCCCCGATCCGTACACGCGTCGTCTCCGAGCCTCGATCGGTCCACGCGCTGTCTCCTGAGCCCCGATCGGTCGACGCGTCCTCTGTTAAACCCCAATCGGTCCACGCCCCGTCTCCGAGCGCCGATCGGTTCACGCGCCGTCTCCTGAGTCCCGATCCGTCCACTCACTGTCTCCTGAGCCCCGGTCGGTCCACGCGCCGCCTCCTGCGCTCCGATCGGTCCACGCGCCGTCTCCTGAGCCCCGATCGGTCGACGCGCCGTCTCATGAGCCCCGATCGGTCCACGCGCCGTCTCCTGAGCCCCGATTGGTCCACGCGTCGTTCCCTAAGCCCCGATCCATCCACGCGCAGTCTCCCGAGCCCCAATCGCTCCACACGCCATCTCCGAGCCCCGATCGGTCCACGCGCCGTCTCCTGAGCCCCGATCGGTCCACGCGCCGTCTCCTGAGCCCCAATCGGTCCACACCCTGTCTCGTGAGCCCCGATAGGTACACGCGCCGTCTCCGAGCCCCCATCGGTCCACGCGTTGTCTCCTAACCCCGATCGGTCCACGCGCCGTCTTCGAGCCCCGATCGGTTCACGCATCGTCTCCTAAGCCCCGATCGGTTAACGCGCCGTCTCCGAGCGCCGAGCGGTCCACGCGCCGTCGCCGAACCCCAATTGGTCCACGCGCAATCGCCTGAGTCCCAGTCGGTCTACGCGCTGTCTCCGAGCCCCGATCGGTCCACGCGCCGTTTCCTAAGCCGCGATCCGTCCACGGTCCGTCTCCGAGCTGCTATCGGTAAACGCGCCGTCACCAAGCCCTGATCTGTACACGCGTCGTCTCCGAGCCCCGATCGGTCCACGCGCCGTCGCCGAGCCTCGATCGGTCCACGCACCGTCTCCTGAGCCCCGATCGGTCCACGCGCCGTCTCCTAAGCCGCGATCCGTCCACGGGCCGTCTCCGAGCTGCTATCGGTAAACGCGCCGTCACCAAGCCCTGATCTGTACACGCGTCGTCTCCGAGCCCCGATCGGTCCACGCGCCGTCGCCGAGCCTCGATCGGTCCACGCGCAGCCTCCTGAGCCCCGATCGGTTCACGCGCCGGCTCCGAGCCCGATCGCTCCACGCGCGGCCTCCTGAGCCCCGGTCGCGTCACGCGCCGTATCCACGCCCCAATCGATCCACGCGCCGTCTCCTGAGCTCCGAAAGGTCCACACCCCTTGTCCTGAGCCCCGATCGGCCGATGCGTCGTCTCCTAAGCCCCGACCGGTTCACGCGCCGTCTCCTGTGCACCGATCGAATCACGTGCCGTCTCCTAAGCCCCGATCGGTCCACACGTCGTCTCCTAAGCCCCAATCGGTCCACGCGTCGTCTCCTAAGCCCCGATCCGTCGCCGCGTCGTCTCCTGAGCCCCGATCAATTGAAGCGTCTTCTCCTGAGCCCCGATCGTCCTCGCGCCGTCTCCTGAGCCCCGCTCGGTCCATGCCTCGTCTTCTTAGCCCCGGTGCCACCACGCGCCGTCTCCTAAGCCCCGATCTGCCCACGGGCCGTTTCCGAGCTCCGATCGTTCCACACGCCGTCTCCAAGCCTCGATCCGTACACGCGCCGTCTCCGAGCCCCGATCGGTCCACGCGCCGTCTCCTGAGCCCCGATCGGTCCACGCGCCGTTTCCTGAACCCCGATCGGTCCACGCGACGTCTTCTAAGCACAGATGCCTCCTTGCGCCGTCTCCCAACCACGATCGGTGCAGGCGCCGCTTCCTGAACCCCGATCGGTCCACGCGTTTTCTCCTAAGCCCCGATCGGTCCACGCGTCGTCTCCTCAGCCCCGATCGGTCGACGCGTCGTCTCCGAGCGCCGATCGGTGCACGCGCCGTCTCCTGAACCCCGATCGTTCCACACGCCGCCTCCTAAGCCCCGATCGGTCTAGGCGTCGTCTCCTAAGCCCCGACCGGTCCAGGCGCCGTCTCCTGAGCCCCGATCGTTCCACGCGCCGTCTCCGAGCCCCGTTCGGTCCACGCGCCGTCTCCTCAGCCCCGATCGGTCCACGCGTTGGCTCCTAAGCCTCGATCGGTCCACGCGCGGCCTCCTTAGCCCCGATCGGTTAACGCGCCGTCTCCGAGCCCCGAACGGTCCACGCGCCGTCGCCGAACCCCAATTGGTCCACGCGCAACCGCCTGAGCCCCAGTCGGTTCACGAGCTGTCGCCGAACCCCGATCGGTCCACGCGTCGTCTCCGAGCCCCGATCGGTCCACGCGCCGTCGCCGAGTAATGATCTGTCCACGCGCGGCCTCCTGAGACCCGATCGGACGACGCGCCGTCTTCGAGCCCCGATCGGTCCACGCATGGTCTCCTAAGCCCCAATCGGTTAACGCGCCGTCCCCGAGCCCCGACCGGTCCACGCTATGTCTCCTGAGCCCCGGTACGTCCACGCGCAGTCGCCGAGCCCTGATCGGTCCACGCGCTGTCTCCTGAGCCCCGATAGGTACACGCGAAATCGCCTACACCCCGATCGGTCCACGCGTCGTCTCCTAAGCCCCGATAGGTCCACGCGCCGTCTCCGAGCCCCGATCGGTCCACGCACTGTCTCCTGATCCCCATGGGTCCACGCGGCGCCTCCGGGGCCCCGATCGATCCACGCGAGGCTCCTAAGCCCCGATCGGTCCACGCGCAACCGCCTGAGCCCCAGTCGGTCGACGCGCTGTCTCCTGAGCCCCGATCGGTCCACGCGTCGTTCCCTAAGCCCCGATCGATCCACGCGCAGTCTCCAGAGCCGCGATCGGTCCACGCATCCCCTCCTGAGCCTCGGACGGTCCACGCGCCGTCGCCGAACCCCGATCGGTCGACTCGCCGTCTTCGAGCGCCGATCGGTTAACGCGCCGTCTCCGCGCCCCGATCAGTCCACGCGCTCTCTGCTGAGCCCCGACCGGTCCACGCGTCGTCTCCTAAGCCCCAATCGGTCCACGCGCCGCCTACGGAGCCCCGATCGATCCACGCGTCGTCTTCTAAGCCCCAATCGGTCCACGCGCCGCCTACGGAGCCCCGATCGATCCACGCGAATCTCCTGAGCTCCGGTCGGTCGACGCGCCGTCTCCGGAGCCTCGATCGGTCCACGCGTCGTCTCCTAAGCCCCGATTCGTCGACGCGTCGTCTCCTGAGCCCCGATCAATTGACGCGTCTTCTCCTGAGCCCCGATCGCTTCTCGTGCCGCCTCCTGAGCCCCGATCCGTCGAGGCGTCGTCTCCGGAGCCCCGATCAATTGACGTGTCTTCTCCTGTGCCCCGATCGCCCCTCGCGCCGTCTCCTGAACCCCGCGCGGTCCATGCCTCGTCTTCTTAGCCCGGATGCCTCCACGCGCCGTCTCCGAGCCACGATCGGTCCAGGCGCCGTCTCCGGAGCCCTGATCGTTCCACGCGTCGTGTCCTAAGCCCCGATTCGTCCACGCGGCGTCTCCGGGCGCCGATGATTTCACGCGCCGTCTCCTGAGACCCGATCGTTCCACGCGCCGTCTCCGAGCCCCGATCGATCCACGCGCCGCCTCCTGAGCCCCGATCGGTCCACGCGCCGTCGCCGAACCCCAATTGGTCCACGCGCAACCGCCTGAGCCCCAGTCGGTCGACGCACTGTGTCCGAGCCCCGATCGGTCCACGCGCCGTCTTCGAGCGCCGATCGGTCCACGCAACGTCTCCTAAGCCCCAATCGGTTAACGCGCCGTCTCCTGAGCCCCGATCGTTCTACGCACCGTCTCTGAGCCCCGATCCGTCCACGCGCAGTCGCCGAGCCCCGATCGGTTCACGCGCGGTCTCCTGAGCCCCAGTCGGTACACGCGCTGTCTCCGAGCCCCGATCGGTCCACGCGTCGTCTCCTAAGCCCCGATCGTTCGACGCGTCGTCTCCTAAGCCCCGATCGGTCGACGCGTCGTCTCCTGAGCCCCAGTTGGTCCACGGGCTGTCTCCGAGCCCCGATCGATCCACGCACCGCCTCCTGAGCTCCGATCGGTCGACGCGCCGACTCCTAAGCCCCGATCCGTCCACGCGCCGTCTCCTGAGCCCCGATCGTCCAACGTGCCGTCTCCGAGCACCGATCGGTCCACGCGTCGCCTCCTGAGCCCTGGTCGGTCCACGCGCCGTCTCCTGAGCCCCGGTCGGTCCACGCGTCGTCTCCTAAGCCCCGATCGGTCCACGCGTCGTCTCCTAAGCCCCGATCGTTCGACGCGTCGTCTCCTAAGCCCCGATCGGTCGACGCGTCGTCTCCGGAGCCCCAGTTGGTCCACGGGCTGTCTCCGAGCCCCGATCGATCCACGCACCGCCTCCTGAGCTCCGATCGGTCGACGCGCCGACTTCTAAGCCCCGATCCGTCCACGCGCCGTCTCCTGAGCCCCGATCGTCCAACGTGCCGTCTCCGAGCACCGATCGGTCCACGCGTCGCCTCCTGAGCCCTGGTCGGTACACGCGCTGTCTCCGAGCCCCGATCGGTCCACGCGTCGTCTCCTAAGCCCCGATCGTTCGACGCGTCGTCTCCTAAGCCCCGATCGGTCGACGCGTCGTCTCCTGAGCCCCAGTTGGTCCACGGGCTGTCTCCGAGCCCCGATCGATCCACGCACCGCCTCCTGAGCTCCGATCGGTCGACGCGCCGACTCCTAAGCCCCGATCCGTCCACGCGCCGTCTCCTGAGCCCCGGTCGGTCCACGCGTCGTCTCCTAAGCCCCGATCGGTCCACACGTCGTCTCCTAAGCCCCGATCCGTCGACGCGTCGTCTCCTGAGCCACGATCAATTGACGCGTCTTCTCCTGAGCCCGATCGCTCCTCGCGCCGTCTCCTGAGCCCCGATCGGGCCACGCGTCGTGTCCGAGCTCCGATCGGTCCATACGCCGTTTCCTGAGCCCCGATCGATCCACGCGCAGTCTCCAGAGCCGCGATCGGTCCACGCATCCCCTCCTGAGCCTCGGACGGTCCACGCGCCGTCGCCGAACCCCGATCGGTCGACTCGCCGTCTTCGAGCGCCGATCGGTTAACGCGCCGTCTCCGCGCCCCGATCAGTCCACGCGCTCTCTGCTGAGCCCCGACCGGTCCACGCGTCGTCTCCTAAGCCCCAATCGGTCCACGCGCCGCCTACGGAGCCCCGATCGATCCACGCGTCGTCTTCTAAGCCCCAATCGGTCCACGCGCGGCCTACGGAGCCCCGATCGATCCACGCGAATCTCCTGAGCTCCGGTCGGTCGACGCGCCGTCTCCGGAGCCTCGATCGGTCCACGCGTCGTCTCCTAAGCCCCGATTCGTCGACGCGTCGTCTCCTGAGCCCCGATCAATTGACGCGTCTTCTCCTGAGCCCCGATCGCTTCTCGTGCCGCCTCCTGAGCCCCGATCCGTCGAGGCGTCGTCTCCGGAGCCCCGATCAATTGACGTGTCTTCTCCTGTGCCCCGATCGCCCCTCGCGCCGTCTCCTGAACCCCGCGCGGTCCATGCCTCGTCTTCTTAGCCCGGATGCCTCCACGCGCCGTCTCCGAGCCACGATCGGTCCAGGCGCCGTCTCCGGAGCCCTGATCGTTCCACGCGTCGTGTCCTAAGCCCCGATTCGTCCACGCGGCGTCTCCGGGCGCCGATGATTTCACGCGCCGTCTCCTGAGACCCGATCGTTCCACGCGCCGTCTCCGAGCCCCGATCGATCCACGCGCCGCCTCCTGAGCCCCGATCGGTCCACGCGCCGTCGCCGAACCCCAATTGGTCCACGCGCAACCGCCTGAGCCCCAGTCGGTCGACGCACTGTGTCCGAGCCCCGATCGGTCCACGCGCCGTCTTCGAGCGCCGATCGGTCCACGCAACGTCTCCTAAGCCCCAATCGGTTAACGCGCCGTCTCCTGAGCCCCGATCGTTCTACGCACCGTCTCTGAGCCCCGATCCGTCCACGCGCAGTCGCCGAGCCCCGATCGGTTCACGCGCGGTCTCCTGAGCCCCAGTCGGTACACGCGCTGTCTCCGAGCCCCGATCGGTCCACGCGTCGTCTCCTAAGCCCCGATCGTTCGACGCGTCGTCTCCTAAGCCCCGATCGGTCGACGCGTCGTCTCCTGAGCCCCAGTTGGTCCACGGGCTGTCTCCGAGCCCCGATCGATCCACGCACCGCCTCCTGAGCTCCGATCGGTCGACGCGCCGACTCCTAAGCCCCGATCCGTCCACGCGCCGTCTCCTGAGCCCCGATCGTCCAACGTGCCGTCTCCGAGCACCGATCGGTCCACGCGTCGCCTCCTGAGCCCTGGTCGGTCCACGCGCCGTCTCCTGAGCCCCGGTCGGTCCACGCGTCGTCTCCTAAGCCCCGATCGGTCCACGCGTCGTCTCCTAAGCCCCGATCGTTCGACGCGTCGTCTCCTAAGCCCCGATCGGTCGACGCGTCGTCTCCGGAGCCCCAGTTGGTCCACGGGCTGTCTCCGAGCCCCGATCGATCCACGCACCGCCTCCTGAGCTCCGATCGGTCGACGCGCCGACTTCTAAGCCCCGATCCGTCCACGCGCCGTCTCCTGAGCCCCGATCGTCCAACGTGCCGTCTCCGAGCACCGATCGGTCCACGCGTCGCCTCCTGAGCCCCGATCGTTCGACGCGTCGTCTCCTAAGCCCCGATCGGTCGACGCGTCGTCTCCTGAGCCCCAGTTGGTCCACGGGCTGTCTCCGAGCCCCGATCGATCCACGCACCGCCTCCTGAGCTCCGATCGGTCGACGCGCCGACTCCTAAGCCCCGATCCGTCCACGCGCCGTCTCCTGAGCCCCGGTCGGTCCACGCGTCGTCTCCTAAGCCCCGATCGGTCCACACGTCGTCTCCTAAGCCCCGATCCGTCGACGCGTCGTCTCCTGAGCCACGATCAATTGACGCGTCTTCTCCTGAGCCCGATCGCTCCTCGCGCCGTCTCCTGAGCCACGATCGGGCCACGCGTCGTGTCCGAGCTCCGATTGGTCCATACGCCGTTTCCTGAGCCCCGATCGGTTCATGCGTCGTCTTCTTAGCCCCGATGCCTCCACGCGCCGTCTCCGAGCCACCATCGGTCCAGGTGCCGTTTCCTGAGCCCCGATCGGTCCACGCGCCGTATCCTAAGCCCCGATCGGTCCACGGGCCGTCTCTGAGCGCCGATAAGTTCAAGCGCTGTCTCCTGAGCCCCGATGGTTCCACGCGGCGTCTCCGAGCCCCGATCGATCCACGCGCCGTCTCCTGAGTCCCGATCGGTCGACGAGTCGTCTTCTGAGCCTCGATCGCTCCTCGCGCCGTCTCCTGAGCCCCGATCGTCCAACGTGCCGTCTCCGAGCACCGATCGATCCACGCGGCGCCTCTGGAGCCCCGATCGATCCACGCAAGTCTCCTGAGCCCCAGTCGGTTCGCGCGCCGTCTCCTGAGCCACGATTGTTCGACGCGTCGTCTCCTGAGCCCCGATCGATCCACGCGTCGTCTCCTGAGCCCCGATCGTACCACACGCCGTTTCCTGAGCCCCGATCGGTCCACGCGTCGTCTTCAGAGCCCCGATGCCTCCACGCGCCGTCTCCGAGCCACGATCGGTCCGTGCGCCGCTTCCACAACCCCGATCGGTCCACGCGTAATCTCCTGATCTCCGATCGGTCCACGCGCCGTCTCCTAAGCCCCGATCGGTCCACGCGCCGTCTCCGAGCGCCGATCGGTTGACGCGCCATCTCCTGAGCCCCGATCGTTCCACGCGCCGTCTCCGAGCCCCGATCGGTCCACGCGCCGTCTCCTAAGCCCCGTTCGGTCCAAGCGCCTTCTCCTAAACCCCGGTCGGTCCACGCGCCGTCTCCGAGGCCCGATCGGTCCACACATCGTCTCCTAAGCCCCGATCGGCTAACGCGTCGACTCCGAGCCGCGATCGTTCCGCGCGCCGTCCCCGATCCCCGATCGATCCACGCGCCGTCTCCGAGCGCCGATCGGTTCACGCGCAGTCGCCTAGCCTCGATCAGTCCACGCGCGGCCTCCTGAGCCCCGGTCGGTTCACGCGCCGTCTCCCCGCCCCGATCGGTCCACGCGCCGTCTCCTGAGCCCTGTTCCGTCCACGCGCGGCGTCGAGCCGCGATCGGTCCACGCGCGGCCTCCTGAGCCCCGGTTGCTTCACGCGCCGTATCCGAGGCCCAATCGGTCCACGCACCGTCTCCTGAGCCCCGATCGCTTCACGCGCCGTCTCCGAGCCCCGATCGGTCCACGCGCGGTCTACTGAGCTCCGGTCGGTCCACACGCCGCTGCGAACCCCAATTGGTCCACGCGCAACCTCTCGAGCCCCAGTCGGTAAACGCGCTGTCTCCGAGCCCCGATCGGTCCACGCGCCGTCTCCTGAGCCCCGATCGGTCCACGCGTCGTCTCCTAAGCGCCGATCGGTTAACGCGCCGTCTCCGAGCCCCGATGGGTCCACGCGCCGCCTCCTAAGCCCCGATCGGTCCACGCGTCGTCTCCTAAGCCCCGATCGGTCGACGGGTCGTCTCCTAAGCCCCGGTCGGTCGACGCGTCGTCTCCTAATCCCCGGGCGGTCCACGCGCCGTCGCCGAACCCCAATTGGTCCACGCGCCACCTCCTGAGCCCCAGTCTGTCCACGCGCTGTCTCCGAGCACCGATCGGTCTACGCATCGTCTCCTAAACCCCGCTCTTTTAACGCGTCGTCTCCTGAGCCCCGATCGCTCCACGCGCCGTCTCCTGAGCGCCGATCGGTCCACGCGTCGTCTCCGAGCACCGTTCGGTCCACGCGCCGTTTCCTGAGCCCCGATCGGTCCATCCGTCGTCTTTTAAGCCCCGATACCTCCACGCGCCGTCGCCGAGCCATGATCGATCCACGCGCGGCCTCCTGAGCCCCGGTTGGTTCACGCGCCGTATCCGAGCCACCATCGGTCCACGCGTCGTCTCCGAGCCCCGATCGGTCCACGCGCCGTCGCCGAGCCATGATCGGCCCACGCGAGGCTCCTGAGCCCCGGTCGGTCCGCGAGCCGTCTCTTGAGCCCCGATCGGTCGATGCGTCGTTTCCTGAACCCCGATCGGTCCACGCGCCGTCTCCTAAGCCCGGATCGTACCACGCGCCGTCCTCGAGCCCCGATCGATCCACGCGCCGTCTCCTGAGCCCGGATCGGTCCACACGTCGGCTCCTAAGCCCCGATCGGTCCACGCGTCGTCTCCTAAGCCCCGATCCGTCGTCGCGTCGTCTCCTGAGCCCCGATCGATCCACGCGTCTTCTCCTGAGCCCCGACCGCACCACGCGTCGTCTCCGAGCTCCGATCGGTCCACGCGCCGTTTCCGAGCCCCGATCGGTCCATGCGTCGTCTTCTAAGCCCCGATGCCTCCACGCGCCGTCTCCGAGCCACGATCGGTGCAGGCGCCGCTTCGTGAACCCCGATCGGTCCACGCGCTGTCTCCTGAGCCCCGATCCATCCACGCGCTGTCGCCGAGCCCCGATCGGTCCACGCGCGGTCTACTGAGCTCCGGTCGGTCCACACGCCGCTGCGAACCCCAATTGGTCCACGCGCAACCTCTCCAGCCCCAGTCGGTAAACGCGCTGTCTCCGAGCCCCGATCGGTCCACGTATGTTCTCCTAAGCCCCAATTAGTCCACGCGCCGTCTCCTAAGCCCCGATCTGCCCACGGGCCGTCTCCGAGCTCCGATCGGTCCACGCGCCGTCTCGAAGCCTCGATCCGTACACGCGTCGTCTCCGAGCCCCGATCGGTCCACGCGCCATCGCCGAACCCCGATCGGTCCACGCGCCGTCTCCTGAGCTCCGAACCGTCCACACCCCTTATTCTGAGCCTCGATCGGCCGACGCGTCGTCTCCTAAGCCCCGACCGGTTCACGCGCCGTCTCCTGTGCACCGATCGAATCTCGTGCCGTCTCCTAAGCCCCGATAGGTCCACACGTAGTCTCCTAAGCCCCAATCGGTCCACGCGTCGTCTCCTAAGCCCCGATCCGTCGCCGCGTCGTCTCCTGAGCCCCGATCAATTGACGCGTCTTCTCCTGAGCCCCGATCGCTCCTCGCGCCGTCTCCTGAGCCCCGCTCGGTCCATGCGTCGTCTTCTTAGCCCCGATGCCTCCACGCGCCGTCTCCTAAGCCACGATCTGCCCACGGGCCGTTTCCGAGCTCCGATCCGTACACGCGCCGTCTCCGAGCCCCGATCGGTCCACGCGCCGTCTCCGAGCACCGATCGGTCCACGCGCCGCCTCCTAAGCCCCGATCGGTCCACGCGTCGTCTCCTAAGCCCCGATCGGTCGACGGGTCGTCTCCTAAGCCCCGATCGGTCGACGCGTCGTATCCTAATCTCCGTTCGGTCCACGCGCCGTCGCCGAACCCCAACTGGTCCACGCGCCACGTCCTGAGCCCCAATCGGTCCACGCGCTGTCTCTGAGCACCGATCGGTCCACGCATCGTCTCCTAAACCCTGCTCTGTTAACGCGTCGTCTCCTGCACTCCCATCGCTCCACGCGCCGTCTCCTGAGCGCCGATCGGTCCACGCGTCGTCTCCGAGCACCGTTCGGTCCACGCGCCGTTTCCTGAGCCCCGGTCGGTTCACGCGCCGTCTCCGCGCCCCGATCGGTCCACGCGCCGTCTCCTGAGCCCTGAACCGTCCACGCGCTGCGTCGAGCCGCGATCGGTCCACGCGCGGCCTCCTGAGCCCCAATCGGTCCACGCGTCGTATCCTAAGCCCCGATCGGTCCGTGCGCCGTCTCCGAGCCCCGATCGGTCCACGTACCATCTCATGCTCCCCAATCGGTCCACGCGCCGCCTCCGGAGCCCCGATCGATCCACGCGAATCTCCTGAGCTCCGGTCGGTCCACGTACCGTCTCCGAAGCCCCGATCGGTCCACGCGTCGTCTCCTAAGCCCCGATCCGTCGCCGCGTCATCTCCTGAGCCCCGGTCAATTGACGCGTCTTCTCCTGAGCCCCGATCGCTCCTAGCGCCGTCTCCTGAGCCCCGCTCGGTCCATGCGTCGTGTTCTTAGCCCCGATGCCTCCACGCGCCGTCTCCAAGCCACGATAGGTCCAGGCGCCGCTTCCTGAGCCCCGATCGATCCACGCGCCGTCTCGTCAGCCACAATCGGTCCACGCGCCGTCTCAGAGCGCCGATCATTTCACGCGCCGTCTCCTGAGCCCCGATCGTTCCACGCGCCGTCTCCGAGCCCCGATCGGTCCACGCGCCGTCTCCTGAGCCCCGATCGTTCCACGCGCCGTCTCCGAGCCCCGATCGGTCCACGCGCCGTCTTCGAGCCCCGATCGGTCCACGCATGGTCTCCTAAGCCCCAATCGGTTAACGCGCCGTCCCCGAGCCCCGATCGGTCCACGCGCCGTCTCCTGAGCCCCGATACCTCCACGCGCAGTCGCCGAGCCCTGATCGGTCCACGCGCTGTCTCCTGAGCCCCGATAGGTACACGCGCCGTCGCCTACACCCCAATCGGTCCACGCGTCGTCTCCTAAGCCCCGATCGGTCCACGCGCCGTCTCCGAGCCCCGATCGGTCCACGCACTGTCTCCTGATGCCCATGGGTCCACGCGGCGCCTCCGAGGCCCCGATCGATCCACGCGAGGCTCCTAAGCCCCGATCGGTCCACGTGCCGTCTCCTGAGCCCCGATCGTTACACGCGCCGTCTCCGAGCCCCGATCGGTCCACGCGCCGTCTCCGAGCCCCGATCGGTCCACGCACTGTCTCCTGATCCCTATGGGTCAACGCGGCGCCTCCGGAGCCCCGATCGATCCACGCGAGGCTCCTGAGCCCCGATCGGACCACGCATCGTCTCCTAAGCCCCAATCGGTTAACGCGCCGTTGCCTGAGCCCCGATCGGTCCACGCGTCGTCTTCTAACCCCAGACGCCTCCTCGCACCGTCTCCGAGGGCCGATCGGTTCACGCGCCGTCTCGTGAGCCCCGATCGTTCCACGCATCGTCTCCGAACCCCTGATATGTCCACGCGTCGGCTCCTAAGCCCCGATCAGTCCACGCGCCGTCTCCGAGCCCCGATCGGTCCACGCGTCGTCTCCTAAGACGCGATCGGTCCACGTATCGTCTCCTAAGCCCCGATCGGTCGACACGCCGTCTCCGAGCCCCGATGGGTCCACTCGTCGTCTCCTGAGCCCCGATAGGTACACGCGTCGTCTTCTAAGCCCCGATCGGTCCACGCGCCCTCTCCTAGCGCCGATCATTTCACGCGCCGTCTCCTGAGCCCCGATCGGTCCACACCCCTTCTCCTGAGCCCCGATCGATTCACGTGCCGTCGCCTAAGCCCCGATCGGTTCACCCGTCGTCTCTTAAGTCCCAATCGGTCCACGCGCCCTCTCCGAGCGCCGATCATTTCACGCGCCGTCTCCTGAGCTCCGGTCGTTCCGCGCGCCGTCACCTGAGCCCCGATCGGTCGACGCGTCATCTTCTGAGCCCCGATCGACCCACGCGTCGTCTCCTGAGCCCCGATCGGTCCACGCGCCGTCTCCGAGCCCTGATCGGTCCACGCGCCATCGCCGAGCTCCGATCGGTCCACGCGCCATCGCCGAGCCCCGATCGGTCCACGCGTCGTCTTCTAAGCCCCGATCGGTCCACGCGTAGTCTCCTGAGCCCCGCTCGGTTAGCGCGTCGTTTCCGAGCCCCGATCGGTCCAGGCGTCGTCTTCTGAGCCCCAATTAGTCCATGCGCCGTCTCCTAATCCCCGATCCGTCCACGGGCCGTGTCCGAGCTCCGATCGGTCCACGCGCCATCGCCGAGCCCCGATCGTTCCACGCGCCGTCTCCGAGCTCCGATCGGCCCACGCGCCGTCTCCTAAGCCCCGATCGGTCCACGTGCCGTCTCCGAGCCCCGATCGGTTCACGTATCCCCTCCTAAGTCCCAATCGGATAACGCGCCGTCTCCTGAGCCCCGATCGTTCCACGCGCCGTCGCCGAGCCGCGATCGGTCCACGCGCGGCCTCCTGAGCCCCAGTTGGTTCACGCGCCGTATCTGAGCCCCGATCGGTCCCTGCGCCGTCTCCTGAGCCCCAATCGGTCCACTCGCTGTCTCCTGAGCCCCGATAGGTACACGCGTCGTTTCCTACGCCCCGATCGGTCCACGCGTCGTCTCCTAGGCCCCGATCGGTCCACGCGCCGTCTCCGAGCCGCGATCGGTCCACGCACCGTGTCCTGATCCCCATCGGTCCACGCGGCGCCTCCGGAGCCCCGATCGATCCACGCGCAGTCTCCTGAGCCCCGATCGGTCCACGCATCGCCTCCTGAGCCCCGGACGGTCCAGGCGCCGTCTCCGAACCCCGATCGGTCGACGCGCCGTCTCCGAGCCCCGATCATTCCACGCGCCGTCTCCGAGCCCCGATCGGACCACGCGTCGTCTCCGAGGCTCGATCGGTCCACGCGCCGTCTCCTAAGCCGCGATCCGTCCACGGGCCGTCTCCGAGCTGCTATCGGTAAACGCGCCGTCACCAAGCCCTGATCTGTACACGCGTCGTCTCCGAGCCCCGATCGGTCCACGCGCCGTCGCCGAGCCTCGATCGGTCCACGCGCCGCCTCCTGAGCCCCGATCGGTTCACGCGCCGGCTCCGAGCGCCAATCGGTTCACGCGCCGTCTCCTGAGCCCCGATCGCTCGACGCGCCGTCTCCGAGCCCCCATCGGTCCACGCGTCGCCTCCGAGCCCCGATCGCTCCACGCGCCGATTTCTGAGCCTCGATCAATTGACGAGTCTTCTCCTGAGCCCCGATCGCTCCTCGCGCCGTCTCCTGAGCCCCGCTCGGTCCATGCGTCGTCTTCTTAGCCCCGATGCCTCCACGCGCCGTCTCCGAGCGCCGATCGGTTCACGCGCCGTCTCCTGAGCCCCGATCGTTCCACGCGCCATCTCCGAGCCCCGATTGGTCCACGCGCCGTCTCCTAAGCCCCGATCGGTCTACGCGTCGTCTCCTAAGCCCCGATTGGTAGACGTGCCGTCTCCCAGCCACGATCGGTCCACGCGCCGTCTCCTAAGCCCCAATCGGTCCACGCGCGGCCTCCTGAGACCCGATCGGTTCACGCATCGTCTCCTAAGCCCCGATACGTCTACACGCCGTATCCGAGCCCCGATCGGTCCGCGTGACGCATTCTAAGCCACGGTCCGTCCACGCGCCGTCTCCGAGCACCGATCGGTCCACGCGCCGTCTCCTTATCCCGATCGGTCCACGCGTCGTCTCCTAAGCCCTGATCGGTCCACGTGCCGTCTCCGAGCCCCGATGGGTCTACGCGCCGCCTCCTGAGCCACGATCGATCCACGCATCGGCTGCTGAGCCCCGGTCGGTCCACGCGTCGCCTTCGAGCACCGATCGATCCACGCGCCGTTTCCTGGGCCCCGATCGGTCCACGCGTCGCCACCGGAGCCCCGATCGGTGCACGCGCCGTCTCCTGAGCCCCGATCGGTCCACGCGTCGTCTCCTGAGCCCCGATCGGTCCCCGCGCCGTCTTCTGAGCCCCGATCGGTCCACGCGCCGTCGCCGAACCCCAATTGGTCCACGCGAAACCGCCTGAGCCCCAGTCGGTCCACGCGCTGTCTCCGAGCCCCGATCGGTCCACGTGCCGTCTCCCAGCCCCGATCGGTCCACGCCCCGTCTCCTAATCCCCAATCTGTCCACGACCCGTCTCCGGGACCCGAACGGTGCACGCGCCGTCTCCTAAGCCCCGATCGGGCCACGCGCCGTCGCCGAACACCAATTGGTCCACGCGCTGTCTCCGAGCCCCGATCGGTCCACGCGTCGTCTCCGAGCCCCGATCGGTCCACGCGCCGTCACCGAGCCCCGATCGGTCCATGCGTCGTCTTCTAAGCCCCGATGCCTCCACGCGCCGTCTCCGAGCCACGATCGGTGCAGGCGCCGCTTCGTGAACCCCGATCGGTCCACGCGCTGTCTCCTGAGCCCCGATCCATCCATGCGCAGTCGCCGAGCCCCGATCGGTCCACGCGCGGTCTACTGAGCTCCGGTCGGTCCACACGCCGCTGCGAACCCCAATTGGTCCACGCGCAACCTCTCGTGCCCCAGTCGGTAAACGCGCTGTCTCCGAGCCCCGATCGGTCCACGTATGTTCTCCTAAGCCCCAATTAGTCCACGCGCCGTCTCCTAAGCCCCGATCTGCCCACGGGCCGTCTCCGAGCTCCGATCGGTCCACGCGCCGTCTCGAAGCCTCGATCCGTACACGCGTCGTCTCCGAGCCCCGATCGGTCCACGCGCCATCGCCGAACCCCGATCGGTCCACGCGCCGTCTCCTGAGCTCCGAACGGTCCACACCCCTTGTCCTGAGCCCCGATCGGCCGACGCGTCGTCTCCTAAGCCCCGACCGGTTCACGCGCCGTCTCCTGTGCACCGATCGAATCTCGTGCCGTCTCCTAAGTCCCGATCGGTCCACACGTCGTCTCCTAAGCCCCAATCGGTCCACGCGTCGTCTCCTAAGCCCCGATCCGTCGCCGCGTCGTCTCCTGAGCCCCGATCAATTGACGCGGCTTCTCCAGAGCCCCGATCGCTCCTCGCGCCGTCTCCTGAGCCCCGCTCGGTCCATGCGTCGTCTTCTTAGCCGCGATGCCTCCACGCGTCGTCTCCTAAGCCCCGATCGGTCCACGCGCCGTCTCCGGGCCCCGATCGGTCCACGCACCATCTCCTGCTCTCCAATCAGTCCACGCGCCGCCTCCGGAGCCCCGATCGATCCACGCTAGGCTCCTGAGCCCCGGCCGGTCCGCGCGCCGTCTCCTGAGCCCCGAACGGTCGACGCGTCGTCTCCTGAGCCCCGATCGATCCACGCGCCGTCTCCTAAGCCCCGATCGGTGCACGCGCCGTCTCCGAGCGCCGATCGGTTCGCGCGCCGTCTCCTGAGCCCCGATCATTCCGAGCGATGTCTCCCAGCCCCGATCGGTCCACGAGCCGTTTTCTCAGCACCGTTCGGTCCACGCGTCGTCTTCAAAGCCCCGATGCCTCCACGCGCCGTCTCCGAGCCACGATCGGTCCGTGCGCCGCTTCCAAAGCCCTATCAGTCCAGGCGTCCTCTCCTGATCTCCGATCGGTCCACGCGCCGTCTCCTAAGCCCCGATCGGTGCACGCGCCGTCTCCGAGCGCCGATCGGTTCACGCGCCGTCTCCTGTGCCCCGATCATTCCACGCGATGTCTCCGAGCCCCGATCGGTCCACGCGCCGTCTCCTAAGCCCCGATCGGTCCACGCGCCGTCTCCGAGCCACGATCGGTCCAGGCGCCGCTTCCTGAGCCCCGATCGGTCCACGCGTCGGCTCCTAAGCCTCGATAGGTCCACGCGCGGCCTCCTTAGCCCCGGTCGGTCCACGCGCCGTCTCCGAGCCGCGATCGGTCCACGCATCGTCTCCTAAGCCCCGATCGGTTAACGCGCCGTCTCCCCGCCCCGATCGGTCCACGCGCCGTCTCCTGAGGCCTGATCCGTCCACGCGCGGCGTCGAGCCGCGATCGGTCCACGCGCGGCCTCCAGAGCCGCGATCGGTCCACGCGCGGCCTCCTGAGCCCCAATCGGTCCACGCGTCGTCTCCTAAGCCCCGATCCGTCGCAGCGTCGTCCCCTGAGCCCCGATCAATTGACGCGTCTTCTCCTGAGCCCCGATCGCACCTCACGCCGTCTCCTGAGCCCCGCTCGGTCCATGCGTCATGTTCTTATCCCCGATGCTTCCACGCGCCGTCTGCGACACACGATAGGTCCAGGCGCCGCTTCCTGAGCCCCGATCGATCCACGCGCCGTCTCGTAAGCCACAATCGGTCCACGCACCGTCTCAGAGCGCCGATCATTTCACGCGCCGTCTCCTGAGCCCCGATCGTTCCACGCGCCGCCTCCTGAGCCCCGATCGATCCACGCATCGGCTGCTGAGCCCCGGTCGGTCCATGCGTCGCCTTCGAGCACCGATCGATCGACGCGCCGTTTCCTGGGCCCCGATCGGCCCACGCGTCGCCACCGGAGCCCCGATCGGTTAACGCGCCGTCTCCGAGCCCCGATCAGTCCACGCGCCGTCTCCTGAGCCCCGGTCGGTTCATGCGCCGTCTCCGAGCCCCGATCGATCCACGCGTCGTCTTGTAAGACCAGATGCCTTCTCGCGCCGTCTCTGGCCCACGATCGGTCCAGGCGCCGCTTCCTGAGCCACGATCGGTCCACGCGCCTTCTCCGAGCCCCGATCGGTGCACGCGCCGTCTCCTGAGCCCCGATCGGTCCACGCGTCGTCTCCTGAGCCCCGATCGGTCCACGCGCCGTCTTCTGAGCCCCGATCGGTCCACGCGCCGTCGCCGAACCCCAATTGGTCCACGCGAAACCGCCTGTGCCCCGATCGGTCCACGCGCCGTCTCCTGTGCCCCGATTGGTCGACGCGTCCTCTCCTAAACCCCGATCGGTCCACGCGTCGTCTCCTAAGCCCCGATCGGTCCACACGCCGTCTCCGAGCCCCGATGGGTCCACGCGTCGCCTCCTGAGCCCCGGTCGGTCCACGCGCCGTCTCCTGAGCCCCGATCGGTCCATGCGTCGTCTTCTTAGCCCCGATGCCTCCACGCGCCGTCTCCGAGCCACGATCGGTCCAGGCGCCGCTTCCTGAGCCCCCATCGGTCCATGCGCCGTATCCTAAGCCCCGATCGGTCCACGCGCCGTCTCCGAGCGCCGATAAGTTCAAGCGCCGTCTCCTGAGCCCCGATCGTTCCACGCGGCGTCTCCGAGCCCCGATCGATCCACGCGTCGTCTCCTGAGCCCCAACCGGTCCACACGCCGTTTCCTGAGCCCCGATCGGTCCACGCATCGTCTCCGAGCACCGATCGGTCCACGCGCCGTTTTCTGAGCACCGTTCGGTCCACGCGTCGTCTTCAAAGCCCCGATGCCTCCACGCGCCGTCTCCGAGCCCCGATCGCTCTTCGCGCCGTCTCCTGAGCCCCGCTCGATCCATGCGTCGTCTTCTTAGCCCCGATGCCTCCACGCGCCGTTTCCGAGCCACGATCGGTCCAGGCGCCGCTTCCTGAGCCCCGATCGGTCCACGCGCCGTCGCGTAAGTCCCAATCGGTCTACGCACCGTCTCAGAGCGCCGATCATTTCACGCGCCGTCTCCTGAGCCCCGATCATTCTACGCCCCGCCTCCGAGCCCCGATCGGTCCACGCGCCGTCTCCTAAGCCCCTATCGGTCCACGCGCCGTCTCCGAGCGCCGATCGGTTCACGCGCCGTCTCCGAGCCCCGATCGCTCTTCGCGCCGTCTCCTGAGCCCCGCTCGATCCATGCGTCGTCTTCTTAGCCCCGATGCCTCCACGCGCCGTCTCCGAGACACGACAGGTCCAGGCGCCGCTTCCTGAGCCCCGATCGATCCACGCGCCGTCTCGAAAGCCACAATCGGTCCACGCGCCGTCTCAGAGCGCCGATCATTTCACGCGCCGTCTCCTGAGCCCCGATCGTTCCACGCGCCGCCTCCTGAGCCCCGATCGATCCACGCATCGGCTGCTGAGCCCCGGTCGGTCCACGCGTCGCCTTCGAGCACCGATCGATCCACGCGCCGTTTCCTGGGCCCCGATCGGCCCACACGTCGCCACCGGAGCCCCGATCGGTCTACGCGCCGTCTCATGAGCCCCGGTCGGTTCATGCGCCGTCGCCGAGCCTCGATCGGTCCACGCGCGGCCTCCTTAGCCCCGATCAGTCCACGCGCCGTCTCCTGAGCCCCGGTCGGTTCATGCGCCGTCTCCGAGCCCCGATCGATCCACGCGTCGTCTTGTAAGCCCAGATGCCTTCTCGCGCCGTCTCCGGCCCACGATCGGTCCAGGCGCCGCTTCCTGAGCCACGATCGGTCCACGCGCCTTCTCCGAGCCCCGATCGGTGCACGCGCCGTCTCCTGAGCCCCGATCGGTCCACGCGTCGTCTCCTGAGCCCCGATCGGTCCACGCGCCGTCTTCTGAGCCCCGAACGGTCTACGCGCCGTCGCCGAACCCCAATTGGTCCACGCGAAACCGCCTGAGCCCCAGTCGGTCCACGCGAAACCGCCTGAGCCCCAGTCGGTCCACGCGAAACCGCCTGAGCCCCAGTCGGTCCACGCGCTGTCTCCGAGCCCCGATCGGTCCACGTGCCGTCTCCCAGCCCCGATCGGTCCACGCGCCGTCTCCTAATCCCCAATCTGTCCACGACCCGTCTCCGGGCCCCGATCGGTGCACGCGCCGTCTCCTAAGCCCCGATCGGGCCACGCGCCGTCGCCGAACACCAATTGGTCCACGCGAAACCGCCTGAGCCCCAGTCGGTCCACGCGCTGTCTCCGAGCCCCGATCGGTCCACGCGTCGTCTCCGAGCCCCGATCGGTCTACGCGCCGTCGCCGAGCCATGATCGGTCCACGCGCGGCCTCCTGAGCCCCGATCGGTCCACGCGCCGTCGCCGAGCCGCGATCGGTTCTCGCGCGGCCTCCTGAGCCCCGGTCGGTCCACGCCCCGCCTACGGAGCCCCGATCGATCCACTCGATTCTCCTGAGCTCCGGTCGGTCCACGCGCCGTCTCCTGAGCCCCGATCGGTCCACGCGTCGTCTCCTAAGCCCCGATTCGTCGACGCGTCGTCTCCTGAGCCCCGATCAATTGACGCGTCTTCTCCTGAGCCCCGATCGCTTCTCGTGCCGCCTCCTGAGCCCCACTCCGTCGAGGCGTCGTCTCCGGAGCCCCGATCAATTGACGTGGCTTCTCCTGAGCCCCGATCGCTCCTCGCGCCGTCTCCTGAACCCCGCTCGGTCAATGCGTCGTCTTCTTAGCACGGATGCCTCCACGCGCCGTCTCCGAGCCACGATGGGTCCAGGCGCCGCTTCCTGCGCCCCGATCGGTCCACGCGCCGTCTCCTAAGCCCCAATCGGTCCACGCGGCGTCTCCGAGCGCCGATCATTTAACGCGCCGTCTCCTGAGACCCGATCGTTCCACGCGCCGTCTCCGAGCCCCGATCGGTCCGCGTGCCGCATTCTAAGCCACGGTCCATCCACGCGCCGTCTCCGAGCCCCGCTCCATCCACGCGTCGTCTCCTAAGCCCCGATCGGTCCACGCGCCGTCTCCTAAGCCCCGATTGATCCACGCGTCGTCTCCTACGCCTGATCGGTCCACGCGTCGTATCCTGAGCCCCGATCGTTCCACGCGCCGTCTCCGAGCCGCGATCGGTCCACGCGCCGTCTCCTGAGCCCCGATCGGTCCACGCGCCATCTCCGAGCCCCGAACGGTTCACGCACCGTCTCCTGATCCCAATCGGTCCACGCGGCGCCTCCGGAGCCCCGATCGATCCACGCGAGTCTCCTGAGCCCCAGTCGGTTCACGCGCTGTCTCCGAGCCCCGATCGGTCCACGCGCCGTCGCCGAGCCATGATCGGTCCACGCGGCCTCCTGAGCCCCAATCGGTCCACGGGCCGTCGCCGATCCACGATTGGTCCGTGCGCCGTTTCCAGAGCCCTATCGGTCCACGCATCGTCTCCTGATCTCCGATGGGTCCACGTGCCGTCTCCTAAGCCCCGATCGGTCCACGCACTGTCTCCGAGCGCCGATCGGTTCACGCGCCGTCTCCTGAGCCCCGATCATTCCACGCGCTGTCTCCGAGCCCCAATCGGTCCACGCGTTGTCTCCTTAGCCCCGATCGGTCCACGCGCCGTCTCCGAGCGCCGAGCGGTCCACGCGCCGTCGCCGAACCCCAAATGGTCCACGCGCAACCGCCTGAGCCCCGATCGGTCCACGCGTCTTCTCCGAGCACCGATCGGTCCACGCGCCGTCGCCGAGGCATGATCGGTCCACGCGCGGCCTCCTGAGCCCCGATCGGTCCACGCGCCGCCGCCGAGCCGCGATCGTTCCACGCGCGGCCTCCTGAGCCCCGATCGATCCACGCGCCGTCACCGAGCCGCGATCGGTCCACGCGCGACCTCCTGAGCCCCGGTTGGTTCACGCGTCGTCTCCGAGCGCCGATCGGTCCACGCGCCGTCGCCGAGCCATGATCGGTCCACGCGGGGCTCCTGAGCCCCGGTCGGTTCACGCGCCGTCTTCGAGCCCCGATCGATCCACGCATCGTCTTCTAAGCCCAGATGCCTCCTCGCGCCGTCTCCGAGCCCCGATCGGTCCACGCGTCGTCTCCGAGCCCCGATCGGCCCACGCGCCGTCGCCGGGCCGCGAACGGTCCACGCGCGGCCTCCTGAGCCCCGGTTGGTTCAAGCGCCGTATCCGAGCCCCAATCGGTCCACGCAAGGTCTCCTGAGCTCCGATCGGTCCACGCGCCGTCTCCTGATCTCCGATCGGTCCACACGCCATCTCCTAAGCCCCGATCATTCCACGCGCCATCTCCGAGCCCCGATCGGTCCACGCGCCGTCTCATAAGCCCCGATCGGACCACGCGCCTTCTCCTCAGCCCCGATCGGTCCACGCGCCGTCTCCGAGCGCCGATTAGTTCACGCGCCGTCTCCTGAGCCCCGATCGCTCCACGCTCCGTCTCCCAGCCCCGATCGGTCCACGCGCCGTCTCCTGAACCCGGATCGGTCCACGCGCCGTCGCCGAACCCCAATTGGTCCACGCGCCACCGCCTGTGCCCCAGTCGGTCTACGCGCTGTCTCCGAGCCCAGATCGGTCCACGCGCCCTCTCCGAGCGCCGATCGGTTCACGCATCGTCTCCTAAGCCCCGATCGGTTAACGCGCCGTCTCCGAGCGCCGAGTGGTCAACGCGTCGTCGCCGAACCCCAATTGGTCCACGCGCAACCGCCTGAGTCCCAGTCGGTCCACGCGCCGTCTCGTGAGCCCCGATCGGTCCACGCGCCGTCTCCGAGCCCCGATCGGTCCACGCGCCGTCTCCTGAGCCCCGATCGGTCCACGCGTCGTTCCCGAAGCCCCGATCCATCCACGCGCAGTCTCGCGAGCCCCGATCGGTGCACGCACCGTCTCCTAAGCCCCGATCGGTCCACGCCCCGTCTCCGAGCACCGATTGGTTCACGCACCGTCTCCTGAGACTCGATCCGTCCACGCGCTGTCTCCTGAGCCCCGATCGGTCGACGCGTCCTCTGTTAAACCCCAATCGGTCCACGCCCCGTCTCCGAGCGCCGATCGGTTCACGCGCCGTCTCCTGAGTCCCGATCCGTCCACTCACTGTCTCCTGAGCTCCGGTCGGTCCACGCGCCGCCTCCTGCGCTCTGATCGGTCCACGCGCCGTCTCCTGAGCCCCGATCGGTCGACGCGCCGTCTCGGAGCCCCGATCGGTCCAGACGCCGCTTCCTGAGCACCGACCGGTCCACGCGTCGTCGCCGAACCCCAATTGGTCCACACGAAACCGCCTGAGCCCCAGTCGGTCCACGCGTCGTCTCCGAGCCTCGATCGGTCCACGCGCCGTCGCGGAGCCCCGATCGGTCCAGGCGTGGCCTCCTGAGCCTCGATCGGTCCACGCGCGGCCTCCTGAGCCCCGGTCGGTTCACGCGCCGTCTCCGAGCCCCGATCGATCCACGCGTCGTCTTCGAAGCCCAGATGCCTCCTCGCGCCGTCTCCGAGCCACGATCGGTCCAGGCGCTGCTTCCTGAGCCCCAATCGGTCCACGCATCGTCACCTAAGCCCCGATGGGTCCACGCGCCGTCACCGAGCCATGATCGGTCCACGCGCGGCTCCTGAGCCCCATCGGTCCACGCGCCGTCTCCGAGCGCCAATCGGTTCACGCGCGGTCTCCTGAGCCCCGATCGCTCCACGCGCCGTCGCCGAACCCCAATTGGTCCACGCGCAACCTCCTGAGCCCCAGTCGGTACACGCACTGTCTCCGAGCCCCGATCGGTCCCCGCATAGTCTCCTAAGCCCCGCTCGGTTAACGCGTCGTCTCGGAGCCCCGATCGGTCCAGGCACCGCTTCCTGAGCCTCGGTCGGTTCACGCGCCGTCTCCTGAGCCCCGATCGGTCCACGCGTCGTTCCCTAAGCCCCGATCGATCCACGCGCAGTCTCCAGAGCCGCGATCGGTCCACGCATCCCCTCCTGAGCCCCGGACGGTTCACACGCCGTCTCCGAGCCGCGATCGGTGCACGAATCGTCTCCTAAGCCCCGATCGGTTAACGGGCCGTCTCCGAGCCCTGATCGGTCCACGCGCCGTCTCCTAAGCCCCGATCGGTGCACGCGCCGTCGCCGAACCCCAATTGGTCCACACGAAACCGCCTGAGCCCCAGTCGGTCCACGCGCTGTCTCCGAGCCCCGATCGGTCCACGCGTCGTCTCCGAGCCCCGATCGGTCCACGCGCCGTCTTCGAGCCCCGATCGGTCCACGCATGGTCTCCTAAGCCCCAATCGGTTAACGCGCCGTCTCCGAGCCCCGATCGGTCCACGCGCCGTCGCCGAACCCCAATTGGTCCACGCGCAACCGCCTGAGCCCCAGTCGGTCCACGCGCTGTCACCGAGCCCCGATCGGTCCACGTGTGGTCTCCGAGCCCCTATCGGTCCACGCGCCGTCGCCGAGCCACGATCGGTCCACGCGCGGCCTCCTGAGCCCCGATCGGTCCACGCGCCGTCGCCGAGCCGCGATCGGTCCACGCGCGGTCTCCTGAGCCTCGGTCGGTTCACGCGCCGTCTCCTGAGCCCCGATCGGTCCACGCGTCGTTCCCTAAGCCCCGATCGATCCACGCGCAGTCTCCAGAGCCGCGATCGGTCCACGCATCCCCTCCTGAGCCCCGGACGGTTCACACGCCGTCTCCGAGCCGCGATCGGTCCACGCATCGTCTCCTAAGCCCCGATCGGTTAACGTGCCGTCTCCGAGCCCTGATCGGTCCACGTGCCGTCTCCTAAGCCCCGATCGGTGAACGCGCCCTCTCCGAGCGCCGATCGGTTCACGCGCCGTCTCCTGAGCCCCGATCATTCCACGCGATGTCTCCGAGCCCCGATCGGTTCACGTGCCGTCTCCTAAGCCCCGATCGGTCCACGCGCCGTCTCCGAGCGCCGATCGGTCCACGCGCGGTCTCCAAGCCTCGATCCGTACACGCGCCGTCTCCGAGCCCCGATCGGTCCACGCGTCGTCTCCGAGCACCGTTCGGTCCACGCGCCATTTCCTGAGCCCCGATCGGTCCATCCGTCGTCTTTTAAGCCCCGATACCTCCACGCGCCGTCTCCGAGCCACGATCGGTCCACGCATCGTCTCCTAAGCCCCGATCGGTTAACGCGCCGTCTCCCCGCCCCGATCGGTCCACGCGCCGTCTCCTGAGCCCTGATCCGTCCACGCGCGGCGTCGAGCCGCGATCGGTCCACGCGCGGCCTCCTGAGCCCCAATCGGTCCACGCGTCGTCTCCTAAGCCCCGATCCGTCGCAGCGTCGTCCCCTGAGCCCCGATCAATTGACGCGTCTTCTCCTGAGCCCCGATCGCACCTCACGCCGTCTCCTGAGCCCCGCTCGTTCCATGCCTCGTGTTCTTAGCCCCGATGCCTCCACGCGCCGTCTCCGAGACACGATAGGTCCAGGCGCCGCTTCCTGAGCCCCGATCGATCCACGCGCCGTCTCGTAAGCCACAATCGGTCCACGCGCCGTCTCAGAGCGCCGATCATTTCACGCGCTGTCTCCTGAGCCCCGATCGTTCCACGCGCCGTCTCCGAGCCCCGATCGGTCCACGCGGCGTCTCCTGAGCCCCGATCGGTTCACGCATCGTCTCCTAAGCCCCGATACGTCTACACGCCGTATCCGAGCCCCGATCGGTCCGCGTGACGCATTCTAAGCCACGGTCCGTCCACGCGCCGTCTCCGAGCACCGATCGGTCCACGCGCCGTCTCCTGAGCCCCGATCGGTCCACGCGTCGTCTCCTAAGCCCTGATCGGTCCACGTGCCGTCTCCGAGCCCCGATGGGTCTACGCGCCGCCTCCTGAGCCCCGATCGATCCACGCATCGGCTGCTGAGCCCCGGTCGGTCCACGCGTCGCCTTCGAGCACCGATCGATCCACGCGCCGTTTCCTGGGCCCCGATCGGTCCACGCGTCGCCACCGGAGCCCCGATCGGTCTACGCGCCGTCTCATGAGCCCCGGTCGCTTCATGCGCCGTCGCCGAGCCTCGATCGGTCCACGCGCGGCCTCCTTAGCCCCGGTCGGTCCACGCGCCGTCTCCGAGCCCCGATCGGTCCACGCATCGTCACCTGAGCCCCGATCGGTTAACGCGCCGTCTCCGAGCCCCGATCAGTCCACGCGCCGTCTCCTGAGCCCCGGTCGGTTCATGCGCCGTCTCCGAGCCCCGATCGATCCACGCGTCGTCTTGTAAGCCCAGATGCCTTCTCGCGCCGTCTCCGGCCCACGATCGGTCCAGGCGCCGCTTCCTGAGCCACGATCGGTCCACGCGCCTTTTCCGAGCCCCTATCGGTGCACGCGCCGTCTCCTGAGCCCCGATCGGTCCACGCGTCGTCTCGTGAGCCCCGATCGGTCCACGCGCCGTCTTCTGAGCCCCGATAGGTCCACGCGCCGTCGCCGAACCCCAATTGGTCCACGCGAAACCGCCTGAGCCCCAGTCGGTCAACGCGCTGTCTCCGAGCCCCGATCGGTCCACGTGCCGTCTCCCAGCCCCGATCGGTCCACGCGCCGTCTCCTAATCCCCAATCTGTCCACGACGCGTCTCCGGGCCCCGATCGGTGCAAGCGCCGTCTCCTAAGCCCCGATCGGGCCACGCGCCGTCGCCGAACACCAATTGGTCCACGCGAAACCCCCTGAGCCCCAGTCGGTCCACGCGCTGTCTCCGAGCCCCGATCGGTCCACGCGCCGTCTTCGAGCCCCGATCGGTCCACGCGCAGTCTCCAGAGGCGCGATCGGTCCACGCATCCCCTCCTGAGCCCCGATCGTTCCACGCGCCGCCTCCGAGCCCCGATCGCTCCACGCGCCGTCTCCGAGCGCCGATTGGTGCACGCGCCGTCTCATGAGCACCGATCGTTCCACACGACGCTTCCTAAGCCCCGATCTGTCCAGGCGTCGTCTCCTAAGCCCCGACCGGTCCACGCGCCGTCTCCTGAGCCCCGTTCGGCCCACGCGCCGTCTCCTGAGCCCCGGTCGGTCCGCGCGCCGTCACCTGAGCCCCGATCGGTCCACGCGTCATCTTCTAAGCCCCGATCGGTCCACGCGTAGTCTCCTAAGCCCCGCTCGGTTAACGCGTCGTTTCCGAGCCCCGATCGGTCCACGCGTTGTCTCCTGAGCCCCAATTAGTCCATGCGCCGTCTCCTAATCCCCGATCCGTCCACGGGCCGTGTCCGAGCTCCGATCGGTCCACGCGCCATCGCCGAGCCCCGATCGGTCCACGCGCCGTCTCCTGAGCCCCGATCGGTTCACACCACTTCTCCTGACCCCTGATCGATCCACGTGCCATCTCCTAAGCCCTGATCGGTCCACGCGCCTTTTCCTAAGCCCCGATCGGTCCACGCGCCGTCTCCGAGCCTCGATCGGTCCACGCGCCGTCGCCGAACCCCAATTGGTCCACGCGAAACCGCCTGAGCCCCAGTCGGTTCACGCGCTGTCTCCGAGCCCCGATTGGTCCACGCGTCGTCTCCGAGCCCCGATCGGTCCACGCGACGTCGCCGAGTCGTGATCTGTCCACGCGCGGCCTCCTGAGACCCGATCGGTCCACGCGCCGTCTTCGAGCCCCGATCGGTTCACGCATGGTCTCCTAAGCCCCAATCGGTTAACGCGCCGTCCCCGAGCCCCGATCGGTCCACGCGCCGTTTCCTGAGCCCCGATACGTCCACGAGCAGTCCCCGAGCCCTGATCGGTCCACGCGCTGTCTCCTGAGCCCCGATAGGTACACGCGTCGTCTTCTAAGCCCCGATCGGTCCACGCGTAGTCTCCTAAGCCCCGCTCGGTTAACGCGTCGTTTCCGAGCCCCGATCGGTCCACGCGTCGTCTCCTGAGCCCCAATTAGTCCATGCGCCGTCTCCTAAGCCCCGATCCGTCCACGGGCCGTGTCCGAGCTCCGATCGGTCCAAGCGTCGTCTCCGAGCCCTGATCGGTCCACGCGCCATCGCCGAGCCCCGATCGGTCCACGCGCCCTCTCCTAGCGCCGATCATTTCACGCGCCGTCTCCTGAGCCCCGATCGGTCCACACCCCTTCTCCTGAGCCCCGATCGATTCACGTGCCGTCTCCTAAGCCCCGATCGGTTCACCCGTCGTCTCTTAAGTCCCAATCGGTCCACGCGCCCTCTCCGAGCGCCGATCATTTCACGCGCCGTCTCCTGAGCCCCGGTCGGTCCGCGCGCCGTCTCCTGAGCCCCGATCGGTCGACGCGTCGTCTTCTGAGCCCCGATCGACCCACGCGTCGTCTCCTGAGCCCCGATCGGTCCACGCGCCGTCTCCGAGCGCCGATCGGTTCACGCGCCGTCTCCTGAGCCCCGATCGTTCCACGCGCCGTCTGCGAGCTCCGATCGGCCCACGCGCCGTCTCCTAAGCCCCGATCGGTCCAAGCTCCATCTCCTAAGCCCCGATCGGTCCACGCATCGTCTCCGAGCCCCGATCGGTCCACGCGCCGTCTCCTGAGCCCGGATCGTTCCACGCGTCGTCCCCGAATCCCCGATCCGTACACACGTCGTCTCCGAGCCTCGATCGGTCCACGCGCCGTCGCCGAACCCCAATTGGTCCACGGGAAACCGCCTGAGCCCCAGTCGGTCCACGCGCTGTCTCCGAGCCCCGATCGGTCCACGCGCTGTCTCCTGAGCCCCGATACCTCCACGCGCAGTCGCCGAGCCCTGATCGGTCCACGCGCTGTCTCCTGAGCCCCTATAGGTACACGCGTCGTCGCCTACACCCCAATCGGTCCACGCGTCGTCTCCTAAGCCCCGATCGGTCAACGCGCCGTCTCCGAGCCCCGATCGGTCCACGCACTGTCTCCCGATGCCCATGGGTCCACGCGGCGCCTCCGAGGCCCCGATCGATCCACGCGAGGCTCCTAAGCCCCGATCGGTCCACGTGCCGTCTCCTGAGCCCCGATCGTTACACGCGCCGTCTCCGAGCCCCGATCGGTCCACGCGCCGTCTCCGAGCCCCGATCGGTCCACGCACTGTCTCCTGAGCCCCGATAGGTACACGCGTCGTCGCCTACACCCCAATCGGTCCACGCGTCGTCTCCTAAGCCCCGATCGGTCCACGCGCCGTCTCCGAGCCCCCGATCGGTCCACGCACTGTCTCCCGATGCCCATGGGTCCACGCGGCGCCTCCGAGGCCTCGATCGATCCACGCGAGGCTCCTAAGCCCCGATCGGTCCACGCGTCATCTCCTAAGCCCCGATCGGTCCACGCGCCGTCTCCGAGCCCCGATCGGTCCACGCACTGTCTCCCGATGCCCATGGGTCCACGCGGCGCCTCCGAGGCCCCGATCGGTCCACGGATCGTCACCTGAGCCCCGATCGGTTAACGCGCCGTCTCCGCGCCCCGATCAGTCCACGCGCCGTCTCCTGAGCCCCGGTGGGTTCATGCGCCGTCTCCGAGCCCCGATCGATCCACGCGTCGTCTTGTAAGCCCAGATGCCTTCTCGCGCCGTCTCCGGCCCACGATCGGTCCAGGCGCCGCTTCCTGAGCCACGATCGGTCCACGCGCCTCCTCCGAGCCCCGATCGGTGCACGCGCCGTCTCCTGAGCCCCGATCGGTCCACGCCTCGTCTCCTGACCCCCGATCGGTCCACGCGCCGTCTTCTGAGCCCCGATCGGTCCACGCGCCGTCGCCGAACCCCAATTGGTCCACGCGAAACCGCCTGAGCCCCAGTCGGTCCACGCGCAGTCTCCGAGCCCCGATCGGTCCACGTGCCGTCTCCCAGCCCCGATCGGTCCACGCGCCGTCTCCTAATCCCCAATCTGTCCACGACCCGTCTCCGGGACCCGATCGGTGCACGCGCCGTCTCCTAAGCCCCGTTCGGGCCACGCGCCGTCGCCGAACACCAATTGGTCCACGCGAAACCGCCTGAGCCCCAGTCGGTCCACGCGCTGTCTCCGAGCCCCGATCGGTCCACGCGTCGTCTCCGAGCCCCGATCGGTCCACGCGCCGTCGCCGAGTCATGATCTGTCCACGCGCGGCCTCCTGAGACCCGATCGGTCCACGCGCCGTCGCCGAGCCGCGATCGGTCCACGCGCGACCTCCTCAGCCCCGATTGGTTCACGCGCCGTATCCGAGCCCCAATCGGTCCACGCGCTGTCTCCGAGCCCTGATCGGTCCACGCGTCGTCTCCGAGCCCCGATCGGTCTACGCGCCGTCGCCAAACCCCAATTGGTCCACGCGCAACCGCCTGAGCCCCAGTCGGTCCACGCACTGTCTCCGAGCCCCGATCGGTCCACGCGCCGTCGCCGAGCCATGATCGGCCCACGCGAGGCTCCTGAGCCCCGGTCGGTCCGCGAGCCGTCTCCTGAGCCCCGATCGGTCGACGCGTCGTTTCCTGAACCCCGATCAGTCCACGCGCCGTCTCCTAAGCCCGGATCGTTCCACGCGCCGTCCTCGAGCCCCGATCGGTCCACGCGCTGTCTCCTGAGCCCGGATCGGTCCACGCGATGTCTCCCAGCCCCGATCGGTCCACGCGTCGTCTCCTAAGCCCCGATCCGTCGCCGCGTCGTCTCCTGAGCCCCGATCAATTGACGCGGCTTCTCCAGAGCCCCGATCGCTCCTCGCGCCGTCTCCTGAGCCCCGCTCGGTCCATGCGTCGTCTTCTTAGCCCCGATGCCTCCACGCGTCGTCTCCTGAGCCCCGGCCGGTCCGCGCGCCGTCTCCTGAGCCCCGAACGGACGACGCGTCGTCTCCTGAGCCCCGATCGATCCACGCGCCGTCTCCTAAGCCCCGATCGGTGCACGCGCCGTCTCCGAGCGCCGATCGGTTCGCGCGCCGTCTCCTGAGCCCCGATCATTCCACGCGATGTCTCCCAGCCCCGATCGGTCCACCAGCCGTTTTCTCAGCACCGTTCGGTCCACGCGTCGTCTTCAAAGCCCCGATGCCTCCATGCGCCGTCTCCGAGCCACGATCGGTCCGTGCGCCGCTTCCAAAGCCCTATCAGTCCAGGCGTCCTCTCCTGATCTCCGATCGGTCCACGCGCCGTCTCCTAAGTCCCGATCGGTGCACGCGCCGTCTCCGAGCGCCGATCGGTTCACGCGCCGTCTCCTGAGGCCCGATCATTCCACGCGATGTCTCCGAGCCCCGATCGGTCCACGCGCCGTCTCCTAAGCCCCGATCGGTCCACGCGCCGTCTCCGAGCGCCGATCGGTCCACGCGCGGTCTCCAAGCCTCGATCCGTACACGCGCCGTCTCCGAGCCCCGATCGGTCCACGCGTCGTCTCCGAGCCGCGATCGGTCCACGCGCGGCCTCCTGAGCCCCAATCGGTCCACGCGTCGTCTCCTAAGCCCCGATCCGTCGCAGCGTCGTCCCCTGAGCCCCGATCAATTGACGCGTCTTCTCCTGAGCCCCGATCATTCCACGCGCCATCTCCGAGCCCCGATCGGTCCACGCGCCGTCTCATAAGCCCCGATCGGACCACGCGCCTTCTCCTCAGCCCCGATCGGTCCACGCGCCGTCTCCGAGCGCCGATTAGTTCACGCGCCGTCTCCTGAGCCCCGATCGCTCCACGCACCGTCTCCCAGCCCCGATCGGTCCACGCGCCGTCTCCTGAGCCCGGATCGGTCCACGCGCCGTCGCCGAACCCCAATTGGTCCACGCGCCACCGCCTGTGCCCCAGTCGGTCCACGCGCTGTCTCCGAGCCCAGATCGGTCCACGCGCCGTCTCCGAGCGCCGATCGGTTCACGCGCCGTCTCCTGAGCCCCGAGCGTTCCACGCACCGTCTCCGAGCTCCGATCGGTCCACGCGCCGTCTCCTGAGCCCCGATCGGTCCACGCGCCGTTTCCTGAGCCCCGATCGGTCCACGCGTCGTCTTCTAAGCCCAGATGCCTCCTTGCGCCGTCTCCCAACCACGATCGGTGCAGGCGCCGCTTCCTGAACCCCGATCGGTCCACGCGTTTTCTCCTAAGCCCCGATCGGTCCACGCGCGGCCTCCTGAGCCCCAATCGGTCCACGCGTCGTCTCCTAAGCCCCGATCGGTCCGTGCGCCGTCTCCGAGCCCCGATCGGTCCACGCACCATCTCATGCTCCCCAATCGGTCCATGCGCCGCCTCCGGAGCCCTGATCGATCCACGCGAATCTCCTGAGCTCCGGTCGGTCCTCGTACCGTCTCCGAGCCCCGATCGGTCCACGCGTTGTCTCCTAGGCCCCGATCGGTCCACGCGCCTTCTCCGAGCACCGATCGGTTCACGCATCGTCTCCTAAGCCCCGATCGGTTAACGCGCCGTCTCCGAGCCCCGAACGGTCCACGCGCCGTCGCCGAACCACAATTTGTCCACGCGTCGTCTCCGAGCCCCGATCGGTCCACGCGCCGTCGCCGAGCCATGATCGGTCCACGCGCGGCCTCCTGAGCCCCGATCGGTCCACGCGTGGTCTCCGAGCCCCGATCGGTCCACGCGCCGTCGCCGAGCCATGATCGGTCCACGCGCGGCCTCCTGAGCCCCGATCGGTCCACGCGCCGTCTCCTGAGCCCCGATCGGTCCACGGGCGGCCTCCTGAGCCCCAATTGGTCCACGCGCCGTCTCCTGAGCCCCGATCGGTCCACGCGTCGTCTCCTAAGCCCCCATTGGTCCACGTGCCGTCTCCCAGCCCCGATCGGTCCACGCGCCGTCTTCGAGCCCCGATCGGTCCACGCATGGTCTCCTAAGCCCCAATCGGTTAACGCGCCGTCCCCGAGCCCCGACCGGTCCACGCGATGTCTCCTGAGCCCCGATACGTCCACGCGCAGTCGCCGAGCCCTGATCGGTCCACGCGCTGTCTCCTGAGCCCCGATAGGTACACGCGTCATCGCCTACACCCCGATCGGTCCACGCGTCGTCTCCTAAGCCCCGATCGGTCCACGCGCCGTCTCCGAGCCCCGATCGGTCCACGCACTGTCTCCTGATCCCCATGGGTCCACGCGGCGCCTCCGGGGCCCCGATCGATCCACGCGAGGCTCCTAAGCCCCGATCGGTCCACGCGCAACCGCCTGAGCCCCAGTCGGTCGACGCGCTGTCTCCGAGCCCCGATCGGTCCACGCGCCGTCTCCTGAGCCCCGATCGGTTCACGCGTCGTTCCCTAAGCCCCGATCGATCCACGCGCAGTCTCCAGAGCCGCGATCGGTCCACTCATCCCCTCCTGAGCCCCGGACGGTCCACGCGCCGTCGCCGAACCCCGATCGGTCGACTCGCCGTCTTCGAGCGCCGATCGGTTAACGCGCCGTCTCCGCGCCCCGATCAGTCCACGCGCTCTCTCCTGAGCCCCGACCGGTCCACGCGTCGTCTCCTAAGCCCCAATCGGTCCACGCGCCGCCTACGGAGCCCCGATCGATCCACGCGTCGTCTTCTAAGCCCCAATCGGTCCACGCGCCGCCTACGGAGCCCCGATCGATCCACGCGAATCTCCTGAGCTTCGGTCGGTCGACGCGCCGTCTCCGGAGCCCCGATCGGTCCACGCGTCGTCTCCTAAGCCCCGATTCGTCGACGCGTCGTCTCCTGAGCCCCGATCAATTGACGCGTCTTCTCCTGAGCCCCGATCGCTTCTCGTGCCGCCTCCTGAGCCCCGATCCGTCGAGGCGTCGTCTCCGGAGCCCCGATCAATTGACGTGTCTTCTCCTGTGCCCCGATCGCCCCTCGCGCCGTCTCCTGAACCCCGCTCGGTCCATGCGTCGTCTTCTTAGCCCGGATGCCTCCACGCGCCGTCTCCGAGCCACGATCGGTCCAGGCGCCGTCTCCGAGCGCCGATCGGTCCACGCAACGTCTCCTAAGCCCCAATCGGTTAACGCGCCGTCTCCTGAGCCCCGATCGTTCTACGCACCGTCTCCGAGCCCCGATCCGTCCACGCGCAGTCGCCGAGCCCCGATCCGTTCACGCGCGGTCTCCTGAGCCCCAGTCGGTACACGCGCTGTCTCCGAGCCCCGATCGGTCCACGCGACGTCTCCTAAGCCCCGATCGTTCGACGCGTCGTCTCCTAAGCCCCGATCGGTCGACGCGTCGTCTCCTGAGCCCCAGTTGGTCCACGGGCTGTCTCCGAGCCCCGATCGATCCACGCACCGCCTCCTGAGCTCCGATCGGTCGACGCGCCGACTCCTAAGCCCCGATCCGTCCACGCGCCGTCTCCTGAGCCCCGATCGTCCAACGTGCCGTCTCCGAGCACCGATCGGTCCACGCGTCGCCTCCTGAGCCCCGGTCGGTCCACGCGCCGTCTCCTGAGCCCCGGTCGGTCCACGCGTCGTCTCCTAAGCCCCGATCGGTCCACGCGTCGTCTCCTAAGCCCCGATCCGTCGACGCGTCGTCTCCTGAGCCACGATCAATTGACGCGTCTTCTCCTGAGCCCGATCGCTCCTCGCGCCGTCCCCTGAGCCCCGATCGGTCCACGCGTCGTGTCCGAGCTCCGATCGGTCCATACGCCGTTTCCTGAGCCCCGATCGGTCCATGCGTCGTCTTCTTAGCCCCGATGCCTCCACGCGCCGTCTCCGAGCCACCATCGGTCCAGGCGCCGTTTCCTGAGCCCCGATCGGTCCACGCGCCGTATCCTAAGCCCCGATCGGTCCACGGGCCGTCTCTGAGCGCCGATAAGTTCAAGCGCCGTCTCCTGAGCCCCGATGGTTCCACGCGGCGTCTCCGAGCCCCGATCGATGCACGCGCCGTCTCCTGAGTCCCGATCGGTCGACGAGTCGTCTTCTGAGCCCCGATCGATCCACGCGAGTCTCCTGAGCCCCAGTCGGTTCGCGCGCCGTCTCCTGAGCCCCGATTGTTCGACGCGTCGTCTCCTGAGCCCCGATCGATCCACGCGTCGTCTCCTGAGCCCCGATCGTACCACACGCCGTTTCCTGAGCCCCGATCGGTCCACGCGTCGTCTTCAAAGCCCCGATGCCTCCACGCGCCGTCCCCGAGCCACGATCTGTCCGTGCGCCGCTTCCACAACCCCGATCGGTCCACGCGTAATCTCCTGATCTCCGATCGGTCCACGCGCCGTCTCCTAAGCCCCGATCGGTCCACGCGCCGTCTCCGAGCGCCGATCGGTTTACGCGCCATCTCCTGAGCCCCGATCGTTCCACGCGCCGTCTCCGAGCCCCGATCGGTCCACGCGCCGTCTCCTAAGCCCCGTTCGGTCCAAGCGCCTTCTCCTAAACCCCGGTCGGTCCACGCGCCGTCTCCGAGGCCCGATCGGTCCACACATCGTCTCCTAAGCCCCGATCGGCTAACGCGTCGTCTCCGAGCCGCGATCGTTCCACGCGCCGTCCCAGATCCCCGATCGATCCACGCGCCGACTCCTAAGCCCCGATCGGTCGGTGCGCCGTCTCCGAGCCCCGATCGGTCCACGCACCATCTCATGCTCCCCAATCGGTCCATGCGCCGCCTCCGGAGCCCTGATCAATCCATGCGAATCTCCTGAGCTCCGGTCGGTCCTCGTACCGTCTCCGAGCCCCGATCGGTCCACGTACCATCTCCGAAGCCCCGATCGGTCCACGCGCCGTCTCCTGAGCCCCGATCGGTCCACGCGCCGCGGCGAACCCCAATTGGTCCACGCGCAACCTCTCGAGCCCCAGTCGGTAAACGCGCTGTCTCCGAGCCCCGATCGGTCCACGTATGTTCTCCTAAGCCCCAATTAGTCCCCGCGCCGTCTCCTAAGCCCCGATCTGCCCACGGGCCGTGTCCGAGCTCCGATCGGTCCACGCGCCGTCTCCAAGCCTCGATCCGTACACGCGTCGTCTCCGAGCCCCGATCGGTCCACGCGCCTTCTCCGAGCCCCGATCGGTTCACGCATCGTCTCCTAAGCCCCGATCGGTTAACGCGCCGTCTCCGAGCCCCGAACGGTCCACGCGCCGTCGCCGAACCCCAATTGGTCCACGCGCAACCGCCTGAGCCCCAGTCGGTTCACGCGCTGTCGCCGAACCCCGATCGGTCCACGCGTCGTCTCCGAGCCCCGATCGGTCCACGCGCCGTCGCCGAGCCATGATCGGTCCACGCGCGGCCTCCTGAGCCCCGATCGGTCCACGCGTGGTCTCCGAGCCCCGATCGGTCCACGCGCCGTCGCCGAGTCATGATCTGTCCACGCGCGGCCTCCTGAGACCCGATCGGTCCACGCGCCGTCGCCGAGCCGCGATCGGTCCACGCGTCGTGTCCGAGCTCCGATCGGTCCATACGCCGTTTCCTGAGCCCCGATCGGTCCATGCGTCGTCTTCTTAGCCCCGATGCCTCCACGCGCCGTCTCCGAGCCACCATCGGTCCAGGCGCCGTTTCCTGAGCCCCGATCGGTCCACGCGCCGTATCCTAAGCCCCGATCGGTCCACGGGCCGTCTCTGAGCGCCGATAAGTTCAAGCGCCGTCTCCTGAGCCCCGATGGTTCCACGCGGCGTCTCCGAGCCCCGATCGATGCACGCGCCGTCTCCTGAGTCCCGATCGGTCGACGAGTCGTCTTCTGAGCCCCGATCGATCCACGCGAGTCTCCTGAGCCCCAGTCGGTTCGCGCGCCGTCTCCTGAGCCCCGATTGTTCGACGCGTCGTCTCCTGAGCCCCGATCGATCCACGCGTCGTCTCCTGAGCCCCGATCGTACCACACGCCGTTTCCTGAGCCCCGATCGGTCCACGCGTCGTCTTCAAAGCCCCGATGCCTCCACGCGCCGTCCCCGAGCCACGATCTGTCCGTGCGCCGCTTCCACAACCCCGATCGGTCCACGCGTAATCTCCTGATCTCCGATCGGTCCACGCGCCGTCTCCTAAGCCCCGATCGGTCCACGCGCCGTCTCCGAGCGCCGATCGGTTTACGCGCCATCTCCTGAGCCCCGATCGTTCCACGCGCCGTCTCCGAGCCCCGATCGGTCCACGCGCCGTCTCCTAAGCCCCGTTCGGTCCAAGCGCCTTCTCCTAAACCCCGGTCGGTCCACGCGCCGTCTCCGAGGCCCGATCGGTCCACACATCGTCTCCTAAGCCCCGATCGGCTAACGCGTCGTCTCCGAGCCGCGATCGTTCCACGCGCCGTCCCAGATCCCCGATCGATCCACGCGCCGACTCCTAAGCCCCGATCGGTCGGTGCGCCGTCTCCGAGCCCCGATCGGTCCACGCACCATCTCATGCTCCCCAATCGGTCCATGCGCCGCCTCCGGAGCCCTGATCAATCCATGCGAATCTCCTGAGCTCCGGTCGGTCCTCGTACCGTCTCCGAGCCCCGATCGGTCCACGTACCATCTCCGAAGCCCCGATCGGTCCACGCGCCGTCTCCTGAGCCCCGATCGGTCCACGCGCCGCGGCGAACCCCAATTGGTCCACGCGCAACCTCTCGAGCCCCAGTCGGTAAACGCGCTGTCTCCGAGCCCCGATCGGTCCACGTATGTTCTCCTAAGCCCCAATTAGTCCCCGCGCCGTCTCCTAAGCCCCGATCTGCCCACGGGCCGTGTCCGAGCTCCGATCGGTCCACGCGCCGTCTCCAAGCCTCGATCCGTACACGCGTCGTCTCCGAGCCCCGATCGGTCCACGCGCCTTCTCCGAGCCCCGATCGGTTCACGCATCGTCTCCTAAGCCCCGATCGGTTAACGCGCCGTCTCCGAGCCCCGAACGGTCCACGCGCCGTCGCCGAACCCCAATTGGTCCACGCGCAACCGCCTGAGCCCCAGTCGGTTCACGCGCTGTCGCCGAACCCCGATCGGTCCACGCGTCGTCTCCGAGCCCCGATCGGTCCACGCGCCGTCGCCGAGCCATGATCGGTCCACGCGCGGCCTCCTGAGCCCCGATCGGTCCACGCGTGGTCTCCGAGCCCCGATCGGTCCACGCGCCGTCGCCGAGTCATGATCTGTCCACGCGCGGCCTCCTGAGACCCGATCGGTCCACGCGCCGTCGCCGAGCCGCGATCGGTCCACGCGCGACCTCCTCAGCCCCGATTGGTTCACGCGCCGTATCCGAGCCCCAATCGGTCCACGCGCTGTCTCCGAGCCCTGATCGGTCCACGCGTCGTCTCCGAGCCCCGATCGGTCTACGCGCCGTCGCCGAGCCATGATCGGTCCACGCGCGGCCTCCTGAGCCCCGATCGGTCCACGCGCCGTCGCCGAGCCGCGATCGGTTCTCGCGCGGCCTCCTGAGCCCCGATCGCTCCAAGCGCCGTTTCCTGATCCCCGATCGGTCCACACGCCGTCTCCGAGCCCCGCTCCATTCACGCGTCGTCTCCTAAGCCCCGATCGGTCCACGCGCCGTCTCCTAAGCCCCTCTTGGGCCACGTGCCGTCTCCCAGCCCCGATCGGTCCACGCGCCGTCTCCTAAGCCCCAATCTGTCCACGACCCGTCTCCGAGCCCCGATCGGTGCACGCGCCGTCTCCTAAGCCCCGATCGGTCCACGCGCCGGCTCCGAGCCGCGATCGGTCCACGCGCCGTCTCCTGAGCCCCGATCGGTCCACGCGCCGTCTCCGAGCCCCGAACGGTTCACGCACCGTCTCCTGAACCCAATCGGTCCACGCGGCGCCTCCGGAGCCCCGATCGATCCACGCGAGTCTCCTGAGCCCCAGTCGGTCCGCTCGCCGTCTCCTGAGCCCTGATTGGTCGACGCGTCGTCTCCTGAGCCCTGATCGATCCACGCGTCGTCTCCTGAGCCCCGATCGCGCCACACGCCGTTTCCTGAGCCCCGATCGGTCCACGCGTCGTCTTCAACGCCCCGATGCCTCCACGCGCCGTCTCCGAGCCACGATCGGTCCGTGCGCCGCTTCCACAACCCCGATCGGTCCACGCGTCATCTCCTGATCTCCGATCGGTCCACGCGCCGTCTCCTAAGCCCCGATCGGTCCATGCGCCGTCTCCGAGCGCCGATCGGTTGACGCGCCGTCTCCTGAGCCCCGATCGTTCCACGCGCCGTCTCCTGAGCCCCAATCGGTCCACACGCTGTGTCGTGAGCCCCGATAGGTACACGCGTCGTCTCCTACGCCCGATCGGTCCACGCGTCGTCTCCTGATCCCAATCGGTCCACGCGTCGTCTCCTGATCCCAATCGGTCCACGCGGCGCCTCCGGAGCCCCGATCGATCTACGCGAGTCTCCTGAGCCCCAGGCGGTCCGCGCGCCGTCTCCGGAGCCCCGATCGGTCCACGCGCCGTCTCCTAAGCCCCGTTCGGTCCAAGCGTCTTCTCCTAAACCCCGGTCGGTCCTCGCGCCGTCTCCGACCCCCGATCGGCTCACGCATCGTCTCCTAAGCCCCGATCGGCTAACGCGTCGACTCCGAGCCCCGATCGTTCCACGCGCCGTCCCCGATCCCCGATCGATCCACGCGCCGTCTCCGAGCGCCGATCCGTTCACGCGCCGTCACCCGAGCCCCGATCGTTCCACACGCCGTCTCCGAGTCCCGATCGGTCCACGCTCCGTCTCCTGAGCCCGGATCCTTCCACCCGTCGTCTCCTGATCCCCGATCCGTAAACGCGTCGACTCCGAGCCTCGATCGGTCCGCACGCCGTGTCCGATCCCCGATCGGTCCGCGTACCGCATTCTGAGCCGCGGTCCGTCCACGCGCCGTCTCCGAGCACCGATCGGTCCACGCGCCGTCTCAGAGCGCCGATCATTTCACGCCCCGTCTCCTGAGCTCCGATCGTTCCACGCGCCGTCTCCGAGCCCCGATCGGTCCACGCGCCGTCTCCTGAGCCCCAATCGGTCCACACGCTGTCTCGTGAGCCCCGATCGGTCCACGCGTCGTCTCCTGAGCCCCGCTCGGTCCATGCGTCGTCTTCTTAGCCCCGATGCCTCCACGCGTCGTCTCCTAAGCCCCGATCGGTCCACGCGCCGTCTCCGGGCCCCGATCGGTCCACGCACCATCTCCTGCTCTCCAATCGGTCCACGCGCCGCCTCCGGAGCCCCGATCGATCCACGCTAGGCTCCTGAGCCCCGGCCGGTCCGCGCGCCGTCTCCTGAGCCCCGAACGGTCGACGCGTCGTCTCCTGAGCCCCGATCGATCCACGCGCCGTCTCCTAAGCCCCGATCGGTGCACGCGCCGTCTCCGAGCGCCGATCGGTTCACGCGCCGTCTCCTGAGCCCCGATCATTCCACGCGATGTCTCCGAGCCCCGATCGGTCCACGAGCCGTTTTCTGAGCACCGTTCGGTCCACGCGTCGTCTTCAAAGCCCCGATGCCTCCACGCGCCGTCTCCGAGCCACGATCGGTCCGTGCGCCGCTTCCAAAGCCCTATCAGTCCACGCGTCCTCTCCTGATCTCCGAGCGGTCCACGCGCCGTCTCCTAAGCCCCGATCGGTGCACGCGCCGTCTCCGAGCGCCGATCGGTGCACGCGCCATCTCTTAAGCCCCGATGGGGCCACGCGCCGTCGCCGAACACCAATTGGTCCACGCGAAACCGCCTGAGCCCCAGTCGGTCCACGCGCTGTCTCCGAGCCCCGATCGGTCCACGCGTCGTCTCCGAGCCCCGATCGGTCCACGCGCCGTCGCCGAGTCATGATCTGTCCACGCGCGGCCTCCTGAGACCCGATCGGTCCACGCGCTGTCGCCGAGCCGCGATCGGTCCACGCGCGGCCTCCTGAGCCCCGATTGGTTCACGCGCCGTATCCGAGCCCCGATCGGTCCACGCGCCGTCTCCTAAGCCACAATCGGTCCACGCGGCGTCTCCGAGCGCCGATCATTTAACGCGCCGTCTCCTGAGACCCGATCGTTCCACGCACCGCCTCCGAGCCCCGATCGGTCCGCGTGCCGCATTCTAAGCCACGGTCCATCCACGCGCCGTCTCCGAGCCCCGCTCCATCCACGCGTCGTCTCCTAAGCCCCGATCGGTCCACGCGCCGTCTCCTAAGCCCCGATTGATCCACGCGCCGTCTCCCAGCCCCGATCGGTCCACGCGCCGTCGCCGAGCCGCGATCGGTCCACGCGCCGTCGCCCAACCCGCCGAACCCCAATTGGTCCACGCGCAGCCTCCTGAGCCCCAGTCGGTCCACGCGCCATCTCCTGAGCCCCGATCGGTCCACGCATCGTCTTCTAAGCCCCGATACGTCCACACGCCGTCTCCGATCCCCGACCGGTCCGCGTGCCGCATTCTAAGCCGCGGTCCGTCCACGCGCAGTCTTCGATCACCGATCGGTCCACGCGCCGTCTCCTGAGCCCCGATCGGTCCACGCGCCGTTTCCGAGCCCCGATCGGTCCACGCGTCGTCTCCTCAGCCCCGATCGGACGACGCGCCGTCTCCCCGCCCCGATCGGTCCACGCGCCATCTCCTGAGCATTGATCCGTCCACGCGCGGCGTCGAGCCGCGATCGGTCCACGCGCGGCCTCCTGAGCCCCAATCGGTCCACGCCTCGTCTGCTAAGCCCCGATCCGTCGCAGCGTCGTCCCCTGAGCCCCGATCAATTGACGCGTCTTCTCCTGAGCCCCGATCGCACCTCACGCCGTCTCCTGAGCCCCGCTCGGTCCATGCGTCGTGTTCTTAGCCCCGATGCCTCCACGCGCCGTCTCCGAGACACGATAGGTCCAGGCGCCGCTTCCTGAGCCCCGATCGATCCACGCGCCGTCTCGTAAGCCACAATCGGTCCACGCGCCGTCTCAGAGCGCCGATCATTTCACGCGCCGTCTCCTGAGCCCCGATCTTTCCACGCGCCGCCTCCTGAGCCCCGATCGATCCACGCATCGGCTGCTGAGCCCCGGTCGGTCCACGCGTCGCCTTCGAGCACCGATTGATCCACGCGCCGTTTCCTGGGCCCCGATCGGCCCACGCGTCGCCACCGGAGCCCCGATCGGTCTACGCGCCGTCTCATGAGCCCCGGTCAGTTCATGCGCCGTCGCCGAGCCTCGGTCGGTCCACGCGCGTCCTCCTTAGCCCCGGTCGGTCCACGCGCCGTCTCCGAGCCCCGATCGGTCCACGCGCCGTCTCCTGAGCCCCGGTCGGTTCATGCGCCGTCTCCGAGCCCCGATCGATCCACGCGTCGTCTTGTAAACCCAGATGCCTTCTCGCGCCGTCTCCGGCCCACGATCGGTCCAGGCGCCGCTTCCTGAGCCACGATCGGTCCACGCGCCTTCTCCGAGCCCCGATCGGTGCACGCGCCGTCTCCTGAGCCCCGATCGGTCCACGCGTCGTCTCCTGAGCCCCGATCGGTCCACGCGCCGTCTTCTGAGCCCCGATCGGTCCACGCGTCGTCTCCTAAGCCCCGATCGGTCCACACGCCGTCTCCGAGCCCCGATGGGTCCACGCGTCGCCTCCTGAGCCCCGGTCGGTCCACGCGCCGTCTCCTGAGCCCCGATCGGTCCATGCGTCGTCTTCTTAGACCTGATGCCTCCACGCGCCGTCTACGAGCCACGATCCGTCCAGGCGCCGCTTCCTGAGCCCCCGTCGGTCCATGCGCCGTATCCTAAGCCCCGATCGGTCCACGCGCCGTCTCCGAGCGCCGATAAGTTCAAGCGCCGTCTCCTGAGCCCCGATCGTTCCACGCGGCGTCTCCGAGCCCCGATCGATCCACGCGTCGTCTCCTGAGCCCCAACCGCTCCACACGCCGTTTCCTGAGCCCCGATCGGTCCACGCATCGTCTCCGAGCACCGATCGGTCCACGCGCCGTTTTCTGAGCACCGTTCGGTCCACGCGTCGTCTTCAAAGCCCCGATGCCTCCACGCGCCGTCTCCGAGCCACGATCGGTCCGTGCGCCGCTTCCAAAGCCCTATCAGTCCAGGCGTCCTCTCCTGATCTCCGATCGGTCCACGCGCCGTCTCCTAAGCCCCGATCGGTGCCCGCGCCGTCTCCGAGCGCCGATCGGTTCACGCGCCGTCTCCTGAGCCCCGATCATTCCACGCGATGTCTCCGAGCCCCGATCGGTCCACGCGCCGTCTCCGAGCCACGATCGGTCCAGGCGCCGCTTCCTGAGCCCCGATCGGTCCACGCGTCGGCTCCTAAGCCTCGATAGGTCCACGCGCGGCCTCCTTAGCCCCGGTCGGTCCACGCGCCGTCTCCGAGCCGCGATCGGTCCACGCATCGTCTCCTAAGCCCCGATCGGTTAACGCACCGTCTCCCCGCCCCGATCGGTCCACGCGCCGTCTCCTGAGGCCTGATCCGTCCACGCGCGGCGTCGAGCTGCGATCGGTCCACGCGCGGCGTCGAGCCGCGATCGGTCCACACGAGGCCTCCTGAGCCGCGATCGGTCCACGCGCGGCCTCCTGAGCCCCAATCGGTCCACGCGTCGTCTCCTAAGCCCCGATCCGTCGCAGCGTCGTCCCCTGAGCCCCGATCAATTGACGCCGTCTCCTGAGCCCCGCTCGGTCCATGCGTCGTGTTCTTAGCCCCGATGCCTCCACGCGCCGTCTCCGAGACACGATAGGTCCAGGCGCCGCTTCCTGAGCCCCGATCGATCCACGCGCCGTCTCGTAAGCCACAATCGGTCCACGCACCGTCTCAGAGCGCCGATCATTTCACGCGCCGTCTCCTGAGCCCCGATCGTTCCACGCGCCGCCTCCTGAGCCTCGATCGATCCACGCATCGGCTGCTGAGCCCCGGTCGGTCCACGAGCCGTCTCCTCAGCCTCCATCGATCCACGCGTCGTCTTCTAAGCCCAGATGCCTCCTCGCGCCGTCTCCGAGCCACGATCGGTCCAGGCGCCGTTTCCTGAGCCCCGATCGGTCCACGCGTTGTGTTCTAAGCCCGGATCGTTCCACGCGCCGCTTCCGATCCCCGATCGGTCCACGCGTCGTCTCCTGATCTCCGATCGGTCCACACACCATCTCCTCAGCCCCGATCATTCCACGCGCCATCTCCGAGCCCCGATCGGTCTACGCGCCGTCTCATAAGCCCCGATCGGACCACGCGCCTTCTCCTCAGCCCCGATCGGTCCACGCGCCGTCTCCGAGCGCCGATTAGTTCACGCGCCGTCTCCTGAGCCCCGATCGCTACACGCTCCGTCTCCGAGCCCCGATCGGTCCACGCACCGTCTCCTGAGCCCGGATCGGTCCACGTGCCGTCGCCGAACCCCAATTGGTCCACGCGCAACCGCCTGAGCCCCCGTCGGTCCACGCGCTGTCTCCGAGCCCCGATCGTTCCACGCGCCGTCTCCGAGCCTCGATCGGTCCACGCGCCGTCGCCGAGCCCCGATCGGTCCAGGCGTATCCTCCTGTGCCCCGGTCGGTCCACGCGCCTTCTCCGAGCCCCGATTATTCCACGCGCCGTCTCGGAGCCCCGATCGATCCACGCGCCGTCTCCTGAACCCCGATCTGTCCAAGCGCCGTCTCCTGAGCCCCGATCGTTCCACGCGCCTTCTCCTAAGCCACGATCGGTGCACGCGCCGTCTCCGAGCGCCGATCATTTCACGCGCCGTCTCCGAGCCCCGATCGATCCACGTGCCG
This sequence comes from Netelia fuscicornis, assembly GCA_946811545.1. Taxonomy (NCBI): domain Eukaryota; kingdom Metazoa; phylum Arthropoda; class Insecta; order Hymenoptera; family Ichneumonidae; genus Netelia; species Netelia fuscicornis. The sequence goes on from OX328012.1 coordinate 31,592,732, forward strand.
TCTCCTGAGCCCCGATCGGTCCACGCGTCGTCCCCAAGCCCCGATCCATCGACGCGCCGTCTTCTGATGCCCAATCGGTCCACGCGCTGTCTCCTGAACCCCGATAGGTACACACGCCGTCTCCGAGCCCCGATGGGTCCAAGCGTCGCCTCCTGAGCCCCGGTCGGTCCACGCGCCGTCTCCTGAGCCCCGATCGGTCCACGCGTCGTCTCCTAAGCCCCGATCGGTCCACGCGTCGTCTCCTAAGCCCCGATCCGTCGACGCGTCGTCTCCTGAGCCACGATCAATTGACGCGTCTTCTCCTGAGCCCAATCGCTCCTCGCGCCGTCTCCTGAGCCCCGATCGGTCCACGGGTCGTCTCCTAGGCCCCGATCGGTCCACGCGCCGTCTCCTAAGCCCCGATCGGTCCACACGCCGTCTCCGAGCCCCGATGGGTCCACGCGTCGCCTCCTGAGCCCCGGTCGGTCCACGCGCCGTCTCCTGAGCCCCGATCGGTCCATGCGTCGTCTTCTTAGCCCTGATGCCTCCACGCGCCGTCTCCGAGCCACGATCGGTCCAGGCGCCGCTTCCTGAGCCCCCATCGGTCCATGCGCCGTATCCTAAGCCCCGATCGGTCCACGCGCCGTCTCCGAGCGCCGATAAATTCAAGCACCGTCTCCTGAGCCCCGATCGTTCCACGCGTCGTCTCCGAGCCCTGATCGGTTCACGCGCCGTCTTCGAGCCCCGATCAGTCCACGCAACGTCTCCTAAGCCCCAATCGGTTAACGCGCCGTCTCCTGAGCCCCGATCGTTCTACGCGCCGTCTCCGAGCCCCGATCCGTCCACGCGCAGTCGCCGAGCCCCGATCGGTTCACGCGCGGTCTCCTGAGCCCCAGTCGGTACACGCGCTGTCTCCCAGCCCCGATCGGTCCACGCATCGTCTCCTAAGCCCCGCTCGGTTAACGCGTCGTTTCGGAGCCCCGATCGGTCTACGCGCCGTCTCCTGAGCCCCGATCGGTCCACGCGTCGTCTCCTGAGCCCCGATCGTTCCACGCGCCGTCTCCGAGCCCCGATCGTTCCACGCGGCGTCTCCTGAGCCCCAATTGGTCCACACGCTGTGTCGTGAGCCCCGATAGGTACACGCGTCGTCTGCTACGCCCGATCGGTCCACGAGTCGTATCCTGAGCCCCGATCGTTCCACGCGCCGTCTCCGAGCCGCGATCGGTCCACGCGCCGTCTCCTGAGCCCCGATCGGTCCACGCGCCATCTCCGAGCCCCGAACGGTTCACGCACCGTCTCCCGGTCCCAATCGGTCCACGCGGCGCCTCCGGAGCCCCGATCGATCCACGCGAGTCTCCTGAGCCCCAGTCGGTCCGCGCGCCGTCTCCTCAGCCCCGATTGTTCGACGCGTCGTCTCCTGAGCCCCGATCGAACCACGCGTCGTCTCCTGATCCCCGATCGCGCCACACGCCGTTTCCTGAGCCCCGATCGGTCCACGCGTCGTCTTCAAAGCCGCGATGCCTCCACGCGCCGTCTCCGAGCCACGATCGGTCCGTGCGCCGCTTCCACAACCCCGATCGGTCCACGCGTCACCTCCTGATCTCCGATCGGTCCACGCGCCGTCTCCTAAGCCCCGATCGGTCCACGCGCCGTCTCCGAGCGCCGATCGGTTGACGCGCCGTCTCTTGAGCCCCGATCGTTCCACGCGCCGTCTCCGAGCCCCGATCGGTCCACGCGCCGTCTCCTAAGCCCCGTTCGGACCAAGCGCCTTCTCGTAAACCCCGGTCGGTCCACGCGCCGTCTCCGAGCCCCGATCGGTTCACGCATCGTCTCCTAAGCCCCGATCGGCTAACGCGTCGACTCCGAGCCGCGATCGTTCCACGCGCCGTCCCCGATCCCCGATCGATCCACGCGCCGTCTCCGAGCGCCGATCAGTTCATGCGCCGTCACCCGAGCCCCGATCGTTCCACACGCCGTCTCCGAGCCCCGATCGGTCCACGCTTCGTCTCCTGAGCCCGGATCGTTCCACGCGTCGTCTCCTGATCCCCGATCCGTAATCGCGTCGTCTCCGAGCCTCGATCGGTCCACGCGCCGTGTCCGATCCCCGATCGGTCCGCGCGGCGTCTCCGGAGCCCCGATCGATCCACGCGAGTCTCCTGAGCCCCGGTCGGTCCGCGCGCCGTCATCTGAGCCCCGATCGGTCGACGCGTCGTCTCCGAGCCCCGATCGGTCCACGCGAGGCCTCCTGAGCCCCGGTCGGTCCACGCGCCGTCTCCGAGCCCCGGTCGGTCCACGCGCCGTCTCCGAGCCCCGATCGGTTCACGCATCGTCTCCTAAGCCCCGATCGGTTAACGCGCCGTCTCCGAGCGCCGAGCGGTCCACGCGCCGTCGCCGAACCCCAATTGGTCCACGCGCAACCGCCTGAGTCCCAGTCGGTCCACGCGCTGTCTCCGAGCCCCGATCGGTCCAAGCGCCGTCGCCGAGCCATGATCGGTCCACGCGCGGCCTCCTGAGCCCCGGTCGGTCCACGCGCCGTCTCCGAGCCCCGATCGGTTCACGCATCGTCTCCTAAGCCCCAATCCGGTAACGCGCCGTCTCCGAGCGCCGAGCGGTCCACGCGCCATCGCCGAACCCCAAATGGTCCACGCGCAACCGCCTGAGCCCCGATCGGTCCACGCGCCGTCTTCGAGCCCCGATCGGTCCACGCGCCGTCTCTGAGCCCCGATCGGTCCATGCGCCGTCTCCTGAGCCCCGATCGGTCCACGCGTCGTTCCCGAAGCCCCGATCCATCCACGCGCAGTCTCGCGAGCCCCGATCGGTGCACGCACCGTCTCCTAAGCCCCGATCGGTCCACGCCCCGTCTCCGAGCACCGATTGGTTCACGCACCGTCTCCTGAGACTCGATCCGTCCACGCGCCGTCTCCGAGCGCCGATCGGTTCACGCGCCGTCTCCAGAGCTCCTATCGTTCCACGCGCCGTCTCCGAGCCCCGATCCGTTCACGCGCCGTCTCCTGAGCCCGGATCGGTCCACGCGTCATCGCCGAATCCCCGATCCGTACACGCGTCGTCTCCGAGCGCCGATCGGTTCACGCGCCGTCTCCTGAGCCCCGATCGTTCCACGCACCGTCTCCGAGCTCCGATCGGTCCACGCGTCGTCTCCTAAGCCCCGATCGGTCCAAGCGCCTTCTACTAAGCCCCGATCGGTCCACGCGCCTTCTCCTGAGCCCCGATCGGTCCACGCGCCATCTCCGAGCGCCGATCATTTCACGTGACGTCTCCTGAGCCCTGATCGTTCCACGCGCCGTCTTCGAGCCCCGAGCGGTCCACGCGCCGTCTCCTGAGCCCCAATCGATCCACGCGCAGCCTCCTGAGCCCCGATCGGTCCATGCGCCGTCGCCGAGCCGCGATCGTTCTACGCGCCGCTCCGAGCCCCGATCGGTCCACGCGCCGTCGCCGAGCTATGATTGGTCCACGCGCGGCCTCCTGAGCCCCGATCGGTCCACGTGCCGTCGCCGAGCCGCGATCGGTCCACGCGCGGCCTCCTGAGGCCCGATTGGTTCACGCGCCGTATCCGAGCCCCAATCGGTCCACGCGCCGTTTCCTGAGCCCCGATCGGTCCACGCGCGTTCTCCTGAGCCCCGATCGGTCCACGCGCCGTCGCCGAGCCGCGATCGGTCCACACGCGGCCTCCTAAGGCCCTGTCGGTCCACGCGCTGTCTCCGAGCCCCGATCGGTCCACGCGTCGTCTCCGAGCCCCGATCGGTCCACGCGCCGTCTTCGAGCCCCGGTCGGTTCACGCATGGTTTCCTAAGCCCCAATCGGTTCACGCACCGTCTCCCGGTCCCAATCGGTCCACGCGGCGCCTCCGGAGCCCCGATCGATCCACGCGAGTCTCCTGAGCCCCAGTCGGTCCGCGCGCCGTCTCCTCAGCCCCGATTGTTCGACGCGTCGTCTCCTGAGCCCCGATCGAACCACGCGTCGTCTCCTGATCCCCGATCGCGCCACACGCCGTTTCCTGAGCCCCGATCGGTCCACGCGTCGTCTTCAAAGCCGCGATGCCTCCACGCGCCGTCTCCGAGCCACGATCGGTCCGTGCGCCGCTTCCACAACCCCGATCGGTCCACGCGTCACCTCCTGATCTCCGATCGGTCCACGCGCCGTCTCCTAAGCCCCGATCGGTCCACGCGCCGTCTCCGAGCGCCGATCGGTTGACGCGCCGTCTCTTGAGCCCCGATCGTTCCACGCGCCGTCTCCGAGCCCCGATCGGTCCACGCGCGGTCTCCTAAGCCCCGTTCGGACCAAGCGCCTTCTCGTAAACCCCGGTCGGTCCACGCGCCGTCTCCGAGCCCCGATCGGTTCACGCATCGTCTCCTAAGCCCCGTGTTCCGTCGCGGAAGGAATATTCCTGCACATACATGTTGTAAACCGGGGTTTTCCTAGCTGAGCCAAAAAATTGTAAAGATACATCGTAAAATCACTCGTTCAAAATTGAAACATTTGCAGAACAGATGAGAATCAAAAATCCCGTCTTTTAATCCGGCAATCATTCAAACTAGCACGTAAAACATTATTTCAGAAAAAATAAGGGTTTCTTTAAGTATTTTACGACGGTCACCCTCGGCGAACAAAAGGGGTACCGAGCCGCGGCAAGGGCCTCATACGGCGCGGGGAAACCCGCAGTCGATCGTTCATATTTTTAGCAAGCACCAATCAGAATAAAGGAATTTTCCACAAGCAACCCTACACCCCACTCCAACAACAATCTTGTTAGTTATTAAGACATTTCGAGAGGTCAGTCGTCTTAGCTTTTCCAACGAGAACAGACACTCCGAGACTCTGCTCGTCAGAATCAGCTACACAGAGTCTCGTATCGTGAAACCCATACCTTTCTTTCTCAACTGTCTTATCCGTACAATTTCATATCATTTTAAATGTAATCACATGTCAATAGTTTTTTTTTGTGTTAAATAAATTTTGTCGTTATTTCAAATAAATACTCTCGTCATCTTAGTTGATCGCGAGGGAGTTCGGCGTTCGCGGTTCAATACATTTGAGACGCGGATTTACAACCCGCGTCGGCTCGAGCTCAACGGAGCCATCCGCGTTACCGAACATTTTTTGGTCCTTCGAGCCGGATATGCCAGTGATAAAAATAGTGAGAAATTTTGTGTGGTCATACAGCACGTGAATTGTGAAACGCAGAAAAACTAGACGCTCCGCTCTCAACGCTACGCGTCGGTTTCAACGTGAACTACTACATACGTAGCCGCACGTTTCGAAACCATTCAAGCATCGTCGAGGATAGGACCGCCGGAGAATTATTACCGATATAACTCCAAAAAAGGCCACGCCGACGACTCACGATGGCAACGTCTACTGAAGAATTGAAGACGCTCATTCGCAGACGGGGACACATACAAGGAGCTATGACAATCTTCGCCAAGAAGCTCGACGCGTACGAAGCCTCCGACTATGCAGTGCGAGATCCGTTCGATCTCCAAGCAGCTCTCGACGGACTGCGCTCTCGGTACGCGAAGTTCTCGGACATACAGGATGCGATAGAATGTCTGGACGAAACCGAAACGGAAAGACGATCCAACTTCGAACAATACTTCGATCAGCTCATCGGAAGAGCGATGAGATGCCTCAGCACCAATGTTGCTCCAAGCAACATATCGTCCACACACTCAACATGTCCGTTGCCCTCTGCAGCAGCAACAGTGAGGTTGCCGCAATTAGATATACCAAAATTCGACGGCTCCATCGAGAATTGGAACGAATTCTATGACTTGTTTTCATCCCTTATCGATAAAAACGACAGTTTATCTCCCGTGCAGAAATTGCAATATCTACGTAGCGCCGTGACCGGGAAGGCCGCGAACGCGATCGATGCACTTCCAGCAACGGAGAAGAATTACGGCACCTCAATCGAAATATTGAAAAAGAAATTCGATTGCGTCCACAGGATAGTTCGTCGACATTGGGAATTAATGCAAAACTATCCGCCACTACAAAAGGACACGCCAGCAGCGCTTGGAGACCTCGTCGACCTGGTAACGCTACACGTTCGCGCGTTAAAAAACCTCGGACAATTAGTAGAGACCTGGGATGTACCGCTCATAGCGCTGATCCTCTCAAAGGTCAGCTCGGACACTGCTTGGAATTGGGAGCTCACGTTCCCCGATAACAAGTTACCGAGCTACATTCATTTGTTGGAGTTCTTGGAGAAAAGAGCTAACTGCTCAAATTCTTTAGCGTCAAGGATCCCTTCAAAAAATCGACCGCAACAAGAAAGTTCGCGGCAGAAAAGGCACGGAAATAGTTCTGCAAGGCAAACCTTCGTCACCATGAGCGCATCACCGTGCTCTATATGCAGTGAGACAACGCATTCAATTATGAAGTGTCCGAAGTTCCACGCGATGTCGTTAACGGAACGACAAAATGCAGTACGGGCAGCCACATTGTGCTACAATTGTTTGAAACCGAATCACCAAGTGGCACAGTGTACGTCGCGCAATTGCTCTATGTGTAAAAAGAGACACAACACTCTGTTGCATAAAGCAGAGATCCAGGAGCAAATTGCTAAGCCAACACCGTCGAATAGTCAAGCCTGACTAGCACAGTCCGAGTCCTCGAGCAAAAAGATTGCGCCTACGAGCCTCATCGTGAATTCGGCAACGAGCGAATTACTGGTGACAACATTGTTAAACGCCTTAAACCGTAAATCGCAGGTCGTCACCTGCCGAGCACTACTAGACACCGGTTCGACGACGAATTTTATTACCGAAAGCGCAGCCTCGCTCTTGGGACTCCACCGACGGAAGTGCGTAATTCCGGTGGGTGGCCTAAATACAATGACCACAATTGCAAGGCATCTAGTTACCGTTACTATACGCTCAAGGCAGAACAACTACGAGAAAACATTGGAGTTCCTGATAGTACCACACATTTCGCAAGCGGTACCAGATCAACCGATAAACCGAAACGCAATGAAGATTCCGCCTAACATGAAGCTGGCGGATCCCAGCTTTCATCGCCCCGGACCAGTCGATATGCTCCTGAGCTCCGGCATTGCGCTTTCATCACTATGCGTGGGAAAGATCGACCTTTCAACAAGGGGTGAGTCAGATTTATTTCTACAAAAAACTTTGTTCGGATGGGTCATCGGGGGGAGTGCACCATCCGCGCACCTCCCACGACACCGTGTCTGCCACGTCACATCGAACACGGAATTCGACCTCGAGAAATTTTGGAGTCTCGAGGAAGCCACTGCACATGCGCACCACCGAACCGCCGACGAGGCCGCATGTGAGAACTACTTCCGCGAAACCGTCACTCGCAACAACGACGGAAGATACATAGTGGCACTGCCGTTTAACGGCAAACAGACGCAACTCGGCGAGTCACGATCCAGAGCAATCCACCGATTGTCGTCAACCGAACGAAGGTTGCGTCAAGATCCGGAACTGGGTCGTCGATACAACGCTGTGCTCCAAGAATATCTTGATCTCGGACACATGACAGAGATCACGCCCACAGGTCAAGGGTACTATCTACCGCATCATTCAGTCATTAAAGAAGGCAGCCTCACCACAAAGGTACGCGTCGTGTTCGACGGGTCCGCGAAGACGAGCACAGGGATATCTCTCAACGAAACTCTCCGCGTCGGACCCACGATACAAGACGATATATTCTCTCTGTTACTGCGCTTCAGGATACACCGGTGGGTGCTCACCGGCGACATAGAGAAAATGTATCGACAAGTCCTCGTTCGTTCAGAAGACCGACGCTATCAAAGAATCTTGTGGCGTGATAGCGGCGGGTCAATAAAAACCTATCAACTTAACACGGTTACTTTCGGATTGTCCGCCGCTCCGTATCTCGCCATAAGATGCATCCATCAATTGGCCGATGACGAAGGTCACCGCTACCCCAAGGCTGCCGAGATATTGAAGCGGGATCTGTACGTGGATGATCTGCTCACTGGAACACAGACTGAAGAGGAAGCGATCGCACTGCGAGACGAAATCAATAATTTGCTAAAACTCGGAGGGTTTAATTTACGCCAGTGGGCGTCCAACAAACCAGAATTGTTAACGGGGCTCCCAGCTGAAAACGTAAATCTGCATCTACAGTTGGGAGACTCGTCAACGCTCAAAACCTTAGGGGTCTTCTGGAATTCAACCACCGATGACATCGTCTATACCGTGAAGCCAACGAACGACCCCGCGAGAGTTACCAAACGCACAATTTTATCGGAAACCGCGAAAATATTCGACCCATTGGGCCTTCTTGGGCCTGTCATTATACGCGCGAAAACAATGATGCAACGATTGTGGGCACTGAAACTTCACTGGGACGAAGCATTGCCACAGGAGATCCATACTGAATGGACGAACTTTTATAAACAATTACCAGTGCTAAATAATTTCAGCATCGGACGAGGGGTGACTTCAGACAACGCACGCGAAACCGAGCTTCATGGATTTTGTGACGCCAGTCAATCGGCTTATGGCGCCTGTATCTACCTGCGATCCATCGACAGAGTCGGGCAAATAAGCATAAATCTGCTTTGTGCTAAGTCGCGCGTCGCACCATTGAAGCTCGTGACGATACCTCGTCTAGAACTCTGCGGCGCACAACTGTTGGCAATCTTGATGGAGACGATAAAAACAACTATACCAACAACCGTACGCAACATCGTTTATTGGACCGACTCAACGATTGTGTTACACTGGCTGAACACTTCTCCTCAACGCTTGCAAACGTTCGTGGCAAATCGGGTCGCAGATATCCAGTCTAAAACGCGACCGGAGAACTGGAGACATGTTCGAACACACGAGAACCCCGCCGATCTCATATCGCGAGGACAGACACCAGAAGAATTTATGAAACCATCGATCTGGCAATGCGGACCATCGTGGCTTCAGGAGGAAGAAGCTGCATGGCCAGCTCTAAATCTCACATTTCCGGAAACTCCTCTCGAACAGAAGAAGAATATCTGCCTCGCAACAACGGTGAACGTCAACACCGATCTCCTTACACGATATTCGTCCATCGGTAAATTACAGCGAGTCGTTGCCTACTGCCTTCGCTTCAAACGCGACAACAGAAATCGCGGCAGGCTTAAGCTGGCCGAACTCACGGCAGCTCATGATAAAATCATCTGCCTGACACAAGAAGCCACATTGAAAGATGTGATCACCACCTTGAAGAATGGAGAGAACCTTCAAGGGCAAGACATCCGACTTCCTAGGTTGGCTAAATTGAGCCCGTTCATCGACAAATCAGGGATGCTGCGAGTCGGAGGACGACTACAAAGGGCCAAGATTCCGTACGCTCAACGTCACCCTATCATCCTGCCGAAGAGTCACCATATCACCAGACTTATTATCGAGCGTGAACATCTACAACAGCTGCACGCGGGAGCACAAGCCACGCTATACGCATTACGCCAACGTTATTGGCCTCTGGACGGACGCAACGCTGTACGCAAAATCACAAGGTCTTGCGTCGAATGCTTCAAGCAGAAGCCGCCATCGGTCGACTATGTCATGGGTAATCTACCGGAAGCACGCGTCACGGAATCGCGACCTTTTACCAACGTTGGAATCGATTATTGCGGCCCATTCTATGTAAAGGAAAAAAGGTATCGTAACAAGGCTCGAATCAAGGTATACGTCGCCGTATTCGTCTGCCTCGCAGTCAAGGCCGTACATCTTGAAGTCGTTGGCGATCTCACCACCGAAGCCTTTATGGCCGCTCTCGATCGATTCATCGCACGTCGGGGGATCTGCGGTGCTATCTACTCGGACAACGGTACAAACTTCGTCGGGGCCAACAATGAGCTACAAGAGCTGTACCAGCTCCTCGGATCAGAGAAACATCGAGACCAAATTCATCAGTTCTCAGTAAACCACGCCATCCGCTGGCATTTCATTCCGCCCCAATCGCCGCACTTCGGTGGCTTGTGGGAAGCAGCGGTGAAATCTTTTAAGCATCACTTACGCAGAATCGTAGGGGAGGAATTGCTTACTTATGAGGCTTTCAACACACTCGTCATTCAAATCGAGGCGGTCTTGAATTCACGTCCTCTAACCGCGCTTTCCTCAGATGCCAACGATTTGCTCGTCCTCACACCCGGACATTTTTTAATCGGCCAACCACTTACATGCAGACCTGAGCTTGATTTCAGAGATACACCCACCAACAGGTTATCAATGTGGCAACATATTCAAGGACTGAAGCAACATTTTTGGACTCGATGGCATCGCGAATATATAAGCGAGCTCAATCAACGGACAAAATGGACCAAGGGAGCGCACGATATCAAGGAGGGAACGGTCGTGCTTCTAAAGGAAGATCATCTCCCAGCACTCCAATGGGCCATGGGCAGAGTGACAAGGGTCCATCCGGGAGCCGATGGGATTGTTCGTGCTGTGACAGTGAAAACGGCCAAGGGAACGTTCGACAGGAATGTCAAGAAGCTTGCTGCACTACCAATTCAGCAAGAAGAACAACTCGACCTCACTAGCGACGCAGAACCACATCCATCGTAATTTGTCGCCACACCGTGACACTAGAACGGTCCATATTCCCACATTAACACGTTCATTAACAACGATAACACTGTAATTGTTGATCGGTTGACCTCTCAACGGGGGGAGTATGTTCCGTCGCGGAAGGAATATTCCTGCACATACATGTTGTAAACCGGGGTTTTCCTAGCTGAGCCAAAAAATTGTAAAGATACATCGGTAAAATCACTCGTTCAAAATTGAAACATTTGCAGAACAGATGAGAATCAAAAATCCCGTCTTTTAATCCGGCAATCATTCAAACTAGCACGTAAAACATTATTTCAGAAAAAATAAGGGTTTCTTTAAGTATTTTACGACGGTCACCCTCGGCAAACAAAAGGGGTACCGAGCCGCGGCAAGGGCCTCATACGGCGCGGGGAAACCCGCAGTCGATCGTTCATATTTTTAGCAAGCACCAATCAGAATAAAGGAATTTTCCACAAGCAACCCTACACCCCACTCCAACAACAATCTTGTTAGTTATTAAGACATTTCGAGAGGTCAGTCGTCTTAGCTTTTCCAACGAGAACAGACACTCCGAGACTCTGCTCGTCAGAATCAGCTACACAGAGTCTCGTATCGTGAAACCCATACCTTTCTTTCTCAACTGTCTTATCCGTACAATTTCATATCATTTTAAATGTAATCACATGTCAATAGTTTTTTTTTGTGTTAAATAAATTTTGTCGTTATTTCAAATAAATACTCTCGTCATCTTAGTTGATCGCGAGGGAGTTCGGCGTTCGCGGTTCAATACATTTGAGACGCGGATTTACAACCCGCGTCGGCTCGAGCTCAACGGAGCCATCCGCGTTACCGAACACCCCGATCGGCTAACGCGTCGACTCCGAGCCGCGATCGTTCCACGCGCCGTCCCCGATCCCCGATCGATCCACGCGCCGTCTCCGAGCGCCGATCAGTTCATGCGCCGTCACCCGAGCCCCGATCGTTCCACACGCCGTCTCCGAGCCCCGATCGGTCCACGCTTCGTCTCCTGAGCCCGGATCGTTCCACGCGTCGTCTCCTGATCCCCGATCCGTAATCGCGTCGTCTCCGAGCCTCGATCGGTCCACACGCCGTGTCCGATCCCCGATCGGTCCGCGCGGCGTCTCCGGAGCCCCGATCGATCCACGCGAGTCTCCTGAGCCCCGGTCGGTCCGCGCGCCGTCATCTGAGCCCCGATCGGTCGACGCGTCGTCTCCGAGCCCTGATCGGTCCACGCGAGGCCTCCTGAGCCCCGGTCGGTCCACGCGCCGTCTCCGAGCCCCGGTCGGTCCACGCGCCGTCTCCGAGCCCCGATCGGTTCACGCATCGTCTCCTAAGCCCCGATCGGTTAACGCGCCGTCTCCGAGCGCCGAGCGGTCCACGCGCCGTCGCCGAACCCCAATTGGTCCACGCGCAACCGCCTGAGTCCCAGTCGGTCCACGCGCTGTCTCCGAGCCCCGATCGGTCCAAGCGCCGTCGCCGAGCCATGATCGGTCCACGCGCGGCCTCCTGAGCCCCGGTCGGTCCACGCGCCGTCTCCGAGCCCCGATCGGTTCACGCATCGTCTCCTAAGCCCCAATCCGGTAACGCGCCGTCTCCGAGCGCCGAGCGGTCCACGCGCCATCGCCGAACCCCAAATGGTCCACGCGCAACCGCCTGAGCCCCGATCGGTCCACGCGCCGTCTTCGAGCCCCGATCGGTCCACGCGCCGTCTCTGAGCCCCGATCGGTCCATGCGCCGTCTCCTGAGCCCCGATCGGTCCACGCGTCGTTCCCGAAGCCCCGATCCATCCACGCGCAGTCTCGCGAGCCCCGATCGGTGCACGCACCGTCTCCTAAGCCCCGATCGGTCCACGCCCCGTCTCCGAGCACCGATTGGTTCACGCACCGTCTCCTGAGACTCGATCCGTCCACGCGCTGTCTCCGAGCGCCGATCGGTTCACGCGCCGTCTCCAGAGCTCCTATCGTTCCACGCGCCGTCTCCGAGCCCCGATCCGTTCACGCGCCGTCTCCTGAGCCCGGATCGGTCCACGCGTCATCGCCGAATCCCCGATCCGTACACGCGTCGTCTCCGAGCGCCGATCGGTTCACGCGCCGTCTCCTGAGCCCCGATCGTTCCACGCACCGTCTCCGAGCTCCGATCGGTCCACGCGTCGTCTCCTAAGCCCCGATCGGTCCAAGCGCCTTCTACTAAGCCCCGATCGGTCCACGCGCCTTCTCCTGAGCCCCGATCGGTCCACGCGCCATCTCCGAGCGCCGATCATTTCACGTGACGTCTCCTGAGCCCTGATCGTTCCACGCGCCGTCTTCGAGCCCCGAGCGGTCCACGCGCCGTCTCCTGAGCCCCAATCGATCCACGCGCAGCCTCCTGAGCCCCGATCGGTCCATGCGCCGTCGCCGAGCCGCGATCGTTCTACGCGCCGCTCCGAGCCCCGATCGGTCCACGCGCCGTCGCCGAGCTATGATTGGTCCACGCGCGGCCTCCTGAGCCCCGATCGGTCCACGTGCCGTCGCCGAGCCGCGATCGGTCCACGCGCGGCCTCCTGAGGCCCGATTGGTTCACGCGCCGTATCCGAGCCCCAATCGGTCCACGCGCCGTTTCCTGAGCCCCGATCGGTCCACGCGCGTTCTCCTGAGCCCCGATCGGTCCACGCGCCGTCGCCGAGCCGCGATCGGTTCACGCGCGGTCTCCTGAGCCCCGATCGTTCCACGCTCGGGCTCCTGAGCCCCCATCGGTCCACGCGTCGCCTTCTAACCCCGGACGGTCCACGCGTCGTCTTCTAAGCCCCGATCGGTCCACGCGCCGTTTTCCGAGCCCCGATCGGTCCACGCACCATCTCCTGCTCCCCAATCGGTCCACGCGCCGCCTCCGGAGCCCCGATCGATCCACGCGAAATCTGCTAAGCCCCGTTCGGTCCACGCACCGCCTCCTAAGCCCCTATCGGTCCACGCGCCGTCTCCGAGCGCCGATCGGTTCACGCGCCGTCTCCTGAGCCCCGATCGTTCCACGCGCAGTCTCCGACCCCCGATCGGTCCACGCGCCGTCTCATAAGCCCCGATCGGACCACGCGCCTTCTCCTCAGCCCCGATCGGTCCACGCGCCGTCTCGGAGCACCGATTGGTTCACGCGCCGTCTCCTGAGCCCCGATCGCTCCACGCGCCGTCTCCGAGCCCCGATCGGTCCACGCGCCGTCTCCTAAGCCCCGATCGGTCCACCCGCCGTTTCCGAGCCCCGATCAGTCCATGCGTCGTCTCCGAGCCCCGTTCGGTCCACGCCCCGTCGCCGAGCCATGATCGTTCCACGCGCGGCCTCCAGAGCCCCGATCGGTACACGCGCCGTCGCCGAGCCGCGATCGGTCCACGCGCCGTCGCCCAACCCGCCGAACCCCAATTGGTCCACGCGCAGCCTCCTGAGCCCCAGTCGGTCCACGCGCCATCTCCTGAGCCCCGATCGGTCCACGCATCGTCTTCTAAGCCCCGATACGTCCACACGCCGTCTCCGATCCCCGACCGGTCCGCGTGCCGCATTCTAAGCCGCGGTCCGTCCACGCGCAGTCTTCGATCACCGATCGGTCCACGCGCCGTCTCCTGAGCCCCGATCGGTCCACGCGCCGTTTCCGAGCCCCGATCGGTCCACGCGTCGTCTCCTCAGCCCCGATCGGTCGACGCGCCGTCTCCCCGCCCCGATCGGTCCACGCGCCATCTCCTGAGCATTGATCCGTCCACGCGCGGCGTCGAGCCGCGATCGGTCCACGCGCGGCCTCCTGAGCCCCAATCGGTCCACGCGTCGTCTGCTAAGCCCCGATCCGTCGCAGCGTCGTCCCCTGAGCCCCGATCAATTGACGCGTCTTCTCCTGAGCCCCGATCGCACCTCACGCCGTCTCCTGAGCCCCGCTCGGTCCATGCGTCGTGTTCTTAGCCCCGATGCCTCCACGCGCCGTCTCCGAGACACGATAGGTCCAGGCGCCGCTTCCTGAGCCCCGATCGATCCACGCGCCGTCTCGTAAGCCACAATCGGTCCACGCGCCGTCTCAGAGCGCCGATCATTTCACGCGCCGTCTCCTGAGCCCCGATCTTTCCACGCGCCGCCTCCTGAGCCCCGATCGATCCACGCATCGGCTGCTGAGCCCCGGTCGGTCCACGCGTCGCCTTCGAGCACCGATTGATCCACGCGCCGTTTCCTGGGCCCCGATCGGCCCACGCGTCGCCACCGGAGCCCCGATCGGTCTACGCGCCGTCTCATGAGCCCCGGTCAGTTCATGCGCCGTCGCCGAGCCTCGGTCGGTCCACGCGCGTCCTCCTTAGCCCCGGTCGGTCCACGCGCCGTCTCCGAGCCCCGATCGGTCCACGCGCCGTCTCCTGAGCCCCGGTCGGTTCATGCGCCGTCTCCGAGCCCCGATCGATCCACGCGTCGTCTTGTAAACCCAGATGCCTTCTCGCGCCGTCTCCGGCCCACGATCGGTCCAGGCGCCGCTTCCTGAGCCACGATCGGTCCACGCGCCTTCTCCGAGCCCCGATCGGTGCACGCGCCGTCTCCTGAGCCCCGATCGGTCCACGCGTCGTCTCCTGAGCCCCGATCGGTCCACGCGCCGTCTTCTGAGCCCCGATCGGTCCACGCGTCGTCTCCTAAGCCCCGATCGGTCCACACGCCGTCTCCGAGCCCCGATGGGTCCACGCGTCGCCTCCTGAGCCCCGGTCGGTCCACGCGCCGTCTCCTGAGCCCCGATCGATCCACGCGCCGTCTCGTAAGCCACAATCGGTCCACGCGCCGTCTCAGAGCGCCGATCATTTCACGCGCCGTCTCCTGAGCCCCGATCTTTCCACGCGCCGCCTCCTGAGCCCCGATCGATCCACGCATCGGCTGCTGAGCCCCCGTCGGTCCATGCGCCGTATCCTAAGCCCCGATCGGTCCACGCGCCGTCTCCGAGCGCCGATAAGTTCAGGCGCCGTCTCCTGAGCCCCGATCGTTCCACGCGGCGTCTCCGAGCCCCGATCGATCCACGCGTCGTCTCCTGAGCCCCAACCGCTCCACACGCCGTTTCCTGAGCCCCGATCGGTCCACGCATCGTCTCCGAGCACCGATCGGTCCACGCGCCGTTTTCTGAGCACCGTTCGGTCCACGCGTCGTCTTCAAAGCCCCGATGCCTCCACGCGCCGTCTCCGAGCCACGATCGGTCCGTGCGCCGCTTCCAAAGCCCTATCAGTCCAGGCGTCCTCTCCTGATCTCCGATCGGTCCACGCGCCGTCTCCTAAGCCCCGATCGGTGCCCGCGCCGTCTCCGAGCGCCGATCGGTTCACGCGCCGTCTCCTGAGCCCGAATTGGTCCACGTGCCGTCTCCCAGCCCCGATCGGTCCACGCGCCGTCTCCTAATCCCCAATCTGTCCACGACCCGTCTCCGGGCCCCGATCGGTGCACGTGCCGTCTCCAAAGCCCCGATCGGTCCACGCGCCGTCGCCGAACCCCAATTGGTCTACGCGAAACCGCCTGAGCCCCAGTCGGTCCCCGCGCTGTCTTCGAGCCCCGATCGTTCCACGCGTCGTCTCCGAGCCCCGATCGGTCCACGCGCCGTCGCCGAGTAATGATCTGTCCACGCGCGGCCTCCTGAGACCCGATAGGTACACGCGTCATCGCCTACACCCCGATCGGTCCACGCGTCGTCTCCTAAGCCCCGATTGGTCCACGCGCCGTCTCCGAGCCCCGATCGGTCCACGCACTGTCTCCTGATCCCCATGGGTCCACGCGGCGCTTCCGGGGCTCCGATCGATCCACGCGAGGCTCCTAAGCCCCGATCGGTCCACGCGCAACCGCCTGAGCCCCAGTCGGTCGACGCGCTGTCTCCGAGCCCCGATCGGTCCACGCGTCGTCTCCGAGCCCCGATCGGTCCACGCGCCGTCGCCGAGCCACGATCGGTCCACGCGCGGTCTCCTGAGCCCCGATCGGTCGACTCGCCGTCTTCGAGCGCCGATCGGTTAACGCGCCGTCTCCGCGCCCCGATCAGTCCACGCGCTCTCTCTTGAGCCCCGACCGGTCCACGCGTCGTCTCCTAAGCCCCAGTCGGTCCACGCGCCGCCTACGGAGCCCCGATCGATCCACGCGTCGTCTTCTAAGCCCCAATCGGTCCACGCGCCGCCTACGGAGCCCCGATCGATCCACGCGAATCTCCTGAGCTCCGGTCGGTCGACGCGCCGTCTCCGGAGCCCCGATCGGTCCACGCGTCGTCTCCTAAGCCCCGATTCGTCGACGCGTCGTCTCCTGAGCCCCGATCAATTGACGCGTCTTCTCCTGAGCCCCGATCGCTTTTCGTGCCGCCTCCTGAGCCCCGATCCGTCGAGGCGTCGTCTCCGGAGCCCCGATCAATTGACGTGTCTTCTCCTGTGCCTCGATCGCTCCTCGCGCCGTCTCCTGAACCCCGCTCGGTCCATGCGTCGTCTTCTTAGCCCGGATGCCTCCACGCGCCGTCTCCGAGCCACGATCGGTCCAGGCGCCGTCTCCGGAGCCCCGATCGGTCCACGCGCCGTCGCCGAACCCCAATTGGTCCACGCGCAACCGCCTGAGCCCCAGTCGGTCCAAGCACTGTGTCCGAGCCCCGATCGGTCCACGCGCCGTCTTCGAGCGCCGATCGGTCCACGCAACGTCTCCTAAGCCCCAATCGGTTAACGCGCCGTCTCCTGAGCCCCGATCGTTCTACGCACCGTCTCCGAGCCCCGCTCCGTCCACGCGCAGTCGCCGAGCCCCGATCGGTTCACGCGCGGTCTCCTGAGCCCCAGTCGGTACACGCGCTGTCTCCGATCCCCGATCGGTCCACGCGTCGTCTCCTAAGCCCCGATCGTTCGACGCGTCGTCTCCTAAGCCCCGATCGGTCGACGCGTTGTCTCCTGAGCCCCAGTTGGTCCACGGGCTGTCTCCGAGCCCCGATCGATCCACGCACCGCCTCCTGAGCTCCGATCAGTCGACGCGCCGACTCCTAAGCCCCGATCCGTCCACGCCCCGTCTCCTGAGCCCCGATCGTCCAACGTGCCGTCTCCGAGCACCGATCGCTCCACGCGTCGCCTCCTGAGCTCCGGTCGGTCCACGCGCCGTCTCCTGAGCCCCGATCGGTCCACGCGTCGTCTCCTAAGCCCCGATCGGTCCACGCGTCGTCTCCTAAGCCCCGATCCGTCGACGCGTCGTCTCCCGAGCCACGATCAATTGACGCGTCTACTCCTGAGCCCGATGGCTCCTCGCGCCGTCTCCTGAGCCCCGATCGGTCCACGCGTCGTGTCCGAGCTCCGATCGGTCCATACGCCGTTTCCTGAGCCCCGATCGGTCCATGCGTCGTCTTCTTAGCCCCGATGCCTCCACGCGCCGTCGCCGAGCCACGATCGGTCCAGGCGCCGCTTCCTGAGCCCCGATCGGTCCACGTGCCGTATCCTAAGCCCCGATCGGTACACGGGCCGTCTCTGAGCGCCGATAAGTTCAAGCGCCGTCTCCTGAGCCCCGATCGTTCCACGCGGCGTCTCCGAGCCCCGATCGATCCACGCGCCATCTCCTGAGCCCCGATCGGTCGACGCGTCGTCTTCTGAGCCTCGATCGATCCACGCGTCGTCTCCTGAGCCCCAACCGCTCCACACGCCGTTACCTGAGCCCCGATCGGTCCACGCATCGTCTCCGAGCACCGATCGGTCCACGCACCGTTTTCTGAGCACCGTTCGGTCCACGCGTCGTCTTCAAAGCCCCGATGCCTCCACGCGCCATCTCCAAGCCCCGATCGCCCCTCGCGCCGTCTCCTGAGCCCCGCTCGATCCATGCGTCGTCTTCTTAGCCCCAATGCCTCCACGCGCCGTTTTCGAGCCACGATCGGTCCAGGCGCCGCTTCCTGAGCCCCCATCGGTCCACGCGCCGTCTCCTAAGCCCCTATCGGTCCACGCGCCGTCTCCGAGCGCCGATCGGTTCACGCGCCGTCTCCTGAGCCCCGATCGTTCCACGCGCCGTCTCCGAGCCCCGATCCGTCCACGCGCCGTCTCCTGAGCCCGGATCGGTCCACGCGCCGTCGCCAAGCCACGATCGGTCCACGCGCGGCCTCCTGAGCGCCGATCGGTCCACGCGCCGTCGCCGAGCCGCGATCGGTCCACGCGCGGTGTCCTGAGCCCCGGTCGGTTCACGCGCCGTCTCCTGAGCCCCGATCGGTCCACGCGTCGTTCCCTAAGCCCCGATCGATCCACGCGCAGTCTCCAGAGCCGCGATCGGTCCACGCATCCCCTCCTGAGCCCCGGACGGTTCACACGCCGTCTCCGAGCCGCGATCGGTCCACGCATCGTCTCCTAAGCCCCGATCGGTTAACGTGCCGTCTCCGAGTCCCGATCGGTCCCCGCACCGTCTCCTGAGCCCCGATGCGTCCACGCGCAGTCGCCGAGCCCCGATCGGTCCACGCGGGGTCTCCTGAGCCCCGATCGGTCCACGCGCCGTCTCCTAAGCCCCGATCGATCCACGCGCCGTCGCCGAGCGCCGCTCGGTTCACGCGCCGTCTCCTGTGCTCCGATCGTTCCACGCGCCCTCTCCGAGCCCCGATCGGTCCAGGCGCCGTCTCCGGAGCCCCGATCGGGCCACGCGTCGTCTCCTAAGCCCCGATTCGTCCACGCGGCGTCTCCGGGCGCCGATTATTTCACGCGCCGTCTCCTGAGACCCGATCGTTCCACGCGCCGTCTCCGAGCCCCGATCGATCCACGCGCCGCCTCCTGAGCCCCGATCGGTCCACGCGCCGTCGCCTAACCCCAATTGGTCCATGCGCAACCGCCTGAGCCCCAGTCGGTCCACGCACTGTGTCCGAGCCCCGATCGGTCCACGCGCCGTCTTCGAGCGCCGATCGGTCCACGCAACGTCGCCTAAGCCCCAATCGGTTAACGCGCCGTCTCCTGAGCCCCGATCGTTCTACGCACCGTCTCCGAGCCCCGATCCGTCCACGCGCAGTCGCCGAGCCCCGATCGGTTCACGCGCGGTCTCCTGAGCCCCAGTCGGTACACGCGCTGTCTCCGAGCCCCGATCGGTCCACGCGTCGTCTCCTAAGCCCGGATCGGTCGACGCGTCGTCTCCTGAGCCCCAGTTGGTCCACGGGCTGTCTCCGAGCCCCGATCGATCCACGCACCTCCTCCTGAGCTCCGATCGGTCGACGCGCCGACTCCTAAGCCCCGATCGGTCCAAGCGCCTTCTGCTAAGCCCCGATCGGTCCAACCGCCTTCTGCTAAGCCCCGATCGGTCCACGCGCCGTCTCCGAGCGCCGATCGGTTCACGCGCCGTCACCTGAGCCCCGATCGTTCCACGCGCCGTCTCCGAGCCCCGATCGGTCTACGCGACGTCTCCTAAGCCCCGATCGGTCCACGCGCCTTCTCCTCATCCCCGATCGGTCCACGCGCCGTCTCGGAGCCCCGATTGGTTCACGCGCCGTCTCCTGAGCCCCGATCGCTCCAAGCGCAGTCGCCGAGCCTCGATCGGTTCACGCGCGGTCTCCTGAGCCCCGGTCGGTCCACGCGCCGTCGCCGAACCCCAATTGGTCCACGCGCAACCTCCTGAGCCCCAGTCGGTACACGCGCTGTCTCCGAGCCCCGATCGGTCCCCGCATAGTCTCCTAAGCCCCGCTCGGTCAACGCGTCGTCTCGGAGCCCCGATCGGTCCAGACGCCGCTTCCTGAGCACCGACCGGTCCACGCGTCGTCTCCTGAGCCCCGATCGGTCGACGGGTCCCCTCCTAAGCCTCGATCGGTCCACGCGCCTTCTCCTGAGCCCCGATCGGACCACGCGCCGTCTCCGAGCGCCGATCATTTCACGTGACGTCTCCTGAGCCCTGATCGTTCCACGCGCCGTCTTCGAGCCCCGAGCGTTCCACGCGCCGTCTCCTGAGCCCCGGTCGGTCCACGCGCCGTCTCCTGAGCCCCGATCGGTCCACGCGTCGTCTCCTAAGCCCCGATCGGCCCACGCGTCGTCTGCTAAGCCCCGATCCGTCGACGCGTCGTCTCCTGAGCCACGATCAATTGACGCGTCTTCTCCTGAGCCCGATCGCTCCTCGCGCCGTCTCCTGAGCCCCGATCGGTCCACGCGTCGTGTCCGAGCTCCGATCGGTCCATACGCCGTTTCCTGAGGCCCAATCGGTCCATGCGTCGTCTTCTTAGTCCCGATCATTCCACGCCCCGTCTCCGAGCCCCGATCGGTCCACGCGCCGTCTCCTAAGCCCCTATCGGTCCACGCGCCGTCTCCTGAGCCCGGATCGGTCCACGCGTCATCGCCGAATCCCCGATCCGTACACGCGTCGTCTCCGAGCCTCGATCGGTCCACGCGCCGTCGCGGAGCCCCGATCGGTCCAGGCGTGGCCTCCTGAGCCTCGATCGGTCCACGCGCGGCCTCCTGAGCCCCGGTCGGTTCACGCGCCGTCTCCGAGCCCCGATCGATCCACGCGTCGTCTTCGAAGCCCAGATGCCTCCTCGCGCCGTCTCCGAGCCACGATCCGTCCAGGCGCTGCTTCCTGAGCCCCAATCGGTCCACGCATCGTCACCGAAGCCCCGATGGGTCTACGCGCCGTCACCGAGCCATGATCGGTCCTCGCGCGGCTCCTGAGCCCCATCGGTCCACGCGCCGTCTCCGAGCGCCAATCGGTTCACGCGCCGTCTCCTGAGCCCCGATCGTTCCACGCGCCGTCTCCGAGCTCCGATCGGTCCACGCGTCGTCTCCTAAGCCCCGATCGGTCCAACCGCCTTCTGCTAAGCCCCGATCGGTCCACGCGCCGTCTCCGAGCGCCGATCGGTTCACGCGCCGTCACCTGAGCCCCGATCGTTCCACGCGCCGTCTCCGAGCCCCGATCGGTCTACGCGCCGTCTCCTAAGCCCCGATCGGTCCACTCGCCTTCTCCTCATCCCCGATCGGTCCACGCGCCGTCTCGGAGCCCCGATTGGTTCACGCGCCGTCTCCTGAGCCCCGATCGCTCCACGCGCAGTCGCCGAGCCCCGATCGGTTAACGTGCCGTCGCCGAGCCCCGATCGGTCCCCGCGCCGCCGCCGAGCCGCGATCGGTCCACGCGCGGCCTCCTAAGCTCCGATCGGTCCACGCGCCGTCGCCGAATCCCAATTGGTCCACACGAAACCGCCTGAGCCCCAGTCGGTCCACGCGCTGTCTCCGAGCCCCGATCGGTCCACGCGTCGTCTCCGAGCCCCGATCGGTCCACGCGCCGTCTTCGAGCCCCGATCGGTCCACGCACGGTCTCCTAAGCCCCAATCGGTTAACGCGCCGTCTCCGAGCCCCGATCGGTCCAAGCGCCGTCGCCGAACCCCAATTGGTCCACGCGCAACCGCCTGAGCCCCAGTCGGTCCACGCGCTGTCACCGAGCCCCGATCGGTCCACGTGTGGTCTCCGAGCCCCTATCGGTCCACGCGCCGTCGCCGAGCCACGATCGGTCCACGCGCGGCCTCCTGAGCCCCGATCGGTCCACGCGCCGTCGCCGAGCCGCGATCGGTCCACGCGCGGTCTCCTGAGCCTCGGTCGGTTCACGCGCCGTCTCCTGAGCCCCGATCGGTCCACGCGTCGTTCCCTAAGCCCCGATCGATCCACGCGCAGTCTCCAGAGCCGCGATCGGTCCACGCATCCCCTCCTGAGCCCCGGACGGTTCACACGCCGTCTCCGAGCCGCGATCGGTCCACGCATCGTCTCCTAAGCCCCGATCGGTTAACGTGCCGTCTCCGCGCCCTGATCGGTCCACGCGCCGTCTCCTAAGCCCCGATCGGTGCACGCGCCGTCTCCGAGCGCCGATCGGTTCACGCGCCGTCTCCTGAGCCCCGATCATTCCACGCGATGTCTCCGAGCCCCGATCGGTTCACGCGCCGTCTCCTAAGCCCCGATCGGTCCACGCGTCGTGTCCGAGCTCCGATCGGTCCATACGCCGTTTCCTGAGGCCCGATCGGTCCATGCGTCGTCTTCTTAGTCCCGATGCTTCCACGCGCCGTCTCCGAGCCACGATCGGTCCAGGCGCCGCTTCCTGAGCCCCGATCGGTCCACGCGCCGTATCCTAAGCCCCGATCGGTCCACGGGCCGTCTCTGAGCGCCGATAAGTTCAAGCGCCGTCTCCGGAGCCCCGATCGTTCCACGCGGCGTCTCCGAGCCCCGATCATTCCACGCCCCGTCTCCGAGCCCCGATCGGTCCACGCGCCGTCTCCTAAGCCCCTATCGGTCCACGCGCCGTCTCCGAGCGCCGATCGGTTCACGCGCCGTCTCCTGAGCCCCGATCGTTCCACACGCCGTCTCCGAGCCCCGATCCGTCCACGCGCCGTCTCCTGAGCCCGGATCGGTCCACGTGTCATCGCCGAATCCCCGATCCGTACACGCGTCGTCTCCGAGCCTCGATCGGTCCACGCGCCGTCGCGGAGCCCCGATCGGTCCAGGCGTGGCCTCCTGAGCCTCGATCGGTCCACGCGCGGCCTCCTGAGCCCCGGTCGGTTCACGCGCCGTCTCCGAGCCCCGATCAATCCTCGCGTCGTCTTCGAAGCCCAGATGCCTCCTCGCGCCGTCTCCGAGCCACGATCGGTCCAGGCGCTGCTTCCTGAGCCCCAATCGGTCCACGCATCGTCACCTAAGCCCCGATGGGTCCACGCGCCGTCACCGAGCCATGATCGGTCCACGCGCGGCTCCTGAGCCCCATCGGTCCACGCGCCGTCTCCGAGCGCCAATCGGTTCACGCGCCGTCTCCTGAGCCCCGATCGTTCCACGCGCCGTCTCCGAGCTCCGATCGGTCCACGCGTCGTCTCCTAAGCCCCGATCGGTCCAAGCGCCTTCTACTAAGCCCCGATCGGTCCACGCGCCGTCTCCGAGCGCCGATCGGTTCACGCGCCGTCACCTGAGCCCCGATCGTTCCACGCGCCGTCTCCGAGCCCCGATCGGTCTACGCGCCGTCTCCTAAGCCCCGATCGGTCCGAGCGCCTTCTCTTCATCCCCGATCGGACCACGCGCCGTCTCGGAGCGCCGATTGGTTCACGCGCCGTCTCCTGAGCCCCGATCGTTCCACGCGCCGTCTCCGAGCCCCGATCGGTCTACGCGCCGTCTCCTAAGCCCCGATCGGTCCGAGCGCCTTCTCTTCATCCCCGATCGGACCACGCGCCGTCTCGGAGCGCCGATTGGTTCACGCGCCGTCTCCTGAGCCCCGGTCGGTCCACGCGCCGTCGCCGAACCCCAATTGGTCCACGCGCAACCTCCTGAGCCCCAGTCGGTACACGCACTGTCTCCGAGCCCCGATCGGTCCCCGCATAGTCTCCTAAGCCCCGCTCGGTTAACGCGTCGTCTCGGAGCCCCGATCGGTCCAGGCACCGCTTCCTGAGCACCGACCGGTCCACGCATCGTCTCCTAAGCCCCGATCGGTTAACGTGCCGTCTCCGAGCCCCGATCGGTCCCCGCGCTGCCGCCGAGCCGCGATCGGTCCACGCGCGGCCTCCTAAGCTCCGATCGGTCCACGCGCCGTCGCCGAACCCCAATTGGTCCACACGAAACCGCCTGAGCCCCAGTCGGTCCACGCGCTGTCTCCGAGCCCCGATCGGTCCACGCGTCGTCTCCGAGCCCCGATCGGTCCACGCGCCGTCTTCGAGCCCCGATCGGTCCACGCATGGTCTCCTAAGCCCCAATCGGTTAACGCGCCGTCTCCGAGCCCCGATCGGTCCAAGCGCCGTCGCCGAACCCCAATTGGTCCACGCGCAACCGCCTGAGCCCCAGTCGGTCCACGCGCTGTCACCGAGCCCCGATCGGTCCACGTGTGGTCTCCGAGCCCCTATCGGTCCACGCGCCGTCGCCGAGCCACGATCGGTCCACGCGCGGCCTCCTGAGCCCCGATCGGTCCACGCGCCGTCGCCGAGCCGCGATCGGTCCACGCGCGGTCTCCTGAGCCTCGGTCGGTTCACGCGCGGCCTCCTGAGCCCCGGTCGGTTCACGCGCCGTCTCCGAGCCCCGATCGATCCTCGCGTCGTCTTCGAAGCCCAGATGCCTCCTCGCGCCGTCTCCGAGCCACGATCGGTCCAGGCGCTGCTTCCTGAGCCCCAATCGGTCCACGCATCGTCACCTAAGCCCCGATGGGTCCACGCGCCGTCACCGAGCCATGATCGGTCCACGCGCGGCTCCTGAGCCCCATCGGTCCACGCGCCGTCTCCGAGCGCCAATCGGTTCACGCGCCGTCTCCTGAGCCCCGATCGTTCCACGCGCCGTCTCCGAGCTCCGATCGGTCCACGCGTCGTCTCCTAAGCCCCGATCGGTCCAAGCGCCTTCTACTAAGCCCCGATCGGTCCACGCGCCGTCTCCGAGCGCCGATCGGTTCACGCGCCGTCACCTGAGCCCCGATCGTTCCACGCGCCGTCTCCGAGCCCCGATCGGTCTACGCGCCGTCTCCTAAGCCCCGATCGGTCCGAGCGCCTTCTCTTCATCCCCGATCGGACCACGCGCCGTCTCGGAGCGCCGATTGGTTCACGCGCCGTCTCCTGAGCCCCGATCGCTCCACGCGCAGTCGTCGAGCCTCGATCGGTTCACGCGCGGTCTCCTGAGCCCCGGTCGGTCCACGCGCCGTCGCCGAACCCCAATTGGTCCACGCGCAACCTCCTGAGCCCCAGTCGGTACACGCACTGTCTCCGAGCCCCGATCGGTCCCCGCATAGTCTCCTAAGCCCCGCTCGGTTAACGCGTCGTCTCGGAGCCCCGATCGGTCCAGCCACCGCTTCCTGAGCACCGACCGGTCCACGCATCGTCTCCTAAGCCCCGATCGGTTAACGTGCCGTCTCCGAGCCCCGATCGGTCCCCGCGCTGCCGCCGAGCCGCGATCGGTCCACGCGCCGTCGCCGAACCCCAATTGGTCCACACGAAACCGCCTGAGCCCCAGTCGGTCCACGCGCTGTCTCCGACCCCGATCGGTCCACGCGTCGTCTCCGAGCCCCGATCGGTCCACGCGCCGTCTTCGAGCCCCGATCGGTCCACGCATGGTCTCCTAAGCCCCAATCGGTTAACGCGCCGTCTCCGAGCCCCGATCGGTCCACGCGCCGTCGCCGAACCCCAATTGGTCCACGCGCAACCGCCTGAGCCCTAGTCGGTCCACGCGCTGTCACCGAGCCCCGATCGGTCCACGTGTGGTCTCCGAGCCCCTATCGGTCCACGCGCCGTCGCCGAGCCACGATCGGTCCACGCGCGGCCTCCTGAGCCCCGATCGGTCCACGCGCCGTCGCCGAGCCGCGATCGGTCCACGCGCGGTCTCCTGAGCCTCGGTCGGTTCACGCGCCGTCTCCTGAGCCCCGATCGGTCCACGCGTCGTTCCCTAAGCCCCGATCGATCCACGCGCAGTCTCCAGAGCCGCGATCGGTCCACGCATCCCCTCCTGAGCCCCGGACGGTTCACACGCCGTCTCCGAGCCGCGATCGGTCCACGCATCGTCTCCTAAGCCCCGATCGGTTAACGTGCCGTCTCCGAGCCCTGATCGGTCCACGCGCCGTCTCCTAAGCCCCGATCGGTGCACGCGCCGTCTCCGAGCGCCGATCGGTTCACGCGCCGTCTCCTGAGCACCGATCATTCCACGCGATGTCTCCGAGCCCCGATCGGTTCACGTGCCGTCTCCTAAGCCCCGATCGGTCCACGCGCCGTCTCCGAGCGCCGATCGGTCCACGCGCGGTCTCCAAGCCTCGATCCGTACACGCGCCGTCTCCGAGCCCCGATCGGTCCACGCGTCGTCTCCGAGCACCGTTCGGTCCACGCGCCATTTCCTGAGCCCCGATCGGTCCATCCGTCGTCTTTTAAGCCCCGATACCTCCACGCGCCGTCTCCGAGCCACGATCGGTCCAGGCGCCGCTTCCTGAGCCCCGATCGATCCACGCGCCGTCTCGTAAGCCACAATCGGTCCACGCGCCGTCTCAGAGCGCCGATCATTTCACGCGCTGTCTCCTGAGCCCCGATCGTTCCACGCGCCGTCTCCGAGCCCCGATCGGTCCACGCGGCGTCTCCTGAGCCCCGATCGGTTCACGCATCGTCTCCTAAGCCCCGATACGTCTACACGCCGTATCCGAGCCCCGATCGGTCCGCGTGACGCATTCTAAGCCACGGTCCGTCCACGCGCCGTCTCCGAGCACCGATCGGTCCACGCGCCGTCTCCTGAGCCCCGATCGGTCCACGCGTCGTCTCCTAAGCCCTGATCGGTCCACGTGCCGTCTCCGAGCCCCGATGGGTCTACGCGCCGCCTCCTGAGCCCCGATCGATCCACGCATCGGCTGCTGAGCCCCGGTCGGTCCACGCGTCGCCTTCGAGCACCGATCGATCCACGCGCCGTTTCCTGGGCCCCGATCGGTCCACGCGTCGCCACCGGAGCCCCGATCGGTCTACGCGCCGTCTCATGAGCCCCGGTCGCTTCATGCGCCGTCGCCGAGCCACGATCGGTCCACGCGCGGCCTCCTTAGCCCCGGTCTGTCCACGCGCCGTCTCCGAGCCCCGATCGGTCCACGCATCGTCACCTGAGCCCCGATCGGTTAACGCGCCGTCTCCGAGCCCCGATCAGTCCACGCGCCGTCTCCTGAGCCCCGGTCGGTTCATGCGCCGTCTCCGAGCCCCGATCGATCCACGCGTCGTCTTGTAAGCCCAGATGCCTTCTCGCGCCGTCTCCGGCCCACGATCGGTCCAGGCGCCGCTTCCTGAGCCACGATCGGTCCACGCGCCTTTTCCGAGCCCCGATCGGTGCACGCGCCGTCTCCTGAGCCCCGATCGGACCACGCGTCGTCTCGTGAGCCCCGATCGGTCCACGCGCCGTCTTCTGAGCCCCGATAGGTCCACGCGCCGTCGCCGAACCCCAATTGGTCCACGCGAAACCGTCTGAGCCCCAGTCGGTCCACGCGCTGTCTCCGAGCCCCGATCGGTCCACGTGCCGTCTCCCAGCCCCGATCGGTCCACGCGCCGTCTCCTAATCCCCAATCTGTCCACGACCCGTCTCCGGGCCCCGATCGGTGCAAGCGCCGTCTCCTAAGCCCCGATCGGGCCACGCGCCGTCGCCGAACACCAATTGGTCCACGCGAAACCGCCTGAGCCCCAGTCGGTCCACGCGCTGTCTCCGAGCCCCGATCGGTCCACGCGCCGTCTTCGAGCCCCGATCGGTCCACGCGCAGTCTCCAGAGGCGCGATCGGTCGACGCATCCCCTCCTGAGCCCCGATCGTTCCACGTGCCGCCTCCGAGCCCCGATCGCTCCACGCGCCGTCTCCGAGCGCCGATTGGTGCACGCGCCGTCTCCTGAGCACCGATCGTTCCACACGCCGCCTCCTAAGCCCCGATCTGTCCAGGCGTCGTCTCCTAAGCCCCGACCGGTCCACGCGCCGTCTCCTGAGCCCCGTTCGGCCCACGCGCCGTCTCCTGAGCCCCGGTCGGTC
This sequence comes from Netelia fuscicornis, assembly GCA_946811545.1. NCBI lineage: Eukaryota > Metazoa > Arthropoda > Insecta > Hymenoptera > Ichneumonidae > Netelia > Netelia fuscicornis. Next base: position 31,620,656 of record OX328012.1, read on the forward strand.
CGCGCGCCGTCACCTGAGCCCCGATCGGTCCACGCGTCGTCTTCTAAGCCCCGATCGGTCCACGCGTAGTCTCCTAAGCCCCGCTCGGTTAACGCGTCGTTTCCGAGCCCCGATCGGTCCACGCGTTGTCTCCTGAGCCCCAATTAGTCCATGCGCCGTCTCCTAATCCCCGATCCGTCCACGGGCCGTGTCCGAGCTCCGATCCGTCCACGCGCCATCGCCGAGCCCCGATCGGTCCACGCGCCGTCTCCCGAGCCCCGATCGGTTCACACCACTTCTCCTGAGCCCTGATCGATTCACGTGCCATCTCCTAAGCCCTGATCGGTCCACGCGCCTTTTCCTAAGCCCCGATCGGTCCACGCGCCGTCTCCGAGCCTCGATCGGTCCACGCGCCGTCGCCGAACCCCAATTGGTCCACGCGAAACCGCCTGAGCCCCAGTCGGTTCACGCGCTGTCTCCGAGCCCCGATTGGTCCACGCGTCGTCTCCGAGCCCCGATCGGTCCACGCGACGTCGCCGAGTCGTGATCTGTCCACGCGCGGCCTCCTGAGACCCGATCGGTCCACGCGCCGTCTTCGAGCCCCGATCGGTCCACGCATGGTCTCCTAAGCCCCAATCGGTTAACGCGCCGTCCCCGAGCCCCGATCAGTCCACGCATGGTCTCCTAAGGCCCAATCGGTTAACGCGCCGTCCCCGAGCCCCGATCGGTCCACGCGCCGTTTCCTGAGCCCCGATACGTCCACGAGCAGTCCCCGAGCCCTGATCGGTCCACGCGCTGTCTCCTGAGCCCCGATAGGTACACGCGTCGTCTTCTAAGCCCCGATCGGTCCACGCGTAGTCTCCTAAGCCCCGCTCGGTTAACGCGTCGTTTCCGTGCCCCGATCGGTCCACGCACTGTCTCCCGATGCCCATGGGTCCACGCGGCGCCTCCGAGGCCCCGATCGATCCACGCGAGGCTCCTAAGCCCCGATCGGTCCACGTGCCGTCTCCTGAGCCCCGATCGTTACACGCGCCGTCTCCGAGCCCCGATCGGTCCACGCGCCGTCTCCGAGCCCCGATCGGTCCACGCACTGTCTCCTGAGCCCCGATAGGTACACGCGTCGTCGCCTACACCCCAATTGGTCCACGCGTCGTCTCCTAAGCCCCGATCGGTCCACGCGCCGTCTCCGAGCCCCGATCGGTCCACGCGCCGTCTCCGAGCCCCGATCGGTCCACGCACTGTCTCCCGATGCCCATGGGTCCACGCGGCGCCTCCGAGGCCCCGATCGATCCACGCGAGGCTCCTAAGCCCCGATCGGTCCACGTGCCGTCTCCTGAGCCCCGATCGTTCCACGCGCCGTCTCCGAGCCCCGATCGATCCACGCGTCGTCTCCTCAGCCCCGATCGCTCCACGCGCCGTCTCCGAGCGCCGATCGGTGCACGCGCCGTCTCCTGAGCCCCAGTCGGTACACGCGCTGTCTCCCAGCCCCGATCGGTCCACGCATCGTCTCCTAAGCCCCGCTCGGTTAACGCGTCGTTTCGGAGCCCCGATCGGTCTACGCGCCGTCTCCTGAGCCCCGATCGGTACACGCGCTGTCTCCCAGCCCCGATCGGTCCACGCATCGTCTCCTAAGCCCCGCTCGGTTAACGCGTCGTTTCGGAGCCCCGATCGGTCTACGCGCCGTCTCCTGAGCCCCGATCGGTCCACGCGTCGTCTCCTGAGCCCCGATCGTTCCACGCGCCGTCTCCGAGCCGCGATCGGTCCACGCGTCGTCTCCTAAGCCCCGATCGGTCCAAGCGCCTTCTACTAAGCCCCGATCGGTCCACGCGCCTTCTCCTGAGCCCCGATCGGTCCACGCGCCGTCTCCGAGCGCCGATCATTTCACGTGACGTCTCCTGAGCCCTGATCGTTCCACGCGCCGTCTTCGAGCCCCGATCGGTCCACGCGCCGTCTCCTAAGCCGCGATCCGTCCACGGGCCGTCTCCGAGCTGCTATCGGTAAACGCGCCGTCACCAAGCCCTGATCTGTACACGCGCCGTCACCAAGCCCTGATCTGTACACGCGTCGTCTCCGAGCCCCGATCGGTCCACGCGCCGTCGCCGAGCCTCGATCGGTCCACGCGCAGCCTCCTGAGCCCCGATCGGTTCACGCGCCGGCTCCGAGCCCGATCGGTCCACGCGCCGTATCCACGCCCCAATCGATCCACGCGCCGTCTCCTGAGTCCCGATCGGTCCACGCGCCGTCTCCTGAGCCCCGATCGGTCCACGCGTCGTCTCCTAAGCCCCAATCGGTCCACGCGCCGTCTCCAAGCCCCGATCCGTCGCCGCGTCGTGTCCTGAGCCCCGATCAATTGACGCGTCTTCTCGTGAGCCCCGATCGCTCCTCGCGCCGTCTCCTGAACCCTGATCATTCCACGCGCCTTCTCCTAAACCACGATCGGTTCACGCGCCGTCTCCGAGCCCCAGTCGGTCCACGCGCTGTCTCCGAGCACCGATCGGTCTACGCGTCGTCTCCGAGCCCCGATCGGTCCAAGCGCCTTCTGCTAAGCCCCGATCGGTCCAACCGCCTTCTGCTAAGCCCCGATCGGTCCACGCGCCGTCTCCGAGCGCCGATCGGTTCACGCGCCATCACCTGAGCCCCGATCGTTCCACGCGCCGTCTCCGAGCCCCGATCGGTCTACGCGACGTCTCCTAAGCCCCGATCGGTCCACGCGCCTTCTCCTCATCCCCGATCGGTCCACGCGCCGTCTCGGAGCCCCGATTGGTTCACGCGCCGTCTCCTGAGCCCCGATCGCTCCAAGCGCAGTCGCCGAGCCTCGATCGGTTCACGCGCGGTCTCCTGAGCCCCGGTCGGTCCACGCGTCGTCTCGGAGCCCCGATCGGTCCAGACGCCGCTTCCTGAGCACCGACCGGTCCACGCGTCGTCTCCTGAGCCCCGATCGGTCGACGGGTCCCCTCCTAAGCCTCGATCGGTCCACGCGCCTTCTCCTGAGCCCCGATCGGTCCACGCGCCGTCTCCGAGCGCCGATCATTTCACGTGACGTCTCCTGAGCCCTGATCGTTCCAGGCGCCGTCTTCGAGCCCCGAGCGTTCCACGTGCCGTCTCCTGAGCCCCGGTCGGTCCACGCGCCGTCTCCTGAGCCCCGATCGGTCCACGCGTCGTCTCCTAAGCCCCGATCGGCCCACGCGTCGTCTGCTAAGCCCCGATCCGTCGACGCGTCGTCTCCTGAGCCACGATCAATTGACGCGTCTTCTCCTGAGCCCGATCGCTCCTCGCGCCGTCTCCTGAGCCCCGATCGGTCCACGCGTCGTGTCCGAGCTCCGATCGGTCCATACGCCGTTTCCTGAGGCCCGATCGGTCCATGCGTCGTCTTCTTAGTCCCGATCATTCCACGCCCCGTCTCCGAGCCCCGATCGGTCCACGCGCCGTCTCCTAAGCCCCTATCGGTCCACGCGCCGTCTCCGAGCGCCGATCGGTTCACGCGCCGTCTCCTGAGCCCCGATCGTTCCACACGCCGTCTCCGAGCCCCGATCCGTCCACGCGCCGTCTCCTGAGCCCGGATCGGTCCACGCGTCATCGCCGAATCCCCGATCCGTACACGCGTCGTCTCCGAGCCTCGATCGGTCCACGCGCCGTCGCGGAGCCCCGATCGGTCCAGGCGTGGCCTCCTGAGCCTCGATCGGTCCACGCGCGGCCTCCTGAGCCCCGGTCGGTTCACGCGCCGTCTCCGAGCCCCGATCGATCCACGCGTCGTCTTCGAAGCCCAGATGCCTCCTCGCGCCGTCTCCGAGCCACGATCGGTCCAGGCGCTGCTTCCTGAGCCCCAATCGGTCCACGCATCGTCACCTAAGCCCCGATGGGTCCACGCGCCGTCACCGAGCCATGATCGGTCCACGCGCGGCTCCTGAGCCCCATCGGTCCACGCGCCGTCTCCGAGCGCCAATCGGTTCACGCGCCGTCTCCTGAGCCCCGATCGTTCCACGCGCCGTCTCCGAGCTCCGATCGGTTCACGCGTCGTCTCCTAAGCCCCGATCGGTCCAACCGCCTTCTGCTAAGCCCCGATCGGTCCACGCGCCGTCTCCGAGCGCCGATCGGTTCACGCGCCGTCACCTGAGCCCCGATCGTTCCACGCGCCGTCTCCGAGCCCCGATCGGTCTACGCGCCGTCTCCTAAGCCCCGATCGGTCCACGCGCCTTCTCCTCATCCCCGATCGGTCCACGCGCCGTCTCGGAGCCCCGATTGGTTCACGCGCCGTCTCCTGAGCCCCGATCGCTCCACGCGCAGTCGCCGAGCCTCGATCGGTTCACGCGCGGTCTCCTGAGCCCCGGTCGGTCCACGCGCCGTCGCCGAACCCCAATTGGTCCACGCGCAACCTCCTGAGCCCCAGTCGGTACACGCGCTGTCACCGAGCCCCGATCGGTCCCCGCATAGTCTCCTAAGCCCCGCTCGGTCAACGCGTCGTCTCGGAGCCCCGATCGGTCCAGACGCCGCTTCCTGAGCACCGACCGGTCCACGCGTCGTCTCCTGAGCCCCGATCGGTCGTCGGGTCCCCTCCTAAGCCCCGATCGGTCCACGCGCCTTCTCCTGAGCCCCGATCGGTCCACGCGCCGTCTCCGAGCGCCGATCATTTCACGTGACGTCTCCTGAGCCCTGATCGTTCCACGCGCCGTCTTCGAGCCCCGAGCGTTCCACACGCCGTCTCCTGAGCCCCGGTCGGTCCACGCGCCGTCTCCTGCGCCCCGACCGGTCCACGCATCGTCTCCTAAGCCCCGATCGGTTAACGTGCCGTCTCCGAGCCCCGATCGGTCCCCGCGCCGCCGCCGAGTCGCGATCGGTCCACGCGCGGCCTCCTAAGCTCCGATCGGTCCACGCGCCGTCGCCGAACCCCAATTGGTCCACACGAAACCGCCTGAGCCCCAGTCGGTCCACGCGCTGTCTCCGAGCCCCGATCGGTCCACGCGTCGTCTCCGAGCCCCGATCGGTCCACGCGCCGTCTTCGAGCCCCGATCGGTCCACGCATGGTCTCCTAAGCCCCAATCGGTTAACGCGCCGTCTCCGAGCCCCGATCGGTCCAAGCGCCATCGCCGAACCCCAATTGGTCCACGCGCAACCGCCTGAGCCCCAGTCGGTCCACGCGCTGTCGTCGAGCCCCGATCGGTCCACGTGTGGTCTCCGAGCCCCTATCGGTCCACGCGCCGTCGCCGAGCCACGATCGGTCCACGCGCGGCCTCCTGAGCCCCGATCGGTCCACGCGCCGTCGAGGAGCCGCGATCGGTCCACGCGCGGTCTCTTGAGCCTCGGTCGGTTCACGCGCCGTCTCCTGAGCCCCGATCGGTCCACGCGTCGTTCCCTAAGCCCCGATCGATCCACGCGCAGTCTCCAGAGCCGCGATCGGTCCACGCATCCCCTCCTTGGCCCCGGACGGTTCACACGCCGTCTCCGAGCCGCGATCGGTCCACGCATCGTCTCCTAAGCCCCGATCGGTTAACGTGCCGTCTCCGGCCCACGATCGGTCCAGGCGCCGCTTCCTGAGCCACGATCGGTCCACGCGCCTTTTCCGAGCCCCGATCGGTGCACGCGCCGTCTCCTGAGCCCCGATCGGACCACGCGTCGTCTCGTGAGCCCCGATCGGTCCACGCGCCGTCTTCTGAGCCCCGATAGGTCCACGCGCCGTCGCCGAACCCCAATTGGTCCACGCGAAACCGTCTGAGCCCCAGTCGGTCCACGCGCTGTCTCCGAGCCCCGATCGGTCCACGTGCCGTCTCCCAGCCCCGATCGGTCCACGCGCCGTCTCCTAATCCCCAATCTGTCCACGACCCGTCTCCGGGCCCCGATCGGTGCAAGCGCCGTCTCCTAAGCCCCGATCGGGCCACGCGCCGTCGCCGAACACCAATTGGTCCACGCGAAACCGCCTGAGCCCCAGTCGGTCCACGCGCTGTCTCCGAGCCCCGATCGGTCCACGCGCCGTCTTCGAGCCCCGATCGGTCCACGCGCAGTCTCCAGAGGCGCGATCGGTCGACGCATCCCCTCCTGAGCCCCGATCGTTCCACGTGCCGCCTCCGAGCCCCGATCGCTCCACGCGCCGTCTCCGAGCGCCGATTGGTGCACGCGCCGTCTCCTGAGCACCGATCGTTCCACACGCCGCCTCCTAAGCCCCGATCTGTCCAGGCGTCGTCTCCTAAGCCCCGACCGGTCCACGCGCCGTCTCCTGAGCCCCGTTCGGCCCACGCGCCGTCTCCTGAGCCCCGGTCGGTCCGCGCGCCGTCACCTGAGCCCCGATCGGTCCACGCGTCGTCTTCTAAGCCCCGATCGGTCCACGCGTAGTCTCCTAAGCCCCGCTCGGTTAACGCGTCGTTTCCGAGCCCCGATCGGTCCACGCGTTGTCTCCTGAGCCCCAATTAGTCCATGCGCCGTCTCCTAATCCCCGATCCGTCCACGGGCCGTGTCCGAGCTCCGATCCGTCCACGCGCCATCGCCGAGCCCCGATCGGTCCACGCGCCGTCTCCCGAGCCCCGATCGGTTCACACCACTTCTCCTGAGCCCTGATCGATTCACGTGCCATCTCCTAAGCCCTGATCGGTCCACGCGCCTTTTCCTAAGCCCCGATCGGTCCACGCGCCGTCTCCGAGCCTCGATCGGTCCACGCGCCGTCGCCGAACCCCAATTGGTCCACGCGAAACCGCCTGAGCCCCAGTCGGTTCACGCGCTGTCTCCGAGCCCCGATTGGTCCACGCGTCGTCTCCGAGCCCCGATCGGTCCACGCGACGTCGCCGAGTCGTGATCTGTCCACGCGCGGCCTCCTGAGACCCGATCGGTCCACGCGCCGTCTTCGAGCCCCGATCGGTCCACGCATGGTCTCCTAAGCCCCAATCGGTTAACGCGCCGTCCCCGAGCCCCGATCAGTCCACGCATGGTCTCCTAAGGCCCAATCGGTTAACGCGCCGTCCCCGAGCCCCGATCGGTCCACGCGCCGTTTCCTGAGCCCCGATACGTCCACGAGCAGTCCCCGAGCCCTGATCGGTCCACGCGCTGTCTCCTGAGCCCCGATAGGTACACGCGTCGTCTTCTAAGCCCCGATCGGTCCACGCGTAGTCTCCTAAGCCCCGCTCGGTTAACGCGTCGTTTCCGTGCCCCGATCGGTCCACGCACTGTCTCCCGATGCCCATGGGTCCACGCGGCGCCTCCGAGGCCCCGATCGATCCACGCGAGGCTCCTAAGCCCCGATCGGTCCACGTGCCGTCTCCTGAGCCCCGATCGTTACACGCGCCGTCTCCGAGCCCCGATCGGTCCACGCGCCGTCTCCGAGCCCCGATCGGTCCACGCACTGTCTCCTGAGCCCCGATAGGTACACGCGTCGTCGCCTACACCCCAATTGGTCCACGCGTCGTCTCCTAAGCCCCGATCGGTCCACGCGCCGTCTCCGAGCCCCGATCGGTCCACGCGCCGTCTCCGAGCCCCGATCGGTCCACGCACTGTCTCCCGATGCCCATGGGTCCACGCGGCGCCTCCGAGGCCCCGATCGATCCACGCGAGGCTCCTAAGCCCCGATCGGTCCACGTGCCGTCTCCTGAGCCCCGATCGTTCCACGCGCCGTCTCCGAGCCCCGATCGATCCACGCGTCGTCTCCTCAGCCCCGATCGCTCCACGCGCCGTCTCCGAGCGCCGATCGGTGCACGCGCCGTCTCCTGAGCCCCAGTCGGTACACGCGCTGTCTCCCAGCCCCGATCGGTCCACGCATCGTCTCCTAAGCCCCGCTCGGTTAACGCGTCGTTTCGGAGCCCCGATCGGTCTACGCGCCGTCTCCTGAGCCCCGATCGGTCCACGCGTCGTCTCCTGAGCCCCGATCGTTCCACGCGCCGTCTCCGAGCCGCGATCGGTCCACGCGTCGTCTCCTAAGCCCCGATCGGTCCAAGCGCCTTCTACTAAGCCCCGATCGGTCCACGCGCCTTCTCCTGAGCCCCGATCGGTCCACGCGCCGTCTCCGAGCGCCGATCATTTCACGTGACGTCTCCTGAGCCCTGATCGTTCCACGCGCCGTCTTCGAGCCCCGATCGGTCCACGCGCCGTCTCCTAAGCCGCGATCCGTCCACGGGCCGTCTCCGAGCTGCTATCGGTAAACGCGCCGTCACCAAGCCCTGATCTGTACACGCGCCGTCACCAAGCCCTGATCTGTACACGCGTCGTCTCCGAGCCCCGATCGGTCCACGCGCCGTCGCCGAGCCTCGATCGGTCCACGCGCAGCCTCCTGAGCCCCGATCGGTTCACGCGCCGGCTCCGAGCCCGATCGGTCCACGCGCCGTATCCACGCCCCAATCGATCCACGCGCCGTCTCCTGAGTCCCGATCGGTCCACGCGCCGTCTCCTGAGCCCCGATCGGTCCACGCGTCGTCTCCTAAGCCCCAATCGGTCCACGCGCCGTCTCCAAGCCCCGATCCGTCGCCGCGTCGTGTCCTGAGCCCCGATCAATTGACGCGTCTTCTCGTGAGCCCCGATCGCTCCTCGCGCCGTCTCCTGAACCCTGATCATTCCACGCGCCTTCTCCTAAACCACGATCGGTTCACGCGCCGTCTCCGAGCCCCAGTCGGTCCACGCGCTGTCTCCGAGCACCGATCGGTCTACGCGTCGTCTCCGAGCCCCGATCGGTCCAAGCGCCTTCTGCTAAGCCCCGATCGGTCCAACCGCCTTCTGGTAAGCCCCGATCGGTCCACGCGCCGTCTCCGAGCGCCGATCGGTTCACGCGCCATCACCTGAGCCCCGATCGTTCCACGCGCCGTCTCCGAGCCCCGATCGGTCTACGCGACGTCTCCTAAGCCCCGATCGGTCCACGCGCCTTCTCCTCATCCCCGATCGGTCCACGCGCCGTCTCGGAGCCCCGATTGGTTCACGCGCCGTCTCCTGAGCCCCGATCGCTCCAAGCGCAGTCGCCGAGCCTCGATCGGTTCACGCGCGGTCTCCTGAGCCCCGGTCGGTCCACGCGTCGTCTCGGAGCCCCGATCGGTCCAGACGCCGCTTCCTGAGCACCGACCGGTCCACGCGTCGTCTCCTGAGCCCCGATCGGTCGACGGGTCCCCTCCTAAGCCTCGATCGGTCCACGCGCCTTCTCCTGAGCCCCGATCGGTCCACGCGCCGTCTCCGAGCGCCGATCATTTCACGTGACGTCTCCTGAGCCCTGATCGTTCCAGGCGCCGTCTTCGAGCCCCGAGCGTTCCACGTGCCGTCTCCTGAGCCCCGGTCGGTCCACGCGCCGTCTCCTGAGCCCCGATCGGTCCACGCGTCGTCTCCTAAGCCCCGATCGGCCCACGCGTCGTCTGCTAAGCCCCGATCCGTCGACGCGTCGTCTCCTGAGCCACGATCAATTGACGCGTCTTCTCCTGAGCCCGATCGCTCCTCGCGCCGTCTCCTGAGCCCCGATCGGTCCACGCGTCGTGTCCGAGCTCCGATCGGTCCATACGCCGTTTCCTGAGGCCCGATCGGTCCATGCGTCGTCTTCTTAGTCCCGATCATTCCACGCCCCGTCTCCGAGCCCCGATCGGTCCACGCGCCGTCTCCTAAGCCCCTATCGGTCCACGCGCCGTCTCCGAGCGCCGATCGGTTCACGCGCCGTCTCCTGAGCCCCGATCGTTCCACACGCCGTCTCCGAGCCCCGATCCGTCCACGCGCCGTCTCCTGAGCCCGGATCGGTCCACGCGTCATCGCCGAATCCCCGATCCGTACACGCGTCGTCTCCGAGCCTCGATCGGTCCACGCGCCGTCGCGGAGCCCCGATCGGTCCAGGCGTGGCCTCCTGAGCCTCGATCGGTCCACGCGCGGCCTCCTGAGCCCCGGTCGGTTCACGCGCCGTCTCCGAGCCCCGATCGATCCACGCGTCGTCTTCGAAGCCCAGATGCCTCCTCGCGCCGTCTCCGAGCCACGATCGGTCCAGGCGCTGCTTCCTGAGCCCCAATCGGTCCACGCATCGTCACCTAAGCCCCGATGGGTCCACGCGCCGTCACCGAGCCATGATCGGTCCACGCGCGGCTCCTGAGCCCCATCGGTCCACGCGCCGTCTCCGAGCGCCAATCGGTTCACGCGCCGTCTCCTGAGCCCCGATCGTTCCACGCGCCGTCTCCGAGCTCCGATCGGTTCACGCGTCGTCTCCTAAGCCCCGATCGGTCCAACCGCCTTCTGCTAAGCCCCGATCGGTCCACGCGCCGTCTCCGAGCGCCGATCGGTTCACGCGCCGTCACCTGAGCCCCGATCGTTCCACGCGCCGTCTCCGAGCCCCGATCGGTCTACGCGCCGTCTCCTAAGCCCCGATCGGTCCACGCGCCTTCTCCTCATCCCCGATCGGTCCACGCGCCGTCTCGGAGCCCCGATTGGTTCACGCGCCGTCTCCTGAGCCCCGATCGCTCCACGCGCAGTCGCCGAGCCTCGATCGGTTCACGCGCGGTCTCCTGAGCCCCGGTCGGTCCACGCGCCGTCGCCGAACCCCAATTGGTCCACGCGCAACCTCCTGAGCCCCAGTCGGTACACGCGCTGTCACCGAGCCCCGATCGGTCCCCGCATAGTCTCCTAAGCCCCGCTCGGTCAACGCGTCGTCTCGGAGCCCCGATCGGTCCAGACGCCGCTTCCTGAGCACCGACCGGTCCACGCGTCGTCTCCTGAGCCCCGATCGGTCGTCGGGTCCCCTCCTAAGCCCCGATCGGTCCACGCGCCTTCTCCTGAGCCCCGATCGGTCCACGCGCCGTCTCCGAGCGCCGATCATTTCACGTGACGTCTCCTGAGCCCTGATCGTTCCACGCGCCGTCTTCGAGCCCCGAGCGTTCCACACGCCGTCTCCTGAGCCCCGGTCGGTCCACGCGCCGTCTCCTGCGCCCCGACCGGTCCACGCATCGTCTCCTAAGCCCCGATCGGTTAACGTGCCGTCTCCGAGCCCCGATCGGTCCCCGCGCCGCCGCCGAGTCGCGATCGGTCCACGCGCGGCCTCCTAAGCTCCGATCGGTCCACGCGCCGTCGCCGAACCCCAATTGGTCCACACGAAACCGCCTGAGCCCCAGTCGGTCCACGCGCTGTCTCCGAGCCCCGATCGGTCCACGCGTCGTCTCCGAGCCCCGATCGGTCCACGCGCCGTCTTCGAGCCCCGATCGGTCCACGCATGGTCTCCTAAGCCCCAATCGGTTAACGCGCCGTCTCCGAGCCCCGATCGGTCCAAGCGCCATCGCCGAACCCCAATTGGTCCACGCGCAACCGCCTGAGCCCCAGTCGGTCCACGCGCTGTCACCGAGCCCCGATCGGTCCACGTGTGGTCTCCGAGCCCCTATCGGTCCACGCGCCGTCGCCGAGCCACGATCGGTCCACGCGCGGCCTCCTGAGCCCCGATCGGTCCACGCGCCGTCGAGGAGCCGCGATCGGTCCACGCGCGGTCTCTTGAGCCTCGGTCGGTTCACGCGCCGTCTCCTGAGCCCCGATCGGTCCACGCGTCGTTCCCTAAGCCCCGATCGATCCACGCGCAGTCTCCAGAGCCGCGATCGGTCCACGCATCCCCTCCTGAGCCCCGGACGGTTCACACGCCGTCTCCGAGCCGCGATCGGTCCACGCATCGTCTCCTAAGCCCCGATCGGTTAACGTGCCGTCTCCGAGCCCTGATCGGTCCACGCGCCGTCTCCTAAGCCCCGATCGGTGCACGCGCCGTCTCCGAGCGCCGATCGGTTCACGCGCCGTCTCCTGAGCCCCGATCATTCCACGCGATGTCTCCGAGCCCCGATCGGTTCACGCGCCGTCTCCTAAGCCCCGATCGGTCCACGCGTCGTGTCCGAGCTCCGATCGGTCCATACGCCGTTTCCTGAGGCCCGATCGGTCCATGCGTCGTCTTCTTAGTCCCGATGCTTCCACGCGCCGTCTCCGAGCCACGATCGGTCCAGGCGCCGCTTCCTGAGCCCCGATCGGTCCACGCGCCGTATCCTAAGCCCCGATCGGTCCACGGGCCGTCTCTGAGCGCCGATAAGTTCAAGCGCCGTCTCCGGAGCCCCGATCATTCCACGCGGCGTCTCCGAGCCCCGATCATTCCACGCCCCGTCTCCGAGCCCCGATCGGTCCACGCGCCGTCTCCTAAGCCCCTATCGGTCCACGCGCCGTCTCCGAGCGCCGATCGGTTCACGCGCCGTCTCCTGAGCCCCGATCGTTCCACACGCCGTCTCCGAGCCCCGATCCGTCCACGCGCCGTCTCCTGAGCCCGGATCGGTCCACGTGTCATCGCCGAATCCCCGATCCGTACACGCGTCGTCTCCGAGCCTCGATCGGTCCACGTGCCGTCGCGGAGCCCCGATCGGTCCAGGCGTGGCCTCCTGAGCCTCGATCGGTCCACGCGCGGCCTCCTGAGCCGCGGTCGGTTCACGCGCCGTCTCCGAGCCCCGATCGATCCACGCGTCGTCTTCGAAGCCCAGATGCCTCCTCGCGCCGTCTCCGAGCCACGATCGGTCCAGGCGCTGCTTCCTGAGCCCCAATCGGTCCACGCATCGTCACCTAAGCCCCGATGGGTCCACCCGCCGTCACCGAGCCATGATCGGTCCACGCGCGGCTCCTGAGCCCCATCGGTCCACGCGCCGTCTCCGAGCGCCGATCGGTTCACGCGCCGTCTCCTGAGCCCCGATCGTTCCACGCGCCGTCTCCGAGCTCCGATCGGTCCACGCACCGTCTCCTAAGCCCCGATCGGTCCAAGCGCCTTCTACTAAGCCCCGATCGGTCCACGCGCCGTCTCCGAGCGCCGATCGGTTCACACGCCGTCACCTGAGCCCCGATCGTTCCACGCGCCGTCTCCGAGCCCCGATCGGTCTACGCGCCGTCTCCTAAGCCCCGATCGGTCCACGCGCCGTCTCCGAGCGCCGATCGGTCCACGCGCGGTCTCCAAGCCTCGATCCGTACACGCGCCGTCTCCGAGCCCCGATCGGTCCACGCGTCGTCTCCGAGCACCGTTCGGTCCACGCGCCATTTCCTGAGCCCCGATCGGTCCATCCGTCGTCTTTTAAGCCCCGATACCTCCACGCGCCGTCTCCGAGCCACGATCGGTCCAGGCGCCGCTTCCTGAGCCCCGATCGATCCACGCGCCGTCTCGTAAGCCACAATCGGTCCACGCGCCGTCTCAGAGCGCCGATCATTTCACGCGCTGTCTCCTGAGCCCCGATCGTTCCACGCGCCGTCTCCGAGCCCCGATCGGTCCACGCGGCGTCTCCTGAGCCCCGATCGGTTCACGCATCGTCTCCTAAGCCCCGATACGTCTACACGCCGTATCCGAGCCCCGATCGGTCCGCGTGACGCATTCTAAGCCACGGTCCGTCCACGCGCCGTCTCCGAGCACCGATCGGTCCACGCGCCGTCTCCTGAGCCCCGATCGGTCCACGCGTCGTCTCCTAAGCCCTGATCGGTCCACGTGCCGTCTCCGAGCCCCGATGGGTCTACGCGCCGCCTCCTGAGCCCCGATCGATCCACGCATCGGCTGCTGAGCCCCGGTCGGTCCACGCGTCGCCTTCGAGCACCGATCGATCCACGCGCCGTTTCCTGGGCCCCGATCGGTCCACGCGTCGCCACCGGAGCCCCGATCGGTCTACGCGCCGTCTCATGAGCCCCGGTCGCTTCATGCGCCGTCGCCGAGCCACGATCGGTCCACGCGCGGCCTCCTTAGCCCCGGTCTGTCCACGCGCCGTCTCCGAGCCCCGATCGGTCCACGCATCGTCACCTGAGCCCCGATCGGTTAACGCGCCGTCTCCGAGCCCCGATCAGTCCACGCGCCGTCTCCTGAGCCCCGGTCGGTTCATGCGCCGTCTCCGAGCCCCGATCGATCCACGCGTCGTCTTGTAAGCCCAGATGCCTTCTCGCGCCGTCTCCGGCCCACGATCGGTCCAGGCGCCGCTTCCTGAGCCACGATCGGTCCACGCGCCTTTTCCGAGCCCCGATCGGTGCACGCGCCGTCTCCTGAGCCCCGATCGGACCACGCGTCGTCTCGTGAGCCCCGATCGGTCCACGCGCCGTCTTCTGAGCCCCGATAGGTCCACGCGCCGTCGCCGAACCCCAATTGGTCCACGCGAAACCGTCTGAGCCCCAGTCGGTCCACGCGCTGTCTCCGAGCCCCGATCGGTCCACGTGCCGTCTCCCAGCCCCGATCGGTCCACGCGCCGTCTCCTAATCCCCAATCTGTCCACGACCCGTCTCCGGGCCCCGATCGGTGCAAGCGCCGTCTCCTAAGCCCCGATCGGGCCACGCGCCGTCGCCGAACACCAATTGGTCCACGCGAAACCGCCTGAGCCCCAGTCGGTCCACGCGCTGTCTCCGAGCCCCGATCGGTCCACGCGCCGTCTTCGAGCCCCGATCGGTCCACGCGCAGTCTCCAGAGGCGCGATCGGTCGACGCATCCCCTCCTGAGCCCCGATCGTTCCACGTGCCGCCTCCGAGCCCCGATCGCTCCACGCGCCGTCTCCGAGCGCCGATTGGTGCACGCGCCGTCTCCTGAGCACCGATCGTTCCACACGCCGCCTCCTAAGCCCCGATCTGTCCAGGCGTCGTCTCCTAAGCCCCGACCGGTCCACGCGCCGTCTCCTGAGCCCCGTTCGGCCCACGCGCCGTCTCCTGAGCCCCGGTCGGTCCGCGCGCCGTCACCTGAGCCCCGATCGGTCCACGCGTCGTCTTCTAAGCCCCGATCGGTCCACGCGTAGTCTCCTAAGCCCCGCTCGGTTAACGCGTCGTTTCCGAGCCCCGATCGGTCCACGCGTTGTCTCCTGAGCCCCAATTAGTCCATGCGCCGTCTCCTAATCCCCGATCCGTCCACGGGCCGTGTCCGAGCTCCGATCCGTCCACGCGCCATCGCCGAGCCCCGATCGGTCCACGCGCCGTCTCCCGAGCCCCGATCGGTTCACACCACTTCTCCTGAGCCCTGATCGATTCACGTGCCATCTCCTAAGCCCTGATCGGTCCACGCGCCTTTTCCTAAGCCCCGATCGGTCCACGCGCCGTCTCCGAGCCTCGATCGGTCCACGCGCCGTCGCCGAACCCCAATTGGTCCACGCGAAACCGCCTGAGCCCCAGTCGGTTCACGCGCTGTCTCCGAGCCCCGATTGGTCCACGCGTCGTCTCCGAGCCCCGATCGGTCCACGCGACGTCGCCGAGTAGTGATCTGTCCACGCGCGGCCTCCTGAGACCCGATCGGTCCACGCGCCGTCTTCGAGCCCCGATCGGTCCACGCATGGTCTCCTAAGCCCCAATCGGTTAACGCGCCGTCCCCGAGCCCCGATCAGTCCACGCATGGTCTCCTAAGGCCCAATCGGTTAACGCGCCGTCCCCGAGCCCCGATCGGTCCACGCGCCGTTTCCTGAGCCCCGATACGTCCACGAGCAGTCCCCGAGCCCTGATCGGTCCACGCGCTGTCTCCTGAGCCCCGATAGGTACACGCGTCGTCTTCTAAGCCCCGATCGGTCCACGCGTAGTCTCCTAAGCCCCGCTCGGTTAACGCGTCGTTTCCGTGCCCCGATCGGTCCACGCACTGTCTCCCGATGCCCATGGGTCCACGCGGCGCCTCCGAGGCCCCGATGGATCCACGCGAGGCTCCTAAGCCCCGATCGGTCCACGTGCCGTCTCCTGAGCCCCGATCGTTACACGCGCCGTCTCCGAGCCCCGATCGGTCCACGCGCCGTCTCCGAGCCCCGATCGGTCCACGCACTGTCTCCTGAGCCCCGATAGGTACACGCGTCGTCGCCTACACCCCAATTGGTCCACGCGTCGTCTCCTAAGCCCCGATCGGTCCACGCGCCGTCTCCGAGCCCCGATCGGTCCACGCGCCGTCTCCGAGCCCCGATCGGTCCACGCACTGTCTCCCGATGCCCATGGGTCCACGCGGCGCCTCCGAGGCCCCGATCGATCCACGCGAGGCTCCTAAGCCCCGATCGGTCCACGTGCCGTCTCCTGAGCCCCGATCGTTACACGCGCCGTCTCCGAGCCCCGATCGGTCCACGCGCCGTGTCCGAGCCCCGATCGGTCCACGCACTGTCTCCTGAGCCCCGATAGGTACACGCGTCGTCGCCTACACCCCAATCGGTCCACGCGTCGTCTCCTAAGCCCCGATCGGTCCACGCGCCGTCTCCGAGCCCCGATCGGTCCACGCACTGTCTCCCGATGCCCATGGGTCCACGCGGCGCCTCCGAGGCCCCGATCGATCCACGCGAGGCTCCTAAGCCCCGATCGGTCCACGCGTCGTCTCCTAAGCCCCGATCGGTCCTCGCGCCGTCTCCGAGCCCCGATCGGTCCACGCACTGTCTCCCGATGCCCATGGGTCCACGCGGCGCCTCCGAGGCCCCGATCGGTCCACGCATCGTCACCTGAGCCCCGATCGGTTAACGCGCCGTCTCCGAGCCCCGATCAGTCCACGCGCCGTCTCCTGAGCCCCGGTGGGTTCATGCGCCGTCTCCGAGCCCCGATCGGTCCACACGTCGTCTCCGAGCCCCGATCGGCCCACGCGCCGTCGCCGAGTCATGATCTGTTCACGCGCGGCCTCCTGAGACCCGATCGGTCCACGCGCCGTCGCCGAGCCGCGATCGGTCCACGCGCGACCTCCTGAGCCCCGATTGGTTCACGCGCCGTACCCGAGCCCCAATCGGTACACGCGCTGTCTCCGAGCCCTGATCGGTCCACGCGTCGTCTCCGAGCCCCGATCGGTCCACACGTCGTCTCCGAGCCCCGATCGGCCCACGCGCCGTCGCCGAGTCATGATCTGTTCACGCGCGGCCTCCTGAGACCCGATCGGTCCACGCGCCGTCGCCGAGCCGCGATCGGTCCACGCGCGACCTCCTGAGCCCCGATTGGTTCACGCGCCGTATCCGAGCCCCAATCGGTACACGCGCTGTCTCCGAGCCCTGATCGGTCCACGCGTCGTCTCCGAGCCCCGATCGGTCTACGCGCCGTCGCCAAACCCCGAATTGGTCCACGCGCAACCGCCTGAGCCCCAGTCGGTCCACGCACTGTCTCCGAGCCCCGATCGGTCCACGCGCCGTCGCCGAGCCATGATCGGCCCACGCGAGGCTCCTGAGCCCCGGTCGGTCCGCGAGCCGTCTCCTGAGCCCCGATCGGTCGACGCGTCGTTTCCTGAACCCCGATCAGTCCACGCGCCGTCTCCTAAGCCCGGATCGTTCCACGCGCCGTCCTCGAGCCCCGATCGGTCCACGCGCCGACTCCTGTGCCCTGATCGGTCCACGCGATGTCTCCCAGCCCCGATCGGTCCACGCGTCGTCTCCTAAGCCCCGATCCGTCGCCGCGTCATCTCCTGAGCCCCGATCAATTGACGCGGCTTCTCCAGAGCCCCGATCGCTCCTCGCGCCGTCTCCTGAGCCCCGCTCGGTCCATGCGTCGTCTTCTTAGCCCCGATGCCTCCACGCGTCGTCTCCTGAGCCCCGGCCGGTCCGCGCGCCGTCTCCTGAGCCCCGAACGGACGACGCGTCGTCTCCTGAGCCCCGATCGATCCACGCGCCGTCTCCTAAGCCCCGATCGGTGCACGCGCCGTCTCCGAGCGCCGATCGGTTCGCGCGCCGTCTCCTGAGCCCCGATCATTCCACGCGATGTCTCCCAGCCCCGATCGGTCCACGAGCCGTTTTCTCAGCACCGTTCGGTCCACGCGTCGTCTTCAAAGCCCCGATGCCTCCATGCGCCGTCTCCGAGCCACGATCGGTCCGTGCGCCGCTTCCAAAGCCCTATCAGTCCAGGCGTCCTCTCCTGATCTCCGATCGGTCCACGCGCCGTCTCCTAAGCCCCGATCGGTCCACGCGCCGTCTCCGAGCGCCGATCGGTCCACGCGCGGTCTCCAAGCCTCGATCCGTACACGCGCCGTCTCCGAGCCCCGATCGGTCCACGCGTCGTCTCCGAGCACCGTTCGGTCCACGCGCCGTTTCCTGAGCCCCGATCGGTCCATCCGTCGTCTTTTAAGCCCCGATACCTCCACGCGCCGTCTCCGAGCCACGATCGGTCCAGGCGCCGCTTCCTGAGCCCCGATCGGTCCACGCGTCGGCTCCTAAGCCTCGATAGGTCCACGCGCGGCCTCCTTAGCCCCGGTCGGTCCACGCGCCGTCTCCGAGCCGCGATCGGTCCACGCATCGTCTCATAAGCCCCGATCGGTTAACGCGCCGTCTCCCCGCCCCGATCGGTCCACGCGCCGTCTCCTGAGCATTGAACCGTCCACGCGCGGCGTCGAGCCGCGATCGGTCCACGCGCGGCGTCGAGCCGCGATCGGTCCACGCGCGGCCTCCTGAGCCCCAATCGGTCCACGCGTCGTCTCCTAAGCCCCGATCCGTCGCAGCGTCGTCCCCTGAGCCCCGATCAATTGACGCGTCTTCTCCTGAGCCCCGATCGCACCTCACGCCGTCTCCTGAGCCCCGCTCGGTCCATGCGTCGTGTTCTTAGCCCCGATGCCTCCACGCGCCGTCTCCGAGACACGATAGGTCCAGGCGCCGCTTCCTGAGCCCCGATCGATCCACGCGCCGTCTCGTAAGCCACAATCGGTCCACGCGCCGTCTCAGAGCGCCGATCATTTCACGCGCCGTCTCCTGAGCCCCGATCGTTCCACACGAGGCTCCTGAGCCCCGGTCGGTCCGCCCGCCGTCTCCTGAGCCTCGATCGGCCCACGCGCCGTCTCCTGAGCCCCGATCCGTCCACGCGCCGTCTCCTGAGCCCCGATCGTCCAACGCGCCGTCTCCGAGCACCGATCGGTCCACGCGCCGTCTCCTCAGCCCCGATCGGTCCACGCGTCGTCTCCAAAGCCCTGATCGGTCCACGTGCCGTCTCCGAGCCCCGATCGGTCCACGCGCCGTCTCCTGAACCCCGATACGTCCACACACAGTCGCCGAGCCCCGATCGGTCCACGCGCCGTCGCCGAGCCTCGATCGGCCCACGCGCGGCCTCCAGAGCCGCGGTCGGTTCACGCGCCGTCTCCGAGCCCCGATCGATCCACGCGTCGTCTTCTAAGCCCAGATGCCTCCTCGCGCCGTCTCCGAGCCACGATCGGTTCAGGCGCCGCTTCGTGAGCCCCGATCGGTCCACGCTCCGTCACCAAGCCCCGATGGGTCCAGGCGCGGTCTCCTGAGCCCCGGTCGGTCCACGCGCCGTCGCCGAACCCCAATTCGTCCACGGGCAACCTCCTGAGACCCAGTCGGTCCACGCGCCGTCTCCTGAGCCCCGATCGGTCCACGTATCGTCTCCTACGCCCCGATCGGTCCACGCGTCGTCTCCTAAGCCCCGAACGGTCCACGCGCCGTCTCCGAGCCCCGATCGGTCCACGCACCGTCTCCTGATCCCCATCGGTCCACGCGGCGCCTCCGGAGCCCCGACCGATCCACACGAGTCTCCTGAGCCCCGGTCGCTCCACGCGCCGTCTCCGTGCGCCGATTGGTGCACGCGCCGTCTCCTGAGCACCGATCGTTTCACACGCCGCCTCCTAAGCCCCGATCTGTCCAGGCGTCGTGTCCTAAGCCCCGACCGGTCCACGCGCCGGCTCCTGAGCCCCGTTCGGCCCACGCGCCGTCTCCTAAGCCCCGATCTGTCCATGGGCCGTCTCCGAGCCGCGATCGGTAAACGCGCCGTCACCAAGCCCCGATCCGTACACGCGTCGTCTCCGAGCCCCGATGGGTCCACGCGCCGTCGCCGAGCCTCGATCGGTCCACGCGCAGCCTCCTAAGCCCCGGTCGGTTCACGCGCTATCTCCGAGCCGCGATCGGTCCACGCGCGGCCTCCTTAGCCCCGGTCGGTCCACGCGCCGTCACCGAGCCATGATCGGTCCACGCGCGGCTCCTGAGCCCCATCGGTCCACACGCCGTCGCCGAGCCGGGATCGGTCCACGCGCGGGCTCCTGAGTACCGGTTGGTTCACGCGCCGTATCCGAGCCCCAATCGCTCCACGCGCCGGCTCCTGAGCCCCGATCGGTCCACGCGCCGTCTCCTGAGCCCCGATCGCTCCACGCACCGTTTTTTGAGCACCGTTTGGTCCACGAGTCGTCTTCAAAGCCCCGATGCCTCCACGCGCCGTCTCCGAGCCACGATCCGTCCGTGCGCCGCTTCCAGAGCCCTCACGGTCCACGCGTCGCCTCCTGATCTCCGATCGGTCCACGCGCCGTCGCCGAACCCCAATTGGTCCACGCGCCACCGCCTGTGCCCCAGTCGGTCCACGCGCTGTCTCCGAGCCCAGATCGGTCCACGCGCCGTCTCCGAGCGCCGATCGGTTCACGCGCCGTCTCCTGAGCCCCGATCGTTCCACGCACCGTCTCCGAGCTCCGATCGGTCCACGCGTCGTCTCCTAAGCCCCGATCGGTCCAAGCGCCTTCTACTAAGCCCCGATCGGTCCACGCGCCTTCTCCTGAGCCCCGATCGGTCCACCCGCCGTCTCCGAGCGCCGATCATTTCACGTGACGTCTCCTGAGCCCCGATCGGCCGACGCGTCGTCTCCTAAGCCCCGACCGCGCAACCTTCTCCTCCCGATCGTCCTCGCGCCGTCTCCTGAGCCCCGCTCGGTCTATGCGTCGTCTTCTTAGCCCCGGTGCCACCACGCGC
This sequence comes from Netelia fuscicornis, assembly GCA_946811545.1. NCBI lineage: Eukaryota > Metazoa > Arthropoda > Insecta > Hymenoptera > Ichneumonidae > Netelia > Netelia fuscicornis. Next base: position 31,641,184 of record OX328012.1, read on the forward strand.
CGTCTCCTAAGCCCCGATCTGCCCACGGGCCGTTTCCGAGCTCCGATCGTTCCACACGCCGTCTCCAAGCCTCGATCCGCACACGCGCCGTCTCCGAGCCCCGATCGGTCCACGCGCCGTCTCCTGAGCCCCGATCGGTCCACGCGCCGTTTCCTGAGCCCCGATCGGTCCACGCGTCGTCTTCTAAGCCCAGATGCCTCCTTGCGCCGTCTCCCAACCACGATCGGTGCAGGCGCCGCTTCCTGAACCCCGATCGGTCCACGCGTTTTCTCCTAAGCCCCGATCGGTCCACGCGTCGTCTCCTCAGCCCCGATCGGTCGACGCGTCGTCTCCGAGCGCCGATCGGTGCACGCGCCGTCTCCTGAACCCCGATCGTTCCACACGCCGCCTCCTAAGCCCCGATCGGTCTAGGCGTCGTCTCCTAAGCCCCGACCAGTCCAGGCGCCGTCTCCTGAGCCCCGATCGTTCCACGCGCCGTCTCCGAGCTGCTATCGGTAAACGCGCCGTCACCAAGCCCTGATCTGTACACGCGTCGTCTCCGAGCCCCGATCGGTCCACGCGCCGTCGCCGAGCCTCGATCGGTCCACGCGCAGCCTCCTGAGCTCCGATCCGTCCACGCGCGACGTCGAGCCGCGATCGGTCCACGCGCGGCCTCCTGAGCCCCAATCGGTCCACGCGTCGTCTCCTAAGCCCCGATCGGTCCGTGCGCCGTCTCCGAGCCCCGATCGGTCCACGCACCATCTCATGCTCCCCAATCGGTCCATGCGCCGCCTCCGGAGCCCTGATCGATCCACGCGAATCTCCTGAGCTCCGGTCGGTCCTCGTACCGTCTCCGAGCCCCGATCGGTCCACGCGTTGTCTCCTAGGCCCCGATCGGTCCACGGGCCTTCTTCGAGCCCCGATCGGTTCACGCATCGTCTCCTAAGCCCCGATCGGTTAACGCGCCGTCTCCGAGCCCCGATCGGTCCACGCGCCGTCGCCGAGCCATGATCGGTCCACGCGCGGCCTCCTGAGCCCCGATCGGTCCACGCGTGGTCTCCGAGCCCCGATCGGTCCACGCGCCGTCGCCGAGCCATGATCGGTCCACGCGCGGCCTCCTGAGCCATGATCGGTCCACGCGCCGTCTCCTGAGCCCCGATCGGTCCACGCGTCGTCTCCTAAGCCCCCATTGGTCCACGTGCCGTCTCCCAGCCCCGATCGGTCCACGCGCCGTCTTCGAGCCCCGATCGGTCCACGCATGGTCTTCTAAGCCCCAATCGGTTAACGCGCCGTCCCCGAGCCCCGACCGGTCCACGCGATGTCTCCTGAGCCCCGATGCGTCCACGCGCAGTCGCCGAGCCCTGATCGGTCCACGCGCTGTCTCCTGAGCCCCGATAGGTACACGCGTCATCGCCTACACCCCGATCGGTCCACGCGTCGTCTCCGAGCCCCGATCGGTCCACGCGCCGTCGCCGAGCCGCGATCGGTCCACGCGCGGTCTCCTGAGCCCCGGTCGGTTCACGCGCCGTCTCCTGAGCCCCGATCGGTCCACGCGTCGTTCCCTAAGCCCCGATCGATCCACGCGCAGTCTCCAGAGCCGCGATCGGTCCACTCATCCCCTCCTGAGCCCCGGACGGTCCACGCGCCGTCGCCGAACCCCGATCGGTCGACTCGCCGTCTTCGAGCGCCGATCGGTTAATGCGCCGTCTCCGCGCCCCGATCAGTCCACGCGCTCTCTCCTGAGCCCCGACCGGTCCACGCGTCGTCTCCTAAGCCCCAATCGGTCCACGCGCCGCCTACGGAGCCCCGATCGATCCACGCGTCGTCTTCTAAGCCCCAATCGGTCCACGCGCCGCCTACGGAGCCCCGATCGATCCACGCGAATCTCCTGAGCTCCGGTCGGTCGACGCGCCGTCTCCGGAGCCCCGATCGGTCCACGCGTCGTCTCCTAAGCCCCGATTCGTCGACGCGTCGTCTGCTGAGCCCCGATCAATTGACGCGTCTTCTCCTGAGCCCCGATCGCTTCTCGTGCCGCCTCCTGAGCCCCGATCCGTCGAGGCGTCGTCTCCGGAGCCCCGATCAATTGACGTGTCTTGTCCTGTGCCCCGATCGCCCCTCGCGCCGTCTCCTGAACCCCGCTCGGTCCATGCGTCGTCTTCTTAGCCCGGATGCCTCCACGCGCCGTCTCCGAGCCACGATCGGTCCAGGCGCCGTCTCCGGAGCCCCGATCGTTCCACGCGTCGTCTCCTAAGCCCCGATTCGTCCACGCGGCGTCTCCGGGCGCCGATGATTTCACGCGCTGTCTCCTGAGACCCGATCGTTCCACGCGCCGTCTCCGAGCCCCGATCGATCCACGCGCCGCCTCCTGAGCCCCGATCGGTCCACGCGCCGACGCCGAACCCCAATTGGTCCACGCGCAACCGCCTGAGCCCCAGTCGGTCCACGCACTGTGTCCGAGCCCCGATCGGTCCACGCGCCGTCTTCGAGCGCCGATCGGTCCACGCAACGTCTCCTAAGCCCCAATCGGTTAACGCGCCGTCTCCTGAGCCCCGATCGTTCTACGCACCGTCTCCGAGCCCCGATCCGTCCACGCGCAGTCGCCGAGCCCCGATCCGTTCACGCGCGGTCTCCTGAGCCCCAGTCGGTACACGCGCTGTCTCCGAGCCCCGATCGGTCCACGCGACGTCTCCTAAGCCCCGATCGTTCGACGCGTCGTCTCCTAAGCCCCGATCGGTCGACGCGTCGTCTCCTGAGCCCCAGTTGGTCCACGGGCTGTCTCCGAGCCCCGATCGATCCACGCACCGCCTCCTGAGCTCCGATCGGTCGACGCGCCGACTCCTAAGCCCCGATCCGTCCACGCGCCGTCTCCTGAGCCCCGATCGGTCCACGCGTTTTCTCCTAAGCCCCGATCGGTCCACGCGTCGTCTCCTCAGCCCCGATCGGTCGACGCGTCGTCTCCGAGCGCCGATCGGTGCACGCGCCGTCTCCTGAACCCCGATCGTTCCACACGCCGCCTCCTAAGCCCCGATCGGTCTAGGCGTCGTCTCCTAAGCCCCGACCAGTCCAGGCGCCGTCTCCTGAGCCCCGATCGTTCCACGCGCCGTCTCCGAGCTGCTATCGGTAAACGCGCCGTCACCAAGCCCTGATCGGTCCACGCGCCGTCTCCTAAGCCCCGATCGGTCCACGCGCCGTCTCCGAGCGCCGATCGGTTTACGCGCCATCTCCTGAGCCCCGATCGTTCCACGCGCCGTCTCCGAGGCCCGATCGGTCCACACATCGTCTCCTAAGCCCCGATCGGCTAACGCGTCGTCTCCGAGCCGCGATCGTTCCACGCGCCGTCCCCGATCCCCGATCGATCCACGCGCCGTCTCCTAAGCCCCGATCGGTCCGTGCGCCGTCTCCGAGCCCCGATCGGTCCACGCACCATCTCATGCTCCCCAATCGGTCCATGCGCCGCCTCCGGAGCCCTGATCAATCCATGCGAATCTCCTGAGCTCCGGTCGGTCCTCGTACCGTCTCCGAGCCCCGATCGGTCCACGTACCATCTCCGAAGCCCCGATCGGTCCACGCGCCGTCTCCTGAGCCCCGATCGGTCCACGCGCCGCGGCGAACCCCAATTGGTCCACGCGCAACCTCCTGAGCCCCAGTCGGTCCAGGCGCCATCTCCTGAGCCCCGATCGGTCCACGCATCGTCTTCTAAGCCCCGATACGTCCACACGCCGTCTCCGATCCCCGACCGGTCCGCGTGCCGCATTCTAAGCCGCGGTCCGTCCACGCGCAGTCTTCGATCACCGATCGGTCCACGCGCCGTCTCCTGAGCCCCGATCGGTCCACACGCCGTTTCCGAGCCCCGATCGGTCCACGCGTCGTCTCCTCAGCCCCGATCGGTCGACGCGCCGTCTCCCCGCCCCATCGGTCCACGCGCCATCTCCTGAGCATTGATCCGTCCACGCGCGGCGTCGAGCCGCGATCGGTCCACGCGCGGCCTCCTGAGCCCCAATCGGTCCACGCATTGGCTGCTGAGCCCCGGTCGGTCCACGCGTCGCCTTCGAGCACCGATCGATCCACGCGCCGTTTCCTGGGCCCCGATCGGTCCACGCGCCGTCGCCGAGCCATGATCGGTCCACGCGCGGCCTCCTGAGCCCCGATCGGTCCACGCGTGGTCTCCGAGCCCCGATCGGTCCACGCGCCGTCGCCGAGCCATGATCGGTCCACGCGCGGCCTCCTGAGCCATGATCGGTCCACGCGCCGTCTCCTGAGCCCCGATCGGTCCACGCGTCGTCTCCTAAGCCCCCATTGGTCCACGTGCCGTCTCCCAGCCCCGATCGGTCCACGCGCCGTCTTCGAGCCCCGATCGGTCCACGCATGGTCTTCTAAGCCCCAATCGGTTAACGCGCCGTCCCCGAGCCCCGACCGGTCCACGCGATGTCTCCTGAGCCCCGATGCGTCCACGCGCAGTCGCCGAGCCCTGATCGGTCCACGCGCTGTCTCCTGAGCCCCGATAGGTACACGCGTCATCGCCTACACCCCGATCGGTCCACGCGTCGTCTCCGAGCCCCGATCGGTCCACGCGCCGTCGCCGAGCCGCGATCGGTCCACGCGCGGTCTCCTGAGCCCCGGTCGGTTCACGCGCCGTCTCCTGAGCCCCGATCGGTCCACGCGTCGTTCCCTAAGCCCCGATCGATCCACGCGCAGTCTCCAGAGCCGCGATCGGTCCACTCATCCCCTCCTGAGCCCCGGACGGTCCACGCGCCGTCGCCGAACCCCGATCGGTCGACTCGCCGTCTTCGAGCGCCGATCGGTTAATGCGCCGTCTCCGCGCCCCGATCAGTCCACGCGCTCTCTCCTGAGCCCCGACCGGTCCACGCGTCGTCTCCTAAGCCCCAATCGGTCCACGCGCCGCCTACGGAGCCCCGATCGATCCACGCGTCGTCTTCTAAGCCCCAATCGGTCCACGCGCCGCCTACGGAGCCCCGATCGATCCACGCGAATCTCCTGAGCTCCGGTCGGTCGACGCGCCGTCTCCGGAGCCCCGATCGGTCCACGCGTCGTCTCCTAAGCCCCGATTCGTCGACGCGTCGTCTGCTGAGCCCCGATCAATTGACGCGTCTTCTCCTGAGCCCCGATCGCTTCTCGTGCCGCCTCCTGAGCCCCGATCCGTCGAGGCGTCGTCTCCGGAGCCCCGATCAATTGACGTGTCTTGTCCTGTGCCCCGATCGCCCCTCGCGCCGTCTCCTGAACCCCGCTCGGTCCATGCGTCGTCTTCTTAGCCCGGATGCCTCCACGCGCCGTCTCCGAGCCACGATCGGTCCAGGCGCCGTCTCCGGAGCCCCGATCGTTCCACGCGTCGTCTCCTAAGCCCCGATTCGTCCACGCGGCGTCTCCGGGCGCCGATGATTTCACGCGCTGTCTCCTGAGACCCGATCGTTCCACGCGCCGTCTCCGAGCCCCGATCGATCCACGCGCCGCCTCCTGAGCCCCGATCGGTCCACGCGCCGACGCCGAACCCCAATTGGTCCACGCGCAACCGCCTGAGCCCCAGTCGGTCCACGCACTGTGTCCGAGCCCCGATCGGTCCACGCGCCGTCTTCGAGCGCCGATCGGTCCACGCAACGTCTCCTAAGCCCCAATCGGTTAACGCGCCGTCTCCTGAGCCCCGATCGTTCTACGCACCGTCTCCGAGCCCCGATCCGTCCACGCGCAGTCGCCGAGCCCCGATCCGTTCACGCGCGGTCTCCTGAGCCCCAGTCGGTTCACGCGCTGTCTCCGAGCCCCGATCGGTCCACGCGACGTCTCCTAAGCCCCGATCGTTCGACGCGTCGTCTCCTAAGCCCCGATCGGTCGACGCGTCGTCTCCTGAGCCCCAGTTGGTCCACGGGCTGTCTCCGAGCCCCGATCGATCCACGCACCGCCTCCTGAGCTCCGATCGGTCGACGCGCCGACTCCTAAGCCCCGATCCGTCCACGCGCCGTCTCCTGAGCCCCGATCGGTCCACGCGTTTTCTCCTAAGCCCCGATCGGTCCACGCGTCGTCTCCTCAGCCCCGATCGGTCGACGCGTCGTCTCCGAGCGCCGATCGGTGCACGCGCCGTCTCCTGAACCCCGATCGTTCCACACGCCGCCTCCTAAGCCCCGATCGGTCTAGGCGTCGTCTCCTAAGCCCCGACCAGTCCAGGCGCCGTCTCCTGAGCCCCGATCGTTCCACGCGCCGTCTCCGAGCTGCTATCGGTAAACGCGCCGTCACCAAGCCCTGATCGGTCCACGCGCCGTCTCCTAAGCCCCGATCGGTCCACGCGCCGTCTCCGAGCGCCGATCGGTTTACGCGCCATCTCCTGAGCCCCGATCGTTCCACGCGCCGTCTCCGAGGCCCGATCGGTCCACACATCGTCTCCTAAGCCCCGATCGGCTAACGCGTCGTCTCCGAGCCGCGATCGTTCCACGCGCCGTCCCCGATCCCCGATCGATCCACGCGCCGTCTCCTAAGCCCCGATCGGTCCGTGCGCCGTCTCCGAGCCCCGATCGGTCCACGCACCATCTCATGCTCCCCAATCGGTCCATGCGCCGCCTCCGGAGCCCTGATCAATCCATGCGAATCTCCTGAGCTCCGGTCGGTCCTCGTACCGTCTCCGAGCCCCGATCGGTCCACGTACCATCTCCGAAGCCCCGATCGGTCCACGCGCCGTCTCCTGAGCCCCGATCGGTCCACGCGCCGCGGCGAACCCCAATTGGTCCACGCGCAACCTCCTGAGCCCCAGTCGGTCCAGGCGCCATCTCCTGAGCCCCGATCGGTCCACGCATCGTCTTCTAAGCCCCGATACGTCCACACGCCGTCTCCGATCCCCGACCGGTCCGCGTGCCGCATTCTAAGCCGCGGTCCGTCCACGCGCAGTCTTCGATCACCGATCGGTCCACGCGCCGTCTCCTGAGCCCCGATCGGTCCACACGCCGTTTCCGAGCCCCGATCGGTCCACGCGTCGTCTCCTCAGCCCCGATCGGTCGACGCGCCGTCTCCCCGCCCCATCGGTCCACGCGCCATCTCCTGAGCATTGATCCGTCCACGCGCGGCGTCGAGCCGCGATCGGTCCACGCGCGGCCTCCTGAGCCCCAATCGGTCCACGCATTGGCTGCTGAGCCCCGGTCGGTCCACGCGTCGCCTTCGAGCACCGATCGATCCACGCGCCGTTTCCTGGGCCCCGATCGGCCCACGCGTCGCCACCGGAGCCCCGATCGGTCCACGTACCATCTCCGAAGCCCCGATCGGTCCACGCGCCGTCTCCTGAGCCCCGATCGGTCCACGCGCCGCGGCGAACCCCAATTGGTCCACGCGCCACCTCCTGAGCCCCAGTCGGTCCACGCGCTGTCTCCGAGCACCGATCGGTCTACGCATCGTCTCCTAAACCCCGCTCTGTTAACGCGTCGTCTCCTGAGCCCCGATCGCTCCACGCGCCGTCTCCTGAGCGCCGATCGGTCCACGCGTCGTCTCCGAGCACCGTTCGGTCCACGCGCCGTTTCCTGAGCCCCGATCGGTCCATCCGTCGTCTTTTAAGCCCCGATACCTCCACGCGCCGTCTCCGAGCCACGATCGGTCCAGGCGTGGCCTCCTGAGCCGCGGTCGGTCCACGCGCCGTTTCCTGAGCTCCGATCGGTCCACGCGTTTTCTCCTAAGCCCCGATCGGTCCACGCGTCGTCTCCTCAGCCCCGATCGGTCGACGCGTCGTCTCCGAGCGCCGATCGGTGCACGCGCCGTCTCCTGAACCCCGATCGTTCCACACGCCGCCTCCTAAGCCCCGATCGGTCGAGGCGTCGTCTCCTAAGCCCCGACCGGTCCAGGCGCCGTCTCCTGAGCCCCGATCGTTCCACGCGCCGTCTCCGAGCCCCGTTCGGTCCACGCGCCGTCTCCTCAGCCCCGATCGGTCCACGCGTTGGCTCCTAAGCCTCGATAGGTCCACGCGCGGCCTCCTTAGCCCCGGTCGGTCCACGCGCCGTCTCCGAGCCCCGATCGGTCCACGCGCCGTCTCCTGAGCCCCAATCGGTCCACACGCTGTCTCCTGAGCCCCGATCGGTCCACGCGTCGTCTCCTAAGCCCCGATCGGTCCACGCGGCGTCTCCGAGCCCCGATCGGTCCACACGCCGTATCCGAGCCCCGATCGGTCCGCGTGACGCATTCTAAGCCACGGTCCGTCCACGCGCCGTCTCCGAGCACCGATCGGTCCACGCGCCGTCTCCTGAGCCCCGATCGGTCCACGCGCCGTCTCAGAGCGCCGATCATTTCACGCCCCGTCTCCTGAGCTCCGATCGTTCCACGCGCCGTCTCCGAGCCCCGATCGGTCCACGCGCCGTCTCCTGAGCCCCAATCGGTCCACACGCTGTCTCCTGAGCCCCGATCGGTCCACGCGTCGTCTCCTGATCTCCGATCGGTCCACACACCATCTCCTAAGACCCGATCATTCCACGCGCCATCTCCGAGCCCCGATCGGTCCACGCGCCGTCTCCTGAGCCCGGATCGGTCCACGCGCCGTCGCCGAACCCGAATTGGTCCACGCGCAACCGCCTGAGCCCCCGTCGGTCCACGCGCTGTCTCCGAGCCCCGATCGTTCCACGCGCCGTCTCCGAGCCTCGATCGGTCCACGCGCCGTCGCCGAGCCCCGATCGGTCCAGGCGTATCCTCCTGTGCCCCGGTCGGTCCACGCGCCTTCTCCGAGCCCCGATCATTCCACGCGCCGTCTCGGAGCCCCGATCGATCCACGCGCCGTCTCCTGAACCCCGATCTGTCCAAGCGCCGTCTCCTGAGCCCCGATCGTTCCACGCGCCTTCTCCTAAGCCACGATCGGTGCACGCGCCGTCTCCGAGCGCCGATCATTTCACGCGCCGTCTCCGAGCCCCGATCGATCCACGTGCCGTCTCCTGAGCCCCGATCGGTCCACGCGTCGTCCCCAAGCCCCGATCCATCGACGCGCCGTCTCCTGAGCCCCGATCGTTCCACGCGCAGTCTCCGACCCCCGATCGGTCCACGCGCCGTCTCATAAGCCCCGATCGGACCACGCGCCTTCTCCTCAGCCCCGATCGGTCCACGCGCCGTCTCGGAGCACCGATTGGTTCACGCGCCGTCTCCTGAGCCCCGATCGCTCCACGCGCCGTCTCCGAGCCCCGATCGGTCCACGCGCCGTCTCCTAAGCCCCGATCGGTCCACCCGCCGTTTCCGAGCCCCGATCAGTCCATGCGTCGTCTCCGAGCCCCGTTCGGTCCACGCCCCGTCGCCGAGCCATGATCGTTCCACGCGCGGCCTCCAGAGCCCCGATCGGTACACGCGCCGTCGCCGAGCCGCGATCGGTCCACGCGCCGTCGCCCAACCCGCCGAACCCCAATTGGTCCACGCGCAACCTCCTGAGCCCCAGTCGGTCCAGGCGCCATCTCCTGAGCCCCGATCGGTCCACGCATCGTCTTCTAAGCCCCGATACGTCCACACGCCGTCTCCGATCCCCGACCGGTCCGCGTGCCACATTCTAAGCCGCGGTCCGTCCACGCGCAGTCTTCGATCACCGATCGGTCCACGCGCCGTCTCCTGAGCCCCGATCGGTCCACACGCCGTTTCCGAGCCCCGATCGGTCCACGCGTCGTCTCCTCAGCCCCGATCGGTCGACGCGCCGTCTCCCCGCCCCATCGGTCCACGCGCCATCTCCTGAGCATTGATCCGTCCACGCGCGGCGTCGAGCCGCGATCGGTCCACGCGCGGCCTCCTGAGCCCCAATCGGACCACGCGTCGTCTGCTAAGCCCCGATCCGTCGCAGGGTCGTCCCCTGAGCCCCGATCCATTGACGCGTCTTCTCCTGAGCCCCGATCGCACCTCACGCCGTCTCCTGAGCCCCGCTCGGTCCATGCGTCGTGTTCTTAGCCCCGATGCCTCCACGCGCCGTCTCCGAGACACGATAGGTCCAGGCGCCGCTTCGTGAGCCCCGATCGATCCACGCGCCGTCTCGTAAGCCACAATCGGTCCACGCGCCGTCTCAGAGCGCCGATCATTTCACGCGCCGTCTCCTGAGCCCCGATCGTTCCACGCGCCGCCTCCTGAGCCCCGATCGATCCACGCATTGGCTGCTGAGCCCCGGTCGGTCCATGCGTCGCCTTCGAGCACCGATCGATCCACGCGCCGTTTCCTGGGCCCCGATCGGCCCACGCGTCGCCACCGGAGCCCCGATCGGTCTACGCGCCGTCTCATGAGCCCCGGTCAGTTCATGCGCCGTCGCCGAGCCTCGATCGGTCCACGCGCGGCCTCCTTAGCCCCGGTCGGTCCACGCGCCGTCTCCGAGCCCCGATCGGTCCACGCATCGTCACCTGAGCCCCGATCGGTTAACGCGCCGTCTCCGAGCCCCGATCAGTCCACGCGCCGTCTCCTGAGCCCCGGTCGGTTCATGCGCCGTCTCCGAGCCCCGATCGATCCACGCGTCGTCTTGTAAACCCAGATGCCTTCTCGCGCCGTCTCCGGCCCACGATCGGTCCAGGCGCCGCTTCCTGAGCCACGATCGGTCCACGCGCCTTCTCCGAGCCCCGATCGGTGCAGGCGCCGTCTCCTGAGCCCCGATCGGTCCACGCGTCGTCTCCTGAGCCCCGATCGGTCCACGCGCCGTCTTCTGAGCCCCGATCGGTCCACGCGTCGTCTCCTAAGCCCCGATCGGTCCACACGCCGTCTCCGAGCCCCGATGGGTCCACGCGTCGCCTCGTGAGCCCCGGTCGGTCCACGCGCCGTCTCCTGAGCCCCGATCGGTCCATGCGTCGTCTTCTTAGCCCTGATGCCTCCACGCGCCGTCTCCGAGCCACGATCGGTCCAGGCGCCGCTTCCTGAGCCCCCGTCGGTCCATGCGCCGTATCCTAAGCCCCGATCGGTCCACGCGCCGTCTCCGAGCGCCGATAAGTTCAAGCGCCGTCTCCTGAGCCCCGATCGTTCCACGCGCCGTCTCCTGAGCCCCGATCGTTCCACGCGCCGTCTCCGACGCCCGATCGGTCCACGCGCCGTCTCATAAGCCCCGATCGGACCACGCGCCTTCTCCTCAGCCCCGATCGGTCCACGCGCCGTCTCGGAGCACCGATTGGTTCACGCGCCGTCTCCGGAGCCCCGATCGCTCCACGCGCCGTCTCCGAGCCCCGATCGGTCCACGCGCCGTCTCCTAAGCCCCGATCGGTCCATCCGCCGTTTCCGAGCCCCGATCAGTCCATGCGTCGTCTCCGAGCCCCGTTCGGTCTACGCGCCGTCGCCGAGCCATGATCGTTCCACGCGCGGCCTCCAGAGCCCCGATCGGTACACGCGCCGTCGCCGAGCCGCGATCGGTCCACGCGCCGTCGCCCAACCCGCCGAACCCCAATTGGTCCACGCGCAACCTCCTGAGCCCCAGTCGGTCCACGCGCCATCTCCTGAGCCCCGATCGGTCCACGCATCGTCTTCTAAGCCCCGATACGTCCACACGCCGTCTCCGATCCCCGACCGGTCCGCGTGCCGCACTCTAAGCCGCGGTCCGTCCACGCGCAGTCTTCGATCACCGATCGGTCCACGCGCCGTCTCCTGAGCCCGGATCGTTCCACGCGTCGTCTCCTGATCCCCGATCCGTAATCGCGTCGTCTCCGAGCCTCGATCGGTCCACACGCCGTGTCCGATCCCCGATCGGTCCACACGCCGTGTCCGATCCCCGATCGGTCCACGCGCCGTCTCCTGAGCCCCGATCGGTCCACGCGCCGTCTCCGAGCCCCGAACGGTTCACGCACCGTCTCCTGATCCCAATCGGTCCACGCGGCGCCTCCGGAGCCCCGATCGATCCGCGCGAGTCTCCAGAGCCCCGGTCGATCCGCGAGCCGTCTCCTGAGCCCCGATCGGTTGACGCGCCGTCTCCTGAGCCCCGATCGTTCCACGCACCGTCTCTGAGCCCCGATCGATCCACGCACCGTCTCCTAAGCCCCGTTCGGTCCAAGCGCCTTCTCCTAAACCCCGGTCGGTCCACGCGCCGTCTCCAAGCCCCGATCGGTCCACGCATCGTCTCCTCAGCCCCGATCGGCTAACGCGCCGACTCCGAGCCCCGATCGTTAAACGCGCAGTCGCCGAGGCCCGATCGGTCCACGCGCCGTCTCCTGAGCCCGATCGGTCCACGCATCGTCTCCTATGCCCCGATCGGTTAACGCGCCGTCTCCGCGCCGCGATCGGTTAACTCGCCGTCTCCGCGCCGCGGTCGGTCCACGCGCCGTCGCCGAACCCCAATTGATCCACGCGTAACCGCCTGAGCCCCAATCGGTCCACGCGAGTCTCCTAAGCCCCGACCGGTCCACGCGCCGTCTCCTGAGGCCCGAACGGTCTAAGCGTCGTCTCCTGAGCCCCGATCGCTCCACGCGCCGTCTCCTGAGCCCCGATGGGTCCACGTGTCGTCTCCTAAACCCCGATCCGTCGACGCGTCGTCTCCGAGCCCCAATCGGTCCACGCGCCGCCTCCTGAGTCCCGATCGGTCCACGCGTCGTCTCCTAAGCCCCGATCGGTCCACGCGCCGTCTCCGAGCCGCAGTCGGTCCACGCGCCGTCTCCGAGCCCCGATCGGTCCACGCACCGTCTCCTGATCCCCATCGGTCCACGCGGCGCCTCCGGAGCCCCGATCGATCCACGCGAGTCTCCTCACCCGCGGTCGGTTCACGCGCCGGCTCCGAGCCCGATCGGTCCACGCATCGTCTCCTAAGCCCCGATCGGTTAACGTGCCGTCTCCGAGCCCCGATCGGTCCACGCGCCGTCTCCTGAGGCCCGGTCGGTTCACGCGCCGTCTCCGAGCCCCGATCGATCCACGGGTCGTCTTGTAAACCCAGATGCCTCCTCGCATCGTCTCCTAAGCCCCGATCGGTTAACGCGCCGTCTCCGAGCCCCGATCGGTCCACGCCCCGTCGCCGAACCCCAATTGGTCCACGCCCAACCTCCTGAGCCCCAGTCGGTCCACGCGCGGCCACCTGAGCCATGGTCGGTCCACGCACCGTATCCTGATCCCCATCGGTCCATACGGCTCCTCCGGAGCCCCGATCGTTCCACGCGCCGTCTCCGAGCCCCGAGCGGTCCACGCGCCGTCTCCTGAACCCCAATCGGTCCACGCGCTGTCTCGTAAGCCCCGATCGGTCCACGCACCGTCTCCTGAGGCCCGATCGGTCCACGCACCGTCTCCTGCGCCCCGATCAGCCCACGCGTCGAATCCTAAGCCCCGACCCTGCCACTCGTCCTCTCCTAAGGCCCGATCCGTCGACGCGTCGTTTCCTGAGACCCGATCGATCCACGCGTCTTCTCCTGAGCCCCGATCGCTCCACGCGCCATCTCCTGAGCCCCGGTCGGTCCACGCGTCGTCTCCGAGCTCCGATCGGTCCACGTGCCGTTTCCTGAGCCCCGATCGATCCACGCGTCGTCTCCTACGCCCCGATCGGTCCACGCGTCGTCTCCGAGCCCCGATCGGTCCACGCGCGGCCTCCTGAGCCCCAATCGGTCCACGCGCCGACTCGCGAGCCCCGATCGGTCCACGCGTCGCTTCCTAAGCCCGATCGGTCCACACATCGTATCCTAATCCCGATCGGTCGACGCGACCTCTGCTAAACCCCGATCGGTCCACGCGTCGTCTCCTGAGCCCCGATCGGTCGACGGGTCCTCTCCTAAGCGCTCTCCTAATCGGTCCAAGCGCCTTCTCCTGAGCCCCAATCGGTCCACGCGCCGTGTCCGAGCGCTGATCATTTCACGCGCCGTCTCCTGAGCCCCGATCGTTCCACGCGCCGTCTCCGTGCGCCGATCGGTTAACGCGCCGTCTCCTGATCCCCGATCATTCCACGCGCCGTCTCCGAGCCCCGATCGGTCCACGCGCGGCCTCCTTAGCCCCGGTCGGTCCACGCGCCGTCTCCGAGCCTCGATCGTTACACGCACCGTATCCTGATCCCCATCGGTCCACACGGCTCCTCCGGAGCCCCGATCGTTCCACGCGCCGTCTCCGAGCCCCGAGCGGTCCACGCGCCGTCTCCTGAACCCCAATCGGTCCACGCGCTGTCTCGTAAGCCCCGATCGGTCCACGCACCGTCTCCTGAGGCCCGATCGGTCCACGCACCGTCTCCTGCGCCCCGATCGGCCCACGCGTCGAATCCTAAGCCCCGACCCTGCCACTCGTCCTCTCCTAAGGCCCGATCCGTCGACGCGTCGTTTCCTGAGACCCGATCGGTCCACGCGCCGTCTCCAGAGCCCCGATCGGTCCACACGTCGCGACCTAAGCCCCATCGGTCCACGCATCGTCTCCTAACCCCCCTACGGTCCACGCGCCGTCTCCGAGCCCCGATCGGTCAACGCGTCGTCTCCTAAGCCACGATCGGTCCACGCATCGTCTCCGAGCCCCGATGCCTCCACGCGCCGTCTCCGAGCCACGATCGGTCCGTGCGCCGCTTCCAGAGCCCCGATCGGTCGACGCGTCCTCTGCTAAGCCCCGATCGGTCCACGCGTCGTCTCCTGAGCCCCGATCGGTCGACGGGTCCTCTCCTAAGCGCCGATCGGTCCAAGCGCCTTCTCCTGAGCCCCAATCGGTCCACGCGCCGTGTCCGAGCACCAATCGATGCACGCGCTGTTTCCTAGGCCCCGATCGGTGTACGCGCCGTCGCCGGAGCCCCGATCGGTCTAAGCGCCATCTCCTGAGCCCCGACCGGTTCACGCGCTGTCTCCGAGCCCCGATGGTTCCAGGCGCGTGCTCCTCAACCCGGATCCGTCCACGTATCGTCTCCTAAACCCCGATCAGTACACGAGCCGTCTCCGAGCCCCGATCAGTCCATGTGCCGTTTCCAAGCTGCGGTCGGTCCACGCGCCGTCGCCTGAGCCCCGATCGGTTCAGGCTTCGTCTCCGAACCCCGATCGGTCCACGCATCGTCTCCTAACTCCCGTTCAGTCCACGCGCCGTGTCCTGAACCCCGATCGGTCCACGCGTCGTCCCCTAAGCCCCGATCGGTCCACGCGTCGTCTCCAAGCCCCGATCGGTCTACGCGTTGTCGCCTGAGCCCCGATCGGTGCAGGCGTCGTCTCCTAAGCCGCCATCGGTCCACGCTTCGTCTTCTATGCCCCGAACGGTCCACGCGTTTTCTCCGAACCCCGATCGTTCCACGCGCGGCCTCCAAAGCCCGGACCGTGTCACGTGCCGTCTCCTAAGCTCTGAACCGTACACGCGCCGTCTCCGAACTCGATCGGTCCACGCGTCGTCTCCTAAGTGCCGATCGGTCCATGCGCCGTCTCCTAAGCCCCGACCGGTCCACGCGCCGACTCCTGAGACCCCATCGGTCCACGCGTCGTCTCCTAAGCCCCGATCGGTCCACGCGCCGTCTCCGAGCGCCGATCGGTTCACGCGCCGTCTCCGAGCCGCGATCGGTCCGCGCGCCATTTCCTGAGCCCCGATCCGCCCACGCGTAGTCGCCGAGCCCCGATCGGTCCACGCGCGGCCTCCTGAGCCCCGGTCGGTTCACGCGCCGTCTCCGAGCCCGATCGTTCCACGCATCGTCTCCTAAGCCCCAATCCGTCTACGGGCCGTCTCCGAGCCGCGATCGGTAAACGCGCCGTCACCAAACCCCGATACGTCCACGCGTAGTCGCCGAGTCCAGATCGGTCCACGCGCGGTCTCCTGAGCCCCGATCGGTCCACGCGCCGTTGCCGAGCCTGGATCGGTCCATGGGCGGCCTCCTGAGCCCCGGTCGGTTCACGCGCCGTCTC
Organism: Netelia fuscicornis; assembly: GCA_946811545.1. Classification (NCBI taxonomy): domain Eukaryota; kingdom Metazoa; phylum Arthropoda; class Insecta; order Hymenoptera; family Ichneumonidae; genus Netelia; species Netelia fuscicornis. Next base: position 31,656,891 of record OX328012.1, read on the forward strand.
CGAGCCCGATCGGTCCACGCGTCGTCTCCTAAGCCCCGATCCGTCGACGCGTCGTTTCCTGAGACCCGATCGGTCCACGCGCCGTCTCCTGAGCCCTGATCGGTCCACGCGCGGTCTCCTGAGCCCCGGTCGGTCCACGCGCCGTCTCCGAGTGCCGATCGGTTCACGCGCCGTCTCCTGAGCCCCGATCGTTCCACTCATCGTCTCCGAGCCCCAATCGTTCCACGCGCCATCTCCGAGACCCGATCGGTCCACGCGCCGACTCCTGAGCCCCGATCGCTCCACGCGTCGTTCCCTAAGCCCTGATCCATCCACGCGCACGCTCCTGAGCCCTGATCGGTCCACGCATTGTCTCCTATGCCCCAGACGGTCCACGCGGCGTCTCCTAAGGGCCGATCGGTTCACGCGCCGTCTCCGAGCCGCGACCGGTCCACGCGCCGTCTCACTACCCCCGATCAGTCCACGCGTCGTCTCCTAAGCCCCGATCGGTCCACGCGCCGTCTCCGAGAGCCGATCGGTTCACGCGTGGTCTCCTAAGCCCCGATCGGTCGACGCGTCGTCTCCTGAGCCCCGATCGATCCACGCGTCGTCTCCTGACCCTGATCGCTCCACGCGCCGTTTCCTGAGCCCCGATCGGTCCACGCATCGTCTCCGAGCACCGATCGGTCCACTCGCCGTTTTCTGAGCACCGTTCGGTCCACGCGTCGTCTTCAAAGCCCTGATGCCTCCACGCGCCGTCTCCGAGCCACGATCGGTCCGTGTGCCGCTTCCTGAACCCCGATCGGTCCACGCGCCTTCTCCTAAGCCCCGATCGGTCCACGCGCCGTCTCCGAGCGCCGATCGGTTCACGCGCCATCTTCTGAGCCCCGATCGTTCCACGCGCCGTCTCCGAGCCCCGATCGGTCCACGCGTCGTCTCCTAAGCCCCGATCGGTCCACGCGTTTTCTCCGAACCCCGATCGTTCCACGCGCGGCCTCCAAAGCCCGGACCGTGTCACGTGCCGTCTCCTAAGCTCTGAACCGTACACGCGCCGTCTCCGAACTCGATCGGTCCACGCGTCGTCTCCTAAGTGCCGATCGGTCCATGCGCCGTCTCCTAAGCCCCGACCGGTCCACGCGCCGACTCCTGAGACCCCATCGGTCCACGCGTCGTCTCCTAAGCCCCGATCGGTCCACGCGCCGTCTCCGAGCGCCGATCGGTTCACGCGCCGTCTCCGAGCCGCGATCGGTCCGCGCGCCATTTCCTGAGCCCCGATCCGCCCACGCGTAGTCGCCGAGCCCCGATCGGTCCACGCGCGGCCTCCTGAGCCCCGGTCGGTTCACGCGCCGTCTCCGAGCCCGATCGTTCCACGCATCGTCTCCTAAGCCCCAATCCGTCTACGGGCCGTCTCCGAGCCGCGATCGGTAAACGCGCCGTCACCAAACCCCGATACGTCCACGCGTAGTCGCCGAGTCCAGATCGGTCCACGCGCGGTCTCCTGAGCCCCGATCGGTCCACGCGCCGTTGCCGAGCCTGGATCGGTCCACGGGCGGCCTCCTGAGCCCCGGTCGGTTCACGCGCCGTCTCCGAGCCCGATCGGTCCACGCGTCGTCTCCTAAGCCCCGATCCGTCGACGCGTCGTTTCCTGAGACCCGATCGGTCCACGCGCCGTCTCCTGAGCCCTGATCGGTCCACGCGCGGTCTCCTGAGCCCCGGTCGGTCCACGCGCCGTCTCCGAGTGCCGATCGGTTCACGCGCCGTCTCCTGAGCCCCGATCGTTCCACTCATCGTCTCCGAGCCCCAATCGTTCCACGCGCCATCTCCGAGACCCGATCGGTCCACGCGCCGACTCCTGAGCCCCGATCGCTCCACGCGTCGTTCCCTAAGCCCTGATCCATCCACGCGCACGCTCCTGAGCCCTGATCGGTCCACGCATTGTCTCCTATGCCCCAGACGGTCCACGCGGCGTCTCCTAAGGGCCGATCGGTTCACGCGCCGTCTCCGAGCCGCGACCGGTCCACGCGCCGTCTCACTACCCCCGATCAGTCCACGCGTCGTCTCCTAAGCCCCGATCGGTCCACGCGCCGTCTCCGAGAGCCGATCGGTTCACGCGTGGTCTCCCAAGCCCCGATCGGTCGACGCGTCGTCTCCTGAGCCCCGATCGATCCACGCGTCGTCTCCTGACCCTGATCGCTCCACGCGCCGTTTCCTGAGCCCCGATCGGTCCACGCATCGTCTCCGAGCACCGATCGGTCCACTCGCCGTTTTCTGAGCACCGTTCGGTCCACGCGTCGTCTTCAAAGCCCTGATGCCTCCACGCGCCGTCTCCGAGACACGATCGGTCCGTGTGCCGCTTCCTGAACCCCGATCGGTCCACGCGCCTTCTCCTAAGCCCCGATCGGTCCACGCGCCGTCTCCGAGCGCCGATCGGTTCACGCGCCATCTTCTGAGCCCCGATCGTTCCACGCGCCGTCTCCGAGCCCCGATCGGTCCACGCGTCGTCTCCTAAGCCCCGATCGCTCCACGCGCCGTTTCCTGAGCCCCGATCCGTCCACGCGCCGTCTCCCAGCACCGGTCGGTCCACGCGCCGTCGCCCGAACGCCAATCGGTCCACGCGCAACCTCCTGAGCCGCAGTCGGTCCACGCGCTCTCTCCGAGCCCCGATCGGTCCACGCATCGTCTCCTAAGCCCCGATCGGTTAACGCGTCGTTTCCGAGCCCCGATCAGTCTACGCGCCGTCTCCTGAGCCCCGATCGGTCCACGCGCCGTTTCCTAAGCCCCGAACCGTCCACGGGCCGTTTCCGAGCCGCGATTGGTCAACGCGCCGTCACCAAGCCCCGATCCGTACACGCGTCGTTTCCTAAGCCCCGATCGGTCCGCGCGTCGTCTCCGAGCACGGATCGGTCCACGTGTCTTCTCCTAACTCCCGATCGGTCCACGCGCCGTCTCCAAGCCCCGATCGATCCACGCACCGTTTCCGAGCCACGATCGGTCCAGGCGCCGCTTTCTGAGCTCCGATCGGTCCACGCACCGTCTCCGAGCGCCGATCAGTTCACGCGGGGTCTCCTAACCTCCGATCGGTCCCGCGTCGTCTCCTAAGCGCCGATCGGTCCACGCGCCGTCTCCGAGCCGCGATCGGTCCACGCACCGTCTTCTGATCCCCGATCGGTCCACGTGCCACCTCCTGAGCCCCATCGATCCACACGAGTGTCCTGAGCCCCGGTCGGTCCACGCGCCGTCTCCTGATCCCCGATCGGTCCACGCGTCGTCTCCGAGCACCGATTGATCCACGCGCCGTCTCCTGATCCCCGATCGGTCCACGCGTCGTCTCCGAGCACCGATTGATCCACGCGCCGTCGCCGAACCCCGATCGTTGCACGGGCGGTCTCCTGAGCCCGGATCGTCTCACGCGTCGTCTCCTAAGCCCCGATGCCTCCACGGGCCGTCTCCGAGCCCCGATCGGTCCACGCGTCGTCTCCTAAGTCCCGATCGGTCCAAACGCCGTCTTCGAGCCACGATCGGTCCGCGTGCCGCATCCTAATCCCCGCCCCGTCCACGCGCCGTCTCCCAGCACCGGTCGGTCCACGCGCCGTCGCCCGAACCCCACTCGGTCCACGCGCAACCTCCTGAGCCGCAGTCGGTCCACGCGCTCTCTCCGAGCCCCGATCGGTTAACGCGTCGTTTCCGAGCCCCGATCAGTCTACGCGCCGTCTCCTGAGCCCCGATCGGTCCACGCGCCGTTTCCTAAGCCCCGATCCGTCCACGGGCCGTTTCCGAGCCGCGATTGGTCAACGCGCCGTCATAAAGCCCCGATCCGTACACGCGTCGTTTCCTAAGCCCCGATCGGTTTACGCGTCGTCTCCTAAGCCCCGATCCGTCCACGCGTCGTCTCCTAAGCGCCGATCGGTCCACGCGCCGTCTCCTGATCCCCGATCGGTCCACGCGCCGCCTCCCGAGCCCCGATCGAACCATGCGAGTCTCCTGAGCCCCGGTCGGGCCATGCGCCGTCTCCTAAGCCCCGATGGGTCCACGGGTCGTCTCCTAAGCCCCGATCGGTCGACGCGTCGTCTCCTGAGCCCCGATCGATCCACGCGTCATCTCGTGAGCCCCGATCGCTCCACACGCCGTCTCCTCAGCCCCGAACGGTCCACGCGTCGTCTCCGGGCCCCGGTCGGTCGACGGGCCGTTTCCTGAGCCCCGATCGGTCCACGCGTCGTCTCCGAGCCCCTATCGTTCCGCGCGTCGTCTCCGAGCAACGATCGGTGCAGGCGCCGTCTCCTGAGCCCCAAGCGGTCAACGCTTCGTCTCCTAAGCCCCGATCGGCCCACGCCTCGTGTCCTAAGCCCCGATCCGTACTCGCTCCTTCTTCTGAGACCCGATCCGTCCACGCGTCGTTTCCGAGCCCCGATCGGTCCACGCGCCGTCGCCGAACCCCGATCGGTCCAAGCGCGGCCTCCTGAGCCCCGATCGTTCGACGGGCCGTCTCCGAGCCCCGATCCGTCCACGCGTCGTTTCCTAAGCCCCGATCCATCCACGCGCAGTCTCCTGTGCTCCAATCGGCCCACGCAGCGTCTCCTAAGCCCCAGACGGTCCACGCGTCGTCTCCTAAGACCCGATCGGTCCACGCGCCGTCTCCTGAGCCGCGATCGGTCCACGCGTCGTCTTCGAGCACCGATCGGTCCACGCGCCGTATCCTGAGCCCCGATCGGTCCATGCGTCTTCTTCTAAACCCCGATGCCTCCACGCTCCGTCTCAGAGCCACGATCGGTCCTGGCGCCGCTTCACCAGCCCCGATCGGCCTTCGCGCCGTCTCCTAAGGCGCGATCGCTCCACGCACCGTCTCCTGATCCCCGATTGGCCCACGCGTCGTCTCCTAAGTCCCGAGCGGTCCACGCGTCGTCTCCTGAGCCTCCATCGGTCCACACGCCGTCGCCGAGCCCCGATCGCTCCACGCGCCGTCTCCTGAGCCCTGATCGGTCCACGCGCCTTCTCCTAAGCCCCGATCGGTCCACGCGCCGTCTCCGAGCGCCGATCGGTTCACGCGCCATCTTCTGAGCCCCGATCGTTCCACGCGCCGTCTCCGAGCCCCGATCGGTCCACGCGTCGTCTCCTAAGCCCCGATCGGTCTACGCGCTGTCTCCGAGCGCCGATCGGCTCACGCGCCGTCTCCTGAGCCCCGTTCGGTCCACGCGCCGTCTCTAAGCTCCGGCCAGTCCGCGCACCGTCTCCTGAGCCCTGATAGGTCCTCGCACCGTCTACGAGGCCCGATCGGTCCACGCGCCGTACTCTAAGCCCTGATCGGTCCACGCGCCGTTTCCGAGTCCCCATCGGCCCAGGTGCCGTCTCCTGAGCCCCGATCGATCCACGCATCGTCTCCTAAGCCCAGATCGGTTTACGCGCCGTCTCCGAGCCCCGATCGTTCCACGCGCGGCCTCCTAAGCCCGGATCGGTCGACGCACCGTTTCCTGAGCCCCGATCGGTCGACGCACCATCTCCTGATCCCCATCGGTCCACGCGGCGCCTCCGGAGCCCCGATCGATCCACGCGAGGCTCCTGAGCCCCGGTCGGTTCGCGCACCGTCTCCTGAGCCCCGATCGGTCGACGCGTCGTCTCCTAAGCCCCGAGCGATCCACGCGCCGTCTCCGAGCGCCGATCGGTTCACGCGCCGTCTCTTGTGCTCCCATCGTTCTACACGCCGTCTCCGAGCCCCGATCGGTCCACGCTCCGTTTCCTGAGCCGCGATCGGTCCACGCGTCGGCTCTTAAGCCTCGATCGGTCCACGCGCGGCCTCCTTAGCCCCGGTCGGTCCACGCGCCATCTCCGAGCCCCGATCGCTCCACGCATCATTTCCTAAGCCCCGATCGGTTAACGCGCCGTCTCCGCGCCCCGATCGGTCCACGCGCCGTCTCCTGAGCCCCGATACGTCCACGCGCAGTCGCGGAGCCTCGATCGTTCCACGCGCGGCCTCCTTAGCCCCGGTCGGTTCACGCGCCGTCTCCGAGCCCCGATCGATCCACGCGTCGTCTTCTAAGCCCAGATGCTTCCTCGCGCCGTCTCCGAGCCCCGATCGGTCCACGCGTCGTCTCCGAGCCCCGATCGGCCCACGCGCCGTCGCCGAGCCGCGATCGGTCCAGGCGCGGCCTCCTGAGCACCGGTCGGTTCACGCGCCGTATCCGAGCCCCAATCGGTCCACGCGCCGTCTCCTAAGCCCCAATCTGTCCCCGACCCATGTCCGGGCCCCGATCGGTGCACTCGTCGTCTCCTAAGCCCCGATCGGTCCACGCGCCGTCTCCGAGCGCCGATTGGTTCACGCGCCGTCTCCTGAGCCCTGATTCGTCTACGCGCGGCGTCGAGCGGCGATCGGTCCACGCGCGGCCTCCTGAGCCCCGATCAGTCCACGCGCCGTCTCCGAGCCCCGATCGATCCACGCTAGGCTCCTGAGCCTTGGCCGGTCCGCGTGCCGTCTCCTCAGCCCCGATCGGTCCACGCGTCGTCTCCGGGCCCCGGTCGGTCCACGGGCCGTTTCCTGAGCCCCGAACGGTCCACGCGTCGTCTCCGAGCCCCTATCGTTCCACGCGTCGTCTCCGAGCCACGATCGGTGCAGGCGCCGACTCCTGAGACCCCATCGGTCCACGCGTCGTCTCCTAAGCCCCGATCGGTCCACGCGCCGTCTCCGAGCGCCGATCGGTTCACGCGCCGTCTCCGAGCCGCGATCGGTCCGCGCGCCATTTCCTGAGCCCCGATCCGCCCACGCGTAGTCGCCGAGCCCCGATCGGTCCACGCGCGGCCTCCTGAGCCCCGGTCGGTTCACGCGCCGTCTCCGAGCCCGATCGTTCCACGCACCGCCTCCTAAGCCCCGATCGGTCCAGGAGTCGTCTCCTGAGCCCCGATCGGTCCACGCGTCGTCTCCTAAGCCACGATCGGTCCACGCGTCTTCTCCGAGCCCCGATGCCTCCATGCGCCGTCTCCGAGCCACGGTCGGTCCGTATGCCGCTTCCAGAGCCCCGATCGGTCCACGCGCGGCCTCCTTAGCCCCAATCGGTCCACGAGCCGTCTCCCGAGCCCCGATCGGTCCACGCGTCGCTTCCTAAGCCCTATCGGTCTACGCGCCTTCTCCTGAGCCCCAATAGGTCCACGCGCCGTCTCCGAGCGCTGATCATTTCACGCGCCGTCTCCTGAGCCCCGATGGTTCCACGTGCCGTCTCCGAGCCACGATCGGTCCAGGCCCCGCTTCCTGAGCCCCGATCGGTCCACGCGTCCTCTGCTAAACCCCGATCGATCCACGCGTCATCTCCTGAGCCCCGATCGGTCCACGCGCCGTCTCCTAGCGCCAATTGATCCACGCATCGTCTCCTAAGCCCCGCTCGGTTAACGCGTCGTTTCCCAGCCCCGATCGGTCAACGCGCCGTCTCCTGAGCCCCGATCGGACCATGCGCCGTCTCCTAAGCCCCGATCCCTCCACGGGCCGTCTCCGAGCCGCGATCGGTAAACGCGCCGTCCCCAAGCCCCGATCCGTACACGCGTCGTCTCCGAGACCCGATCGGTCCACGCGCCGTTGCCGAACCCCAATTGGTCCACGCGCAACCGCCTGAGCCCCAGTCGATCCACGCGCTGTCTCCCAGCCCCGATCCGTCGACGCGTCGTCTCCTGAGCCCCGATCGCTCCACGCGCCGTTTCCTGAGCCCCGATCCGTCCACGCGCCGTCTCCCAGCACCGGTCGGTCCACGCTCCGTCGCCCGAACGCCAATCGGTCCACGCGCAACCTCCTGAGCCGCAGTCGGTCCACGCGCTCTCTCCGAGCCCCGATCGGTCCACGCATCGTCTCCTAAGCCCCGATCGGTTAACGCGTCGTTTCCGAGCCCCGATCAGTCTACGCGCCGTCTCCTGAGCCCCGATCGGTCCACGCGCCGTTTCCTAAGCCCCGAACCGTCCACGGGCCGTTTCCGAGCCGCGATTGGTCAACGCGCCGTCACCAAGCCCCGATCCGTACACGCGTCGTTTCCTAAGCCCCGATCGGTCCGCGCGTCGTCTCCGAGCACGGATCGGTCCACGTGTCTTCTCCTAACTCCCGATCGGTCCACGCGCCGTCTCCAAGCCCCGATCGATCCACGCACCGTTTCCGAGCCACGATCGGTCCAGGCGCCGCTTTCTGAGCTCCGATCGGTCCACGCACCGTCTCCGAGCGCCGATCAGTTCACGCGGGGTCTCCTAACCTCCGATCGGTCCCGCGTCGTCTCCTAAGCGCCGATCGGTCCACGCGCCGTCTCCGAGCCGCGATCGGTCCACGCACCGTCTTCTGATCCCCGATCGGTCCACGTGCCACCTCCTGAGCCCCATCGATCCACACGAGTGTCCTGAGCCCCGGTCGGTCCACGCGCCGTCTCCTGATCCCCGATCGGTCCACGCGTCGTCTCCGAGCACCGATTGATCCACGCGCCGTCTCCTGATCCCCGATCGGTCCACGCGTCGTCTCCGAGCACCGATTGATCCACGCGCCGTCGCCGAACCCCGATCGTTGCACGGGCGGTCTCCTGAGCCCGGATCGTCTCACGCGTCGTCTCCTAAGCCCCGATGCCTCCACGGGCCGTCTCCGAGCCCCGATCGGTCCACGCGTCGTCTCCTAAGTCCCGATCGGTCCAAACGCCGTCTTCGAGCCACGATCGGTCCGCGTGCCGCATCCTAATCCCCGCCCCGTCCACGCGCCGTCTCCCAGCACCGGTCGGTCCACGCGCCGTCGCCCGAACCCCACTCGGTCCACGCGCAACCTCCTGAGCCGCAGTCGGTCCACGCGCTCTCTCCGAGCCCCGATCGGTCCACGCATCGTCTCCTAAGCCCCGATCGGTTAACGCGTCGTTTCCGAGCCCCGATCAGTCTACGCGCCGTCTCCTGAGCCCCGATCGGTCCACGCGCCGTTTCCTAAGCCCCGATCCGTCCACGGGCCGTTTCCGAGCCGCGATTGGTCAACGCGCCGTCATAAAGCCCCGATCCGTACACGCGTCGTTTCCTAAGCCCCGATCGGTTTACGCGTCGTCTCCTAAGCCCCGATCCGTCCACGCGTCGTCTCCTAAGCGCCGATCGGTCCACGCGCCGTCTCCTGATCCCCGATCGGTCCACGCGCCGCCTCCCGAGCCCCGATCGAACCATGCGAGTCTCCTGAGCCCCGGTCGGGCCATGCGCCGTCTCCTAAGCCCCGATGGGTCCACGGGTCGTCTCCTAAGCCCCGATCGGTCGACGCGTCGTCTCCTGAGCCCCGATCGATCCACGCGTCATCTCGTGAGCCCCGATCGCTCCACACGCCGTCTCCTCAGCCCCGAACGGTCCACGCGTCGTCTCCGGGCCCCGGTCGGTCGACGGGCCGTTTCCTGAGCCCCGATCGGTCCACGCGTCGTCTCCGAGCCCCTATCGTTCCGCGCGTCGTCTCCGAGCAACGATCGGTGCAGGCGCCGTCTCCTGAGCCCCAAGCGGTCAACGCTTCGTCTCCTAAGCCCCGATCGGCCCACGCCTCGTGTCCTAAGCCCCGATCCGTACTCGCTCCTTCTTCTGAGACCCGATCCGTCCACGCGTCGTTTCCGAGCCCCGATCGGTCCACGCGCCGTCGCCGAACCCCGATCGGTCCAAGCGCGGCCTCCTGAGCCCCGATCGTTCGACGGGCCGTCTCCGAGCCCCGATCCGTCCACGCGTCGTTTCCTAAGCCCCGATCCATCCACGCGCAGTCTCCTGTGCTCCAATCGGCCCACGCAGCGTCTCCTAAGCCCCAGACGGTCCACGCGTCGTCTCCTAAGACCCGATCGGTCCACGCGCCGTCTCCTGAGCCGCGATCGGTCCACGCGTCGTCTTCGAGCACCGATCGGTCCATGCGCCGTATCCTGAGCCCCGATCGGTCCATGCGTCTTCTTCTAAACCCCGATGCCTCCACGCTCCGTCTCAGAGCCACGATCGGTCCTGGCGCCGCTTCACCAGCCCCGATCGGCCTTCGCGCCGTCTCCTAAGGCGCGATCGCTCCACGCACCGTCTCCTGATCCCCGATTGGCCCACGCGTCGTCTCCAAGTCCCGAGCGGTCCACGCGTCGTCTCCTGAGCCTCCATCGGTCCACACGCCGTCGCCGAGCCCCGATCGCTCCACGCGCCGTCTCCTGAGCCCTGATCGGTCCACGCGTCGTCTCCGAGCTCCGATCGGTCGACGCGCCGTCTCCGAACGCCGATCGGTTCACGCGCCGTCTCCTGAACCCCGTTCGGTCCACGAGTCGTCTCGTAAGCTCCGTCGGTCCAAGCGTCGTCTCCTAAGCCCCGATCGGTCCACGCGCAGTCTCCGAGCCCAGATCGGGCTAGTCGTCGTCTCCTAAGCCCCGATCGGTCCACGCGCCGTCTCTAAGCTCCGGCCAGTCCGCGCACCGTCTCCTGAGCCCTGATAGGTCCTCGCACCGTCTACGAGGCCCGATCGGTCCACGCGCCGTACTCTAAGCCCTGATCGGTCCACGCGCCGTTTCCGAGTCCCCATCGGCCCAGGTGCCGTCTCCTGAGCCCCGATCGATCCACGCATCGTCTCCTAAGCCCAGATCGGTTTACGCGCCGTCTCCGAGCCCCGATCGTTCCACGCGCGGCCTCCTAAGCCCGGATCGGTCGACGCACCGTTTCCTGAGCCCCGATCGGTCGACGCACCATCTCCTGATCCCCATCGGTCCACGCGGCGCCTCCGGAGCCCCGATCGATCCACGCGAGGCTCCTGAGCCCCGGTCGGTTCGCGCACCGTCTCCTGAGCCCCGATCGGTCGACGCGTCGTCTCCTAAGCCCCGAGCGATCCACGCGCCGTCTCCGAGCGCCGATCGGTTCACGCGCCGTCTCTTGTGCTCCCATCGTTCTACACGCCGTCTCCGAGCCCCGATCGGTCCACGCTCCGTTTCCTGAGCCGCGATCGGTCCACGCGTCGGCTCTTAAGCCTCGATCGGTCCACGCGCGGCCTCCTTAGCCCCGGTCGGTCCACGCGCCATCTCCGAGCCCCGATCGCTCCACGCATCATTTCCTAAGCCCCGATCGGTTAACGCGCCGTCTCCGCGCCCCGATCGGTCCACGCGCCGTCTCCTGAGCCCCGATACGTCCACGCGCAGTCGCGGAGCCTCGATCGTTCCACGCGCGGCCTCCTTAGCCCCGGTCGGTTCACGCGCCGTCTCCGAGCCCCGATCGATCCACGCGTCGTCTTCTAAGCCCAGATGCTTCCTCGCGCCGTCTCCGAGCCCCGATCGGTCCACGCGTCGTCTCCGAGCCCCGATCGGCCCACGCGCCGTCGCCGAGCCGCGATCGGTCCAGGCGCGGCCTCCTGAGCACCGGTCGGTTCACGCGCCGTATCCGAGCCCCAATCGGTCCACGCGCCGTCTCCTAAGCCCCAATCTGTCCCCGACCCATGTCCGGGCCCCGATCGGTGCACTCGTCGTCTCCTAAGCCCCGATCGGTCCACGCGCCGTCTCCGAGCGCCGATTGGTTCACGCGCCGTCTCCTGAGCCCTGATTCGTCTACGCGCGGCGTCGAGCGGCGATCGGTCCACGCGCGGCCTCCTGAGCCCCGATCAGTCCACGCGCCGTCTCCGAGCCCCGATCGATCCACGCTAGGCTCCTGAGCCTTGGCCGGTCCGCGTGCCGTCTCCTCAGCCCCGATCGGTCCACGCGTCGTCTCCGGGCCCCGGTCGGTCCACGGGCCGTTTCCTGAGCCCCGAACGGTCCACGCGTCGTCTCCGAGCCCCTATCGTTCCACGCGTCGTCTCCGAGCCACGATCGGTGCAGGCGCCGTCTCCTGAGCCCCAAGCGGTCCACGCTTCGTCTCCTAAGCCCCGATCGGCCCACGCCTCGGGTCCTAAGCCCCGATCCGTACTCGCTCCTTCTTCTGAGACCCGATCCGTCCACGCGTCGTTTCCGAGCCCCGATCGGTCCACGCGCCGTCGCCGAACCCCGATCGGTCCACGCGCGGCCTCCTGAGCACCGGTCGGTCCACGCGCCGTCTCCGAGCCCCGATCGTTCCACGCGCCGTCTCCGAGCCCCGATTGATCCAAGCGCCGTGTCCTGAGCCCCGATCGGACCAAGCGCCGTCTCCTGAGCCCCGACCGTTCTACCCGCCTTCTCCTAAGCCACGACCGGCCCACGCGCCGTCTCCGAGCACCGATTGGTTCACGCACCGTCTCCTGAGCCCCGATCGTTCCACGCGCCGTCTCCGAGCCCCGATCAGTCCACTCGCCGTCTCCTGAGCCCCGATCGCTCCACGCGGCGCCTCCGGAGCCCCGATGGATCCACGCGAGTCTCCTGAGCACCGGTCGGTCCGCGCGCCGTCTCCTGAGCCCCGATCGGTCGATGCGTCTTCTCCTGAGCCCCGATCGGTCCACGCGGCGCCTCCGGAGCCCCGATCGATCCACGCGTCGTCTCCTGAGCCCCGATCGGTCGACGGGTCCTCTCCTAAGCCCCGATCGGTCCACGCGCCTTCTCCTGAGCCCTGATCGGTCCTCGCGCCGTCTACGACGCCCGATCGTTCCACGCGTCGTCTCGAAGCCCCGATCGGTCCACGCGCCGTCTTCTAAGCCCCGATCGGTCCACGCGCCGTCTCCGAGTCCCCATCGGATCAGGTGCCGTCTCCTGAGCCCTGATCCGTCCACGCATCGTCTCCTAAGGCCCGGTCGGTTTACGCGCCGTCTCCGAGCCCCGATCGGTCAACGCGCGGTCTCGTGAGCCCTGATCGGTGACGCGCGGTCTCCTCAGCCCCGATCGGTCAACGCGCCGTCGCCGAGCCCCGATCGGTCCACGCGTCGTCTTCGAGCAGCGGTCGATCCACGCACCGTTTCATGGCCCCCAATCGGTCCACGCGTCGCCGCCTGAGCCCCGATGGGTCTACGCGCCGTCTCATGAGCCCCGATCGGTCCACGCATCGTCTCAAAAGCGCCGATACGTCCACACGCCATCTCCGATCCCCGATCCGTCCGCGTGCCGCATTCTAAGCCGCGGTCCGTCCACGAGCCGTCTCCGAGCACCGATCAGACCACGCGCCGTCTCTTGAGCCCGGATCGGTCCACACCTCGTTACCTAAGCCCTGATCCATCCACGCGCCGTCTCCTGAGCCCCGATCGGGGCACGCATCGTCTCCTAAGCCCCGACACGTCCACGCGTCGTCTCCGAGCCCGATCGGTCCACGCGCGGTCGCCGAACTTCGATAGGTTCACGCGCGGTCTCCTGCGCCCCGGTCGGTCCACGCGCCGTCGCCGAACCCCAATTGATCAACGCGCAACCTCCTGAGCCCCAGTCGGTACACGCGCCGTCTCCTGAGCCCCGATCGGTCCACGCGTCGTCTCCTGAGCCCCGATCGGTCGACGGGTCCTCTCCTAAGCCCCGATCGGTCCACGCGCCTTCTCCTGAGCCCCGATCCGTCCATGCGTCGTCTCCTACGCCCCGATACGTCCACACGCCGTCTCCGAGCCCCGATAGGTCCACGCGCCGTCGCTGAGCCCCGATCGTTCGACGCATCGTCTGGTAAGCCCCGATCGGTTAACGCACCGTCTCCGGGCCTCAATCGGTCCACGCACCGTCTCCTGAGCTCCGATCGGTCCACGCGTCACCTCCTAAGCCCCGACTTGTCCACGCGCCATCTCCTGAGCCCTGATCGGTCCACGCATCGTCTCTTAGGCCCCGATCGGTCCATGCGTCGTCTCCGAGCCCCGATCGCTTCACGCAGCGTCTCCTGAGCTCCGATCTGTCCACGCGCCGTCTCCGAGCCCCGATCGGTCCACGCGCCGTCTCCGAGCCATGATCGGTCGACGCGCCGTCCCCTGAGCCACGATCGGTCCCCGCGTCGTCTCCTAAGCCCCGACCTGTCCACGCGCCGTCTCCTGAGCCCCGATCGGTCCACGCGGCGTCTCCGAGCCCCGATCGCTTCACGCAGCGTCTCCTGAGCTCCGATCTGTCCACGCGCCGTCTCCGAGCCCCGATCGGTCCACGCGCCGTCTCCGAGCCATGATCGGTCGACGCGACGTCCCCTGAGCCACGATCGGTCCACGCGTCGTCTCCTAAGCCCCGACCTGTCCACGCGCCGTCTCCTGAGCCCCGATCGGTCATCGCATCGTCTCCAAAGCCCCGATACGTCCACACGCCATCTCCGAGCCCCGATCGGTCCGCGTGCCGCATTCTAAGTCACGGTCCGTCCACGCGCCGTCTCCGAGCCCCGATCGTTCCACGCGCCGTCTCCGAGCTCCGATTGATCCAAGCGCCGTGTCCTGAGCCCCGATCGGACCAAGCGCCGTCTCCTGAGCCCCGACCGTTCTACCCGCCTTCTCCTAAGCCACGACCGGTCCACGCGCCATGTCCGAGCACCGATTGGTTCACGCACCGTCTCCTGAGCCCCGATCGTTCCACGCGCCGTCTCCGAGCCCCGATCAGTCCACTCGCCGTCTCCTGAGCCCCGATCGCTCCACGCGCCGTCTCCTGATCCCCATCGGTCCACGCGGCGCCTCCGGAGCCCCGATCGCTCCACGCGCCGTTTCCTGAGCCCGGATCGGTCCATGCATCGTCTCCGAACACTGAACGGTCCACGCGCCGTTTTCTGAGCACCCTTCGGTCCATGCGTCGTCTTCTAAGCCCAGATGCCCCCACGCGCCGTCTCCGACCCACGATCGGTCCAGGCTCCGCTTCCTGAGCATCGATCGGTCCACGCGTCGTGTCCTAAGGCCCGATCGGCCCACGCGCCGTCTCCTGAGCCCCGCAGGGTCGACGCGTCCTCTGCTAAACCCCGATCGGTCCACGCGTCTTCTCCTGAGCCCCGATCGGTCGACGGGTCCTCTCCTAAGCCCCGATCGGTCCACGCGCCTTCTCCTGAGCCCCGATCCGTCCATGCGTCGTCTCCTACGCCCCGATACGTCCACACGCCGTCTCCGAGACCCGATGGGTCCACGCGTCGCCTCCTGAGCCCCGATCGTTCCACGCGCCGTCTCCCAGCCCTGATCGGTCCACGCGCCGTCTCCTAAGCCCCGATCGGTCCACGCGCCGTCTCCGAGCCCGGATCGGTCCACGCGCCGTCTCCTAAGCCCCAATCTGTCCACGACCCGTCTCCGGGCCCCGATCGGTGCACGCGCCGTCTCCTAAACCCCGATCGGTCCACGCCCCGTCTCCAAGCGCTGATCGGTTCACGCGTCGTCTCCTGAGACCCGTTCCGTGCACGCGCTGGCGCCGAGCCGCGATCGGTCCACGTGCCGTCTCTTAAGCCCCGACCGGTCCACGCGCCGTCTCCCGAGCCCCGATCGGTCCACGCGTCGTCTCCGAGACCCGATCGGTGCACGTGTTGTCTCCTAAGCCCCGATCGGTCCACGCGTCGTCTCCGAGCCCCCATCGTTCCACGCGCCGCCGCCAGAGCCCCAATCGGTCGACGCCCCTTCGCCAAGCTCCGATCCGTCCACGCGCCGTCTCCGAGCCCCGATCGGTTCACGCGCCGTCTCCTAAGCCCCGATCGTTCCACGCGCCGTCTCCGAGCCCCGATCGGTCCACGCGCCGTCTCCGAGCCACGATCGGTCGACGCGACGTCCCCTGAGCCACGATCGGTCCACGCGTCGTCTCCTAAGCCCCGACCTGTCCACGCGCCGTCTCCTGAGCCCCGATCGGTTCACGCATCGTCTCCAAAGCCCCGATACGTCCACACGCCATCTCCGAGCCCCGATCGGTCCGCGTGCCGCATTCTAAGCCACGGTCCGTCCACGCGCCGTCTCCGAGCCCCGATCGTTCCACGCGCCGTCTCCGAGCCCCGATTGATCCAAGCGCCGTGTCCTGAGCCCCGATCGGACCAAGCGCCGTCTCCTGAGCCCCGACCGTTCTACCCTCCTTCTCCTAAGCCACGACCGGCCCACGCGCCATCTCCGAGCACCGATTGGTTCACGCACCGTCTCCTGAGCCCCGATCGTTCCACGCGCCGTCTCCGAGCCCCGATCAGTCCACTCGCCGTCTCCTGAGCCCCGATCGCTCCTCGCGCCGTCTCCTGAGCCCTGCTCGGTACATGCGTCGTCTTCTTAGCCCCGATGCCTCCACGCCCCGTCTCCGAGCCATGATCGGTTCAGGCGCCGCTTCATGAGCCCCGATCGGTCCACGCGCCATCTCCGAGCCCCGATCGGCCCACGCGCCGTCTCCTGAGCCCCGATCGGTCCACGCGCCGTCTCCTGAGCCCCAATCGGTCCACACGCTGTCTCGTGAGCCCCGATACATACACGCGCCGTCTCCGAGCCCCCATCGGTCCACGCGTTGTCTCCTAAGCCCCGATCGGTCCACGCGCCGTCTCCAAGCCCCGATCCGTCGCCGCGTCGTGTCCTGAGCCCCGATCAATTGACGCGTCTTCTCCTGAGCCCCGATCGCTCCTCGCGCCGTCTCCTGAACCCCGATCATTCCACGCGCCTTCTCCTAAACCGCGATCCGTCCACGCGAGTCTCCTGAGCCCCAGTCGGTCCGCGCGCCGTCTCCTGAGCCCCGATTGTTCGACGCGTCGTCTCCTGAGCCCCGATCGATCCACGCGTCATCTCCTCAGCCCCAATCGTACCACACGCCGTTTCCTGAGCCCCGATCGGTCCACGCGTCGTCTTCAAAGCCCCGATGCCTCCACGCGCCGTCTCCGAGCCACGATCGGTCCGTGCGCCGCTTCCACAACCCCGATCGGTCCACGCGTAATTTCCTGATCTCCGATCGGTCCACGCGCCGTCTCCTAACCCCCGATCGGTCCACGCGCCGTCTCCGAGCGCCGATCGGTTGACGCGCCATCTCCTGAGCCCCGACCGCTCCACCCGTCGTCTCCGAGCTCCGATCGGTCCAGGTGCCGTTTCCGAGCCCCGATTGGTCCATGCGTCGTCTTCGAAGCCCCGATGCCTCCACGCGCCGTCTCCGAGCCACGATCGGTGCAGGCGCCGCTTCCTGAGCCCCGATCGGTCCACGCGCTGTCTCCTGAGCCCCGATACGTCCACGCGCAGTCGCCGAGCCCCGATCAGTCCACGCGCGGCCTCCTGAGCCCCGGTCGGTTCACGCGCCGTCTCCCCGCCCCGATCGGTCCACGCGCCGTCTCCTGAGCCCTGATCCGTACACGCGCGGCGTCGAGACGCGATCGGTCCACGCGCGGCCTCCTGAGCCCCAATCGGTCCACGCGTCTTCTCCAAAGCCACGATCGGTCCGTGCGCCGTCTCCGAGCCCCGATCGGTCCACGCACCATCTCATGCTCCCCAATCGGTCCATGCGCCGCCTCCGGAGCCCTGATCGATCCACGCGAATCTCCTGAGCTCCGGTCGGTGCTCGTACCGTCTCCGAGCCCCGATCGGTCCACGCGCCGTCTCCTAAGCCGCGATCCGTCCACGGGCCGTCTCCGAGCTGCTATCGGTAAACGCGCCGTCACCAAGCCCTGATCTGTACACGCGTCGTCTCCGAGCCCCGATCGGTCCACGCGCCGTCGCCGAGCCTCGATCGGTCCACGCGCAGCCTCCTGAGCCCCGATCGGTTCACGCGCCGGCTCCGAGCCCGATCGGTCCACGCATCGTCTCCTAAGCCCCGATCGGTTAACGTGCCGTCTCCGAGCCCCAATCGGTCCACGCGTCGTCTCCTAAGCCCCGATCGGTCCGTGCGCCGTCTCCGAGCCCCGATCGTTCCACGCACCATCTCATGCTCCCCAATCGGTCCATGCGCCGCCTCCGGAGCCCTGATCGATCCACGCGAATCTCCTGAGCTCCGGTCGGTCCTCGTACCGTCTCCGAGCCCCGATCGGTCCACGTACCATCTCCGAAGCCCCAATCGGTCCACGTGCCGTCTCCAAGCCCCGATCCGTCGCCGCGTCGTGTCCTGAGCCCCGATCAATTGACGCGTCTTCTCCTGAGCCCCGATCGCTCCTCGCGCCGTCTCCTGAACCCCGAACATTCCACGCGCCTTCTCCTAAACCACGATCGGTCCACGCGCCGTCTCCGAGCCCCAGTCGGTCCACGCGCTGTCTCCGAGCACCGATCGGTCTACGCGTCGTCTCCGAGCCCCGATCGGTCCACGCGCCGTCTCCGAGCCCCGAACGGTTCACGCACCGTCTCCTGGTCCCAATCGGTCCACGCGGCGCCTCTGGAGCCCCGATTGTTCGACGCGTCGTCTCCTGAGCCCCGATCGATCCACGCGTCGTCTCCTGAGCCCCGATCGTACCACACGCCGTTTCCTGAGCCCCGATCGGTCCACGCATCGTCTTCAAAGCCCCGATGCCTCCACGCGCCGTCTCCGAGCCACGATCGGTCCGTGCGCCGCTTCCACAACCCCGATCGGTCCACGCGTAATCTCCTGATCTCCGATCGGTCCACGCGCCGTCTCCTGAGCCCTGATCCGTCCACGCGCGGCGTCGAGACGCGATCGGTCCACGCGCGGCCTCCTGAGCCCCAATCGGTCCACGCGTCGTCTCCTAAGCCCCGATCGGTCCGTGCGCCGTCTCCGAGCCCCGATCGTTCCACGCACCATCTCATGCTCCGCAATCGGTCCATGCGCCGCCTCCGGAGCCCTGATCGATCCACGCGAATCTCCTGAGCTCCGGTCGGTCCTCGTACCGTCTCCGAGCCCCGATCGGTCCACGTACCATCTCCGAAGCCCCGATCGGTCCACGCGCCGTCTCCTGAGCCCCGATCGGTCCACGCGCCGCGGCGAACCCCAATTGGTCCACGCGCAACCTCTCGAGCCCCAGTCGGTAAACGCGCTGTCTCCGAGCTCCGATCGGTCCACGCGCCGTCTCCAAGCCTCGATCCGTACACGCGTCGTCTCCGAGCCCCGATCGGTCCACGCGCCATCGCCGAACCCCGATCGGTCCACGCGCCGTCTCCTGAGCTCCGAACGGTCCACACCCCTTGTCCTGAGCCCCGATCGGCCGACGCGTCGTCTCCTAAGCCCCGACCGGTTCACGCGCCGTCTCCTGTGCACCGATCGAATCACGTGCCGTCTCCTAAGCCCCGATCGGTCCACACGTCGTCTCCTAAGCCCCAATCGGTCCACGCGTCGTCTCCTAAGCCCCGATCCGTCGCCGCGTCGTCTCCTGAGCCCCGATCAATTGACGCGTCTTCTCCTGAGCACCGATCGTCCTCGCGCCGTCTCCTGAGCCCCGCTCGGTCCATGCGTCGTCTTCTTAGCCCCGATGCCACCACGCGCCGTCTCCTAAGCCCCGATCTGCCCACGGGCCGTTTCCGAGCTCCGATCGTTCCACACGCCGTCTCCAAGCCTCGATCCGTACACGCGCCGTCTCCGAGCCCCGATCGGTCCACGCGCCGTCTCCTGAGCCCCGATCGGTCCACGCGCCGTTTCCTGAGCCCCGATCGGTCCACGCGTCGTCTTCTAAGCCCAGATGCCTCCTTGCGCCGTCTCCCAACCACGATCGGTGCAGGCGCCGCTTCCTGAACCCCGATCGGTCCACGCGTTTTCTCCTAAGCCCCGATCGGTCCACGCGTCGTCTCCTCAGCCCCGATCGGTCGACGCGCTGTCTCCGAGCTCCGATCGGTCCACGCGCCGTCTCCAAGCCTCGATCCGTACACGCGTCGTCTCCGAGCCCCGATCGGTCCACGCGCCATCGCCGAACCCCGATCGGTCCACGCGCCGTCTCCTGAGCTCCGAACGGTCCACACCCCTTGTCCTGAGCCCCGATCGGCCGACGCGTCGTCTCCTAAGCCCCGACCGGTTCACGCGCCGTCTCCTGTGCACCGATCGAATCACGTGCCGTCTCCTAAGCCCCGATCGGTCCACACGTCGTCTCCTAAGCCCCAATCGGTCCACGCGTCGTCTCCTAAGCCCCGATCCGTCGCCGCGTCGTCTCCTGAGCCCCGATCAATTGACGCGTCTTCTCCTGAGCCCCGATCGTCCTCGCGCCGTCTCCTGAGCCCCGCTCGGTCCATGCGTCGTCTTCTTAGCCCCGATGCCACCACGCGCCGTCTCCTAAGCCCCGATCTGCCCACGGGCCATTTCCGAGCTCCGATCGTTCCACACGCCGTCTCCAAGCCTCGATCCGTACACGCGCCGTCTCCGAGCCCCGATCGGTCCACGCGCCGTCTCCTGAGCCCCGATCGGTCCACGCGCCGTTTCCTGAGCCCCGATCGGTCCACGCGTCGTCTTCTAAGCCCAGATGCCTCCTTGCGCCGTCTCCCAACCACGATCGGTGCAGGCGCCGCTTCCTGAACCCCGATCGGTCCACGCGTTTTCTCCTAAGCCCCGATCGGTCCACCCGTCGTCTCCTCAGCCCCGATCGGTCGACGCGTCGTCTCCGAGCGCCGATCGGTGCACGCGCCGTCTCATGAACCCCGATCGTTCCACACGCCGCCTCCTAAGCCCCGATCGGTCTAGGCGTCGTCTCCTAAGCCCCGACCGGTCCAGGCGCCGTCTCCTGAGCCCCGATCGTTCCACGCGCCGTCTCCGAGCCCCGTTCGGTCCACGCGCCGTCTCCTCAGCCCCGATCGGTCCACGCGTTGGCTCCTAAGCCTCGATCGGTCCACGCGCGGCCTCCTTAGCCCCGGTCGGTCCACGCGCCCTCTCCGAGCCCCGATCGGTCCACGCACCGTCACCTAAGATCCGATCGGTTAACGCACCGTCTCCCCGCCCCGATCGGTCCACGCGCCGTCTCCTGAGCCCCGATACATCCACGCGTAGTCGCCGAGCCGCGATCAGTCCACGCGCGGCCTCCTGAGCCCCGGTCGGTTCACGCGCCGTCTCCCCGCCGCGATCGGACCACGCGCCGTCTCCTGAGCCCTGATCCGTCCACGCGCGGCGTCGAGCCGCGATCGGTCCACGCGCGGCCTCTTGAGCCCCAATCGGTCCACGCGTCGTCTCCTAAGCCCCGATCGGTCCGTGCGCCGTCTCCGAGCCCCGATCGGTCCACGCACCATCTCATGCTCCCCAATCGGTCGATGCGCCGCCTCCGGAGCCCTGATCGATCCACGCGAATCTCCTGAGCTCCGGTCGGTCCTCGTACCGTCTCCGAGCCCCGATCGGTCCACGCGTTGTCTCCTAGGCCCCGATCGGTCTACGCGCCTTCTCCGAGCCCCGATCGGTTCACGCATCGTCTCCTAAGCCCCGATCGGTTAACGCGCCGTCTCCGAGCCCCGAACGGTCCACGCGCCGTCGCCGAACCCCAATTGGTCCACGCGCAACCGCCTGAGCCCCAGTCGGTTCACGCGCTGTCGCCGAACCCCGATCGGTCCACGCGTCGTCTCCGAGCCCCGATCGGTCCACGCGCCGTCGCCGAGCCATGATCGGTCCACGCGCGGCCTCCTGAGCCCCGATCGGTCCACGCGTGGTCTCCGAGCCCCGATCGGTCCACGCGCCGTCGCCGAGCCATGATCGGTCCACGCGCGGCCTCCTGAGCCCCGATCGGTCCACGCGCCGTCTCCTGAGCCCCGATCGGTCCACGGGCGGCCTCCTGAGCCCCGATTGGTTCACGCGCCGTATCCGAGCCCCAATTGGTCCACGCGCCGTCTCCTGAGCCCCGATCGGTCCACGCGCCGTCTCCTGAGCCCCGATCGGTCCACGCGTCGTCTCCTAAGCCCCCATTGGTCCACGTGCCGTCTCCCAGCCCCGATCGGTCCACGCGTCGTCTCCGAGCCCCGATCGGTCCAGGCGCCATCGCCGAACCCCGATCGGTCCACGCGCCGTCTCCTGAGCTCCGAACGGTCCACACCCCTTGTCCTGAGCCCCGATCGGCCGACGCGTCGTCTCCTAAGCCCCGACCGGTTCACGCGCCGTCTCCTGTGCACCGATCGAATCACGTGCCGTCTCCTAAGCCCCGATCGGTCCACACGTCGTCTCCTAAGCCCCAATCGGTCCACGCGTCGTCTCCTAAGCCCCGATCCGTCGCCGCGTCGTCTCCTGAGCCCCGATCAATTGACGCGTCTTCTCCTGAGCCCCGATCGTCCTCGCGCCGTCTCCTGAGCCCCGCTCGGTCCATGCGTCGTCTTCTTAGCCCCGATGCCACCACGCGCCGTCTCCTAAGCCCCGATCTGCCCACGGGCCGTTTCCGAGCTCCGATCGTTCCACACGCCGTCTCCAAGCCTCGATCCGTACACGCGCCGTCTCCGAGCCCCGATCGGTCCACGCGCCGTCTCCTGAGCCTCGATCGGTCCACGCGCCGTTTCCTGAGCCCCGATCGGTCCACGCGTCGTCTTCTAAGCCCAGATGCCTCCTTGCGCCGTCTCCCAACCACGATCGGTGCAGGCGCCGCTTCCTGAACCCCGATCGGTCCACGCGTTTTCTCCTAAGTCCCGATCGGTCCACGCGTCGTCTCCTCAGCCCCGATCGGTCGACGCGTCGTCTCCGAGCGCCGATCGGTGCACGCGCCGTCTCATGAACCCCGATCGTTCCACACGCCGCCTCCTAAGCCCCGATCGGTCTAGGCGTCGTCTCCTAAGCCCCGACCGGTCCAGGCGCCGTCTCCTGAGCCCCGATCGTTCCACGCGCCGTCTCCGAGCCCCGTTCGGTCCACGCGCCGTCTCCTCAGCCCCGATCGGTCCACCCGTTGGCTCCTAAGCCTCGATCGGTCCACGCGCGGCCTCCTTAGCCCCGGTCGGTCCACGCGCCCTCTCCGAGCCCCGATCGGTCCACGCATCGTCACCTAAGATCCGATCGGTTAACGCACCGTCTCCCCGCCCCGATCGGTCCACGCGCCGTCTCCTGAGCCCCGATACATCCACGCGTAGTCGCCGAGCCCCGATCAGTCCACGCGCGGCCTCCTGAGCCCCGGTCGGTTCACGCGCCGTCTCCCCGCCGCGATCGGACCACGCGCCGTCTCCTGAGCCCTGATCCGTCCACGCGCGGCGTCGAGCCGCGATCGGTCCACGCGCGGCCTCCTGAGCCCCAATCGGTCCACGCGTCGTCTCCTAAGCCCCGATCGGTCCGTGCGCCGTCTCCGAGCCCCGATCGGTCCACGCACCATCTCATGCTCCCCAATCGGTCGATGCGCCGCCTCCGGAGCCCTGATCGATCCACGCGAATCTCCTGAGCTCCGGTCGGTCCTCGTACCGTCTCCGAGCCCCGATCGGTCCACGCGTTGTCTCCTAGGCCCCGATCGGTCTACGCGCCTTCTCCGAGCCCCGATCGGTTCACGCATCGTCTCCTAAGCCCCGATCGGTTAACGCGCCGTCTCCGAGCCCCGAACGGTCCACGCGCCGTCGCCGAACCCCAATTGGTCCACGCGCAACCGCCTGAGCCCCAGTCGGTTCACGCGCTGTCGCCGAACCCCGATCGGTCCACGCGTCGTCTCCGAGCCCCGATCGGTCCACGCGCCGTCGCCGAGCCATGATCGGTCCACGCGCGGCCTCCTGAGCCCCGATCGGTCCACGCGTGGTCTCCGAGCCCCGATCGGTCCACGCGCCGTCGCCGAGCCATGATCGGTCCACGCGCGGCCTCCTGAGCCCCGATCGGTCCACGCGCCGTCTCCTGAGCCCCGATCGGTCCACGGGCGGCCTCCTGAGCCCCGATTGGTTCACGCGCCGTATCCGAGCCCCAATTGGTCCACGCGCCGTCTCCTGAGCCCCGATCGGTCCACGCGCCGTCTCCTGAGCCCCGATCGGTCCACGCGTCGTCTCCTAAGCCCCCATTGGTCCACGTGCCGTCTCCCAGCCCCGATCGGTCCACGCGTCGTCTCCGAGCCCCGATCGGTCCACGCGCCATCGCCGAACCCCGATCGGTCCACGCGCCGTCTCCTGAGCTCCGAACGGTCCACACCCCTTGTCCTGAGCCCCGATCGGCCGACGCGTCGTCTCCTAAGCCCCGACCGGTTCACGCGCCGTCTCCTGTGCACCGATCGAATCACGTGCCGTCTCCTAAGCCCCGATCGGTCCACACGTCGTCTCCTAAGCCCCAATCGGTCCACGCGTCGTCTCCTAAGCCCCGATCCGTCGCCGCGTCGTCTCCTGAACCCCGATCAATTGACGCGTCTTCTCCTGAGCCCCGATCGTCCTCGCGCCGTCTCCTGAGCCCCGCTCGGTCCATGCGTCGTCTTCTTAGCCCCGATGCCACCACGCGCCGTCTCCTAAGTCCCGATCTGCCCACGGGCCGTTTCCGAGCTCCGATCGTTCCACACGCCGTCTCCAAGCCTCGATCCGTACACGCGCCGTCTCCGAGCCCCGATCGGTCCACGCGCCGTCTCCTGAGCCCCGATCGGTCCACGCGCCGTTTCCTGAGCCCCGATCGGTCCACGCGTCGTCTTCTAAGCCCAGATGCCTCCTTGCGCCGTCTCCCAACCACGATCGGTGCAGGCGCCGCTTCCTGAACCCCGATCGGTCCACGCGTGTTCTCCTAAGCCCCGATCGGTCCACGCGTCGTCTCCTCAGCCCCGATCGGTCGACGCGCTGTCTCCGAGCTCCGATCGGTCCACGCGCCGTCTCCAAGCCTCGATCCGTACACGCGTCGTCTCCGAGCCCCGATCGGTCCACGCGCCATCGCCGAACCCCGATCGGTCGACGCGCCGTCTCCTGAGCTCCGAACGGTCCACACCCCTTGTCCTGAGCCCCGATCGGCCGACGCGTCGTCTCCTAAGCCCCGACCGGTTCACGCGCCGTCTCCTGTGCACCGATCGAATCACGTGCCGTCTCCTAAGCCCCGATCGGTCCACACGTCGTCTCCTAAGCCCCAATCGGTCCACGCGTCGTCTCCTAAGCCCCGATCCGTCGCCGCGTCGTCTCCTGAGCCCCGATCAATTGACGCGTCTTCTCCTGAGCCCCGATCGTCCTCGCGCCGTCTCCTGAGCCCCGCTCGGTCCATGCGTCGTCTTCTTAGCCCCGATGCCACCACGCGCCGTCTCCTAAGCCCCGATCTGCCCACGGGCCGTTTCCGAGCTCCGATCGTTCCACACGCCGTCTCCAAGCCTCGATCCGTACACGCGCCGTCTCCGAGCCCCGATCGGTCCACGCGCCGTCTCCTGAGCCCCGATCGGTCCACGCGCCGTTTCCTGAGCCCCGATCGGTCCACGGGTCGTCTTCTAAGCCCAGATGCCTCCTTGCGCCGTCTCCCAACCACGATCGGTGCAGGCGCCGCTTCCTGAACCCCGATCGGTCCACGCGTTTTCTCCTAAGCCCCGATCGGTCCACGCGTCGTCTCCTCAGCCCCGATCGGTCGACGCGCTGTCTCCGAGCTCCGATCGGTCCACGCGCCGTCTCCAAGCCTCGATCCGTACACGCGTCGTCTCCGAGCCCCGATCGGTCCACGCGCCATCGCCGAACCCCGATCGGTCCACGCGCCGTCTCCTGAGCTCCGAACGGTCCACACCCCTTGTCCTGAGCCCCGATCGGCCGACGCGTCGTCTCCTAAGCCCCGACCGGTTCACGCGCCGTCTCCTGTGCACCGATCGAATCACGTGCCGTCTCCTAAGCCCCGATCGGTCCACACGTCGTCTCCTAAGCCCCAATCGGTCCACGCGTCGTCTCCTAAGCCCCGATCCGTCGCCGCGTCGTCTCCTGAGCCCCGATCAATTGACGCGTCTTCTCCTGAGCCCCGATCGTCCTCGCGCCGTCTCCTGAGCCCCGCTCGGTCCATGCGTCGTCTTCTTAGCCCCGATGCCACCACGCGCCGTCTCCTAAGCCCCGATCTGCCCACGGGCCATTTCCGAGCTCCGATCGTTCCACACGCCGTCTCCAAGCCTCGATCCGTACACGCGCCGTCTCCGAGCCCCGATCGGTCCACGCGCCGTCTCCTGAGCCCCGATCGGTCCACGCGCCGTTTCCTGAGCCCCGATCGGTCCACGCGTCGTCTTCTAAGCCCAGATGCCTCCTTGCGCCGTCTCCCAACCACGATCGGTGCAGGCGCCGCTTCCTGAACCCCGATCGGTCCACGCGTTTTCTCCTAAGCCCCGATCGGTCCACCCGTCGTCTCCTCAGCCCCGATCGGTCGACGCGTCGTCTCCGAGCGCCGATCGGTGCACGCGCCGTCTCATGAACCCCGATCGTTCCACACGCCGCCTCCTAAGCCCCGATCGGTCTAGGCGTCGTCTCCTAAGCCCCGACCGGTCCAGGCGCCGTCTCCTGAGCCCCGATCGTTCCACGCGCCGTCTCCGAGCCCCGTTCGTTCCACGCGCCGTCTCCTCAGCCCCGATCGGTCCACCCGTTGGCTCCTAAGCCTCGATCGGTCCACGCGCGGCCTCCTTAGCCCCGGTCGGTCCACGCGCCCTCTCCGAGCCCCGATCGGTCCACGCATCGTCACCTAAGATCCGATCGGTTAACGCACCGTCTCCCCGCCCCGATCGGTCCACGCGCCGTCTCCTGAGCCCCGATACATCCACGCGTAGTCGCCGAGCCCCGATCAGTCCACGCGCGGCCTCCTGAGCCCCGGTCGGTTCACGCGCCGTCTCCCCGCCGCGATCGGACCACGCGCCGTCTCCTGAGCCCTGATCCGTCCACGCGCGGCGTCGAGCCGCGATCGGTCCACGCGCGGCCTCCTGAGCCCCAATCGGTCCACGCGTCGTCTCCTAAGCCCCGATCGGTCCGTGCGCCGTCTCCGAGCCCCGATCGGTCCACGCACCATCTCATGCTCCCCAATCGGTCGATGCGCCGCCTCCGGAGCCCTGATCGATCCACGCGAATCTCCTGAGCTCCGGTCGGTCCTCGTACCGTCTCCGAGCCCCGATCGGTCCACGCGTTGTCTCCTAGGCCCCGATCGGTCTACGCGCCTTCTCCGAGCCCCGATCGGTTCACGCATCGTCTCCTAAGCCCCGATCGGTTAACGCGCCGTCTCCGAGCCCCGAACGGTCCACGCGCCGTCGCCGAACCCCAATTGGTCCACGCGCAACCGCCTGAGCCCCAGTCGGTTCACGCGCTGTCGCCGAACCCCGATCGGTCCACGCGTCGTCTCCGAGCCCCGATCGGTCCACGCGCCGTCGCCGAGCCATGATCGGTCTACGCGCGGCCTCCTGAGCCCCGATCGGTCCACGCGTGGTCTCCGAGCCCCGATCGGTCCACGCGCCGTCGCCGAGCCATGATCGGTCCACGCGCGGCCTCCTGAGCCCCGATCGGTCCACGCGCCGTCTCCTGAGCCCCGATCGGTCCACGGGCGGCCTCCTGAGCCCCGATTGGTTCACGCGCCGTATCCGAGCCCCAATTGGTCCACGCGCCGTCTCCTGAGCCCCGATCGGTCCACGCGCCGTCTCCTGAGCCCCGATCGGTCCACGCGTCGTCTCCTAAGCCCCCATTGGTCCACGTGCCGTCTCCCAGCCCCGATCGGTCCACGCGTCGTCTCCGAGCCCCGATCGGTCCACGCGCCATCGCCGAACCCCGATCGGTCCACGCGCCGTCTCCTGAGCTCCGAACGGTCCACACCCCTTGTCCTGAGCCCCGATCGGCCGACGCGTCGTCTCCTAAGCCCCGACCGGTTCACGCGCCGTCTCCTGTGCACCGATCGAATCACGTGCCGTCTCCTAAGCCCCGATCGGTCCACACGTCGTCTCCTAAGCCCCAATCGGTCCACGCGTCGTCTCCTAAGCCCCGATCCGTCGCCGCGTCGTCTCCTGAGCCCCGATCAATTGACGCGTCTTCTCCTGAGCCCCGATCGTCCTCGCGCCGTCTCCTGAGCCCCGCTCGGTCCATGCGTCGTCTTCTTAGCCCCGATGCCACCACGCGCCGTCTCCTAAGTCCCGATCTGCCCACGGGACGTTTCCGAGCTCCGATCGTTCCACACGCCGTCTCCAAGCCTCGATCCGTACACGCGCCGTCTCCTGAGCCCCGATCGGTTCACGCATCGTCTCCAAAGCCCCGATACGTCCACACGCCATCTCCGAGCCCCGATCGGTCCGCGTGCCGCATTCTAAGCCACGGTCCGTCCACGCGCCGTCTCCGAGCCCCGATCGTTCCACGCGCCGTCTCCGAGCCCCGATTGATCCAAGCGCCGTGTCCTGAGCCCCGATCGGACCAAGCGCCGTCTCCTGAGCCCCGACCGTTCTACCCTCCTTCTCCTAAGCCACGACCGGCCCACGCGCCATCTCCGAGCACCGATTGGTTCACGCACCGTCTCCTGAGCCCCGATCGTTCCACGCGCCGTCTCCGAGCCCCGATCAGTCCACTCGCCGTCTCCTGAGCCCCGATCGCTCCTCGCGCCGTCTCCTGAGCCCTGCTCGGTACATGCGTCGTCTTCTTAGCCCCGATGCCTCCACGCCCCGTCTCCGAGCCATGATCGGTTCAGGCGCCGCTTCATGAGCCCCGATCGGTCCACGCGCCATCTCCGAGCCCCGATCGGCCCACGCGCCGTCTCCTGAGCCCCGATCGGTCCACGCGCCGTCTCCTGAGCCCCAATCGGTCCACACGCTGTCTCGTGAGCCCCGATACATACACGCGCCGTCTCCGAGCCCCCATCGGTCCACGCGTTGTCTCCTAAGCCCCGATCGGTCCACGCGCCGTCTCCAAGCCCCGATCCGTCGCCGCGTCGTGTCCTGAGCCCCGATCAATTGACGCGTCTTCTCCTGAGCCCCGATCGCTCCTCGCGCCGTCTCCTGAACCCCGATCATTCCACGCGCCTTCTCCTAAACCGCGATCCGTCCACGCGAGTCTCCTGAGCCCCAGTCGGTCCGCGCGCCGTCTCCTGAGCCCCGATTGTTCGACGCGTCGTCTCCTGAGCCCCGATCGATCCACGCGTCATCTCCTCAGCCCCAATCGTACCACACGCCGTTTCCTGAGCCCCGATCGGTCCACGCGTCGTCTTCAAAGCCCCGATGCCTCCACGCGCCGTCTCCGAGCCACGATCGGTCCGTGCGCCGCTTCCACAACCCCAATCGGTCCACGCGTAATTTCCTGATCTCCGATCGGTCCACGCGCCGTCTCCTAACCCCCGATCGGTCCACGCGCCGTCTCCGAGCGCCGATCGGTTGACGCGCCATCTCCTGAGCCCCGACCGCTCCACCCGTCGTCTCCGAGCTCCGATCGGTCCAGGTGCCGTTTCCGAGCCCCGATTGGTCCATGCGTCGTCTTCGAAGCCCCGATGCCTCCACGCGCCGTCTCCGAGCCACGATCGGTGCAGGCGCCGCTTCCTGAGCCCCGATCGGTCCACGCGCTGTCTCCTGAGCCCCGATACGTCCACGCGCAGTCGCCGAGCCCCGATCAGTCCACGCGCGGCCTCCTGAGCCCCGGTCGGTTCACGCGCCGTCTCCCCGCCCCGATCGGTCCACGCGCCGTCTCCTGAGCCCTGATCCGTACACGCGCGGCGTCGAGACGCGATCGGTCCACGCGCGGCCTCCTGAGCCCCAATCGGTCCACGCGTCTTCTCCAAAGCCACGATCGGTCCGTGCGCCGTCTCCGAGCCCCGATCGGTCCACGCACCATCTCATGCTCCCCAATCGGTCCATGCGCCGCCTCCGGAGCCCTGATCGATCCACGCGAATCTCCTGAGCTCCGGTCGGTGCTCGTACCGTCTCCGAGCCCCGATCGGTCCACGCGCCGTCTCCTAAGCCGCGATCCGTCCACGGGCCGTCTCCGAGCTGCTATCGGTAAACGCGCCGTCACCAAGCCCTGATCTGTACACGCGTCGTCTCCGAGCCCCGATCGGTCCACGCGCCGTCGCCGAGCCTCGATCGGTCCACGCGCAGCCTCCTGAGCCCCGATCGGTTCACGCGCCGGCTCCGAGCCCGATCGGTCCACGCATCGTCTCCTAAGCCCCGATCGGTTAACGTGCCGTCTCCGAGCCCCAATCGGTCCACGCGTCGTCTCCTAAGCCCCGATCGGTCCGTGCGCCGTCTCCGAGCCCCGATCGTTCCACGCACCATCTCATGCTCCCCAATCGGTCCATGCGCCGCCTCCGGAGCCCTGATCGATCCACGCGAATCTCCTGAGCTCCGGTCGGTCCTCGTACCGTCTCCGAGCCCCGATCGGTCCACGTACCATCTCCGAAGCCCCAATCGGTCCACGTGCCGTCTCCAAGCCCCGATCCGTCGCCGCGTCGTGTCCTGAGCCCCGATCAATTGACGCGTCTTCTCCTGAGCCCCGATCGCTCCTCGCGCCGTCTCCTGAACCCCGAACATTCCACGCGCCTTCTCCTAAACCACGATCGGTCCACGCGCCGTCTCCGAGCCCCAGTCGGTCCACGCGCTGTCTCCGAGCACCGATCGGTCTACGCGTCGTCTCCGAGCCCCGATCGGTCCACGCGCCGTCTCCGAGCCCCGAACGGTTCACGCACCGTCTCCTGGTCCCAATCGGTCCACGCGGCGCCTCTGGAGCCCCGATTGTTCGACGCGTCGTCTCCTGAGCCCCGATCGATCCACGCGTCGTCTCCTGAGCCCCGATCGTACCACACGCCGTTTCCTGAGCCCCGATCGGTCCACGCATCGTCTTCAAAGCCCCGATGCCTCCACGCGCCGTCTCCGAGCCACGATCGGTCCGTGCGCCGCTTCCACAACCCCGATCGGTCCACGCGTAATCTCCTGATCTCCGATCGGTCCACGCGCCGTCTCCTGAGCCCTGATCCGTCCACGCGCGGCGTCGAGACGCGATCGGTCCACGCGCGGCCTCCTGAGCCCCAATCGGTCCACGCGTCGTCTCCTAAGCCCCGATCGGTCCGTGCGCCGTCTCCGAGCCCCGATCGTT
The DNA here is from genome assembly GCA_946811545.1 of Netelia fuscicornis. Lineage (NCBI taxonomy): Eukaryota > Metazoa > Arthropoda > Insecta > Hymenoptera > Ichneumonidae > Netelia > Netelia fuscicornis. The sequence continues at coordinate 31,687,405 of OX328012.1, forward strand.
CCACGCACCATCTCATGCTCCGCAATCGGTCCATGCGCCGCCTCCGGAGCCCTGATCGATCCACGCGAATCTCCTGAGCTCCGGTCGGTCCTCGTACCGTCTCCGAGCCCCGATCGGTCCACGTACCATCTCCGAAGCCCCGATCGGTCCACGCGCCGTCTCCTGAGCCCCGATCGGTCCACGCGCCGCGGCGAACCCCAATTGGTCCACGCGCAACCTCTCGAGCCCCAGTCGGTAAACGCGCTGTCTCCGAGCTCCGATCGGTCCACGCGCCGTCTCCAAGCCTCGATCCGTACACGCGTCGTCTCCGAGCCCCGATCGGTCCAGGCGCCGTCTCCTGAGCCCCGATCGTTCCACGCGCCGTCTCCGAGCCCCGTTCGGTCCACGCGCCGTCTCCTCAGCCCCGATCGGTCCACGCGTTGGCTCCTAAGCCTCGATCGGTCCACGCGCGGCCTCCTTAGCCCCGGTCGGTCCACGCGCCCTCTCCGAGCCCCGATCGGTCCACGCACCGTCACCTAAGATCCGATCGGTTAACGCACCGTCTCCCCGCCCCGATCGGTCCACGCGCCGTCTCCTGAGCCCCGATACATCCACGCGTAGTCGCCGAGCCCCGATCAGTCCACGCGCGGCCTCCTGAGCCCCGGTCGGTTCACGCGCCGTCTCCCCGCCGCGATCGGACCACGCGCCGTCTCCTGAGCCCTGATCCGTCCACGCGCGGCGTCGAGCCGCGATCGGTCCACGCGCGGCCTCTTGAGCCCCAATCGGTCCACGCGTCGTCTCCTAAGCCCCGATCGGTCCGTGCGCCGTCTCCGAGCCCCGATCGGTCCACGCACCATCTCATGCTCCCCAATCGGTCGATGCGCCGCCTCCGGAGCCCTGATCGATCCACGCGAATCTCCTGAGCTCCGGTCGGTCCTCGTACCGTCTCCGAGCCCCGATCGGTCCACGCGTTGTCTCCTAGGCCCCGATCGGTCTACGCGCCTTCTCCGAGCCCCGATCGGTTCACGCATCGTCTCCTAAGCCCCGATCGGTTAACGCGCCGTCTCCGAGCCCCGAACGGTCCACGCGCCGTCGCCGAACCCCAATTGGTCCACGCGCAACCGCCTGAGCCCCAGTCGGTTCACGCGCTGTCGCCGAACCCCGATCGGTCCACGCGTCGTCTCCGAGCCCCGATCGGTCCACGCGCCGTCGCCGAGCCATGATCGGTCCACGCGCGGCCTCCTGAGCCCCGATCGGTCCACGCGTGGTCTCCGAGCCCCGATCGGTCCACGCGCCGTCGCCGAGCCATGATCGGTCCACGCGCGGCCTCCTGAGCCCCGATCGGTCCACGCGCCGTCTCCTGAGCCCCGATCGGTCCACGGGCGGCCTCCTGAGCCCCGATTGGTTCACGCGCCGTATCCGAGCCCCAATTGGTCCACGCGCCGTCTCCTGAGCCCCGATCGGTCCACGCGCCGTCTCCTGAGCCCCGATCGGTCCACGCGTCGTCTCCTAAGCCCCCATTGGTCCACGTGCCGTCTCCCAGCCCCGATCGGTCCACGCGTCGTCTCCGAGCCCCGATCGGTCCAGGCGCCATCGCCGAACCCCGATCGGTCCACGCGCCGTCTCCTGAGCTCCGAACGGTCCACACCCCTTGTCCTGAGCCCCGATCGGCCGACGCGTCGTCTCCTAAGCCCCGACCGGTTCACGCGCCGTCTCCTGTGCACCGATCGAATCACGTGCCGTCTCCTAAGCCCCGATCGGTCCACACGTCGTCTCCTAAGCCCCAATCGGTCCACGCGTCGTCTCCTAAGCCCCGATCCGTCGCCGCGTCGTCTCCTGAGCCCCGATCAATTGACGCGTCTTCTCCTGAGCCCCGATCGTCCTCGCGCCGTCTCCTGAGCCCCGCTCGGTCCATGCGTCGTCTTCTTAGCCCCGATGCCACCACGCGCCGTCTCCTAAGCCCCGATCTGCCCACGGGCCGTTTCCGAGCTCCGATCGTTCCACACGCCGTCTCCAAGCCTCGATCCGTACACGCGCCGTCTCCGAGCCCCGATCGGTCCACGCGCCGTCTCCTGAGCCTCGATCGGTCCACGCGCCGTTTCCTGAGCCCCGATCGGTCCACGCGTCGTCTTCTAAGCCCAGATGCCTCCTTGCGCCGTCTCCCAACCACGATCGGTGCAGGCGCCGCTTCCTGAACCCCGATCGGTCCACGCGTTTTCTCCTAAGTCCCGATCGGTCCACGCGTCGTCTCCTCAGCCCCGATCGGTCGACGCGTCGTCTCCGAGCGCCGATCGGTGCACGCGCCGTCTCATGAACCCCGATCGTTCCACACGCCGCCTCCTAAGCCCCGATCGGTCTAGGCGTCGTCTCCTAAGCCCCGACCGGTCCAGGCGCCGTCTCCTGAGCCCCGATCGTTCCACGCGCCGTCTCCGAGCCCCGTTCGGTCCACGCGCCGTCTCCTCAGCCCCGATCGGTCCACCCGTTGGCTCCTAAGCCTCGATCGGTCCACGCGCGGCCTCCTTAGCCCCGGTCGGTCCACGCGCCCTCTCCGAGCCCCGATCGGTCCACGCATCGTCACCTAAGATCCGATCGGTTAACGCACCGTCTCCCCGCCCCGATCGGTCCACGCGCCGTCTCCTGAGCCCCGATACATCCACGCGTAGTCGCCGAGCCCCGATCAGTCCACGCGCGGCCTCCTGAGCCCCGGTCGGTTCACGCGCCGTCTCCCCGCCGCGATCGGACCACGCGCCGTCTCCTGAGCCCTGATCCGTCCACGCGCGGCGTCGAGCCGCGATCGGTCCACGCGCGGCCTCCTGAGCCCCAATCGGTCCACGCGTCGTCTCCTAAGCCCCGATCGGTCCGTGCGCCGTCTCCGAGCCCCGATCGGTCCACGCACCATCTCATGCTCCCCAATCGGTCGATGCGCCGCCTCCGGAGCCCTGATCGATCCACGCGAATCTCCTGAGCTCCGGTCGGTCCTCGTACCGTCTCCGAGCCCCGATCGGTCCACGCGTTGTCTCCTAGGCCCCGATCGGTCTACGCGCCTTCTCCGAGCCCCGATCGGTTCACGCATCGTCTCCTAAGCCCCGATCGGTTAACGCGCCGTCTCCGAGCCCCGAACGGTCCACGCGCCGTCGCCGAACCCCAATTGGTCCACGCGCAACCGCCTGAGCCCCAGTCGGTTCACGCGCTGTCGCCGAACCCCGATCGGTCCACGCGTCGTCTCCGAGCCCCGATCGGTCCACGCGCCGTCGCCGAGCCATGATCGGTCCACGCGCGGCCTCCTGAGCCCCGATCGGTCCACGCGTGGTCTCCGAGCCCCGATCGGTCCACGCGCCGTCGCCGAGCCATGATCGGTCCACGCGCGGCCTCCTGAGCCCCGATCGGTCCACGCGCCGTCTCCTGAGCCCCGATCGGTCCACGGGCGGCCTCCTGAGCCCCGATTGGTTCACGCGCCGTATCCGAGCCCCAATTGGTCCACGCGCCGTCTCCTGAGCCCCGATCGGTCCACGCGCCGTCTCCTGAGCCCCGATCGGTCCACGCGTCGTCTCCTAAGCCCCCATTGGTCCACGTGCCGTCTCCCAGCCCCGATCGGTCCACGCGTCGTCTCCGAGCCCCGATCGGTCCACGCGCCATCGCCGAACCCCGATCGGTCCACGCGCCGTCTCCTGAGCTCCGAACGGTCCACACCCCTTGTCCTGAGCCCCGATCGGCCGACGCGTCGTCTCCTAAGCCCCGACCGGTTCACGCGCCGTCTCCTGTGCACCGATCGAATCACGTGCCGTCTCCTAAGCCCCGATCGGTCCACACGTCGTCTCCTAAGCCCCAATCGGTCCACGCGTCGTCTCCTAAGCCCCGATCCGTCGCCGCGTCGTCTCCTGAGCCCCGATCAATTGACGCGTCTTCTCCTGAGCCCCGATCGTCCTCGCGCCGTCTCCTGAGCCCCGCTCGGTCCATGCGTCGTCTTCTTAGCCCCGATGCCACCACGCGCCGTCTCCTAAGTCCCGATCTGCCCACGGGCCGTTTCCGAGCTCCGATCGTTCCACACGCCGTCTCCAAGCCTCGATCCGTACACGCGCCGTCTCCGAGCCCCGATCGGTCCACGCGCCGTCTCCTGAGCCCCGATCGGTCCACGCGCCGTTTCCTGAGCCCCGATCGGTCCACGCGTCATCTTCTAAGCCCAGATGCCTCCTTGCGCCGTCTCCCAACCACGATCGGTGCAGGCGCCGCTTCCTGAACCCCGATCGGTCCACGCGTGTTCTCCTAAGCCCCGATCGGTCCACGCGTCGTCTCCTCAGCCCCGATCGGTCGACGCGCTGTCTCCGAGCTCCGATCGGTCCACGCGCCGTCTCCAAGCCTCGATCCGTACACGCGTCGTCTCCGAGCCCCGATCGGTCCACGCGCCATCGCCGAACCCCGATCGGTCGACGCGCCGTCTCCTGAGCTCCGAACGGTCCACACCCCTTGTCCTGAGCCCCGATCGGCCGACGCGTCGTCTCCTAAGCCCCGACCGGTTCACGCGCCGTCTCCTGTGCACCGATCGAATCACGTGCCGTCTCCTAAGCCCCGATCGGTCCACACGTCGTCTCCTAAGCCCCAATCGGTCCACGCGTCGTCTCCTAAGCCCCGATCCGTCGCCGCGTCGTCTCCTGAGCCCCGATCAATTGACGCGTCTTCTCCTGAGCCCCGATCGTCCTCGCGCCGTCTCCTGAGCCCCGCTCGGTCCATGCGTCGTCTTCTTAGCCCCGATGCCACCACGCGCCGTCTCCTAAGCCCCGATCTGCCCACGGGCCGTTTCCGAGCTCCGATCGTTCCACACGCCGTCTCCAAGCCTCGATCCGTACACGCGCCGTCTCCGAGCCCCGATCGGTCCACGCGCCGTCTCCTGAGCCCCGATCGGTCCACGCGCCGTTTCCTGAGCCCCGATCGGTCCACGGGTCGTCTTCTAAGCCCAGATGCCTCCTTGCGCCGTCTCCCAACCACGATCGGTGCAGGCGCCGCTTCCTGAACCCCGATCGGTCCACGCGTTTTCTCCTAAGCCCCGATCGGTCCACGCGTCGTCTCCTCAGCCCCGATCGGTCGACGCGCTGTCTCCGAGCTCCGATCGGTCCACGCGCCGTCTCCAAGCCTCGATCCGTACACGCGTCGTCTCCGAGCCCCGATCGGTCCACGCGCCATCGCCGAACCCCGATCGGTCCACGCGCCGTCTCCTGAGCTCCGAACGGTCCACACCCCTTGTCCTGAGCCCCGATCGGCCGACGCGTCGTCTCCTAAGCCCCGACCGGTTCACGCGCCGTCTCCTGTGCACCGATCGAATCACGTGCCGTCTCCTAAGCCCCGATCGGTCCACACGTCGTCTCCTAAGCCCCAATCGGTCCACGCGTCGTCTCCTAAGCCCCGATCCGTCGCCGCGTCGTCTCCTGAGCCCCGATCAATTGACGCGTCTTCTCCTGAGCCCCGATCGTCCTCGCGCCGTCTCCTGAGCCCCGCTCGGTCCATGCGTCGTCTTCTTAGCCCCGATGCCACCACGCGCCGTCTCCTAAGCCCCGATCTGCCCACGGGCCATTTCCGAGCTCCGATCGTTCCACACGCCGTCTCCAAGCCTCGATCCGTACACGCGCCGTCTCCGAGCCCCGATCGGTCCACGCGCCGTCTCCTGAGCCCCGATCGGTCCACGCGCCGTTTCCTGAGCCCCGATCGGTCCACGCGTCGTCTTCTAAGCCCAGATGCCTCCTTGCGCCGTCTCCCAACCACGATCGGTGCAGGCGCCGCTTCCTGAACCCCGATCGGTCCACGCGTTTTCTCCTAAGCCCCGATCGGTCCACCCGTCGTCTCCTCAGCCCCGATCGGTCGACGCGTCGTCTCCGAGCGCCGATCGGTGCACGCGCCGTCTCATGAACCCCGATCGTTCCACACGCCGCCTCCTAAGCCCCGATCGGTCTAGGCGTCGTCTCCTAAGCCCCGACCGGTCCAGGCGCCGTCTCCTGAGCCCCGATCGTTCCACGCGCCGTCTCCGAGCCCCGTTCGGTCCACGCGCCGTCTCCTCAGCCCCGATCGGTCCACGCGTTGGCTCCTAAGCCTCGATCGGTCCACGCGCGGCCTCCTTAGCCCCGGTCGGTCCACGCGCCCTCTCCGAGCCCCGATCGGTCCACGCACCGTCACCTAAGATCCGATCGGTTAACGCACCGTCTCCCCGCCCCGATCGGTCCACGCGCCGTCTCCTGAGCCCCGATACATCCACGCGTAGTCGCCGAGCCCCGATCAGTCCACGCGCGGCCTCCTGAGCCCCGGTCGGTTCACGCGCCGTCTCCCCGCCGCGATCGGACCACGCGCCGTCTCCTGAGCCCTGATCCGTCCACGCGCGGCGTCGAGCCGCGATCGGTCCACGCGCGGCCTCTTGAGCCCCAATCGGTCCACGCGTCGTCTCCTAAGCCCCGATCGGTCCGTGCGCCGTCTCCGAGCCCCGATCGGTCCACGCACCATCTCATGCTCCCCAATCGGTCGATGCGCCGCCTCCGGAGCCCTGATCGATCCACGCGAATCTCCTGAGCTCCGGTCGGTCCTCGTACCGTCTCCGAGCCCCGATCGGTCCACGCGTTGTCTCCTAGGCCCCGATCGGTCTACGCGCCTTCTCCGAGCCCCGATCGGTTCACGCATCGTCTCCTAAGCCCCGATCGGTTAACGCGCCGTCTCCGAGCCCCGAACGGTCCACGCGCCGTCGCCGAACCCCAATTGGTCCACGCGCAACCGCCTGAGCCCCAGTCGGTTCACGCGCTGTCGCCGAACCCCGATCGGTCCACGCGTCGTCTCCGAGCCCCGATCGGTCCACGCGCCGTCGCCGAGCCATGATCGGTCCACGCGCGGCCTCCTGAGCCCCGATCGGTCCACGCGTGGTCTCCGAGCCCCGATCGGTCCACGCGCCGTCGCCGAGCCATGATCGGTCCACGCGCGGCCTCCTGAGCCCCGATCGGTCCACGCGCCGTCTCCTGAGCCCCGATCGGTCCACGGGCGGCCTCCTGAGCCCCGATTGGTTCACGCGCCGTATCCGAGCCCCAATTGGTCCACGCGCCGTCTCCTGAGCCCCGATCGGTCCACGCGCCGTCTCCTGAGCCCCGATCGGTCCACGCGTCGTCTCCTAAGCCCCCATTGGTCCACGTGCCGTCTCCCAGCCCCGATCGGTCCACGCGTCGTCTCCGAGCCCCGATCGGTCCAGGCGCCATCGCCGAACCCCGATCGGTCCACGCGCCGTCTCCTGAGCTCCGAACGGTCCACACCCCTTGTCCTGAGCCCCGATCGGCCGACGCGTCGTCTCCTAAGCCCCGACCGGTTCACGCGCCGTCTCCTGTGCACCGATCGAATCACGTGCCGTCTCCTAAGCCCCGATCGGTCCACACGTCGTCTCCTAAGCCCCAATCGGTCCACGCGTCGTCTCCTAAGCCCCGATCCGTCGCCGCGTCGTCTCCTGAGCCCCGATCAATTGACGCGTCTTCTCCTGAGCCCCGATCGTCCTCGCGCCGTCTCCTGAGCCCCGCTCGGTCCATGCGTCGTCTTCTTAGCCCCGATGCCACCACGCGCCGTCTCCTAAGCCCCGATCTGCCCACGGGCCGTTTCCGAGCTCCGATCGTTCCACACGCCGTCTCCAAGCCTCGATCCGTACACGCGCCGTCTCCGAGCCCCGATCGGTCCACGCGCCGTCTCCTGAGCCTCGATCGGTCCACGCGCCGTTTCCTGAGCCCTGATCGGTCCACGCGTCGTCTTCTAAGCCCAGATGCCTCCTTGCGCCGTCTCCCAACCACGATCGGTGCAGGCGCCGCTTCCTGAACCCCGATCGGTCCACGCGTTTTCTCCTAAGTCCCGATCGGTCCACGCGTCGTCTCCTCAGCCCCGATCGGTCGACGCGTCGTCTCCGAGCGCCGATCGGTGCACGCGCCGTCTCATGAACCCCGATCGTTCCACACGCCGCCTCCTAAGCCCCGATCGGTCTAGGCGTCGTCTCCTAAGCCCCGACCGGTCCAGGCGCCGTCTCCTGAGCCCCGATCGTTCCACGCGCCGTCTCCGAGCCCCGTTCGTTCCACGCGCCGTCTCCTCAGCCCCGATCGGTCCACCCGTTGGCTCCTAAGCCTCGATCGGTCCACGCGCGGCCTCCTTAGCCCCGGTCGGTCCACGCGCCCTCTCCGAGCCCCGATCGGTCCACGCATCGTCACCTAAGATCCGATCGGTTAACGCACCGTCTCCCCGCCCCGATCGGTCCACGCGCCGTCTCCTGAGCCCCGATACATCCACGCGTAGTCGCCGAGCCCCGATCAGTCCACGCGCGGCCTCCTGAGCCCCGGTCGGTTCACGCGCCGTCTCCCCGCCGCGATCGGACCACGCGCCGTCTCCTGAGCCCTGATCCGTCCACGCGCGGCGTCGAGCCGCGATCGGTCCACGCGCGGCCTCCTGAGCCCCAATCGGTCCACGCGTCGTCTCCTAAGCCCCGATCGGTCCGTGCGCCGTCTCCGAGCCCCGATCGGTCCACGCACCATCTCATGCTCCCCAATCGGTCGATGCGCCGCCTCCGGAGCCCTGATCGGTCCACGCGTTGTCTCCTAGGCCCCGATCGGTCTACGCGCCTTCTCCGAGCCCCGATCGGTTCACGCATCGTCTCCTAAGCCCCGATCGGTTAACGCGCCGTCTCCGAGCCCCGAACGGTCCACGCGCCGTCGCCGAACCCCAATTGGTCCACGCGCAACCGCCTGAGCCCCAGTCGGTTCACGCGCTGTCGCCGAACCCCGATCGGTCCACGCGTCGTCTCCGAGCCCCGATCGGTCCACGCGCCGTCGCCGAGCCATGATCGGTCTACGCGCGGCCTCCTGAGCCCCGATCGGTCCACGCGTGGTCTCCGAGCCCCGATCGGTCCACGCGCCGTCGCCGAGCCATGATCGGTCCACGCGCGGCCTCCTGAGCCCCGATCGGTCCACGCGCCGTCTCCTGAGCCCCGATCGGTCCACGGGCGGCCTCCTGAGCCCCGATTGGTTCACGCGCCGTATCCGAGCCCCAATTGGTCCACGCGCCGTCTCCTGAGCCCCGATCGGTCCACGCGCCGTCTCCTGAGCCCCGATCGGTCCACGCGTCGTCTCCTAAGCCCCCATTGGTCCACGTGCCGTCTCCCAGCCCCGATCGGTCCACGCGTCGTCTCCGAGCCCCGATCGGTCCACGCGCCATCGCCGAACCCCGATCGGTCCACGCGCCGTCTCCTGAGCTCCGAACGGTCCACACCCCTTGCCCTGAGCCCCGATCGGCCGACGCGTCGTCTCCTAAGCCCCGACCGGTTCACGCGCCGTCTCCTGTGCACCGATCGAATCACGTGCCGTCTCCTAAGCCCCGATCGGTCCACACGTCGTCTCCTAAGCCCCAATCGGTCCACGCGTCGTCTCCTAAGCCCCGATCCGTCGCCGCGTCGTCTCCTGAGCCCCGATCAATTGACGCGTCTTCTCCTGAGCCCCGATCGTCCTCGCGCCGTCTCCTGAGCCCCGCTCGGTCCATGCGTCGTCTTCTTAGCCCCGATGCCACCACGCGCCGTCTCCTAAGTCCCGATCTGCCCACGGGACGTTTCCGAGCTCCGATCGTTCCACACGCCGTCTCCAAGCCTCGATCCGTACACGCGCCGTCTCCGAGCCCCGATCGGTCCACGCGCCGTCTCCTGAGCCCCGATCGGTCCACGCGCCGTTTCCTGAGCCCCGATCGGTCCACGCGTCGTCTTCTAAGCCCAGATGCCTCCTTGCGCCGTCTCCCAACCACGATCGGTGCAGGCGCCGCTTCCTGAACCCCGATCGGTCCACGCGTGTTCTCCTAAGCCCCGATCGGTCCACGCGTCGTCTCCTCAGCCCCGATCGGTCGACGCGCTGTCTCCGAGCTCCGATCGGTCCACGCGCCGTCTCCAAGCCTCGATCCGTACACGCGTCGTCTCCGAGCCCCGATCGGTCCACGCGCCATCGCCGAACCCCGATCGGTCCACGCGCCGTCTCCTGAGCTCCGAACGGTCCACACCCCTTGTCCTGAGCCCCGATCGGCCGACGCGTCGTCTCCTAAGCCCCGACCGGTTCACGCGCCGTCTCCTGTGCACCGATCGAATCACGTGCCGTCTCCTAAGCCCCGATCGGTCCACACGTCGTCTCCTAAGCCCCAATCGGTCCACGCGTCGTCTCCTAAGCCCCGATCCGTCGCCGCGTCGTCTCCTGAGCCCCGATCAATTGACGCGTCTTCTCCTGAGCCCCGATCGCCCTCGCGCCGTCTCCTGAGCCCCGCTCGGTCCATGCGTCGTCTTCTTAGCCCCGATGCCACCACGCGCCGTCTCCTAAGCCCCGATCTGCCCACGGGCCGTTTCCGAGCTCCGATCGTTCCACACGCCGTCTCCAAGCCTCGATCCGTACACGCGCCGTCTCCGAGCCCCGATCGGTCCACGCGCCGTCTCCTGAGCCCCGATCGGTCCACGCGCCGTTTCCTGAGCCCCGATCGGTCCACGCGTCGTCTTCTAAGCCCAGATGCCTCCTTGCGCCGTCTCCCAACCACGATCGGTGCAGGCGCCGCTTCCTGAACCCCGATCGGTCCACGCGTTTTCTCCTAAGCCCCGATCGGTCCACGCGTCGTCTCCTCAGCCCCGATCGGTCGACGCGTCGTCTCCGAGCGCCGATCGGTGCACGCGCCGTCTCATGAACCCCGATCGTTCCACACGCCGCCTCCTAAGCCCCGATCGGTCTAGGCGTCGTCTCCTAAGCCCCGACCGGTCCAGGCGCCGTCTCCTGAGCCCCGATCGTTCCACGCGCCGTCTCCGAGCCCCGTTCGGTCCACGCGCCGTCTCCTCAGCCCCGATCGGTCCACGCGTTGGCTCCTAAGCCTCGATCGGTCCACGCGCGGCCTCCTTAGCCCCGGTCGGTCCACGCGCCCTCTCCGAGCCCCGATCGGTCCACGCATCGTCACCTAAGATCCGATCGGTTAACGCACCGTCTCCCCGCCCCGATCGGTCCACGCGCCGTCTCCTGAGCCCCGATACATCCACGCGTAGTCGCCGAGCCCCGATCAGTCCACGCGCGGCCTCCTGAGCCCCGGTCGGTTCACGCGCCGTCTCCCCGCCGCGATCGGACCACGCGCCGTCTCCTGAGCCCTGATCCGTCCACGCGCGGCGTCGAGCCGCGATCGGTCCACGCGCGGCCTCCTGAGCCCCAATCGGTCCACGCGTCGTCTCCTAAGCCCCGATCGGTCCGTGCGCCGTCTCCGAGCCCCGATCGGTCCACGCACCATCTCATGCTCCCCAATCGGTCGATGCGCCGCCTCCGGAGCCCTGATCGATCCACGCGAATCTCCTGAGCTCCGGTCGGTCCTCGTACCGTCTCCGAGCCCCGATCGGTCCACGCGTTGTCTCCGAGGCCCCGATCGGTCTACGCGCCTTCTCCGAGCCCCGATCGGTTCACGCATCGTCTCCTAAGCCCCGATCGGTTAACGCGCCGTCTCCGAGCCCCGAACGGTCCACGCGCCGTCGCCGAACCCCAATTGGTCCACGCGCAACCGCCTGAGCCCCAGTCGGTTCACGCGCTGTCGCCGAACCCCGATCGGTCCACGCGTCGTCTCCGAGCCCCGATCGGTCCACGCGCCGTCGCCGAGCCATGATCGGTCCACGCGCGGCCTCCTGAGCCCCGATCGGTCCACGCGTGGTCTCCGAGCCCCGATCGGTCCACGCGCCGTCGCCGAGCCATGATCGGTCCACGCGCGGCCTCCTGAGCCCCGATCGGTCCACGCGCCGTCTCCTGAGCCCCGATCGGTCCACGGGCGGCCTCCTGAGCCCCGATTGGTTCACGCGCCGTATCCGAGCCCCAATTGGTCCACGCGCCGTCTCCTGAGCCCCGATCGGTCCACGCGCCGTCTCCTGAGCCCCGATCGGTCCACGCGTCGTCTCCTAAGCCCCCATTGGTCCACGTGCCGTCTCCCAGCCCCGATCGGTCCACGCGTCGTCTCCGAGCCCCGATCGGTCCACGCGCCGTCGCCGAGCCACGATCGGTCCACGCGCGGCCTCCTGAGCCCCGATCGGTCCACGCGCCGTCGCCGAGCCGCGATCGGTCCACGCGCGGTCTCCTGAGCCCCGGTCGGTTCACACGCCGTCTCCTGAGCCCCGATCGGTCCACGGGTCGTTCCCTAAGCCCCGATCGATCCACGCGCAGTCTCCAGACCCGCGATCGGTCCACGCATCCCCTCCTGAGCCCCGGACGGTCCACGCGCCGTCGCCGAACCCCGATCGGTCGACTCGCCGTCTTCGAGCGCCGATCGGTTAACGCGCCGTCTCCGCGCCCCGATCAGTCCACGCGCTCTCTCCTGAGCCCCGACCGGTCCACGCGTCGTCTCCTAAGCCCCAATCGGGCCACGCGCCGCCTACGGAGCCCCGATCAATCCACGCGTCGTCTTCTAAGCCCCAATCGGTCCACGCGCCGCCTACGGAGCCCCGATCGATCCACGCGAATCTCCTGAGCTCCGGTCGGTCGACGCGCCGTCTCCGGAGCCCCGATCGGTCCACGCGTCGTCTCCTAAGCCCCGATTCGTCGACGCGTCGTCTCCTGAGCCCCGATCAATTGACGCGTCTTCTCCTGAGCCCCGATCGCTTCTCATGCCGCCTCCTGAGCCCCGATCCGTCGAGGCGTCGTCTCCGGAGCCCCGATCAATTGACGTGTCTTCTCCTGTGCCCCGATCGCTCCTCGCGCCGTCTCCTGAACCCCGCTCGGTCCATGCGTCGTCTTCTTAGCCCGAATGCCTCCACGCGCCGTCTCCGAGCCACGTTCGGTCCACGCGCCGTCTCCTAAGCCCCGATCATTCCACGCGCCGTCTCCGAGCCCCGATCGGTCCACGCGCCGTCTCCTGAGCCCCGATCGGTCCATGCGTTGTCTCCTAAGCCCCGATCGGTCCACGCGTCGTCTCCTAAGCGCCGATCCGTCGACGCGTCGTCTCCTGAGCCCCGATCGATCCACGCGTCTTCTCCTGAGCCCCGACCGCTCCATCCATCGTCTCCGAGCTCCGATCGGTCCAGGTGCCGTTTCCGAGCCCCGATTGGTCCATGCGTCGTCTTCGAAGCCCCGATGCCGCCACGCGCCGTCTCCGAGCCACGATCGGTGCAGGCGCCGCTTCCTGAGCCCCGATCCGTTCACGCGCGGTCTCCTGAGCCCCAGTCGGTACACGCGCTGTCTCCGAGCCCCGATCGGTCCACGCGTCGTCTCCTAAGCCCCGATCGTTCGACGCGTCGTCTCCTAAGCCCCGATCGGTCCACGCGCCTTCTCCTCATCCCCGATCGGTCCACGCGCCGTCTCGGAGCCCCGATCGGTCCACGCGCCGTATCCTAAGCCCCGATCGGTCCACGGGCCGTCTCTGAGCGCCGATAAGTTCAAGCGCCGTCTCCGGAGCCCCGATCGTTCCACGCGGCGTCTCCGAGCCCCGATCATTCCACACCCCGTCTCCGCGCCCCGATCGGTCCACGCGCCGTCTCCTAAGCCCCTATCGGTCCACGCGCCGTCTCCGAGCGCCGATCGGTTCACGCGCCGTCTCCTGAGCCCCAATCGATCCACGCGCAGCCTCCTGAGCCCCGATCGGTCCACGCGCCGTCGCCGAGCCGCGATCGTTCTACGCGCCGCTCCGAGCCCCGATCGGTCCACGCGCCGTCGCCGAGCTATGATCGGTCCATGCGCGGCCTCCTGAGCCCCGATCGGTCCACGCGCCGTCGCCGAGCCGCGATCGGTCCACGCGCGGCCTCCTGAGGCCCGATTGGTTCACGCGCCGTATCCGAGCCCCAATCGGTCCACGTGCCGTCTCCTGAGCCCCGATCGGTCCACGCGCGGCCTCCTGAGCCCCGATCGGTCCACGCGCCGTCGCCGAGCCGCGATCGGTCCACGCGCGGCCTCCTAAGCTCCGATCGGTCCACGCGCCGTCGCCGAACCCCAATTGGTCCACACGAAACCGCCTGAGCCCCAGTCGGTCCACGCGCTGTCTCCGAGCCCCGATCGGTCCACGCGTCGTCTCCGAGCCCCGATCGGTCCACGCGCCGTCTTCGAGCCCCGATCGGTCCACGCATGGTCTCCTAAGCCCCAATCGGTTAACGCGCCGTCTCCGAGCCCCGATCGGTCCACGCGCCGTCGCCGAACCCCAATTGGTCCACGCGCAACCGCCTGAGCCCCAGTCGGTCCACGCGCTGTCACCGAGCCCCGATCGGTCCACGTGTGGTCTCCGAGCCCCGATCGGTCCACGCGCCGTCGCCGAGCCACGATCGGTCCACGCGCGGCCTCCTGAGCCCCGATCCGTCCACGCGCCGTCGCCGAGACCCAATTGGTCCACGCGCCGTCTCCTAAGACCCGATCGATCCACGCGCCGTCTCCGAGCGCCGCTCGGTTCACGCGCCGTCTCCTGTGCTCCGATCGTTCCACGCGCCTTCTCCGAGCCCCGATCGGTCCACGCGCCGTCTCCTGAGCCCCGATCGCTCCACGCGCAGTCGCCGAGCCTCGATCGGTTCACGCGCGGTCTCCTGAGCCCCGGTCGGTCCACGCGCCGTCACCGAACCCCAATTGGTCCACGCGCAACCTCCTGAGCCCCAGTCGGTACACGCGCTGTCTCCGAGCCCCGATCGGTCCCCGCATAGTCTCCTAAGCCCCGCTCGGTTAACGCGTCGTCTCGGAGCCCCGATCGGTCCACGCGCCGTCTCCGCGCGCCGATCATTTTACGTGACGTCTCCTGAGCCCTGATCGTTCCACGCGCCGTCTTCGAGCCCCGAGCGGACCACGCGCCGTCTCCTGAGCCCCAATCGATCCACGCGCAGCCTCCTGAGCCCCGATCGGTCCACGCGCCGTCGCCGAGCCGCGATCGTTCTACGCGCCGCTCCGAGCCCCGATCGGTCCACGCTCCGTCGCCGAGCTATGATCGGTCCATGCGCGGCCTCCTGAGCCCCGATCGGTCCACGCGCCGTCGCCGAGCCGCGATCGGTCCACGCGCGGCCTCCTGAGGCCCGATTGGTTCACGCACCGTATCCGAGCCCCAATCGGTCCACGTGCCGTCTCCTGAGCCCTGATCGGTCCACGCGCGGCCTCCTGAGCCCCGATCGGTCCACGCGCCGTCGCCGAGCCGCGATCGGTCCACGCGCGGCCTCCTAAGCTCCGATCGGTCCACGCGCCGTCGCCGAACCCTAATTGGTCCACACGAAACCGCCTGAGCCCCAGTCGGTCCACGCGCTGTCTCCGAGCCCCGATCGGTCCACGCGTCGTCTCCGAGCCCCGATCGATCCACGCGTCTTCTCCTGAGCCCCGACCGCTCCATCCATCGTCTCCGAGCTCCGATCGGTCCAGGTGCCGTTTCCGAGCCCCGATTGGTCCATGCGTCGTCTTCGAAGCCCCGATGCCGCCACGCGCCGTCTCCGAGCCACGATCGGTGCAGGCGCCGCTTCCTGAGCCCCGATCCGTTCACGCGCGGTCTCCTGAGCCCCAGTCGGTACACGCGCTGTCTCCGAGCCCCGATCGGTCCACGCGTCGTCTCCTAAGCCCCGATCGTTCGACGCGTCGTCTCCTAAGCCCCGATCGGTCCACGGGCCGTCTCTGAGCGCCGATAAGTTCAAGCGCCGTCTCCGGAGCCCCGATCGTTCCACGCGGCGTCTCCGAGCCCCGATCATTCCACACCCCGTCTCCGCGCCCCGATCGGTCCACGCGCCGTCTCCTAAGCCCCTATCGGTCCACGCGCCGTCTCCGAGCGCCGATCGGTTCACGCGCCGTCTCCTGAGCCCCGATCGTTCCACGCGCCGTCTCCGAGCCCCGGTCGGTCTGCGCGCCGTCTCCTAAGCCCCGATCGGTCCACACGCCTTCTCTTCCCCGATCGGAGCACGCGCCGTCTCGGAGCGCCGATTGGTTCACGCGCCGTCTCCTGAGCCCCAATCGATCCACGCGCAGCCTCCTGAGCCCCGATCGGTCCACGCGCCGTCGCCGAGCCGCGATCGTTCTACGCGCCGCTCCGAGCCCCGATCGGTCCACGCGCCGTCGCCGAGCTATGATCGGTCCATGCGCGGCCTCCTGAGCCCCGATCGGTCCACGCGCCGTCGCCGAGCCGCGATCGGTCCACGCGCGGCCTCCTGAGGCCCGATTGGTTCACGCGCCGTATCCGAGCCCCAATCGGTCCACGTGCCGTCTCCTGAGCCCCGATCGGTCCACGCGCGGCCTCCTGAGCCCCGATCGGTCCACGCGCCGTCGCCGAGCCGCGATCGGTCCACGCGCGGCCTCCTAAGCTCCGATCGGTCCACGCGCCGTCGCCGAACCCCAATTGGTCCACACGAAACCGCCTGAGCCCCAGTCGGTCCACGCGCTGTCTCCGAGCCCCGATCGGTCCACGCGTCGTCTCCGAGCCCCGATCGGTCCGCGCGCCGTCTTCGAGCCCCGATCGGTCCACGCATGGTCTCCTAAGCCCCAATCGGTTAACGCGCCGTCTCCGAGCCCCGATCGGTCCACGCGCCGTCGCCGAACCCCAATTGGTCCACGCGCAACCGCCTGAGCCCCAGTCGGTCCACGCGCTGTCACCGAGCCCCGATCGGTCCACGTGTGGTCTCCGAGCCCCGATCGGTCCACGCGCCGTCGCCGAGCCACGATCGGTCCACGCGCGGCCTCCTGAGCCCCGATCCGTCCACGCGCCATCGCCGAGACCCAATTGGTCCACGCGCCGTCTCCTAAGACCCGATCGATCCACGCGCCGTCTCCGAGCGCCGCTCGGTTCACGCGCCGTCTCCTGTGCTCCGATCGTTCCACGCGCCTTCTCCGAGCCCCGATCGGTCCACGCGCCGTCTCCTGAGCCCCGATCGCTCCACGCGCAGTCGCCGAGCCTCGATCGGTTCACGCGCGGTCTCCTGAGCCCCGGTCGGTCCACGCGCCGTCACCGAACCCCAATTGGTCCACGCGCAACCTCCTGAGCCCCAGTCGGTACACGCGCTGTCTCCGAGCCCCGATCGGTCCCCGCATAGTCTCCTAAGCCCCGCTCGGTTAACGCGTCGTCTCGGAGCCCCGATCGGTCCACGCGCCGTCTCCGCGCGCCGATCATTTTACGTGACGTCTCCTGAGCCCTGATCGTTCCACGCGCCGTCTTCGAGCCCCGAGCGGACCACGCGCCGTCTCCTGAGCCCCAATCGATCCACGCGCAGCCTCCTGAGCCCCGATCGGTCCACGCGCCGTCGCCGAGCCGCGATCGTTCTACGCGCCGCTCCGAGCCCCGATCGGTCCACGCGCCGTCGCCGAGCTATGATCGGTCCATGCGCGGCCTCCTGAGCCCCGATCGGTCCACGCGCCGTCGCCGAGCCGCGATCGGTCCACGCGCGGCCTCCTGAGGCCCGATTGGTTCACGCACCGTATCCGAGCCCCAATCGGTCCACGTGCCGTCTCCTGAGCCCTGATCGGTCCACGCGCGGCCTCCTGAGCCCCGATCGGTCCACGCGCCGTCGCCGAGCCGCGATCGGTCCACGCGCGGCCTCCTAAGCTCCGATCGGTCCACGCGCCGTCGCCGAACCCTAATTGGTCCACACGAAACCGCCTGAGCCCCAGTCGGTCCACGCGCTGTCTCCGAGCCCCGATCGGTCCACGCGTCGTCTCCGAGCCCCGATCGGTCCACGCGCCGTCTTCGAGCCCCGATCGGTCCACGCATGGTCTCCTAAGCCCCAATCGGTTAACGCGCCGCCTACGGAGCCCCGATCGATCCACGCGTCGTCTTCTAAGCCCCAATCGGTCCACGCGCCGCCTACGGAGCCCCGATCGGTCCACGCGTCGTCTCCTAAGCCCCGATTCGTCGACGCGTCGTCTCCTGAGACCCGATCAATTGACGCGTCTTCTCCTGAGCCCCGATCGCTTCTCGTGCCGCCTCCTGAGCCCCGATCCGTCGAGGCGTCGTCTCCGGAGCCCCGATCAATTGACGTGTCTTCTCCTGTGCCCCGATCGCCCCTCGCGCCGTCTCCTGAACCCCGCTCGGTCCATGCGTCGTCTTCTTAGCCCGAATGCCTCCACGCGCCGTCTCCGAGCGACGATCGGTCCAGGCGCCGTCTCCGGAGCCCCGATCGTTCCACGCGTCGTCTCCTAAGCCCCGATTCGTCCACGCGGCGTCTCCGGGCGCCGATGATTTCACGCGCCGTCTCCTGAGACCCGATCGTTCCACGCGCCGTCTCCGAGCCCCGATCGATCCACGCGCCGCTTCCCGAGCCCCGGTCAGTCCACGTGTCGTCTCCTGACCCCCGATCGCTCCACGGACCGTTTCCTGATCCCCGATCGGTCCACGCGCCGCCTCCTGAGTCCCGATCGGTCAACGCGTCGTGTCCTAACCCCTGATCGGTCCACGTGCCGTCTCCGAGCCCCGATGGGTCCACGTGCCACATCCTGAGCCCCGATCGGACGACGCGACGTCTCCTGAGCCTTGATCGATCCATGCGTCGTCTCCTGAACCCCGATTGCTCCACGGGCCGTTTCCTGAGCCCCGATCGGTCCACGCGTCGTCTACTAAGCCCAGATGCCTCCTCGCGCCGTCTCCGAGCCATGACGGGTCCAGGCGCCGCTTCCTGAGCCCCGGTCGGTCCACGCGTTGTCTCCTAAGCCCCGTTCGGTCCACGCGCCGTCTCCTAAGCCCCGATCATTCCACGCGCCGTCTCCGAGCCCCGATCGGTCCACGCGCCGTCGCCGAGCCTCGATCGGTCCACGCGCAGCCTCCTGAGCCCCGATCGGTTCACGCGCCGGCTCCGAGCCCGATCGGTCCACGCATCGTCTCCTAAGCCCCGATCGGTTAACGTGCCGTCTCCGAGCCCCGATCGGTCCACGCGCCGTCTCCTGAGCCCCGGTCGGTTCACGCGCCGTCTCCGAGCCCCGATCGGTCCACGCGCGGCCTTCTGAGCCCCGGTCGCGTCACGCGCCGTATCCACGCCCCAATCGATCCACGCGCCGTCTCCTGAGTCCCGATCGGTCCACGCGCCGTCTCCTGAGCCCCGATCGGTCCACGCGTCGTCTCCTAAGCGCCGATCCGTCGACGCGTCGTCTCCTGAGCCCCGATCGATCCACGCGTCTTCTCCTGAGCCCCGACCGCTCCATCCATCGTCTCCGAGCTCCGATCGGTCCAGGTGCCGTTTCCGAGCCCCGATTGGTCCATGCGTCGTCTTCGAAGCCCCGATGCCGCCACGCGCCGTCTCCGAGCCACGATCGGTGCAGGCGCCGCTTCCTGAGCCCCGATCCGTTCACGCGCGGTCTCCTGAGCCCCAGTCGGTACACGCGCTGTCTCCGAGCCCCGATCGGTCCACGCGTCGTCTCCTAAGCCCCGATCGTTCGACGCGTCGTCTCCTAAGCCCCGATCGGTCCACGCGCCTTCTCCTCATCCCCGATCGGTCCACGCGCCGTCTCGGAGCCCCGATCGGTCCACGCGCCGTATCCTAAGCCCCGATCGGTCCACGGGCCGTCTCTGAGCGCCGATAAGTTCAAGCGCCGTCTCCGAAGCCCCGATCGTTCCACGCGGCGTCTCCGCGCCCCGATCATTCCACACCCCGTCTCCGCGCCCCGATCGGTCCACGCGCCGTCTCCTAAGCCCCTATCGGTCCACGCGCCGTCTCCGAGCGCCGATCGGTTCACGCGCCGTCTCCTGAGCCCCGATCGTTCCACGCGCCGTCTCCGAGCCCCGATCGGTCTGCGCGCCGTCTCCTAAGCCCCGATCGGTCCACGCGCCTTCTCTTCCCCGATCGGACCACGCGCCGTCTCGGAGCGCCGATTGGTTCACGCGCCGTCTCCTGAGCCCCAATCGATCCACGCGCAGCCTCCTGAGCCCCGATCGGTCCACGCGCCGTCGCCGAGCCGCGATCGTTCTACGCGCTGCTCCGAGCCCCGATCGGTCCACGCGCCGTCGCCGAGCTATGATCGGTCCATGCACGGCCTCCTGAGCCCCGATCGGTCCGCGCGCCGTCGCCGAGCCGCGATCGGTCCACGCGCGGCCTCCTGAGGCCTGATTGGTTCACGCGCCGTATCCGAGCCCCAATCGGTCCACGTGCCGTCTCCTGAGCCCCGATCGGTCCACGCGCGGCCTCCTGAGCCCCGATCGGTCCACGCGCGGTCGCCGAGCCGCGATCGGCCCACGCGCGGCCTCCTAAGCTCCGATCGGTCCACGCGCCGTCGCCGAACCCCAATTGGTCCACACGAAACCGCCTGAGCCCCAGTCGGTCCACGCGCTGTCTCCGAGCCCCGATCGGTCCACGCGTCGTCTCCGAGCCCCAATCGGTTAACGCGCCGTCTCCGAGCCCCGATCGGTCCACGCGCCGTCGCCGAACCCCAATTGGTCCACGCGCAACCGCCTGAGCCCCAGTCGGTCCACGCGCTGTCACCGAGCCCCGATCGGTCCACGTGTGGTCTCCGAGCCCCGATCGGTCCACGCGCCGTCGCCGAGCCACGATCGGTCCACGCGCGGCCTCCTGAGCCCCGATCCGTCCACGCGCCGTCGCCGAGCCGCGATCGGTCCACGCGCGGTCTCCTGAGCCCCGGTCGGTTCACGCGCCGTCTCCTGAGCCCCGATCGGTCCACGCATCGTTCCCTAAGCCCCGATCGATCCACGCGCAGTCTCCAGAGCCGCGATCGGGCCACGCATCCCCTCCTGAGCCCCGGACTGTTCACACGCCGTCTCCGAGCCGCGATCGGTCCACGCATCGTCTCCTAAGCCCCGATCGGTTAACGTGCCGTCTCCGAGCCCCGATCGGTCCACGCGCCGTCTCCTAAGCCCCGATCGATCCACGCGCCGTCTCCGAGCGCCGCTCGGTTCACGCGCCGTCTCCTGTGCTCCGATCGTTCCACGCGCCTTCTCCGAGCCCCGATCGGTCCACGCGCCGTCTCCTGAGCCCCGATCGCTCCACGCGCAGTCGCCGAGCCTCGATCGGTTCACGCGCGGTCTCCTGAGCCCCGGTCGGTCCACGCGCCGTCGCCGAACCCCAATTGGTCCACGCGCAACCTCCTGAGCCCCAGTCGGTACACGCGCTGTCTCCGAGCCCCGATCGGTCCCCGCATAGTCTCCTAAGCCCCGCTCGGTTAACGCGTCGTCTCGGAGCCCCGATCGGTCCAGGCGCCGCTTCCTGAGCACCGACCGGTCCACGCGTCGTCTCCTGAGCCATGATCGGTTGACGGGTCCCCTCCTAAGCCCCGATCGGTCCACGCGCCTTCTCCTGAGCCCCGATCGGTCCACGCGCCGTCTCCGAGCGCCGATCATTTCACGTGACGTCTCCTGAGCCCTGATCGTTCCACGCGCCGTCTTCGAGCCCCGAGCGGTCCACGCGCCGTCTCCTGAGCCCCAATCGATCCACGCGCAGCCTCCTGAGCCCCGATCGGTCCACGCGCCGTCGCCGAGCCGCGATCGTTCTACGCGCCGCTCCGAGCCCCGATCGGTCCACGCGCCGTCGCCGAGCCGCGATCGGTCCACGCGCGGCCTCCTGAGGCCCGATTGGTTCACGCGCCGTATCCGAGCCCCAATCGGTCCACGCGCCGTTTCCTGAGCCCCGATCGGTCCACGCGCGGTCTCCTGAGCCCCGATCGGTCCACGCGCCGTCGCCGAGCCCCGATCGGTCCACACGCGGCCTCCTAAGCCCCGATCGGTCCACGCGCCGTCGCCGAACCCCAATTGGTCCACGCGAAACCGCCTGAGCCCCAGTCGGTCCACGCGCTTTCTCCGAGCCCCGATCGGTCCACGCGTCGTCTCCGAGCCCCGATCGGTCCACGCGCCGTCTTGGAGCCCCGGTCGGTTCACGCACCGTCTCCTAAGCCCCGATCTGTCCACGCCCCGTCTCCGAGCACCGATTGGTTCACGCACCGTCTCCTGAGACTCGATCCGTCCACGCGCTGTCTCCTGAGCCCCGATCGGTCGACCCGTCCTCTGTTAAACCCCAATCGGTCCACGCCCCGTCTCCGAGCGCCGATCGGTTCACGCGCCGTCTCCTGAGTCCCGATCCGTCCACTCACTGTCTCCTGAGCCCCGGTCGGTCCACGCGCCGCCTCCTGGGCTCCGATCGGTCCACGCGCAGTCTCCTGAGCCCCGATCGGTCGACGCGCCGTCTCGTGAGCCCCGATCGGTCCACGCGCCGTCTCCTGAGCCCCGATCGGTCCACGCGTCGTTCCCTAAGCCCCGATCCATCCACGCGCAGTCTCCCGAGCCCCAATCGGTCCACGCGCCGTCTCCTGAGCCCCGATCGGTCCACGCGCCGTCTCCTCAGCCCCGATCGGTCCATACGCTGTCTCGTGAGCCCCGATCGGTCCACGCGCCGTCTCCTGAGCCCCGATCGGTCCACGCGCCGTCTCCTGAGCCCCAATCGGTCCATACGCTGTCTCGTGAGCCCCGATAGGTACACGCGCCGTCTCCGAGCCCCCATCGATCCACGCGTCGTCTCCTAAGCCCCGATCGGTCCACGCGCCGTCTCCGAGCGCCGAGCGGTCCACGCGCCGTCGCCGAACCCCAATTGGTCCACGCGCAACCGCCTGAGTCCCAGTCGGTCCACGCGATGTCTCCGAGCCCCGATCGGTCCACGCGCCGTCTCCTAAGCCGCGATCCGTCCACGGGCCGTCTCCGAGCTGCTATCGGTAAACGCGCCGTCACCAAGCCCTGATCTGTACACGCGTCGTCTCCGAGCCCCGATCGGTCCACGCGCCGTCGCCGAGCCTCGATCGGTCCACGCGCAGCCTCCTGAGCCCCGATCGGTTCACGCGCCGGCTCCGAGCCCGATCGGTCCACGCATCGTCTCCTAAGCCCCGATCGGTTAACGTGCCGTCTCCGAGCCCCGATCGGTCCACGCGCCGTCTCCTGAGCCCCGGTCGGTTCACGCGCCGTCTCCGAGCCCCGATCGGTCCACGCGCCGTCGCCGAGCCATGATCGCTCCACGCGCGGCCTTCTGAGCCCCGGTCGCGTCACGCGCCGTATCCACGCCCCAATCGATCCACGCGCCGTCTCCTGAGTCCCGATCGGTCCACGCGCCGTCTCCTGAGCCCCGATCGGTCCACGCGTCGTCTCCTAAGCCCCAATCGGTCCACGCGCCGTCTCCAAGCCCCGGTCGGTTCACGCGCCGTCTCCGAGCCCCGATCGGTCCACGCGCCGTCGCCGAGCCATGATCGCTCCACGCGCGGCCTCCTGAGCCCCGGTCGCGTCACGCGCCGTATCCACGCCCCAATCGATCCACGCGCCGTCTCCTGAGTCCCGATCGGTCCACGCGCCGTCTCCTGAGCCCCGATCGGTCCACGCGTCGTCTCCTAAGCCCCAATCGGTCCACGCGCCGTCTCCAAGCCCCGGTCGGTTCACGCGCCGTCTCCGACCCCCGATCGGTCCACGCGCCGTCGCCGAGGCATGATCGCTCCACGCGCGGCCTCCTGAGCCCCGGTCGCGTCACGCGCCGTATCCACGCCCCAATCGCTCCTCGCGCCGTCTCCTGAACCCCGATCATTCCACGCGCCTTCTCCTAAACCACGATCGATCCACGCGAGTCTCCTGAGCCCCAGTCGGTCCGCGCGCCGTCTCCTGAGCCCCGATTGTTCGACGCGTCGTCTCCTGAGCCCCGATCGATCCACGCGTCGTCTCCTGAGCCCCGATCGTACCACACGCCGTTTCCTGAGCCCCGATCGGTCCACGCGCCGTCTCCTGAGCCCTGATCCGTCCACGCGCGGCGTCGAGACGCGATCGGTCCACGCGCGGCCTCCTGAGCCCCAATCTGTCCACGCGTCGTCTCCTAAGCCCCGATCGGTCCGTGCGCCGTCTCCGAGCCCCGATCATTCCACGCACCATCTCATGCTCCCCAATCGGTCCATGCGCCGCCTCCGGAACCCTGATCGATCCACGCGAATCTCCTGAGCTCCGGTCGGTCCTCGTACCGTCTCCGAGCCCCGATCGGTCCACGTACCATCTCCGAAGCCCGGATCGGTCCACGCGCCGTCTCCTGAGCCCCGATCGGTCCACGCGCCGCGGCGAACCCCAATTGGTCCACGCGCAACCTCTCGAGCCCCAGTCGGTAAACGCGCTGTCTCCGAGCCCCGATCGGTCCACGCGCCGTCTCCGAGCCCCGAACGGTTCACGCATCGTCTCCTGGTCCCAATCGGTCCACGCGCCGTCTCCTGAGCCCTGATCCGTCCACGCGTCGTCTCCTAAGCCCCAATCGGTCCACGCGCCGTCTCCAAGCCCCGGTCGGTTCACGCGCCGTCTCCGAGCCCCGATCGGTCCACGCGCCGTCGCCGAGCCATGATCGCTCCACGCGCGGCCTCCTGAGCCCCGGTCGCGTCACGCGCCGTATCCACGCCCCAATCGATCCACGCGCCGTCTCCTGAGTCCCGATCGGTCCACGCGCCGTCTCCTGAGCCCCGATCGGTCCACGCGTCGTCTCCTAAGCCCCAATCGGTCCACGCGCCGTCTCCAAGCCCCGGTCGGTTCACGCGCCGTCTCCGACCCCCGATCGGTCCACGCGCCGTCGCCGAGGCATGATCGCTCCACGCGCGGCCTCCTGAGCCCCGGTCGCGTCACGCGCCGTATCCACGCCCCAATCGCTCCTCGCGCCGTCTCCTGAACCCCGATCATTCCACGCGCCTTCTCCTAAACCACGATCGATCCACGCGAGTCTCCTGAGCCCCGGTCGGTCCACGCGCCGTCGCCGAACCCCAATTGGTCCACGCGCAACCTCCTGAGCACCAGTCGGTACACGCGCTGTCTCCGAGCCCCGATCGGTCCCCGCATAGTCTCCTAAGCCCCGCTCGGTTACCGCGTCGTCTCGGAGCCCCGATCGGTCCAGGCGCCGCTTCCTGAGCACCGACCGGTCCACGCGTCGTCTCCTGAGCCATGATCGGTCGACGGGTCCCCTCCTAAGCCCCGATCGGTCCACGCGCCTTCTCCTGAGCCCCGATCGGTCCACGCGCCGTCTCCGAGCGCCGATCATTTCACGTGACGTCTCCTGAGCCCCAATCGATCCACGCGCAGCCTCCTGAGCCCCGATCGGTCCACGCGCCGTCGCCGAGCCGCGATCGTTCTACGCGCCGCTCCGAGCCCCGATCGGTCCACGCGCCGTCGCCGAGCCGCGATCGGTCCACGCGCGGCCTCCTGAGGCCCGATTGGTTCACGCGCCGTATCCGAGCCCCAATCGGTCCACGCGCCGTTTCCTGAGCCCCGATCGGTCCACGCGCGGTCTCCTAAGCCCCGATCGGTCCACGCGCCGTTGCCGAGCCCCGATCGGTCCACACGCCGTCTTGGAGCCCCGGTCGGTTCACGCACCGTCTCCTAAGCCCCGATCGGTCCACGCCCCGTCTCCGAGCACCGATTGGTTCACGCACCGTCTCCTGAGACTCGATCCGTCCACGCGCTGTCTCCTGAGCCCCGATCGGTCGACGCGTCCTCTGTTAAACCCCAATCGGTCCACGCCCCGTCTCCGAGCGCCGATCGGTTCACGCGCCGTCTCCTGAGTCCCGATCCGTCCACTCACTGTCTCCTGAGCCCCGGTCGGTCCACGCGCCGCCTCCTGGGCTCCGATCGGTCCACGCGCAGTCTCCTGAGCCCCGATCGGTCGACGCGCCGTCTCGTGAGCCCCGATCGGTCCCCGCGCCGTCTCCTGAGCCCCGATCGGTCCGCGCGTCGTTCCCTAAGCCCCGATCCATCCACGCGCAGTCTCCCGAGCCCCAATCGGTCCACGCGCCGTCTCCTGAGCCCCGATCGGTCCACGCGCCGTCTCCTCAGCCCCGATCGGTCCACGCGTCGTCTCCGAGCACCGATCGTTCCACGCGCCATCTCCGAGCCCCGATCGGTCCACGCGCCGTCTCCTGAGCCCCGATCGGTCCACGCGCCGTCTCCTGAGCCCCAATCGGTCCATACGCTGTCTCGTGAGCCCCGATAGGTACACGCGCCGTCTCCGAGCCCCCATCGATCCACGCGTTGTCTCCTAAGCCCCGATCGGTCCACGCGCCGTCTCCGAGCGCCGAGCGGTCCACGCGCCGTCGCCGAACCCCAATTGGTCCACGCGCAACCGCCTGAGTCCCAGTCGGTCCACGCGCCGTCGCCGAGCCTCGATCGGTCCACGCACCGTCTCCGAGCCCCGATCGGTCCACGCGCCGTCTCCTGAGCCCCAGTCGGTTCACGCGCCGTCTCCGAGCCCCGATCGGTCCACGCGCCGTCGCCGAGCCATGATCGCTCCACGCGCGGCCTCGTGAGCCCCGGTCGCGTCACGCGCCGTATCCATGCCCCAATCGATCCACGCGCCGTCTCCAAGCCCCGATCCGTCGCCGCGTCGTGTTCTGAGCCCCGATCAATTGACGCGTCTTCTCCTGAGCCCCGATCGCTCCTCGCGCCGTCTCCTAAACCCCGATCATTCCACGCGCCTTCTCCTAAACCACGATCGGTCCACGCGCCGTCTCCGTGCCCCAGTCGGTCCACGCGCTGTCTCCGAGCACCGATCGGTCTACGCGTCGTCTCCGAGCCCCGATCGGTCCACGCGCCGTCTCCGAGCCCCGAACGGTTCACGCACCGTCTCCTGGTCCCAATCGGTCCACGCGGCGCCTCTGGAGCCCCGATCGATCAACGCGAGTCTCCTGAGCCCCAGTCGGTCCGCGCGCCGTCTCCTGAGCCCCGATTGTTCGACGCGTCGTCTCCTGAGCCCCGATCGTTCCACGCGCCGTCTCCGAGATCCGATCGGTCCACGCGCCGTCTCCTAAGCCCCGATCGGTCCAAGCGCCTTCTGCTAAGCCCCGATCCGTCCAAGCGCCTTCTGCTAAGCCCCGATCGACCCACGCGTCGTCTCCTGAGCCCCGATCATACCACACGCCGTTTCCTGAGCCCCGATCGGTCCACGCGTCGTCTTCAAAGCCCCGATGCCTCCACGCGCCGTCTCCGAGCCACGATCGGTGCGTGCGCCGCTTCCACAACCCCGATCGGTCCACGCGTAATCTCCTGATCTCCGATCGGTCCACGCGCCGTCTCCTAAGCCCCGATCGGTCCACGCGCCGTCTCCGAGCGCCGATCGGTTGACGCGCCATCTCCTGAGCCCCGATCGTTCCACGCGCCGTCTCCGAGCCCCGATCGGTCCACGCGCCGTCTCCTAAGCCCCGTTCGGTCCAAGCGCCTTCTCCTAAACCCCGGTCGGTCCACGCGCCGTCTCCGAGGCCCGATCGGTCCACACATCGTCTCTTAAGCCCCGATCGGCTAACGCGTCGACTCCGAGCCGCGATCGTTCCACGCGCCGTCCCCGATCCCCGATCGATCCACGCGCCGTCTCCGAGCGCCGATCGGTTCACGCGCCGTCACCCGAGCCCCGATCGTTCCACACGGCGTCTCCGAGCCCCGATCGGTCCACGCTTCGTCTGCTGAGCCCGGATCGTTCCACGCGTCGTCTCCTGATTCCCGATCCTTAAACGCGTCGTCTCCGAGCCTCGATCGGTCCACACGCCGTGTCCGATCCCCGATCGGTCCGCGTACCGCATTCTGAGCCGCGGTCCGTCCACGCGCCGTCTCCGAGCACCGATCGGTCGACGCGCCGTCTCAGAGCGCCGATCATTTCACGCCCCGTCACCTGACCTCCGATCGTTCCACGCGCCGTCTCCGAGCCCCGATCGGTCCACGCGCCGTCTCCTGAGCCCCAATCGGTCCACACGCTGTCTCCTGAGCTCCGAACGGTCCACACCCCTTGTCCTGAGCCCCGATCGGCCGACGCGTCGTCTCCTAAGCCCCGACCGGTTAACGCGCCGTCTCCGAGCCGCGATCGGTCCACGCGCCGACGCCGAACCCCAATTGGTCCACGCGCAACCGCCTGACCCCCAGTCGATCCACGCGTCGTCTCCGAGCTCCAGTCGGTCCACGCGCCGTTTCCTGAGACCTGATCGGTCCATGCGTCGTCTTCTAAGCCCCGATGCCTCCACGCGCCGTCTCCGAGCCACGACCGGTTCAGGCGCCGCTTCCCGAGCTCCGATCAGTCCACGTGTCGTCTCCTGACCCCCGATCGCTCCACGGACCGTTTCCTGATCCCCGATCGGTCCACGCGCCGCCTCCTGAGTCAGATCGGTCAACGCGTCGTGTCCTAACCCCTGATCGGTCCACGTGCCGTCTCCGAGCCCCGATGGGTCCACGTGCCACATCCTGAGCCCCGATCGGACGACGCGACGTCTCCTGAGCCTTGATCGATCCACGCGTCGTCTCCTGAACCCCGATTGCTCCACGGGCCGTTTCCTGAGCCCCGATCGGTCCACGCGTCGTCTACTAAGCCCAGATGCCTCCTCGCGCCGTCTCCGAGCCATGACGTGTCCAGGCGCCGCTTCCTGAGCCCCGGTCGGTCCACGCGTTGTCTCCTAAGCCCCGTTCGGCCCACGCGCCGTCTCCTAAGCCCCGATCATTCCACGCGCCGTCTCCGAGCCCCGATCGGTCCACGCGCCGTCTCCTGAGCCCCGATCGGTCCATGCGTTGTCTCCTAAGCCCCGATCGGTACACGCGTCGTCTCCTAAGCGCCGATCCGTCGACGCGTCGTCTCCTGAGCCCCGATCGATCCACGCGTCTTCTCCTGAGCCCCGACCGCTCCATCCGTCGTCTCCGAGCTCCGATCGGTCCAGGTGACGTTTCCGAGCCCCGATTGGTCCATGCGTCGTCTTCAAAGCCCCGATGCCGCCACGCGCAGCCTCCTGAGCCCCGATCGGTCCACGCGCCGTCGCCGAGCCGCGATCGTTCTACGCGCCGTCTCCTGAACCCCGATACGTCCACACGCAGTCGCCGAGCCCCGACCGGTCCACGCGCGGCCTCCTGAGCCCCGGTCGGTTCACGCGCCGTCTCCGAGCCCCGACCGATCCACGCGTCGTCTTCTAAGCCCAGATGCCTCCTCGCGCCGTCTCCGAGCCACGATCGGTCCACGCGTCGTCTCCTAAGCCCTGATAGGTCCACGCGCCGTCTCCTGTGCCCCGATCGGTCGACGCGTCCTCTCCTAAACCCCGATCGGTCCACGCGTCGTCTCCTAAGCCCCGATCGGTCCACACGCCGTCTCCGAGCCCCGATCTGCCCACGGGCCGTCTCCGAGCTCCGATCGGTCCATGCGCCGTCTCCAAGCCTCGATCCGTACACGCGTCGTCTCCGAGCCCCGATCGGTCCACGCGCCTTATCCGAGCCCCAATCGGTTCACGCATCGTCTCCTAAGCCCCGATCGGTTAACGCGCCGTCTCCGAGCCCCGAACGGTCCACGCGCCGTCGCCGAACCCCAATTGGTCCACGCGCAACCGCCTGAGCCCCAGTCGGTTCACGCGCTGTCGCCGAACCCCGATCGGTCCACGCGTCGTCTCCGAGCCCCGATCGGTCCACGCGCCGTCGCCGAGCCATGATCGGTCCACGCGCGGCCTCCTGAGCCCCGATCGGTCCACGCGTGGTCTCCGAGCCCCGATCGGTCCACGCGCCGTCGCCGAGCCATGATCGGTCCACACGCGGCCTCCTGAGCCCCGGTCGGTCCACGCGCCGTCTCCTGAGCCCCGATCGGTCCACGCGCGGCCTCCTGAGCCCCGATTGGTTCACGCGCCGTATCCGAGCCCCAATTGGTCCACGCGCCGTCTCCTAAGCCTCGATCGCTCCTCGCGCCGTCTCCTGAACCCCGCTCGGTCCATGCGTTGTCTCCTTAGCCCCGATCGGTCCACGCGCCGTCTCCGAGCGCCGAGCGGTCCACGCGCCTTCGCCGAACCCCAAATGGTCCACGCGCAACCGCCTGAGCCCCGATCGGTCCACGCGCCGTCGCCGAGCCGCGATCGTTCTACGCGCCGTCTCCTGAACCCCGATACGTCCACACGCAGTCGCCGAGCCCCGACCGGTCCACGCGCGGCCTCCTGAGCCCCGGTCGGTTCACGCGCCGTCTCCGAGCCCCGACCGATCCACGCGTCGTCTTCTAAGCCCAGATGCCTCCTCGCGCCGTCTCCGAGCCACGATCGGTCCACGCGTCGTCTCCTAAGCCCTGATAGGTCCACGCGCCGTCTCCTGTGCCCCGATCGGTCGACGCGTCCTCTCCTAAACCCCGATCGGTCCACGCGTCGTCTCCTAAGCCCCGATCGGTCCACACGCCGTCTCCGAGCCCCGATCTGCCCACGGGCCGTCTCCGAGCTCCGATCGGTCCATGCGCCGTCTCCAAGCCTCGATCCGTACACGCGTCGTCTCCGAGCCCCGATCGGTCCACGCGCCTTATCCGAGCCCCAATCGGTTCACGCATCGTCTCCTAAGCCCCGATCGGTTAACGCGCCGTCTCCGAGCCCCGAACGGTCCACGCGCCGTCGCCGAACCCCAATTGGTCCACGCGCAACCGCCTGAGCCCCAGTCGGTTCACGCGCTGTCGCCGAACCCCGATCGGTCCACGCGTCGTCTCCGAGCCCCGATCGGTCCACGCGCCGTCGCCGAGCCATGATCGGTCCACGCGCGGCCTCCTGAGCCCCGATCGGTCCACGCGTGGTCTCCGAGCCCCGATCGGTCCACGCGCCGTCGCCGAGCCATGATCGGTCCACACGCGGCCTCCTGAGCCCCGGTCGGTCCACGCGCCGTCTCCTGAGCCCCGATCGGTCCACGCGCGGCCTCCTGAGCCCCGATTGGTTCACGCGCCGTATCCGAGCCCCAATTGGTCCACGCGCCGTCTCCTAAGCCTCGATCGCTCCTCGCGCCGTCTCCTGAACCCCGCTCGGTCCATGCGTTGTCTCCTTAGCCCCGATCGTTCCACGCGCCGTCTCCGAGCCCCGATCGGTCCACGCGCCGTCTCCTAAGCCCCGTTCGGTCCAAGCGCCTTCTCCTAAACCCCGGTCGGTCCACGCGCCGTCTCCGAGGCCCGATCGGTCCACACATCGTCTCTTAAGCCCCGATCGGCTAACGCGTCGACTCCGAGCCGCGATCGTTCCACGCGCCGTCCCCGATCCCCGATCGATCCACGCGCCGTCTCCGAGCGCCGATCGGTTCGCGCGCCGTCACCCGAGCCCCGATCGTTCCACACGGCGTCTCCGAGCCCCGATCGGTCCACGCTTCGTCTGCTGAGCCCGGATCGTTCCACGCGTCGTCTCCTGATTCCCGATCCTTAAACGCGTCGTCTCCGAGCCTCGATCGGTCCACACGCCGTGTCCGATCCCCGATCGGTCCGCGTACCGCATTCTGAGCCGCGGTCCGTCCACGCGCCGTCTCCGAGCACCGATCGGTCGACGCGCCGTCTCAGAGCGCCGATCATTTCACGCCCCGTCACCTGACCTCCGATCGTTCCACGCGCCGTCTCCGAGCCCCGATCGGTCCACGCGCCGTCTCCTGAGCCCCAATCGGTCCACACGCTGTCTCCTGAGCTCCGAACGGTCCACACCCCTTGTCCTGAGCCCCGATCGGCCGACGCGTCGTCTCCTAAGCCCCGACCGGTTAACGCGCCGTCTCCGAGCCGCGATCGGTCCACGCGCCGACGCCGAACCCCAATTGGTCCACGCGCAACCGCCTGACCCCCAGTCGATCCACGCGTCGTCTCCGAGCTCCAGTCGGTCCACGCGCCGTTTCCTGAGACCTGATCGGTCCATGCGTCGTCTTCTAAGCCCCGATGGCTCCACGCGCCGTCTCCGAGCCACGACCGGTTCAGGCGCCGCTTCCCGAGCTCCGATCAGTCCACGTGTCGTCTCCTGACCCCCGATCGCTCCACGGACCGTTTCCTGATCCCCGATCGGTCCACGCGCCGCCTCCTGAGTTCCGATCGGTCAACGCGTCGTGTCCTAACCCCTGATCGGTCCACGTGCCGTCTCCGAGCCCCGATGGGTCCACGTGCCACATCCTGAGCCCCGATCGGACGACGCGACGTCTCCTGAGCCTTGATCGATCCACGCGTCGTCTCCTGAACCCCGATTGCTCCACGGGCCGTTTCCTGAGCCCCGATCGGTCCACGCGTCGTCTGCTAAGCCCAGATGCCTCCTCGCGCCGTCTCCGAGCCATGACGGGTCCAGGCGCCGCTTCCTGAGCCCCGGTCGGTCCACGCGTTGTCTCCTAAGCCCCGTTCGGCCCACGCGCCGTCTCCTAAGCCCCGATCATTCCACGCGCCGTCTCCGAGCCCCGATCGGTCCACGCGCCGTCTCCTGAGCCCCGATCGGTCCATGCGTTGTCTCCTAAGCCCCGATCGGTACACGCGTCGTCTCCTAAGCGCCGATCCGTCGACGCGTCGTCTCCTGAGCCCCGATCGATCCACGCGTCTTCTCCTGAGCCCCGACCGCTCCATCCGTCGTCTCCGAGCTCCGATCGGTCCAGGTGACGTTTCCGAGCCCCGATTGGTCCATGCGTCGTCTTCAAAGCCCCGATGCCGCCACGCGCAGCCTCCTGAGCCCCGATCGGTCCACGCGCCGTCGCCGAGCCGCGATCGTTCTACGCGCCGTCTCCTGAACCCCGATACGTCCACACGCAGTCGCCGAGCCCCGACCGGTCCACGCGCGGCCTCCTGAGCCCCGGTCGGTTCACGCGCCGTCTCCGAGCCCCGACCGATCCACGCGTCGTCTTCTAAGCCCAGATGCCTCCTCGCGCCGTCTCCGAGCCACGATCGGTCCACGCGTCGTCTCCTAAGCCCTGATAGGTCCACGCGCCGTCTCCTGTGCCCCGATCGGTCGACGCGTCCTCTCCTAAACCCCGATCGGTCCACGCGTCGTCTCCTAAGCCCCGATCGGTCCACACGCCGTCTCCGAGCCCCGATCTGCCCACGGGCCGTCTCCGAGCTCCGATCGGTCCATGCGCCGTCTCCAAGCCTCGATCCGTACACGCGTCGTCTCCGAGCCCCGATCGGTCCACGCGCCTTATCCGAGCCCCAATCGGTTCACGCATCGTCTCCTAAGCCCCGATCGGTTAACGCGCCGTCTCCGAGCCCCGAACGGTCCACGCGCCGTCGCCGAACCCCAATTGGTCCACGCGCAACCGCCTGAGCCCCAGTCGGTTCACGCGCTGTCGCCGAACCCCGATCGGTCCACGCGTCGTCTCCGAGCCCCGATCGGTCCACGCGCCGTCGCCGAGCCATGATCGGTCCACGCGCGGCCTCCTGAGCCCCGATCGGTCCACGCGTGGTCTCCGAGCCCCGATCGGTCCACGCGCCGTCGCCGAGCCATGATCGGTCCACACGCGGCCTCCTGAGCCCCGGTCGGTCCACGCGCCGTCTCCTGAGCCCCGATCGGTCCACGCGCGGCCTCCTGAGCCCCGATTGGTTCACGCGCCGTATCCGAGCCCCAATTGGTCCACGCGCCGTCTCCTAAGCCTCGATCGCTCCTCGCGCCGTCTCCTGAACCCCGCTCGGTCCATGCGTTGTCTCCTTAGCCCCGATCGGTCCACGCGCCGTCTCCGAGCGCCGAGCGGTCCACGCGCCTTCGCCGAACCCCAAATGGTCCACGCGCAACCGCCTGAGCCCCGATCGGTCCACGCGCCGTCGCCGAGCCGCGATCGTTCCACGCGCGGCCTCCTGAGCCCCGATCGGTCCACGCGCCGTCACCGAGCCGCGATCGGTCCACGCGCGACCTCCTGAGCCCGGTTGGTTCACGCGTCGTCTCCGAGCGCCGATCGGTCCACGCGCCGTCGCCGAACCATGATCGGTCCACGCGGGGCTCCTGAGCCCCGGTCGGTTCACGCGCCGTCTTCGAGCCCCGATCGATCCACGCGTCGTCTTCTAAGCCCAGATGCCTCCTCGCGGCGTCTCCGAGCCCCGATCGGTCCACGCGTCGTCTCCTTAGCCCCGATCGGTCCACGCGCCGTCTCCGAGCGCCGAGCGGTCCACGCGCCTTCGCCGAACCCCAAATGGTCCACGCGCAACCGCCTGAGCCCCGATCGGTCCACGCGCCGTCGCCGAGCCGCGATCGTTCCACGCGCGGCCTCCTGAGCCCCGATCGGTCCACGCGCCGTCACCGAGCCGCGATCGGTCCACGCGCGACCTCCTGAGCCCGGTTGGTTCACGCGTCGTCTCCGAGCGCCGATCGGTCCACGCGCCGTCGCCGAACCATGATCGGTCCACGCGGGACTCCTGAGCCCCGGTCGGTCCACGCGCCGTCTCCTGAGCCCGGATCGGTCCACGCGCCGTCGCCGAACCCCAATTGGTCCACGCGCCACCGCCTGTGCCCCAGTCGGTCCACGCGCTGTCTCCGAGCCCAGATCGGTCCACGCGCCGTCTCCGAGCGCCGATCGGTTCACGCGCCGTCTCCTCAGCCCTGATCGTTCCACGCGCCGTCTTCGAGCCCCGAGCGGTCCACGCGCCGTCTCCTGAGCCCCAATCGATCCACGCGCAGCCTCCTGAGCCCCGATCGGTCCACGCGCCGTCGCCGAGCTATGATCGGTCCACGCGCGGCCTCCTGAGCCCCGATCGGTCCACGCGCCGTCGCAGAGCCGCGATCGGTCCACGCGCGGCCTCCTGAGGCCCGATTGGTTCACGCGCCGTATCCGAGCCCCAATCGGTCCACGCGCCGTTTCCTGAGCCCCGATTGGTCCACGCGCGGTCTCCTGAGCCCCGATCGGTCCACGCGCCGTCGCCGAGCCGCGATCGGTCCACACGCGGCCTCCTAAGCCCCGATCGGTCCACGCGCCGTCGCCGAACCCCAATTGGTCCACGCGAAACCGCCTGAGCCCCAGTCGGTCCACGCGCTGTCTCCGAGCCCCGATCGGTCCACGCGTTGTCTCCGAGCCCCGATCGGTCCACGCGCCGTCTTCGAGCCCCGGTCGGTTCACGCATGGTCTCCTAAGCCCCAATCGGTTAACGCGCCGTCTCCGAGCCCCGATCGGTCCACGCGCCGTCGCCGAACCCCAATTGGTCCACGCGCAACCGCCTGAGCCCCAGTCGGTCCACGCGCTGTCTCCGAGCACCGATTGGTTCACGCACCGTCTCCTGAGACTCGATCCGTCCACGCGCTGTCTCCTGAGCCCCGATCGGTCGACGCGTCCTCTGTTAAACCCCAATCGGTCCACGCCCCGTCTCCGAGCGCCGATCGGTTCACGCGCCGTCTCCTGAGTCCCGATCCGTGAACTCACTGTCTCCTGAGCCCCGGTCGGTCCACGCGCCGCCTCCTGCGCTCCGATCGGTCCACGCGCAGTCTCCTGAGCCCCGATCGGTCGACGCGCCGTCTCGTGAGCCCCGATCGGTCCACGCGCCGTCTCCTGAGCCCCGATCGGTCCACGCGTCGTTCCCTAAGCCCCGATCCATCCACGCGCAGTCTCCCGAGCCCCAATCGGTCCACGCGCCGTCTCCTGAGCCCCGATCGGTCCACGCGCCGTCTCCTCAGCCCCGATCGGTCCACGCGTCGTCTCCGAGCACCGATCGTTCCACGCGCCATCTCCGAGCCCCGATCGGTCCACGCGCCGTCTCCTGAGCCCAGATCGGTCCACGCGCCGTCTCCTGAGCCCCAATCGGTCCACACGCTGTCTTGTGAGCCCCGATAGGTACGTGCGCCGTCTCCGAGCCCCGATCGGTTCACGCATCGTCTCCTAAGCCCCGATCGGTTAACGCGCCGTCTCCGAGGGCCGAGCGGTCCACGCGCCGTCGCCGAACCCCAATTGGTCCACGCGCAACCGCCTGAGTCCCAGTCGGTCCACGCGATGTCTCCGAGCCCCGATCGGTCCACGCGCCGTCTCCTAAGCCGCGATCCGTCCACGGGCCGTCTCCGAGCTGCTATCGGTAACCGCGCCGTCACCAAGCCCTGATCTGTACACGCGTCGTCTCCGAGCCCCGATCGGTCCACGCGCCGTCGCCGAGCCTCGATCGGTCCACGCACCGTCTCCTGAGCCCCGATCGGTCCACGCGCCGTCTCCTAAGCCGCGATCCGTCCACGGGCCGTCTCCGAGCTGCTATCGGTAAACGCGCCGTCACCAAGCCCTGATCTGTACACGCGTCGTCTCCGAGCCCCGATCGGTCCACGCGCCGTCGCCGAGCCTCGATCGGTCCACGCGCAGCCTCCTGAGCCCCGGACGGTTCACGCGCCGTCTCCGAGCCCCGATCGGTCCACGCGCCGTCGCCGAGCCATGATCGCTGCACGCGCGGCCTCCTGAGCCCCGGTCGCGTCACGCGCCGTATCCACGCCCCAATCGATCCACGCGCCGTCTCCTGAGTCCCGATCGGTCCACGCGCCGTCTCCTGAGCCCCGATCGGTCCACGCGTCGTCTCCTAAGCCCCAATCGGTCCACGCGCCGTCTCCAAGCCCCGATCCGTCGCCGCGTCGTGTCCTGAGCCCCTATCAATTGACGCGTCTTCTCCTGAGCCCCGATCGCTCCTCGCGCCGTCTCCTGAACCCCGATCATTCCACGCGCCTTCTCCTAAACCACGATCGGTCCACGCGCCGTCTCCGAGCCCCAGTCGGTCCACGCGCTGTCTCCGAGCACCGATCGGTCTACGCGTCGTCTCCGAGCCCCGATCGGTCCACGCGCCGTCTCCGAGCCCCTAACGGTTCACGCACCGTCTCCTGGTCCCAATCGGTCCACGCGGCGCCTCTGGAGCCCCGATCGATCCACGCGAGTCTCCTGAGCCCCAGTCGGTCCGCGCGCCGTCTCCTGAGCCCCGATTGTTCGACGCGTCGTCTCCTGAGCCCCGATCGATCCCCGCGTCGTCTCCTGAGCCCCGATCGTACCACACGCCGTTTCCTGAGTCCCGATCGCTCCACGCTCCGTCTCCCAGCCCTGATCGGTCCACGCGCCGTCTCCTGAGCCCGGATCGGTCCACGCGCCGTCGCCGAACCCCAATTGGTCCACGCGCCATCGCCTGTGCCCCAGTCGGTCCACGCGCCGTCTCCGAGCGCCGATCGGTTCACGCGCCGTCTCCTGAGCCCCGATCGCTCCACGCGCAGTCGCCGAGCCTCGATCGGTCCACGCGCCGTCTCCTAAGCCCCGATCGGTCCAAGCGCCTTCTGCTAAGCCCCGATCGGTCCAAGCGCCTTCTGCTAAGCCCCGATCGGTCCACGCGCCGTCTCCGAGCGCCGATCGGTTCACGCGCCGTCACCTGAGCCCCGATCGTTCCACGCGCCGTCTCCGAGCCCCGATCGATCTACGCGCCGTCTCCTAAGCCCCGATCAGTCCACGCGCCTTCTCCTCATCCTCCATCGGTCCACGCGCCGTCTCCGAGTGCCGATCGGTTCACGCGCCGTCTCCTGAGCTCCGATCGTTCCACGCGCCGTCTCCGAGCCCCGATCCGTCCACGCGCCGTCTCCTGAGCCCGGATCGGTCCACGCGTCATCGCCGAATCCCCGATCCGTACACGCGTCGTCTCCGAGCCTCGATCGGTCCACGCGCTGTCTCCTGAGCCCCGATCGGTCGACGCGTCCTCTGTTAAACCCCAATCGGTCCACGCCCCGTCTCCGAGCGCCGATCGGTTCACGCGCCGTCTCCTGAGTCCCGATCCGTCCACTCACTGTCTCCTGAGCCCCGGTCGGTCCACGCGCCGCCTCCTGCGCTCCGATCGGTCCACGCGCCGTCTCCTGAGCCCCGATCGGTCGACGCGCCGTCTCATGAGCCCCGATCGGTCCACGCGCCGTCTCCTGAGCCCCGATTGGTCCACGCGTCGTTCCCTAAGCCCCGATCCATCCACGCGCAGTCTCCCGAGCCCCAATCGCTCCACACGCCATCTCCGAGCCCCGATCGGTCCACGCGCCGTCTCCTGAGCCCCGATCGGTCCACGCGCCGTCTCCTGAGCCCCAATCGGTCCACACCCTGTCTCGTGAGCCCCGATAGGTACACGCGCCGTCTCCGAGCCCCCATCGGTCCACGCGTTGTCTCCTAAGCCCCGATCGGTCCACGCGCCGTCTTCGAGCCCCGATCGGTTCACGCATCGTCTCCTAAGCCCCGATCGGTTAACGCGCCGTCTCCGAGCGCCGAGCGGTCCACGCGCCGTCGCCGAACCCCAATTGGTCCACGCGCAATCGCCTGAGTCCCAGTCGGTCTACGCGCTGTCTCCGAGCCCCGATCGGTCCACGCGCCGTTTCCTAAGCCGCGATCCGTCCACGGTCCGTCTCCGAGCTGCTATCGGTAAACGCGCCGTCACCAAGCCCTGATCTGTACACGCGTCGTCTCCGAGCCCCGATCGGTCCACGCGCCGTCGCCGAGCCTCGATCGGTCCACGCACCGTCTCCTGAGCCCCGATCGGTCCACGCGCCGTCTCCTAAGCCGCGATCCGTCCACGGGCCGTCTCCGAGCTGCTATCGGTAAACGCGCCGTCACCAAGCCCTGATCTGTACACGCGTCGTCTCCGAGCCCCGATCGGTCCACGCGCCGTCGCCGAGCCTCGATCGGTCCACGCGCAGCCTCCTGAGCCCCGATCGGTTCACGCGCCGGCTCCGAGCCCGATCGCTCCACGCGCGGCCTCCTGAGCCCCGGTCGCGTCACGCGCCGTATCCACGCCCCAATCGATCCACGCGCCGTCTCCTGAGCTCCGAAAGGTCCACACCCCTTGTCCTGAGCCCCGATCGGCCGATGCGTCGTCTCCTAAGCCCCGACCGGTTCACGCGCCGTCTCCTGTGCACCGATCGAATCACGTGCCGTCTCCTAAGCCCCGATCGGTCCACACGTCGTCTCCTAAGCCCCAATCGGTCCACGCGTCGTCTCCTAAGCCCCGATCCGTCGCCGCGTCGTCTCCTGAGCCCCGATCAATTGAAGCGTCTTCTCCTGAGCCCCGATCGTCCTCGCGCCGTCTCCTGAGCCCCGCTCGGTCCATGCCTCGTCTTCTTAGCCCCGGTGCCACCACGCGCCGTCTCCTAAGCCCCGATCTGCCCACGGGCCGTTTCCGAGCTCCGATCGTTCCACACGCCGTCTCCAAGCCTCGATCCGTACACGCGCCGTCTCCGAGCCCCGATCGGTCCACGCGCCGTCTCCTGAGCCCCGATCGGTCCACGCGCCGTTTCCTGAACCCCGATCGGTCCACGCGTCGTCTTCTAAGCACAGATGCCTCCTTGCGCCGTCTCCCAACCACGATCGGTGCAGGCGCCGCTTCCTGAACCCCGATCGGTCCACGCGTTTTCTCCTAAGCCCCGATCGGTCCACGCGTCGTCTCCTCAGCCCCGATCGGTCGACGCGTCGTCTCCGAGCGCCGATCGGTGCACGCGCCGTCTCCTGAACCCCGATCGTTCCACACGCCGCCTCCTAAGCCCCGATCGGTCTAGGCGTCGTCTCCTAAGCCCCGACCGGTCCAGGCGCCGTCTCCTGAGCCCCGATCGTTCCACGCGCCGTCTCCGAGCCCCGTTCGGTCCACGCGCCGTCTCCTCAGCCCCGATCGGTCCACGCGTTGGCTCCTAAGCCTCGATCGGTCCACGCGCGGCCTCCTTAGCCCCGATCGGTTAACGCGCCGTCTCCGAGCCCCGAACGGTCCACGCGCCGTCGCCGAACCCCAATTGGTCCACGCGCAACCGCCTGAGCCCCAGTCGGTTCACGCGCTGTCGCCGAACCCCGATCGGTCCACGCGTCGTCTCCGAGCCCCGATCGGTCCACGCGCCGTCGCCGAGTAATGATCTGTCCACGCGCGGCCTCCTGAGACCCGATCGGACGACGCGCCGTCTTCGAGCCCCGATCGGTCCACGCATGGTCTCCTAAGCCCCAATCGGTTAACGCGCCGTCCCCGAGCCCCGACCGGTCCACGCTATGTCTCCTGAGCCCCGGTACGTCCACGCGCAGTCGCCGAGCCCTGATCGGTCCACGCGCTGTCTCCTGAGCCCCGATAGGTACACGCGAAATCGCCTACACCCCGATCGGTCCACGCGTCGTCTCCTAAGCCCCGATAGGTCCACGCGCCGTCACCGAGCCCCGATCGGTCCACGCACTGTCTCCTGATCCCCATGGGTCCACGCGGCGCCTCCGGGGCCCCGATCGATCCACGCGAGGCTCCTAAGCCCCGATCGGTCCACGCGCAACCGCCTGAGCCCCAGTCGGTCGACGCGCTGTCTCCTGAGCCCCGATCGGTCCACGCGTCGTTCCCTAAGCCCCGATCGATCCACGCGCAGTCTCCAGAGCCGCGATCGGTCCACGCATCCCCTCCTGAGCCTCGGACGGTCCACGCGCCGTCGCCGAACCCCGATCGGTCGACTCGCCGTCTTCGAGCGCCGATCGGTTAACGCGCCGTCTCCGCGCCCCGATCAGTCCACGCGCTCTCTCCTGAGCCCCGACCGGTCCACGCGTCGTCTCCTAAGCCCCAATCGGTCCACGCGCCGCCTACGGAGCCCCGATCGATCCACGCGTCGTCTTCTAAGCCCCAATCGGTCCACGCGCCGCCTACGGAGCCCCGAT
Organism: Netelia fuscicornis; assembly: GCA_946811545.1. NCBI lineage: Eukaryota > Metazoa > Arthropoda > Insecta > Hymenoptera > Ichneumonidae > Netelia > Netelia fuscicornis. Next base: position 31,727,596 of record OX328012.1, read on the forward strand.
CGATCCACGCGAATCTCCTGAGCTCCGGTCGGTCGACGCGCCGTCTCCGGAGCCTCGATCGGTCCACGCGTCGTCTCCTAAGCCCCGATTCGTCGACGCGTCGTCTCCTGAGCCCCGATCAATTGACGCGTCTTCTCCTGAGCCCCGATCGCTTCTCGTGCCGCCTCCTGAGCCCCGATCCGTCGAGGCGTCGTCTCCGGAGCCCCGATCAATTGACGTGTCTTCTCCTGTGCCCCGATCGCCCCTCGCGCCGTCTCCTGAACCCCGCGCGGTCCATGCCTCGTCTTCTTAGCCCGGATGCCTCCACGCGCCGTCTCCGAGCCACGATCGGTCCAGGCGCCGTCTCCGGAGCCCTGATCGTTCCACGCGTCGTGTCCTAAGCCCCGATTCGTCCACGCGGCGTCTCCGGGCGCCGATGATTTCACGCGCCGTCTCCTGAGACCCGATCGTTCCACGCGCCGTCTCCGAGCCCCGATCGATCCACGCGCCGTCTTCGAGCGCCGATCGGTCCACGCAACGTCTCCTAAGCCCCAATCGGTTAACGCGCCGTCTCCTGAGCCCCGATCGTTCTACGCACCGTCTCTGAGCCCCGATCCGTCCACGCGCAGTCGCCGAGCCCCGATCGGTTCACGCGCGGTCTCCTGAGCCCCAGTCGGTACACGCGCTGTCTCCGAGCCCCGATCGGTCCACGCGTCGTCTCCTAAGCCCCGATCGTTCGACGCGTCGTCTCCTAAGCCCCGATCGGTCGACGCGTCGTCTCCTGAGCCCCAGTTGGTCCACGGGCTGTCTCCGAGCCCCGATCGATCCACGCACCGCCTCCTGAGCTCCGATCGGTCGACGCGCCGACTCCTAAGCCCCGATCCGTCCACGCGCCGTCTCCTGAGCCCCGATCGTCCAACGTGCCGTCTCCGAGCACCGATCGGTCCACGCGTCGCCTCCTGAGCCCTGGTCGGTCCACGCGCCGTCTCCTGAGCCCCGGTCGGTCCACGCGTCGTCTCCTAAGCCCCGATCGGTCCACGCGTCGTCTCCTAAGCCCCGATCGTTCGACGCGTCGTCTCCTAAGCCCCGATCGGTCGACGCGTCGTCTCCTGAGCCCCAGTTGGTCCACGGGCTGTCTCCGAGCCCCGATCGATCCACGCACCGCCTCCTGAGCTCCGATCGGTCGACGCGCCGACTTCTAAGCCCCGATCCGTCCACGCGCCGTCTCCTGAGCCCCGATCGTCCAACGTGCCGTCTCCGAGCACCGATCGGTCCACGCGTCGCCTCCTGAGCCCTGGTCGGTACACGCGCTGTCTCCGAGCCCCGATCGGTCCACGCGTCGTCTCCTAAGCCCCGATCGTTCGACGCGTCGTCTCCTAAGCCCCGATCGGTCGACGCGTCGTCTCCTGAGCCCCAGTTGGTCCACGGGCTGTCTCCGAGCCCCGATCGATCCACGCACCGCCTCCTGAGCTCCGATCGGTCGACGCGCCGACTCCTAAGCCCCGATCCGTCCACGCGCCGTCTCCTGAGCCCCGGTCGGTCCACGCGTCGTCTCCTAAGCCCCGATCGGTCCACGCGTCGTCTCCTAAGCCCCGATCCGTCGACGCGTCGTCTCCTGAGCCACGATCAATTGACGCGTCTTCTCCTGAGCCCGATCGCTCCTCGCGCCGTCTCCTGAGCCCCGATCGGGCCACGCGTCGTGTCCGAGCTCCGATCGGTCCATACGCCGTTTCCTGAGCCCCGATCGGTTCATGCGTCGTCTTCTTAGCCCCGATGCCTCCACGCGCCGTCTCCGAGCCACCATCGGTCCAGGTGCCGTTTCCTGAGCCCCGATCGGTCCACGCGCCGTATCCTAAGCCCCGATCGGTCCACGGGCCGTCTCTGAGCGCCGATAAGTTCAAGCGCTGTCTCCTGAGCCCCGATGGTTCCACGCGGCGTCTCCGAGCCCCGATCGATCCACGCGCCGTCTCCTGAGTCCCGATCGGTCGACGAGTCGTCTTCTGAGCCTCGATCGCTCCTCGCGCCGTCTCCTGAGCCCCGATCGTCCAACGTGCCGTCTCCGAGCACCGATCGATCCACGCGGCGCCTCTGGAGCCCCGATCGATCCACGCAAGTCTCCTGAGCCCCAGTCGGTTCGCGCGCCGTCTCCTGAGCCCCGATTGTTCGATGCGTCGTCTCCTGAGCCCCGATCGATCCACGCGTCGTCTCCTGAGCCCCGATCGTACCACACGCCGTTTCCTGAGCCCCGATCGGTCCACGCGTCGTCTTCAGAGCCCCGATGCCTCCACGCGCCGTCTCCGAGCCACGATCGGTCCGTGCGCCGCTTCCACAACCCCGATCGGTCCACGCGTAATCTCCTGATCTCCGATCGGTCCACGCGCCGTCTCCTAAGCCCCGATCGGTCCACGCGCCGTCTCCGAGCGCCGATCGGTTGACGCGCCATCTCCTGAGCCCCGATCGTTCCACGCGCCGTCTCCGAGCCCCGATCGGTCCACGCGCCGTCTCCTAAGCCCCGTTCGGTCCAAGCGCCTTCTCCTAAACCCCGGTCGGTCCACGCGCCGTCTCCTGAGCCCCGATCGGTCCACGCGTCGTCTCCTAAGCGCCGATCGGTTAACGCGCCGTCTCCGAGCCCCGATGGGTCCACGCGCCGCCTCCTAAGCCCCGATCGGTCCACGCGTCGTCTCCTAAGCCCCGATCGGTCGACGGGTCGTCTCCTAAGCCCCGGTCGGTCGACGCGTCGTCTCCTAATCCCCGGGCGGTCCACGCGCCGTCGCCGAACCCCAATTGGTCCACGCGCCACCTCCTGAGCCCCAGTCTGTCCACGCGCTGTCTCCGAGCACCGATCGGTCTACGCATCGTCTCCTAAACCCCGCTCTTTTAACGCGTCGTCTCCTGAGCCCCGATCGCTCCACGCGCCGTCTCCTGAGCGCCGATCGGTCCACGCGTCGTCTCCGAGCACCGTTCGGTCCACGCGCCGTTTCCTGAGCCCCGATCGGTCCATCCGTCGTCTTTTAAGCCCCGATACCTCCACGCGCCGTCGCCGAGCCATGATCGATCCACGCGCGGCCTCCTGAGCCCCGGTTGGTTCACGCGCCGTATCCGAGCCGCCATCGGTCCACGCGTCGTCTCCGAGCCCCGATCGGTCCACGCGCCGTCGCCGAGCCATGATCGGCCCACGCGAGGCTCCTGAGCCCCGGTCGGTCCGCGAGCCGTCTCTTGAGCCCCGATCGGTCGATGCGTCGTTTCCTGAACCCCGATCGGTCCACGCGCCGTCTCCTAAGCCCGGATCGTACCACGCGCCGTCCTCGAGCCCCGATCGATCCACGCGCCGTCTCCTGAGCCCGGATCGGTCCACACGTCGGCTCCTAAGCCCCGATCGGTCCACGCGTCGTCTCCTAAGCCCCGATCCGTCGTCGCGTCGTCTCCTGAGCCCCGATCGATCCACGCGTCTTCTCCTGAGCCCCGACCGCACCACGCGTCGTCTCCGAGCTCCGATCGGTCCACGCGCCGTTTCCGAGCCCCGATCGGTCCATGCGTCGTCTTCTAAGCCCCGATGCCTCCACGCGCCGTCTCCGAGCCACGATCGGTGCAGGCGCCGCTTCGTGAACCCCGATCGGTCCACGCGCTGTCTCCTGAGCCCCGATCCATCCACGCGCTGTCGCCGAGCCCCGATCGGTCCACGCGCGGTCTACTGAGCTCCGGTCGGTCCACACGCCGCTGCGAACCCCAATTGGTCCACGCGCAACCTCTCCAGCCCCAGTCGGTAAACGCGCTGTCTCCGAGCCCCGATCGGTCCACGTATGTTCTCCTAAGCCCCAATTAGTCCACGCGCCGTCTCCTAAGCCCCGATCTGCCCACGGGCCGTCTCCGAGCTCCGATCGGTCCACGCGCCGTCTCGAAGCCTCGATCCGTACACGCGTCGTCTCCGAGCCCCGATCGGTCCACGCGCCATCGCCGAACCCCGATCGGTCCACGCGCCGTCTCCTGAGCTCCGAACCGTCCACACCCCTTATTCTGAGCCTCGATCGGCCGACGCGTCGTCTCCTAAGCCCCGACCGGTTCACGCGCCGTCTCCTGTGCACCGATCGAATCTCGTGCCGTCTCCTAAGCCCCGATAGGTCCACACGTAGTCTCCTAAGCCCCAATCGGTCCACGCGTCGTCTCCTAAGCCCCGATCCGTCGCCGCGTCGTCTCCTGAGCCCCGATCAATTGACGCGTCTTCTCCTGAGCCCCGATCGCTCCTCGCGCCGTCTCCTGAGCCCCGCTCGGTCCATGCGTCGTCTTCTTAGCCCCGATGCCTCCACGCGCCGTCTCCTAAGCCACGATCTGCCCACGGGCCGTTTCCGAGCTCCGATCCGTACACGCGCCGTCTCCGAGCCCCGATCGGTCCACGCGCCGTCTCCGAGCACCGATCGGTCCACGCGCCGCCTCCTAAGCCCCGATCGGTCCACGCGTCGTCTCCTAAGCCCCGATCGGTCGACGGGTCGTCTCCTAAGCCCCGATCGGTCGACGCGTCGTATCCTAATCTCCGTTCGGTCCACGCGCCGTCGCCGAACCCCAACTGGTCCACGCGCCACCTCCTGAGCCCCAATCGGTCCACGCGCTGTCTCTGAGCACCGATCGGTCCACGCATCGTCTCCTAAACCCTGCTCTGTTAACGCGTCGTCTCCTGCACTCCCATCGCTCCACGCGCCGTCTCCTGAGCGCCGATCGGTCCACGCGTCGTCTCCGAGCACCGTTCGGTCCACGCGCCGTTTCCTGAGCCCCGGTCGGTTCACGCGCCGTCTCCGCGCCCCGATCGGTCCACGCGCCGTCTCCTGAGCCCTGAACCGTCCACGCGCTGCGTCGAGCCGCGATCGGTCCACGCGCGGCCTCCTGAGCCCCAATCGGTCCACGCGTCGTATCCTAAGCCCCGATCGGTCCGTGCGCCGTCTCCGAGCCCCGATCGGTCCACGTACCATCTCATGCTCCCCAATCGGTCCACGCGCCGCCTCCGGAGCCCCGATCGATCCACGCGAATCTCCTGAGCTCCGGTCGGTCCACGTACCGTCTCCGAAGCCCCGATCGGTCCACGCGTCGTCTCCTAAGCCCCGATCCGTCGCCGCGTCATCTCCTGAGCCCCGGTCAATTGACGCGTCTTCTCCTGAGCCCCGATCGCTCCTAGCGCCGTCTCCTGAGCCCCGCTCGGTCCATGCGTCGTGTTCTTAGCCCCGATGCCTCCACGCGCCGTCTCCAAGCCACGATAGGTCCAGGCGCCGCTTCCTGAGCCCCGATCGATCCACGCGCCGTCTCGTCAGCCACAATCGGTCCACGCGCCGTCTCAGAGCGCCGATCATTTCACGCGCCGTCTCCTGAGCCCCGATCGTTCCACGCGCCGTCTCCGAGCCCCGATCGGTCCACGCGGCGTCTCCTAAGCCCCGATCCGTCGCCGCGTCGTCTCCTGAGCCCCGATCAATTGACGCGGCTTCTCCAGAGCCCCGATCGCTCCTCGCGCCGTCTCCTGAGCCCCGCTCGGTCCATGCGTCGTCTCCTGAGCCCCGATCGATCCACGCGTCGTCTCCGAGCCCCGATCGGTCCACGCGCCGTCGCCGAGCCATGATCGGCCCACGCGAGGCTCCTGAGCCCCGGTCGGTCCCCGAGCCGTCTCTTGAGCCCCGATCGGTCGATGCGTCGTTTCCTGAACCCCGATCGGTCCACGCGCCGTCTCCTAAGCCCGGATCGTACCACGCGCCGTCCTCGAGCCCCGATCGATCCACGCGCCGTCTCCTGAGCCCGGATCGGTCCACACGTCGGCTCCTAAGCCCCGATCGGTCCACGCGTCGTCTCCTAAGCCCCGATCCGTCGTCGCGTCGTCTCCTGAGCCCCGATCGATCCACGCGTCTTCTCCTGAGCCCCGACCGCACCACGCGTCGTCTCCGAGCTCCGATCGGTCCACGCGCCGTTTCCGAGCCCCGATCGGTCCATGCGTCGTCTTCTAAGCCCCGATGCCTCCACGCGCCGTCTCCGAGCCACGATCGGTGCAGGCGCCGCTTCGTGAACCCCGATCGGTCCACGCGCTGTCTCCTGAGCCCCGATCCATCCACGCGCTGTCGCCGAGCCCCGATCGGTCCACGCGCGGTCTACTGAGCTCCGGTCGGTCCACACGCCGCTGCGAACCCCAATTGGTCCACGCGCAACCTCTCCAGCCCCAGTCGGTAAACGCGCTGTCTCCGAGCCCCGATCGGTCCACGTATGTTCTCCTAAGCCCCAATTAGTCCACGCGCCGTCTCCTAAGCCCCGATCTGCCCACGGGCCGTCTCCGAGCTCCGATCGGTCCACGCGCCGTCTCGAAGCCTCGATCCGTACACGCGTCGTCTCCGAGCCCCGATCGGTCCACGCGCCATCGCCGAACCCCGATCGGTCCACGCGCCGTCTCCTGAGCTCCGAACCGTCCACACCCCTTATTCTGAGCCTCGATCGGCCGACGCGTCGTCTCCTAAGCCCCGACCGGTTCACGCGCCGTCTCCTGTGCACCGATCGAATCTCGTGCCGTCTCCTAAGCCCCGATAGGTCCACACGTAGTCTCCTAAGCCCCAATCGGTCCACGCGTCGTCTCCTAAGCCCCGATCCGTCGCCGCGTCGTCTCCTGAGCCCCGATCAATTGACGCGTCTTCTCCTGAGCCCCGATCGCTCCTCGCGCCGTCTCCTGAGCCCCGCTCGGTCCATGCGTCGTCTTCTTAGCCCCGATGCCTCCACGCGCCGTCTCCTAAGCCACGATCTGCCCACGGGCCGTTTCCGAGCTCCGATCCGTACACGCGCCGTCTCCGAGCCCCGATCGGTCCACGCGCCGTCTCCGAGCACCGATCGGTCCACGCGCCGCCTCCTAAGCCCCGATCGGTCCACGCGTCGTCTCCTAAGCCCCGATCGGTCGACGGGTCGTCTCCTAAGCCCCGATCGGTCGACGCGTCGTATCCTAATCTCCGTTCGGTCCACGCGCCGTCGCCGAACCCCAACTGGTCCACGCGCCACCTCCTGAGCCCCAATCGGTCCACGCGCTGTCTCTGAGCACCGATCGGTCCACGCATCGTCTCCTAAACCCTGCTCTGTTAACGCGTCGTCTCCTGCACTCCCATCGCTCCACGCGCCGTCTCCTGAGCGCCGATCGGTCCACGCGTCGTCTCCGAGCACCGTTCGGTCCACGCGCCGTTTCCTGAGCCCCGGTCGGTTCACGCGCCGTCTCCGCGCCCCGATCGGTCCACGCGCCGTCTCCTGAGCCCTGAACCGTCCACGCGCTGCGTCGAGCCGCGATCGGTCCACGCGCGGCCTCCTGAGCCCCAATCGGTCCACGCGTCGTATCCTAAGCCCCGATCGGTCCGTGCGCCGTCTCCGAGCCCCGATCGGTCCACGTACCATCTCATGCTCCCCAATCGGTCCACGCGCCGCCTCCGGAGCCCCGATCGATCCACGCGAATCTCCTGAGCTCCGGTCGGTCCACGTACCGTCTCCGAAGCCCCGATCGGTCCACGCGTCGTCTCCTAAGCCCCGATCCGTCGCCGCGTCATCTCCTGAGCCCCGGTCAATTGACGCGTCTTCTCCTGAGCCCCGATCGCTCCTAGCGCCGTCTCCTGAGCCCCGCTCGGTCCATGCGTCGTGTTCTTAGCCCCGATGCCTCCACGCGCCGTCTCCAAGCCACGATAGGTCCAGGCGCCGCTTCCTGAGCCCCGATCGATCCACGCGCCGTCTCGTCAGCCACAATCGGTCCACGCGCCGTCTCAGAGCGCCGATCATTTCACGCGCCGTCTCCTGAGCCCCGATCGTTCCACGCGCCGTCTCCGAGCCCCGATCGGTCCACGCGGCGTCTCCTGAGCCCCGATCGGTTCACGCATCGTCTCCTAAGCCCCGATACGTCCACACGCCGTATCCGAGCCCCGATCGGTCCACGCGCCGTCTTCGAGCCCCGATCGGTCCACGCATGGTCTCCTAAGCCCCAATCGGTTAACGCGCCGTCCCCGAGCCCCGATCGGTCCACGCGCCGTCTCCTGAGCCCCGATACCTCCACGCGCAGTCGCCGAGCCCTGATCGGTCCACGCGCTGTCTCCTGAGCCCCGATAGGTACACGCGCCGTCGCCTACACCCCAATCGGTCCACGCGTCGTCTCCTAAGCCCCGATCGGTCCACGCGCCGTCTCCGAGCCCCGATCGGTCCACGCACTGTCTCCTGATGCCCATGGGTCCACGCGGCGCCTCCGAGGCCCCGATCGATCCACGCGAGGCTCCTAAGCCCCGATCGGTCCACGTGCCGTCTCCTGAGCCCCGATCGTTACACGCGCCGTCTCCGAGCCCCGATCGGTCCACGCGCCGTCTCCGAGCCCCGATCGGTCCACGCACTGTCTCCTGATCCCTATGGGTCAACGCGGCGCCTCCGGAGCCCCGATCGATCCACGCGAGGCTCCTGAGCCCCGATCGGACCACGCATCGTCTCCTAAGCCCCAATCGGTTAACGCGCCGTTGCCTGAGCCCCGATCGGTCCACGCGCCATCTCCGAGCCCCGATTGGTCCACGCGCCGTCTCCTAAGCCCCGATCGGTCTACGCGTCGTCTCCTAAGCCCCGATTGGTAGACGTGCCGTCTCCCAGCCACGATCGGTCCACGCGCCGTCTCCTAAGCCCCAATCGGTCCACGCGCGGCCTCCTGAGACCCGATCGGTTCACGCATCGTCTCCTAAGCCCCGATACGTCTACACGCCGTATCCGAGCCCCGATCGGTCCGCGTGACGCATTCTAAGCCACGGTCCGTCCACGCGCCGTCTCCGAGCACCGATCGGTCCACGCGCCGTCTCCTTATCCCGATCGGTCCACGCGTCGTCTCCTAAGCCCTGATCGGTCCACGTGCCGTCTCCGAGGCCCGATCGGTGCACGCGCCGTCTCCTGAGCCCCGATCGGTCCACGCGTCGTCTCCTGAGCCCCGATCGGTCCCCGCGCCGTCTTCTGAGCCCCGATCGGTCCACGCGCCGTCGCCGAACCCCAATTGGTCCACGCGAAACCGCCTGAGCCCCAGTCGGTCCACGCGCTGTCTCCGAGCCCCGATCGGTCCACGTGCCGTCTCCCAGCCCCGATCGGTCCACGCCCCGTCTCCTAATCCCCAATCTGTCCACGACCCGTCTCCGGGACCCGAACGGTGCACGCGCCGTCTCCTAAGCCCCGATCGGGCCACGCGCCGTCGCCGAACACCAATTGGTCCACGCGCTGTCTCCGAGCCCCGATCGGTCCACGCGTCGTCTCCGAGCCCCGATCGGTCCACGCGCCGTCACCGAGCCCCGATCGGTCCATGCGTCGTCTTCTAAGCCCCGATGCCTCCACGCGCCGTCTCCGAGCCACGATCGGTGCAGGCGCCGCTTCGTGAACCCCGATCGGTCCACGCGCTGTCTCCTGAGCCCCGATCCATCCATGCGCAGTCGCCGAGCCCCGATCGGTCCACGCGCGGTCTACTGAGCTCCGGTCGGTCCACACGCCGCTGCGAACCCCAATTGGTCCACGCGCAACCTCTCGTGCCCCAGTCGGTAAACGCGCTGTCTCCGAGCCCCGATCGGTCCACGTATGTTCTCCTAAGCCCCAATTAGTCCACGCGCCGTCTCCTAAGCCCCGATCTGCCCACGGGCCGTCTCCGAGCTCCGATCGGTCCACGCGCCGTCTCGAAGCCTCGATCCGTACACGCGTCGTCTCCGAGCCCCGATCGGTCCACGCGCCATCGCCGAACCCCGATCGGTCCACGCGCCGTCTCCTGAGCTCCGAACGGTCCACACCCCTTGTCCTGAGCCCCGATCGGCCGACGCGTCGTCTCCTAAGCCCCGACCGGTTCACGCGCCGTCTCCTGTGCACCGATCGAATCTCGTGCCGTCTCCTAAGTCCCGATCGGTCCACACGTCGTCTCCTAAGCCCCAATCGGTCCACGCGTCGTCTCCTAAGCCCCGATCCGTCGCCGCGTCGTCTCCTGAGCCCCGATCAATTGACGCGGCTTCTCCAGAGCCCCGATCGCTCCTCGCGCCGTCTCCTGAGCCCCGCTCGGTCCATGCGTCGTCTTCTTAGCCGCGATGCCTCCACGCGTCGTCTCCTAAGCCCCGATCGGTCCACGCGCCGTCTCCGGGCCCCGATCGGTCCACGCACCATCTCCTGCTCTCCAATCAGTCCACGCGCCGCCTCCGGAGCCCCGATCGATCCACGCTAGGCTCCTGAGCCCCGGCCGGTCCGCGCGCCGTCTCCTGAGCCCCGAACGGTCGACGCGTCGTCTCCTGAGCCCCGATCGATCCACGCGCCGTCTCCTAAGCCCCGATCGGTGCACGCGCCGTCTCCGAGCGCCGATCGGTTCGCGCGCCGTCTCCTGAGCCCCGATCATTCCGAGCGATGTCTCCCAGCCCCGATCGGTCCACGAGCCGTTTTCTCAGCACCGTTAGGTCCACGCGTCGTCTTCAAAGCCCCGATGCCTCCACGCGCCGTCTCCGAGCCACGATCGGTCCGTGCGCCGCTTCCAAAGCCCTATCAGTCCAGGCGTCCTCTCCTGATCTCCGATCGGTCCACGCGCCGTCTCCTAAGCCCCGATCGGTGCACGCGCCGTCTCCGAGCGCCGATCGGTTCACGCGCCGTCTCCTGTGCCCCGATCATTCCACGCGATGTCTCCGAGCCCCGATCGGTCCACGCGCCGTCTCCTAAGCCCCGATCGGTCCACGCGCCGTCTCCGAGCCACGATCGGTCCAGGCGCCGCTTCCTGAGCCCCGATCGGTCCACGCGTCGGCTCCTAAGCTTCGATAGGTCCACGCGCGGCCTCCTTAGCCCCGGTCGGTCCACGCGCCGTCTCCGAGCCGCGATCGGTCCACGCATCGTCTCCTAAGCCCCGATCGGTTAACGCGCCGTCTCCCCGCCCCGATAGGTCCACGCGCCGTCTCCTGAGGCCTGATCCGTCCACGCGCGGCGTCGAGCCGCGATCGGTCCACGCGCGGCCTCCAGAGCCGCGATCGGTCCACGCGCGGCCTCCTGAGCCCCAATCGGTCCACGCGTCGTCTCCTAAGCCCCGATCCGTCGCAGCGTCGTCCCCTGAGCCCCGATCAATTGACGCGTCTTCTCCTGAGCCCCGATCGCACCTCACGCCGTCTCCTGAGCCCCGCTCGGTCCATGCGTCATGTTCTTATCCCCGATGCTTCCACGCGCCGTCTGCGACACACGATAGGTCCAGGCGCCGCTTCCTGAGCCCCGATCGATCCACGCGCCGTCTCGTAAGCCACAATCGGTCCACGCACCGTCTCAGAGCGCCGATCATTTCACGCGCCGTCTCCTGAGCCCCGATCGTTCCACGCGCCGCCTCCTGAGCCCCGATCGATCCACGCATCGGCTGCTGAGCCCCGGTCGGTCCATGCGTCGCCTTCGAGCACCGATCGATCGACGCGCCGTTTCCTGGGCCCCGATCGGCCCACGCGTCGCCACCGGAGCCCCGATCGGTTAACGCGCCGTCTCCGAGCCCCGATCAGTCCACGCGCCGTCTCCTGAGCCCCGGTCGGTTCATGCGCCGTCTCCGAGCCCCGATCGATCCACGCGTCGTCTTGTAAGACCAGATGCCTTCTCGCGCCGTCTCTGGCCCACGATCGGTCCAGGCGCCGCTTCCTGAGCCACGATCGGTCCACGCGCCTTCTCCGAGCCCCGATCGGTGCACGCGCCGTCTCCTGAGCCCCGATCGGTCCACGCGTCGTCTCCTGAGCCCCGATCGGTCCACGCGCCGTCTTCTGAGCCCCGATCGGTCCACGCGCCGTCGCCGAACCCCAATTGGTCCACGCGAAACCGCCTGTGCCCCGATCGGTCCACGCGCCGTCTCCTGTGCCCCGATTGGTCGACGCGTCCTCTCCTAAACCCCGATCGGTCCACGCGTCGTCTCCTAAGCCCCGATCGGTCCACACGCCGTCTCCGAGCCCCGATGGGTCCACGCGTCGCCTCCTGAGCCCCGGTCGGTCCACGCGCCGTCTCCTGAGCCCCGATCGGTCCATGCGTCGTCTTCTTAGCCCCGATGCCTCCACGCGCCGTCTCCGAGCCACGATCGGTCCAGGCGCCGCTTCCTGAGCCCCCATCGGTCCATGCGCCGTATCCTAAGCCCCGATCGGTCCACGCGCCGTCTCCGAGCGCCGATAAGTTCAAGCGCCGTCTCCTGAGCCCCGATCGTTCCACGCGGCGTCTCCGAGCCCCGATCGATCCACGCGTCGTCTCCTGAGCCCCAACCGGTCCACACGCCGTTTCCTGAGCCCCGATCGGTCCACGCATCGTCTCCGAGCACCGATCGGTCCACGCGCCGTTTTCTGAGCACCGTTCGGTCCACGCGTCGTCTTCAAAGCCCCGATGCCTCCACGCGCCGTCTCCGAGCCCCGATCGCTCTTCGCGCCGTCTCCTGAGCCCCGCTCGATCCATGCGTCGTCTTCTTAGCCCCGATGCCTCCACGCGCCGTTTCCGAGCCACGATCGGTCCAGGCGCCGCTTCCTGAGCCCCGATCGGTCCACGCGCCGTCGCGTAAGTCCCAATCGGTCTACGCACCGTCTCAGAGCGCCGATCATTTCACGCGCCGTCTCCTGAGCCCCGATCATTCCACGCCCCGCCTCCGAGCCTCGATCGGTCCACGCGCCGTCTCCTAAGCCCCTATCGGTCCACGCGCCGTCTCCGAGCGCCGATCGGTTCACGCGCCGTCTCCTGAGCCCCGATCGTTCCACGCGCAGTCTCCGACCCCCGATCGGTCCACGCGCCGTCTCATAAGCCCCGATCGGACCACGCGCCTTCTCCTCAGCCCCGATCGGTCCACGCGCCGTCTCCTGAGCCCCAACCGCTCCACACGCCGTTTCCTGAGCCCCGATCGGTCCACGCATCGTCTCCGAGCACCGATCGGTCCACGCGCCGTTTTCTGAGCACCGTTCGGTCCACGCGTCGTCTTCAAAGCCCCGATGCCTCCACGCGCCGTCTCCGAGCCCCGATCGCTCTTCGCGCCGTCTCCTGAGCCCCGCTCGATCCATGCGTCGTCTTCTTAGCCCCGATGCCTCCACGCGCCGTCTCCGAGACACGACAGGTCCAGGCGCCGCTTCCTGAGCCCCGATCGATCCACGCGCCGTCTCGAAAGCCACAATCGGTCCACGCGCCGTCTCAGAGCGCCGATCATTTCACGCGCCGTCTCCTGAGCCCCGATCGTTCCACGCGCCGCCTCCTGAGCCCCGATCGATCCACGCATCGGCTGCTGAGCCCCGGTCGGTCCACGCGTCGCCTTCGAGCACCGATCGATCCACGCGCCGTTTCCTGGGCCCCGATCGGCCCACACGTCGCCACCGGAGCCCCGATCGGTCTACGCGCCGTCTCATGAGCCCCGGTCGGTTCATGCGCCGTCGCCGAGCCTCGATCGGTCCACGCGCGGCCTCCTTAGCCCCGGTCGGTCCACGCGCCGTCTCCGAGCCCCGATCGGTCCACGCATCGTCACCTGAGCCCCGATCGGTTAACGCGCCGTCTCCGAGCCCCGATCAGTCCACGCGCCGTCTCCTGAGCCCCGGTCGGTTCATGCGCCGTCTCCGAGCCCCGATCGATCCACGCGTCGTCTTGTAAGCCCAGATGCCTTCTCGCGCCGTCTCCGGCCCACGATCGGTCCAGGCGCCGCTTCCTGAGCCACGATCGGTCCACGCGCCTTCTCCGAGCCCCGATCGGTGCACGCGCCGTCTCCTGAGCCCCGATCGGTCGGTGCGCCGCTTCCAGAGCACTATCAGTCCACGCGTCGTCTCCTGATCTCCGATCGGTCGACGCGCCATCTCCTAAGCCCCGATCGGTCCACGCACCGTCTCCGAGCGCCGATCGGTTCACGCGCCGTCTCCTGAGCCCCGATCATTCCACGCGCTGTCTCCGAGCCCCAATCGGTCCACGCGTTGTCTCCTTAGCCCCGATCGGTCCACGCGCCGTCTCCGAGCGCCGAGCGGTCCACGCGCCGTCGCCGAACCCCAAATGGTCCACGCGCAACCGCCTGAGCCCCGATCGGTCCACGCGTCTTCTCCGAGCACCGATCGGTCCACGCGCCGTCGCCGAGGCATGATCGGTCCACGCGCGGCCTCCTGAGCCCCGATCGGTCCACGCGCCGCCGCCGAGCCGCGATCGTTCCACGCGCGGCCTCCTGAGCCCCGATCGATCCACGCGCCGTCACCGAGCCGCGATCGGTCCACGCGCGACCTCCTGAGCCCCGGTTGGTTCACGCGTCGTCTCCGAGCGCCGATCGGTCCACGCGCCGTCGCCGAGCCATGATCGGTCCACGCGGGGCTCCTGAGCCCCGGTCGGTTCACGCGCCGTCTTCGAGCCCCGATCGATCCACGCATCGTCTTCTAAGCCCAGATGCCTCCTCGCGCCGTCTCCGAGCCCCGATCGGTCCACGCGTCGTCTCCGAGCCCCGATCGGCCCACGCGCCGTCGCCGGGCCGCGAACGGTCCACGCGCGGCCTCCTGAGCCCCGGTTGGTTCAAGCGCCGTATCCGAGCCCCAATCGGTCCACGCAAGGTCTCCTGAGCTCCGATCGGTCCACGCGCCGTCTCCTGATCTCCGATCGGTCCACACGCCATCTCCTAAGCCCCGATCATTCCACGCGCCATCTCCGAGCCCCGATCGGTCCACGCGCCGTCTCATAAGCCCCGATCGGACCACGCGCCTTCTCCTCAGCCCCGATCGGTCCACGCGCCGTCTCCGAGCGCCGATTAGTTCACGCGCCGTCTCCTGAGCCCCGATCGCTCCACGCTCCGTCTCCCAGCCCCGATCGGTCCACGCGCCGTCTCCTGAACCCGGATCGGTCCACGCGCCGTCGCCGAACCCCAATTGGTCCACGCGCCACCGCCTGTGCCCCAGTCGGTCTACGCGCTGTCTCCGAGCCCAGATCGGTCCACGCGCCCTCTCCGAGCGCCGATCGGTTCACGCATCGTCTCCTAAGCCCCGATCGGTTAACGCGCCGTCTCCGAGCGCCGAGTGGTCAACGCGTCGTCGCCGAACCCCAATTGGTCCACGCGCAACCGCCTGAGTCCCAGTCGGTCCACGCGCCGTCTCGTGAGCCCCGATCGGTCCACGCGCCGTCTCCGAGCCCCGATCGGTCCACGCGCCGTCTCCTGAGCCCCGATCGGTCCACGCGTCGTTCCCGAAGCCCCGATCCATCCACGCGCAGTCTCGCGAGCCCCGATCGGTGCACGCACCGTCTCCTAAGCCCCGATCGGTCCACGCCCCGTCTCCGAGCACCGATTGGTTCACGCACCGTCTCCTGAGACTCGATCCGTCCACGCGCTGTCTCCTGAGCCCCGATCGGTCGACGCGTCCTCTGTTAAACCCCAATCGGTCCACGCCCCGTCTCCGAGCGCCGATCGGTTCACGCGCCGTCTCCTGAGTCCCGATCCGTCCACTCACTGTCTCCTGAGCTCCGGTCGGTCCACGCGCCGCCTCCTGCGCTCTGATCGGTCCACGCGCCGTCTCCTGAGCCCCGATCGGTCGACGCGCCGTCTCGGAGCCCCGATCGGTCCAGACGCCGCTTCCTGAGCACCGACCGGTCCACGCGTCGTCGCCGAACCCCAATTGGTCCACACGAAACCGCCTGAGCCCCAGTCGGTCCACGCGTCGTCTCCGAGCCTCGATCGGTCCACGCGCCGTCGCGGAGCCCCGATCGGTCCAGGCGTGGCCTCCTGAGCCTCGATCGGTCCACGCGCGGCCTCCTGAGCCCCGGTCGGTTCACGCGCCGTCTCCGAGCCCCGATCGATCCACGCGTCGTCTTCGAAGCCCAGATGCCTCCTCGCGCCGTCTCCGAGCCACGATCGGTCCAGGCGCTGCTTCCTGAGCCCCAATCGGTCCACGCATCGTCACCTAAGCCCCGATGGGTCCACGCGCCGTCACCGAGCCATGATCGGTCCACGCGCGGCTCCTGAGCCCCATCGGTCCACGCGCCGTCTCCGAGCGCCAATCGGTTCACGCGCCGTCTCCTGAGCCCCGATCGCTCCACGCGCAGTCGTCGAGCCTCGATCGGTTCACGCGCGGTCTCCTGAGCCCCGGTCGGTCCACGCGCCGTCGCCGAACCCCAATTGGTCCACGCGCAACCTCCTGAGCCCCAGTCGGTACACGCACTGTCTCCGAGCCCCGATCGGTCCCCGCATAGTCTCCTAAGCCCCGCTCGGTTAACGCGTCGTCTCGGAGCCCCGATCGGTCCAGGCACCGCTTCCTGAGCCTCGGTCGGTTCACGCGCCGTCTCCTGAGCCCCGATCGGTCCACGCGTCGTTCCCTAAGCCCCGATCGATCCACGCGCAGTCTCCAGAGCCGCGATCGGTCCACGCATCCCCTCCTGAGCCCCGGACGGTTCACACGCCGTCTCCGAGCCGCGATCGGTGCACGAATCGTCTCCTAAGCCCCGATCGGTTAACGGGCCGTCTCCGAGCCCTGATCGGTCCACGCGCCGTCTCCTAAGCCCCGATCGGTGCACGCGCCGTCGCCGAACCCCAATTGGTCCACACGAAACCGCCTGAGCCCCAGTCGGTCCACGCGCTGTCTCCGAGCCCCGATCGGTCCACGCGTCGTCTCCGAGCCCCGATCGGTTCACGCGCCGTCTTCGAGCCCCGATCGGTCCACGCATGGTCTCCTAAGCCCCAATCGGTTAACGCGCCGTCTCCGAGCCCCGATCGGTCCACGCGCCG
The DNA here is from genome assembly GCA_946811545.1 of Netelia fuscicornis. Taxonomy (NCBI): domain Eukaryota; kingdom Metazoa; phylum Arthropoda; class Insecta; order Hymenoptera; family Ichneumonidae; genus Netelia; species Netelia fuscicornis. The sequence goes on from OX328012.1 coordinate 31,744,256, forward strand.
TCGCCGAACCCCAATTGGTCCACGCGCAACCGCCTGAGCCCCAGTCGGTCCACGCGCTGTCACCGAGCCCCGATCGGTCCACGTGTGGTCTCCGAGCCCCTATCGGTCCACGCGCCGTCGCCGAGCCACGATCGGTCCACGCGCGGCCTCCTGAGCCCCATCGGTCCACGCGCCGTCGCCGAGCCGCGATCGGTCCACGCGCGGTCTCCTGAGCCTCGGTCGGTTCACGCGCCGTCTCCTGAGCCCCGATCGGTCCACGCGTCGTTCCCTAAGCCCCGATCGATCCACGCGCAGTCTCCAGAGCCGCGATCGGTCCACGCATCCCCTCCTGAGCCCCGGACGGTTCACACGCCGTCTCCGAGCCGCGATCGGTCCACGCATCGTCTCCTAAGCCCCGATCGGTTAACGTGCCGTCTCCGAGCCCTGATCGGTCCACGCGCCGTCTCCTAAGCCCCGATCGGTGAACGCGCCCTCTCCGAGCGCCGATCGGTTCACGCGCCGTCTCCTGAGCCCCGATCATTCCACGCGATGTCTCCGAGCCCCGATCGGTTCACGTGCCGTCTCCTAAGCCCCGATCGGTCCACGCGCCGTCTCCGAGCGCCGATCGGTCCACGCGCGGTCTCCAAGCCTCGATCCGTACACGCGCCGTCTCCGAGCCCCGATCGGTCCACGCGTCGTCTCCGAGCACCGTTCGGTCCACGCGCCATTTCCTGAGCCCCGATCGGTCCATCCGTCGTCTTTTAAGCCCCGATACCTCCACGCGCCGTCTCCGAGCCACGATCGGTCCACGCATCGTCTCCTAAGCCCCGATCGGTTAACGCGCCGTCTCCCCGCCCCGATCGGTCCACGCGCCGTCTCCTGAGCCCTGATCCGTCCACGCGCGGCGTCGAGCCGCGATCGGTCCACGCGCGGCCTCCTGAGCCCCAATCGGTCCACGCGTCGTCTCCTAAGCCCCGATCCGTCGCAGCGTCGTCCCCTGAGCCCCGCTCAATTGACGCGTCTTCTCCTGAGCCCCGATCGCACCTCACGCCGTCTCCTGAGCCCCGCTCGTTCCATGCCTCGTGTTCTTAGCCCCGATGCCTCCACGCGCCGTCTCCGAGACACGATAGGTCCAGGCGCCGCTTCCTGAGCCCCGATCGATCCACGCGCCGTCTCGTAAGCCACAATCGGTCCACGCGCCGTCTCAGAGCGCCGATCATTTCACGCGCTGTCTCCTGAGCCCCGATCGTTCCACGCGCCGTCTCCGAGCCCCGATCGGTCCACGCGGCGTCTCCTGAGCCCCGATCGGTTCACGCATCGTCTCCTAAGCCCCGATACGTCTACACGCCGTATCCGAGCCCCGATCGGTCCGCGTGACGCATTCTAAGCCACGGTCCGTCCACGCGCCGTCTCCGAGCACCGATCGGTCCACGCGCCGTCTCCTGAGCCCCGATCGGTCCACGCGTCGTCTCCTAAGCCCTGATCGGTCCACGTGCCGTCTCCGAGCCCCGATGGGTCTACGCGCCGCCTCCTGAGCCCCGATCGATCCACGCATCGGCTGCTGAGCCCCGGTCGGTCCACGCGTCGCCTTCGAGCACCGATCGATCCACGCGCCGTTTCCTGGGCCCCGATCGGTCCACGCGTCGCCACCGGAGCCCCGATCGGTCTACGCGCCGTCTCATGAGCCCCGGTCGCTTCATGCGCCGTCGCCGAGCCTCGATCGGTCCACGCGCGGCCTCCTTAGCCCCGGTCGGTCCACGCGCCGTCTCCGAGCCCCGATCGGTCCACGCATCGTCACCTGAGCCCCGATCGGTTAACGCGCCGTCTCCGAGCCCCGATCAGTCCACGCGCCGTCTCCTGAGCCCCGGTCGGTTCATGCGCCGTCTCCGAGCCCCGATCGATCCACGCGTCGTCTTGTAAGCCCAGATGCCTTCTCGCGCCGTCTCCGGCCCACGATCGGTCCAGGCGCCGCTTCCTGAGCCACGATCGGTCCACGCGCCTTTTCCGAGCCCCTATCGGTGCACGCGCCGTCTCCTGAGCCCCGATCGGTCCACGCGTCGTCTCGTGAGCCCCGATCGGTCCACGCGCCGTCTTCTGAGCCCCGATCGGTCCACGCGCCGTCGCCGAACCCCAATTGGTCCACGCGAAACCGCCTGAGCCCCAGTCGGTCAACGCGCTGTCTCCGAGCCCCGATCGGTCCACGTGCCGTCTCCCAGCCCCGATCGGTCCACGCGCCGTCTCCTAATCCCCAATCTGTCCACGACCCGTCTCCGGGCCCCGATCGGTGCAAGCGCCGTCTCCTAAGCCCCGATCGGGCCACGCGCCGTCGCCGAACACCAATTGGTCCACGCGAAACCCCCTGAGCCCCAGTCGGTCCACGCGCTGTCTCCGAGCCCCGATCGGTCCACGCGCCGTCTTCGAGCCCCGATCGGTCCACGCGCAGTCTCCAGAGGCGCGATCGGTCCACGCATCCCCTCCTGAGCCCCGATCGTTCCACGTGCCGCCTCCGAGCCCCGATCGCTCCACGCGCCGTCTCCGAGCGCCGATTGGTGCACGCGCCGTCTCATGAGCACCGATCGTTCCACACGACGCTTCCTAAGCCCCGATCTGTCCAGGCGTCGTCTCCTAAGCCCCGACCGGTCCACGCGCCGTCTCCTGAGCCCCGTTCGGCCCACGCGCCGTCTCCTGAGCCCCGGTCGGTCCGCGCGCCGTCACCTGAGCCCCGATCGGTCCACGCGTCATCTTCTAAGCCCCGATCGGTCCACGCGTAGTCTCCTAAGCCCCGCTCGGTTAACGCGTCGTTTCCGAGCCCCGATCGGTCCACGCGTTGTCTCCTGAGCCCCAATTAGTCCATGCGCCGTCTCCTAATCCCCGATCCGTCCACGGGCCGTGTCCGAGCTCCGATCGGTCCACGCGCCATCGCCGAGCCCCGATCGGTCCACGCGCCGTCTCCTGAGCCCCGATCGGTTCACACCACTTCTCCTGACCCCTGATCGATTCACGTGCCATCTCCTAAGCCCTGATCGGTCCACGCGCCTTTTCCTAAGCCCCGATCGGTCCACGCGCCGTCTCCGAGCCTCGATCGGTCCACGCGCCGTCGCCGAACCCCAATTGGTCCACGCGAAACCGCCTGAGCCCCAGTCGGTTCACGCGCTGTCTCCGAGCCCCGATTGGTCCACGCGTCGTCTCCGAGCCCCGATCGGTCCACGCGACGTCGCCGAGTCGTGATCTGTCCACGCGCGGCCTCCTGAGACCCGATCGGTCCACGCGCCGTCTTCGAGCCCCGATCGGTTCACGCATGGTCTCCTAAGCCCCAATCGGTTAACGCGCCGACCCCGAGCCCCGATCGGTCCACGCGCCGTTTCCTGAGCCCCGATACGTCCACGAGCAGTCCCCGAGCCCTGATCGGTCCACGCGCTGTCTCCTGAGCCCCGATAGGTACACGCGTCGTCTTCTAAGCCCCGATCGGTCCACGCGTAGTCTCCTAAGCCCCGCTCGGTTAACGCGTCGTTTCCGAGCCCCGATCGGTCCACGCGTCGTCTCCTGAGCCCCAATTAGTCCATGCGCCGTCTCCTATGCCCCGATCCGTCCACGGGCCGTGTCCGAGCTCCGATCGGTCCAAGCGTCGTCTCCGAGCCCTGATCGGTCCACGCGCCATCGCCGAGCCCCGATCGGTCCACGCGCCCTCTCCTAGCGCCGATCATTTCACGCGCCGTCTCCTGAGCCCCGATCGGTCCACACCCCTTCTCCTGAGCCCCGATCGATTCACGTGCCGTCTCCTAAGCCCCGATCGGTTCACCCGTCGTCTCTTAAGTCCCAATCGGTCCACGCGCCCTCTCCGAGCGCCGATCATTTCACGCGCCGTCTCCTGAGCCCCGGTCGGTCCGCGCGCCGTCTCCTGAGCCCCGATCGGTCGACGCGTCGTCTTCTGAGCCCCGATCGACCCACGCGTCGTCTCCTGAGCCCCGATCGGCCCACGCGCCGTCTCCGAGCGCCGATCGGTTCACGCGCCGTCTCCTGAGCCCCGATCGTTCCACGCGCCGTCTGCGAGCTCCGATCGGCCCACGCGCCGTCTCCTAAGCCCCGATCGGTCCAAGCGCCATCTCCTAAGCCCCGATCGGTCCACGCATCGTCTCCGAGCCCCGATCGGTCCACGCGCCGTCTCCTGAGCCCGGATCGTTCCACGCGTCGTCCCCGAATCCCCGATCCGTACACACGGCGTCTCCGAGCCTCGATCGGTCCACGCGTCGTCTTCGAGCCCCGATCGGTCCACGCATGGCCTCCTAAGCCCCAATCGGTTAACGCGCCGTCCCCGAGCCCCGATCGGTCCACGCGCCGTCTCCTGAGCCCCGATACCTCCACGCGCAGTCGCCGAGCCCTGATCGGTCCACGCGCTGTCTCCTGAGCCCCGATAGGTACACGCGTCGTCGCCTACACCCCAATCGGTCCACGCGTCGTCTCCTAAGCCCCGATCGGTCCACGCGCCGTCTCCGAGCCCCGATCGGTCCACGCACTGTCTCCCGATGCCCATGGGTCCACGCGGCGCCTCCGAGGCCCCGATCGATCCACGCGAGGCTCCTAAGCCCCGATCGGTCCACGTGCCGTCTCCTGAGCCCCGATCGTTACACGCGCCGTCTCCGAGCCCCGATCGGTCCACGCGCCGTCTCCGAGCCCCGATCGGTCCACGCACTGTCTCCTGAGCCCCGATAGGTACACGCGTCGTCGCCTACACCCCAATCGGTCCACGCGTCGTTTCCTAAGCCCCGATCGGTCCACGCGCCGTCTCCGAGCCCCCGATCGGTCCACGCACTGTCTCCCGATGCCCATGGGTCCACGCGGCGCCTCCGAGGCCTCGATCGATCCACGCGAGGCTCCTAAGCCCCGATCGGTCCACGCGTCATCTCCTAAGCCCCGATCGGTCCACGCGCCGTCTCCGAGCCCCGATCGGTCCATGCACTGTCTCCCGATGCCCATGGGTCCACGCGGCGCCTCCGAGGCCCCGATCGGTCCACGGATCGTCACCTGAGCCCCGATCGGTTAACGCGCCGTCTCCACGCCCCGATCAGTCCACGCGCCGTCTCCTGAGCCCCGGTGGGTTCATGCGCCGTCTCCGAGCCCCGATCGATCCACGCGTCGTCTTGTAAGCCCAGATGCCTTCTCGCGCCGTCTCCGGCCCACGATCGGTCCAGGCGCCGCTTCCTGAGCCACGATCGGTCCACGCGCCTCCTCCGAGCCCCGATCGGTGCACGCGCCGTCTCCTGAGCCCCGATCGGTCCACGCCTCGTCTCCTGACCCCCGATCGGTCCACGCGCCGTCTTCTGAGCCCCGATCGGTCCACGCGCCGTCGCCGAACCCCAATTGGTCCACGCGAAACCGCCTGAGCCCCAGTCGGTCCACGCGCAGTCTCCGAGCCCCGATCGGTCCACGTGCCGTCTCCCAGCCCCGATCGGTCCACGCGCCGTCTCCTAATCCCCAATCTGTCCACGACCCATCTCCGGGACCCGATCGGTGCACGCGCCGTCTCCTAAGCCCCGTTCGGGCCACGCGCCGTCGCCGAACACCAATTGGTCCACGCGAAACCGCCTGAGCCCCAGTCGGTCCACGCGCTGTCTCCGAGCCCCGATCGGTCCACGCGTCGTCTCCGAGCCCCGATCGGTCCACGCGCCGTCGCCGAGTCATGATCTGTCCACGCGCGGCCTCCTGAGACCCGATCGGTCCACGCGCCGTCGCCGAGCCGCGATCGGTCCACGCGCGACCTCCTCAGCCCCGATTGGTTCACGCGCCGTATCCGAGCCCCAATCGGTCCACGCGCTGTCTCCGAGCCCTGATCGGTCCACGCGTCGTCTCCGAGCCCCGATCGGTCTACGCGCCGTCGCCAAACCCCAATTGGTCCACGCGCAACCGCCTGAGCCCCAGTCGGTCCACGCACTGTCTCCGAGCCCCGATCGGTCCACGCGCCGTCGCCGAGCCATGATCGGCCCATGCGAGGCTCCTGAGCCCCGGTCGGTCCGCGAGCCGTCTCCTGAGCCCCGATCGGTCGACGCGTCGTTTCCTGAACCCCGATCAGTCCACGCGCCGTCTCCTAAGCCCGGATCGTTCCACGCGCCGTCCTCGAGCCCCGATCGGTCCACGCGCTGTCTCCTGAGCCCGGATCGGTCCACGCGATGTCTCCCAGCCCCGATCGGTCCACGCGTCGTCTCCTAAGCCCCGATCCGTCGCCGCGTCGTCTCCTGAGCCCCGATCAATTGACGCGGCTTCTCCAGAGCCCCGATCGCTCCTCGCGCCGTCTCCTGAGCCCCGCTCGGTCCATGCGTCGTCTTCTTAGCCCCGATGCCTCCCCGCGTCGTCTCCTGAGCCCCGGCCGGTCCGCGCGCCGTCTCCTGAGCCCCGAACGGACGACGCGTCGTCTCCTGAGCCCCGATCGATCCACGCGCCGTCTCCTAAGCCCCGATCGGTGCACGCGCCGTCTCCGAGCGCCGATCGGTTCGCGCGCCGTCTCCTGAGCCCCGATCATTCCACGCGATGTCTCCCAGCCCCGATCGGTCCACCAGCCGTTTTCTCAGCACCGTTCGGTCCACGCGTCGTCTTCAAAGCCCCGATGCCTCCATGCGCCGTCTCCGAGCCACGATCGGTCCGTGCGCCGCTTCCAAAGCCCTATCAGTCCAGGCGTCCTCTCCTGATCTCCGATCGGTCCACGCGCCGTCTCCTAAGTCCCGATCGGTGCACGCGCCGTCTCCGAGCGCCGATCGGTTCACGCGCCGTCTCCTGAGGCCCGATCATTCCACGCGATGTCTCCGAGCCCCGATCGGTCCACGCGCCGTCTCCTAAGCCCCGATCGGTCCACGCGCCGTCTCCGAGCGCCGATCGGTCCACGCGCGGTCTCCAAGCCTCGATCCGTACACGCGCCGTCTCCGAGCCCCGATCGGTCCACGCGTCGTCTCCGAGCCGCGATCGGTCCACGCGCGGCCTCCTGAGCCCCAATCGGTCCACGCGTCGTCTCCTAAGCCCCGATCCGTCGCAGCGTCGTCCCCTGAGCCCCGATCAATTGACGCGTCTTCTCCTGAGCCCCGATCATTCCACGCGCCATCTCCGAGCCCCGATCGGTCCACGCGCCGTCTCATAAGCCCCGATCGGACCACGCGCCTTCTCCTCAGCCCCGATCGGTCCACGCGCCGTCTCCGAGCGCCGATTAGTTCACGCGCCGTCTCCTGAGCCCCGATCGCTCCACGCACCGTCTCCCAGCCCCGATCGGTCCACGCGCCGTCTCCTGAGCCCGGATCGGTCCACGCGCCGTCGCCGAACCCCAATTGGTCCACGCGCCACCGCCTGTGCCCCAGTCGGTCCACGCGCTGTCTCCGAGCCCAGATCGGTCCACGCGCCGTCTCCGAGCGCCGATCGGTTCACGCGCCGTCTCCTGAGCCCCGAGCGTTCCACGCACCGTCTCCGAGCTCCGATCGGTCCACGCGCCGTCTCCTGAGCCCCGATCGGTCCACGCGCCGTTTCCTGAGCCCCGATCGGTCCACGCGTCGTCTTCTAAGCCCAGATGCCTCCTTGCGCCGTCTCCCAACCACGATCGGTGCAGGCGCCGCTTCCTGAACCCCGATCGGTCCACGCGTTTTCTCCTAAGCCCCGATCGGTCCACGCGTCGTCTCCTCAGCCCCGATCGGTCGACGCGTCGTCTCCGAGCGCCGATCGGTGCACGCGCCGTCTCCTGAACCCCGATCGTTCCACACGCCGCCTCCTAAGCCCCGATCGGTCTAGGCGTCGTCTCCTAAGCCCCGACCAGTCCAGGCGCCGTCTCCTGAGCCCCGATCGTTCCACGCGCCGTCTCCGAGCTGCTATCGGTAAACGCGCCGTCACCAAGCCCTGATCTGTACACGCGTCGTCTCCGAGCCCCGATTGGTCCACGCGCCGTCGCCGAGCCTCGATCGGTCCACGCGCAGCCTCCTGAGCACCGATCCGTCCACGCGCGGCGTCGAGCCGCGATCGGTCCACGCGCGGCCTCCTGAGCCCCAATCGGTCCACGCGTCGTCTCCTAAGCCCCGATCGGTCCGTGCGCCGTCTCCGAGCCCCGATCGGTCCACGCACCATCTCATGCTCCCCAATCGGTCCATGCGCCGCCTCCGGAGCCCTGATCGATCCACGCGAATCTCCTGAGCTCCGGTCGGTCCTCGTACCGTCTCCGAGCCCCGATCGGTCCACGCGTTGTCTCCTAGGCCCAGATCGGTCCACGCGCCTTCTCCGAGCACCGATCGGTTCACGCATCGTCTCCTAAGCCCCGATCGGTTAACGCGCCGTCTCCGAGCCCCGAACGGTCCACGCGCCGTCGCCGAACCCCAATTTGTCCACGCGTCGTCTCCGAGCCCCGATCGGTCCACGCGCCGTCGCCGAGCCATGATCGGTCCACGCGCGGCCTCCTGAGCCCCGATCGGTCCACGCGTGGTCTCCGAGCCCCGATCGGTCCACGCGCCGTCGCCGAGCCCTGATCGGTCCACGCGCTGTCTCCTGAGCCCCGATAGGTACACGCGTCATCGCCTACACCCCGATCGGTCCACGCGTCGTCTCCTAAGCCCCGATCGGTCCACGCGCCGTCTCCGAGCCCCGATCGGTCCACGCACTGTCTCCTGATCCCCATGGGTCCACGCGGCGCCTCCGGGGCCCCGATCGATCCACGCGAGGCTCCTAAGCCCCGATCGGTCCACGCGCAACCGCCTGAGCCCCAGTCGGTCGACGCGCTGTCTCCGAGCCCCGATCGGTCCACGCGCCGTCTCCTGAGCCCCGATCGGTTCACGCGTCGTTCCCTAAGCCCCGATCGATCCACGCGCAGTCTCCAGAGCCGCGATCGGTCCACTCATCCCCTCCTGAGCCCCGGACGGTCCACGCGCCGTCGCCGAACCCCGATCGATCGACTCGCCGTCTTCGAGCGCCGATCGGTTAACGCGCCGTCTCCGCGCCCCGATCAGTCCACGCGCTCTCTCCTGAGCCCCGACCGGTCCACGCGTCGTCTCCTAAGCCCCAATCGGTCCACGCGCCGCCTACGGAGCCCCGATCGATCCACGCGTCGTCTTCTAAGCCCCAATCGGTCCACGCGCCGCCTACGGAGCCCCGATCGATCCACGCGAATCTCCTGAGCTCCGGTCGGTCGACGCGCCGTCTCCGGAGCCCCGATCGGTCCACGCGTCGTCTCCTAAGCCCCGATTCGTCGACGCGTCGTCTCCTGAGCCCCGATCAATTGACGCGTCTTCTCCTGAGCCCCGATCGCTTCTCGTGCCGCCTCCTGAGCCCCGATCCGTCGAGGCGTCGTCTCCGGAGCCCCGATCAATTGACGTGTCTTCTCCTGTGCCCCGATCGCCCCTCGCGCCGTCTCCTGAACCCCGCTCGGTCCATGCGTCGTCTTCTTAGCCCGGATGCCTCCACGCGCCGTCTCCGAGCCACGATCGGTCCAGGCGCCGTCTCCGGAGCCCCGATCGTTCCACGCGTCGTCTCCTAAGCCCCGATTCGTCCACGCGGCGTCTCCGGGCGCCGATGATTTCACGCGCTGTCTCCTGAGACCCGATCGTTCCACGCGCCGTCTCCGAGCCCCGATCGATCCACGCGCCGCCTCCTGAGCCCCGATCGGTCCACGCGCCGTCGCCGAACCCCAATTGGTCCACGCGCAACCGCCTGAGCCCCAGTCGGTCCACGCACTGTGTCCGAGTCCCGATCGGTCCACGCGCCGTCTTCGAGCGCCGATCGGTCCACGCAACGTCTCCTAAGCCCCAATCGGTTAACGCGCCGTCTCCTGAGCCCCGATCGTTCTACGCACCGTCTCCGAGCCCCGATCCGTCCACGCGCAGTCGCCGAGCCCCCATCCGTTCACGCGCGGTCTCCTGAGCCCCAGTCGGTACACGCGCTGTCTCCGAGCCCCGATCGGTCCACGCGACGTCTCCTAAGCCCCGATCGTTCGACGCGTCGTCTCCTAAGCCCCGATCGGTCGACTCGTCGTCTCCTGAGCCCCAGTTGGTCCACGGGCTGTCTCCGAGCCCCGATCGATCCACGCACCGCCTCCTGAGCTCCGATCGGTCGACGCGCCGACTCCTAAGCCCCGATCCGTCCACGCGCCGTCTCCTGAGCCCCGATCGTCCAACGTGCCGTCTCCGAGCACCGATCGGTCCACGCGTCGCCTCCTGAGCCCCGGTCGGTCCACGCGCCGTCTCCTGAGCCCCGGTCGGTCCACGCGTCGTCTCCTAAGCCCCGATCGGTCCACGCGTCGTCTCCTAAGCCCCGATCCGTCGACGCGTCGTCTCCTGAGCCACGATCAATTGACGCGTCTTCTCCTGAGCCCGATCGCTCCTCGCGCCGTCCCCTGAGCCCCGATCGGTCCACGCGTCGTGTCCGAGCTCCGATCGGTCCATACGCCGTTTCCTGAGCCCCGATCGGTCCATGCGTCGTCTTCTTAGCCCCGATGCCTCCACGCGCCGTCTCCGAGCCACCATCGGTCCAGGCGCCGTTTCCTGAGCCCCGATCGGTCCACGCGCCGTATCCTAAGCCCCGATCGGTCCACGGGCCGTCTCTGAGCGCCGATAAGTTCAAGCGCCGTCTCCTGAGCCCCGATGGTTCCACGCGGCGTCTCCGAGCCCCGATCGATGCACGCGCCGTCTCCTGAGTCCCGATCGGTCGACGAGTCGTCTTCTGAGCCCCGATCGATCCACGCGAGTCTCCTGAGCCCCAGTCGGTTCGCGCGCCGTCTCCTGAGCCCCGATTGTTCGACGCGTCGTCTCCTGAGCCCCGATCGATCCACGCGTCGTCTCCTGAGCCCCGATCGTACCACACGCCGTTTCCTGAGCCCCGATCGGTCCACGCGTCGTCTTCAAAGCCCCGATGCCTCCACGCGCCGTCCCCGAGCCACGATCGGTCCGTGCGCCGCTTCCACAACCCCGATCGGTCCACGCGTAATCTCCTGATCTCCGATCGGTCCACGCGCCGTCTCCTAAGCCCCGATCGGTCCACGCGCCGTCTCCGAGCGCCGATCGGTTTACGCGCCATCTCCTGAGCCCCGATCGTTCCACGCGCCGTCTCCGAGCCCCGATCGGTCCACGCGCCGTCTCCTAAGCCCCGTTCGGTCCAAGCGCCTTCTCCTAAACCCCGGTCGGTCCACGCGCCGTCTCCGAGGCCCGATCGGTCCACACATCGTCTCCTAAGCCCCGATCGGCTAACGCGTCGTCTCCGAGCCGCGATCGTTCCACGCGCCGTCCCAGATCCCCGATCGATCCACGCGCCGACTCCTAAGCCCCGATCGGTCGGTGCGCCGTCTCCGAGCCCCGATCGGTCCACGCACCATCTCATGCTCCCCAATCGGTCCATGCGCCGCCTCCGGAGCCCTGATCAATCCATGCGAATCTCCTGAGCTCCGGTCGGTCCTCGTACCGTCTCCGAGCCCCGATCGGTCCACGTACCATCTCCGAAGCCCCGATCGGTCCACGCGCCGTCTCCTGAGCCCCGATCGGTCCACGCGCCGTCTCCTGAGCCCCGATCGGTCCACGCGCCGCGGCGAACCCCAATTGGTCCACGCGCAACCTCTCGAGCCCCAGTCGGTAAACGCGCTGTCTCCGAGCCCCGATCGGTCCACGTATGTTCTCCTAAGCCCCAATTAGTCCCCGCGCCGTCTCCTAAGCCCCGATCTGCCCACGGGCCGTGTCCGAGCTCCGATCGGTCCACGCGCCGTCTCCAAGCCTCGATCCGTACACGCGTCGTCTCCGAGCCCCGATCGGTCCACGCGCCTTCTCCGAGCCCCGATCGGTTCACGCATCGTCTCCTAAGCCCCGATCGGTTAACGCGCCGTCTCCGAGCCCCGAACGGTCCACGCGCCGTCGCCGAACCCCAATTGGTCCACGCGCAACCGCCTGAGCCCCAGTCGGTTCACGCGCTGTCGCCGAACCCCGATCGGTCCACGCGTCGTCTCCGAGCCCCGATCGGTCCACGCGCCGTCGCCGAGCCATGATCGGTCCACGCGCGGCCTCCTGAGCCCCGATCGGTCCACGCGTGGTCTCCGAGCCCCGATCGGTCCACGCGCCGTCGCCGAGCCATGATCGGTCCACACGCGGCCTCCTGAGCCCCGGTCGGTCCACGCGCCGTCTCCTGAGCCCCGATCGGTCCACGCGCGGCCTCCTGAGCCCCGATTGGTTCACGCGCCGTATCCGAGCCCCAATTGGTCCACGCGCCGTCTCCTGAGCCTCGATCGCTCCTCGCGCCGTCTCCTGAACCCCGCTCGGTCCATGCGTCGTCTTCTTAGCCCGGATGCCTCCACGCGCCGTCTCCGAGCCACGATCGGTCCAGGCGCCGTCTCCGGAGCCCCGATCGGTCCACGCGTCGTCTCCTAAGCCCCGATTCGTCCACGCGACGTCTCCGGGCGCCGATGATTTCACGCGCCGTCTCCTGAGACCCGATCGTTCCACGCGCCGTCTCCGAGCCCCGATCGATCCACGCGCCGCCTCCTGAGCCCCGATCGGTCCACGCGCCGTCGCCGAACCCCAATTGGTCCACGCGCAACCACCTGAGCCCCAGTCGGTCCACACATCGTCTCCTAAGCCCCGATCGGCTAACGCGCCGTCTCCGAGCGCCGATCGGTTCACGCGCCGTCACCCGAGCCCCGATCGTTCCACACGGCGTCTCCGAGCCCCGATCGGTCCACGCTTCGTCTCCTGAGCCCGGATCGTTCCACGCGTCGTCTCCTGATTCCCGATCCTTAAACGCGTCGTCTCCGAGCCTCGATCGGTTCACACGCCGTGTCCGATCCCCGATCGGTCCGCGTACCGCAATCTGAGCCGCGGTCCGTCCACGCGCCGTCTCCGAGCTCCGAACGGTCCACACCTTTTGTCCTGAGCCCCGATCGGCCGACACGACGTCTCCTGAGCCTTGATCGATCCACGCGTCGTCTCCTGAACCCCGATTGCTCCACGGGCCGTTTCCTGAGCCCCGATCGGTCCACGCGTCGTCTACTAAGCCCAGATGCCTCCTCGCGCCGTCTCCGAGCCATGACGGGTCCAGGCGCCGCTTCCTGTGCCCCGGTCGGTCCACGCGTTGTCTCCTAAGCCCCGTTCGGTCCACGCGCCGTCTCCTAAGCCCCGATCGGTCCATGCGTTGTCTCCTAAGCCCCGATCGATCCACGCGTCTTCTCCTGAGCCCCGACCGCTCCATCCGTCGTCTCCGAGCTCCGATCGGTCCAGGTGCCGTTTCCGAGCCCCGATTGGTCCATGCGTCGTCTTCGAAGCCCCGATGCCGCCACGCGCCGTCTCCGAGCCACGATCGGTGCAGGCGCCGCTTCCTGAGCCCCGATCGGTCCACGCGCTGTCTCCTGAGCCCCGATACGTCCACGCGCAGTCGCCGAGCCCCGATCAGTCCACGCGCGGCCTCCTGAGCCCCGGTCGGTTCACGCGCCGTTTCCCCGCCCCGATCGGTCCACGCGCCGTTTCCTGAGCCCTGATCCGTCCACGCGCGGCGTCGAGCCGCGATCGGTCCACGCGCGGCCTCCTGAGCCCCAATCAATCCACGCGAATCTCCTGAGCTCCGGTCGGTCCTCGTACCGTCTCCGAGCCCCGATCGGTCCACGTACCATCTCCGAAGCCCCGATCGGTCCACGCGCCGTCTCCTGAGCCCCGATCGGTCCACGCGCCGCGGCGAACCCCAATTGGTCCACGCGCCACCTCCTGAGCCCCAGTCGGTCCACGCGCTGTCTCCGAGCACCGATCGGTCTACGCATCGTCTCCTAAACCCCGCTCTGTTAACGCGTCGTCTCCTGATCCCCGATCGCTCCACGCGCCGTCTCCTGACCGCCGATCGGTCCACGCGTCGTCTCCGAGCACCGTTCGGTCCACGCGCCGTTTCCTGAGCCCCGATTGGTCCATCCGTCGTCTTTTAAGCCCCGATACCTCCACGCGCCGTCTCCGAGCCACGATCGGTCCAGGCGTGGCCTCCTGAGCCGCGGTCGGTCCACGCGCCGTTTCCTGAGCTCCGATCGGTCCACGCGTTTTCTCCTAAGTCCCGATCGGTCGACGCGTCGTCTCCTCAGCCCCGATCGGTCGACGCGTCGTCTCCGAGCGCCGATCGGTGCACGCGCCGTCTCCTGAACCCCGATCGTTCCACACGCCGCCTCCTAAGCCCCGATCGGTCGAGGCGTCGTCTCCTAAGCCCCGACCGGTCCAGGCGCCGTCTCCTGAGCCCCGATCGTTCCACGCGCGGCCTCCTGAGCCCCGGTGGGTTCACGCGCCGTCTCCCCGCCCCGATCGGACCAAGCGCCGTCTCCTGAGCCCTGATCCGTCCACGCGCGGCGTCGAGCCGCGATCGGTCCACGCGCGGCCTCCTGAGCCCCAATCGGTCCACGCGCCGTCTCGTGAGCCCCGATCGGTCCACGCGTCGTCTCCTAAGCCCTGATCGGTCCACGTGCCGTCTCCGAGCCCCGATCAGTCCACGCGCCGTATCCTGAGCCCCGATCGGTCCATCCGTCGTCTTTTAAGCCCCGATACCTCCACGCGCCGTCTCCGAGCCACGATCGGTCCAGGCGTGGCCTCCTGAGCCGCGGTCGGTCCACGAGCCGTTTCCGCAGCCCCGATCGATCCACGCGAGTCTCCTGAGCCCCGGTCGGTCCGCGCGCCGTCTCCTGACCCCTAATCGGTCCACGCGTCGTCTCCTGAGCCCCGATCGCTCCACACGCCGTTTCCTGAGCCACGATCGGTCCACGCGTCGTCTTCAAAGCCCCGATCCGCACACGCGTCGTCTCCGAGCCTCGATCGGTCCACGCGCCGTCGCCGAGCCCCGATCGGTCCGCGCGCGGCCTCCTGAGCCCCGGTTGGTCCACGCGCCGTCTCCGAGCCCCGATCGGTCCACGCGCCGTCTCCGAGCGCCGATCGGTTCACGCGCTGTCACCCGAGTCTCGATCGTTCCACACGCCGTCTCCAAGCCCCGATCAGTCCACGGTCCGTATCCTGAGCCCGGATCGTTCCACGCGTCGTCTCCTGATCTCCGATCCGTAAACGCGTCGTCTCCGAGCCTCGATCGGTCCACACGCCGTGTCCGATCCCCGATCGGTCCGCGTACCGCATTCTAAGCCGCGGTCCGTCCACGCGCCGTCTCCGAGCACCGATCGGTTCACGCGCCGTCACCCGAGCCCCGATCGTTCCACACGCCGTCTCCAAGCCCCGACCCGAGCGCGTCGTCTCCTGAGCCCCTATCGGCCCACACGCAGTCTCGTGAGCCCCGACAGGTACACGCGCCGTCTCCTGAGCTCCGATCGTTCCACGCGCCGTCTCCGAGCCCCGATCGGTCCAGGCGTGGCCTCCTGAGCCGCGGTCGGTCCACGCACCGTCTCCTGATCCCCATCGCTCCACGAGGCGTTTCCGGAGCTCCGATCGATCCACGCGAGTCTCCTGAGCCCCGGTCGGTCTGCGCACCGTCATCTGAGCCCCGATTGGTCGACGCGTCGTCTCCGAGACTCGATCGGTCCACGCCCCGTCGCCGAGCCCCGATCGGTCCAGGCGTGCCCTCCTGAGCCGCGGTCGGTCCACGCGCCGTTTCCTGAGCCCCGATCGGTCCACGCGTCGTCTCCTGAGCCCCAATTAGTCCATGCGCCGTCTCCTAAGCCCTGATCCGTCCACGGGCCGTCTCCGAGCACCGATCGGTCCACGCGCCGTCTCCTTAGCCCTGATCGGTCCACGCGTCGTCTCCTAAGCCCTGATCGGTCCACGTGCCGTCTCCGAGCCCCGATGGGTCTACGCGCCGCCTCCTGAGCCCCGATCGATCCACGCATCGGCTGCTGAGCCCCGGTCGGTCCACGCGTCGCCTTCGAGCCCCGATCGGTCCACGCGTCGTCTCCGAGCCCCGATCGGTCCACGCGCCGTCGCCGAGCCATGATCGGCCCACGCGAGGCTCCTGAGCCCCGGTCGGTCCGCGAGCCGTCTCCTGAGCCCCGATCGGTCGACGCGTCGTTTCCTGAACCCCGATCAGTCCACGCGCCGTCTCCTAAGCCCGGATCGTTCCACGCGCCGTCCTCGAGCCCCGATCGGTCCACGCGCCGTCTCCTGAGCCCGGATCGGTCCACGCGTCGGCTCCTAAGCCCCGATCGGTCCACGCGGCGTCTCCTAAGCCCCGATCCGTCGACGCGTCGTCTCCTGAGCCCCGATCGATCCACGCGTCTTCTCCTGAGCCCCGACCGCTCCACGCGTCGTCTCCGAGCTCCGATCGGACCATGCGCCGTTTCCGAGCCCCGATCGGTCCACGTATGTTCTCCTAATCCCCAATTAGTCCACGCGCCGTCTCCTAAGCCCCGATCTGCCCACGGGCCGTCTCCGAGCTCCGATCGGTCCACGCGCCGTCTCGAAGCCTCGATCCGTACACGCGTCGTCTCCGAGCCCCGATCGGTCCACGCGCCATCGCCGAACCCCGATCGGTCCACGCGCCGTCTCCTGAGCTCCGAACGGTCCACACCCCTTGTCCTGAGCCCCGATCGGCCGACGCGTCGTCTCCTAAGCCTCGACCGGTTCACGCGCCGTCTCCTGTGCACCGATCGAATCTCGTGCCGTCTCCTAAGCCCCGATCGGTCCACACGTCGTCTCCTAAGCCCCAATCGGTCCACGCGTCGTCTCCTAAGCCCCGATCCGTCGCCGCGTCGTCTCCTGAGCCCCGAACGGTCGACGCGTCGTCTCCTGAGCCCCGATCGATCCACGCGCCGTCTCCTAAGCCCCGATCGGTGCACGCGCCGGCTCCGAGCGCCGATCGGTCCACGAGCCGTTTTCTCAGCACCGTTCGGTCCACGCGTCGTCTTCAAAGCCCCGATGCCTCCACGCGCCGTCTCCGAGCCACGATCGGTCCGTGCGCCGCTTCCAAAGCCCTATCAGTCCAGGCGTCCTCTCCTGATCTCCGATCGGTCCACGCGCCGTCTCCTAAGCCCCGATCGGTGCACGCGCCGTCTCCGAGCGCCGATCGGTTCACGCGCCGTCTCCTGAGCCCCGATCATTCCACGCGATGTCTCCGAGCCCCGATCGGTCCACGCGCCGTCTCCTAAGCCCCGATCGGTCCACGCGCCGTCTCCGAGCGCCGATCGGTCCACGCGCGGTCTCCAAGCCTCGATCCGTACACGCGCCGTCTCGTAAGCCCCGATCGGTCCACGCGCCGTCTCCGAGCGCCGATCGGTCCACGCGCGGTCTCCAAGCCTCGATCCGTACACGCGCCGTCTCCGAGCCTCGATCGGTCCACGCGTCGTCTCCGAGCACCGTTCGGTCCACGCGCCGTTTCCTGAGCCCCGATCGGTCCATCCGTCGTCTTTTAAGCCCCGATACCTCCACGCGCCGTCTCCGAGCCACGATCGGTCCAGGCGCCGCTTCCTGAGCCCCGATCGGTCCACGCGTCGGCTCCTAAGCCTCGATAGGTTCACGCGCGGCCTCCTTAGCCGCGATCGGTCCACGCATCGTCTCCTAAGCCCCGATCGCTTAACGCGCCGTCTCCCCGCCCCGATCGGTCCACGCGCCGTCTCCTGAGCATTGATCCGTCCACGCGCGGCGTCGAGCCGCGATCGGTCCACGCGCGGCCTCCTGAGCCCCAATCGGTCAACGCGTCGTCTCCTAAGCCCCGATCCGTCGCAGCGTCGTCCCCTGAGCCCCGATCAATTGACGCGTCTTCTCCTGAGCCCCGATCGCACCTCCCGCCGTCTCCTGAGCCCCGCTCGGTCCATGCGTCGTGTTCTTAGCCCCGATGCCTCCACGCGCCGTCTCCGAGACACGATAGGTCCAGGCGCCGCTTCCTGAGCCCCGATCGATCCACGCGCCGTCTCGTAAGCCACAATCGGTCCACGCGCCGTCTCAGAGCGCCGATCATTTCACGCGCCGTCTCCTGAGCCCCGATCGTTCCACACGAGGCTCCTGAGCCCCGGTCGGTCCGCCCGCCGTCTCCTGAGCCTCGATCGGTCCACGCGCCGTCTCCGAGCCACGATCGGTTCAGGCGCCGCTTCGTGAGCCCCGATCGGTCCACGCTCCGTCACCAAGCCCCGATGGGTCCACGCGCGGTCTCCTGAGCCCCGGTCGGCCCACGCGCCGTCGCCGAACCCCAATTCGTCCACGGGCAACCTCCTGAGACCCAGTCGGTCCACGCGCCGTCTCCTGAGCCCCGATCGGTCCATGTATCGTCTCCTACGCCCCGATCGGTCCACGCGTCGTCTCCTAAGCCCCGAACGGTCCATGCGCCGTCTCCGAGCGCCGATCGGTTGACGCGCCGTCTCCTGAGCCCCGATCGTTCCACGCGCCGTCTCCTGAGCCCCAATCGGTCCACACGCTGTGTCGTGAGCCCCGATAGGTACACGCGTCGTCTCCTACGCCCGATCGGTCCACGCGTCGTCTCCTGATCCCAATCGGTCCACGCGTCGTCTCCTGATCCCAATCGGTCCACGCGGCGCCTCCGGAGCCCCGATCGATCTACGCGAGTCTCCTGAGCCCCAGGCGGTCCGCGCGCCGTCTCCGGAGCCCCGATCGGTCCACGCGCCGTCTCCTAAGCCCCGTTCGGTCCAAGCGTCTTCTCCTAAACCCCGGTCGGTCCTCGCGCCGTCTCCGACCCCCGATCGGCTCACGCATCGTCTCCTAAGCCCCGATCGGCTAACGCGTCGACTCCGAGCCCCGATCGTTCCACGCGCCGTCCCCGATCCCCGATCGATCCACGCGCCGTCTCCGAGCGCCGATCCGTTCACGCGCCGTCACCCGAGCCCCGATCGTTCCACACGCCGTCTCCGAGTCCCGATCGGTCCACGCTCCGTCTCCTGAGCCCGGATCCTTCCACCCGTCGTCTCCTGATCCCCGATCCGTAAACGCGTCGACTCCGAGCCTCGATCGGTCCGCACGCCGTGTCCGATCCCCGATCGGTCCGCGTACCGCATTCTGAGCCGCGGTCCGTCCACGCGCCGTCTCCGAGCACCGATCGGTCCACGCGCCGTCTCAGAGCGCCGATCATTTCACGCCCCGTCTCCTGAGCTCCGATCGTTCCACGCGCCGTCTCCGAGCCCCGATCGGTCCACGCGCCGTCTCCTGAGCCCCAATCGGTCCACACGCTGTCTCGTGAGCCCCGATCGGTCCACGCGTCGTCTCCTGAGCCCCGCTCGGTCCATGCGTCGTCTTCTTAGCCCCGATGCCTCCACGCGTCGTCTCCTAAGCCCCGATCGGTCCACGCGCCGTCTCCGGGCCCCGATCGGTCCACGCACCATCTCCTGCTCTCCAATCGGTCCACGCGCCGCCTCCGGAGCCCCGATCGATCCACGCTAGGCTCCTGAGCCCCGGCCGGTCCGCGCGCCGTCTCCTGAGCCCCGAACGGTCGACGCGTCGTCTCCTGAGCCCCGATCGATCCACGCGCCGTCTCCTAAGCCCCGATCGGTGCACGCGCCGTCTCCGAGCGCCGATCGGTTCACGCGCCGTCTCCTGAGCCCCGATCATTCCACGCGATGTCTCCGAGCCCCGATCGGTCCACGAGCCGTTTTCTGAGCACCGTTCGGTCCACGCGTCGTCTTCAAAGCCCCGATGCCTCCACGCGCCGTCTCCGAGCCACGATCGGTCCGTGCGCCGCTTCCAAAGCCCTATCAGTCCACGCGTCCTCTCCTGATCTCCGATCGGTCCACGCGCCGTCTCCTAAGCCCCGATCGGTGCACGCGCCGTCTCCGAGCGCCGATCGGTGCACGCGCCATCTCTTAAGCCCCGATGGGGCCACGCGCCGTCGCCGAACACCAATTGGTCCACGCGAAACCGCCTGAGCCCCAGTCGGTCCACGCGCTGTCTCCGAGCCCCGATCGGTCCACGCGTCGTCTCCGAGCCCCGATCGGTCCACGCGCCGTCGCCGAGTCATGATCTGTCCACGCGCGGCCTCCTGAGACCCGATCGGTCCACGCGCTGTCTCCGAGCACCGATCGGTCCACGCGCCGTCTCCGAGCGCAGATCATTTCACGCGCCGTCTCCTGAGCCCCGATCGTTCCACGCTCGGGCTCCTGAGCCCCCATCGGTCCACGCGTCGCCTTCTAACCCCGGACGGTCCACGCGTCGTCTTCTAAGCCCCGATCGGTCCACGCGCCGTTTTCCGAGCCCCGATCGGTCCACGCACCATCTCCTGCTCCCCAATCGGTCCACGCGCCGTCTCCGAGCGCCGATCGGTTCACGCGCCGTCTCCTGAGCCCCGATCGTTCCACGCGCAGTCTCCGACCCCCGATCGGTCCACGCGCCGTCTCATAAGCCCCGATCGGACCACGCGCCTTCTCCTCAGCCCCGATCGGTCCACGCGCCGTCTCGGAGCACCGATTGGTTCACGCGCCGTCTCCTGAGCCCCGATCGCTCCACGCGCCGTCTCCGAGCCCCGATCGGTCCACGCGCCGTCTCCTAAGCCCCGATCGGTCCACCCGCCGTTTCCGAGCCCCGATCAGTCCATGCGTCGTCTCCGAGCCCCGTTCGGTCCACGCCCCGTCGCCGAGCCATGATCGTTCCACGCGCGGCCTCCAGAGCCCCGATCGGTACACGCGCCGTCGCCGAGCCGCGATCGGTCCACGCGCCGTCGCCCAACCCGCCGAACCCCAATTGGTCCACGCGCAGCCTCCTGAGCCCCAGTCGGTCCACGCGCCATCTCCTGAGCCCCGATCGGTCCACGCATCGTCTTCTAAGCCCCGATACGTCCACACGCCGTCTCCGATCCCCGACCGGTCCGCGTGCCGCATTCTAAGCCGCGGTCCGTCCACGCGCAGTCTTCGATCACCGATCGGTCCACGCGCCGTCTCCTGAGCCCCGATCGGTCCACGCGCCGTTTCCGAGCCCCGATCGGTCCACGCGTCGTCTCCTCAGCCCCGATCGGACGACGCGCCGTCTCCCCGCCCCGATCGGTCCACGCGCCATCTCCTGAGCATTGATCCGTCCACGCGCGGCGTCGAGCCGCGATCGGTCCACGCGCGGCCTCCTGAGCCCCAATCGGTCCACGCGTCGTCTGCTAAGCCCCGATCCGTCGCAGCGTCGTCCCCTGAGCCCCGATCAATTGACGCGTCTTCTCCTGAGCCCCGATCGCACCTCACGCCGTCTCCTGAGCCCCGCTCGGTCCATGCGTCGTGTTCTTAGCCCCGATGCCTCCACGCGCCGTCTCCGAGACACGATAGGTCCAGGCGCCGCTTCCTGAGCCCCGATCGATCCACGCGCCGTCTCGTAAGCCACAATCGGTCCACGCGCCGTCTCAGAGCGCCGATCATTTCACGCGCCGTCTCCTGAGCCCCGATCTTTCCACGCGCCGCCTCCTGAGCCCCGATCGATCCACGCATCGGCTGCTGAGCCCCGGTCGGTCCACGCGTCGCCTTCGAGCACCGATTGATCCACGTGCCGTTTCCTGGGCCCCGATCGGCCCACGCGTCGCCACCGGAGCCCCGATCGGTCTACGCGCCGTCTCATGAGCCCCGGTCAGTTCATGCGCCGTCGCCGAGCCTCGGTCGGTCCACGCGCGTCCTCCTTAGCCCCGGTCGGTCCACGCGCCGTCTCCGAGCCCCGATCGGTCCACGCGCCGTCTCCTGAGCCCCGGTCGGTTCATGCGCCGTCTCCGAGCCCCGATCGATCCACGCGTCGTCTTGTAAACCCAGATGCCTTCTCGCGCCGTCTCCGGCCCACGATCGGTCCAGGCGCCGCTTCCTGAGCCACGATCGGTCCACGCGCCTTCTCCGAGCCCCGATCGGTGCACGCGCCGTCTCCTGAGCCCCGATCGGTCCACGCGTCGTCTCCTGAGCCCCGATCGGTCCACGCGCCGTCTTCTGAGCCCCGATCGGTCCACGCGTCGTCTCCTAAGCCCCGATCGGTCCACACGCCGTCTCCGAGCCCCGATGGGTCCACGCGTCGCCTCCTGAGCCCCGGTCGGTCCACGCGCCGTCTCCTGAGCCCCGATCGGTCCATGCGTCGTCTTCTTAGACCTGATGCCTCCACGCGCCGTCTACGAGCCACGATCCGTCCAGGCGCCGCTTCCTGAGCCCCCGTCGGTCCATGCGCCGTATCCTAAGCCCCGATCGGTTCACGCGCCGTCTCCTGAGCCCCGATCATTCCACGCGATGTCTCCGAGCCCCGATCGGTCCACGCGCCGTCTCCGAGCCACGATCGGTCCAGGCGCCGCTTCCTGAGCCCCGATCGGTCCACGCGTCGGCTCCTAAGCCTCGATAGGTCCACGCGCGGCCTCCTTAGCCCCGGTCGGTCCACGCGCCGTCTCCGAGCCGCGATCGGTCCACGCATCGTCTCCTAAGCCCCGATCGGTTAACGCACCGTCTCCCCGCCCCGATCGGTCCACGCGCCGTCTCCTGAGGCCTGATCCGTCCACGCGCGGCGTCGAGCTGCGATCGGTCCACGCGCGGCGTCGAGCCGCGATCGGTCCACACGAGGCCTCCTGAGCCGCGATCGGTCCACGCGCGGCCTCCTGAGCCCCAATCGGTCCACGCGTCGTCTCCTAAGCCCCGATCCGTCGCAGCGTCGTCCCCTGAGCCCCGATCAATTGACGCCGTCTCCTGAGCCCCGCTCGGTCCATGCGTCGTGTTCTTAGCCCCGATGCCTCCACGCGCCGTCTCCGAGACACGATAGGTCCAGGCGCCGCTTCCTGAGCCCCGATCGATCCACGCGCCGTCTCGTAAGCCACAATCGGTCCACGCACCGTCTCAGAGCGCCGATCATTTCACGCGCCGTCTCCTGAGCCCCGATCGTTCCACGCGCCGCCTCCTGAGCCTCGATCGATCCACGCATCGGCTGCTGAGCCCCGGTCGGTCCACGAGCCGTCTCCTCAGCCTCCATCGATCCACGCGTCGTCTTCTAAGCCCAGATGCCTCCTCGCGCCGTCTCCGAGCCACGATCGGTCCAGGCGCCGTTTCCTGAGCCCCGATCGGTCCACGCGTTGTGTCCTAAGCCCGGATCGTTCCACGCGCCGCTTCCGATCCCCGATCGGTCCACGCGTCGTCTCCTGATCTCCGATCGGTCCACACACCATCTCCTAAGCCCCGATCATTCCACGCGCCATCTCCGAGCCCCGATCGGTCTACGCGCCGTCTCATAAGCCCCGATCGGACCACGCGCCTTCTCCTCAGCCCCGATCGGTCCACGCGCCGTCTCCGAGCGCCGATTAGTTCACGCGCCGTCTCCTGAGCCCCGATCGCTCCACGCTCCGTCTCCGAGCCCCGATCGGTCCACGCGCCGTCTCCTGAGCCCGGATCGGTCCACGTGCCGTCGCCGAACCCCAATTGGTCCACGCGCAACCGCCTGAGCCCCCGTCGGTCCACGCGCTGTCTCCGAGCCCCGATCGTTCCACGCGCCGTCTCCGAGCCTCGATCGGTCCACGCGCCGTCGCCGAGCCCCGATCGGTCCAGGCGTATCCTCCTGTGCCCCGGTCGGTCCACGCGCCTTCTCCGAGCCCCGATTATTCCACGCGCCGTCTCGGAGCCCCGATCGATCCACGCGCCGTCTCCTGAACCCCGATCTGTCCAAGCGCCGTCTCCTGAGCCCCGATCGTTCCACGCGCCTTCTCCTAAGCCACGATCGGTGCACGCGCCGTCTCCGAGCGCCGATCATTTCACGCGCCGTCTCCGAGCCCCGATCGATCCACGTGCCGTCTCCTGAGCCCCGATCGGTCCACGCGTCGTCCCCAAGCCCCGATCCATCGACGCGCCGTCTTCTGATGCCCAATCGGTCCACGCGCTGTCTCCTGAACCCCGATAGGTACACACGCCGTCTCCGAGCCCCGATGGGTCCAAGCGTCGCCTCCTGAGCCCCGGTCGGTCCACGCGCCGTCTCCTGAGCCCCGATCGGTCCACGCGTCGTCTCCTAAGCCCCGATCGGTCCACGCGTCGTCTCCTAAGCCCCGATCCGTCGACGCGTCGTCTCCTGAGCCACGATCAATTGACGCGTCTTCTCCTGAGCCCAATCGCTCCTCGCGCCGTCTCCTGAGCCCCGATCGGTCCACGGGTCGTCTCCTAGGCCCCGATCGGTCCACGCGCCGTCTCCTAAGCCCCGATCGGTCCACACGCCGTCTCCGAGCCCCGATGGGTCCACGCGTCGCCTCCTGAGCCCCGGTCGGTCCACGCGCCGTCTCCTGAGCCCCGATCGGTCCATGCGTCGTCTTCTTAGCCCTGATGCCTCCACGCGCCGTCTCCGAGCCACGATCGGTCCAGGCGCCGCTTCCTGAGCCCCCATCGGTCCATGCGCCGTATCCTAAGCCCCGATCGGTCCACGCGCCGTCTCCGAGCGCCGATAAATTCAAGCACCGTCTCCTGAGCCCCGATCGTTCCACGCGTCGTCTCCGAGCCCTGATCGGTTCACGCGCCGTCTTCGAGCCCCGATCAGTCCACGCAACGTCTCCTAAGCCCCAATCGGTTAACGCGCCGTCTCCTGAGCCCCGATCGTTCTACGCGCCGTCTCCGAGCCCCGATCCGTCCACGCGCAGTCGCCGAGCCCCGATCGGTTCACGCGCGGTCTCCTGAGCCCCAGTCGGTACACGCGCTGTCTCCCAGCCCCGATCGGTCCACGCATCGTCTCCTAAGCCCCGCTCGGTTAACGCGTCGTTTCGGAGCCCCGATCGGTCTACGCGCCGTCTCCTGAGCCCCGATCGGTCCACGCGTCGTCTCCTGAGCCCCGATCGTTCCACGCGCCGTCTCCGAGCCCCGATCGTTCCACGCGGCGTCTCCTGAGCCCCAATTGGTCCACACGCTGTGTCGTGAGCCCCGATAGGTACACGCGTCGTCTGCTACGCCCGATCGGTCCACGAGTCGTATCCTGAGCCCCGATCGTTCCACGCGCCGTCTCCGAGCCGCGATCGGTCCACGCGCCGTCTCCTGAGCCCCGATCGGTCCACGCGCCATCTCCGAGCCCCGAACGGTTCACGCACCGTCTCCCGGTCCCAATCGGTCCACGCGGCGCCTCCGGAGCCCCGATCGATCCACGCGAGTCTCCTGAGCCCCAGTCGGTCCGCGCGCCGTCTCCTCAGCCCCGATTGTTCGACGCGTCGTCTCCTGAGCCCCGATCGAACCACGCGTCGTCTCCTGATCCCCGATCGCGCCACACGCCGTTTCCTGAGCCCCGATCGGTCCACGCGTCGTCTTCAAAGCCGCGATGCCTCCACGCGCCGTCTCCGAGCCACGATCGGTCCGTGCGCCGCTTCCACAACCCCGATCGGTCCACGCGTCACCTCCTGATCTCCGATCGGTCCACGCGCCTTCTCGTAAACCCCGGTCGGTCCACGCGCCGTCTCCGAGCCCCGATCGGTTCACGCATCGTCTCCTAAGCCCCGATCGGCTAACGCGTCGACTCCGAGCCGCGATCGTTCCACGCGCCGTCCCCGATCCCCGATCGATCCACGCGCCGTCTCCGAGCGCCGATCAGTTCATGCGCCGTCACCCGAGCCCCGATCGTTCCACACGCCGTCTCCGAGCCCCGATCGGTCCACGCTTCGTCTCCTGAGCCCGGATCGTTCCACGCGTCGTCTCCTGATCCCCGATCCGTAATCGCGTCGTCTCCGAGCCTCGATCGGTCCACACGCCGTGTCCGATCCCCGATCGGTCCGCGCGGCGTCTCCGGAGCCCCGATCGATCCACGCGAGTCTCCTGAGCCCCGGTCGGTCCGCGCGCCGTCATCTGAGCCCCGATCGGTCGACGCGTCGTCTCCGAGCCCCGATCGGTCCACGCGAGGCCTCCTGAGCCCCGGTCGGTCCACGCGCCGTCTCCGAGCCCCGGTCGGTCCACGCGCCGTCTCCGAGCCCCGATCGGTTCACGCATCGTCTCCTAAGCCCCGATCGGTTAACGCGCCGTCTCCGAGCGCCGAGCGGTCCACGCGCCGTCGCCGAACCCCAATTGGTCCACGCGCAACCGCCTGAGTCCCAGTCGGTCCACGCGCTGTCTCCGAGCCCCGATCGGTCCAAGCGCCGTCGCCGAGCCATGATCGGTCCACGCGCGGCCTCCTGAGCCCCGGTCGGTCCACGCGCCGTCTCCGAGCCCCGATCGGTTCACGCATCGTCTCCTAAGCCCCAATCCGGTAACGCGCCGTCTCCGAGCGCCGAGCGGTCCACGCGCCATCGCCGAACCCCAAATGGTCCACGCGCAACCGCCTGAGCCCCGATCGGTCCACGCGCCGTCTTCGAGCCCCGATCGGTCCACGCGCCGTCTCTGAGCCCCGATCGGTCCATGCGCCGTCTCCTGAGCCCCGATCGGTCCACGCGTCGTTCCCGAAGCCCCGATCCATCCACGCGCAGTCTCGCGAGCCCCGATCGGTGCACGCACCGTCTCCTAAGCCCCGATCGGTCCACGCCCCGTCTCCGAGCACCGATTGGTTCACGCACCGTCTCCTGAGACTCGATCCGTCCACGCGCCGTCTCCGAGCGCCGATCGGTTCACGCGCCGTCTCCAGAGCTCCTATCGTTCCACGCGCCGTCTCCGAGCCCCGATCCGTTCACGCGCCGTCTCCTGAGCCCGGATCGGTCCACGCGTCATCGCCGAATCCCCGATCCGTACACGCGTCGTCTCCGAGCGCCGATCGGTTCACGCGCCGTCTCCTGAGCCCCGATCGTTCCACGCACCGTCTCCGAGCTCCGATCGGTCCACGCGTCGTCTCCTAAGCCCCGATCGGTCCAAGCGCCTTCTACTAAGCCCCGATCGGTCCACGCGCCTTCTCCTGAGCCCCGATCGGTCCACGCGCCATCTCCGAGCGCCGATCATTTCACGTGACGTCTCCTGAGCCCTGATCGTTCCACGCGCCGTCTTCGAGCCCCGAGCGGTCCACGCGCCGTCTCCTGAGCCCCAATCGATCCACGCGCAGCCTCCTGAGCCCCGATCGGTCCATGCGCCGTCGCCGAGCCGCGATCGTTCTACGCGCCGCTCCGAGCCCCGATCGGTCCACGCGCCGTCGCCGAGCTATGATTGGTCCACGCGCGGCCTCCTGAGCCCCGATCGGTCCACGTGCCGTCGCCGAGCCGCGATCGGTCCACGCGCGGCCTCCTGAGGCCCGATTGGTTCACGCGCCGTATCCGAGCCCCAATCGGTCCACGCGCCGTTTCCTGAGCCCCGATCGGTCCACGCGCGTTCTCCTGAGCCCCGATCGGTCCACGCGCCGTCGCCGAGCCGCGATCGGTCCACACGCGGCCTCCTAAGGCCCTGTCGGTCCACGCGCTGTCTCCGAGCCCCGATCGGTCCACGCGTCGTCTCCGAGCCCCGATCGGTCCACGCGCCGTCTTCGAGCCCCGGTCGGTTCACGCATGGTTTCCTAAGCCCCAATCGGTTCACGCACCGTCTCCCGGTCCCAATCGGTCCACGCGGCGCCTCCGGAGCCCCGATCGATCCACGCGAGTCTCCTGAGCCCCAGTCGGTCCGCGCGCCGTCTCCTCAGCCCCGATTGTTCGACGCGTCGTCTCCTGAGCCCCGATCGAACCACGCGTCGTCTCCTGATCCCCGATCGCGCCACACGCCGTTTCCTGAGCCCCGATCGGTCCACGCGTCGTCTTCAAAGCCGCGATGCCTCCACGCGCCGTCTCCGAGCCACGATCGGTCCGTGCGCCGCTTCCACAACCCCGATCGGTCCACGCGTCACCTCCTGATCTCCGATCGGTCCACGCGCCGTCTCCTAAGCCCCGATCGGTCCACGCGCCGTCTCCGAGCGCCGATCGGTTGACGCGCCGTCTCTTGAGCCCCGATCGTTCCACGCGCCGTCTCCGAGCCCCGATCGGTCCACGCGCGGTCTCCTAAGCCCCGTTCGGACCAAGCGCCTTCTCGTAAACCCCGGTCGGTCCACGCGCCGTCTCCGAGCCCCGATCGGTTCACGCATCGTCTCCTAAGCCCCGATCGGCTAACGCGTCGACTCCGAGCCGCGATCGTTCCACGCGCCGTCCCCGATCCCCGATCGATCCACGCGCCGTCTCCGAGCGCCGATCAGTTCATGCGCCGTCACCCGAGCCCCGATCGTTCCACACGCCGTCTCCGAGCCCCGATCGGTCCACGCTTCGTCTCCTGAGCCCGGATCGTTCCACGCGTCGTCTCCTGATCCCCGATCCGTAATCGCGTCGTCTCCGAGCCTCGATCGGTCCACACGCCGTGTCCGATCCCCGATCGGTCCGCGCGGCGTCTCCGGAGCCCCGATCGATCCACGCGAGTCTCCTGAGCCCCGGTCGGTCCGCGCGCCGTCATCTGAGCCCCGATCGGTCGACGCGTCGTCTCCGAGCCCTGATCGGTCCACGCGAGGCCTCCTGAGCCCCGGTCGGTCCACGCGCCGTCTCCGAGCCCCGGTCGGTCCACGCGCCGTCTCCGAGCCCCGATCGGTTCACGCATCGTCTCCTAAGCCCCGATCGGTTAACGCGCCGTCTCCGAGCGCCGAGCGGTCCACGCGCCGTCGCCGAACCCCAATTGGTCCACGCGCAACCGCCTGAGTCCCAGTCGGTCCACGCGCTGTCTCCGAGCCCCGATCGGTCCAAGCGCCGTCGCCGAGCCATGATCGGTCCACGCGCGGCCTCCTGAGCCCCGGTCGGTCCACGCGCCGTCTCCGAGCCCCGATCGGTTCACGCATCGTCTCCTAAGCCCCAATCCGGTAACGCGCCGTCTCCGAGCGCCGAGCGGTCCACGCGCCATCGCCGAACCCCAAATGGTCCACGCGCAACCGCCTGAGCCCCGATCGGTCCACGCGCCGTCTTCGAGCCCCGATCGGTCCACGCGCCGTCTCTGAGCCCCGATCGGTCCATGCGCCGTCTCCTGAGCCCCGATCGGTCCACGCGTCGTTCCCGAAGCCCCGATCCATCCACGCGCAGTCTCGCGAGCCCCGATCGGTGCACGCACCGTCTCCTAAGCCCCGATCGGTCCACGCCCCGTCTCCGAGCACCGATTGGTTCACGCACCGTCTCCTGAGACTCGATCCGTCCACGCGCTGTCTCCGAGCGCCGATCGGTTCACGCGCCGTCTCCAGAGCTCCTATCGTTCCACGCGCCGTCTCCGAGCCCCGATCCGTTCACGCGCCGTCTCCTGAGCCCGGATCGGTCCACGCGTCATCGCCGAATCCCCGATCCGTACACGCGTCGTCTCCGAGCGCCGATCGGTTCACGCGCCGTCTCCTGAGCCCCGATCGTTCCACGCACCGTCTCCGAGCTCCGATCGGTCCACGCGTCGTCTCCTAAGCCCCGATCGGTCCAAGCGCCTTCTACTAAGCCCCGATCGGTCCACGCGCCTTCTCCTGAGCCCCGATCGGTCCACGCGCCATCTCCGAGCGCCGATCATTTCACGTGACGTCTCCTGAGCCCTGATCGTTCCACGCGCCGTCTTCGAGCCCCGAGCGGTCCACGCGCCGTCTCCTGAGCCCCAATCGATCCACGCGCAGCCTCCTGAGCCCCGATCGGTCCATGCGCCGTCGCCGAGCCGCGATCGTTCTACGCGCCGCTCCGAGCCCCGATCGGTCCACGCGCCGTCGCCGAGCTATGATTGGTCCACGCGCGGCCTCCTGAGCCCCGATCGGTCCACGTGCCGTCGCCGAGCCGCGATCGGTCCACGCGCGGCCTCCTGAGGCCCGATTGGTTCACGCGCCGTATCCGAGCCCCAATCGGTCCACGCGCCGTTTCCTGAGCCCCGATCGGTCCACGCGCGTTCTCCTGAGCCCCGATCGGTCCACGCGCCGTCGCCGAGCCGCGATCGGTCCACACGCGGCCTCCTAAGGCCCTGTCGGTCCACGCGCTGTCTCCGAGCCCCGATCGGTCCACGCGTCGTCTCCGAGCCCCGATCGGTCCACGCGCCGTCTTCGAGCCCGGGTCGGTTCACGCATGGTTTCCTAAGCCCCAATCGGTTAACGCGCCGTCTCCGAGCCCCGATCGGTCTACGCGCCGTCGCCGAACCCCAATTGGTCCACGCGCAACCGCCTGAGCCCCAGTCGGTCCACGCGCTGTCTCCGAGCCCCGATCGGTCCACGCGTAGTCTCCTAGCCCCGATCGGTCCACGCGCCGTCGCCGAGTCATGATCTGTCCACGCGCGGCCTCCTGAGACCCGATCGGTCCACGCGCCGTCTTCGAGCCCCGATCGGTCCACGCGCCGTCTCCTGAGCCCCGATCGATCGAGGCGTCGTTCCCTAAGCCCCGATCCATCCACGCGCTGTCTCCTAAGTCCCGGTCGGTCCAGGCCCCGTCTCCGAGCGCCGATCGGTTCACGCGCCGTCTCCTGAGAACGATCCGTCCACGCGCCGTCTCCTGAGCCCCGATCGGTCGACGCGCCGTCTCGTGAGCCCCGATCGGTCCACGCGCCGTCTCCGAGCCCCGATCGGTCCACGCGCCGTCTCCTGAGCCCCGATCGGTCCACGCGTCGTTCCCGAAGCCCCGATCCATCCACGCGCAGTCTCGCGAGCCCCGATCGGTGCACGCACCGTCTCCTAAGCCCCGATCGGTCCACGCCCCGTCTCCGAGCACCGATTGGTTCACGCACCGTCTCCTGAGACTCGATCCGTCCACGCGCTGTCTCCTGAGCCCCGATCGGTCGACGCGTCCTCTGTTAAACCCCAATCGGTCCACGCCCCGTCGCCGAGCGCCGAGCGGTTCACGCGCCGTCTCCTGAGTCCCGATCCGTCCACTCACTGTCTCCTGAGCCCCGGTCGGTCCACGCGCCGCCTCCTGCGCTCCGATCGGTCCACGCGCCGTCTCCTGAGCCCCGATCGGTCGACGCGCCGTCTCGTGAGCCCCGATCGGTCCACGCGCCGTCTCCTGAGCCCCGATCGGTCCACGCGTCGTTCCCTTAGCCCCGATCCATCCACGCGCAGTCTCCCGAGCCCCAATCGGTCCACGCGCCGTCTCCTGAGCCCCGATCGGTCCACGCGCCGACTCCTCAGCCCCGATCGGTCCACGCGTCGTCTCCGAGCACCGATCGTTCCACGCGCCATCTCCGAGCCCCGATCGGTCCACGCGCCGTCTCCTGAGCCCCGATCGGTCCACGCGCCGTCTCCTGAGCCCCAATCGGTCCACACGCTGTCTCGTGAGCCCCGATAGGTACACGCGCCGTCTCCGAGCCCCCATCGGTCCACGCGTTGTCTCCTAAGCCCCGATCGGTCCACGCGCCGTCTTCGAGCCCCGATCGGTTCACGCATCGTCTCCTAAGCCCCGATCGGTTAACGCGCCATCTCCGAGCGCCGAGTGGTCAACGCGCCGTCGCCGAACCCCAATTGGTCCACGCGCAACCGCCTGAGTCCCAGTCGGTCCACGCGCTGTCTCCGAGCCCCGATCGGTCCACGCGCCGTCTCCTAAGCCGCGATCCGTCCACGGGCCGTCTCCGAGCTGCTATCGGTAAACGCGCCGTCACCAAGCCCTGATCTGTACACGCGTCGTCTCCGAGCCCCGATCGGTCCACGCGCCGTCGCCGAGCCTCGATCGGTCCACGCACCGTCTCCTGAGCCCCGATCGGTCCACGCGCCGTCTCCTAAGCCGCGATCCGTCCACGGGCCGTCTCCGAGCTGCTATCGGTAAACGCGCCGTCACCAAGCCCTGATCTGTACACGCGTCGTCTCCGAGCCCCGATCGGTCCACGCGCCGTCGCCGAGCCTCGATCGGTCCACGCGCAGCCTCCTGAGCCCCGATCGGTTCACGCGCCGGCTCCGAGCCCGATCGGTCCACGCATCGTCTCCTAAGCCCCGATCGGTTAACGTGCCGTCTCCGAGCCCCGATCGGTCCACGCGCAGTCTCCTGAGCCCCGGTCGGTTCACGCGCCGTCTCCGAGCCCCGATCGGTCCACGCGCCGTCGCCGAGCCATGATCGCTCCACGCGCGGCCTCCTGAGCCCCGGTCGCGTCACGCGCCGTATCCACGCCCCAATCGATCCACGCGCCGTCTCCTGAGTCCCGATCGGTCCACGCGCCGTCTCCTGAGCCCCGATCGGTCCACGCGTCGTCTTCTAAGCCCCAATCGGTCCACGCACCGTCTCCAAGCCCCGATCCGTCGCCGCGTCGTGTCCTGAGCCCCGATCAATTGACGCGTCTTCTCCTGAGCCCCGATCGCTCCTCGCGCCGTCTCCTGAACCCCGATCATTCCACGCGCCTTCTCCTAAACCACGATCGGTCTACGCGTCGTCTCCGAGCCCCGATCGGTCCACGCGCCGTCTTCGAGCCCCGAGCGGTCCACGCGCCGTCTCCTGAGCCCCAATCGATCCACGCGCAGCCTCCTGAGCCCCGATCGGTCCACGCGCCGTCGCCGAGCCGCGATCGTTCTACGCGCCGCTCCGAGCCCCGATCGGTCCACGCGCCGTCGCCGAGCTATGATCGGCCCACGCGTGGTCTCCTGAGCCCCGATCGGTCCACGCGCCGTCGCCGAGCCGCGATCGGTCCACACGCGGCCTCCTAAGCCCCGATCGGTCCACGCGCCGCGGCCAACCCCAACTGGTCCACGCGCAACCTCTCGAGCCCCAGTCGGTAAACGCGCTGTCTCCGAGCCCCGATCGGTCCACGTATGTTCTCCTAAGCCCCAATTAGTCCCCGCGCCGTCTCCTAAGCCCCGATCTGCCGACGGGCCGTCTCCGAGCCCCGATCGGTCCACGCGCCATCGCCGAGCCCCGATCGGTTCACGCGCCGTCTCCTGAGCTCCGAACGGTCCACACCCCTTGTCCGGAGCCCCGATCGGCCGACGCGTCGTCTCCTAAGCCCCGACCGGTTCACGCGCCGTCTCCTGTGCACCGATCGAATCACGTGCCGTCTCCTAAGCCCCGATCGGTCCACACGTCGTCTCCTAAGCCCCAATCGGTCCATGCGTCGTCTTCTTAGCCCCGATGCCACCACGCGCCGTCTCCTAAGCCCCGATCTGCGCACGGGCCGTTTCCGAGCTCCGATCGTTCCTCACGCCGTCTCCAAGCCTCGATCCGTACACGCGCCGTCTCCGAGCCCCGATCGATCCACGCGCCGTCTCCTGAGCCCCGATCGGTCCACGCGTCGTCTCCTAAGCCCCGATCGGTTAACGCGCCGTCTCCGAGCCCCGATGGGTCCACGCGCCGCCTCCTAAGCCCCGATCGGTCCACGCGTCGTCTCCTAAGCCCCGATCGGTCGACGGGTCGTCTCCTAAGCCCCGATCGGTCGACGCGCCGTCGCCGAACCCCAATTGGTTTACGCGCCACCTCCTGAGCCCCAGTCGGTCCACGCGCTGTCTTCGAGCACCGATCGGTCTACGCATCGTCTCCTAAACCCCGCTCTGTTAACGCGTCGTCTCCTGAGCCCCGATCGCTCCACGCGCCGTCTCCTGAGCGCCGAACGGTCCACCCGTCGTCTCCGAGCACCGTTCGGTCCACGCGCCGTTTCCTGGGCCCCAATCGGTCCATCCGTCGTCTTTTAAGCCCCGATACCTCCACGCGCCGTCTCCGAGTCACGATCGGTCCAGGCGTGGCCTCCTGAGCCGGGGTCGGTCCACGCGCCGTTTCCTGAGCCCCGATCGGTCCACGCGTCGTCTTCTAAGCCCAGATGCCTCCTTGCGCCGTCTCCCAACCACGATCGGTGAAGGCGCCGCTTCCTGAACCCCGATCGGTCCACGCGTTTTCTCCTAAGCCCCGATCGGTCCACGCGTCGTCTCCTCAGCACCGATCGGTCGACGCGTCGTCTCCGAGCGCCGATCGGTGTACGCGCCGTCTCCTGAACCCCGATCGTTCCACACGCCGCCTCCTAAGCCCCGATCGGTCTAGGCGTCGTCTCCTAAGCCGCGATCCGTCCACGGGCCGTCTCCGAGCTGCTATCGGTAAACGCGCCGTCACCAAGCCCTGATCTGTACACGCGTCGTCTCCGAGCCCCGATCGGTCCACGCGCCGTCGCCGAGCCTCGATCGGTCCACGCGCAGCCTCCTGAGCCCCGATCGGTTCACGCGCCGGCTCCGAGCCCGATCGGTCCACGCATCGTCTCCTAAGCCCCGATCGGTTAACGTGCCGTCTCCGAGCCCCGATCGGTCCACGCGCAGTCTCCTGAGCCCCGGTCGGTTCACGCGCCGTCTCCGAGCCCCGATCGGTCCACGCGCCGTCGCCGAGCCATGATCGCTCCACGCGCGGCCTCCTGAGCCCCGGTCGCGTCACGCGCCGTATCCACGCCCCAATCGATCCACGCGCCGTCTCCTGAGTCCCGATCGGTCCACGCGCCGTCTCCTGAGCCCCGATCGGTCCACGCGTCGTCTTCTAAGCCCCAATCGGTCCACGCACCGTCTCCAAGCCCCGATCCGTCGCCGCGTCGTGTCCTGAGCCCCGATCAATTGACGCGTCTTCTCCTGAGCCCCGATCGCTCCTCGCGCCGTCTCCTGAACCCCGATCATTCCACGCGCCTTCTCCTAAACCACGATCGGTCTACGCGTCGTCTCCGAGCCCCGATCGGTCCACGCGCCGTCTTCGAGCCCCGAGCGGTCCACGCGCCGTCTCCTGAGCCCCAATCGATCCACGCGCAGCCTCCTGAGCCCCGATCGGTCCACGCGCCGTCGCCGAGCCGCGATCGTTCTACGCGCCGCTCCGAGCCCCGATCGGTCCACGCGCCGTCGCCGAGCTATGATCGGCCCACGCGTGGTCTCCTGAGCCCCGATCGGTCCACGCGCCGTCGCCGAGCCGCGATCGGTCCACACGCGGCCTCCTAAGCCCCGATCGGTCCACGCGCCGTCGCCGAACCCCAATTGGTCCACGCGAAACCGGCTGAGCCCCAGTCGGTCCACGCGCTGTCTCCGAGCCCCGATCGGTCCACGCGTCGTCTCCGAGCCCCGATCGGTCCACGCGCCGTCTTCGAGCCCCGGTCGATTCACGCATGGTCTCCTAAGCCCCAATCGGTTAACGCGCCATCTCCGAGCCCCGATCGGTCCACGCGCCGTCGCCGAACCCCAATTGGTCCACGCGCAACCGCCTGAGCCCCAGTCGGTCCACGCGCTGTCTCCGAGCCCCGATCGGTCCACGCGTAGTCTCCGAGCCCCGATCGGTCCACGCGCCGTCGCCTGAGCCCCGATCGGTCCACGCGCCGCGGCCAACCCCAACTGGTCCACGCGCAACCTCTCGAGCCCCAGTCGGTAAACGCGCTGTCTCCGAGCCCCGATCGGTCCACGTATGTTCTCCTAAGCCCCAATTAGTCCCCGCGCCGTCTCCTAAGCCCCGATCTGCCGACGGGCCGTCTCCGAGCCCCGATCGGTCCACGCGCCATCGCCGAGCCCCGATCGGTTCACGCGCCGTCTCCTGAGCTCCGAACGGTCCACACCCCTTGTCCTGAGCCCCGATCGGCCGACGCGTCGTCTCCTAAGCCCCGACCGGTTCACGCGCCGTCTCCTGTGCACCGATCGAATCACGTGCCGTCTCCTAAGCCCCGATCGGTCCACACGTCGTCTCCTAAGCCCCAATCGGTCCATGCGTCGTCTTCTTAGCCCCGATGCCACCACGCGCCGTCTCCTAAGCCCCGATCTGCGCACGGGCCGTTTCCGAGCTCCGATCGTTCCTCACGCCGTCTCCAAGCCTCGATCCGTACACGCGCCGTCTCCGAGCCCCGATCGATCCACGCGCCGTCTCCTGAGCCCCGATCGGTCCACGCGTCGTCTCCTAAGCCCCGATCGGTTAACGCGCCGTCTCCGAGCCCCGATGGGTCCACGCGCCGCCTCCTAAGCCCCGATCGGTCCACGCGTCGTCTCCTAAGCCCCGATCGGTCGACGGGTCGTCTCCTAAGCCCCGATCGGTCGACGCGCCGTCGCCGAACCCCAATTGGTTTACGCGCCACCTCCTGAGCCCCAGTCGGTCCACGCGCTGTCTTCGAGCACCGATCGGTCTACGCATCGTCTCCTAAACCCCGCTCTGTTAACGCGTCGTCTCCTGAGCCCCGATCGCTCCACGCGCCGTCTCCTGAGCGCCGAACGGTCCACCCGTCGTCTCCGAGCACCGTTCGGTCCACGCGCCGTTTCCTGGGCCCCAATCGGTCCATCCGTCGTCTTTTAAGCCCCGATACCTCCACGCGCCGTCTCCGAGTCACGATCGGTCCAGGCGTGGCCTCCTGAGCCGGGGTCGGTCCACGCGCCGTTTCCTGAGCCCCGATCGGTCCACGCGTCGTCTTCTAAGCCCAGATGCCTCCTTGCGCCGTCTCCCAACCACGATCGGTGAAGGCGCCGCTTCCTGAACCCCGATCGGTCCACGCGTTTTCTCCTAAGCCCCGATCGGTCCACGCGTCGTCTCCTCAGCACCGATCGGTCGACGCGTCGTCTCCGAGCGCCGATCGGTGCACGCGCCGTCTCCTGAACCCCGATCGTTCCACACGCCGCCTCCTAAGCCCCGATCGGTCTAGGCGTCGTCTCCTAAGCCCCGACCGGTCCAGGCGCCGTCTCCTGAGCCCCGATCGTTCCACGCGCCGTCTCCGAGCCCCGTTCTGTCCACGCGCCGTCTCCTCAGCCCCGATCGGTCCACGCGTTGGCTCCTAAGCCTCGATAGGTCCACGCGCGGCCTCCTTAGCCCCGGTCGGTCCACGCGCCGTCTCCGAGCCCCGATCGGTCCACGCATCGTCACCTAAGATCCGATCGGTTAACGCACCGTCTCCCCGCCCCGATCGGTCCACGCGCCGTCTCCTGAGCCCCGATACATCCACGCGCAGTCGCCGAGCCCCGATCAGTCCACGCGCGGCCTCCTGAGCCCCGGTCGGTTCACGCGCCGTCTCCCCGCCGCGATCGGACCACGCGCCGTCTCCTGAGCCCTGATCCGTCCACGCGCGGCGTCGAGCCCCGATCGGTCCACGCGCCTTCTCCGAGCCCCGATCGGTTCACGCATCGTCTCCTA
This sequence comes from Netelia fuscicornis, assembly GCA_946811545.1. Lineage (NCBI taxonomy): Eukaryota > Metazoa > Arthropoda > Insecta > Hymenoptera > Ichneumonidae > Netelia > Netelia fuscicornis. The sequence goes on from OX328012.1 coordinate 31,780,961, forward strand.
AGCCCCGATCGGTTAACGCGCCGTCTCCGAGCCCCGACCGGTCCACGCGCCGTCGCCGAATCCCAATTGGTCCACGCGCAACCGCCTGAGGCCCAGTCGGTTCACGCGCTGTCGCCGAACCCCGGTCGGTCCTCGTACCGTCTCCGAGCCCCGATCGGTCCACGCGTTGTCTCCTAGGCCCCTATCGGTCCACGCGCCTTCTCCGAGCCCCGATCGGTTCACGCATCGTCTCCTAAGCCCCGATCGGTCCACGCGCCGTCGCCGAACCCCAATTGGTCCACGCGAAACCGCCTGAGCCCCAGTCGGTCCACGCGCTGTCTTCGAGCCCCGATCGGTCCACGCGTCGTCTCCGAGCCCCGATCGGTCCACGCGCCGTCGCCGAGTAATGATCTGTCCACGCGCGGCCTCCTGAGACCCGATAGGTACACGCGTCATCGGCTACACCCCGATCGGTCCACGCGTCGTCTCCTAAGCCCCGATCGGTCCACGCGCCGTCTCCGAGCCCCGATCGGTCCACGCACTGTCTCCTGATCCCCATGGGTCCACGCGGCGCCTCCGGGGCCCCGATCGATCCACGCGATGCTCCTAAGCCCCGATCGGTCCACGCGCAACCGCCTGAGCCCCAGTCGGTCGACGCGCTGTCTCCGAGCCCCGATCGGTCCACGCGTCGTCTCCGAGCCCCGATCGGTCCACGCGCCGTCGCCGAGCCGCGATCGGTCCACGCGCGGTCTCCTGAGCCCCGGTCGGTTCACGCGCCGTCTCCTGAGCCCCGATCGGTCCACGCGTCGTTCCCTAAGCCCCGATCGATCCACGCGCAGTCTCCAGAGCCGCGATCGTTCCACGCATCCCCTCCTGAGCCCCGGACGGTCCACGCGCCGTCACCGAACCCCGATCGGTCGACTCGCCGTCTTCGAGCGCCGATCGGTTAACGCGCCGTCTCCGCGCCCCGATCAGTCCACGCGCTCTCTCCTGAGCCCCGACCGGTCCACGCGTCGTCTCCTAAGCCCCAGTCGGTCCACGCGCCGCCTACGGAGCCCCGATCGATCCACGCGTCGTCTTCTAAGCCCCAATCGGTCGACGCGCCGTCTCCGGAGCCCCAGTCGGTACACGCGATGTCTCCGAGCCCCGATCGGTCCCCGCATAGTCTCCTAAGCCCCGCTCGGTTAACGCGTCGTCTCGGAGCCCCGATCGGTCCAGACGCCGCTTCCTGAGCACCGACCGGTCCACGCGTCGTCTCCTGAGCCCCGATCGGTCGACGGGTCCCCTCCTAAGCCCCGATCGGTCCACGCGCCTTCTCCTGAGCCCCGATCGGTCCACGCGCCGTCTCCGAGCGCCGATCATTTCACGTGACGTCTCCTGAGCCCTGATCGTTCCACGCGCCGTCTTCGAGCCCCGAGCGTTCCACGCGCCGTCTCCTGAGCCCCGGTCGGTCCACGCGCCGTCTCCTGAGCCCCGATCGGTCCACGCGTCGTCTCCTAAGCCCCGATCGGCCCACGCGTCGTCTGCTAAGCCCCGATCCGTCGACGCGTCGTCTCCTGAGCCACGATCAATTGACGCGTCTTCTCCTGAGCCCGATCGCTCCTCGCGCCGTCTCCTGAGCCCCGATCGGTCCACGCGTCGTGTCCGAGCTCCGATCGGTCCATACGCCTTTTCCTGAGGCCCGCTCGGTCCATGCGTCGTCTTCTTAGCCCGGATGCCTCCACGCGCCGTCTCCGAGCCACGATCGGTCCAGGCGCCGTCTCCGGAGCCCCGATCGGTCCAAGCGTCGTCTCCTAAGCCCCGATTCGTCCACGCGGCGTATCCGGGCGCCGATGATTTCACGCGCCGTCTCCTGAGACCCGATCGGTCCACGCGCCGTCGCCGAACCCCAATTGGTCCACGCGCAACCGCCTGAGCCCCAGTCGGTCCACGCACTGTGTCCGAGCCCCGATCGGTCCACGCGCCGTCTTCGAGCGCCGATCGGTCCACGCAACGTCTCCTAAGCCCCAATCGGTTAACGCGCCGTCTCCTGAGCCCCGATCGTTCTACGCACCGTCTCCGAGCCCCGCTCCGTCCACGCGCAGTCGCCGAGCCCCGATCGGTTCACGCGCGGTCTCCTGAGCCCCAGTCGGTACACGCGCTGTCTCCGATCCCCGATCGGTCCACGCGTCGTCTCCTAAGCCCCGATCGTTCGACGCGTCGTCTCCTAAGCCCCGATCGGTCGACGCGTTGTCTCCTGAGCCCCAGTTGGTCCACGGGCTGTCTCCGAGCCCCGATCGATCCACGCACCGCCTCCTGAGCGCCGATCGGTCGACGCGTTGTCTCCTGAACCCCAGTTGGTCCACGGGCTGTCTCCGAGCCCCGATCGATCCACGCACCGCCTCCTGAGCGCCGATCGGTCGACGCGCCGACTCCTAAGCCCCGACCCGTCCACGCGCCGTCTCCTGAGCCCCGATCGGTCCACGCGCCGTCGCCGAGCCACGATCGGTCCACGCGCGGCCTCCTGAGCTCCGATCGGTCCACGCGCCGTCGCCGAGCCGCGATCGGTCCACGCGCGATCTCCTGAGCCCCGGTCGGTTCACGCGCCATCTCCTGAGCCCCGATCGGTCCACGCGTCGTTCCCTAAGCCCCGATCGATCCACGCGCAGTCTCCAGAGCCGCGATCGGTCCACGCATCCCCTCCTGAGCCCCGGACGGTTCACACACCGTCTCCGAGCCGCGATCGGTCCACGCATCGTCTCCTAAGCCCCGATCGGTTAAACGTGCCGTCTCCGAGCCCCGATCGGTCCCCGCGACGTCTCCTGAGCCCCGATGCGTCCACGCGCAGTCGCCGAGCCCCGATCGGTCCACGCGGGGTCTCCTGAGCCCCGATCGGTCCACGCGCCGTCTCCTAAGCCCCCATCGATCCACGCGCCGTCTCCGAGCGCCGCTCGGTTCACGCGCCGTCTCCTGTGCTCCGATCGTTCCACGCGCCCTCTCCGAGCCCCGATCGGTCCACGCGCCGTCTCCTGAGCCCCGATCGTTCCACACGCCACCTCCTAAGCCCCGATCGGTCCAGGCGTCGTCTCCTAAGCCCCGACCGGTCCACGCGCCGTCTCCTGTGCTCCGATCGTTCCACGCGCCGTCTCCTAAGCCCCGATCGTTCCAAACGCCGCCTCCTAAGCCCCGATCGGTCCAGGCGCCGTCTCCGGAGCCCCGATCGGTCCACGCGTCGTCTCCTAAGCCCCGATTCGTCCACGCGGCGTCTCCGGGCGCCGATGATTGCACGCGCCGTCTCCTGAGACCCGATCGTTCCACGCGCCGTCTCCGAGCCCCGATCGATCCACGCGCCGCCTCCTGAGCCCCGATCGGTCCACGCGCCGTCGTCGAACCCCAATTGGTCCACGCGCAACCGCCTGAGCCCCAGTCGGTCCACGCGCAACCTTCTGAGCCCCAGTCGGTACACGCGCTGTCTCCGAGCCCCGATCGGTCCCCGCATAGTCTCCTAAGCCCCGCTCGGTTAACGCGTCGTCTCGGAGCCCCGATCGGTCCAGACGCCGCTTCCTGAGCACCGACCGGTCCACGCGTCGTCTCCTGAGCCCCGATCGGTCGATGGGTCCCCTCCTAAGCCCCGATCGGTCCACGCGCCTTCTCCTGAGCCCCGATCGGTCCACGCGCCGTCTCCGAGCGCCGATCATTTCACGTGACGTCTCCTGAGCCCTGATCGTTCCACGCGCCGTCTTCGAGCCCCGAGCGTTCCACGCGCCGTCTCCTGAGCCCCGGTCGGTCCACGCGCCGTCTCCTGAGCCCCGATCGGTCCACGCGTCGTCTCCTAAGCCCCGATCGGCCCACGCGTCGTGTCCGAGCTCCGATCGGTCCATACGCCTTTTCCTGAGGCCCGATCGGTCCATGCGTCGTCTTCTTAGTCCCGATGCCTCCACGCGCCGTCTCCGAGCCACGATCGGTCCAGGCGCCGCTTCCTGAGCCCCGATCGGTCCACGGGCCGTCTCTGAGCGCCGATAAGTCCAAGCGCCGTCTCCTGAGCCCCGAGCGTTCCACGCGCCGTCTCCTGAGCCCCGGTCGGTCCACGCGCCGTCTCCTGAGCCCCGATCGGTCCACGCGTCGTCTCCTAAGCCCCGATCGGCCCACGCGTCGTCTGCTAAGCCCCGATCCGTCGACGCGTCGTCTCCTGAGCCACGATCAATTGACGCGTCTTCTCCTGAGCCCGATCGCTCCTCGCGCCGTCTCCTGAGCCCCGGTCGGTCCGCGCGCCGTCATCTGAGCCCCGATCGGTCGACGCGTCGTCTCCGAGACTCGATCGGTCCACGCGCCGTCGCCGAGCCCCCAACGGTCCCCGCGCGGCCTCCTGAGCCCCGGTCGGTCCACGCGCCGTCTCCGAGCCCCCATCGGTCCACGCGTTGTCTCCTAAGCCCCGATCGGTCCACGCACCGTCTCCGAGCGCCGATCGGTTCACGCGCCGTCTCCTGAGCCCCGATCATTCCACGCGCTGTCTCCGAGCCCCGATCGGTCCACGCGTTGTCTCCTTAGCCCCGATCGGTCCACGCGTCGTGTCCGAGCTCCGATCGGTCCATACGCCTTTTCCTGAGGCCCGATCGGTCCATGCGTCGTCTTCTTAGTCCCGATGCCTCCACGCGCCGTCTCTGAGCGCCGATAAGTCCAAGCGCCGTCTCCTGAGCCCCGAGCGTTCCACGCGCCGTCTCCTGAGCCCCGGTCGGTCCACGCGCCGTCTCCTGAGCCCCGATCGGTCCACGCGTCGTCTCCTAAGCCCCGATCGGCCCACGCGTCGTCTGCTAAGCCCCGATCCGTCGACGCGTCGTCTCCTGAGCCACGATCAATTGACGCGTCTTCTCCTGAGCCCGATCGCTCCTCGCGCCGTCTCCTGAGCCCCGGCCGGTCCGCGCGCCGTCATCTGAGCCCCGATCGGTCGACGCGTCGTCTCCGAGACTCGATCGGTCCACGCGCCGTCGCCGAGCCCCCAACGGTCCCCGCGCGGCCTCCTGAGCCCCGGTCGGTCCACGCGCCGTCTCCGAGCCCCCATCGGTCCACGCGTTGTCTCCTAAGCCCCGATCGGTCCACGCACCGTCTCCGAGCGCCGATCGGTTCACGCGCCGTCTCCTGAGCCCCGATCATTCCACGCGCTGTCTCCGAGCCCCGATCGGTCCACGCGTTGTCTCCTTAGCCCCGATCGGTCCACGCGCCGTCTCCGAGCACCGATCGGTCCACGCGCCGTCGCCGAGGCATGATCGGTCCACGCGCGACCTCCTGAGCCCCGGTCGGTTCACGCGCCATCTCCGAGCCCCGATCGGTCCACGCGCCGTCTCATAAGCCCCGATCGGACCACGCGCCTTCTCCTCAGCCCCGATCGGTCCACGCGCCGTCTCCCAGCCCCGATCGGTCCACGCGCCGTCTCCTGAACCCGGATCGGTCCACGCGCCGTCGCCGAACCCCAATTGGTCCACGCGCCACCGCCTGTGCCCCAGTCGGTCCACGCGCTGTCTCCGAGCCCAGATCGGTCCACGCGCCCTCTCCGAGCGCCGATCGGTTCACGCGCCGTCTCCTGAGCCCCGATCATTCCACGCGCTGTCTCCCAGCCCCGATCGGTCCACGCGCCGTCTCCTAATCCCCAATCTGTCCACGACCCGTCTCCGGGCCCCGATCGGTGCAAGCGCCGTCTCCTAAGCCCCGATCGGGCCACGCGCCGTCGCCGAACACCAATTGGTCCACGCGAAACCCCCTGAGCCCCAGTCGGTCCACGCGCTGTCTCCGAGCCCCGATCGGTCCACGCGCCGTCTTCGAGCCCCGATCGGTCCACGCGCAGTCTCCAGAGGCGCGATCGGTCCACGCATCCCCTCCTGAGCCCCGATCGTTCCACGTGCCGCCTCCGAGCCCCGATCGCTCCACGCGCCGTCTCCGAGCGCCGATTGGTGCACGCGCCGTCTCATGAGCACCGATCGTTCCACACGACGCTTCCTAAGCCCCGATCTGTCCAGGCGTCGTCTCCTAAGCCCCGACCGGTCCACGCGCCGTCTCCTGAGCCCCGTTCGGCCCACGCGCCGTCTCCTGAGCCCCGGTCGGTCCGCGCGCCGTCACCTGAGCCCCGATCGGTCCACGCGTCATCTTCTAAGCCCCGATCGGTCCACGCGTAGTCTCCTAAGCCCCGCTCGGTTAACGCGTCGTTTCCGAGCCCCGATCGGTCCACGCGTTGTCTCCTGAGCCCCAATTAGTCCATGCGCCGTCTCCTAATCCCCGATCCGTCCACGGGCCGTGTCCGAGCTCCGATCGGTCCACGCGCCATCGCCGAGCCCCGATCGGTCCACGCGCCGTCTCCTGAGCCCCGATCGGTTCACACCACTTCTCCTGACCCCTGATCGATTCACGTGCCATCTCCTAAGCCCTGATCGGTCCACGCGCCTTTTCCTAAGCCCCGATCGGTCCACGCGCCGTCTCCGAGCCTCGATCGGTCCACGCGCCGTCGCCGAACCCCAATTGGTCCACGCGAAACCGCCTAAGCCCCAATCGGTTAACGCGCCGTCCCCGAGCCCCGATCGGTCCACGCGCCGTTTCCTGAGCCCCGATACGTCCACGAGCAGTCCCCGAGCCCTGATCGGTCCACGCGCTGTCTCCTGAGCCCCGATAGGTACACGCGTCGTCTTCTAAGCCCCGATCGGTCCACGCGTAGTCTCCTAAGCCCCGCTCGGTTAACGCGTCGTTTCCGAGCCCCGATCGGTCCACGCGTCGTCTCCTGAGCCCCAATTAGTCCATGCGCCGTCTCCTAAGCCCCGATCCGTCCACGGGCCGTGTCCGAGCTCCGATCGGTCCAAGCGTCGTCTCCGAGCCCTGATCGGTCCACGCGCCATCGCCGAGCCCCGATCGGTCCACGCGCCCTCTCCTAGCGCCGATCATTTCACGCGCCGTCTCCTGAGCCCCGATCGGTCCACACCCCTTCTCCTGAGCCCCGATCGATTCACGTGCCGTCTCCTAAGCCCCGATCGGTTCACCCGTCGTCTCTTAAGTCCCAATCGGTCCACGCGCCCTCTCCGAGCGCCGATCATTTCACGCGCCGTCTCCTGAGCCCCGGTCGGTCCGCGCGCCGTCTCCTGAGCCCCGATCGGTCGACGCGTCGTCTTCTGAGCCCCGATCGACCCACGCGTCGTCTCCTGAGCCCCGATCGGTCCACGCGCCGTCTCCGAGCGCCGATCGGTTCACGCGCCGTCTCCTGAGCCCCGATCGTTCCACGCGCCGTCTGCGAGCTCCGATCGGCCCACGCGCCGTCTCCTAAGCCCCGATCGGTCCAAGCGCCATCTCCTAAGCCCCGATCGGTCCACGCATCGTCTCCGAGCCCCGATCGGTCCACGCGCCGTCTCCTGAGCCCGGATCGTTCCACGCGTCGTCCCCGAATCCCCGATCCGTACACACGTCGTCTCCGAGCCTCGATCGGTCCACGCGTCGTCTTCGAGCCCCGATCGGTCCACGCATGGTCTCCTAAGCCCCAATCGGTTAACGCGCCGTCCCCGAGCCCCGATCGGTCCACGCGCCGTCTCCTGAGCCCCGATACCTCCACGCGCAGTCGCCGAGCCCTGATCGGTCCACGCGCTGTCTCCTGAGCCCCGATAGGTACACGCGTCGTCGCCTACACCCCAATCGGTCCACGCGTCGTCTCCTAAGCCCCGATCGGTCCACGCGCCGTCTCCGAGCCCCGATCGGTCCACGCACTGTCTCCCGATGCCCATGGGTCCACGCGGCGCCTCCGAGGCCCCGATCGATCCACGCGAGGCTCCTAAGCCCCGATCGGTCCACGTGCCGTCTCCTGAGCCCCGATCGTTACACGCGCCGTCTCCGAGCCCCGATCGGTCCACGCGCCGTCTCCGAGCCCCGATCGGTCCACGCACTGTCTCCTGAGCCCCGATAGGTACACGCGTCGTCGCCTACACCCCAATCGGTCCACGCGTCGTTTCCTAAGCCCCGATCGGTCCACGCGCCGTCTCCGAGCCCCCGATCGGTCCACGCACTGTCTCCCGATGCCCATGGGTCCACGCGGCGCCTCCGAGGCCTCGATCGATCCACGCGAGGCTCCTAAGCCCCGATCGGTCCACGCGTCATCTCCTAAGCCCCGATCGGTCCACGCGCCGTCTCCGAGCCCCGATCGGTCCACGCACTGTCTCCCGATGCCCATGGGTCCACGCGGCGCCTCCGAGGCCCCGATCGGTCCACGGATCGTCACCTGAGCCCCGATCGGTTAACGCGCCGTCTCCGCGCCCCGATCAGTCCACGCGCCGTCTCCTGAGCCCCGGTGGGTTCATGCGCCGTCTCCGAGCCCCGATCGATCCACGCGTCGTCTTGTAAGCCCAGATGCCTTCTCGCGCCGTCTCCGGCCCACGATCGGTCCAGGCGCCGCTTCCTGAGCCACGATCGGTCCACGCGCCTCCTCCGAGCCCCGATCGGTGCACGCGCCGTCTCCTGAGCCCCGATCGGTCCACGCCTCGTCTCCTGACCCCCGATCGGTCCACGCGCCGTCTTCTGAGCCCCGATCGGTCCACGCGCCGTCGCCGAACCCCAATTGGTCCACGCGAAACCGCCTGAGCCCCAGTCGGTCCACGCGCAGTCTCCGAGCCCCGATCGGTCCACGTGCCGTCTCCCAGCCCCGATCGGTCCACGCGCCGTCTCCTAATCCCCAATCTGTCCACGACCCGTCTCCGGGACCCGATCGGTGCACGCGCCGTCTCCTAAGCCCCGTTCGGGCCACGCGCCGTCGCCGAACACCAATTGGTCCACGCGAAACCGCCTGAGCCCCAGTCGGTCCACGCGCTGTCTCCGAGCCCCGATCGGTCCACGCGTCGTCTCCGAGCCCCGATCGGTCCACGCGCCGTCGCCGAGTCATGATCTGTCCACGCGCGGCCTCCTGAGACCCGATCGGTCCACGCGCCGTCGCCGAGCCGCGATCGGTCCACGCGCGACCTCCTCAGCCCCGATTGGTTCACGCGCCGTATCCGAGCCCCAATCGGTCCACGCGCTGTCTCCGAGCCCTGATCGGTCCACGCGTCGTCTCCGAGCCCCGATCGGTCTACGCGCCGTCGCCAAACCCCAATTGGTCCACGCGCAACCGCCTGAGCCCCAGTCGGTCCACGCACTGTCTCCGAGCCCCGATCGGTCCACGCGCCGTCGCCGAGCCATGATCGGCCCATGCGAGGCTCCTGAGCCCCGGTCGGTCCGCGAGCCGTCTCCTGAGCCCCGATCGGTCGACGCGTCGTTTCCTGAACCCCGATCAGTCCACGCGCCGTCTCCTAAGCCCGGATCGTTCCACGCGCCGTCCTCGAGCCCCGATCGCTCCTCGCGCCGTCTCCTGAGCCCCGCTCGGTCCATGCGTCGTCTTCTTAGCCCCGATGCCTCCACGCGTCGTCTCCTGAGCCCCGGCCGGTCCGCGCGCCGTCTCCTGAGCCCCGAACGGACGACGCGTCGTCTCCTGAGCCCCGATCGATCCACGCGCCGTCTCCTAAGCCCCGATCGGTGCACGCGCCGTCTCCGAGCGCCGATCGGTTCGCGCGCCGTCTCCTGAGCCCCGATCATTCCACGCGATGTCTCCCAGCCCCGATCGGTCCACCAGCCGTTTTCTCAGCACCGTTCGGTCCACGCGTCGTCTTCAAAGCCCCGATGCCTCCATGCGCCGTCTCCGAGCCACGATCGGTCCGTGCGCCGCTTCCAAAGCCCTATCAGTCCAGGCGTCCTCTCCTGATCTCCGATCGGTCCACGCGCCGTCTCCTAAGTCCCGATCGGTGCACGCGCCGTCTCCGAGCGCCGATCGGTTCACGCGCCGTCTCCTGAGGCCCGATCATTCCACGCGATGTCTCCGAGCCCCGATCGGTCCACGCGCCGTCTCCTAAGCCCCGATCGGTCCACGCGCCGTCTCCGAGCGCCGATCGGTCCACGCGCGGTCTCCAAGCCTCGATCCGTACACGCGCCGTCTCCGAGCCCCGATCGGTCCACGCGTCGTCTCCGAGCCGCGATCGGTCCACGCGCGGCCTCCTGAGCCCCAATCGGTCCACGCGTCGTCTCCTAAGCCCCGATCCGTCGCAGCGTCGTCCCCTGAGCCCCGATCAATTGACGCGTCTTCTCCTGAGCCCCGATCATTCCACGCGCCATCTCCGAGCCCCGATCGGTCCACGCGCCGTCTCATAAGCCCCGATCGGACCACGCGCCTTCTCCTCAGCCCCGATCGGTCCACGCGCCGTCTCCGAGCGCCGATTAGTTCACGCGCCGTCTCCTGAGCCCCGATCGCTCCACGCACCGTCTCCCAGCCCCGATCGGTCCACGCGCCGTCTCCTGAGCCCGGATCGGTCCACGCGCCGTCGCCGAACCCCAATTGGTCCACGCGCCACCGCCTGTGCCCCAGTCGGTCCACGCGCTGTCTCCGAGCCCAGATCGGTCCACGCGCCGTCTCCGAGCGCCGATCGGTTCACGCGCCGTCTCCTGAGCCCCGAGCGTTCCACGCACCGTCTCCGAGCTCCGATCGGTCCACGCGCCGTCTCCTGAGCCCCGATCGGTCCACGCGCCGTCTCCTGAGCCCCGATCGGTCCACGCGCCGTTTCCTGAACCCCGATCGTTCCACACGCCGCCTCCTAAGCCCCGATCGGTCTAGGCGTCGTCTCCTAAGCCCCGACCAGTCCAGGCGCCGTCTCCTGAGCCCCGATCGTTCCACGCGCCGTCTCCGAGCTGCTATCGGTAAACGCGCCGTCACCAAGCCCTGATCTGTACACGCGTCGTCTCCGAGCCCCGATTGGTCCACGCGCCGTCGCCGAGCCTCGATCGGTCCACGCGCAGCCTCCTGAGCACCGATCCGTCCACGCGCGGCGTCGAGCCGCGATCGGTCCACGCGCGGCCTCCTGAGCCCCAATCGGTCCACGCGTCGTCTCCTAAGCCCCGATCGGTCCGTGCGCCGTCTCCGAGCCCCGATCGGTCCACGCACCATCTCATGCTCCCCAATCGGTCCATGCGCCGCCTCCGGAGCCCTGATCGATCCACGCGAATCTCCTGAGCTCCGGTCGGTCCTCGTACCGTCTCCGAGCCCCGATCGGTCCACGCGTTGTCTCCTAGGCCCCGATCGGTCCACGCGCCTTCTCCGAGCACCGATCGGTTCACGCATCGTCTCCTAAGCCCCGATCGGTTAACGCGCCGTCTCCGAGCCCCGAACGGTCCACGCGCCGTCGCCGAACCCCAATTTGTCCACGCGTCGTCTCCGAGCCCCGATCGGTCCACGCACTGTCTCCTGATCCCCATGGGTCCACGCGGCGCCTCCGGGGCCCCGATCGATCCACGCGAGGCTCCTAAGCCCCGATCGGTCCACGCGCAACCGCCTGAGCCCCAGTCGGTCGACGCGCTGTCTCCGAGCCCCGATCGGTCCACGCGCCGTCTCCTGAGCCCCGATCGGTTCACGCGTCGTTCCCTAAGCCCCGATCGATCCACGCGCAGTCTCCAGAGCCGCGATCGGTCCACTCATCCCCTCCTGAGCCCCGGACGGTCCACGCGTCGTCTCCGAGCCCCGATCGGTCCACGCGCCGTCGCCGAGCCATGATCGGTCCACGCGCGGCCTCCTGAGCCCCGATCGGTCCACGCGTGGTCTCCGAGCCCCGATCGGTCCACGCGCCGTCGCCGAGCCATGATCGGTCCACACGCGGCCTCCTGAGCCCCGGTCGGTCCACGCGCCGTCTCCTGAGCCCCGATCGGTCCACGCGCGGCCTCCTGAGCCCCGATTGGTTCACGCGCCGTATCCGAGCCCCAATTGGTCCACGCGCCGTCTCCTGAGCCTCGATCGCTCCTCGCGCCGTCTCCTGAACCCCGCTCGTTCCATGCGTCGTCTTCTTAGCCCGGATGCCTCCACGCGCCGTCTCCGAGCCACGATCGGTCCATGCGTCGTCTTCTTAGCCCGGATGCCTCCACGCGCCGTCTACGAGCCACGATCCGTCCAGGCGCCGCTTCCTGAGCCCCCGTCGGTCCATGCGCCGTATCCTAAGCCCCGATCGGTCCACGCGCCGTCTCCGAGCGCCGATAAGTTCAAGCGCCGTCTCCTGAGCCCCGATCGTTCCACGCGGCGTCTCCGAGCCCCGATCGATCCACGCGTCGTCTCCTGAGCCCCAACCGCTCCACACGCCGTTTCCTGAGCCCCGATCGGTCCACGCATCGTCTCCGAGCACCGATCGGTCCACGCGCCGTTTTCTGAGCACCGTTCGGTCCACGCGTCGTCTTCAAAGCCCCGATGCCTCCACGCGCCGTCTCCGAGCCACGATCGGTCCGTGCGCCGCTTCCAAAGCCCTATCAGTCCAGGCGTCCTCTCCTGATCTCCGATCGGTCCACGCGCCGTCTCCTAAGCCCCGATCGGTGCCCGCGCCGTCTCCGAGCGCCGATCGGTTCACGCGCCGTCTCCTGAGCCCCGATCATTCCACGCGATGTCTCCGAGCCCCGATCGGTCCACGCGCCGTCTCCGAGCCACGATCGGTTTAGGCGCCGCTTCCTGAGCCCCGATCGGTCCACGCGTCGGCTCCTAAGCCTCGATAGGTCCACGCGCGGCCTCCTTAGCCCCGGTCGGTCCACGCGCCGTCTCCGAGCCGCGATCGGTCCACGCATCGTCTCCTAAGCCCCGATCGGTTAACGCACCGTCTCCCCGCCCCGATCGGTCCACGCGCCGTCTCCTGAGGCCTGATCCGTCCACGCGCGGCGTCGAGCTGCGATCGGTCCACGCGCGGCGTCGAGCCGCGATCGGTCCACACGAGGCCTCCTGAGCCGCGATCGGTCCACGCGCGGCCTCCTGAGCCCCAATCGGTCCACGCGTCGTCTCCTAAGCCCCGATCCGTCGCAGCGTCGTCCCCTGAGCCCCGATCAATTGACGCCGTCTCCTGAGCCCCGCTCGGTCCATGCGTCGTGTTCTTAGCCCCGATGCCTCCACGCGCCGTCTCCGAGACACGATAGGTCCAGGCGCCGCTTCCTGAGCCCCGATCGATCCACGCGCCGTCTCGTAAGCCACAATCGGTCCACGCACCGTCTCAGAGCGCCGATCATTTCACGCGCTGTCTCCGAGCACCGATCGGTCCACGCGCCGTCTCCGAGCGCAGATCATTTCACGCGCCGTCTCCTGAGCCCCGATCGTTCCACGCTCGGGCTCCTGAGCCCCCATCGGTCCACGCGTCGCCTTCTAACCCCGGACGGTCCACGCGTCGTCTTCTAAGCCCCGATCGGTCCACGCGCCGTTTTCCGAGCCCCGATCGGTCCACGCACCATCTCCTGCTCCCCAATCGGTCCACGCGCCGCCTCCGGAGCCCCGATCGATCCACGCGAAATCTGCTAAGCCCCGTTCGGTCCACGCACCGCCTCCTAAGCCCCTATCGGTCCACGCGCCGTCTCCGAGCGCCGATCGGTTCACGCGCCGTCTCCTGAGCCCCGATCGTTCCACGCGCAGTCTCCGACCCCCGATCGGTCCACGCGCCGTCTCATAAGCCCCGATCGGACCACGCGCCTTCTCCTCAGCCCCGATCGGTCCACGCGCCGTCTCGGAGCACCGATTGGTTCACGCGCCGTCTCCTGAGCCCCGATCGCTCCACGCGCCGTCTCCGAGCCCCGATCGGTCCACGCGCCGTCTCCTAAGCCCCGATCGGTCCACCCGCCGTTTCCGAGCCCCGATCAGTCCATGCGTCGTCTCCGAGCCCCGTTCGGTCCACGCCCCGTCGCCGAGCCATGATCGTTTCACGCGCGGCCTCCAGAGCCCCGATCGGTACACGCGCCGTCGCCGAGCCGCGATCGGTCCACGCGCCGTCGCCCAACCCGCCGAACCCCAATTGGTCCACGCGCAGCCTCCTGAGCCCCAGTCGGTCCACGCGCCATCTCCTGAGCCCCGATCGGTCCACGCATCGTCTTCTAAGCCCCGATACGTCCACACGCCGTCTCCGATCCCCGACCGGTCCGCGTGCCGCATTCTAAGCCGCGGTCCGTCCACGCGCAGTCTTCGATCACCGATCGGTCCACGCGCCGTCTCCTGAGCCCCGATCGGTCCACGCGCCGTTTCCGAGCCCCGATCGGTCCACGCGTCGTCTCCTCAGCCCCGATCGGTCGACGCGCCGTCTCCCCGCCCCGATCGGTCCACGCGCCATCTCCTGAGCATTGATCCGTCCACGCGCGGCGTCGAGCCGCGATCGGTCCACGCGCGGCCTCCTGAGCCCCAATCGGTCCACGCGTCGTCTGCTAAGCCCCGATCCGTCGCAGCGTCGTCCCCTGAGCCCCGATCAATTGACGCGTCTTCTCCTGAGCCCCGATCGCACCTCACGCCGTCTCCTGAGCCCCGCTCGGTCCATGCGTCGTGTTCTTAGCCCCGATGCCTCCACGCGCCGTCTCCGAGACACGATAGGTCCAGGCGCCGCTTCCTGAGCCCCGATCGATCCACGCGCCGTCTCGTAAGCCACAATCGGTCCACGCGCCGTCTCAGAGCGCCGATCATTTCACGCGCCGTCTCCTGAGCCCCGATCTTTCCACGCGCCGCCTCCTGAGCCCCGATCGATCCACGCATCGGCTGCTGAGCCCCGGTCGGTCCACGCGTCGCCTTCGAGCACCGATTGATCCACGCGCCGTTTCCTGGGCCCCGATCGGCCCACGCGTCGCCACCGGAGCCCCGATCGGTCTACGCGCCGTCTCATGAGCCCCGGTCAGTTCATGCGCCGTCGCCGAGCCTCGGTCGGTCCACGCGCGTCCTCCTTAGCCCCGGTCGGTCCACGCGCCGTCTCCGAGCCCCGATCGGTCCACGCGCCGTCTCCTGAGCCCCGGTCGGTTCATGCGCCGTCTCCGAGCCCCGATCGATCCACGCGTCGTCTTGTAAACCCAGATGCCTTCTCGCGCCGTCTCCGGCCCACGATCGGTCCAGGCGCCGCTTCCTGAGCCACGATCGGTCCACGCGCCTTCTCCGAGCCCCGATCGGTGCACGCGCCGTCTCCTGAGCCCCGATCGGTCCACGCGTCGTCTCCTGAGCCCCGATCGGTCCACGCGCCGTCTTCTGAGCCCCGATCGGTCCACGCGTCGTCTCCTAAGCCCCGATCGGTCCACACGCCGTCTCCGAGCCCCGATGGGTCCACGCGTCGCCTCCTGAGCCCCGGTCGGTCCACGCGCCGTCTCCTGAGCCCCGATCGGTCCATGCGTCGTCTTCTTAGACCTGATGCCTCCACGCGCCGTCTACGAGCCACGATCCGTCCAGGCGCCGCTTCCTGAGCCCCCGTCGGTCCATGCGCCGTATCCTAAGCCCCGATCGGTCCACGCGCCGTCTCCGAGCGCCGATAAGTTCAAGCGCCGTCTCCTGAGCCCCGATCGTTCCACGCGGCGTCTCCGAGCCCCGATCGATCCACGCGTCGTCTCCTGAGCCCCAACCGCTCCACACGCCGTTTCCTGAGCCCCGATCGGTCCACGCATCGTCTCCGAGCACCGATCGGTCCACGCGCCGTTTTCTGAGCACCGTTCGGTCCACGCGTCGTCTTCAAAGCCCCGATGCCTCCACGCGCCGTCTCCGAGCCACGATCGGTCCGTGCGCCGCTTCCAAAGCCCTATCAGTCCAGGCGTCCTCTCCTGATCTCCGATCGGTCCACGCGCCGTCTCCTAAGCCCCGATCGGTGCCCGCGCCGTCTCCGAGCGCCGATCGGTTCACGCGCCGTCTCCTGAGCCCCGATCATTCCACGCGATGTCTCCGAGCCCCGATCGGTCCACGCGCCGTCTCCGAGCCACGATCGGTCCAGGCGCCGCTTCCTGAGCCCCGATCGGTCCACGCGTCGGCTCCTAAGCCTCGATAGGTCCACGCGCGGCCTCCTTAGCCCCGGTCGGTCCACGCGCCGTCTCCGAGCCGCGATCGGTCCACGCATCGTCTCCTAAGCCCCGATCGGTTAACGCACCGTCTCCCCGCCCCGATCGGTCCACGCGCCGTCTCCTGAGGCCTGATCCGTCCACGCGCGGCGTCGAGCTGCGATCGGTCCACGCGCGGCGTCGAGCCGCGATCGGTCCACACGAGGCCTCCTGAGCCGCGATCGGTCCACGCGCGGCCTCCTGAGCCCCAATCGGTCCACGCGTCGTCTCCTAAGCCCCGATCCGTCGCAGCGTCGTCCCCTGAGCCCCGATCAATTGACGCCGTCTCCTGAGCCCCGCTCGGTCCATGCGTCGTGTTCTTAGCCCCGATGCCTCCACGCGCCGTCTCCGAGACACGATAGGTCCAGGCGCCGCTTCCTGAGCCCCGATCGATCCACGCGCCGTCTCGTAAGCCACAATCGGTCCACGCACCGTCTCAGAGCGCCGATCATTTCACGCGCCGTCTCCTGAGCCCCGATCGTTCCACGCGCCGCCTCCTGAGCCTCGATCGATCCACGCATCGGCTGCTGAGCCCCGGTCGGTCCACGAGCCATCTCCTCAGCCTCCATCGATCCACGCGTCGTCTTCTAAGCCCAGATGCCTCCTCGCGCCGTCTCCGAGCCACGATCGGTCCAGGCGCCGTTTCCTGAGCCCCGATCGGTCCACGCGTTGTGTCCTAAGCCCGAATCGTTCCACGCGCCGCTTCCGATCCCCGATCGGTCCACGCGTCGTCTCCTGATCTCCGATCGGTCCACACACCATCGCCTAAGCCCCGATCATTCCACGCGCCATCTCCGAGCCCCGATCGGTCTACGCGCCGTCTCATAAGCCCCGATCGGACCACGCGCCTTCTCCTCAGCCCCGATCGGTCCACGCGCCGTCTCCGAGCGCCGATTAGTTCACGCGCCGTCTCCTGAGCCCCGATCGCTCCACGCTCCGTCTCCGAGCCCCGATCGGTCCACGCGCCGTCTCCTGAGCCCGGATCGGTCCACGTGCCGTCGCCGAACCCCAATTGGTCCACGCGCAACCGCCTGAGCCCCCGTCGGTCCACGCGCTGTCTCCGAGCCCCGATCGTTCCACGCGCCGTCTCCGAGCCTCGATCGGTCCACGCGCCGTCGCCGAGCCCCGATCGGTCCAGGCGTATCCTCCTGTGCCCCGGTCGGTCCACGCGCCTTCTCCGAGCCCCGATTATTCCACGCGCCGTCTCGGAGCCCCGATCGATCCACGCGCCGTCTCCTGAACCCCGATCTGTCCAAGCGCCGTCTCCTGAGCCCCGATCGTTCCACGCGCCTTCTCCTAAGCCACGATCGGTGCACGCGCCGTCTCCGAGCGCCGATCATTTCACGCGCCGTCTCCGAGCCCCGATCGATCCACGTGCCGTCTCCTGAGCCCCGATCGGTCCACGCGTCGTCCCCAAGCCCCGATCCATCGGCGCGCCGTCTTCTGATGCCCAATCGGTCCACGCGCTGTCTCCTGAACCCCGATAGGTACACACGCCGTCTCCGAGCCCCGATGGGTCCAAGCGTCGCCTCCTGAGCCCCGGTCGGTCCACGCGCCGTCTCCTGAGCCCCGATCGGTCCACGCGTCGTCTCCTAAGCCCCGATCGGTCCACGCGTCGTCTCCTAAGCCCCGATCCGTCGACGCGTCGTCTCCTGAGCCACGATCAATTGACGCGTCTTCTCCTGAGCCCAATCGCTCCTCGCGCCGTCTCCTGAGCCCCGATCGGTCCACGGGTCGTCTCCTAGGCCCCGATCGGTCCACGCGCCGTCTCCTAAGCCCCGATCGGTCCACACGCCGTCTCCGAGCCCCGATGGGTCCACGCGTCGCCTCCTGAGCCCCGGTCGGTCCACGCGCCGTCTCCTGAGCCCCGATCGGTCCATGCGTCGTCTTCTTAGCCCTGATGCCTCCACGCGCCGTCTCCGAGCCACGATCGGTCCAGGCGCCGCTTCCTGAGCCCCCATCGGTCCATGCGCCGTATCCTAAGCCCCGATCGGTCCACGCGCCGTCTCCGAGCGCCGATAAATTCAAGCACCGTCTCCTGAGCCCCGATCGTTCCACGCGTCGTCTCCGAGCCCTGATCGGTTCACGCGCCGTCTTCGAGCCCCGATCAGTCCACGCAACGTCTCCTAAGCCCCAATCGGTTAACGCGCCGTCTCCTGAGCCCCGATCGTTCTACGCGCCGTCTCCGAGCCCCGATCCGTCCACGCGCAGTCGCCGAGCCCCGATCGGTTCACGCGCGGTCTCCTGAGCCCCAGTCGGTACACGCGCTGTCTCCCAGCCCCGATCGGTCCACGCATCGTCTCCTAAGCCCCGCTCGGTTAACGCGTCGTTTCGGAGCCCCGATCGGTCTACGCGCCGTCTCCTGAGCCCCGATCGGTCCACGCGTCGTCTCCTGAGCCCCGATCGTTCCACGCGCCGTCTCCGAGCCCCGATCGTTCCACGCGGCGTCTCCTGAGCCCCAATTGGTCCACACGCTGTGTCGTGAGCCCCGATAGGTACACGCGTCGTCTGCTACGCCCGATCGGTCCACGAGTCGTATCCTGAGCCCCGATCGTTCCACGCGCCGTCTCCGAGCCGCGATCGGTCCACGCGCCGTCTCCTGAGCCCCGATCGGTCCACGCGCCATCTCCGAGCCCCGAACGGTTCACGCACCGTCTCCCGGTCCCAATCGGTCCACGCGGCGCCTCCGGAGCCCCGATCGATCCACGCGAGTCTCCTGAGCCCCAGTCGGTCCGCGCGCCGTCTCCTCAGCCCCGATTGTTCGACGCGTCGTCTCCTGAGCCCCGATCGAACCACGCGTCGTCTCCTGATCCCCGATCGCGCCACACGCCGTTTCCTGAGCCCCGATCGGTCCACGCGTCGTCTTCAAAGCCGCGATGCCTCCACGCGCCGTCTCCGAGCCACGATCGGTCCGTGCGCCGCTTCCACAACCCCGATCGGTCCACGCGTCACCTCCTGATCTCCGATCGGTCCACGCGCCTTCTCGTAAACCCCGGTCGGTCCACGCGCCGTCTCCGAGCCCCGATCGGTTCACGCATCGTCTCCTAAGCCCCGATCGGCTAACGCGTCGACTCCGAGCCGCGATCGTTCCACGCGCCGTCCCCGATCCCCGATCGATCCACGCGCCGTCTCCGAGCGCCGATCAGTTCATGCGCCGTCACCCGAGCCCCGATCGTTCCACACGCCGTCTCCGAGCCCCGATCGGTCCACGCTTCGTCTCCTGAGCCCGGATCGTTCCACGCGTCGTCTCCTGATCCCCGATCCGTAATCGCGTCGTCTCCGAGCCTCGATCGGTCCACACGCCGTGTCCGATCCCCGATCGGTCCGCGCGGCGTCTCCGGAGCCCCGATCGATCCACGCGAGTCTCCTGAGCCCCGGTCGGTCCGCGCGCCGTCATCTGAGCCCCGATCGGTCGACGCGTCGTCTCCGAGCCCCGATCGGTCCACGCGAGGCCTCCTGAGCCCCGGTCGGTCCACGCGCCGTCTCCGAGCCCCGGTCGGTCCACGCGCCGTCTCCGAGCCCCGATCGGTTCACGCATCGTCTCCTAAGCCCCGATCGGTTAACGCGCCGTCTCCGAGCGCCGAGCGGTCCACGCGCCGTCGCCGAACCCCAATTGGTCCACGCGCAACCGCCTGAGTCCCAGTCGGTCCACGCGCTGTCTCCGAGCCCCGATCGGTCCAAGCGCCGTCGCCGAGCCATGATCGGTCCACGCGCGGCCTCCTGAGCCCCGGTCGGTCCACGCGCCGTCTCCGAGCCCCGATCGGTTCACGCATCGTCTCCTAAGCCCCAATCCGGTAACGCGCCGTCTCCGAGCGCCGAGCGGTCCACGCGCCATCGCCGAACCCCAAATGGTCCACGCGCAACCGCCTGAGCCCCGATCGGTCCACGCGCCGTCTTCGAGCCCCGATCGGTCCACGCGCCGTCTCTGAGCCCCGATCGGTCCATGCGCCGTCTCCTGAGCCCCGATCGGTCCACGCGTCGTTCCCGAAGCCCCGATCCATCCACGCGCAGTCTCGCGAGCCCCGATCGGTGCACGCACCGTCTCCTAAGCCCCGATCGGTCCACGCCCCGTCTCCGAGCACCGATTGGTTCACGCACCGTCTCCTGAGACTCGATCCGTCCACGCGCCGTCTCCGAGCGCCGATCGGTTCACGCGCCGTCTCCAGAGCTCCTATCGTTCCACGCGCCGTCTCCGAGCCCCGATCCGTTCACGCGCCGTCTCCTGAGCCCGGATCGGTCCACGCGTCATCGCCGAATCCCCGATCCGTACACGCGTCGTCTCCGAGCGCCGATCGGTTCACGCGCCGTCTCCTGAGCCCCGATCGTTCCACGCACCGTCTCCGAGCTCCGATCGGTCCACGCGTCGTCTCCTAAGCCCCGATCGGTCCAAGCGCCTTCTACTAAGCCCCGATCGGTCCACGCGCCTTCTCCTGAGCCCCGATCGGTCCACGCGCCATCTCCGAGCGCCGATCATTTCACGTGACGTCTCCTGAGCCCTGATCGTTCCACGCGCCGTCTTCGAGCCCCGAGCGGTCCACGCGCCGTCTCCTGAGCCCCAATCGATCCACGCGCAGCCTCCTGAGCCCCGATCGGTCCATGCGCCGTCGCCGAGCCGCGATCGTTCTACGCGCCGCTCCGAGCCCCGATCGGTCCACGCGCCGTCGCCGAGCTATGATTGGTCCACGCGCGGCCTCCTGAGCCCCGATCGGTCCACGTGCCGTCGCCGAGCCGCGATCGGTCCACGCGCGGCCTCCTGAGGCCCGATTGGTTCACGCGCCGTATCCGAGCCCCAATCGGTCCACGCGCCGTTTCCTGAGCCCCGATCGGTCCACGCGCGTTCTCCTGAGCCCCGATCGGTCCACGCGCCGTCGCCGAGCCGCGATCGGTCCACACGCGGCCTCCTAAGGCCCTGTCGGTCCACGCGCTGTCTCCGAGCCCCGATCGGTCCACGCGTCGTCTCCGAGCCCCGATCGGTCCACGCGCCGTCTTCGAGCCCCGGTCGGTTCACGCATGGTTTCCTAAGCCCCAATCGGTTCACGCACCGTCTCCCGGTCCCAATCGGTCCACGCGGCGCCTCCGGAGCCCCGATCGATCCACGCGAGTCTCCTGAGCCCCAGTCGGTCCGCGCGCCGTCTCCTCAGCCCCGATTGTTCGACGCGTCGTCTCCTGAGCCCCGATCGAACCACGCGTCGTCTCCTGATCCCCGATCGCGCCACACGCCGTTTCCTGAGCCCCGATCGGTCCACGCGTCGTCTTCAAAGCCGCGATGCCTCCACGCGCCGTCTCCGAGCCACGATCGGTCCGTGCGCCGCTTCCACAACCCCGATCGGTCCACGCGTCACCTCCTGATCTCCGATCGGTCCACGCGCCGTCTCCTAAGCCCCGATCGGTCCACGCGCCGTCTCCGAGCGCCGATCGGTTGACGCGCCGTCTCTTGAGCCCCGATCGTTCCACGCGCCGTCTCCGAGCCCCGATCGGTCCACGCGCGGTCTCCTAAGCCCCGTTCGGACCAAGCGCCTTCTCGTAAACCCCGGTCGGTCCACGCGCCGTCTCCGAGCCCCGATCGGTTCACGCATCGTCTCCTAAGCCCCGATCGGCTAACGCGTCGACTCCGAGCCGCGATCGTTCCACGCGCCGTCCCCGATCCCCGATCGATCCACGCGCCGTCTCCGAGCGCCGATCAGTTCATGCGCCGTCACCCGAGCCCCGATCGTTCCACACGCCGTCTCCGAGCCCCGATCGGTCCACGCTTCGTCTCCTGAGCCCGGATCGTTCCACGCGTCGTCTCCTGATCCCCGATCCGTAATCGCGTCGTCTCCGAGCCTCGATCGGTCCACACGCCGTGTCCGATCCCCGATCGGTCCGCGCGGCGTCTCCGGAGCCCCGATCGATCCACGCGAGTCTCCTGAGCCCCGGTCGGTCCGCGCGCCGTCATCTGAGCCCCGATCGGTCGACGCGTCGTCTCCGAGCCCTGATCGGTCCACGCGAGGCCTCCTGAGCCCCGGTCGGTCCACGCGCCGTCTCCGAGCCCCGGTCGGTCCACGCGCCGTCTCCGAGCCCCGATCGGTTCACGCATCGTCTCCTAAGCCCCGATCGGTTAACGCGCCGTCTCCGAGCGCCGAGCGGTCCACGCGCCGTCGCCGAACCCCAATTGGTCCACGCGCAACCGCCTGAGTCCCAGTCGGTCCACGCGCTGTCTCCGAGCCCCGATCGGTCCAAGCGCCGTCGCCGAGCCATGATCGGTCCACGCGCGGCCTCCTGAGCCCCGGTCGGTCCACGCGCCGTCTCCGAGCCCCGATCGGTTCACGCATCGTCTCCTAAGCCCCAATCCGGTAACGCGCCGTCTCCGAGCGCCGAGCGGTCCACGCGCCATCGCCGAACCCCAAATGGTCCACGCGCAACCGCCTGAGCCCCGATCGGTCCACGCGCCGTCTTCGAGCCCCGATCGGTCCACGCGCCGTCTCTGAGCCCCGATCGGTCCATGCGCCGTCTCCTGAGCCCCGATCGGTCCACGCGTCGTTCCCGAAGCCCCGATCCATCCACGCGCAGTCTCGCGAGCCCCGATCGGTGCACGCACCGTCTCCTAAGCCCCGATCGGTCCACGCCCCGTCTCCGAGCACCGATTGGTTCACGCACCGTCTCCTGAGACTCGATCCGTCCACGCGCTGTCTCCGAGCGCCGATCGGTTCACGCGCCGTCTCCAGAGCTCCTATCGTTCCACGCGCCGTCTCCGAGCCCCGATCCGTTCACGCGCCGTCTCCTGAGCCCGGATCGGTCCACGCGTCATCGCCGAATCCCCGATCCGTACACGCGTCGTCTCCGAGCGCCGATCGGTTCACGCGCCGTCTCCTGAGCCCCGATCGTTCCACGCACCGTCTCCGAGCTCCGATCGGTCCACGCGTCGTCTCCTAAGCCCCGATCGGTCCAAGCGCCTTCTACTAAGCCCCGATCGGTCCACGCGCCTTCTCCTGAGCCCCGATCGGTCCACGCGCCATCTCCGAGCGCCGATCATTTCACGTGACGTCTCCTGAGCCCTGATCGTTCCACGCGCCGTCTTCGAGCCCCGAGCGGTCCACGCGCCGTCTCCTGAGCCCCAATCGATCCACGCGCAGCCTCCTGAGCCCCGATCGGTCCATGCGCCGTCGCCGAGCCGCGATCGTTCTACGCGCCGCTCCGAGCCCCGATCGGTCCACGCGCCGTCGCCGAGCTATGATTGGTCCACGCGCGGCCTCCTGAGCCCCGATCGGTCCACGTGCCGTCGCCGAGCCGCGATCGGTCCACGCGCGGCCTCCTGAGGCCCGATTGGTTCACGCGCCGTATCCGAGCCCCAATCGGTCCACGCGCCGTTTCCTGAGCCCCGATCGGTCCACGCGCGTTCTCCTGAGCCCCGATCGGTCCACGCGCCGTCGCCGAGCCGCGATCGGTCCACACGCGGCCTCCTAAGGCCCTGTCGGTCCACGCGCTGTCTCCGAGCCCCGATCGGTCCACGCGTCGTCTCCGAGCCCCGATCGGTCCACGCGCCGTCTTCGAGCCCGGGTCGGTTCACGCATGGTTTCCTAAGCCCCAATCGGTTAACGCGCCGTCTCCGAGCCCCGATCGGTCTACGCGCCGTCGCCGAACCCCAATTGGTCCACGCGCAACCGCCTGAGCCCCAGTCGGTCCACGCGCTGTCTCCGAGCCCCGATCGGTCCACGCGTAGTCTCCTAGCCCCGATCGGTCCACGCGCCGTCGCCGAGTCATGATCTGTCCACGCGCGGCCTCCTGAGACCCGATCGGTCCACGCGCCGTCTTCGAGCCCCGATCGGTCCACGCGCCGTCTCCTGAGCCCCGATCGATCGAGGCGTCGTTCCCTAAGCCCCGATCCATCCACGCGCTGTCTCCTAAGTCCCGGTCGGTCCAGGCCCCGTCTCCGAGCGCCGATCGGTTCACGCGCCGTCTCCTGAGAACGATCCGTCCACGCGCCGTCTCCTGAGCCCCGATCGGTCGACGCGCCGTCTCGTGAGCCCCGATCGGTCCACGCGCCGTCTCCGAGCCCCGATCGGTCCACGCGCCGTCTCCTGAGCCCCGATCGGTCCACGCGTCGTTCCCGAAGCCCCGATCCATCCACGCGCAGTCTCGCGAGCCCCGATCGGTGCACGCACCGTCTCCTAAGCCCCGATCGGTCCACGCCCCGTCTCCGAGCACCGATTGGTTCACGCACCGTCTCCTGAGACTCGATCCGTCCACGCGCTGTCTCCTGAGCCCCGATCGGTCGACGCGTCCTCTGTTAAACCCCAATCGGTCCACGCCCCGTCGCCGAGCGCCGAGCGGTTCACGCGCCGTCTCCTGAGTCCCGATCCGTCCACTCACTGTCTCCTGAGCCCCGGTCGGTCCACGCGCCGCCTCCTGCGCTCCGATCGGTCCACGCGCCGTCTCCTGAGCCCCGATCGGTCGACGCGCCGTCTCGTGAGCCCCGATCGGTCCACGCGCCGTCTCCTGAGCCCCGATCGGTCCACGCGTCGTTCCCTAAGCCCCGATCCATCCACGCGCAGTCTCCCGAGCCCCAATCGGTCCACGCGCCGTCTCCTGAGCCCCGATCGGTCCACGCGCCGTCTCCTCAGCCCCGATCGGTCCACGCGTCGTCTCCGAGCACCGATCGTTCCACGCGCCATCTCCGAGCCCCGATCGGTCCACGCGCCGTCTCCTGAGCCCCGATCGGTCCACGCGCCGTCTCCTGAGCCCCAATCGGTCCACACGCTGTCTCGTGAGCCCCGATAGGTACACGCGCCGTCTCCGAGCCCCCATCGGTCCACGCGTTGTCTCCTAAGCCCCGATCGGTCCACGCGCCGTCTTCGAGCCCCGATCGGTTCACGCATCGTCTCCTAAGCCCCGATCGGTTAACGCGCCATCTCCGAGCGCCGAGTGGTCAACGCGCCGTCGCCGAACCCCAATTGGTCCACGCGCAACCGCCTGAGTCCCAGTCGGTCCACGCGCTGTCTCCGAGCCCCGATCGGTCCACGCGCCGTCTCCTAAGCCGCGATCTGTACACGCGTCGTCTCCGAGCCCCGATCGGTCCACGCGCCGTCGCCGAGCCTCGATCGGTCCACGCACCGTCTCCTGAGCCCCGATCGGTCCACGCGCCGTCTCCTAAGCCGCGATCCGTCCACGGGCCGTCTCCGAGCTGCTATCGGTAAACGCGCCGTCACCAAGCCCTGATCTGTACACGCGTCGTCTCCGAGCCCCGATCGGTCCACGCGCCGTCGCCGAGCCTCGATCGGTCCACGCGCAGCCTCCTGAGCCCCGATCGGTTCACGCGCCGGCTCCGAGCCCGATCGGTCCACGCATCGTCTCCTAAGCCCCGATCGGTTAACGTGCCGTCTCCGAGCCCCGATCGGTCCACGCGCAGTCTCCTGAGCCCCGGTCGGTTCACGCGCCGTCTCCGAGCCCCGATCGGTCCACGCGCCGTCGCCGAGCCATGATCGCTCCACGCGCGGCCTCCTGAGCCCCGGTCGCGTCACGCGCCGTATCCACGCCCCAATCGATCCACGCGCCGTCTCCTGAGTCCCGATCGGTCCACGCGCCGTCTCCTGAGCCCCGATCGGTCCACGCGTCGTCTCCTAAGCCCCAATCGGTCCACGCACCGTCTCCAAGCCCCGATCCGTCGCCGCGTCGTGTCCTGAGCCCCGATCAATTGACGCGTCTTCTCCTGAGCCCCGATCGCTCCTCGCGCCGTCTCCTGAACCCCGATCATTCCACGCGCCTTCTCCTAAACCACGATCGGTCTACGCGTCGTCTCCGAGCCCCGATCGGTCCACGCGCCGTCTTCGAGCCCCGAGCGGTCCACGCGCCGTCTCCTGAGCCCCAATCGATCCACGCGCAGCCTCCTGAGCCCCGATCGGTCCACGCGCCGTCGCCGAGCCGCGATCGTTCTACGCGCCGCTCCGAGCCCCGATCGGTCCACGCGCCGTCGCCGAGCTATGATCGGCCCACGCGTGGTCTCCTGAGCCCCGATCGGTCCACGCGCCGTCGCCGAGCCGCGATCGGTCCACACGCGGCCTCCTAAGCCCCGATCGGTCCACGCGCCGTCGCCGAACCCCAATTGGTCCACGCGAAACCGGCTGAGCCCCAGTCGGTCCACGCGCTGTCTCCGAGCCCCGATCGGTCCACGCGTCGTCTCCGAGCCCCGATCGGTCCACGCGCCGTCTTCGAGCCCCGGTCGATTCACGCATGGTCTCCTAAGCCCCAATCGGTTAACGCGCCATCTCCGAGCCCCGATCGGTCCACGCGCCGTCGCCGAACCCCAATTGGTCCACGCGCAACCGCCTGAGCCCCAGTCGGTCCACGCGCTGTCTCCGAGCCCCGATCGGTCCACGCGTAGTCTCCGAGCCCCGATCGGTCCACGCGCCGTCGCCGAGTCATGATCTGTCCACGCGCGGCCTCCTGAGACCCGATGGGTCCACGCGCCGTCTTCGAGCCCCGATCGGTCCACGCGCCGTCTCCTGAGCCCCAATCGATCGAGGCATCGTTCCCTAAGCCCCGATCCATCCACGCGCTGTCTCCTAAGTCCCGATCGGTCCAGGCCCCGTCTCCGAGCGCCGATGGGTTCACGCGCCGTCTCCTGAGAACGATCCGTCCACGCGCCGTCTCCTGAGCCCCGATCGGTCGACGCGCCGTCTCGTGAGCCCCGATCGGTCCACGCGCCGTCGCCGAGTCATGATCTGTCCACGCGCGGCCTCCTGAGACCCGATCGGTCCACGCGCCGTCTTCGAGCCCCGATCGGTCCACGCGCCGTCTCCTGAGCCCCGATCGATCGAGGCGTCGTTCCCTAAGCCCCGATCCATCCACGCGCTGTCTCCTAAGTCCCGATCGGTCCAGGCCCCGTCTCCGAGCGCCGATCGGTTCACGCGCCGTCTCCTGAGAACGATCCGTCGACGCGCCGTCTCCTGAGCCCCGATCGGTCGACGCGCCGTCTCGTGAGCCCCGATCGGTCCACGCGCCGTCTCCGAGCCCCGATCGGTCCACGCGCCGTCTCCTGAGCCCCGATCGGTCCACGCGTCGTTCCCGAAGCCCCGATCCATCCACGCGCAATCTCGCGAGCCCCGATCGGTGCACGCACCGTCTCCTAAGCCCCGATCGGTCCATGCCCCGTCTCCGAGGACCGATTGGTTCACGCACCGTCTCCTGCGACTCGATCCGTCCACGCGCTGTCTCCTGAGCCCCGATTGGTCGACGCGTCCTCTGTTAAACCCCAATCGGTCCACGCCCCGTCTCCGAGCGCCGATCGGTTCACGCGCCGTCTCCTGAGTCCCGATCCGTCCACTCACTGTCTCCTGAGCCCCGGTCGGTCCACGCGCCGCCTCCTGCGCTCTGATCGGTCCACGCGCCGTCTCCTGAGCCCCGATCGGTCGACGCGCCGTCTCGTGAGCCCCGATCGGTCCACGCGCCGTCTCCTGAGCCCCGATCGGTCCACGCGTCGTTCCCTAAGCCCCGATCCATCCACGCGCAGTCTCCCGTGCCCCAATCGGTCCACGCGCCGTCTCCTGAGCCCCGATCGGTCCACGCGCCGTCTCCTCAGCCCCGATCGGTCCACGCGTCGTCTCCGAGCACCGATCGTTCCACGCGCCATCTCCGAGCCCCGATCGGCCCACGCGCCGTCTCCTGAGCCCCGATCGGTCCACGCGCCGTCTCCTGAGCCCCAATCGGTCCACACGCTGTCTCGTGAGCCCCGATACGTACACGCGCCGTCTCCGAGCCCCCATCGGTCCACGCGTTGTTTCCTAAGCCCCGATCGGTCCACGCGCCGTCTTCGAGCCCCGATCGGTTCACGCATCGTCTCCTAAGCCCCGATCGGTTAACGCGCCGTCTCCGAGCGCCGAGCGGTCAACGCGCCGTCGCCGAACCCCAATTGGTCCACGCGCAGTCGCCTGAGTCCCAGTCGGTCCACGCGCTGTCTCCGAGCCCCGATCGGTCCACGCGCCGTCTCCTAAGCCGCGATCCGTCCACGGGCCGTCTCCGAGCTGCTATCGGTAAACGCGCCGTCACCAAGCCGTGATCTGTACACGCGTCGTCTCCGAGCCCCGATCGGTCCACGCGCCGTCGCCGAGCCTCGATCGGGCCACGCACCGTCTCCTGAGTCCCGATCGGTCCACGCACCGTCTCCTAAGTCGCGATCCGTCCACGGGCCGTCTCCGAGCTGCTATCGGTAAACGCGCCGTCGCCAAGCCCTGATCTGTGCACGCGTCGTCTCCGAGCCCCGATCGGTCCACGCGCCGTCGCCGAGCCTCGATCGGTCCACGCGCAGCCTCCTGAGCCCCGATCGGTTCACGCGCCGGCTCCGAGCCCGATCGGTCCACGCATCGTCTCCTAAGCCCCGCTCTGTCAACGCGTATTCTCCTAAGCCCCGATCGGTCCACGCGTCGTCTCCTCAGCCCCGATCGGTCGACGCCTCGTCTCCGAGCGCCGATCGGTGCACGCGCCGTCTCCTGAACCCCGATCGTTCCACACGCCGCCTCCTAAGCCCCGATCGGTCTAGGCGTCGTCTCCTAAGCCCCGACCGGTCCAGGCGCCGTCTCCTGAGCCCCGATCGTTCCACGCGCCGTCTCCGAGCCCCGTTCGGTCCACGCGCCGTCTCCTCAGCCCCGATCGGTCCACGCGTTGGCTCCTAAGCCTCGATAGGTCCACGCGCGGCCTCCTTAGCCCCGGTCGGTCCACGCGCCGTCTCCGAGCCCCGATCGGTCCACGCATCGTCACCTAAGATCCGATCGGTTAACGCACCGTCTCCCCACCCGATCGGTCCACGCGCCGTCTCCTGAGACCCGATACATCCACGCACAGTCGCCGAGCCCCGATCAGTCCACGCGCGGCCTCCTGAGCCCCGGTCGGTTCACGCGCCGTCTCCCCGCCGCGATCGGACCACGCGCCGTCTCCTGAGCCCTGATCCGTCCACGCGCGGCGTCGAGCCGCGATCGGTCCACGCGCGGCCTCCTGAGCCCCAATCGGTGCACGCGTCGTCTCCTAAGCCCCGATCGGTCCGTGCGCCGTCTCCGAGCCCCGATCGGTCGACGCACCATCTCATGCTCCCCAATCGGTCCATGCGCCGCCTCCGGAGCCCTGATCGATCCACGCGAATATCCTGAGCTCCGGTCGGTCCTCGTACCGTCTCCGAGCCCCGATCGGTCCACGCGTTGTCTCCTAGGCCCCGATCGGTCCACGCGCCTTCTCCGAGCCCCGATCGGTTCACGCATCGTCTCCTAAGCCCCGATCGGTTAACGCGCCGTCTCCGAGCCCCGACCGGTCCACGCGCCGTCGCCGAACCCCAATTGGTCCACGCGCAACCGCCTGAGCCCCAGTCGGTTCACGCGCTGTCGCCGAACCCCGATCGGTCCACGCGTCGTCTCCGAGCCCCGATCGGTCCACGCGCCGTCGCCGAGCCATGATCGGTCCACGCGCGGCCTCCTGAGCCCCGATCGGTCCACGCACTGTGTCCGAGCCCCGATCGGTCCACGCGCCGTCTTCGAGCGCCGATCGGTCCACGCAACGTCTCCTAAGCCCCAATCGGTTAACGCGCCGTCTCCTGAGCCTCGATCGGCCCACGCGCCGTCTCCTGAGCCCCGATCCGTCCACGCGCCGCCTCCTGAGCCCCGATCGTCCAACGCGCCGTCTCCGAGCACCGATCGGTCCACGCGTCGTCTCCTAAGCCCCGAACGGTCCACGCGCCGTCTCCGAGCCCCGATCGGTCCACGCACCGTCTCCTGATCCCCATCGGTCCACGCGGCGCCTCCGGAGCGCCGACCGATCCACACGAGTCTCCTGAGCCCCGGTCGCTCCACGCGCCGTCTCCGAGCCCCGATCGGTCCACGCGCCGTCGCCGAGCCTCGATCGGTCCACGCGCAGCCTCCTGAGCCCCGATCCGTCCACGCGCGGCGTCGAGCCGCGATCGGTCCACGCGCGGCCTCCTGAGCCCCAATCGGTCCACGCATCGTCTCCTAAGCCCCGATCGGTCCGTGCGCCGTCTCCGAGCCCCGATCGGTCCACGCACCATCTCATGCTCCCCAATCGGTCCATGCGCCGCCTCCGGAGCCCTGATCGATCCACGCGAATCTCCTGAGCTCCGGTCGGTCCTCGTACCGTCTCCGAGCCCCGATCGGTCCACGCGTTGTCTCCTAGGCCCCGATCGGTCCACGCGCCTTCTCCGAGCCCCGATCGGTTCACGCATCGTCTCCTAAGCCCCGATCGGTTAACGCGCCGTCTCCGAGCCCCGAACGGTCCACGCGCCGTCGCCGAACCCCAATTGGTCCACGCGTCGTCTCCGAGCCCCGATCGGTCCACGCGCCGTCGCCGAGCCA
This sequence comes from Netelia fuscicornis, assembly GCA_946811545.1. Lineage (NCBI taxonomy): Eukaryota > Metazoa > Arthropoda > Insecta > Hymenoptera > Ichneumonidae > Netelia > Netelia fuscicornis. The sequence goes on from OX328012.1 coordinate 31,811,122, forward strand.
TGATCGGTCCACGCGCGGCCTCCTGAGCCCCGATCGGTCCACGCGTGGTCTCCGAGCCCCGATCGGTCCACGCGCCGTCGCCGAGCCATGATCGGTTCACGCATCGTCTCCTAAGCCCCGATCGGTTAACGCGCCGTCTCCGAGCCCCGACCGGTCCACGCGCCGTCGCCGAACCCCAATTGGTCCACGCGCAACCGCCTGAGCCCCAGTCGGTTCACGCGCTGTCGCCGAACCCCGATCGGTCCACGCGTCGTCTCCGAGCCCCGATCGGTCCACGCGCCGTCGCCGAGCCATGATCGGTCCACGCGCGGCCTCCTGAGCCCCGATCGGTCCACGCACTGTGTCCGAGCCCCGATCGGTCCACGCGCCGTCTTCGAGCGCCGATCGGTCCACGCAACGTCTCCTAAGCCCCAATCGGTTAACGCGCCGTCTCCTGAGCCTCGATCGGTCCACGCGCCGTCTCCTGAGCCCCGATCCGTCCACGCGCCGCCTCCTGAGCCCCGATCGTCCAACGCGCCGTCTCCGAGCACCGATCGGTCCACGCGTCGTCTCCTAAGCCCCGAACGGTCCACGCGCCGTCTCCGAGCCCCGATCGGTCCACGCACCGTCTCCTGATCCCCATCGGTCCACGCGGCGCCTCCGGAGCGCCGACCGATCCACACGAGTCTCCTGAGCCCCGGTCGCTCCACGCGCCGTCTCCGAGCCCCGATCGGTCCACGCGCCGTCGCCGAGCCTCGATCGGTCCACGCGCAGCCTCCTGAGCCCCGATCCGTCCACGCGCGGCGTCGAGCCGCGATCGGTCCACGCGCGGCCTCCTGAGCCCCAATCGGTCCACGCATCGTCTCCTAAGCCCCGATCGGTCCGTGCGCCGTCTCCGAGCCCCGATCGGTCCACGCACCATCTCATGCTCCCCAATCGGTCCATGCGCCGCCTCCGGAGCCCTGATCGATCCACGCGAATCTCCTGAGCTCCGGTCGATCCTCGTACCGTCTCCGAGCCCCGATCGGTCCACGCGTTGTCTCCTAGGCCCCGATCGGTCCACGCGCCTTCTCCGAGCCCCGATCGGTTCACGCATCGTCTCCTAAGCCCCGATCGGCCCACGCGTCGTCTGCTAAGCCCCGATCCGTCGACGCGTCGTCTCCTGAGCCACGATCAATTGACGCGTCTTCTCCTGAGCCCGATCGCTCCTCGCGCCGTCTCCTGAGCCCCGATCGGTCCACGCGTCGTGTCCGAGCTCCGATCGGTCCATACGCCTTTTCCTGAGGCCCGATCGGTCCATGCGTCGTCTTCTTAGTCCCGATGCCTCCACGCGCCGTCTCCGAGCCACGATCGGTCCAGGCGCCGCTTTCTGAGCCCCGATCGGTCCACGGGCCGTCTCTGAGCGCCGATAAGTCCAAGCGCCGTCTCCTGAGCCCCGAGCGTTCCACGCGCCGTCTCCTGAGCCCCAGTCGGTACACGCGCTGTCTCCGATCCCCGATCGGTCCACGCGTCGTCTCCTAAGCCCCGATTCGTCGACGCGTCGTCTCCTGAGCCCCGATCAATTGACGCGTCTTCTCCTGAGCCCCGATCGCTTCTCGTGCCGCCTCCTGAGCCCCGATCGCTCCTCGCGCCGTCTCCTGAACCCCGCTCGGTCCATGCGTCGTCTTCTTAGCCCGGATGCCTCCACGCGCCGTCTCCGAGCCACGATCGGTCCAGGCGCCGTCTCCGGAGCCCCGATCGGTCCAAGCGCCGTCTCCTGAGCCCCGATCGTTCCACGCGCCGCCTCCTGAGCCTCGATCGATCCACGCATCGGCTGCTGAGCCCCGGTCGGTCCACGAGCCATCTCCTCAGCCTCCATCGATCCACGCGTCGTCTTCTAAGCCCAGATGCCTCCTCGCGCCGTCTCCGAGCCACGATCGGTCCAGGCGCCGTTTCCTGAGCCCCGATCGGTCCACGCGTTGTGTCCTAAGCCCGAATCGTTCCACGCGCCGCTTCCGATCCCCGATCGGTCCACGCGTCGTCTCCTGATCTCCGATCGGTCCACACACCATCGCCTAAGCCCCGATCATTCCACGCGCCATCTCCGAGCCCCGATCGGTCTACGCGCCGTCTCATAAGCCCCGATCGGACCACGCGCCTTCTCCTCAGCCCCGATCGGTCCACGCGCCGTCTCCGAGCGCCGATTAGTTCACGCGCCGTCTCCTGAGCCCCGATCGCTCCACGCTCCGTCTCCGAGCCCCGATCGGTCCACGCGCCGTCTCCTGAGCCCGGATCGGTCCACGTGCCGTCGCCGAACCCCAATTGGTCCACGCGCAACCGCCTGAGCCCCCGTCGGTCCACGCGCTGTCTCCGAGCCCCGATCGTTCCACGCGCCGTCTCCGAGCCTCGATCGGTCCACGCGCCGTCGCCGAGCCCCGATCGGTCCAGGCGTATCCTCCTGTGCCCCGGTCGGTCCACGCGCCTTCTCCGAGCCCCGATTATTCCACGCGCCGTCTCGGAGCCCCGATCGATCCACGCGCCGTCTCCTGAACCCCGATCTGTCCAAGCGCCGTCTCCTGAGCCCCGATCGTTCCACGCGCCTTCTCCTAAGCCACGATCGGTGCACGCGCCGTCTCCGAGCGCCGATCATTTCACGCGCCGTCTCCGAGCCCCGATCGATCCACGTGCCGTCTCCTGAGCCCCGATCGGTCCACGCGTCGTCCCCAAGCCCCGATCCATCGGCGCGCCGTCTTCTGATGCCCAATCGGTCCACGCGCTGTCTCCTGAACCCCGATAGGTACACACGCCGTCTCCGAGCCCCGATGGGTCCAAGCGTCGCCTCCTGAGCCCCGGTCGGTCCACGCGCCGTCTCCTGAGCCCCGATCGGTCCACGCGTCGTCTCCTAAGCCCCGATCGGTCCACGCGTCGTCTCCTAAGCCCCGATCCGTCGACGCGTCGTCTCCTGAGCCACGATCAATTGACGCGTCTTCTCCTGAGCCCAATCGCTCCTCGCGCCGTCTCCTGAGCCCCGATCGGTCCACGGGTCGTCTCCTAGGCCCCGATCGGTCCACGCGCCGTCTCCTAAGCCCCGATCGGTCCACACGCCGTCTCCGAGCCCCGATGGGTCCACGCGTCGCCTCCTGAGCCCCGGTCGGTCCACGCGCCGTCTCCTGAGCCCCGATCGGTCCATGCGTCGTCTTCTTAGCCCTGATGCCTCCACGCGCCGTCTCCGAGCCACGATCGGTCCAGGCGCCGCTTCCTGAGCCCCCATCGGTCCATGCGCCGTATCCTAAGCCCCGATCGGTCCACGCGCCGTCTCCGAGCGCCGATAAATTCAAGCACCGTCTCCTGAGCCCCGATCGTTCCACGCGTCGTCTCCGAGCCCTGATCGGTTCACGCGCCGTCTTCGAGCCCCGATCAGTCCACGCAACGTCTCCTAAGCCCCAATCGGTTAACGCGCCGTCTCCTGAGCCCCGATCGTTCTACGCGCCGTCTCCGAGCCCCGATCCGTCCACGCGCAGTCGCCGAGCCCCGATCGGTTCACGCGCGGTCTCCTGAGCCCCAGTCGGTACACGCGCTGTCTCCCAGCCCCGATCGGTCCACGCATCGTCTCCTAAGCCCCGCTCGGTTAACGCGTCGTTTCGGAGCCCCGATCGGTCTACGCGCCGTCTCCTGAGCCCCGATCGGTCCACGCGTCGTCTCCTGAGCCCCGATCGTTCCACGCGCCGTCTCCGAGCCCCGATCGTTCCACGCGGCGTCTCCTGAGCCCCAATTGGTCCACACGCTGTGTCGTGAGCCCCGATAGGTACACGCGTCGTCTGCTACGCCCGATCGGTCCACGAGTCGTATCCTGAGCCCCGATCGTTCCACGCGCCGTCTCCGAGCCGCGATCGGTCCACGCGCCGTCTCCTGAGCCCCGATCGGTCCACGCGCCATCTCCGAGCCCCGAACGGTTCACGCACCGTCTCCCGGTCCCAATCGGTCCACGCGGCGCCTCCGGAGCCCCGATCGATCCACGCGAGTCTCCTGAGCCCCAGTCGGTCCGCGCGCCGTCTCCTCAGCCCCGATTGTTCGACGCGTCGTCTCCTGAGCCCCGATCGAACCACGCGTCGTCTCCTGATCCCCGATCGCGCCACACGCCGTTTCCTGAGCCCCGATCGGTCCACGCGTCGTCTTCAAAGCCGCGATGCCTCCACGCGCCGTCTCCGAGCCACGATCGGTCCGTGCGCCGCTTCCACAACCCCGATCGGTCCACGCGTCACCTCCTGATCTCCGATCGGTCCACGCGCCTTCTCGTAAACCCCGGTCGGTCCACGCGCCGTCTCCGAGCCCCGATCGGTTCACGCATCGTCTCCTAAGCCCCGATCGGCTAACGCGTCGACTCCGAGCCGCGATCGTTCCACGCGCCGTCCCCGATCCCCGATCGATCCACGCGCCGTCTCCGAGCGCCGATCAGTTCATGCGCCGTCACCCGAGCCCCGATCGTTCCACACGCCGTCTCCGAGCCCCGATCGGTCCACGCTTCGTCTCCTGAGCCCGGATCGTTCCACGCGTCGTCTCCTGATCCCCGATCCGTAATCGCGTCGTCTCCGAGCCTCGATCGGTCCACACGCCGTGTCCGATCCCCGATCGGTCCGCGCGGCGTCTCCGGAGCCCCGATCGATCCACGCGAGTCTCCTGAGCCCCGGTCGGTCCGCGCGCCGTCATCTGAGCCCCGATCGGTCGACGCGTCGTCTCCGAGCCCCGATCGGTCCACGCGAGGCCTCCTGAGCCCCGGTCGGTCCACGCGCCGTCTCCGAGCCCCGGTCGGTCCACGCGCCGTCTCCGAGCCCCGATCGGTTCACGCATCGTCTCCTAAGCCCCGATCGGTTAACGCGCCGTCTCCGAGCGCCGAGCGGTCCACGCGCCGTCGCCGAACCCCAATTGGTCCACGCGCAACCGCCTGAGTCCCAGTCGGTCCACGCGCTGTCTCCGAGCCCCGATCGGTCCAAGCGCCGTCGCCGAGCCATGATCGGTCCACGCGCGGCCTCCTGAGCCCCGGTCGGTCCACGCGCCGTCTCCGAGCCCCGATCGGTTCACGCATCGTCTCCTAAGCCCCAATCCGGTAACGCGCCGTCTCCGAGCGCCGAGCGGTCCACGCGCCATCGCCGAACCCCAAATGGTCCACGCGCAACCGCCTGAGCCCCGATCGGTCCACGCGCCGTCTTCGAGCCCCGATCGGTCCACGCGCCGTCTCTGAGCCCCGATCGGTCCATGCGCCGTCTCCTGAGCCCCGATCGGTCCACGCGTCGTTCCCGAAGCCCCGATCCATCCACGCGCAGTCTCGCGAGCCCCGATCGGTGCACGCACCGTCTCCTAAGCCCCGATCGGTCCACGCCCCGTCTCCGAGCACCGATTGGTTCACGCACCGTCTCCTGAGACTCGATCCGTCCACGCGCCGTCTCCGAGCGCCGATCGGTTCACGCGCCGTCTCCAGAGCTCCTATCGTTCCACGCGCCGTCTCCGAGCCCCGATCCGTTCACGCGCCGTCTCCTGAGCCCGGATCGGTCCACGCGTCATCGCCGAATCCCCGATCCGTACACGCGTCGTCTCCGAGCGCCGATCGGTTCACGCGCCGTCTCCTGAGCCCCGATCGTTCCACGCACCGTCTCCGAGCTCCGATCGGTCCACGCGTCGTCTCCTAAGCCCCGATCGGTCCAAGCGCCTTCTACTAAGCCCCGATCGGTCCACGCGCCTTCTCCTGAGCCCCGATCGGTCCACGCGCCATCTCCGAGCGCCGATCATTTCACGTGACGTCTCCTGAGCCCTGATCGTTCCACGCGCCGTCTTCGAGCCCCGAGCGGTCCACGCGCCGTCTCCTGAGCCCCAATCGATCCACGCGCAGCCTCCTGAGCCCCGATCGGTCCATGCGCCGTCGCCGAGCCGCGATCGTTCTACGCGCCGCTCCGAGCCCCGATCGGTCCACGCGCCGTCGCCGAGCTATGATTGGTCCACGCGCGGCCTCCTGAGCCCCGATCGGTCCACGTGCCGTCGCCGAGCCGCGATCGGTCCACGCGCGGCCTCCTGAGGCCCGATTGGTTCACGCGCCGTATCCGAGCCCCAATCGGTCCACGCGCCGTTTCCTGAGCCCCGATCGGTCCACGCGCGTTCTCCTGAGCCCCGATCGGTCCACGCGCCGTCGCCGAGCCGCGATCGGTCCACACGCGGCCTCCTAAGGCCCTGTCGGTCCACGCGCTGTCTCCGAGCCCCGATCGGTCCACGCGTCGTCTCCGAGCCCCGATCGGTCCACGCGCCGTCTTCGAGCCCCGGTCGGTTCACGCATGGTTTCCTAAGCCCCAATCGGTTCACGCACCGTCTCCCGGTCCCAATCGGTCCACGCGGCGCCTCCGGAGCCCCGATCGATCCACGCGAGTCTCCTGAGCCCCAGTCGGTCCGCGCGCCGTCTCCTCAGCCCCGATTGTTCGACGCGTCGTCTCCTGAGCCCCGATCGAACCACGCGTCGTCTCCTGATCCCCGATCGCGCCACACGCCGTTTCCTGAGCCCCGATCGGTCCACGCGTCGTCTTCAAAGCCGCGATGCCTCCACGCGCCGTCTCCGAGCCACGATCGGTCCGTGCGCCGCTTCCACAACCCCGATCGGTCCACGCGTCACCTCCTGATCTCCGATCGGTCCACGCGCCGTCTCCTAAGCCCCGATCGGTCCACGCGCCGTCTCCGAGCGCCGATCGGTTGACGCGCCGTCTCTTGAGCCCCGATCGTTCCACGCGCCGTCTCCGAGCCCCGATCGGTCCACGCGCGGTCTCCTAAGCCCCGTTCGGACCAAGCGCCTTCTCGTAAACCCCGGTCGGTCCACGCGCCGTCTCCGAGCCCCGATCGGTTCACGCATCGTCTCCTAAGCCCCGATCGGCTAACGCGTCGACTCCGAGCCGCGATCGTTCCACGCGCCGTCCCCGATCCCCGATCGATCCACGCGCCGTCTCCGAGCGCCGATCAGTTCATGCGCCGTCACCCGAGCCCCGATCGTTCCACACGCCGTCTCCGAGCCCCGATCGGTCCACGCTTCGTCTCCTGAGCCCGGATCGTTCCACGCGTCGTCTCCTGATCCCCGATCCGTAATCGCGTCGTCTCCGAGCCTCGATCGGTCCACACGCCGTGTCCGATCCCCGATCGGTCCGCGCGGCGTCTCCGGAGCCCCGATCGATCCACGCGAGTCTCCTGAGCCCCGGTCGGTCCGCGCGCCGTCATCTGAGCCCCGATCGGTCGACGCGTCGTCTCCGAGCCCTGATCGGTCCACGCGAGGCCTCCTGAGCCCCGGTCGGTCCACGCGCCGTCTCCGAGCCCCGGTCGGTCCACGCGCCGTCTCCGAGCCCCGATCGGTTCACGCATCGTCTCCTAAGCCCCGATCGGTTAACGCGCCGTCTCCGAGCGCCGAGCGGTCCACGCGCCGTCGCCGAACCCCAATTGGTCCACGCGCAACCGCCTGAGTCCCAGTCGGTCCACGCGCTGTCTCCGAGCCCCGATCGGTCCAAGCGCCGTCGCCGAGCCATGATCGGTCCACGCGCGGCCTCCTGAGCCCCGGTCGGTCCACGCGCCGTCTCCGAGCCCCGATCGGTTCACGCATCGTCTCCTAAGCCCCAATCCGGTAACGCGCCGTCTCCGAGCGCCGAGCGGTCCACGCGCCATCGCCGAACCCCAAATGGTCCACGCGCAACCGCCTGAGCCCCGATCGGTCCACGCGCCGTCTTCGAGCCCCGATCGGTCCACGCGCCGTCTCTGAGCCCCGATCGGTCCATGCGCCGTCTCCTGAGCCCCGATCGGTCCACGCGTCGTTCCCGAAGCCCCGATCCATCCACGCGCAGTCTCGCGAGCCCCGATCGGTGCACGCACCGTCTCCTAAGCCCCGATCGGTCCACGCCCCGTCTCCGAGCACCGATTGGTTCACGCACCGTCTCCTGAGACTCGATCCGTCCACGCGCTGTCTCCGAGCGCCGATCGGTTCACGCGCCGTCTCCAGAGCTCCTATCGTTCCACGCGCCGTCTCCGAGCCCCGATCCGTTCACGCGCCGTCTCCTGAGCCCGGATCGGTCCACGCGTCATCGCCGAATCCCCGATCCGTACACGCGTCGTCTCCGAGCGCCGATCGGTTCACGCGCCGTCTCCTGAGCCCCGATCGTTCCACGCACCGTCTCCGAGCTCCGATCGGTCCACGCGTCGTCTCCTAAGCCCCGATCGGTCCAAGCGCCTTCTACTAAGCCCCGATCGGTCCACGCGCCTTCTCCTGAGCCCCGATCGGTCCACGCGCCATCTCCGAGCGCCGATCATTTCACGTGACGTCTCCTGAGCCCTGATCGTTCCACGCGCCGTCTTCGAGCCCCGAGCGGTCCACGCGCCGTCTCCTGAGCCCCAATCGATCCACGCGCAGCCTCCTGAGCCCCGATCGGTCCATGCGCCGTCGCCGAGCCGCGATCGTTCTACGCGCCGCTCCGAGCCCCGATCGGTCCACGCGCCGTCGCCGAGCTATGATTGGTCCACGCGCGGCCTCCTGAGCCCCGATCGGTCCACGTGCCGTCGCCGAGCCGCGATCGGTCCACGCGCGGCCTCCTGAGGCCCGATTGGTTCACGCGCCGTATCCGAGCCCCAATCGGTCCACGCGCCGTTTCCTGAGCCCCGATCGGTCCACGCGCGTTCTCCTGAGCCCCGATCGGTCCACGCGCCGTCGCCGAGCCGCGATCGGTCCACACGCGGCCTCCTAAGGCCCTGTCGGTCCACGCGCTGTCTCCGAGCCCCGATCGGTCCACGCGTCGTCTCCGAGCCCCGATCGGTCCACGCGCCGTCTTCGAGCCCGGGTCGGTTCACGCATGGTTTCCTAAGCCCCAATCGGTTAACGCGCCGTCTCCGAGCCCCGATCGGTCTACGCGCCGTCGCCGAACCCCAATTGGTCCACGCGCAACCGCCTGAGCCCCAGTCGGTCCACGCGCTGTCTCCGAGCCCCGATCGGTCCACGCGTAGTCTCCTAGCCCCGATCGGTCCACGCGCCGTCGCCGAGTCATGATCTGTCCACGCGCGGCCTCCTGAGACCCGATCGGTCCACGCGCCGTCTTCGAGCCCCGATCGGTCCACGCGCCGTCTCCTGAGCCCCGATCGATCGAGGCGTCGTTCCCTAAGCCCCGATCCATCCACGCGCTGTCTCCTAAGTCCCGGTCGGTCCAGGCCCCGTCTCCGAGCGCCGATCGGTTCACGCGCCGTCTCCTGAGAACGATCCGTCCACGCGCCGTCTCCTGAGCCCCGATCGGTCGACGCGCCGTCTCGTGAGCCCCGATCGGTCCACGCGCCGTCTCCGAGCCCCGATCGGTCCACGCGCCGTCTCCTGAGCCCCGATCGGTCCACGCGTCGTTCCCGAAGCCCCGATCCATCCACGCGCAGTCTCGCGAGCCCCGATCGGTGCACGCACCGTCTCCTAAGCCCCGATCGGTCCACGCCCCGTCTCCGAGCACCGATTGGTTCACGCACCGTCTCCTGAGACTCGATCCGTCCACGCGCTGTCTCCTGAGCCCCGATCGGTCGACGCGTCCTCTGTTAAACCCCAATCGGTCCACGCCCCGTCGCCGAGCGCCGAGCGGTTCACGCGCCGTCTCCTGAGTCCCGATCCGTCCACTCACTGTCTCCTGAGCCCCGGTCGGTCCACGCGCCGCCTCCTGCGCTCCGATCGGTCCACGCGCCGTCTCCTGAGCCCCGATCGGTCGACGCGCCGTCTCGTGAGCCCCGATCGGTCCACGCGCCGTCTCCTGAGCCCCGATCGGTCCACGCGTCGTTCCCTAAGCCCCGATCCATCCACGCGCAGTCTCCCGAGCCCCAATCGGTCCACGCGCCGTCTCCTGAGCCCCGATCGGTCCACGCGCCGTCTCCTCAGCCCCGATCGGTCCACGCGTCGTCTCCGAGCACCGATCGTTCCACGCGCCATCTCCGAGCCCCGATCGGTCCACGCGCCGTCTCCTGAGCCCCGATCGGTCCACGCGCCGTCTCCTGAGCCCCAATCGGTCCACACGCTGTCTCGTGAGCCCCGATAGGTACACGCGCCGTCTCCGAGCCCCCATCGGTCCACGCGTTGTCTCCTAAGCCCCGATCGGTCCACGCGCCGTCTTCGAGCCCCGATCGGTTCACGCATCGTCTCCTAAGCCCCGATCGGTTAACGCGCCATCTCCGAGCGCCGAGTGGTCAACGCGCCGTCGCCGAACCCCAATTGGTCCACGCGCAACCGCCTGAGTCCCAGTCGGTCCACGCGCTGTCTCCGAGCCCCGATCGGTCCACGCGCCGTCTCCTAAGCCGCGATCTGTACACGCGTCGTCTCCGAGCCCCGATCGGTCCACGCGCCGTCGCCGAGCCTCGATCGGTCCACGCACCGTCTCCTGAGCCCCGATCGGTCCACGCGCCGTCTCCTAAGCCGCGATCCGTCCACGGGCCGTCTCCGAGCTGCTATCGGTAAACGCGCCGTCACCAAGCCCTGATCTGTACACGCGTCGTCTCCGAGCCCCGATCGGTCCACGCGCCGTCGCCGAGCCTCGATCGGTCCACGCGCAGCCTCCTGAGCCCCGATCGGTTCACGCGCCGGCTCCGAGCCCGATCGGTCCACGCATCGTCTCCTAAGCCCCGATCGGTTAACGTGCCGTCTCCGAGCCCCGATCGGTCCACGCGCAGTCTCCTGAGCCCCGGTCGGTTCACGCGCCGTCTCCGAGCCCCGATCGGTCCACGCGCCGTCGCCGAGCCATGATCGCTCCACGCGCGGCCTCCTGAGCCCCGGTCGCGTCACGCGCCGTATCCACGCCCCAATCGATCCACGCGCCGTCTCCTGAGTCCCGATCGGTCCACGCGCCGTCTCCTGAGCCCCGATCGGTCCACGCGTCGTCTCCTAAGCCCCAATCGGTCCACGCACCGTCTCCAAGCCCCGATCCGTCGCCGCGTCGTGTCCTGAGCCCCGATCAATTGACGCGTCTTCTCCTGAGCCCCGATCGCTCCTCGCGCCGTCTCCTGAACCCCGATCATTCCACGCGCCTTCTCCTAAACCACGATCGGTCTACGCGTCGTCTCCGAGCCCCGATCGGTCCACGCGCCGTCTTCGAGCCCCGAGCGGTCCACGCGCCGTCTCCTGAGCCCCAATCGATCCACGCGCAGCCTCCTGAGCCCCGATCGGTCCACGCGCCGTCGCCGAGCCGCGATCGTTCTACGCGCCGCTCCGAGCCCCGATCGGTCCACGCGCCGTCGCCGAGCTATGATCGGCCCACGCGTGGTCTCCTGAGCCCCGATCGGTCCACGCGCCGTCGCCGAGCCGCGATCGGTCCACACGCGGCCTCCTAAGCCCCGATCGGTCCACGCGCCGTCGCCGAACCCCAATTGGTCCACGCGAAACCGGCTGAGCCCCAGTCGGTCCACGCGCTGTCTCCGAGCCCCGATCGGTCCACGCGTCGTCTCCGAGCCCCGATCGGTCCACGCGCCGTCTTCGAGCCCCGGTCGATTCACGCATGGTCTCCTAAGCCCCAATCGGTTAACGCGCCATCTCCGAGCCCCGATCGGTCCACGCGCCGTCGCCGAACCCCAATTGGTCCACGCGCAACCGCCTGAGCCCCAGTCGGTCCACGCGCTGTCTCCGAGCCCCGATCGGTCCACGCGTAGTCTCCGAGCCCCGATCGGTCCACGCGCCGTCGCCGAGTCATGATCTGTCCACGCGCGGCCTCCTGAGACCCGATGGGTCCACGCGCCGTCTTCGAGCCCCGATCGGTCCACGCGCCGTCTCCTGAGCCCCAATCGATCGAGGCATCGTTCCCTAAGCCCCGATCCATCCACGCGCTGTCTCCTAAGTCCCGATCGGTCCAGGCCCCGTCTCCGAGCGCCGATGGGTTCACGCGCCGTCTCCTGAGAACGATCCGTCCACGCGCCGTCTCCTGAGCCCCGATCGGTCGACGCGCCGTCTCGTGAGCCCCGATCGGTCCACGCGCCGTCGCCGAGTCATGATCTGTCCACGCGCGGCCTCCTGAGACCCGATCGGTCCACGCGCCGTCTTCGAGCCCCGATCGGTCCACGCGCCGTCTCCTGAGCCCCGATCGATCGAGGCGTCGTTCCCTAAGCCCCGATCCATCCACGCGCTGTCTCCTAAGTCCCGATCGGTCCAGGCCCCGTCTCCGAGCGCCGATCGGTTCACGCGCCGTCTCCTGAGAACGATCCGTCGACGCGCCGTCTCCTGAGCCCCGATCGGTCGACGCGCCGTCTCGTGAGCCCCGATCGGTCCACGCGCCGTCTCCGAGCCCCGATCGGTCCACGCGCCGTCTCCTGAGCCCCGATCGGTCCACGCGTCGTTCCCGAAGCCCCGATCCATCCACGCGCAATCTCGCGAGCCCCGATCGGTGCACGCACCGTCTCCTAAGCCCCGATCGGTCCATGCCCCGTCTCCGAGGACCGATTGGTTCACGCACCGTCTCCTGCGACTCGATCCGTCCACGCGCTGTCTCCTGAGCCCCGATTGGTCGACGCGTCCTCTGTTAAACCCCAATCGGTCCACGCCCCGTCTCCGAGCGCCGATCGGTTCACGCGCCGTCTCCTGAGTCCCGATCCGTCCACTCACTGTCTCCTGAGCCCCGGTCGGTCCACGCGCCGCCTCCTGCGCTCTGATCGGTCCACGCGCCGTCTCCTGAGCCCCGATCGGTCGACGCGCCGTCTCGTGAGCCCCGATCGGTCCACGCGCCGTCTCCTGAGCCCCGATCGGTCCACGCGTCGTTCCCTAAGCCCCGATCCATCCACGCGCAGTCTCCCGTGCCCCAATCGGTCCACGCGCCGTCTCCTGAGCCCCGATCGGTCCACGCGCCGTCTCCTCAGCCCCGATCGGTCCACGCGTCGTCTCCGAGCACCGATCGTTCCACGCGCCATCTCCGAGCCCCGATCGGCCCACGCGCCGTCTCCTGAGCCCCGATCGGTCCACGCGCCGTCTCCTGAGCCCCAATCGGTCCACACGCTGTCTCGTGAGCCCCGATACGTACACGCGCCGTCTCCGAGCCCCCATCGGTCCACGCGTTGTTTCCTAAGCCCCGATCGGTCCACGCGCCGTCTTCGAGCCCCGATCGGTTCACGCATCGTCTCCTAAGCCCCGATCGGTTAACGCGCCGTCTCCGAGCGCCGAGCGGTCAACGCGCCGTCGCCGAACCCCAATTGGTCCACGCGCAGTCGCCTGAGTCCCAGTCGGTCCACGCGCTGTCTCCGAGCCCCGATCGGTCCACGCGCCGTCTCCTAAGCCGCGATCCGTCCACGGGCCGTCTCCGAGCTGCTATCGGTAAACGCGCCGTCACCAAGCCGTGATCTGTACACGCGTCGTCTCCGAGCCCCGATCGGTCCACGCGCCGTCGCCGAGCCTCGATCGGGCCACGCACCGTCTCCTGAGTCCCGATCGGTCCACGCACCGTCTCCTAAGTCGCGATCCGTCCACGGGCCGTCTCCGAGCTGCTATCGGTAAACGCGCCGTCGCCAAGCCCTGATCTGTGCACGCGTCGTCTCCGAGCCCCGATCGGTCCACGCGCCGTCGCCGAGCCTCGATCGGTCCACGCGCAGCCTCCTGAGCCCCGATCGGTTCACGCGCCGGCTCCGAGCCCGATCGGTCCACGCATCGTCTCCTAAGCCCCGCTCTGTCAACGCGTATTCTCCTAAGCCCCGATCGGTCCACGCGTCGTCTCCTCAGCCCCGATCGGTCGACGCCTCGTCTCCGAGCGCCGATCGGTGCACGCGCCGTCTCCTGAACCCCGATCGTTCCACACGCCGCCTCCTAAGCCCCGATCGGTCTAGGCGTCGTCTCCTAAGCCCCGACCGGTCCAGGCGCCGTCTCCTGAGCCCCGATCGTTCCACGCGCCGTCTCCGAGCCCCGTTCGGTCCACGCGCCGTCTCCTCAGCCCCGATCGGTCCACGCGTTGGCTCCTAAGCCTCGATAGGTCCACGCGCGGCCTCCTTAGCCCCGGTCGGTCCACGCGCCGTCTCCGAGCCCCGATCGGTCCACGCATCGTCACCTAAGATCCGATCGGTTAACGCACCGTCTCCCCACCCGATCGGTCCACGCGCCGTCTCCTGAGACCCGATACATCCACGCACAGTCGCCGAGCCCCGATCAGTCCACGCGCGGCCTCCTGAGCCCCGGTCGGTTCACGCGCCGTCTCCCCGCCGCGATCGGACCACGCGCCGTCTCCTGAGCCCTGATCCGTCCACGCGCGGCGTCGAGCCGCGATCGGTCCACGCGCGGCCTCCTGAGCCCCAATCGGTGCACGCGTCGTCTCCTAAGCCCCGATCGGTCCGTGCGCCGTCTCCGAGCCCCGATCGGTCGACGCACCATCTCATGCTCCCCAATCGGTCCATGCGCCGCCTCCGGAGCCCTGATCGATCCACGCGAATATCCTGAGCTCCGGTCGGTCCTCGTACCGTCTCCGAGCCCCGATCGGTCCACGCGTTGTCTCCTAGGCCCCGATCGGTCCACGCGCCTTCTCCGAGCCCCGATCGGTTCACGCATCGTCTCCTAAGCCCCGATCGGTTAACGCGCCGTCTCCGAGCCCCGACCGGTCCACGCGCCGTCGCCGAACCCCAATTGGTCCACGCGCAACCGCCTGAGCCCCAGTCGGTTCACGCGCTGTCGCCGAACCCCGATCGGTCCACGCGTCGTCTCCGAGCCCCGATCGGTCCACGCGCCGTCGCCGAGCCATGATCGGTCCACGCGCGGCCTCCTGAGCCCCGATCGGTCCACGCACTGTGTCCGAGCCCCGATCGGTCCACGCGCCGTCTTCGAGCGCCGATCGGTCCACGCAACGTCTCCTAAGCCCCAATCGGTTAACGCGCCGTCTCCTGAGCCTCGATCGGCCCACGCGCCGTCTCCTGAGCCCCGATCCGTCCACGCGCCGCCTCCTGAGCCCCGATCGTCCAACGCGCCGTCTCCGAGCACCGATCGGTCCACGCGTCGTCTCCTAAGCCCCGAACGGTCCACGCGCCGTCTCCGAGCCCCGATCGGTCCACGCACCGTCTCCTGATCCCCATCGGTCCACGCGGCGCCTCCGGAGCGCCGACCGATCCACACGAGTCTCCTGAGCCCCGGTCGCTCCACGCGCCGTCTCCGAGCCCCGATCGGTCCACGCGCCGTCGCCGAGCCTCGATCGGTCCACGCGCAGCCTCCTGAGCCCCGATCCGTCCACGCGCGGCGTCGAGCCGCGATCGGTCCACGCGCGGCCTCCTGAGCCCCAATCGGTCCACGCATCGTCTCCTAAGCCCCGATCGGTCCGTGCGCCGTCTCCGAGCCCCGATCGGTCCACGCACCATCTCATGCTCCCCAATCGGTCCATGCGCCGCCTCCGGAGCCCTGATCGATCCACGCGAATCTCCTGAGCTCCGGTCGGTCCTCGTACCGTCTCCGAGCCCCGATCGGTCCACGCGTTGTCTCCTAGGCCCCGATCGGTCCACGCGCCTTCTCCGAGCCCCGATCGGTTCACGCATCGTCTCCTAAGCCCCGATCGGTTAACGCGCCGTCTCCGAGCCCCGAACGGTCCACGCGCCGTCGCCGAACCCCAATTGGTCCACGCGTCGTCTCCGAGCCCCGATCGGTCCACGCGCCGTCGCCGAGCCATGATCGGTCCACGCGCGGCCTCCTGAGCCCCGATCGGTCCACGCGTGGTCTCCGAGCCCCGATCGGTCCACGCGCCGTCGCCGAGCCATGATCGGTTCACGCATCGTCTCCTAAGCCCCGATCGGTTAACGCGCCGTCTCCGAGCCCCGACCGGTCCACGCGCCGTCGCCGAACCCCAATTGGTCCACGCGCAACCGCCTGAGCCCCAGTCGGTTCACGCGCTGTCGCCGAACCCCGATCGGTCCACGCGTCGTCTCCGAGCCCCGATCGGTCCACGCGCCGTCGCCGAGCCATGATCGGTCCACGCGCGGCCTCCTGAGCCCCGATCGGTCCACGCACTGTGTCCGAGCCCCGATCGGTCCACGCGCCGTCTTCGAGCGCCGATCGGTCCACGCAACGTCTCCTAAGCCCCAATCGGTTAACGCGCCGTCTCCTGAGCCTCGATCGGTCCACGCGCCGTCTCCTGAGCCCCGATCCGTCCACGCGCCGCCTCCTGAGCCCCGATCGTCCAACGCGCCGTCTCCGAGCACCGATCGGTCCACGCGTCGTCTCCTAAGCCCCGAACGGTCCACGCGCCGTCTCCGAGCCCCGATCGGTCCACGCACCGTCTCCTGATCCCCATCGGTCCACGCGGCGCCTCCGGAGCGCCGACCGATCCACACGAGTCTCCTGAGCCCCGGTCGCTCCACGCGCCGTCTCCGAGCCCCGATCGGTCCACGCGCCGTCGCCGAGCCTCGATCGGTCCACGCGCAGCCTCCTGAGCCCCGATCCGTCCACGCGCGGCGTCGAGCCGCGATCGGTCCACGCGCGGCCTCCTGAGCCCCAATCGGTCCACGCATCGTCTCCTAAGCCCCGATCGGTCCGTGCGCCGTCTCCGAGCCCCGATCGGTCCACGCACCATCTCATGCTCCCCAATCGGTCCATGCGCCGCCTCCGGAGCCCTGATCGATCCACGCGAATCTCCTGAGCTCCGGTCGATCCTCGTACCGTCTCCGAGCCCCGATCGGTCCACGCGTTGTCTCCTAGGCCCCGATCGGTCCACGCGCCTTCTCCGAGCCCCGATCGGTTCACGCATCGTCTCCTAAGCCCCGATCGGCCCACGCGTCGTCTGCTAAGCCCCGATCCGTCGACGCGTCGTCTCCTGAGCCACGATCAATTGACGCGTCTTCTCCTGAGCCCGATCGCTCCTCGCGCCGTCTCCTGAGCCCCGATCGGTCCACGCGTCGTGTCCGAGCTCCGATCGGTCCATACGCCTTTTCCTGAGGCCCGATCGGTCCATGCGTCGTCTTCTTAGTCCCGATGCCTCCACGCGCCGTCTCCGAGCCACGATCGGTCCAGGCGCCGCTTTCTGAGCCCCGATCGGTCCACGGGCCGTCTCTGAGCGCCGATAAGTCCAAGCGCCGTCTCCTGAGCCCCGAGCGTTCCACGCGCCGTCTCCTGAGCCCCAGTCGGTACACGCGCTGTCTCCGATCCCCGATCGGTCCACGCGTCGTCTCCTAAGCCCCGATTCGTCGACGCGTCGTCTCCTGAGCCCCGATCAATTGACGCGTCTTCTCCTGAGCCCCGATCGCTTCTCGTGCCGCCTCCTGAGCCCCGATCCGTCGAGGCGTCGTCTCCGGAGCCCCGATCAATTGACGTGTCTTCTCCTGTGCCCCGATCGCTCCTCGCGCCGTCTCCTGAACCCCGCTCGGTCCATGCGTCGTCTTCTTAGCCCGGATGCCTCCACGCGCCGTCTCCGAGCCACGATCGGTCCAGGCGCCGTCTCCGGAGCCCCGATCGGTCCAAGCGTCGTCTCCTAAGCCCCGATTCGTCCACGCGGCGTATCCGGGCGCCGATGATTTCACGCGCCGTCTCCTGAGACCCGATCGGTCCACGCGCCGTCGCCGAACCCCAATTGGTCCACGCGCAACCGCCTGAGCCCCAGTCGGTCCACGCACTGTGTCCGAGCCCCGATCGGTCCACGCGCCGTCTTCGAGCGCCGATCGGTCCACGCAACGTCTCCTAAGCCCCAATCGGTTAACGCGCCGTCTCCTGAGCCCCGATCGTTCTACGCACCGTCTCCGAGCCCCGCTCCGTCCACGCGCAGTCGCCGAGCCCCGATCGGTTCACGCGCGGTCTCCTGAGCCCCAGTCGGTACACGCGCTGTCTCCGATCCCCGATCGGTCCACGCGTCGTCTCCTAAGCCCCGATCGTTCGACGCGTCGTCTCCTAAGCCCCGATCGGTCGACGCGTTGTCTCCTGAGCCCCAGTTGGTCCACGGGCTGTCTCCGAGCCCCGATCGATCCACGCACCGCCTCCTGAGCGCCGATCGGTCGACGCGTTGTCTCCTGAACCCCAGTTGGTCCACGGGCTGTCTCCGAGCCCCGATCGATCCACGCACCGCCTCCTGAGCGCCGATCGGTCGACGCGCCGACTCCTAAGCCCCGACCCGTCCACGCGCCGTCTCCTGAGCCCCGATCGGTCCACGCGCCGTCGCCGAGCCACGATCGGTCCACGCGCGGCCTCCTGTGCTCCGATCGGTCCACGCGCCGTCGCCGAGCCGCGATCGGTCCACGCGCGATCTCCTGAGCCCCGGTCGGTTCACGCGCCGTCTCCTGAGCCCCGATCGGTCCACGCGTCGTTCCCTAAGCCCCGATCGATCCACGCGCAGTCTCCAGAGCCGCGATCGGTCCACGCATCCCCTCCTGAGCCCCGGACGGTTCACACACCGTCTCCGAGCCGCGATCGGTCCACGCATCGTCTCCTAAGCCCCGATCGGTTAAACGTGCCGTCTCCGAGCCCCGATCGGTCCCCGCGACGTCTCCTGAGCCCCGATGCGTCCACGCGCAGTCGCCGAGCCCCGATCGGTCCACGCGGGGTCTCCTGAGCCCCGATCGGTCCACGCGCCGTCTCCTAAGCCCCCATCGATCCACGCGCCGTCTCCGAGCGCCGCTCGGTTCACGCGCCGTCTCCTGTGCTCCGATCGTTCCACGCGCCCTCTCCGAGCCCCGATCGGTCCACGCGCCGTCTCCTGAGCCCCGATCGTTCCACACGCCACCTCCTAAGCCCCGATCGGTCCAGGCGTCGTCTCCTAAGCCCCGACCGGTCCACGCGCCGTCTCCTGTGCTCCGATCGTTCCACGCGCCCTCTCCAAGCCCCGAACGGTCCACGCGCCGTCTCCTAAGCCCCGATCCTTCCAAACGCCGCCTCCTAAGCCCCGATCGGTCCAGGCGCCGTCTCCGGAGCCCCGATCGGTCCACGCGTCGTCTCCTAAGCCCCGATTCGTCCACGCGGCGTCTCCGGGCGCCGATGATTGCACGCGCCGTCTCCTGAGACCCGATCGTTCCACGCGCCGTCTCCGAGCCCCGATCGATCCACGCGCCGCCTCCTGAGCCCCGATCGGTCCACGCGCCGTCGTCGAACCCCAATTGGTCCACGCGCAACCGCCTGAGCCCCAGTCGGTCCACGCGCAACCTTCTGAGCCCCAGTCGGTACACGCGCTGTCTCCGAGCCCCGATCGGTCCCCGCATAGTCTCCTAAGCCCCGCTCGGTTAACGCGTCGTCTCGGAGCCCCGATCGGTCCAGACGCCGCTTCCTGAGCACCGACCGGTCCACGCGTCGTCTCCTGAGCCCCGATCGGTCGATGGGTCCCCTCCTAAGCCCCGATCGGTCCACGCGCCTTCTCCTGAGCCCCGATCGGTCCACGCGCCGTCTCCGAGCGCCGATCATTTCACGTGACGTCTCCTGAGCCCTGATCGTTCCACGCGCCGTCTTCGAGCCCCGAGCGTTCCACGCGCCGTCTCCTGAGCCCCGGTCGGTCCACGCGCCGTCTCCTGAGCCCCGATCGGTCCACGCGTCGTCTCCTAAGCCCCGATCGGCCCACGCGTCGTCTGCTAAGCCCCGATCCGTCAACGCGTCGTCTCCTGAGCCACGATCAATTGACGCGTCTTCTCCTGAGCCCGATCGCTCCTCGCGCCGTCTCCTGAGCCCCGATCGGTCCACGCGTCGTGTCCGAGCTCCGATCGGTCCATACGCCTTTTCCTGAGGCCCGATCGGTCCATGCGTCGTCTTCTTAGTCCCGATGCCTCCACGCGCCGTCTCCGAGCCACGATCGGTCCAGGCGCCGCTTCCTGAGCCCCGATCGGTCCACGGGCCGTCTCTGAGCGCCGATAAGTCCAAGCGCCGTCTCCTGAGCCCCGAGCGTTCCACGCGCCGTCTCCTGAGCCCCGGTCGGTCCACGCGCCGTCTCCTGAGCCCCGATCGGTCCACGCGTCGTCTCCTAAGCCCCGATCGGCCCACGCGTCGTCTGCTAAGCCCCGATCCGTCGACGCGTCGTCTCCTGAGCCACGATCAATTGACGCGTCTTCTCCTGAGCCCGATCGCTCCTCGCGCCGTCTCCTGAGCCCCGGTCGGTCCGCGCGCCGTCATCTGAGCCCCGATCGGTCGACGCGTCGTCTCCGAGACTCGATCGGTCCACGCGCCGTCGCCGAGCCCCCAACGGTCCCCGCGCGGCCTCCTGAGCCCCGGTCGGTCCACGCGCCGTCTCCGAGCCCCCATCGGTCCACGCGTTGTCTCCTAAGCCCCGATCGGTCCACGCACCGTCTCCGAGCGCCGATCGGTTCACGCGCCGTCTCCTGAGCCCCGATCATTCCACGCGCTGTCTCCGAGCCCCGATCGGTCCACGCGTTGTCTCCTTAGCCCCGATCGGTCCACGCGCCGTCTCCGAGCACCGATCGGTCCACGCGCCGTCGCCGAGGCATGATCGGTCCACGCGCGACCTCCTGAGCCCCGGTCGGTTCACGCGCCATCTCCGAGCCCCGATCGGTCCACGCGCCGTCTCATAAGCCCCGATCGGACCACGCGCCTTCTCCTCAGCCCCGATCGGTCCACGCGCCGTCTCCCAGCCCCGATCGGTCCACGCGCCGTCTCCTGAACCCGGATCGGTCCACGCGCCGTCGCCGAACCCCAATTGGTCCACGCGCCACCGCCTGTGCCCCAGTCGGTCCACGCGCTGTCTCCGAGCCCAGATCGGTCCACGCGCCCTCTCCGAGCGCCGATCGGTTCACGCGCTGTCTCCTGAGCCCCGATCGTTCCACGCACCGTCTCCGAGCTCCGATCGGTCCTCGCGTCGTCTCCTTAGCCCCGATCGGTCCAAGCGCCTTCTACTAAGCCCCAATCGATCCACGCGCAGCCTCCTGAGCCCGGATCGGTCCACGCGCCGTCGCCGAACCCCAATTGGTCCACGCGAAACCGCCTGAGCCCCAGTCGGTCCACGCGCTGTCTCCGAGCTCCGATCGGTCCACGCGTTGTCTCCGAGCCCCGATCGGTCCACGCGCCGTCTTCGAGCCCCGGTCGGTTCACGCATGGTCTCCTAAACCCCAATCGGTTAACGCGCCGTCTCTGAGCCCCGATCGGTCCACGCGCCGTCGCCGAACCCCAATTGGTCCACGCGCAACCGCCTGAGCCCCAGTCGGTCCACGCGCTGTCTCCGAGCCCCGATCGGTCCACGCGTAGTCTCCGAGCCCCGATCGGTCCACGCGCCGTCGCCGAGTCATGATCTCTCCACGCGCGGCCTCCTGAGACCCGATGGGTCCACGCGCCGTCTTCGAGCCCCGATCCGTCCACGCGCCGTCTCCTGAGCCCCAATCGATCGAGGCATCGTTCCCTAAGCCCCGATCCATCCACGCGCTGTCTCCTAAGTCCCGATCGGTCCAGGCCCCGTCTCCGAGCGCCGATGGGTTCACGCGCCGTCTCCTGAGAACGATCCGTCCACGCGCCGTCTCCTGAGCCCCGATCGGTCGACGCGCCGTCTCGTGAGCCCCGATCGGTCCACGCGCCGTCGCCGAGTCATGATCTGTCCACGCGCGGCCTCCTGAGACCCGATCGGTCCACGCGCCGTCTTCGAGCCCCGATCGGTCCACGCGCCGTCTCCTGAGCCCCGATCGATCGAGGCGTCGTTCCCTAAGCCCCGATCCATCCACGCGCTGTCTCCTAAGTCCCGATCGGTCCAGGCCCCGTCTCCGAGCGCCGATCGGTTCACGCGCCGTCTCCTGAGAACGATCCGTCGACGCGCCGTCTCCTGAGCCCCGATCGGTCGACGCGCCGTCTCGTGAGCCCCGATCGGTCCACGCGCCGTCTCCGAGCCCCGATCGGTCCACGCGCCGTCTCCTGAGCCCCGATCGGTCCACGCGTCGTTCCCGAAGCCCCGATCCATCCACGCGCAATCTCGCGAGCCCCGATCGGTGCACGCACCGTCTCCTAAGCCCCGATCGGTCCATGCCCCGTCTCCGAGGACCGATTGGTTCACGCACCGTCTCCTGCGACTCGATCCGTCCACGCGCTGTCTCCTGAGCCCCGATTGGTCGACGCGTCCTCTGTTAAACCCCAATCGGTCCACGCCCCGTCTCCGAGCGCCGATCGGTTCACGCGCCGTCTCCTGAGTCCCGATCCGTCCACTCACTGTCTCCTGAGCCCCGGTCGGTCCACGCGCCGCCTCCTGCGCTCTGATCGGTCCACGCGCCGTCTCCTGAGCCCCGATCGGTCGACGCGCCGTCTCGTGAGCCCCGATCGGTCCACGCGCCGTCTCCTGAGCCCCGATCGGTCCACGCGTCGTTCCCTAAGCCCCGATCCATCCACGCGCAGTCTCCCGTGCCCCAATCGGTCCACGCGCCGTCTCCTGAGCCCCGATCGGTCCACGCGCCGTCTCCTCAGCCCCGATCGGTCCACGCGTCGTCTCCGAGCACCGATCGTTCCACGCGCCATCTCCGAGCCCCGATCGGCCCACGCGCCGTCTCCTGAGCCCCGATCGGTCCACGCGCCGTCTCCTGAGCCCCAATCGGTCCACACGCTGTCTCGTGAGCCCCGATACGTACACGCGCCGTCTCCGAGCCCCCATCGGTCCACGCGTTGTCTCCTAAGCCCCGATCGGTCCACGCGCCGTCTTCGAGCCCCGATCGGTTCACGCATCGTCTCCTAAGCCCCGATCGGTTAACGCGCCGTCTCCGAGCGCCGAGCGGTCAACGCGCCGTCGCCGAACCCCAATTGGTCCACGCGCAGTCGCCTGAGTCCCAGTCGGTCCACGCGCTGTCTCCGAGCCCCGATCGGTCCACGCGCCGTCTCCTAAGCCGCGATCCGTCCACGGGCCGTCTCCGAGCTGCTATCGGTAAACGCGCCGTCACCAAGCCGTGATCTGTACACGCGTCGTCTCCGAGCCCCGATCGGTCCACGCGCCGTCGCCGAGCCTCGATCGGGCCACGCACCGTCTCCTGAGTCCCGATCGGTCCACGCACCGTCTCCTAAGTCGCGATCCGTCCACGGGCCGTCTCCGAGCTGCTATCGGTAAACGCGCCGTCGCCAAGCCCTGATCTGTGCACGCGTCGTCTCCGAGCCCCGATCGGTCCACGCGCCGTCGCCGAGCCTCGATCGGTCCACGCGCAGCCTCCTGAGCCCCGATCGGTTCACGCGCCGGCTCCGAGCCCGATCGGTCCACGCATCGTCTCCTAAGCCCCGCTCTGTCAACGCGTATTCTCCTAAGCCCCGATCGGTCCACGCGTCGTCTCCTCAGCCCCGATCGGTCGACGCCTCGTCTCCGAGCGCCGATCGGTGCACGCGCCGTCTCCTGAACCCCGATCGTTCCACACGCCGCCTCCTAAGCCCCGATCGGTCTAGGCGTCGTCTCCTAAGCCCCGACCGGTCCAGGCGCCGTCTCCTGAGCCCCGATCGTTCCACGCGCCGTCTCCGAGCCCCGTTCGGTCCACGCGCCGTCTCCTCAGCCCCGATCGGTCCACGCGTTGGCTCCTAAGCCTCGATAGGTCCACGCGCGGCCTCCTTAGCCCCGGTCGGTCCACGCGCCGTCTCCGAGCCCCGATCGGTCCACGCATCGTCACCTAAGATCCGATCGGTTAACGCACCGTCTCCCCACCCGATCGGTCCACGCGCCGTCTCCTGAGACCCGATACATCCACGCACAGTCGCCGAGCCCCGATCAGTCCACGCGCGGCCTCCTGAGCCCCGGTCGGTTCACGCGCCGTCTCCCCGCCGCGATCGGACCACGCGCCGTCTCCTGAGCCCTGATCCGTCCACGCGCGGCGTCGAGCCGCGATCGGTCCACGCGCGGCCTCCTGAGGCCCAGTCGGTTCACGCGCTGTCGCCGAACCCCGATCGGTCCACGCGTCGTCTCCGAGCCCCGATCGGTCCACGCGCCGTCGCCGAGCCATGATCGGTCCACGCGCGGCCTCCTGAGCCCCGATCGGTCCACGCACTGTGTCCGAGCCCCGATCGGTCCACGCGCCGTCTTCGAGCGCCGATCGGTCCACGCAACGTCTCCTAAGCCCCAATCGGTTAACGCGCCGTCTCCTGAGCCTCGATCGGCCCACGCGCCGTCTCCTGAGCCCCGATCCGTCCACGCGCCGCCTCCTGAGCCCCGATCGTCCAACGCGCCGTCTCCGAGCACCGATCGGTCCACGCGTCGTCTCCTAAGCCCCGAACGGTCCACGCGCCGTCTCCGAGCCCCGATCGGTCCACGCACCGTCTCCTGATCCCCATCGGTCCACGCGGCGCCTCCGGAGCGCCGACCGATCCACACGAGTCTCCTGAGCCCCGGTCGCTCCACGCGCCGTCTCCGAGCCCCGATCGGTCCACGCGCCGTCGCCGAGCCTCGATCGGTCCACGCGCAGCCTCCTGAGCCCCGATCCGTCCACGCGCGGCGTCGAGCCGCGATCGGTCCACGCGCGGCCTCCTGAGCCCCAATCGGTCCACGCATCGTCTCCTAAGCCCCGATCGGTCCGTGCGCCGTCTCCGAGCCCCGATCGGTCCACGCACCATCTCATGCTCCCCAATCGGTCCATGCGCCGCCTCCGGAGCCCTGATCGATCCACGCGAATCTCCTGAGCTCTGGTCGGTCCTCGTACCGTCTCCGAGCCCCGATCGGTCCGCGCGTTGTCTCCTAGGCCCCGATCGGTCCACGCGCCTTCTCCGAGCCCCGATCGGTTCACGCATCGTCTCCTAAGCCCCGATCGGTTAACGCGCCGTCTCCGAGCCACAAACGGTCCACGCGCCGTCGCCGAACCCCAATTGGTCCACGCGTCGTCTCCGAGCCCCGATCGGTCCACGCGCCGTCGCCGAGCCATGATCGGTCCACGCGCGGCCTCCTGAGCCCCGATCGGTCCACGCGTGGTCTCCGAGCCCCGATCGGTCCACGCGCCGTCGCCGAGCCATGATCGGTCCACGCGCGGCCTCCTGAGCCCCGATCGGTCCACGCGCCGTCTCCTGAGCCCCGATCGGTCCACGCGCCGTCGCCGAACCCCAATTGGTCCACGCGCAACCGCCTGAGCCCCAGTCGGTTCACGCGCTGTCGCCGAACCCCGATCGGTCCACGCGTCGTCTCCGAGCCCCGATCGGTCCACGCGCCGTCGCCGAGCCATGATCGGTCCACGCGCGGCCTCCTGAGCCCCGATCGGTCCACGCACTGTGTCCGAGCCCCGATCGGTCCACGCGCCGTCTTCGAGCGCCGATCGGTCCACGCAACGTCTCCTAAGCCCCAATCGGTTAACGCGCCGTCTCCTGAGCCTCGATCGGCCCACGCGCCGTCTCCTGAGCCCCGATCCGTCCACGCGCCGCCTCCTGAGCCCCGATCGTCCAACGCGCCGTCTCCGAGCACCGATCGGTCCACGCGTCGTCTCCTAAGCCCCGAACGGTCCACGCGCCGTCTCCGAGCCCCGATCGGTCCACGCACCGTCTCCTGATCCCCATCGGTCCACGCGGCGCCTCCGGAGCGCCGACCGATCCACACGAGTCTCCTGAGCCCCGGTCGCTCCACGCGCCGTCTCCGAGCCCCGATCGGTCCACGCGCCGTCGCCGAGCCTCGATCGGTCCACGCGCAGCCTCCTGAGCCCCGATCCGTCCACGCGCGGCGTCGAGCCGCGATCGGTCCACGCGCGGCCTCCTGAGCCCCAATCGGTCCACGCATCGTCTCCTAAGCCCCGATCGGTCCGTGCGCCGTCTCCGAGCCCCGATCGGTCCACGCACCATCTCATGCTCCCCAATCGGTCCATGCGCCGCCTCCGGAGCCCTGATCGATCCACGCGAATCTCCTGAGCTCCGGTCGGTCCTCGTACCGTCTCCGAGCCCCGATCGGTCCACGCGTTGTCTCCTAGGCCCCGATCGGTCCACGCGCCTTCTCCGAGCCCCGATCGGTTCACGCATCGTCTCCTAAGCCCCGATCGGTTAACGCGCCGTCTCCGAGCCCCGAACGGTCCACGCGCCGTCGCCGAACCCCAATTGGTCCACGCGTCGTCTCCGACCCCCGATCGATCCACGCGCCGTCGCCGAGCCATGATCGGTCCACGCGCGGCCTCCTGAGCCCCGATCGGTCGACGCGTCCTCTGTTAAACCCCAATCGGTCCACGCCCCGTCTCCGAGCGCCGATCGGTTCACGCGCCGTCTCCTGAGTCCCGATCCGTCCACTCACTGTCTCCTGAGCCCCGGTCGGTCCACGCGCCGCCTCCTGCGCTCCGATCGTTCCACGCGCCCTCTCCGAGCCCCGATCGGTCCACGCGCCGTCTCCTGAGCCCCGATCGTTCCACACGCCACCTCCTAAGCCCCGATCGGTCCAGGCGTCGTCTCCTAAGCCCCGACCGGTCCACGCGCCGTCTCCTGTGCTCCGATCGTTCCACGCGCCCTCTCCAAGCCCCGAACGGTCCACGCGCCGTCTCCTAAGCCCCGATCCTTCCAAACGCCGCCTCCTAAGCCCCGATCGGTCCAGGCGCCGTCTCCGGAGCCCCGATCGGTCCACGCGTCGTCTCCTAAGCCCCGATTCGTCCACGCGGCGTCTCCGGGCGCCGATGATTGCACGCGCCGTCTCCTGAGACCCGATCGTTCCACGCGCCGTCTCCGAGCCCCGATCGATCCACGCGCCGCCTCCTGAGCCCCGATCGGTCCACGCGCCGTCGTCGAACCCCAATTGGTCCACGCGCAACCGCCTGAGCCCCAGTCGGTCCACGCGCAACCTTCTGAGCCCCAGTCGGTACACGCGCTGTCTCCGAGCCCCGATCGGTCCCCGCATAGTCTCCTAAGCCCCGCTCGGTTAACGCGTCGTCTCGGAGCCCCGATCGGTCCAGACGCCGCTTCCTGAGCACCGACCGGTCCACGCGTCGTCTCCTGAGCCCCGATCGGTCGATGGGTCCCCTCCTAAGCCCCGATCGGTCCACGCGCCTTCTCCTGAGCCCCGATCGGTCCACGCGCCGTCTCCGAGCGCCGATCATTTCACGTGACGTCTCCTGAGCCCTGATCGTTCCACGCGCCGTCTTCGAGCCCCGAGCGTTCCACGCGCCGTCTCCTGAGCCCCGGTCGGTCCACGCGCCGTCTCCTGAGCCCCGATCGGTCCACGCGTCGTCTCCTAAGCCCCGATCGGCCCACGCGTCGTCTGCTAAGCCCCGATCCGTCAACGCGTCGTCTCCTGAGCCACGATCAATTGACGCGTCTTCTCCTGAGCCCGATCGCTCCTCGCGCCGTCTCCTGAGCCCCGATCGGTCCACGCGTCGTGTCCGAGCTCCGATCGGTCCATACGCCTTTTCCTGAGGCCCGATCGGTCCATGCGTCGTCTTCTTAGTCCCGATGCCTCCACGCGCCGTCTCCGAGCCACGATCGGTCCAGGCGCCGCTTCCTGAGCCCCGATCGGTCCACGGGCCGTCTCTGAGCGCCGATAAGTCCAAGCGCCGTCTCCTGAGCCCCGAGCGTTCCACGCGCCGTCTCCTGAGCCCCGGTCGGTCCACGCGCCGTCTCCTGAGCCCCGATCGGTCCACGCGTCGTCTCCTAAGCCCCGATCGGCCCACGCGTCGTCTGCTAAGCCCCGATCCGTCGACGCGTCGTCTCCTGAGCCACGATCAATTGACGCGTCTTCTCCTGAGCCCGATCGCTCCTCGCGCCGTCTCCTGAGCCCCGGTCGGTCCGCGCGCCGTCATCTGAGCCCCGATCGGTCGACGCGTCGTCTCCGAGACTCGATCGGTCCACGCGCCGTCGCCGAGCCCCCAACGGTCCCCGCGCGGCCTCCTGAGCCCCGGTCGGTCCACGCGCCGTCTCCGAGCCCCCATCGGTCCACGCGTTGTCTCCTAAGCCCCGATCGGTCCACGCACCGTCTCCGAGCGCCGATCGGTTCACGCGCCGTCTCCTGAGCCCCGATCATTCCACGCGCTGTCTCCGAGCCCCGATCGGTCCACGCGTTGTCTCCTTAGCCCCGATCGGTCCACGCGCCGTCTCCGAGCACCGATCGGTCCACGCGCCGTCGCCGAGGCATGATCGGTCCACGCGCGACCTCCTGAGCCCCGGTCGGTTCACGCGCCATCTCCGAGCCCCGATCGGTCCACGCGCCGTCTCATAAGCCCCGATCGGACCACGCGCCTTCTCCTCAGCCCCGATCGGTCCACGCGCCGTCTCCCAGCCCCGATCGGTCCACGCGCCGTCTCCTGAACCCGGATCGGTCCACGCGCCGTCGCCGAACCCCAATTGGTCCACGCGCCACCGCCTGTGCCCCAGTCGGTCCACGCGCTGTCTCCGAGCCCAGATCGGTCCACGCGCCCTCTCCGAGCGCCGATCGGTTCACGCGCTGTCTCCTGAGCCCCGATCGTTCCACGCACCGTCTCCGAGCTCCGATCGGTCCTCGCGTCGTCTCCTTAGCCCCGATCGGTCCAAGCGCCTTCTACTAAGCCCCAATCGATCCACGCGCAGCCTCCTGAGCCCGGATCGGTCCACGCGCCGTCGCCGAACCCCAATTGGTCCACGCGAAACCGCCTGAGCCCCAGTCGGTCCACGCGCTGTCTCCGAGCTCCGATCGGTCCACGCGTTGTCTCCGAGCCCCGATCGGTCCACGCGCCGTCTTCGAGCCCCGGTCGGTTCACGCATGGTCTCCTAAACCCCAATCGGTTAACGCGCCGTCTCTGAGCCCCGATCGGTCCACGCGCCGTCGCCGAACCCCAATTGGTCCACGCGCAACCGCCTGAGCCCCAGTCGGTCCACGCGCTGTCTCCGAGCCCCGATCGGTCCACGCGTAGTCTCCGAGCCCCGATCGGTCCACGCGCCGTCGCCGAGTCATGATCTCTCCACGCGCGGCCTCCTGAGACCCGATGGGTCCACGCGCCGTCTTCGAGCCCCGATCCGTCCACGCGCCGTCTCCTGAGCCCCAATCGATCGAGGCATCGTTCCCTAAGCCCCGATCCATCCACGCGCTGTCTCCTAAGTCCCGATCGGTCCAGGCCCCGTCTCCGAGCGCCGATGGGTTCACGCGCCGTCTCCTGAGAACGATCCGTCCACGCGCCGTCTCCTGAGCCCCGATCGGTCGACGCGCCGTCTCGTGAGCCCCGATCGGTCCACGCGCCGTCGCCGAGTCATGATCTGTCCACGCGCGGCCTCCTGAGACCCGATCGGTCCACGCGCCGTCTTCGAGCCCCGATCGGTCCACGCGCCGTCTCCTGAGCCCCGATCGATCGAGGCGTCGTTCCCTAAGCCCCGATCCATCCACGCGCTGTCTCCTAAGTCCCGATCGGTCCAGGCCCCGTCTCCGAGCGCCGATCGGTTCACGCGCCGTCTCCTGAGAACGATCCGTCGACGCGCCGTCTCCTGAGCCCCGATCGGTCGACGCGCCGTCTCGTGAGCCCCGATCGGTCCACGCGCCGTCTCCGAGCCCCGATCGGTCCACGCGCCGTCTCCTGAGCCCCGATCGGTCCACGCGTCGTTCCCGAAGCCCCGATCCATCCACGCGCAATCTCGCGAGCCCCGATCGGTGCACGCACCGTCTCCTAAGCCCCGATCGGTCCATGCCCCGTCTCCGAGGACCGATTGGTTCACGCACCGTCTCCTGCGACTCGATCCGTCCACGCGCTGTCTCCTGAGCCCCGATTGGTCGACGCGTCCTCTGTTAAACCCCAATCGGTCCACGCCCCGTCTCCGAGCGCCGATCGGTTCACGCGCCGTCTCCTGAGTCCCGATCCGTCCACTCACTGTCTCCTGAGCCCCGGTCGGTCCACGCGCCGCCTCCTGCGCTCTGATCGGTCCACGCGCCGTCTCCTGAGCCCCGATCGGTCGACGCGCCGTCTCGTGAGCCCCGATCGGTCCACGCGCCGTCTCCTGAGCCCCGATCGGTCCACGCGTCGTTCCCTAAGCCCCGATCCATCCACGCGCAGTCTCCCGTGCCCCAATCGGTCCACGCGCCGTCTCCTGAGCCCCGATCGGTCCACGCGCCGTCTCCTCAGCCCCGATCGGTCCACGCGTCGTCTCCGAGCACCGATCGTTCCACGCGCCATCTCCGAGCCCCGATCGGCCCACGCGCCGTCTCCTGAGCCCCGATCGGTCCACGCGCCGTCTCCTGAGCCCCAATCGGTCCACACGCTGTCTCGTGAGCCCCGATACGTACACGCGCCGTCTCCGAGCCCCCATCGGTCCACGCGTTGTCTCCTAAGCCCCGATCGGTCCACGCGCCGTCTTCGAGCCCCGATCGGTTCACGCATCGTCTCCTAAGCCCCGATCGGTTAACGCGCCGTCTCCGAGCGCCGAGCGGTCAACGCGCCGTCGCCGAACCCCAATTGGTCCACGCGCAGTCGCCTGAGTCCCAGTCGGTCCACGCGCTGTCTCCGAGCCCCGATCGGTCCACGCGCCGTCTCCTAAGCCGCGATCCGTCCACGGGCCGTCTCCGAGCTGCTATCGGTAAACGCGCCGTCACCAAGCCGTGATCTGTACACGCGTCGTCTCCGAGCCCCGATCGGTCCACGCGCCGTCGCCGAGCCTCGATCGGGCCACGCACCGTCTCCTGAGTCCCGATCGGTCCACGCACCGTCTCCTAAGTCGCGATCCGTCCACGGGCCGTCTCCGAGCTGCTATCGGTAAACGCGCCGTCGCCAAGCCCTGATCTGTGCACGCGTCGTCTCCGAGCCCCGATCGGTCCACGCGCCGTCGCCGAGCCTCGATCGGTCCACGCGCAGCCTCCTGAGCCCCGATCGGTTCACGCGCCGGCTCCGAGCCCGATCGGTCCACGCATCGTCTCCTA
Organism: Netelia fuscicornis; assembly: GCA_946811545.1. Taxonomy (NCBI): domain Eukaryota; kingdom Metazoa; phylum Arthropoda; class Insecta; order Hymenoptera; family Ichneumonidae; genus Netelia; species Netelia fuscicornis. The sequence continues at coordinate 31,841,727 of OX328012.1, forward strand.
AGCCCCGCTCTGTCAACGCGTATTCTCCTAAGCCCCGATCGGTCCACGCGTCGTCTCCTCAGCCCCGATCGGTCGACGCCTCGTCTCCGAGCGCCGATCGGTGCACGCGCCGTCTCCTGAACCCCGATCGTTCCACACGCCGCCTCCTAAGCCCCGATCGGTCTAGGCGTCGTCTCCTAAGCCCCGACCGGTCCAGGCGCCGTCTCCTGAGCCCCGATCGTTCCACGCGCCGTCTCCGAGCCCCGTTCGGTCCACGCGCCGTCTCCTCAGCCCCGATCGGTCCACGCGTTGGCTCCTAAGCCTCGATAGGTCCACGCGCGGCCTCCTTAGCCCCGGTCGGTCCACGCGCCGTCTCCGAGCCCCGATCGGTCCACGCATCGTCACCTAAGATCCGATCGGTTAACGCACCGTCTCCCCACCCGATCGGTCCACGCGCCGTCTCCTGAGACCCGATACATCCACGCACAGTCGCCGAGCCCCGATCAGTCCACGCGCGGCCTCCTGAGCCCCGGTCGGTTCACGCGCCGTCTCCCCGCCGCGATCGGACCACGCGCCGTCTCCTGAGCCCTGATCCGTCCACGCGCGGCGTCGAGCCGCGATCGGTCCACGCGCGGCCTCCTGAGGCCCAGTCGGTTCACGCGCTGTCGCCGAACCCCGATCGGTCCACGCGTCGTCTCCGAGCCCCGATCGGTCCACGCGCCGTCGCCGAGCCATGATCGGTCCACGCGCGGCCTCCTGAGCCCCGATCGGTCCACGCACTGTGTCCGAGCCCCGATCGGTCCACGCGCCGTCTTCGAGCGCCGATCGGTCCACGCAACGTCTCCTAAGCCCCAATCGGTTAACGCGCCGTCTCCTGAGCCTCGATCGGCCCACGCGCCGTCTCCTGAGCCCCGATCCGTCCACGCGCCGCCTCCTGAGCCCCGATCGTCCAACGCGCCGTCTCCGAGCACCGATCGGTCCACGCGTCGTCTCCTAAGCCCCGAACGGTCCACGCGCCGTCTCCGAGCCCCGATCGGTCCACGCACCGTCTCCTGATCCCCATCGGTCCACGCGGCGCCTCCGGAGCGCCGACCGATCCACACGAGTCTCCTGAGCCCCGGTCGCTCCACGCGCCGTCTCCGAGCCCCGATCGGTCCACGCGCCGTCGCCGAGCCTCGATCGGTCCACGCGCAGCCTCCTGAGCCCCGATCCGTCCACGCGCGGCGTCGAGCCGCGATCGGTCCACGCGCGGCCTCCTGAGCCCCAATCGGTCCACGCATCGTCTCCTAAGCCCCGATCGGTCCGTGCGCCGTCTCCGAGCCCCGATCGGTCCACGCACCATCTCATGCTCCCCAATCGGTCCATGCGCCGCCTCCGGAGCCCTGATCGATCCACGCGAATCTCCTGAGCTCTGGTCGGTCCTCGTACCGTCTCCGAGCCCCGATCGGTCCACGCGTTGTCTCCTAGGCCCCGATCGGTCCACGCGCCTTCTCCGAGCCCCGATCGGTTCACGCATCGTCTCCTAAGCCCCGATCGGTTAACGCGCCGTCTCCGAGCCACAAACGGTCCACGCGCCGTCGCCGAACCCCAATTGGTCCACGCGTCGTCTCCGAGCCCCGATCGGTCCACGCGCCGTCGCCGAGCCATGATCGGTCCACGCGCGGCCTCCTGAGCCCCGATCGGTCCACGCGTGGTCTCCGAGCCCCGATCGGTCCACGCGCCGTCGCCGAGCCATGATCGGTCCACGCGCGGCCTCCTGAGCCCCGATCGGTCCACGCGCCGTCTCCTGAGCCCCGATCGGTCCACGCGCCGTCGCCGAACCCCAATTGGTCCACGCGCAACCGCCTGAGCCCCAGTCGGTTCACGCGCTGTCGCCGAACCCCGATCGGTCCACGCGTCGTCTCCGAGCCCCGATCGGTCCACGCGCCGTCGCCGAGCCATGATCGGTCCACGCGCGGCCTCCTGAGCCCCGATCGGTCCACGCACTGTGTCCGAGCCCCGATCGGTCCACGCGCCGTCTTCGAGCGCCGATCGGTCCACGCAACGTCTCCTAAGCCCCAATCGGTTAACGCGCCGTCTCCTGAGCCTCGATCGGCCCACGCGCCGTCTCCTGAGCCCCGATCCGTCCACGCGCCGCCTCCTGAGCCCCGATCGTCCAACGCGCCGTCTCCGAGCACCGATCGGTCCACGCGTCGTCTCCTAAGCCCCGAACGGTCCACGCGCCGTCTCCGAGCCCCGATCGGTCCACGCACCGTCTCCTGATCCCCATCGGTCCACGCGGCGCCTCCGGAGCGCCGACCGATCCACACGAGTCTCCTGAGCCCCGGTCGCTCCACGCGCCGTCTCCGAGCCCCGATCGGTCCACGCGCCGTCGCCGAGCCTCGATCGGTCCACGCGCAGCCTCCTGAGCCCCGATCCGTCCACGCGCGGCGTCGAGCCGCGATCGGTCCACGCGCGGCCTCCTGAGCCCCAATCGGTCCACGCATCGTCTCCTAAGCCCCGATCGGTCCGTGCGCCGTCTCCGAGCCCCGATCGGTCCACGCACCATCTCATGCTCCCCAATCGGTCCATGCGCCGCCTCCGGAGCCCTGATCGATCCACGCGAATCTCCTGAGCTCCGGTCGGTCCTCGTACCGTCTCCGAGCCCCGATCGGTCCACGCGTTGTCTCCTAGGCCCCGATCGGTCCACGCGCCTTCTCCGAGCCCCGATCGGTTCACGCATCGTCTCCTAAGCCCCGATCGGTTAACGCGCCGTCTCCGAGCCCCGAACGGTCCACGCGCCGTCGCCGAACCCCAATTGGTCCACGCGTCGTCTCCGACCCCCGATCGATCCACGCGCCGTCGCCGAGCCATGATCGGTCCACGCGCGGCCTCCTGAGCCCCGATCGGTCGACGCGTCCTCTGTTAAACCCCAATCGGTCCACGCCCCGTCTCCGAGCGCCGATCGGTTCACGCGCCGTCTCCTGAGTCCCGATCCGTCCACTCACTGTCTCCTGAGCCCCGGTCGGTCCACGCGCCGCCTCCTGCGCTCTGATCGGTCCACGCGCCGTCTCCTGAGCCCCGATCGGTCGACGCGCCGTCTCGTGAGCCCCGATCGGTCCACGCGCCGTCTCCTGAGCCCCGATCGGTCCACGCGTCGTTCCCTAAGCCCCGATCCATCCACGCGCAGTCTCCCGTGCCCCAATCGGTCCACGCGCCGTCTCCTGAGCCCCGATCGGTCCACGCGCCGTCTCCTCAGCCCCGATCGGTCCACGCGTCGTCTCCGAGCACCGATCGTTCCACGCGCCATCTCCGAGCCCCGATCGGCCCACGCGCCGTCTCCTGAGCCCCGATCGGTCCACGCGCCGTCTTCGAGCCCCGATCGGTTCACACATCGTCTCCTAAGCCCCGATCGGTTAACGCGCCGTCTCCGAGCGCCGAGCGGTCAACGCGCCGTCGCCGAACCCCAATTGGTCCACGCGCAGTCGCCTGAGTCCCAGTCGGTCCACGCGCTGTCTCCGAGCCCCGATCGGTCCACGCGCCGTCTCCTAAGCCGCGATCCGTCCACGGGCCGTCTCCGAGCTGCTATCGGTAAACGCGCCGTCACCAAGCCGTGATCTGTACACGCGTCGTCTCCGAGCCCCGATCGGTCCACGCGCCGTCGCCGAGCCTCGATCGGGCCACGCACCGTCTCCTGAGTCCCGATCGGTCCACGCACCGTCTCCTAAGTCGCGATCCGTCCACGGGCCGTCTCCGAGCTCCTATCGGTAAACGCGCCGTCACCAAGCCCTGATCTGTGCACGCGTCGTCTCCGAGCCCCGATCGGTCCACGCGCCGTCGCCGAGCCTCGATCGGTCCACGCGCAGCCTCCTGAGCCCCGATCGGTTCACGCGCCGGCTCCGAGCCCGATCGGTCCACGCATCGTCTCCTAAGCCCCGCTCTGTCAACGCGTATTCTCCTAAGCCCCGATCGGTCCACGCGTCGACTCCTCAGCCCCGATCGGTCCACGCGTCGTCTCCTCAGCCCCGATCGGTCGACGCCTCGTCTCCGAGCGCCGATCGGTGCACGCGCCGTCTCCTGAACCCCGATCGTTCCACACGCCGCCTCCTAAGCCCCGATCGGTCTAGGCGTCGTCTCCTAAGCCCCGACCGGTCCAGGCGCCGTCTCCTGAGCCCCGATCGTTCCACGCGCCGTCTCCGAGCCCCGTTCGGTCCACGCGCCGTCTCCTCAGCCCCGATCGGTCCACGCGTTGGCTCCTAAGCCTCGATAGGTCCACGCGCGGCCTCCTTAGCCCCGGTCGGTCCACGCGCCGTCTCCGAGCCCCGATCGGTCCACGCATCGTCACCTAAGATCCGATCGGTTAACGCACCGTCTCCCCACCCGATCGGTCCACGCGCCGTCTCCTGATACCCGATACATCCACGCACAGTCGCCGAGCCCCGATCAGTCCACGCGCGGCCTCCTGAGCCCCGGTCGGTTCACGCGCCGTCTCCCCGCCGCGATCGGACCACGCGCCGTCTCCTGAGCCCTGATCCGTCCACGCGAATATCCTGAGCTCCGGTCGGTCCTCGTACCGTCTCCGAGCCCCGATCGGCCCACGCGTTGTCTCCTAGGCCCCGATCGGTCCACGCGCCTTCTCCGAGCCCCGATCGGTTCACGCATCGTCTCCTAAGCCCCGATCGGTTAACGCGCCGTCTCCGAGCCCCGACCGGTCCACGCGCCGTCGCCGAACCCCAATTGGTCCACGCGCAACCGCCTGAGCCCCAGTCGGTTCACGCGCTGTCGCCGAACCCCGATCGGTCCACGCAACGTCTCCTAAGCCCCAATCGGTTAACGCGCCGTCTCCTGAGCCTCGATCGGCCCACGCGCCGTCTCCTGAGCCCCGATCCGTCCACGCGCCGCCTCCTGAGCCCCGATCGTCCAACGCGCCGTCTCCGAGCACCGATCGGTCCACGCGTCGTCTCCTAAGCCCCGAACGGTCCACGCGCCGTCTCCGAGCCCCGATCGGTCCACGCACCGTCTCCTGATCCCCATCGGTCCACGCGGCGCCTCCGGAGCGCCGACCGATCCACACGAGTCTCCTGAGCCCCGGTCGCTCCACGCGCCGTCTCCGAGCCCCGATCGGTCCACGCGCCGTCGCCGAGCCTCGATCGGTCCACGCGCAGCCTCCTGAGCCCCGATCCGTCCACGCGCGGCGTCGAGCCGCGATCGGTCCACGCGCGGCCTCCTGAGCCCCAATCGGTCCACGCATCGTCTCCTAAGCCCCGATCGGTCCGTGCGCCGTCTCCGAGCCCCGATCGGTCCACGCACCATCTCATGCTCCCCAATCGGTCCATGCGCCGCCTCCGGAGCCCTGATCGATCCACGCGAATCTCCTGAGCTCCGGTCGGTCCTCGTACCGTCTCCGAGCCCCGATCGGTCCACGCGTTGTCTCCTAGGCCCCGATCGGTCCACGCGCCTTCTCCGAGCCCCGATCGGTTCACGCATCGTCTCCTAAGCCCCGATCGGTTAACGCGCCGTCTCCGAGCCACAAACGGTCCACGCGCCGTCGCCGAACCCCAATTGGTCCACGCGTCGTCTCCGAGCCCCGATCGGTCCACGCGCCGTCGCCGAGCCATGATCGGTCCACGCGCGGCCTCCTGAGCCCCGATCGGTCCACGCGTGGTCTCCGAGCCCCGATCGGTCCACGCGCCGTCGCCGAGCCATGATCGGTCCACGCGCGGCCTCCTGAGCCCCGATCGGTCCACGCGCCGTCTCCTGAGCCCCGATCGGTCCACGGGCGGCCTCCTGAGCCCCAATTGGTCCACGCGCCGTCTCCTGAGCCCCGATCGGTCCACGCGTCGTCTCCTAAGCCCCCATTGGTCCACGTGCCGTCTCCCAGCCCCGATCGGTCCACGCGCCGTCTCCTAATCCCCAATCTGTCCACGACCCGTCTCCGGGCCCCGATCGGTGCACGTGCCGTCTCCTAAGCCCCGATCGGTCCTCGCGCCGTCGCCGAACCCCAATTGGTCCACGCGAAACCGCCTGAGCCCCAGTCGGTCCACGCGCTGTCTCCGAGCCCCGATCGGTCCACGCGTCGTCTCCGAGCCCCGATCGGTCCACGCGCCGTCGCCGAGTAATGATCTGTCCACGCGCGGCCTCCTGAGACCCGATCGGTCGACGCGCCGTCTTCGAGCCCCGATCGGTCCACGCATGGTCTCCTAAGCCCCAATCGGTTAACGCGCCGTCCCCGAGCCCCGACCGGTCCACGCGATGTCTCCTGAGCCCCGATACGTCCACGCGCAGTCGCCGAGCCCTGATCGGTCCACGCGCTGTCTCCTGAGCCCCGATAGGTACACGCGTCATCGCCTACACCCCGATCGGTCCACGCGTCGTCTCCTAAGCCCCGATCGGTCCACCCGCCGTCTCCGAGCCCCGATCGGTCCACGCACTGTCTCCTGATCCCCATGGGTCCACGCGGGGCCTCCGGGGCCCCGATCGATCCACGCGAGGCTCCTAAGCCCCGATCGGTCCACACGCAACCGCCTGAGCCCCAGTCGGTCGACGCGCTGTCTCCGAGCCCCGATCGGTTCACGCGCCGTCTCCTGAGCCCCGATCGGTCCACGCGTCGTTCCCTAAGCCCCGATCGATCCACGCGCAGTCTCCAGAGCCGCGATCGGTCCACGCATCCCCTCCTGAGCCCCGGACGGTCCACGCGCCGCCTACGGAGCCCCGATCGATCCACGCGTCGTCTTCTAAGCCCCAATCGGTCCACGCGCCGCCTACGGAGCCCCGATCGATCCACGAGAATCTCCTGAGCTCCGGTCGGTCGACGCGCCGTCTCCGGAGCCCCGATCGGTCCACGCGTCGTCTCCTAAGCCCCGATTCGTCGACGCGTCGTCTCCTGAGCCCCGATCAATTGACGCGTCTTCTCCTGAGCCCCGATCGCTTCTCGTGCCGCCTCCTGAGCCCCGATCCGTCGAGGCGTCGTCTCCGGAGCCCCGATCAATTGACGTGTCTTCTCCTGTGCCCCGATCGCCCCTCGCGCCGTCTCCTGAACCCCGCTCGGTCCATGCGTCGTCTTCTTAGCCCGGATGCCTCCACGCGCCGTCTCCGAGCCACGATCGGTCCAGGCGCCGTCTCCGGAGCCCCGATCGTTCCACGCGTCGTCTCCTAAGCCCCGATTCGTCCACGCGGCGTCTCCGGGCGCCGATGATTTCACGCGCCGTCTCCTGAGACCCGATCGTTCCACGCGCCGTCTCCGAGCCCCGATCGATCCACGCGCCGCCTCCTGAGCCCCGATCGGTCCACGCGCCGTCGCCGAACCCCAATTCGTCCACGCGCAACCGCCTGAGCCCCAGTCGGTCCACGCACTGTGTCCGAGCCCCGATCGGTCCACGCGCCGTCTTCGAGCGCCGATCGTTCGACGCGTCGTCTCCTAAGCCCCGATCGGTCGACGCGTCGTCTCCTGAGCCCCAGTTGGTCCACGGGCAGTCTCCGAGCCCCGATCGATCCACGCACCGCCTCCTGAGCTCCGATCGGTCGACGCGCCGACTCCTAAGCCCCGATCCGTCCACGCGCCGTCTCCTGAGCCCCGATCGTCCAACGTGCCGTCTCCTGAGCCCCGATCGGTCCACGCGTCGTGTCCGAGCTCCGATCGGTCCAGGCGCCGTTTCCTGAGCCCCGATCGGTCCACGCGACGTATCCTAAGCCCCGATCGGTCCACGGGCCGTCTCTGAGCGCCGATAAGTTCAAGCGCCGTCTCCTGAGCCCCGATGGTTCCACGCGTCGTCTCCTGAGCCCCGATCGTACCACACGCCGTTTCCTGAGCCCCGATCGGTCCACGCGTCGTCTTCAAAGCCCCGATGCCTCCACGCGCCGTCTCCGAGCCACGATCGGTCCGTGCGCCGCTTCCACAACCCCGATCGGTCCACGCGTAATCTCCTGATCTCCGATCGGTCCACGCGCCGTCTCCTAAGCCCCGATCGGTCCACGCGCCGTCTCCGAGCGCCGATCGGTTGACGCGCCATCTCCTGAGCCCCGATCGTTCCACGCGCCGTCTCCGAGCCCCGATCGGTCCACGCGCCGTCTCCTAAGCCCCGTTCGGTCCAAGCGCCTTCTCCTAAACCCGGTCGGTCCACGCGCCGTCTCCGAGGCCCGATCGGTCCACACATCATCTCCTAAGCCCCGATCGGCTAACGCGTCGACTCCGAGCCGCGATCGTTCCACGCGCCGTCCCCGATCCCCGATCGATCCACGCGCCGTCTCCGAGCGCCGATCGGTTCACGCGCCGTCACCCGAGCCCCGATCGTTCCACACGGCGTCTCCTGAGCCCTGATCCGTCCACGCGCGGCGTCGAGCCGCGATCGGTCCACGCGCGGCCTCCTGAGCCCCAATCGGGCCACGCGTCGTCTCCTAAGCCCCGATCGGTCCGTGCGCCGTCTCCGAGCCCCGATCGGTCCACGCACCATCTCATGCTCCCCTATCGGTCCATGCGCCGCCTCCGGAGCCCTGATCGATCCACGATAATCTCCTGAGCTCCGGTCGGTCCTCGTACCGTCTCCGAGCCCCGATCGGTCCACGTACCGTCTCCGAAGCCCCGATCGGTCCACGCGTCGTCTCCTAAGCCCCGATCAGTCCACGCGCCGTCTCCGAGCCCCGATGGGTCCACGCACTGTCTCCTGATCCCCATGGGTCCACGCGGCGCCTCCGGAGCCCCGATCGATCCACGCATCGTCCCCTAAGCCCCAATCGGTTAACGCGCCGTCTCCGAGCCCCAATCGGTCCAGGCGCCGTCTCCTGAACCCCGATCGTTCCACGCGCCTTCTCCTAAGCCACGATCGGTCAGCGCCGTCTCCGAGCGCCGATCGGTGCACGCGCCGTCGCTCGAGCCGCGATCGGTCCACGCGCGGCCTCCTGAGCCCCGGTTGCTTCACGCGCCGTATCCGAGGCCCAATCGGTCCACGCACCGTCTCCTGAGCCCCGATCGCTTCACGCGCCGTCTCCGAGCCCCGATCGGTCCACGCGCCGTCTCCTGAGCCCGGATCGGTCCACGCGCCGTCGCTGAAACCCAATTGGTCCACGCGCAACCGTCTGAGCCCCAGTTGGTCCACGCGCTGTCTCCGAACCCCGATCGGTCCACGCGTCGTATCCGAACCCCGATCGGTCCACGCGTCGTATCCGAACCCCGATCGGTCCACGCGCCGTCGCCGAGCCATGATCGGTCCACGCGCGGCCTCCTGAGCCCCGGTTGGTTCACGCGCCGTATCCGAGCCCCCATCGGTCCACACGTCGTCTCCGAGCCCCGATCGGTCCATGCGTCGTCTTCTAAGCCCCGATGCCTCCACGCGCCGTCTCCGAGCCCCGATCGGTCCACGCGCGGTCTACTGAGCTCCGGTCGGTCCACACGCCGCTGCGAACCCCAATTGGTCCACGCGCAACCTCTCGAGCCGTAGTCGGTAAACGCGCTGTCTTCGAGCCCCGATTGGTCCACGCGCCGTCTCCTGAGCCCCGATCGTTCCACGCGTCGTCTCCTAAGCGCCGATCGGTTAACGCGCCGTCTCCGAGCCCCGATGGGTCCACGCGCCGCCTCCTAAGCCCCGATCGGTCCACGCGTCGTCTCCTAAGCCCCGATCGGTCGACGGGTCGTCTCCTAAGCCCCGGTCGGTCGACGCGTCGTCTCCTAATCCCCGGTCGGTCCACGCGCCGTCGCCGAACCCCAATTGGTCCACGCGCCACCTCCTGAGCCCCAGTCTGTCCACGCGCTTTCTCCGAGCACCGATCGGTCTACGCATCGTCTCCTAAACCCCGCTCTTTTAACGCGTCGTCTCCTGAGCCCCGATCGCTCCACGCGCCGTCTCCTGAGCGCCGATCGGTCCACGCGTCGTCTCCGAGCACCGTTCGGTCCACGCGCCGTTTCCTGAGCCCCGATCGGTCCATCCGTCGTCTTTTAAGCCCCGATACCTCCACGCGCCGTCGCCGAGCCATGATCGATCCACGCGCGGCCTCCTGAGCCCCGGTTGGTTCACGCGCCGTATCCGAGCCGCCATCGGTCCACGCGTCGTCTCCGAGCTCCGATCGGTGCACGCGCCGTCGCCGAGCCATGATCGGCCCACGCGAGGCTCCTGAGCCCCGGTCGGTCCGCGAGCCGTCTCCTGAGCCACGATCGGTCGACGCGTCGTTTCCTGAACCCCGATCAGTCCACGCGCCGTCTCCTAAGCCCGTATCGTTCCACGCGCCGTCCTCGAGCCCCGATCGGTCCACGCGCCGTCTCCTGAGCCCGGATCGGTCCACGCGTCGGCTCCTAAGCCCCGATCGGTCCACGCGTCGTCTCCTAAGCCCCGATCCGTCGACGCGTCGTCTCCTGAGCCCCGATCGATCCACGCGTCTTCTCCTGAGCCCCGACCGCTCCACGCGTCGTCTCCGAGCTCCGATCGGTCCATGCGCCGTTTCCGAGCCCCGATCGGTCCATGCGTCGTCTTCTAAGCCCCGATGCCTCCACGCGCCGTCTCCGAGCCACGATCGGTGCAGGCGCCGCTTCGTGAACCCCGATCGGTCCACGCGCTGTCTCCTGAGCCCCGATCCATCCATGCGCAGTCGCCGAGCCCCGATCGGTCCACGCGCGGTCTACTGAGCTACGGTCGGTCCACACGCCGCTGCGAACCCCAATTGGTCCACGCGCAACCTCTCGTGCCCCAGTCGGTAAACGCGCTGTCTCCGAGCCCCGATCGGTCCACGTATGTTCTCCTAAGCCCCAATTAGTCCACGCGCCGTCTCCTAAGCCCCGATCTGCCCACGGGCCGTCTCCGAGCTCCGATCGGTCCACGCGCCGTCTCGAAGCCTCGATCCGTACACGCGTCGTCTCCGAGCCCCGATCGGTCCACGCGCCATCGCCGAACCCCGATCGGTCCACGCGCCGTCTCCTGAGCTCCGAACGGTCCACACCCCTTGTCCTGAGCCCCGATCGGCCGACGCGTCGTCTCCTAAGCCCCGACCGGTTCACGCGCCGTCTCCTGTGCACCGATCGAATCTCGTGCCGTCTCCTAAGCCCCGATCGGTCCACACGTCGTCTCCTAAGCCCCAATCGGTCCACGCGTCGTCTCCTAAGCCCCGATCCGTCGCCGCGTCGTCTCCTGAGCCCCGATCAATTGACGCGGCTTCTCCAGAGCCCCGATCGCTCCTCGCGCCGTCTCCTGAGCCCCGCTCGGTCCATGCGTCGTCTTCTTAGCCCCGATGCCTCCACGCGTCGTCTCCTAAGCCCCGATCGGTCCACGCGCCGTCTCCGGGCCCCGATCGGTCCACGCACCATCTCCTGCTCTCCAATCGGTCCACGCGCCGCCTCCGGAGCCACGATCGATCCACGCTAGGCTCCTGAGCCCCGGCCGGTCCGCGCGCCGTCTCCTGAGCCCCGAACGGTCGACGCGTCGTCTCCTGAGCCCCGATCGATCCACGCGCCGTCTCCTAAGCCCCGATCGGTGCACGCGCCGGCTCCGAGCGCCGATCGGTTCGCGCGCCGTCTCCTGAGCCCCGATCATTCCACGCGATGTCACCGAGCCCCGATCGGTCCACGCGCGGTCTCCAAGCCTCGATCCGTACACGCGCCGTCTCCGAGCCCCGATCGGTCCACGCGCGGTCTCCAAGCCTCGATCCGTACACGCGCCGTCTCCTAAGCCCCGATCGGTCCACGCGCCGTCTCCGAGCGCCGATCGGTCCACGCGCGGTCTCCAAGCCTCGATCCGTACACGCGCCGTCTCCGAGCCCCGATCGGTCCACGCGTCGTCTCCGAGCACCGTTCGGTCCACGCGCCGCTTCCTGAGCCCCGATCGGTCCACGCGTCGGCTCCTAAGCCTCGATAGGTCCACGCGCGGCCTCCTTAGCCCCGGTCGGTCCACGCGCCGTCTCCGAGCCGCGATCGGTCCACGCGCGGTCTCCTGAGCCCCGGTCAGTTCACGCGCCGTCTCCTCAGCCCCGATCGGTCCACGCGTCGTTCCCTAAGCCCCGATCGATCCACGCGCAGTCTCCAGAGCCGCGATCGGTCCACGCATCCCCTCCTGAGCCCCGGACGGTTCACACGCCGTCTCCGAGCCGCGATCGGTCCACGCATCGTCTCCTAAGCTCCGATCGGTTAACGTGCCGTCTCCGAGCCCCGATCGGTCCCCGCGCCGTCTCCTGAGCCCCGATGCGTCCACGCGCAGTCGCCGAGCCCCGATCGGTCCACGCAGGGTCTCCTGAGCCCCGATCGGTCCACGCGCCGTCTCCTAAGCCCCGATCGATCCACGCGCCGTCTCCGAGCGCCGCTCGGTTCACGCGCCGTCTCCTGTGCTCCGATCGTTCCACGCGCCCTCTCCGAGCCCCGATCGGTCCACGCGCCGTCTCCTGAGCCCCGATCGTTCCACACGCCGCCTCCTAAGCCCCGATCGGTCCAGGCGTCGTCTCCTAAGCCCCGACCGGTCCACGCGCCGTCTCCTGTGCTCCGATCGTTCCACGCGCCCTCTCCGAGCCCCGAACGGTCTACGCGCCGTCTCCTGAGCCCCGATCGTTCCAAACGCCGCCTCCTAAGCCCCGATCGGTCCAGGCGCCGTCTCCGGAGCCCCGATCGGTCCACGCGTCGTCTCCTAAGCCCCGATTCGTCCACGCGGCGTCTCCGGGCGCCGATGATTTCACGCGCCGTCTCCTGAGACCCGATCGTTCCACGCGCCGTCTCCGAGCCCCGATCGATCCACGCGCCGCCTCCTGAGCCCCGATCGGTCCACGCGCCGTCGCCGAACCCCAATTGGTCCACGCGCAACCGCCTAAGCCCCAGTCGGTCCACGCACTGTGTCCGAGCCCCGATCGGTCCACGCGCCGTCTTCGAGCGCCGATCGGTCCACGCAACGTCTCCTAAGCCCCAATCGGTTAACGCGCCGTCTCCTGAGCCCCGATCGTTCTACGCACCGTCTCCGAGCCCCGATCCGTCCACGCGCGGTCTCCAAGCCTCGATCCGTACACGCGCCGGCTCCGAGCGCCGATCGGTTCGCGCGCCGTCTCCTGAGCCCCGATCATTCCACGCGATGTCACCGAGCCCCGATCGGTCCACCCGCCGTCTCCTAAGCCCCGATCGGTCCACGCGCCGTCTCCGAGCGCCGATCGGTCCACGCGCGGTCTCCAAGCCTCGATCCGTACACGCGCCGTCTCCTAAGCCCCGATCGGTCCACGCGCCGTCTCCGAGCGCCGATCGGTCCACGCGCGGTCTCCAAGCCTCGATCCGTACACGCGCCGCTTCCTGAGCCCCGATCGGTCCACGCGTCGGCTCCTAAGCCTCGATAGGTCCACGCGCGGCCTCCTTAGCCCCGGTCGGTCCACGCGCCGTCTCCGAGCCGCGATCGGTCCACGCGCGGTCTCCTGAGCCCCGGTCAGTTCACGCGCCGTCTCCTGAGCCCCGATCGGTCCACGCGTCGTTCCCTAAGCCCCGATCGATCCACGCGCAGTCTCCAGAGCCGCGATCGGTCCACGCATCCCCTCCTGAGCCCCGGACGGTTCACACGCCGTCTCCGAGCCGCGATCGGTCCACGCATCGTCTCCTAAGCCCCGATCGATCCACGCGCCGCCTCCTGAGCCCCGATCGGTCCACGCGCCGTCGCCGAACCCCAATTGGTCCACGCGCAACCGCCTAAGCCCCAGTCGGTCCACGCACTGTGTCCGAGCCCCGATCGGTCCACGCGCCGTCTTCGAGCGCCGATCGGTCCACGCAACGTCTCCTAAGCCCCAATCGGTTAACGCGCCGTCTCCTGAGCCCCGATCGTTCAACGCACCGTCTCCCAGCCCCGATCCGTCCACGCGCAGTCGCCGAGCCCCGATCGGTTCACGCGCGGTCTCCTGAGCCCCAGTCGGTACACGCGCTGTCTCCGAGCCCCGATCGGTCCACGCGTCGTCTCCTAAGCCCCGATCGTTCGACGCGTCGTCTCCTAAGCCCCGATCGGTCGACGCGTCGTCTCCTGAGCCCCAGTTGGTCCACGGGTTGTCTCCGAGCCCCGATCGATCCACGCACCTCCTCCTGAGCTCCGATCGGTCGACGCGCCGGCTCCTAAGCCCCGATCGGTCCACGCGCCGTCTCCGAGCGCCGATCGGTTCACGCGCCGTCACCTGAGCCCCGATCGTTCCACGCGCCGTCTCCAAGCCCCGATCGGTCTACGCGCCGTCTCCTAAGCCCCGATCGGTCCACGCGCCTTCTCCTCATCCCCGATCGGTCCACGCGCCGTCTCGGAGCCCCGATTGGTTCACGCGCCGTCTCCTGAGCCCTGATCGCTCCACGCGCAGTCGCCGAGCCTCGATCGGTTCACGCGCGGTCTCCTGAGCCCCGGTCGGTCCACGCGCCGTCGCCGAACCCCAATTGGTCCACGCGCAACCTCCTGAGCCCCAGTCGGTACACGCGCTGTCTCCGAGCCCCGATCGGTCCCCGCATAGTCTCCTAAGCCCCGCTCGGTTAACACGTCGTCTCGGAGCCCCGATCGGTCCAGACGCCGCTTCCTGAGCACCGACCGGTCCACGCGTCGTCTCCTGAGCGCCGATCGGTCGACGCGCCGTCTCCGAGCGCCGATCGGTTCACGCGCCGTCACCTGAGCCCCGATCGGTCCACGCGCCGTCTCCGAGCCCCGATCGGTCTACGCGCCGTCTCCTAAGCCCCGATCGGTCCACGCGCCGTCTCCGAGCCCCGATCGGTCCACGCATCGTCACCTGAGCCCCGATCGGTTAACGCGCCGTCTCTGAGCCCCGATCCGTCCACGCGCCGTCTCCTGAGCCCCGGTCAGTTCATGCGCCGTCTCCGAGCCCCGATCGATCCACGCGTCGTCTTGTAAGCCCAGATGCCTTCTCGCGCCGTCTCCGGCCCACGATCGGTCCAGGCGCCGCTTCCTGAGCCACGATCGGTCCACGCGCCTTCTCCGAGCCCCGATCGGTGCACGCGCCCTCTCCTGAGCCCCGATCGGTCCACGCGTCGTGTTCTGAGCCCCGATCGGTCCACGCGCCGTCTTCTGAGCCCCGGCCGGTCCACGCGCCGCCTACGTAGCCCCGATCGATCCACGCGATTCTCCTGAGCTCCGGTCGGTCGACGCGTCGTCTCCTAAGCCCCGATCGGTCCACGCGCCGTCTCCTAAGCCCCGATTGATCCACGCGAGTCTCCTAAGCCTCGACCGGTCCACGCGCCGTCCCCTGAGCCCCGATCGATCCACGCGCCGTCTCCGAGCCCCAGTCGGTCCACGCGCTGTCTCCGAGCACCGATCGGTCCACGCGCCGTCTCCGAGCGCAGATCATTTCACGCGCCGTCTCCTGAGCCCCGATCGTTCCACGCGCGGGCTCCTGAGCCCCCATCGGTCCACGCGTCGCCTTCTAACCCCGGACGGTCGACGCGTCGTCTTCTAAGCCCCGATCGGTCCACGCGCCGTTTTCCGAGCCCCGATCGGTCCACGCACCATCTCCTGCTCCCCAATCGGTCCACGCGCCGCCTCCGGAGCCCCGATCGATCCACGCGAAATCTGCTGAGCTCCGGTCGGTCCACGCGCCGTTTCCTGAGCCCCGTTCGGCCCACGCGCCGTCTCCTAAGCCCCGATCGGTCCACGAGCCGTCTCCTGAGCCTCCATCGATCCACGCGTCGTCTTCTAAGCCCAGATGCCTCCTCGCGCCGTCTCCGAGCCACGATCGGTCGAGGCGCCGTTTCCTGAGCCCCGATCGGTCCACGCGTTGTGTCCTAAGCCCGGATCGTTCCACGCGCCGCTTCCGATCCCCGATCGGTCCACGCGTCGTCTCCTGATCTCCGATCGGTCCACACACCATCTCCTAAGCCCCGATCATTCCACGCGCCATCTCCGAGCCCCGATCGGTCTACGCGCCGTCTCATAAGCCCCGATCGGACCACGCGCCTTCTCCTCAGCCCCGATCGGTCCACGCGCGGTCTCCGAGCGCCGATTAGTTCACGCTCCGTCTCCGAGCCCCGATCGGTCCACGCGCCGTCTCCTGAGCCCGGATCAGTCCACGCGCCGTCGCCGAACCCCAATTGGTCCACGCGCAACCGCCTGAGCCCCCGTCGGTCCACGCGCTGTCTCCGAGCCCCGATCGTTCCACGCGCCGTCTCCGAGCCTCGATCGGTCCACGCGCCGTCGCCGAGCCCCGATCGGTCCAGGCGTATCCTCCTGTGCCCCGATCGATCCACGTGCCGTCTCCTGAGCCCCGATCGGTTCCCGCGTCGTCTCCAAGCCCCGATCCATCGACGCGCCGTCTCCTGATGCCCAATCGGTCCACGCGCTGTCTCCTGAGCCCCGATAGGTACACGCGTAGTCTCCTAAGCCCCGATCGGTCCACGCACCGCCTCCGGAGCCCCAATCGATCGACGTGAGTCTCCTAAGCCCCGATCGGTCCACGCGCCGTCTCCTTTGCCCCGATCGGTCGACGCGTCCTCTCCTAAACCCCGATCGGTCCACGCGTCGTCTCCTAAGCCCCGATCGGTTCACACGCCGTCTCCGAGCCCCGATGGGTCCACGCGTCGCCTCCTGAGCCCCGGTCGGTCCACGCGCCGTCTCCTGAGCCCCGATCGGTCCACGCGTCGTCTCCTAAGCCCCGATCGGTCCACGCGTCGTCTCCTAAGCCCCGATCCGTCGACGCGTCGTCTCCTGAGCCACGATCAATTGACGCGTCTTCTCCTGAGCCCAATCGCTCCTCGCGCCGTCTCCTGAGCCCCGATCGGTCCACGGCTCGTCTCCTAAGCCCCGATCGGTCCACGCGCCGTCTCCTGTGCCCCGATTGGTCGACGCGTCCTCTCCTAAACCCCGATCAGTCCACGCGTCGTCTCCTAAGCCCCGATCGGTCCACACGCCGTCTCCGAGCCCCGATGGGTCCACGCGTCGCCTCCTGAGCCCCGGTCGGTCCACGCGCCGTCTCCTGAGCCCCGATCGGTCCATGCGTCGTCTTCTTAGCCCCGATGCCTCCACGCGCCGTCTCCGAGCCACGATCGGTCCAGGCGCCGTTTCCTGAGCCCCGATCGGTCCACGCGTCGGCTCCTAAGCCTCGATAGGTCCACGCGCGGCCTCCTTAGCCCCGGTCGCTCCACGCGCCGTCTCCGAGCCCCGATTCGTCGACGCGTCGTCTCCTGAGCCCCGATCAATTGACGCGTCTTCTCCTGAGCCCCGATTGCTTCTCGTGCCGCCTCCTGAGCCCCACTCCGTCGAGGCGTCGTCTCCGGAGCCCCGATCAATTGACGTGTCTTCTCCTGAGCCCCGATCGCTCCTCGCGCCGTCTCCTGAACCCCGCTCGGTCAATGCGTCGTCTTCTTAGCACGGATGCGTCCACGCGCCGTCTCCGAGCCACGATGGGTCCAGGCGCCGCTTCTTGCGCCCCGATCGGTCCACGCGCCGTCTCCTAAGCCCCAATCGGTCCACGCGGCGTCTCCGAGCGCCGATCATTTAACGCGCCGTCTCCTGCGACCCGATCGTTCCACGCGCCGTCTCCGAGCCCCGATCGGTCCGCGTGCCGCATTCTAAGCCACGGTCCTTCCACGCGCCGTCTCCAAGCCCCGCTCCATCCACGCGTCGTCTCCTAAGCCCCGATCGGTCCACGCGCCGTCTCCTGAGCTCCGATCGGTCCACGCGCCGTTTCCGAGCCCCGATCGGTCCACGCGTCGTCTCCTCAGCCCCGATCGGTCGACGCGTCGTCTCCTGAGCCCCGATCGATCCACGCGTCGTCTCCTCAGCCCCGATCGCTCCACGCGCCGTCTCCGAGCGCCGATCGGTGCACGCGCCGTCTCCTGAGCCCCGGTCGGTTCACGCGCCGTCTCCGAGCCCCGATCGATCCACGCGTCTTCTTGTAAACCCAGATGCCTCCTCGCATCGTCTCCTAAGCCTCGATCGGTTAACCCGCCGTCTCCGAGCCCCGATCGGTCCACGCGCCGTCGCCGAACCCCAATTGGTCCACGCGCCACCGCCTGAGCCCCAGTCGGTCCACGCGCGGCCTCCTGAGCCCCGATCGGTCGACGCGTCGTCTCCTGAGCCCCGATCGATCCACGCGTCGTCTCCTGAGCCCCGATCGCTCCAGGCGCCGTTTTCTGAGCACCGTTCGGTCCGCGCGTCGTCTTTAAAGCCCCGATGCCTCCACGCGCCGTCTCCGAGCCACGATCGGTCCGTGCGCCGCTTCCAGAGCCCTATCGGTCCACGCGTCCTCTCCTGATCTCCTACTCGTCCACGCGCAACCGCCTGAGCCCCAGTCGGTCCACGCACTGTCTCCGAGCCCCAATCGGTCCACGCGCCGTCTTCGAGCCCCGATCGGTCCACGCAACGTCTCCTAAGCCCCAATCGGTTAACGCGCCGTCTCCTGAGCCCCGATCGTTCTACGCGCCGTCTCCGAGCCCCGATCCGTCCCCGCGCAGTCGCCGAGCCCCGATCGGTTCACGCGCGGTCTCCTGAGCCCCAGTCGGTACACGCACTGTCTCCCAGCCCCGATCGGTCCACGCATCGTCTCCTAAGCCCCGCTCGGCTAACGCGTCGTTTCGGAGCCCCGATCGGTCTACGCGCCGTCTCCTGAGCCCCGATCGGTCCACGCGCCGTCTCCTGAGCCCCGATCGCTCCACGCGCCGTCTCCTGAGCTCTGATCGGTCCACGATTCGTCTCCTAAGCCCCGATCGCTCCACGCGCCGTCTCCAGAGCCCGATCGGTCCAGGCATCGTCTCCTGAGCCCCGGTTGGTTCACGCGCCGTATCCGAGCCCCTATCGCTCCACGCGTCGTCTCCGAGCCCCGATCGGTCCACGCGCCGTCGCCGAGCCATGATCGCTCCACGCCCGGCCTCCTGAGCCCCGATTGTTCGACGCGTCGTCTCTTGAGCCCCGATCGAACCACGCGTCGTCTCCTGAGCCCCGATCGCGCCACACGCCGTTTCCTGAGCCCCGATCGGTCCGTGCGCCGCTTCCACAACCCCGATCGGTCCACGCGTCACCTCCTGATCTCCGATCGGTCCACGCGCCGTCTCCTAAGCCCCGATCGGTCCACGCGCCGTCTCCGAGCGCCGATCGGTTGACGCGCCGTCTCCTGAGCCCCGATCGTTCCACGCGCCGTCTCCGAGCCCCGATCGGTCCACGCGCCGTCTCCTAAGCCCCGTTCGGACCAAGCGCCTTCTCGTAAACCCCGGTCGGTCCACGCGCCGTCTCCGAGCCCCGATCGGTCCACGCATCGTCTCCTAAGCCCCGATCGGCTAACGCGTCGACTCCGAGCCGCGATCGTTCCACGGGCCGTCCCCGATCCCCGATCGATCCACGCGCCGTTTCCGAGCCCCGATCGGTCCGCGCGCCGTCTCCTGAGCCCCGGTGGGTCCACGCGCCGCCTCCTGAGCCCCGATCGGTCAACGCATCGTCTCCTAAGCCCCGATACGTTCACACGCCGTGTCCGATCCCCGACCGGTCCGCGTGCCGCATTCTAAGCCGCGGTCCGTCCACGCGCCGTCTCCGAACACCGATCGGTCCACGCGCCGTCTCAAAGCGCCGATCATTTCACGCGCCGTCTCCTCAGCCCCGATCGTTCCACGCGCCGTCTCTGGGCACCGATCGGTCTACGCGCCGTCTCCTGAGCCCCAATCGGTCCACACGCTGTCTCGTGAGCCCCGATAGGTACACGCGTCGTGTCCTACGCCCCGATCGGTCCACGCGTCGTCTACTAAGCCCCGATCGGTCTGCGCAGCGTCTCCTGATCCCCATCGGTCCACGCGGCGCTTCCGGAGCCCCGATCTATCCACGCGAGTCTCCTGAGCCCCGGTCGGTCCGCGCGCCGTCACCTGAGCCCCGATCGGTCCACGCGCCGTCTCCTGAGCCCCGATCGGTCCACGCGCCGTTGCCGAACCCCAATTGGTCCACGCGAAACCGCCTGAGCCCCAGTCGGTCCACGCGCTGTCTCCGAGCCCCGATCGGTCCACGTGCCGTCTCCCAGCCCCGATCGGTCCACGCGCCGTCTCCTAATCCCCAATCTGTCCACGACCCGTCTCCGGGCCCCGATCGGTGCACGCGCCGTCTACTAAGCCCCGATCGGTCCACGGGCCGTCGCCGAACCCCAATTGGTCCACGCGAAACCGCCTGAGCCCCAGTCGGTCCACGCGCTGTCTCCGAGCCTCGATCGTTCCACGCGTCGTCTCCGAGCCCCGATCGGTCCACGCGAATCTCCTGAGCTCCGGTCGGTCGACGCGCCGTCTCCTGAGCCCCGATCGGTCCACGCGTCGGCTCCTAAGCCCCGATCCATCGACGCGTCGTCTCCTGAGCCCCGATCGATCCACACGCCGTCTCCGAGCCCCGATCGGTCTGCGTGCCGCATTCTAAGCCACGGTCCATCCACGCGCCGTCTCCGAGCCCCGCTCGATCCACGCGTCGTCTCCTAAGCCCTGATCCGTCCACGCGCGGCGTCGAGCCGCGATCGGTCCACGCGCGGCCTCCTGAGCCCCAATCGGTCCACGCGTCGTCTCCTAAGCCCCGATCGGTCCACGCGCCGTCTCCGGGCCCCGATCGGTCCACGCACCATCTCCTGCTCTCCAATCGGTCCACGCGCCGCCTCCGGAGCCCCGATCGATCCACGCTAGGCTCCTGAGCCCCGGCCGGTCCGCGCGCCGTCTCCTGAGCCCCGAACGGTCGACGCGCCGTCTCCTGAGCCCCAATCGGCCCACACGCTGTTTCGTGAGCCCCGATAGGTACACGCGTCGCCTCCTACGCCCCGATCGGTCCACGCGTCGTCTCCTAAGCCCTGATCTGTACACGCGTCGTCTCCGAGCCCCGATCGGTCCACGCGCCGTCGCCGAGCCCCGATCGGACGACGCGTCGTTTCCTGAGCCCGGATCGGTCCACCCGTCGTCCTCGAATCCCCGATCCGCACACGCGTCGTCTCCGAGCCTAGATCGGTCCACGCGCCGTCTCCTAAGCCGCGATCCGTCCACGGGCCGTCTCCGAGCTGCTATCGGTAAACGCGCCGTCACCAAGCCCTGATCTGTACACGCGTCGTCTCCGAGCCCCGATCGGTCCACGCGCCGTCGCCGAGCCCCGATCGGACGACGCGTCGTTTCCTGAGCCCGGATCGGTCCACCCGTCGTCCTCGAATCCCCGATCCGCACACGCGTCGTCTCCGAGCCTAGATCGGTCCACGCGCCGTCTCCTAAGCCGCGATCCGTCCACGGGCCGTCTCCGAGCTGCTATCGGTAAACGCGCCGTCACCAAGCCCTGATCTGTACACGCGTCGTCTCCGAGCCCCGATCGGTCCACGCGCCGTCGCCGAGCCCCGATCGGACGACGCGTCGTTTCCTGAGCCCGGATCGGTCCACCCGTCGTCCTCGAATCCCCGATCCGCACACGCGTCGTCTCCGAGCCTAGATCGGTCCACGCGCCGTCTCCTGAGCCCCGGTCGGTTCACGCGCCGTCTCCGAGCCACGATCGGTACGTGCGCCGCTTCCAGAGCCCTATTGGTCCACGCGTCCTCTCCTGATCTCCTATTAGTCCACGCGCCGTCTCCTAAGCCCCGATCGGTCCACGTGCCGTCTCCCCGCGACGATCGATTCACGCGCCATCTCCTGAGCCCCGATCGGTCCACGCGTCGTTCCCTAAGCTCCGATACATCCACGCGCCGTCTCCTAAGCCCCGATCGATCGACGCGCCGTCGCCGAACCCCAATTGGTCCACGCGCAACCGCCTGAGCCCCAGTCGGTCCACGCACTGTCTCCGAGCCCCGATCGGTCCACGCGCCGTCTTCGAGCCCCGGCCGGTCCACGCAACGTCTCCTAAGCCCCAATCGGTTAACGCGCCGTCTCCTGAGCCCCGATCGTTCTACGCGCCGTCTCCGAGCCCCGATCCGTCCACGCGCAGTCGCCGAGCCCCGATCGGTTCACGCGCGTTCTCCTGAGCCCCAGTCGGTACACGCGCTGTCTCCGAGCCCCGATCGGTCCACGCATCGTCTCCTAAGCCCAGCTCGGTTAACGCGTCGTTTCGGAGCCCCGATCGGTCTACGCGTCGTCTCCTGAGCCCCGATCGGTCCACGCGTCGTCTCCTGAGCCCCGATCGTTCGACGCGCCGTCTCCGAGCGTCGATCGGCCCACGCGCCGTCTCCTGAGCCCCGATCGGTCCACGCGCCGTCTCCAAGCGCCGATCCGTCCACGCGCCGTCTTCTGAGCCCCGATCGGTCCACGCATCGTCTCCTAAGCCCCGGACGGTCCACCCGCCGTTTCCGAGCCCCGATCGACCCACGCGCCGTTTCCGAGCCCCGATCGGTCCACGCATCGTCTGCTAAGCCCCGGACGGTCCACCCGCCGTTTCCGAGCCCGATCGCTCCACGCGCCGTCTCTTGAGCTCTGATCGGTCCACGCTTCGTCTCCTAAGCCCCGATCGCTCCACGCGCCGTCTCCTGAACCCGATCGGTCCACGCATCGTCTCCTATGCCCCGATCGGTTAACGCGCCGTCTCCGCGCCGCGATCGGTCCACGCGCCGCGATCGGTCCACGCGCCGTCTCCTGAACCCCGCTCGGTCGATGCGTCGTCTTCTTAACCCCGATGCCTCCACGCGCCGTCTCCGAGCCACGATCGGTCCACGCGCCGTCTCCTTAAGCCCGCTCGGTCGATGCGTCGTCTTCTTAACCTTGATGCCTCCACGCGCCGTCTCCGAGCCCCAGCCGGTCCACGCGCTGGCTCCGAGCACCGATTGGTCTACGCGTCGTCTCCTACGCCCGATCGGTCCACGCGTCGTCTCCTGATCCCAATCGGTCCACGCGGCGCCTCCGGAGCCCCGATCAATCCACGCGAGTCTCCTAAACCCCGGTCGGTCCACGTGCCGTCTCCGAGCCCCGATCGGCCCACGCATCGTCTCCTAAGCCCCGATCGGCTAACGCGTCGACTCCGAGCCCCGATCGTTCCACGCGCCGTCCCCGATCCCCGATCGATCCACGCGCCGTCTCCGAGCGCAGATCGGTTCACGCGCCGTCACCCGAGCCCCGATCGTTCCACACGCCGTCTCCGAGTCCCGATCGGTCCACGCTCCGTCTCCTGAGCCCCGATCGTTCCACGCGTCGTCTCCTGATCCCCGATCCGTAAACGCGTCGTCTCCGAGCCTCGATCGCTCCACACGCCGTATCCGAGCCCCGATCGGTCCGCGTGACGCATTCTAAGCCACGGTCCGTAAACGCGCCTTCTCCGAGCACCGATCGGTCCACGCGCCGTCTCCTGAGCCCCGATCGGTCTACGCGCCGTCTCATGAGCCCCGACCGGTCAACGCATCCTCTCCGAAGTCCCGTTACGTTCACACACCGTCACCTAAGCCCCGATCGGTTAACGCGCCGTCTCCGAGCCCCGATCAGTCCACGCGCCGTCTCCTGAGCCCCGGTCGGTTCATGCGCCGTCTCCGAGCCCCGTTCGATCCACGCGTCGTCTTGTAAGCCCAGATGCCTTCTGGCGCCGTCTCCGGGCCACGATCGGTCCAGGCGCCGCTTCCTGAGCCACGATCGGTCCACGCGTTGTCTCCTAGGCCCCGATCGTTCCACGCGCCGTCTCCGAGCCCCGAGCGGTCCACGCGACGTCTCCTGAGCCCCAATCGGTCCACGCACTGTCTCCTAAGCCCCAATCGGTCCACGTGCCGTCTCCTGAGCCCCGGTCGGTCGACTCGCCATCTCCGAGCCCCGACCGGTCCACGCGCGGCCTCCTGAGCCCCGATCGG
Source organism: Netelia fuscicornis (assembly GCA_946811545.1). NCBI lineage: Eukaryota > Metazoa > Arthropoda > Insecta > Hymenoptera > Ichneumonidae > Netelia > Netelia fuscicornis. Next base: position 31,865,346 of record OX328012.1, read on the forward strand.
TCCACGCGTGGTCTCCGAGCCCCGATCGGTCCACGCGCCGTCGCCGAGCCATGATCGGTCCACGCGCGGCCTCCTGAGCCCCGATCGGTCCACGCGCCGTCTCCTGAGCCCCGATCGGTCCACGGGCGGCCTCCTGAGCCCCGATTGGTTCACGCGCCGTATCCGAGCCCCAATTGGTCCACGCGCCGTCTCCTGAGCCCCGATCGGTCCACGCGCCGTCTCCTGAGCCCCGATCGGTCCACGCGTCGTCTCCTAAGCCCCCATTGGTCCACGTGCCGTCTCCCAGCCCCGATCGGTCCACGCGCCGTCTCCTAATCCCCAATCTGTCCACGACCCGTCTCCGGGCCCCGATCGGTGCACGTGCCGTGTCCTAAGCCCCGATCGGTCCACGCGCCGTCGCCGAACCCCAATTGGTCCACGCGAAACCGCCTGAGCCCCAGTCGGTCCACGCGCTGTCTCCGAGCCCCGATCGGTCCACGCGTCGTCTGCGAGCCTCGATCGGTCCACGCGCCGTCGCCGAGTAATGATCTGTCCACGCGCGGCCTCCTGAGACCCGATCGATCGACGCGCCGTCTTCGAGCCCCGATCGGTCCACGCATGGTCTCCTAAGCCCCACCGGTTAACGCGCCGTCCCCGAGCCCCGATCGGTCCACGCGCTGTCTCCTGAGCCCCGATAGGTACACGCGTCATCGCCTACACCCCGATCGGTCCACGCGTCGTCTCCTAAGCCCCGATCGGTCCACGCGCCGTCTCCGAGCCCCGATCGGTCCACGCACTGTCTCCTGATCCCCATGGGTCCACGCGGCGCCTCCGGGGCCCCGATCGATCCACGCGAGGCTCCTAAGCCCCGATCGGTCCACGCGCAACCGCCTGAGCCCCAGTCGGTCGACGCGCTGTCTCCGAGCCCCGATCGGTCCACGCGTCGTCTCCGAGCCCCGATCGGTCCACGCGCCGTCGCCGAGCCACGATCGGTGCACGCGCGGCCTCCTGAGCCCCGATCGGCCCACGCGCCGTCGCCGAGCCGCGATCGGTCCACGCGCGGTCTCCTGAGCCCCGGTCGGTTCACGCGCCGTCTCCTGAGCCCCGATCGGTCCACGCGTCGTTCCCTAAGCCCCGATCGATCCACGCGCAGTCTCCAGAGCCGCGATCGGTCCACGCATTCCCTCCTGAGCCCCGGACGGTCCACGCGCCGTCGCCGAACCCCGATCGGTCGACTCGCCGTCTTCGAGCGCCGATCGGTTAATGCGCCGTCTCCGCGCCGCGAACAGTCCACGCGCTCTCTCCTGAGCCCCGACCGGTCCACGCGTCGTCTCCTAAGCCCCAATCGGTCCAAGCGCCGCCTACGGAGCCCCGATCGATCCACGCGAATCTCCTGAGCTCCGGTCGGTCGACGCGCCGCCTCCGGAGCCCCGATCGGTCCACGCGTCGTCTCCTAAGCCCCGATTCGTCGACGCGTTGTCTCCTGAGCCCCGATCAATTTACGCGTCTTCTCCTGAGCCCCGATCGCTTCTCGTGCCGCCTCCTGAGCCCCGATCCGTCGAGGCGTCGTCTCCGGACACCCGATCAATTGACGTGTCTTCTCCTGTGCCCCGATCGCTCCTCGCGCCGTCTCCTGAACCCCGCTCGGTCCATGCGTCGTCTTCTTAGCCCGGATGCCTCCACGCGCCGTCTCCGAGCCACGATGGGTCCAGGCGCCGCTTCCTGCGCCCCGATCGATCCACGCGCCGCCTCCTGAGCCCCGATCGGTCCACGCGCCGTCGCCGAACCCCAATTGGTCCACGCGCAACCGCCTGAGCCCCAGTCGGTCCACGCACTGTGTCCGAGCCCCGATCGGTTAACGCGCCGTCTTCGAGCGCCGATCGGTCCACGCAACGTCTCCTAAGCCCCAATCGGTTAACGCGCCGTCTCCTGAGCCCCGATCGTTCGACGCGTCGTCTCCTAAGCCCCGATCGGTCGACGCGTCGTCTCCTGAGCCCCAGTTGGTCCACGGGCCGTCTCCGAGCCCCGATCGATCCACGCGTCGTCTTGTAAGCCCAGATGCCTTCTCGCGCCGTCTCCGGCCCACGATCGGTCCAGGCGCCGCTTCCTGAGCCACGATCGGTCCACGCGCCTCCTCCGAGCACCGATCGGTGCACGCGCCGTCTCCTGAGCCCCGATCGGTCCACGCGCCGTCTCCTAAGCCCCGATCGGTCCACGCGCCGTCTCCGAGCGCCGATCGGTCCACGCGCGGTCTCCAAGCCTCAATCCGTACACGCGCCGTCTCCGAGCCCCGATCGGTCCACGCGTCGTCTCCGAGTACCGTTCGGTCCACGCGCCGTTTCCTGAGCCCCGATCGGTCCATCCGTCGTCTTTTAAGCCCCGATACCTCCACGCGCCGTCTCCGAGCCACGATCGGTCCAGGCGCCGTTTCCTGAGCCCCGATCGGTCCACGCGTCGGCTCCTAAGCCTCGATAGGTCCACGCGCGGCCTCCTTAGCCCCGGTCGGTCCACGCGCCGTCTCCGAGCCCCGATTCGTCGACGCGTCGTCTCCTGAGCCCCGATCAATTGACGCGTCTTCTCCTGAGCCCCGATCGCTTCTCGTGCCGCCTCCTGAGCCCCACTCCGTCGAGGCGTCGTCTCCGGAGCCCCGATCAATTGACGTGTCTTCTCCTGAGCCCCGATCGCTCCTCGCGCCGTCTCCTGAACCCCGCTCGGTCAATGCGTCGTCTTCTTAGCACGGATGCCTCCACGCGCCGTCTCCGAGCCACGATGGGTCCAGGCGCCGCTTCCTGCGCCCCGATCGGTCCACGCGCCGTCTCCTAAGCCCCAATCGGTCCACGCGGCGTCTCCGAGCGCCGATCATTTAACGCGCCGTCTCCTGCGACCCGATCGTTCCACGCGCCGTCTCCGAGCCCCGATCGGTCCGCGTGCCGCATTCTAAGCCACGGTCCATCCACGCGCCGTCTCCAAGCCCCGCTCCATCCACGCGTCGTCTCCTAAGCCCCGATCGGTCCACGCGCCGTCTCCGAGCCCCGATCGGTCCACGCGCCGTCTCCTAAGCCCCGATCGGTGCACCCGCCGTTTCCGAGCCCCGATCAGTCCATGCGTCGTCTCCGAGCCCCGTTCGGTCCACGCGCCGTCGCCGAGCCATGATCGTTCCACGCGCGGCCTCCAGAGCCCCGATCGGTACACGCGCCGTCGCCGAGCCGCGATCGGTCCACGCGCCGTCGCCCAACCCGCCGAACCCCAATTGGTCCACGCGCAACCTCCTGAGCCCCAGTCGGTCCACGCGCCATCTCCTGAGCCCCGATCGGTCCACGCATCGTCTTCTAAGCCCCGATACGTCCACACGCAGTCTCCGATCCCCGACCGGTCCGCGTGCCGCATTCTAAGCCGCGGTCCGTCCACGCCCAGTCTTCGATCACCGATCGGTCCACGCGCCGTCTCCTGAGCCCCGATCGGTCCACGCGCCGTTTCCGAGCCCCGATCGGTCCACGCGTCGTCTCCTCAGCCCCGATCGGTCGACGCGTCGTCTCCTGAGCCCCGATCGATCCACGCGTCGTCTCCTCAGCCCCGATCGCTCCACGCGCCGTCTCCGAGCGCCGATCGGTGCACGCGCCGTCTCCTGAGCCCCGGTCGGTTCTCGCGCCGTCTCCGAGCCCCGATCGATCCACGCGTCTCCTTGTAAACCCAGATGCCTCCTCGCATCGTCTCCTAAGCCCCGATCGGTTAACGCGCCGTCTCCGAGCCCCGATCGGTCCACGCGCCGTCGCCGAACCCCAATTGGTCCACGCGCAACCGCCTGAGCCCCAGTCGGTCCACGCGCGGCCTCCTGAGCGCCGATCGGTCGACGCGTCGTCTCCTGAGCCCCGATCGATCCACGCGTCGTCTCCTGAGCCCCGATCGCTCCAGGCGCCGTTTTCTGAGCACCGTTCGGTCCGCGCGTCGTCTTCAAAGCCCCGATGCCTCCACGCGCCGTCCCCGAGCCACGATCGGTCCGTGCGCCGCTTCCAGAGCCCTATCGGTCCACGCGTCCTCTCCTGATCTCCTACTCGTCCACGCGCAACCGCCTGAGCCCCAGTCGGTCCACGCACTGTCTCCGAGCCCCGATCGGTCCACGCGCCGTCTTCGAGCCCCGATCGGTCCACGCAACGTCTCCTAAGCCCCAATCGGTTAACGCGCCGTCTTCTGAGCCCCGATCGTTCTACGCGCCGTCTCCGAGCCCCGATCCGTCCCCGCGCAGTCGCCGAGCCCCGATCGGTTCACGCGCGGTCTCCTGAGCCCCAGTCGGTACACGCGCTGTCTCCCAGCCCCGATCGGTCCACGCATCGTCTCCTAAGCCCCGCTCGGCTAACGCGTCGTTTCGGAGCCCCGATCGGTCTACGCGCCGTCTCCTGAGCTCTGATCGGTCCACGATTCGTCTCCTAAGCCCCGATCGCTTCACGCGCCGTCTCCAGAGCCCGATCGGTCCAGGCATCGTCTCCTGAGCCCCGGTTGGTTCACGCGCCGTATCCGAGCCCCTATCGCTCCACGCGTCGTCTCCGAGCCCCGATCGGTCCACGCGCAGTCGCCGAGCCATGATCGCTCCACGCCCGGCCTCCTGAGCCCCGATCGGTCCACGCGCCGTCTCCAAGCCCCGATCCGTCGCCGCGTCGTGTCCTGAGCCCCGATCAATTGACGCGTCTTCTTCTGAGCCCCGATCGCTCCTCGCGCCGTCTCCTGAACCCCGATCATTCCACGCGTCTTCTCCTAAGCCACGATCGGTCCACGCGCCGTCTCCGAGCCCCAGTCGGTCCACGCGCTGTCTCCGAGCACCGATCGGTCTACTCGTCGTCTCCGTGCCCCGATCGGTCCACGCGCCGTCTCCTAAGCCCCAATCGGTCCACGCGGCGTCTCCGAGCGCCGATCATTTAACGCGCCGTCTCCTGCGACCCGATCGTTCCACGCGCCGTCTCCGAGCCCCGATCGGTCGGCGTGCCGCATTCTAAACCACGGTCCATCCACGCGCCGTCTCCAAGCCCCGCTCCATCCACGCGTCGTCTCCTAAGCCCCGATCGGTCCACGCGCCGTCTCCGAGCCCCGATCGGTCCTCGCGCCGTCTCCTGAACCCCGATCATTCCACGCGTCTTCTCCTAAGCCACGATCGGTCCACGCGCCGTCTCCGAGCCCCAGTCGGTCCACGCGCTGTCTCCGAGCACCGATCGGTCTACGCGTCGTCTCCGTGCCCCGATCGGTCCACGCGCCGTCGCCGAGCCATGATCGGTCCACGCGCGGCCTCCTGAGCCCCGATCGGTCCACGCGCCGTCGCCGAGCCGCGATCGGTCCACACGCGGCCTCCTGAGCCCCGGTCTGTTCACGCGCCGTACCCGAGCTCCAATCGGTCCACGCGCCGTCTCCTGAGCACCGATCGTTCCACGCGCCGTCTCCGAGCCCCGATCGTTCCACGCGGCGTCTCCTGAGCCCCAATTGGTCCACACGCTGTGTCGTGAGCCCCGATAGGTACACGCGTCGTCTCCTACGCCCGATCGGTCCACGCGTCGTATCCTGAGCCCCGATCGTTCCACGCGCCGTCTCCGAGCCGCGCTCGGTCCACGCGCCGTCTCCTGAGCCCCGATCGCGCCACACGCCGTTTCCTGAGCCCAGATCGGTCCGTGCGCCGCTTCCACAACCCCGATCGGTCCACGCGTCACCTCCTGATCTCCGATCGGTCCACGCGCCGTCTCCTAAGCCCCGATCGGTCCACGCGCCGTCTCCGAGCGCCGATCGGTTGACGCGCCGTCTCCTGGGCCCCGATCGTTCCACGCGCCGTCTCCGAGCCCCGATCGGTCCACGCGCCGTCTCCTAAGCCCCGTTCGGACCAAGCGCCTTCTCGTAAACCCCGATCGGTCCGCGCGCCGTCTCCTGAGCCCCGGTGGGTCCACGCGCCGCCTCCTGAGCACCGATCGGTCAACGCATCGTCTCCTAAGCCCCGATACGTTCACACGCCGTGTCCGATCCCCGACCGGTCCGCGTGCCGCATTCTAAGCCGCGGTCCGTCCACGCGCCGTCTCCGAACACCGATCGGTCCACGCGCCGTCTCAAAGCGCCGATCATTTCACGCGCCGTCTCCTCAGCCCCGATCGTTCCACGCGCCGTCTCTGGGCACCGATCGGTCTACGCGCCATCTCCTGAGCCCCAATCGGTCCACACGCTGTCTCGTGAGCCCCGATAGGTACACGCGTCGTGTCCTACGCTCCGATCGGTCCACGCGTCGTCTACTAAGCCCCGATCGGTCTGCGCAGCGTCTCCTGATCCCCATCGGTCCACGCGCCGTCTCCTGAGCCCCGATCGGTCCACGCGCCGTTGCCGAACCCCAATTGGTCCACGCGAAACCGCCTGAGCCCCAGTCGGTCCACGCGCTGTCTCCGAGCCCCGATCGGTCCACGTGCCGTCTCCCAGCCCCGATCGGTCCACGCGCCGTCTCCTAATCCCCAATCTGTCCACGACCCGTCTCCGGGCCCCGATCGGTGCACGCGCCGTCTCCTAAGCCCCGATCGGTCCACGGGCCGTCGCCGAACCCCAATTGGTCCACGCGAAACCGCCTGAGCCCCAGTCGGTCCACGCGCTGTCTCCGAGCCCCGATCGTTCCACGCGTCGTCTCCGAGCCCCGATCGGTCCACGCGAATCTCCTGAGCTCCGGTCGGTCGACGCGCCGTCTCCTGAGCCCCGATCGGTCCACGCGTCGGCTCCTAAGCCCCGATCCATCGACGCGTCGTCTCCTGAGCCCCGATCGATCCACACGCCGTCTCCGAGCCCCGATCGGTCTGCGTGCCGCATTCTAAGCCACGGTCCATCCACGCGCCGTCTCCGAGCCCCGCTCGATCCACGCGTCGTCTCCTAAGCCCTGATCCGTCCACGCGCGGCGTCGAGCCGCGATCGGTCCACGCGCGGCCTCCTGAGCCCCAATCGGTCCACGCGTCGTCTCCTAAGCCCCGATCGGTCCACGCGCCGTCTCCGGGCCCCGATCGGTCCACGCACCATCTCCTGCTCTCCAATCGGTCCACGCGCCGCCTCCGGAGCCCCGATCGATCCACGCTAGGCTCCTGAGCCCCGGCCGGTCCGCGCGCCGTCTCCTGAGCCCCGAACGGTCGACGCGCCGTCTCCTGAGCCCCAATCGGCCCACACGCTGTTTCGTGAGCCCCGATAGGTACACGCGTCGCCTCCTACGCCCCGATCGGTCCACGCGTCGTCTCCTAAGCCCCAATCGGTCCACGCGCCGCCTACGGAGCCCCGATCGATCCACGCGAATCTCCTGAGCTCCGGTCGGTCGACGCGCCGTCTCCGGAGCCCCGATCGGTCCACGCGTCGTCTCCTAAGCCCCGATTCGTCGACGCGTCGTCTCCTGAGCCCCGATCAATTGACGCGTCTTCTCCTGAGCCCCGATCGCTTCTCGTGCCGCCTCCTGAGCCCCGATCCGTCGAGGCGTCGTCTCCGGAGCCCCGATCAATTGACGTGTCTTCTCCTGTGCCCCGATCGCTCCTCGCGCCGTCTCCTGAACCCCGCTCGGTCCATGCGTCGTCTTCTTAGCCCGAATGCCTCCACGCGCCGTCTCCGAGCCACGTTCGGTCCACGCGCCGTCTCCTAAGCCCCGATCATTCCACGCGCCGTCTCCGAGCCCCGATCGGTCCACGCGCCGTCTCCTGAGCCCCGATCGGTCCATGCGTTGTCTCCTAAGCCCCGATCGGTCCACGCGTCGTCTCCTAAGCGCCGATCCGTCGACGCGTCGTCTCCTGAGCCCCGATCGATCCACGCGTCTTCTCCTGAGCCCCGACCGCTCCATCCATCGTCTCCGAGCTCCGATCGGTCCAGGTGCCGTTTCCGAGCCCCGATTGGTCCATGCGTCGTCTTCGAAGCCCCGATGCCGCCACGCGCCGTCTCCGAGCCACGATCGGTGCAGGCGCCGCTTCCTGAGCCCCGATCCGTTCACGCGCGGTCTCCTGAGCCCCAGTCGGTACACGCGCTGTCTCCGAGCCCCGATCGGTCCACGCGTCGTCTCCTAAGCCCCGATCGTTCGACGCGTCGTCTCCTAAGCCCCGATCGGTCCACGCGCCTTCTCCTCATCCCCGATCGGTCCACGCGCCGTCTCGGAGCCCCGATCGGTCCACGCGCCGTATCCTAAGCCCCGATCGGTCCACGGGCCGTCTCTGAGCGCCGATAAGTTCAAGCGCCGTCTCCGGAGCCCCGATCGTTCCACGCGGCGTCTCCGAGCCCCGATCATTCCACACCCCGTCTCCGCGCCCCGATCGGTCCACGCGCCGTCTCCTAAGCCCCTATCGGTCCACGCGCCGTCTCCGAGCGCCGATCGGTTCACGCGCCGTCTCCTGAGCCCCGATCGTTCCACGCGCCGTCTCCGAGCCCCGGTCGGTCTGCGCGCCGTCTCCTAAGCCCCGATCGGTCCACGCGCCTTCTCTTCCCCGATCGGAGCACGCGCCGTCTCGGAGCGCCGATTGGTTCACGCGCCGTCTCCTGAGCCCCAATCGATCCACGCGCAGCCTCCTGAGCCCCGATCGGTCCACGCGCCGTCGCCGAACCGCGATCGTTCTACGCGCCGCTCCGAGCCCCGATCGGTCCACGCGCCGTCGCCGAGCTATGATCGGTCCATGCGCGGCCTCCTGAGCCCCGATCGGTCCACGCGCCGTCGCCGAGCCGCGATCGGTCCACGCGCGGCCTCCTGAGGCCCGATTGGTTCACGCGCCGTATCCGAGCCCCAATCGGTCCACGTGCCGTCTCCTGAGCCCCGATCGGTCCACGCGCGGCCTCCTGAGCCCCGATCGGTCCACGCGCCGTCGCCGAGCCGCGATCGGTCCACGCGCGGCCTCCTAAGCTCCGATCGGTCCACGCGCCGTCGCCGAACCCCAATTGGTCCACACGAAACCGCCTGAGCCCCAGTCGGTCCACGCGCTGTCTCCGAGCCCCGATCGGTCCACGCGTCGTCTCCGAGCCCCGATCGGTCCACGCGCCGTCTTCGAGCCCCGATCGGTCCACGCATGGTCTCCTAAGCCCCAATCGGTTAACGCGCCGTCTCCGAGCCCCGATCGGTCCACGCGCCGTCGCCGAACCCCAATTGGTCCACGCGCAACCGCCTGAGCCCCAGTCGGTCCACGCGCTGTCACCGAGCCCCGATCGGTCCACGTGTGGTCTCCGAGCCCCGATCGGTCCACGCGCCGTCGCCGAGCCACGATCGGTCCACGCGCGGCCTCCTGAGCCCCGATCCGTCCACGCGCCGTCGCCGAGACCCAATTGGTCCACGCGCCGTCTCCTAAGACCCGATCGATCCACGCGCCGTCTCCGAGCGCCGCTCGGTTCACGCGCCGTCTCCTGTGCTCCGATCGTTCCACGCGCCTTCTCCGAGCCCCGATCGGTCCACGCGCCGTCTCCTGAGCCCCGATCGCTCCACGCGCAGTCGCCGAGCCTCGATCGGTTCACGCGCGGTCTCCTGAGCCCCGGTCGGTCCACGCGCCGTCACCGAACCCCAATTGGTCCACGCGCAACCTCCTGAGCCCCAGTCGGTACACGCGCTGTCTCCGAGCCCCGATCGGTCCCCGCATAGTCTCCTAAGCCCCGCTCGGTTAACGCGTCGTCTCGGAGCCCCGATCGGTCCACGCGCCGTCTCCGCGCGCCGATCATTTTACGTGACGTCTCCTGAGCCCTGATCGTTCCACGCGCCGTCTTCGAGCCCCGAGCGGACCACGCGCCGTCTCCTGAGCCCCAATCGATCCACGCGCAGCCTCCTGAGCCCCGATCGGTCCACGCGCCGTCGCCGAGCCGCGATCGTTCTACGCGCCGCTCCGAGCCCCGATCGGTCCACGCTCCGTCGCCGAGCTATGATCGGTCCATGCGCGGCCTCCTGAGCCCCGATCGGTCCACGCGCCGTCGCCGAGCCGCGATCGGTCCACGCGCGGCCTCCTGAGGCCCGATTGGTTCACGCACCGTATCCGAGCCCCAATCGGTCCACGTGCCGTCTCCTGAGCCCTGATCGGTCCACGCGCGGCCTCCTGAGCCCCGATCGGTCCACGCGCCGTCGCCGAGCCGCGATCGGTCCACGCGCGGCCTCCTAAGCTCCGATCGGTCCACGCGCCGTCGCCGAACCCTAATTGGTCCACACGAAACCGCCTGAGCCCCAGTCGGTCCACGCGCTGTCTCCGAGCCCCGATCGGTCCACGCGTCGTCTCCGAGCCCCGATCGATCCCCGCGTCTTCTCCTGAGCCCCGACCGCTCCATCCATCGTCTCCGAGCTCCGATCGGTCCAGGTGCCGTTTCCGAGCCCCGATTGGTCCATGCGTCGTCTTCGAAGCCCCGATGCCGCCACGCGCCGTCTCCGAGCCACGATCGGTGCAGGCGCCGCTTCCTGAGCCCCGATCCGTTCACGCGCGGTCTCCTGAGCCCCAGTCGGTACACGCGCTGTCTCCGAGCCCCGATCGGTCCACGCGTCGTCTCCTAAGCCCCGATCGTTCGACGCGTCGTCTCCTAAGCCCCGATCGGTCCACGCGCCTTCTCCTCATCCCCGATCGGTCCACGCGCCGTCTCGGAGCCCCGATCGGTCCACGCGCCGTATCCTAAGCCCCGATCGGTCCACGGGCCGTCTCTGAGCGCCGATAAGTTCAAGCGCCGTCTCCGGAGCCCCGATCGTTCCACGCGGCGTCTCCGAGCCCCGATCATTCCACACCCCGTCTCCGCGCCCCGATCGGTCCACGCGCCGTCTCCTAAGCCCCTATCGGTCCACGCGCCGTCTCCGAGCGCCGATCGGTTCACGCGCCGTCTCCTGAGCCCCGATCGTTCCACGCGCCGTCGCCGAGCCCCGGTCGGTCTGCGCGCCGTCTCCTAAGCCCCGATCGGTCCACGCGCCTTCTCTTCCCCGATCGGAGCACGCGCCGTCTCGGAGCGCCGATTGGTTCACGCGCCGTCTCCTGAGCCCCAATCGATCCACGCGCAGCCTCCTGAGCCCCGATCGGTCCACGCGCCGTCGCCGAGCCGCGATCGTTCTACGCGCCGCTCCGAGCCCCGATCGGTCCACGCGCCGTCGCCGAGCTATGATCGGTCCATGCGCGGCCTCCTGAGCCCCGATCGGTCCACGCGCCGTCGCCGAGCCGCGATCGGTCCACGCGCGGCCTCCTGAGGCCCGATTGGTTCACGCGCCGTATCCGAGCCCCAATCGGTCCACGTGCCGTCTCCTGAGCCCCGATCGGTCCACGCGCGGCCTCCTGAGCCCCGATCGGTCCACGCGCCGTCGCCGAGCCGCGATCGGTCCACGCGCGGCCTCCTAAGCTCCGATCGGTCCACGCGCCGTCGCCGAACCCCAATTGGTCCACACGAAACCGCCTGAGCCCCAGTCGGTCCACGCGCTGTCTCCGAGCCCCGATCGGTCCACGCGTCGTCTCCGAGCCCCGATCGGTCCGCGCGCCGTCTTCGAGCCCCGATCGGTCCACGCATGGTCTCCTAAGCCCCAATCGGTTAACGCGCCGTCTCCGAGCCCCGATCGGTCCACGCGCCGTCGCCGAACCCCAATTGGTCCACGCGCAACCGCCTGAGCCCCAGTCGGTCCACGCGCTGTCACCGAGCCCCGATCGGTCCACGTGTGGTCTCCGAGCCCCGATCGGTCCACGCGCCGTCGCCGAGCCACGATCGGTCCACGCGCGGCCTCCTGAGCCCCGATCCGTCCACGCGCCGTCGCCGAGACCCAATTGGTCCACGCGCCGTCTCCTAAGACCCGATCGATCCACGCGCCGTCTCCGAGCGCCGCTCGGTTCACGCGCCGTCTCCTGTGCTCCGATCGTTCCACGCGCCTTCTCCGAGCCCCGATCGGTCCACGCGCCGTCTCCTGAGCCCCGATCGCTCCACGCGCAGTCGCCGAGCCTCGATCGGTTCACGCGCGGTCTCCTGAGCCCCGGTCGGTCCACGCGCCGTCACCGAACCCCAATTGGTCCACGCGCAACCTCCTGAGCCCCAGTCGGTACACGCGCTGTCTCCGAGCCCCGATCGGTCCCCGCATAGTCTCCTAAGCCCCGCTCGGTTAACGCGTCGTCTCGGAGCCCCGATCGGTCCACGCGCCGTCTCCGCGCGCCGATCATTTTACGTGACGTCTCCTGAGCCCTGATCGTTCCACGCGCCGTCTTCGAGCCCCGAGCGGACCACGCGCCGTCTCCTGAGCCCCAATCGATCCACGCGCAGCCTCCTGAGCCCCGATCGGTCCACGCGCCGTCGCCGAGCCGCGATCGTTCTACGCGCCGCTCCGAGCCCCGATCGGTCCACGCGCCGTCGCCGAGCTATGATCGGTCCATGCGCGGCCTCCTGAGCCCCGATCGGTCCACGCGCCGTCGCCGAGCCGCGATCGGTCCACGCGCGGCCTCCTGAGGCCCGATTGGTTCACGCACCGTATCCGAGCCCCAATCGGTCCACGTGCCGTCTCCTGAGCCCTGATCGGTCCACGCGCGGCCTCCTGAGCCCCGATCGGTCCACGCGCCGTCGCCGAGCCGCGATCGGTCCACGCGCGGCCTCCTAAGCTCCGATCGGTCCACGCGCCGTCGCCGAACCCTAATTGGTCCACACGAAACCGCCTGAGCCCCAGTCGGTCCACGCGCTGTCTCCGAGCCCCGATCGGTCCACGCGTCGTCTCCGAGCCCCGATCGGTCCACGCGCCGTCTTCGAGCCCCGATCGGTCCACGCATGGTCTCCTAAGCCCCAATCGGTTAACGCGCCGCCTACGGAGCCCCGATCGATCCACGCGTCGTCTTCTAAGCCCCAATCGGTCCACGCGCCGCCTACGGAGTCCCGATCGATCCACGCGAATCTCCTGAGCTCCGGTCGGTCGACGCGCCGTCTCCGGAGCCCCGATCGGTCCACGCGTCGTCTCCTAAGCCCCGATTCGTCGACGCGTCGTCTCCTGAGACCCGATCAATTGACGCGTCTTCTCCTGAGCCCCGATCGCTTCTCGTGCCGCCTCCTGAGCCCCGATCCGTCGAGGCGTCGTCTCCGGAGCCCCGATCAATTGACGTGTCTTCTCCTGTGCCCCGATCGCCCCTCGCGCCGTCTCCTGAACCCCGCTCGGTCCATGCGTCGTCTTCTTAGCCCGAATGCCTCCACGCGCCGTCTCCGAGCGACGATCGGTCCAGGCGCCGTCTCCGGAGCCCCGATCGTTCCACGCGTCGTCTCCTAAGCCCCGATTCGTCCACGCGGCGTCTCCGGGCGCCGATGATTTCACGCGCCGTCTCCTGAGACCCGATCGTTCCACGCGCCGTCTCCGAGCCCCGATCGATCCACGCGCCGCTTCCCGAGCCCCGGTCAGTCCACGTGTCGTCTCCTGACCCCCGATCGCTCCACGGACCGTTTCCTGATCCCCGATCGGTCCACGCGCCGCCTCCTGAGTCCCGATCGGTCAACGCGTCGTGTCCTAACCCCTGATCGGTCCACGTGCCGTCTCCGAGCCCCGATGGGTCCACGTGCCACATCCTGAGCCCCGATCGGACGACGCGACGTCTCCTGAGCCTTGATCGATCCATGCGTCGTCTCCTGAACCCCGATTGCTCCACGGGCCGTTTCCTGAGCCCCGATCGGTCCACGCGTCGTCTACTAAGCCCAGATGCCTCCTCGCGCCGTCTCCGAGCCATGACGGGTCCAGGCGCCGCTTCCTGAGCCCCGGTCGGTCCACGCGTTGTCTCCTAAGCCCCGTTCGGTCCACGCGCCGTCTCCTAAGCCCCGATCATTCCACGCGCCGTCTCCGAGCCCCGATCGGTCCACGCGCCGTCGCCGAGCCTCGATCGGTCCACGCGCAGCCTCCTGAGCCCCGATCGGTTCACGCGCCGGCTCCGAGCCCGATCGGTCCACGCATCGTCTCCTAAGCCCCGATCGGTTAACGTGCCGTCTCCGAGCCCCGATCGGTCCACGCGCCGTCTCCTGAGCCCCGGTCGGTTCACGCGCCGTCTCCGAGCCCCGATCGGTCCACGCGCCGTCGCCGAGCCATGATCGCTCCACGCGCGGCCTTCTGAGCCCCGGTCGCGTCACGCGCCGTATCCACGCCCCAATCGATCCACGCGCCGTCTCCTGAGTCCCGATCGGTCCACGCGCCGTCTCCTGAGCCCCGATCGGTCCACGCGTCGTCTCCTAAGCGCCGATCCGTCGACGCGTCGTCTCCTGAGCCCCGATCGATCCACGCGTCTTCTCCTGAGCCCCGACCGCTCCATCCATCGTCTCCGAGCTCCGATCGGTCCAGGTGCCGTTTCCGAGCCCCGATTGGTCCATGCGTCGTCTTCGAAGCCCCGATGCCGCCACGCGCCGTCTCCGAGCCACGATCGGTGCAGGCGCCGCTTCCTGAGCCCCGATCCGTTCACGCGCGGTCTCCTGAGCCCCAGTCGGTACACGCGCTGTCTCCGAGCCCCGATCGGTCCACGCGTCGTCTCCTAAGCCCCGATCGTTCGACGCGTCGTCTCCTAAGCCCCGATCGGTCCACGCGCCTTCTCCTCATCCCCGATCGGTCCACGCGCCGTCTCGGAGCCCCGATCGGTCCACGCGCCGTATCCTAAGCCCCGATCGGTCCACGGGCCGTCTCTGAGCGCCGATAAGTTCAAGCGCCGTCTCCGAAGCCCCGATCGTTCCACGCGGCGTCTCCGCGCCCCGATCATTCCACACCCCGTCTCCGCGCCCCGATCGGTCCACGCGCCGTCTCCTAAGCCCCTATCGGTCCACGCGCCGTCTCCGAGCGCCGATCGGTTCACGCGCCGTCTCCTGAGCCCCGATCGTTCCACGCGCCGCCTCCGAGCCCCGATCGGTCTGCGCGCCGTCTCCTAAGCCCCGATCGGTCCACGCGCCTTCTCTTCCCCGATCGGACCACGCGCCGTCTCGGAGCGCCGATTGGTTCACGCGCCGTCTCCTGAGCCCCAATCGATCCACGCGCAGCCTCCTGAGCCCCGATCGGTCCACGCGCCGTCGCCGAGCCGCGATCGTTCTACGCGCTGCTCCGAGCCCCGATCGGTCCACGCGCCGTCGCCGAGCTATGATCGGTCCATGCACGGCCTCCTGAGCCCCGATCGGTCCACGCGCCGTCGCCGAGCCGCGATCGGTCCACGCGCGGCCTCCTGAGGCCCGATTGGTTCACGCGCCGTATCCGAGCCCCAATCGGTCCACGTGCCGTCTCCTGAGCCCCGATCGGTCCACGCGCGGCCTCCTGAGCCCCGATCGGTCCACGCGCGGTCGCCGAGCCGCGATCGGCCCACGCGCGGCCTCCTAAGCTCCGATCGGTCCACGCGCCGTCGCCGAACCCCAATTGGTCCACACGAAACCGCCTGAGCCCCAGTCGGTCCACGCGCTGTCTCCGAGCCCCGATCGGTCCACGCGTCGTCTCCGAGCCCCAATCGGTTAACGCGCCGTCTCCGAGCCCCGATCGGTCCACGCGCCGTCGCCGAACCCCAATTGGTCCACGCGCAACCGCCTGAGCCCCAGTCGGTCCACGCGCTGTCACCGAGCCCCGATCGGTCCACGTGTGGTCTCCGAGCCCCGATCGGTCCACGCGCCGTCGCCGAGCCACGATCGGTCCACGCGCGGCCTCCTGAGCCCCGATCCGTCCACGCGCCGTCGCCGAGCCGCGATCGGTCCACGCGCGGTCTCCTGAGCCCCGGTCGGTTCACGCGCCGTCTCCTGAGCCCCGATCGGTCCACGCATCGTTCCCTAAGCCCCGATCGATCCACGCGCAGTCTCCAGAGCCGCGATCGGGCCACGCATCCCCTCCTGAGCCCCGGACTGTTCACACGCCGTCTCCGAGCCGCGATCGGTCCACGCATCGTCTCCTAAGCCCCGATCGGTTAACGTGCCGTCTCCGAGCCCCGATCGGTCCACGCGCCGTCTCCTAAGCCCCGATCGATCCACGCGCCGTCTCCGAGCGCCGCTCGGTTCACGCGCCGTCTCCTGTGCTCCGATCGTTCCACGCGCCTTCTCCGAGCCCCGATCGGTCCACGCGCCGTCTCCTGAGCCCCGATCGCTCCACGCGCAGTCGCCGAGCCTCGATCGGTTCACGCGCGGTCTCCTGAGCCCCGGTCGGTCCACGCGCCGTCGCCGAACCCCAATTGGTCCACGCGCAACCTCCTGAGCCCCAGTCGGTACACGCGCTGTCTCCGAGCCCCGATCGGTCCCCGCATAGTCTCCTAAGCCCCGCTCGGTTAACGCGTCGTCTCGGAGCCCCGATCGGTCCAGGCGCCGCTTCCTGAGCACCGACCGGTCCACGCGTCGTCTCCTGAGCCATGATCGGTTGACGGGTCCCCTCCTAAGCCCCGATCGGTCCACGCGCCTTCTCCTGAGCCCCGATCGGTCCACGCGCCGTCTCCGAGCGCCGATCATTTCACGTGACGTCTCCTGAGCCCTGATCGTTCCACGCGCCGTCTTCGAGCCCCGAGCGGTCCACGCGCCGTCTCCTGAGCCCCAATCGATCCACGCGCAGCCTCCTGAGCCCCGATCGGTCCACGCGCCGTCGCCGAGCCGCGATCGTTCTACGCGCCGCTCCGAGCCCCGATCGGTCCACGCGCCGTCGCCGAGCCGCGATCGGTCCACGCGCGGCCTCCTGAGGCCCGATTGGTTCACGCGCCGTATCCGAGCCCCAATCGGTCCACGCGCCGTTTCCTGAGCCCCGATCGGTCCACGCGCGGTCTCCTGAGCCCCGATCGGTCCACGCGCCGTCGCCGAGCCCCGATCGGTCCACACGCGGCCTCCTAAGCCCCGATCGGTCCACGCGCCGTCGCCGAACCCCAATTGGTCCACGCGAAACCGCCTGAGCCCCAGTCGGTCCACGCGCTGTCTCCGAGCCCCGATCGGTCCACGCGTCGTCTCCGAGCCCCGATCGGTCCACGCGCCGTCTTGGAGCCCCGGTCGGTTCACGCACCGTCTCCTAAGCCCCGATCTGTCCACGCCCCGTCTCCGAGCACCGATTGGTTCACGCACCGTCTCCTGAGACTCGATCCGTCCACGCGCTGTCTCCTGAGCCCCGATCGGTCGACGCGTCCTCTGTTAAACCCCAATCGGTCCACGCCCCGTCTCCGAGCGCCGATCGGTTCACGCGCCGTCTCCTGAGTCCCGATCCGTCCACTCACTGTCTCCTGAGCCCCGGTCGGTCCACGCGCCGCCTCCTGGGCTCCGATCGGTCCACGCGCAGTCTCCTGAGCCCCGATCGGTCGACGCGCCGTCTCGTGAGCCCCGATCGGTCCACGCGCCGTCTCCTGAGCCCCGATCGGTCCACGCGTCGTTCCCTAAGCCCCGATCCATCCACGCGCAGTCTCCCGAGCCCCAATCGGTCCACGCGCCGTCTCCTGAGCCCCGATCGGTCCACGCGCCGTCTCCTCAGCCCCGATCGGTCCACGCGTCGTCTCCGAGCACCGATCGTTCCACGCG
The DNA here is from genome assembly GCA_946811545.1 of Netelia fuscicornis. NCBI lineage: Eukaryota > Metazoa > Arthropoda > Insecta > Hymenoptera > Ichneumonidae > Netelia > Netelia fuscicornis. The sequence continues at coordinate 31,882,731 of OX328012.1, forward strand.
CCATCTCCGAGCCCCGATCGGTCCACGCGCCGTCTCCTGAGCCCCGATCGGTCCACGCGCCGTCTCCTGAGCCCCAATCGGTCCATACGCTGTCTCGTGAGCCCCGATAGGTACACGCGCCGTCTCCGAGCCCCCATCGATCCACGCGTTGTCTCCTAAGCCCCGATCGGTCCACGCGCCGTCTCCGAGCGCCGAGCGGTCCACGCGCCGTCGCCGAACCCCAATTGGTCCACGCGCAACCGCCTGAGTCCCAGTCGGTCCACGCGATGTCTCCGAGCCCCGATCGGTCCACGCGCCGTCTCCTAAGCCGCGATCCGTCCACGGGCCGTCTCCGAGCTGCTATCGGTAAACGCGCCGTCACCAAGCCCTGATCTGTACACGCGTCGTCTCCGAGCCCCGATCGGTCCACGCGCCGTCGCCGAGCCTCGATCGGTCCACGCGCAGCCTCCTGAGCCCCGATCGGTTCACGCGCCGGCTCCGAGCCCGATCGGTCCACGCATCGTCTCCTAAGCCCCGATCGGTTAACGTGCCGTCTCCGAGCCCCGATCGGTCCACGCGCCGTCTCCTGAGCCCCGGTCGGTTCACGCGCCGTCTCCGAGCCCCGATCGGTCCACGCGCCGTCGCCGAGCCATGATCGCTCCACGCGCGGCCTTCTGAGCCCCGGTCGCGTCACGCGCCGTATCCACGCCCCAATCGATCCACGCGCCGTCTCCTGAGTCCCGATCGGTCCACGCGCCGTCTCCTGAGCCCCGATCGGTCCACGCGTCGTCTCCTAAGCCCCAATCGGTCCACGCGCCGTCTCCAAGCCCCGGTCGGTTCACGCGCCGTCTCCGAGCCCCGATCGGTCCACGCGCCGTCGCCGAGCCATGATCGCTCAACGCGCGGCCTCCTGAGCCCCGGTCGCGTCACGCGCCGTATCCACGCCCCAATCGATCCACGCGCCGTCTCCTGAGTCCCGATCGGTCCACGCGCCGTCTCCTGAGCCCCGATCGGTCCACGCGTCGTCTCCTAAGCCCCAATCGGTCCACGCGCCGTCTCCAAGCCCCGGTCGGTTCACGCGCCGTCTCCGACCCCCGATCGGTCCACGCGCCGTCGCCGAGGCATGATCGCTCCACGCGCGGCCTCCTGAGCCCCGGTCGCGTCACGCGCCGTATCCACGCCCCAATCGCTCCTCGCGCCGTCTCCTGAACCCCGATCATTCCACGCGCCTTCTCCTAAACCACGATCGGTCCACGCGCCGTCTCCGAGCCCCAGTCGGTCCACGCGCTGTCTCCGAGCACCGATCGGTCTACGCGTCGTCTCCGAGCCCCGATCGGTCCACGTGCCGTCTCCGAGCCCCGAACGGTTCACGCATCGTCTCCTGGTCCCAATCGGTCCACGCGGCGCCTCTGGAGCCCCGATCGATCCACGCGAGTCTCCTGAGCCCCAGTCGGTCCGCGCGCCGTCTCCTGAGCCCCGATTGTTCGACGCGTCGTCTCCTGAGCCCCGATCGATCCACGCGTCGTCTCCTGAGCCCCGATCGTACCACACGCCGTTTCCTGAGCCCCGATCGGTCCACGCGCCGTCTCCTGAGCCCTGATCCGTCCACGCGCGGCGTCGAGACGCGATCGGTCCACGCGCGGCCTCCTGAGCCCCAATCGGTCCACGCGTCGTCTCCTAAGCCCCGATCGGTCCGTGCGCCGTCTCCGAGCCCCGATCATTCCACGCACCATCTCATGCTCCCCAATCGGTCCATGCGCCGCCTCCGGAACCCTGATCGATCCACGCGAATCTCCTGAGCTCCGGTCGGTCCTCGTACCGTCTCCGAGCCCCGATCGGTCCACGTACCATCTCCGAAGCCCGGATCGGTCCACGCGCCGTCTCCTGAGCCCCGATCGGTCCACGCGCCGCGGCGAACCCCAATTGGTCCACGCGCAACCTCTCGAGCCCCAGTCGGTAAACGCGCTGTCTCCGAGCCCCGATCGGTCCACGCGCCGTCTCCGAGCCCCGAACGGTTCACGCATCGTCTCCTGGTCCCAATCGGTCCACGCGCCGTCTCCTGAGCCCTGATCCGTCCACGCGCGGCGTCGAGCCCCGATCGGTCCACGCGCCGTCTCCTGAGCCCCGATCGCTCCACGCGCAGTCGCCGAGCCTCGATCGGTTCACGCGCGGTCTCCTGAGCCCCGGTCGGTCCACGCGCCGTCGCCGAACCCCAATTGGTCCACGCGCAACCTCCTGAGCCCCAGTCGGTACACGCGCTGTCTCCGAGCCCCGATCGGTCCCCGCATAGTCTCCTAAGCCCCGCTCGGTTACCGCGTCGTCTCGGAGCCCCGATCGGTCCAGGCGCCGCTTCCTGAGCACCGACCGGTCCACGCGTCGTCTCCTGAGCCATGATCGGTCGACGGGTCCCCTCCTAAGCCCCGATCGGTCCACGCGCCTTCTCCTGAGCCCCGATCGGTCCACGCGCCGTCTCCGAGCGCCGATCATTTCACGTGACGTCTCCTGAGCCCTGATCGTTCCACGCGCCGTCTTCGAGCCCCGAGCGGTCCACGCGCCGTGTCCTGAGCCCCAATCGATCCACGCGCAGCCTCCTGAGCCCCGATCGGTCCACGCACCGTCGCCGAGCCGCGATCGTTCTACGCGCCGCTCCGAGCCCCGATCGGTCCACGCGCCGTCGCCGAGCCGCGATCGGTCCACGCGCGGCCTCCTGAGGCCCGATTGGTTCACGCGCCGTATCCGAGCCCCAATCGGTCCACGCACCGTTTCCTGAGCCCCGATCGGTCCACGCGCGGTCTCCTAAGCCCCGATCGGTCCACGCGCCGTCGCCGAGCCCCGATCGGTCCACACGCCGTCTTGGAGCCCCGGTCGGTTCACGCACCGTCTCCTAAGCCCCGATCGGTCCACGCCCCGTCTCCGAGCACCGATTGGTTCACGCACCGTCTCCTGAGACTCGATCCGTCCACGCGCTGTCTCCTGAGCCCCGATCGGTCGACGCGTCCTCTGTTAAACCCCAATCGGTCCACGCCCCGTCTCCGAGCGCCGATCGGTTCACGCGCCGTCTCCTGAGTCCCGATCCGTCCACTCACTGTCTCCTGAGCCCCGGTCGGTCCACGCGCCGCCTCCTGGGCTCCGATCGGTCCACGCGCAGTCTCCTGAGCCCCGATCGGTCGACGCGCCGTCTCGTGAGCCCCGATCGGTCCACGCGCCGTCTCCTGAGCCCCGATCGGTCCGCGCGTCGTTCCCTAAGCCCCGATCCATCCACGCGCAGTCTCCCGAGCCCCAATCGGTCCACGCGCCGTCTCCTGAGCCCCGATCGGTCCACGCGCCGTCTCCTCAGCCCCGATCGGTCCACGCGTCGTCTCCGAGCACCGATCGTTCCACGCGCCATCTCCGAGCCCCGATCGGTCCACGCGCCGTCTCCTGAGCCCCGATCGGTCCACGCGCCGTCTCCTGAGCCCCAATCGGTCCATACGCTGTCTCGTGAGCCCCGATAGGTACACGCGCCGTCTCCGAGCCCCCATCGATCCACGCGTTGTCTCCTAAGCCCCGATCGGTCCACGCGCCGTCTCCGAGCGCCGAGCGGTCCACGCGCCGTCGCCGAACCCCAATTGGTCCACGCGCAACCGCCTGAGTCCCAGTCGGTCCACGCGCCGTCGCCGAGCCTCGATCGGTCCACGCACCGTCTCCGAGCCCCGATCGGTCCACGCGCCGTCTCCTGAGCCCCAGTCGGTTCACGCGCCGTCTCCGAGCCCCGATCGGTCCACGCGCCGTCGCCGAGCCATGATCGCTCCACGCGCGGCCTCGTGAGCCCCGGTCGCGTCACGCGCCGTATCCACGCCCCAATCGATCCACGCGCCGTCTCCAAGCCCCGATCCGTCGCCGCGTCGTGTTCTGAGCCCCGATCAATTGACGCGTCTTCTCCTGAGCCCCGATCGCTCCTCGCGCCGTCTCCTAAACCCCGATCATTCCACGCGCCTTCTCCTAAACCACGATCGGTCCACGCGCCGTCTCCGTGCCCCAGTCGGTCCACGCGCTGTCTCCGAGCACCGATCGGTCTACGCGTCGTCTCCGAGCCCCGATCGGTCCACGCGCCGTCTCCGAGCCCCGAACGGTTCACGCACCGTCTCCTGGTCCCAATCGGTCCACGCGGCGCCTCTGGAGCCCCGATCGATCAACGCGAGTCTCCTGAGCCCCAGTCGGTCCGCGCGCCGTCTCCTGAGCTCCGATTGTTCGACGCGTCGTCTCCTGAGCCCCGATCGTTCCACGCGCCGTCTCCGAGATCCGATCGGTCCACGCGCCGTCTCCTAAGCCCCGATCGGTCCAAGCGCCTTCTGCTAAGCCCCGATCCGTCCAAGCGCCTTCTGCTAAGCCCCGATCGACCCACGCGTCGTCTCCTGAGCCCCGATCATACCACACGCCGTTTCCTGAGCCCCGATCGGTCCACGCGTCGTCTTCAAATCCCCGATGCCTCCACGCGCCGTCTCCGAGCCACGATCGGTGCGTGCGCCGCTTCCACAACCCCGATCGGTCCACGCGTAATCTCCTGATCTCCGATCGGTCCACGCGCCGTCTCCTAAGCCCCGATCGGTCCACGCGCCGTCTCCGAGCGCCGATCGGTTGACGCGCCATCTCCTGAGCCCCGATCGTTCCACGCGCCGTCTCCGAGCCCCGATCGGTCCACGCGCCGTCTCCTAAGCCCCGTTCGGTCCAAGCGCCTTCTCCTAAACCCCGGTCGGTCCACGCGCCGTCTCCGAGGCCCGATCGGTCCACACATCGTCTCTTAAGCCCCGATCGGCTAACGCGTCGACTCCGAGCCGCGATCGTTCCACGCGCCGTCCCCGATCCCCGATCGATCCACGCGCCGTCTCCGAGCGCCGATCGGTTCACGCGCCGTCACCCGAGCCCCGATCGTTCCACACGGCGTCTCCGAGCCCCGATCGGTCCACGCTTCGTCTGCTGAGCCCGGATCGTTCCACGCGTCGTCTCCTGATTCCCGATCCTTAAACGCGTCGTCTCCGAGCCTCGATCGGTCCACACGCCGTGTCCGATCCCCGATCGGTCCGCGTACCGCATTCTGAGCCGCGGTCCGTCCACGCGCCGTCTCCGAGCACCGATCGGTCGACGCGCCGTCTCAGAGCGCCGATCATTTCACGCCCCGTCACCTGACCTCCGATCGTTCCACGCGCCGTCTCCGAGCCCCGATCGGTCCACGCGCCGTCTCCTGAGCCCCAATCGGTCCACACGCTGTCTCCTGAGCTCCGAACGGTCCACACCCCTTGTCCTGAGCCCCGATCGGCCGACGCGTCGTCTCCTAAGCCCCGACCGGTTAACGCGCCGTCTCCGAGCCGCGATCGGTCCACGCGCCGACGCCGAACCCCAATTGGTCCACGCGCAACCGCCTGACCCCCAGTCGATCCACGCGTCGTCTCCGAGCTCCAGTCGGTCCACGCGCCGTTTCCTGAGACCTGATCGGTCCATGCGTCGTCTTCTAAGCCCCGATGCCTCCACGCGCCGTCTCCGAGCCACGACCGGTTCAGGCGCCGCTTCCCGAGCTCCGATCAGTCCACGTGTCGTCTCCTGACCCCCGATCGCTCCACGGACCGTTTCCTGATCCCCGATCGGTCCACGCGCCGCCTCCTGAGTTCCGATCGGTCAACGCGTCGTGTCCTAACCCCTGATCGGTCCACGTGCCGTCTCCGAGCCCCGATGGGTCCACGTGCCACATCCTGAGCCCCGATCGGACGACGCGACGTCTCCTGAGCCTTGATCGATCCACGCGTCGTCTCCTGAACCGCGATTGCTCCACGGGCCGTTTCCTGAGCCCCGATCGGTCCACGCGTCGTCTACTAAGCCCAGATGCCTCCTCGCGCCGTCTCCGAGCCATGACGGGTCCAGGCGCCGCTTCCTGAGCCCCGGTCGGTCCACGCGTTGTCTCCTAAGCCCCGTTCGGCCCACGCGCCGTCTCCTAAGCCCCGATCATTCCACGCGCCGTCTCCGAGCCCCGATCGGTCCACGCGCCGTCTCCTGAGCCCCGATCGGTCCATGCGTTGTCTCCTAAGCCCCGATCGGTACACGCGTCGTCTCCTAAGCGCCGATCCGTCGACGCGTCGTCTCCTGAGCCCCGATCGATCCACGCGTCTTCTCCTGAGCCCCGACCGCTCCATCCGTCGTCTCCGAGCTCCGATCGGTCCAGGTGACGTTTCCGAGCCCCGATTGGTCCATGCGTCGTCTTCAAAGCCCCGATGCCGCCACGCGCAGCCTCCTGAGCCCCGATCGGTCCACGCGCCGTCGCCGAGCCGCGATCGTTCTACGCGCCGTCTCCTGAACCCCGATACGTCCACACGCAGTCGCCGAGCCCCGACCGGTCCACGCGCGGCCTCCTGAGCCCCGGTCGGTTCACGCGCCGTCTCCGAGCCCCGACCGATCCACGCGTCGTCTTCTAAGCCCAGATGCCTCCTCGCGCCGTCTCCGAGCCACGATCGGTCCACGCGTCGTCTCCTAAGCCCTGATAGGTCCACGCGCCGTCTCCTGTGCCCCGATCGGTCGACGCGTCCTCTCCTAAACCCCGATCGGTCCACGCGTCGTCTCCTAAGCCCCGATCGGTCCACACGCCGTCTCCGAGCCCCGATCTGCCCACGGGCCGTCTCCGAGCTCCGATCGGTCCATGCGCCGTCTCCAAGCCTCGATCCGTACACGCGTCGTCTCCGAGCCCCGATCGGTCCACGCGCCTTATCCGAGCCCCAATCGGTTCACGCATCGTCTCCTAAGCCCCGATCGGTTAACGCGCCGTCTCCGAGCCCCGAACGGTCCACGCGCCGTCGCCGAACCCCAATTGGTCCACGCGCAACCGCCTGAGCCCCAGTCGGTTCACGCGCTGTCGCCGAACCCCGATCGGTCCACGCGTCGTCTCCGAGCCCCGATCGGTCCACGCGCCGTCGCCGAGCCATGATCGGTCCACGCGCGGCCTCCTGAGCCCCGATCGGTCCACGCGTGGTCTCCGAGCCCCGATCGGTCCACGCGCCGTCGCCGAGCCATGATCGGTCCACGCGTCGTCTCCTTAGCCCCGATCGGTCCACGCGCCGTCTCCGAGCGCCGAGCGGTCCACGCGCCTTCGCCGAACCCCAAATGGTCCACGCGCAACCGCCTGAGCCCCGATCGGTCCACGCGCCGTCGCCGAGCCGCGATCGTTCCACGCGCGGCCTCCTGAGCCCCGATCGGTCCACGCGCCGTCTCCTGAGCCCCAGTCGGTCCGCGCGCCGTCTCCTGAGCCCCGATTGTTCGACGCGTCGTCTCCTGAGCCCCGATCGATCCCCGCGTCGTCTCCTGAGCCCCGATCGTACCACACGCCGTTTCCTGAGTCCCGATCGCTCCACGCTCCGTCTCCCAGCCCTGATCGGTCCACGCGCCGTCTCCTGAGCCCGGATCGGTCCACGCGCCGTCGCCGAAACCCAATTGGTCCACGCGCCATCGCCTGTGCCCCAGTCGGTCCACGCGCCGTCTCCGAGCGCCGATCGGTTCACGCGCCGTCTCCTGAGCCCCGATCGCTCCACGCGCCGTCTTCGAGCCCCGAGCGGTCCACGCGCCGTCTCCTGAGCCCCAACCGATCCACGCGCAGCCTCCTGAGCCCCGATCGGTCCACGCGCCGTCGCCGAGCTATGATCGGTCCACGCGCGGCCTCCTGAGCCCCGATCGGTCCACGCGCCGTCGCCGAGCCGCGATCGGTCCACGCGCGGCCTCCTGAGGCCCGATTGGTTCACGCGCCGTATCCGAGCCCCAATCGGTCCACGCGCCGTTTCCTGAGCCCCGATTGGTCCACGCGCGGTCTCCTGAGCCCCGATCGGTCCACGCGCCGTCGCCGAGCCGCGATCGGTCCACACGCGGCCTCCTAAGCCCCGATCGGTCCACGCGCCGTCGCCGAACCCCAATTGGTCCACGCGAAACCGCCTGAGCCCCAGTCGGTCCACGCGCTGTCTCCGAGCCCCGATCGGTCCACGCGTTGTCTCCGAGCCCCGATCGGTCCACGCGCCGTCTTCGAGCCCCGGTCGGTTCACGCATGGTCTCCTAAGCCCCAATCGGTTAACGCGCCGTCTCCGAGCCCCGATCGGTCCACGCGCCGTCGCCGAACCCCAATTGGTCCACGCGCAACCGCCTGTGCCCCAGTCGGTCCACGCGCTGTCTCCGAGCACCGATTGGTTCACGCACCGTCTCCTGAGACTCGATCCGTCCACGCGCTGTCTCCTGAGCCCCGATCGGTCGACGCGTCCTCTGTTAAACCCCAATCGGTCCACGCCCCGTCTCCGAGCGCCGATCGGTTCACGCGCCGTCTCCTGAGTCCCGATCCGTCCACTCACTGTCTCCTGAGCCCCGGTCGGTCCACGCGCCGCCTCCTGCGCTCCGATCGGTCCACGCGCAGTCTCCTGAGCCCCGATCGGTCGACGCGCCGTCTCGTGAGCCCCGATCGGTCCACGCGCCGTCTCCTGAGCCCCGATCGGTCCACGCGTCGTTCCCTAAGCCCCGATCCATCCACGCGCAGTCTCCCGAGCCCCAATCGGTCCACGCGCCGTCTCCTGAGCCCCGATCGGTCCACGCGCCGTCTCCTCAGCCCCGATCGGTCCACGCGTCGTCTCCGAGCACCGATCGTTCCACGCGCCATCTCCGAGCCCCGATCGGTCCACGCGCCGTCTCCTGAGCCCAGATCGGTCCACGCGCCGTCTCCTGAGCCCCAATCGGTCTACACGCTGTCTTGTGAGCCCCGATAGGTACGTGCGCCGTCTCCGAGCCCCGATCGGTTCACGCATCGTCTCCTAAGCCCCGATCGGTTAACGCGCCGTCTCCGAGGGCCGAGCGGTCCACGCGCCGTCGCCGAACCCCAATTGGTCCACGCGCAACCGCCTGAGTCCCAGTCGGTCCACGCGATGTCTCCGAGCCCCGATCGGTCCACGCGCCGTCTCCTAAGCCGCGATCCGTCCACGGGCCGTCTCCGAGCTGCTATCGGTAAATGCGCCGTCACCAAGCCCTGATCTGTACACGCGTCGTCTCCGAGCCCCGATCGGTCCACGCGCCGTCGCCGAGCCTCGATCGGTCCACGCACCGTCTCCTGAGCCCCGATCGGTCCACGCGCCGTCTCCTAAGCCGCGATCCGTCCACGGGCCGTCTCCGAGCTGCTATCGGTAAACGCGCCGTCACCAAGCCCTGATCTGTACACGCGTCGTCTCCGAGCCCCGATCGGTCCACGCGCCGTCGCCGAGCCTCGATCGGTCCACGCGCAGCCTCCTGAGCCCCGGACGGTTCACGCGCCGTCTCCGAGCCCCGATCGGTCCACGCGCCGTCGCCGAGCCATGATCGCTGCACGCGCGGCCTCCTGAGCCCCGGTCGCGTCACGCGCCGTATCCACGCCCCAATCGATCCACGCGCCGTCTCCTGAGTCCCGATCGGTCCACGCGCCGTCTCCTGAGCCCCGATCGGTCCACGCGTCGTCTCCTAAGCCCCAATCGGTCCACGCGCCGTCTCCAAGCCCCGATCCGTCGCCGCGTCGTGTCCTGAGCCCCTATCAATTGACGCGTCTTCTCCTGAGCCCCGATCGCTCCTCGCGCCGTCTCCTGAACCCCGATCATTCCACGCGCCTTCTCCTAAACCACGATCGGTCCACGCGCCGTCTCCGAGCCCCAGTCGGTCCACGCGCTGTCTCCGAGCACCGATCGGTCTACGCGTCGTCTCCGAGCCCCGATCGGTCCACGCGCCGTCTCCGAGCCCCGAACGGTTCACGCACCGTCTCCTGGTCCCAATCGGTCCACGCGGCGCCTCTGGAGCCCCGATCGATCCACGCGAGTCTCCTGAGCCCCAGTCGGTCCGCGCGCCGTCTCCTGAGCCCCGATTGTTCGACGCGTCGTCTCCTGAGCCCCGATCGATCCCCGCGTCGTCTCCTGAGCCCCGATCGTACCACACGCCGTTTCCTGAGTCCCGATCCATCCACGCGCAGTCTCCCGAGCCCCAATCGGTCCACGCGCCGTCTCCTGAGCCCCGATCGGTCCACGCGCCGTCTCCTCAGCCCCGATCGGTCCACGCGTCGTCTCCGAGCACCGATCGTTCCACGCGCCATCTCCGAGCCCCGATCGGTCCACGCGCCGTCTCCTGAGCCCAGATCGGTCCACGCGCCGTCTCCTGAGCCCCAATCGGTCTACACGCTGTCTTGTGAGCCCCGATAGGTACGTGCGCCGTCTCCGAGCCCCGATCGGTTCACGCATCGTCTCCTAAGCCCCGATCGGTTAACGCGCCGTCTCCGAGGGCCGAGCGGTCCACGCGCCGTCGCCGAACCCCAATTGGTCCACGCGCAACCGCCTGAGTCCCAGTCGGTCCACGCGATGTCTCCGAGCCCCGATCGGTCCACGCGCCGTCTCCTAAGCCGCGATCCGTCCACGGGCCGTCTCCGAGCTGCTATCGGTAAATGCGCCGTCACCAAGCCCTGATCTGTACACGCGTCGTCTCCGAGCCCCGATCGGTCCACGCGCCGTCGCCGAGCCTCGATCGGTCCACGCACCGTCTCCTGAGCCCCGATCGGTCCACGCGCCGTCTCCTAAGCCGCGATCCGTCCACGGGCCGTCTCCGAGCTGCTATCGGTAAACGCGCCGTCACCAAGCCCTGATCTGTACACGCGTCGTCTCCGAGCCCCGATCGGTCCACGCGCCGTCGCCGAGCCTCGATCGGTCCACGCGCAGCCTCCTGAGCCCCGGACGGTTCACGCGCCGTCTCCGAGCCCCGATCGGTCCACGCGCCGTCGCCGAGCCATGATCGCTGCACGCGCGGCCTCCTGAGCCCCGGTCGCGTCACGCGCCGTATCCACGCCCCAATCGATCCACGCGCCGTCTCCTGAGTCCCGATCGGTCCACGCGCCGTCTCCTGAGCCCCGATCGGTCCACGCGTCGTCTCCTAAGCCCCAATCGGTCCACGCGCCGTCTCCAAGCCCCGATCCGTCGCCGCGTCGTGTCCTGAGCCCCTATCAATTGACGCGTCTTCTCCTGAGCCCCGATCGCTCCTCGCGCCGTCTCCTGAACCCCGATCATTCCACGCGCCTTCTCCTAAACCACGATCGGTCCACGCGCCGTCTCCGAGCCCCAGTCGGTCCACGCGCTGTCTCCGAGCCTCGATCGGTCCACGCGCCGTCTCCTAAGCCCCGATCGGTCCAAGCGCCTTCTGCTAAGCCCCGATCGGTCCAAGCGCCTTCTGCTAAGCCCCGATCGGTCCACGCGCCGTCTCCGAGCGCCGATCGGTTCACGCGCCGTCACCTGAGCCCCGATCGTTCCACGCGCCGTCTCCGAGCCCCGATCGATCTACGCGCCGTCTCCTAAGCCCCGATCAGTCCACGCGCCTTCTCCTCATCCTCCATCGGTCCACGCGCCGTCTCCGAGTGCCGATCGGTTCACGCGCCGTCTCCTGAGCTCCGATCGTTCCACGCGCCGTCTCCGAGCCCCGATCCGTCCACGCGCCGTCTCCTGAGCCCGGATCGGTCCACGCGTCATCGCCGAATCCCCGATCCGTACACGCGTCGTCTCCGAGCCTCGATCGGTCCACGCGCTGTCTCCTGAGCCCCGATCGGTCGACGCGTCCTCTGTTAAACCCCAATCGGTCCACGCCCCGTCTCCGAGCGCCGATCGGTTCACGCGCCGTCTCCTGAGTCCCGATCCGTCCACTCACTGTCTCCTGAGCCCCGGTCGGTCCACGCGCCGCCTCCTGCGCTCCGATCGGTCCACGCGCCGTCTCCTGAGCCCCGATTGGTCGACGCGCCGTCTCATGAGCCCCGATCGGTCCACGCGCCGTCTCCTGAGCCCCGATTGGTCCACGCGTCGTTCCCTAAGCCCCGATCCATCCACGCGCAGTCTCCCGAGCCCCAATCGCTCCACACGCCATCTCCGAGCCCCGATCGGTCCACGCGCCGTCTCCTGAGCCCCGATCGGTCCACGCGCCGTCTCCTGAGCCCCAATCGGTCCACACCCTGTCTCGTGAGCCCCGATAGGTACACGCGCCGTCTCCGAGCCCCCATCGGTCCACGCGTTGTCTCCTAAGCCCCGATCGGTCCACGCGCCGTCTTCGAGCCCCGATCGGTTCACGCATCGTCTCCTAAGCCCCGATCGGTTAACGCGCCGTCTCCGAGCGCCGAGCGGTCCACGCGCCGTCGCCGAACCCCAATTGGTCCACGCGCAATCGCCTGAGTCCCAGTCGGTCTACGCGCTGTCTCCGAGCCCCGATCGGTCCACGCGCCGTTTCCTAAGCCGCGATCCGTCCACGGTCCGTCTCCGAGCTGCTATCGGTAAACGCGCCGTCACCAAGCCCTGATCTGTACACGCGTCGTCTCCGAGCCCCGATCGGTCCACGCGCCGTCGCCGAGCCTCGATCGGTCCACGCACCGTCTCCTGAGCCCCGATCGGTCCACGCGCCGTCTCCTAAGCCGCGATCCGTCCACGGGCCGTCTCCGAGCTGCTATCGGTAAACGCGCCGTCACCAAGCCCTGATCTGTACACGCGTCGTCTCCGAGCCCCGATCGGTCCACGCGCCGTCGCCGAGCCTCGATCGGTCCACGCGCAGCCTCCTGAGCCCCGATCGGTTCACGCGCCGGCTCCGAGCCCGATCGCTCCACGCGCGGCCTCCTGAGCCCCGGTCGCGTCACGCGCCGTATCCACGCCCCAATCGATCCACGCGCCGTCTCCTGAGCTCCGAAAGGTCCACACCCCTTGTCCTGAGCCCCGATCGGCCGATGCGTCGTCTCCTAAGCCCCGACCGGTTCACGCGCCGTCTCCTGTGCACCGATCGAATCACGTGCCGTCTCCTAAGCCCCGATCGGTCCACACGTCGTCTCCTAAGCCCCAATCGGTCCACGCGTCGTCTCCTAAGCCCCGATCCGTCGCCGCGTCGTCTCCTGAGCCCCGATCAATTGAAGCGTCTTCTCCTGAGCCCCGATCGTCCTCGCGCCGTCTCCTGAGCCCCGCTCGGTCCATGCCTCGTCTTCTTAGCCCCGGTGCCACCACGCGCCGTCTCCTAAGCCCCGATCTGCCCACGGGCCGTTTCCGAGCTCCGATCGTTCCACACGCCGTCTCCAAGCCTCGATCCGTACACGCGCCGTCTCCGAGCCCCGATCGGTCCACGCGCCGTCTCCTGAGCCCCGATCGGTCCACGCGCCGTTTCCTGAACCCCGATCGGTCCACGCGTCGTCTTCTAAGCACAGATGCCTCCTTGCGCCGTCTCCCAACCACGATCGGTGCAGGCGCCGCTTCCTGAACCCCGATCGGTCCACGCGTTTTCTCCTAAGCCCCGATCGGTCCACGCGTCGTCTCCTCAGCCCCGATCGGTCGACGCGTCGTCTCCGAGCGCCGATCGGTGCACGCGCCGTCTCCTGAACCCCGATCGTTCCACACGCCGCCTCCTAAGCCCCGATCGGTCTAGGCGTCGTCTCCTAAGCCCCGACCGGTCCAGGCGCCGTCTCCTGAGCCCCGATCGTTCCACGCGCCGTCTCCGAGCCCCGTTCGGTCCACGCGCCGTCTCCTCAGCCCCGATCGGTCCACGCGTTGGCTCCTAAGCTTCGATCGGTCCACGCGCGGCCTCCTTAGCCCCGATCGGTTAACGCGCCGTCTCCGAGCCCCGAACGGTCCACGCGCCGTCGCCGAACCCCAATTGGTCCACGCGCAACCGCCTGAGCCCCAGTCGGTTCACGCGCTGTCGCCGAACCCCGATCGGTCCACGCGTCGTCTCCGAGCCCCGATCGGTCCACGCGCCGTCGCCGAGTAATGATCTGTCCACGCGCGGCCTCCTGAGACCCGATCGGACGACGCGCCGTCTTCGAGCCCCGATCGGTCCACGCATGGTCTCCTAAGCCCCAATCGGTTAACGCGCCGTCCCCGAGCCCCGACCGGTCCACGCTATGTCTCCTGAGCCCCGGTACGTCCACGCGCAGTCGCCGAGCCCTGATCGGTCCACGCGCTGTCTCCTGAGCCCCGATAGGTACACGCGAAATCGCCTACACCCCGATCGGTCCACGCGTCGTCTCCTAAGCCCCGATAGGTCCACGCGCCGTCTCCGAGCCCCGATCGGTCCACGCACTGTCTCCTGATCCCCATGGGTCCACGCGGCGCCTCCGGGGCCCCGATCGATCCACGCGAGGCTCCTAAGCCCCGATCGGTCCACGCGCAACCGCCTGAGCCCCAGTCGGTCGACGCGCTGTCTCCTGAGCCCCGATCGGTCCACGCGTCGTTCCCTAAGCCCCGATCGATCCACGCGCAGTCTCCAGAGCCGCGATCGGTCCACGCATCCCCTCCTGAGCCTCGGACGGTCCACGCGCCGTCGCCGAACCCCGATCGGTCGACTCGCCGTCTTCGAGCGCCGATCGGTTAACGCGCCGTCTCCGCGCCCCGATCAGTCCACGCGCTCTCTCCTGAGCCCCGACCGGTCCACGCGTCGTCTCCTAAGCCCCAATCGGTCCACGCGCCGCCTACGGAGCCCCGATCGATCCACGCGTCGTCTTCTAAGCCCCAATCGGTCCACGCGCCGCCTACGGAGCCCCGATCGATCCACGCGAATCTCCTGAGCTCCGGTCGGTCGACGCGCCGTCTCCGGAGCCTCGATCGGTCCACGCGTCGTCTCCTAAGCCCCGATTCGTCGACGCGTCGTCTCCTGAGCCCCGATCAATTGACGCGTCTTCTCCTGAGCCCCGATCGCTTCTCGTGCCGCCTCCTGAGCCCCGATCCGTCGAGGCGTCGTCTCCGGAGCCCCGATCAATTGACGTGTCTTCTCCTGTGCCCCGATCGCCCCTCGCGCCGTCTCCTGAACCCCGCGCGGTCCATGCCTCGTCTTCTTAGCCCGGATGCCTCCACGCGCCGTCTCCGAGCCACGATCGGTCCAGGCGCCGTCTCCGGAGCCCTGATCGTTCCACGCGTCGTGTCCTAAGCCCCGATTCGTCCACGCGGCGTCTCCGGGCGCCGATGATTTCACGCGCCGTCTCCTGAGACCCGATCGTTCCACGCGCCGTCTCCGAGCCCCGATCGATCCACGCGCCGCCTCCTGAGCCCCGATCGGTCCACGCGCCGTCGCCGAACCCCAATTGGTCCACGCGCAACCGCCTGAGCCCCAGTCGGTCGACGCACTGTGTCCGAGCCCCGATCGGTCCACGCGCCGTCTTCGAGCGCCGATCGGTCCACGGAACGTCTCCTAAGCCCCAATCGGTTAACGCGCCGTCTCCTGAGCCCCGATCGTTCTACGCACCGTCTCTGAGCCCCGATCCGTCCACGCGCAGTCGCCGAGCCCCGATCGGTTCACGCGCGGTCTCCTGAGCCCCAGTCGGTACACGCGCTGTCTCCGAGCCCCGATCGGTCCACGCGTCGTCTCCTAAGCCCCGATCGTTCGACGCGTCGTCTCCTAAGCCCCGATCGGTCGACGCGTCGTCTCCTGAGCCCCAGTTGGTCCACGGGCTGTCTCCGAGCCCCGATCGATCCACGCACCGCCTCCTGAGCTCCGATCGGTCGACGCGCCGACTCCTAAGCCCCGATCCGTCCACGCGCCGTCTCCTGAGCCCCGATCGTCCAACGTGCCGTCTCCGAGCACCGATCGGTCCACGCGTCGCCTCCTGAGCCCTGGTCGGTCCACGCGCCGTCTCCTGAGCCCCGGTCGGTCCACGCGTCGTCTCCTAAGCCCCGATCGGTCCACGCGTCGTCTCCTAAGCCCCGATCGTTCGACGCGTCGTCTCCTAAGCCCCGATCGGTCGACGCGTCGTCTCCTGAGCCCCAGTTGGTCCACGGGCTGTCTCCGAGCCCCGATCGATCCACGCACCGCCTCCTGAGCTCCGATCGGTCGACGCGCCGACTTCTAAGCCCCGATCCGTCCACGCGCCGTCTCCTGAGCCCCGATCGTCCAACGTGCCGTCTCCGAGCACCGATCGGTCCACGCGTCGCCTCCTGAGCCCTGGTCGGTACACGCGCTGTCTCCGAGCCCCGATCGGTCCACGCGTCGTCTCCTAAGCCCCGATCGTTCGACGCGTCGTCTCCTAAGCCCCGATCGGTCGACGCGTCGTCTCCTGAGCCCCAGTTGGTCCACGGGCTGTCTCCGAGCCCCGATCGATCCACGCACCGCCTCCTGAGCTCCGATCGGTCGACGCGCCGACTCCTAAGCCCCGATCCGTCCACGCGCCGTCTCCTGAGCCCCGGTCGGTCCACGCGTCGTCTCCTAAGCCCCGATCGGTCCACGCGTCGTCTCCTAAGCCCCGATCCGTCGACGCGTCGTCTCCTGAGCCACGATCAATTGACGCGTCTTCTCCTGAGCCCGATCGCTCCTCGCGCCGTCTCCTGAGCCCCGATCGGGCCACGCGTCGTGTCCGAGCTCCGATCGGTCCATACGCCGTTTCCTGAGCCCCGATCGGTTCATGCGTCGTCTTCTTAGCCCCGATGCCTCCACGCGCCGTCTCCGAGCCACCATCGGTCCAGGTGCCGTTTCCTGAGCCCCGATCGGTCCACGCGCCGTATCCTAAGCCCCGATCGGTCCACGGGCCGTCTCTGAGCGCCGATAAGTTCAAGCGCTGTCTCCTGAGCCCCGATGGTTCCACGCGGCGTCTCCGAGCCCCGATCGATCCACGCGCCGTCTCCTGAGTCCCGATCGGTCGACGAGTCGTCTTCTGAGCCTCGATCGCTCCTCGCGCCGTCTCCTGAGCCCCGATCGTCCAACGTGCCGTCTCCGAGCACCGATCGATCCACGCGGCGCCTCTGGAGCCCCGATCGATCCACGCAAGTCTCCTGAGCCCCAGTCGGTTCGCGCGCCGTCTCCTGAGCCCCGATTGTTCGACGCGTCGTCTCCTGAGCCCCGATCGATCCACGCGTCGTCTCCTGAGCCCCGATCGTACCACACGCCGTTTCCTGAGCCCCGATCGGTCCACGCGTCGTCTTCAGAGCCCCGATGCCTCCACGCGCCGTCTCCGAGCCACGATCGGTCCGTGCGCCGCTTCCACAACCCCGATCGGTCCACGCGTAATCTCCTGATCTCCGATCGGTCCACGCGCCGTCTCCTAAGCCCCGATCGGTCCACGCGCCGTCTCCGAGCGCCGATCGGTTGACGCGCCATCTCCTGAGCCCCGATCGTTCCACGCGCCGTCTCCGAGCCCCGATCGGTCCACGCGCCGTCTCCTAAGCCCCGTTCGGTCCAAGCGCCTTCTCCTAAACCCCGGTCGGTCCACGCGCCGTCTCCGAGGCCCGATCGGTCCACACATCGTCTCCTAAGCCCCGATCGGCTAACGCGTCGACTCCGAGCCGCGATCGTTCCGCGCGCCGTCCCCGATCCCCGATCGATCCACGCGCCGTCTCCGAGCGCCGATCGGTTCACGCGCAGTCGCCTAGCCTCGATCAGTCCACGCGCGGCCTCCTGAGCCCCGGTCGGTTCACGCGCCGTCTCCCCGCCCCGATCGGTCCACGCGCCGTCTCCTGAGCCCTGTTCCGTCCACGCGCGGCGTCGAGCCGCGATCGGTCCACGCGCGGCCTCCTGAGCCCCGGTTGCTTCACGCGCCGTATCCGAGGCCCAATCGGTCCACGCACCGTCTCCTGAGCCCCGATCGCTTCACGCGCCGTCTCCGAGCCCCGATCGGTCCACGCGCGGTCTACTGAGCTCCGGTCGGTCCACACGCCGCTGCGAACCCCAATTGGTCCACGCGCAACCTCTCGAGCCTCAGTCGGTACACGCGCTGTCTCCGAGCCCCGATCGGTCCACGCGCCGTCTCCTGAGCCCCGATCGGTCCACGCGTCGTCTCCTAAGCGCCGATCGGTTAACGCGCCGTCTCCGAGCCCCGATGGGTCCACGCGCCGCCTCCTAAGCCCCGATCGGTCCACGCGTCGTCTCCTAAGCCCCGATCGGTCGACGGGTCGTCTCCTAAGCCCCGGTCGGTCGACGCGTCGTCTCCTAATCCCCGGGCGGTCCACGCGCCGTCGCCGAACCCCAATTGGTCCACGCGCCACCTCCTGAGCCCCAGTCTGTCCACGCGCTGTCTCCGAGCACCGATCGGTCTACGCATCGTCTCCTAAACCCCGCTCTTTTAACGCGTCGTCTCCTGAGCCCCGATCGCTCCACGCGCCGTCTCCTGAGCGCCGATCGGTCCACGCGTCGTCTCCGAGCACCGTTCGGTCCACGCGCCGTTTCCTGAGCCCCGATCGGTCCATCCGTCGTCTTTTAAGCCCCGATACCTCCACGCGCCGTCGCCGAGCCATGATCGATCCACGCGCGGCCTCCTGAGCCCCGGTTGGTTCACGCGCCGTATCCGAGCCGCCATCGGTCCACGCGTCGTCTCCGAGCCCCGATCGGTCCACGCGCCGTCGCCGAGCCATGATCGGCCCACGCGAGGCTCCTGAGCCCCGGTCGGTCCGCGAGCCGTCTCTTGAGCCCCGATCGGTCGATGCGTCGTTTCCTGAACCCCGATCGGTCCACGCGCCGTCTCCTAAGCCCGGATCGTACCACGCGCCGTCCTCGAGCCCCGATCGATCCACGCGCCGTCTCCTGAGCCCGGATCGGTCCACACGTCGGCTCCTAAGCCCCGATAGGTCCACGCGTCGTCTCCTAAGCCCCGATCCGTCGTCGCGTCGTCTCCTGAGCCCCGATCGATCCACGCGTCTTCTCCTGAGCCCCGACCGCACCACGCGTCGTCTCCGAGCTCCGATCGGTCCACGCGCCGTTTCCGAGCCCCGATCGGTCCATGCGTCGTCTTCTAAGCCCCGATGCCTCCACGCGCCGTCTCCGAGCCACGATCGGTGCAGGCGCCGCTTCGTGAACCCCGATCGGTCCACGCGCTGTCTCCTGAGCCCCGATCCATCCACGCGCTGTCGCCGAGCCCCGATCGGTCCACGCGCGGTCTACTGAGCTCCGGTCGGTCCACACGCCGCTGCGAACCCCAATTGGTCCACGCGCAACCTCTCCAGCCCCAGTCGGTAAACGCGCTGTCTCCGAGCCCCGATCGGTCCACGTATGTTCTCCTAAGCCCCAATTAGTCCACGCGCCGTCTCCTAAGCCCCGATCTGCCCACGGGCCGTCTCCGAGCTCCGATCGGTCCACGCGCCGTCTCGAAGCCTCGATCCGTACACGCGTCGTCTCCGAGCCCCGATCGGTCCACGCGCCATCGCCGAACCCCGATCGGTCCACGCGCCGTCTCCTGAGCTCCGAACCGTCCACACCCCTTATTCTGAGCCTCGATCGGCCGACGCGTCGTCTCCTAAGCCCCGACCGGTTCACGCGCCGTCTCCTGTGCACCGATCGAATCTCGTGCCGTCTCCTAAGCCCCGATAGGTCCACACGTAGTCTCCTAAGCCCCAATCGGTCCACGCGTCGTCTCCTAAGCCCCGATCCGTCGCCGCGTCGTCTCCTGAGCCCCGATCAATTGACGCGTCTTCTCCTGAGCCCCGATCGCTCCTCGCGCCGTCTCCTGAGCCCCGCTCGGTCCATGCGTCGTCTTCTTAGCCCCGATGCCTCCACGCGCCGTCTCCTAAGCCACGATCTGCCCACGGGCCGTTTCCGAGCTCCGATCCGTACACGCGCCGTCTCCGAGCCCCGATCGGTCCACGCGCCGTCTTCGAGCACCGATCGGTCCACGCGCCGCCTCCTAAGCCCCGATCGGTCCACGCGTCGTCTCCTAAGCCCCGATCGGTCGACGGGTCGTCTCCTAAGCCCCGATCGGTCGACGCGTCGTATCCTAATCTCCGTTCGGTCCACGCGCCGTCGCCGAACCCCAACTGGTCCACGCGCCACCTCCTGAGCCCCAATCGGTCCACGCGCTGTCTCTGAGCACCGATCGGTCCACGCATCGTCTCCTAAACCCTGCTCTGTTAACGCGTCGTCTCCTGCACTCCCATCGCTCCACGCGCCGTCTCCTGAGCGCCGATCGGTCCACGCGTCGTCTCCGAGCACCGTTCGGTCCACGCGCCGTTTCCTGAGCCCCGGTCGGTTCACGCGCCGTCTCCGCGCCCCGATCGGTCCACGCGCCGTCTCCTGAGCCCTGAACCGTCCACGCGCTGCGTCGAGCCGCGATCGGTCCACGCGCGGCCTCCTGAGCCCCAATCGGTCCACGCGTCGTATCCTAAGCCCCGATCGGTCCGTGCGCCGTCTCCGAGCCCCGATCGGTCCACGTACCATCTCATGCTCCCCAATCGGTCCACGCGCCGCCTCCGGAGCCCCGATCGATCCACGCGAATCTCCTGAGCTCCGGTCGGTCCACGTACCGTCTCCGAAGCCCCGATCGGTCCACGCGTCGTCTCCTAAGCCCCGATCCGTCGCCGCGTCATCTCCTGAGCCCCGGTCAATTGACGCGTCTTCTCCTGAGCCCCGATCGCTCCTAGCGCCGTCTCCTGAGCCCCGCTCGGTCCATGCGTCGTGTTCTTAGCCCCGATGCCTCCACGCGCCGTCTCCAAGCCACGATAGGTCCAGGCGCCGCTTCCTGAGCCCCGATCGATCCACGCGCCGTCTCGTCAGCCACAATCGGTCCACGCGCCGTCTCAGAGCGCCGATCATTTCACGCGCCGTCTCCTGAGCCCCGATCGTTCCACGCGCCGTCTCCGAGCCCCGATCGGTCCACGCGGCGTCTCCTGAGCCCCGATCGGTTCACGCATCGTCTCCTAAGCCCCGATACGTCCACACGCCGTATCCGAGCCCCGATCGGTCCACGCGCCGTCTTCGAGCCCCGATCGGTCCACGCATGGTCTCCTAAGCCCCAATCGGTTAACGCGCCGTCCCCGAGCCCCGATCGGTCCACGCGCCGTCTCCTGAGCCCCGATACCTCCACGCGCAGTCGCCGAGCCCTGATCGGTCCACGCGCTGTCTCCTGAGCCCCGATAGGTACACGCGCCGTCGCCTACACCCCAATCGGTCCACGCGTCGTCTCCTAAGCCCCGATCGGTCCACGCGCCGTCTCCGAGCCCCGATCGGTCCACGCACTGTCTCCTGATGCCCATGGGTCCACGCGGCGCCTCCGAGGCCCCGATCGATCCACGCGAGGCTCCTAAGCCCCGATCGGTCCACGTGCCGTCTCCTGAGCCCCGATCGTTACACGCGCCGTCTCCGAGCCCCGATCGGTCCACGCGCCGTCTCCGAGCCCCGATCGGTCCACGCACTGTCTCCTGATCCCTATGGGTCAACGCGGCGCCTCCGGAGCCCCGATCGATCCACGCGAGGCTCCTGAGCCCCGATCGGACCACGCATCGTCTCCTAAGCCCCAATCGGTTAACGCGCCGTTGCCTGAGCCCCGATCGGTCCACGCGTCGTCTTCTAACCCCAGACGCCTCCTCGCACCGTCTCCGAGGGCCGATCGGTTCACGCGCCGTCTCGTGAGCCCCGATCGTTCCACGCATCGTCTCCGAACCCCGATATGTCCACGCGTCGGCTCCTAAGCCCCGATCAGTCCACGCGCCGTCTCCGAGCCCCGATCGGTCCACGCGTCGTCTCCTAAGACGCGATCGGTCCACGTATCGTCTCCTAAGCCCCGATCGGTCGACACGCCGTCTCCGAGCCCCGATGGGTCCACGCGTCGTCTCCTGAGCCCCGATAGGTACACGCGTCGTCTTCTAAGCCCCGATCGGTCCACGCGCCCTCTCCTAGCGCCGATCATTTCACGCGCCGTCTCCTGAGCCCCGATCGGTCCACACCCCTTCTCCTGAGCCCCGATCGATTCACGTGCCGTCTCCTAAGCCCCGATCGGTTCACCCGTCGTCTCTTAAGTCCCAATCGGTCCACGCGCCCTCTCCGAGCGCCGATCATTTCACGCGCCGTCTCCTGAGCTCCGGTCGTTCCGCGCGCCGTCACCTGAGCCCCGATCGGTCGACGCGTCATCTTCTGAGCCCCGATCGACCCACGCGTCGTCTCCTGAGCCCCGATCGGTCCACGCGCCGTCTCCGAGCCCTGATCGGTCCACGCGCCATCGCCGAGCTCCGATCGGTCCACGCGCCATCGCCGAGCCCCGATCGGTCCACGCGTCGTCTTCTAAGCCCCGATCGGTCCACGCGTAGTCTCCTGAGCCCCGCTCGGTTAGCGCGTCGTTTCCGAGCCCCGATCGGTCCAGGCGTCGTCTTCTGAGCCCCAATTAGTCCATGCGCCGTCTCCTAATCCCCGATCCGTCCACGGGCCGTGTCCGAGCTCCGATCGATCCACGCGCCATCGCCGAGCCCCGATCGTTCCACGCGCCGTCTCCGAGCTCCGATCGGCCCACGCGCCGTCTCCTAAGCCCCGATCGGTCCACGTGCCGTCTCCGAGCCCCGATCGGTTCACGTATCCCCTCCTAAGTCCCAATCGGATAACGCGCCGTCTCCTGAGCCCCGATCGTTCCACGCGCCGTCGCCGAGCCGCGATCGGTCCACGCGCGGCCTCCTGAGCCCCAGTTGGTTCACGCGCCGTATCTGAGCCCCGATCGGTCCCTGCGCCGTCTCCTGAGCCCCAATCGGTCCACTCGCTGTCTCCTGAGCCCCGATAGGTACACGCGTCGTTTCCTACGCTCCGATCGGTCCACGCGTCGTCTCCTAGGCCCCGATCGGTCCACGCGCCGTCTCCGAGCCGCGATCGGTCCACGCACCGTGTCCTGATCCCCATCGGTCCACGCGGCGCCTCCGGAGCCCCGATCGATCCACGCGCAGTCTCCTGAGCCCCGATCGGTCCACGCATCGCCTCCTGAGCCCCGGACGGTCCAGGCGCCGTCTCCGAACCCCGATCGGTCGACGCGCCGTCTCCGAGCCCCGATCATTCCACGCGCCGTCTCCGAGCCCCGATCGGACCACGCGTCGTCTCCGAGGCTCGATCGGTCCACGCGCCGTCTCCTAAGCCGCGATCCGTCCACGGGCCGTCTCCGAGCTGCTATCGGTAAACGCGCCGTCACCAAGCCCTGATCTGTACACGCGTCGTCTCCGAGCCCCGATCGGTCCACGCGCCGTCGCCGAGCCTCGATCGGTCCACGCGCCGCCTCCTGAGCCCCGATCGGTTCACGCGCCGGCTCCGAGCGCCAATCGGTTCACGCGCCGTCTCCTGAGCCCCGATCGCTCGACGCGCCGTCTCCGAGCCCCCATCGGTCCACGCGTCGCCTCCGAGCCCCGATCGCTCCACGCGCCGATTTCTGAGCCTCGATCAATTGACGAGTCTTCTCCTGAGCCCCGATCGCTCCTCGCGCCGTCTCCTGAGCCCCGCTCGGTCCATGCGTCGTCTTCTTAGCCCCGATGCCTCCACGCGCCGTCTCCGAGCGCCGATCGGTTCACGCGCCGTCTCCTGAGCCCCGATCGTTCCACGCGCCATCTCCGAGCCCCGATTGGTCCACGCGCCGTCTCCTAAGCCCCGATCGGTCTACGCGTCGTCTCCTAAGCCCCGATTGGTAGACGTGCCGTCTCCCAGCCACGATCGGTCCACGCGCCGTCTCCTAAGCCCCAATCGGTCCACGCGCGGCCTCCTGAGACCCGATCGGTTCACGCATCGTCTCCTAAGCCCCGATACGTCTACACGCCGTATCCGAGCCCCGATCGGTCCGCGTGACGCATTCTAAGCCACGGTCCGTCCACGCGCCGTCTCCGAGCACCGATCGGTCCACGCGCCGTCTCCTTATCCCGATCGGTCCACGCGTCGTCTCCTAAGCCCTGATCGGTCCACGTGCCGTCTCCGAGCCCCGATGGGTCTACGCGCCGCCTCCTGAGCCCCGATCGATCCACGCATCGGCTGCTGAGCCCCGGTCGGTCCACGCGTCGCCTTCGAGCACCGATCGATCCACGCGCCGTTTCCTGGGCCCCGATCGGTCCACGCGTCGCCACCGGAGCCCCGATCGGTCTACGCGCCGTCTCATGAGCCCCGGTCGGTTCATGCGCCGTCTCCGAGCCCCGATCGGTCCACGCATCGTCACCTGAGCCCCGATCGGTTAACGCGCCGTCTCCGAGCCCCGATCAGTCCACGCGCCGTCTCCTGAGCCCCGGTCGGTTCATGCGCCGTCTCCGAGCCCCGATCGATCCACGCGTCGTCTTGTAAGCCCAGATGCCTTCTCGCGCCGTCTCCGGCCCACGAGCGGTCCAGGCGCCGCTTCCTGAGCCACGATCGGTCCACGCGCCTTCTCCGAGGCCCGATCGGTGCACGCGCCGTCTCCTGAGCCCCGATCGGTCCACGCGTCGTCTCCTGAGCCCCGATCGGTCCCCGCGCCGTCTTCTGAGCCCCGATCGGTCCACGCGCCGTCGCCGAACCCCAATTGGTCCACGCGAAACCGCCTGAGCCCCAGTCGGTCCACGCGCTGTCTCCGAGCCCCGATCGGTCCACGTGCCGTCTCCCAGCCCCGATCGGTCCACGCCCCGTCTCCTAATCCCCAATCTGTCCACGACCCGTCTCCGGGACCCGAACGGTGCACGCGCCGTCTCCTAAGCCCCGATCGGGCCACGCGCCGTCGCCGAACACCAATTGGTCCACGCGCTGTCTCCGAGCCCCGATCGGTCCACGCGTCGTCTCCGAGCCCCGATCGGTCCACGCGCCGTCACCGAGCCCCGATCGGTCCATGCGTCGTCTTCTAAGCCCCGATGCCTCCACGCGCCGTCTCCGAGCCACGATCGGTGCAGGCGCCGCTTCGTGAACCCCGATCGGTCCACGCGCTGTCTCCTGAGCCCCGATCCATCCATGCGCAGTCGCCGAGCCCCGATCGGTCCACGCGCGGTCTACTGAGCTCCGGTCGGTCCACACGCCGCTGCGAACCCCAATTGGTCCACGCGCAACCTCTCGTGCCCCAGTCGGTAAACGCGCTGTCTCCGAGCCCCGATCGGTCCACGTATGTTCTCCTAAGCCCCAATTAGTCCACGCGCCGTCTCCTAAGCCCCGATCTGCCCACGGGCCGTCTCCGAGCTCCGATCGGTCCACGCGCCGTCTCGAAGCCTCGATCCGTACACGCGTCGTCTCCGAGCCCCGATCGGTCCACGCGCCATCGCCGAACCCCGATCGGTCCACGCGCCGTCTCCTGAGCTCCGAACGGTCCACACCCCTTGTCCTGAGCCCCGATCGGCCGACGCGTCGTCTCCTAAGCCCCGACCGGTTCACGCGCCGTCTCCTGTGCACCGATCGAATCTCGTGCCGTCTCCTAAGTCCCGATCGGTCCACACGTCGTCTCCTAAGCCCCAATCGGTCCACGCGTCGTCTCCTAAGCCCCGATCCGTCGCCGCGTCGTCTCCTGAGCCCCGCTCGGTCCATGCGTCGTCTTCTTAGCCGCGATGCCTCCACGCGTCGTCTCCGAAGCCCCGATCGGTCCACGCGCCGTCTCCGGGCCCCGATCGGTCCACGCACCATCTCCTGCTCTCCAATCAGTCCACGCGCCGCCTCCGGAGCCCCGATCGATCCACGCTAGGCTCCTGAGCCCCGGCCGGTCCGCGCGCCGTCTCCTGAGCCCCGAACGGTCGACGCGTCGTCTCCTGAGCCCCGATCGATCCACGCGCCGTCTCCTAAGCCCCGATCGGTGCACGCGCCGTCTCCGAGCGCCGATCGGTTCGCGCGCCGTCTCCTGAGCCCCGATCATTCCGAGCGATGTCTCCCAGCCCCGATCGGTCCACGAGCCGTTTTCTCAGCACCGTTCGGTCCACGCGTCGTCTTCAAAGCCCCGATGCCTCCACGCGCCGTCTCCGAGCCACGATCGGTCCGTGCGCCGCTTCCAAAGCCCTATCAGTCCAGGCGTCCTCTCCTGATCTCCGATCGGTCCACGCGCCGTCTCCTAAGCCCCGATCGGTGCACGCGCCGTCTCCGAGCGCCGATCGGTTCACGCGCCGTCTCCTGTGCCCCGATCATTCCACGCGATGTCTCCGAGCCCCGATCGGTCCACGCGCCGTCTCCTAAGCCCCGATCGGTCCACGCGCCGTCTCCGAGCCACGATCGGTCCAGGCGCCGCTTCCTGAGCCCCGATCGGTCCACGCGTCGGCTCCTAAGCCTCGATAGGTCCACGCGCGGCCTCCTTAGCCCCGGTCGGTCCACGCGCCGTCTCCGAGCCGCGATCGGTCCACGCATCGTCTCCTAAGCCCCGATCGGTTAACGCGCCGTCTCCCCGCCCCGATCGGTCCACGCGCCGTCTCCTGAGGCCTGATCCGTCCACGCGCGGCGTCGAGCCGCGATCGGTCCACGCGCGGCCTCCAGAGCCGCGATCGGTCCACGCGCGGCCTCCTGAGCCCCAATCGGTCCACGCGTCGTCTCCTAAGCCCCGATCCGTCGCAGCGTCGTCCCCTGAGCCCCGATCAATTGACGCGTCTTCTCCTGAGCCCCGATCGCACCTCACGCCGTCTCCTGAGCCCCGCTCGGTCCATGCGTCATGTTCTTATCCCCGATGCTTCCACGCGCCGTCTGCGACACACGATAGGTCCAGGCGCCGCTTCCTGAGCCCCGATCGATCCACGCGCCGTCTCGTAAGCCACAATCGGTCCACGCACCGTCTCAGAGCGCCGATCATTTCACGCGCCGTCTCCTGAGCCCCGATCGTTCCACGCGCCGCCTCCTGAGCCCCGATCGATCCACGCATCGGCTGCTGAGCCCCGGTCGGTCCATGCGTCGCCTTCGAGCACCGATCGATCGACGCGCCGTTTCCTGGGCCCCGATCGGCCCACGCGTCGCCACCGGAGCCCCGATCGGTTAACGCGCCGTCTCCGAGCCCCGATCAGTCCACGCGCCGTCTCCTGAGCCCCGGTCGGTTCATGCGCCGTCTCCGAGCCCCGATCGATCCACGCGTCGTCTTGTAAGACCAGATGCCTTCTCGCGCCGTCTCTGGCCCACGATCGGTCCAGGCGCCGCTTCCTGAGCCACGATCGGTCCACGCGCCTTCTCCGAGCCCCGATCGGTGCACGCGCCGTCTCCTGAGCCCCGATCGGTCCACGCGTCGTCTCCTGAGCCCCGATCGGTCCACGCGCCGTCTTCTGAGCCCCGATCGGTCCACGCGCCGTCGCCGAACCCCAATTGGTCCACGCGAAACCGCCTGTGCCCCGATCGGTCCACGCGCCGTCTCCTGTGCCCCGATTGGTCGACGCGTCCTCTCCTAAACCCCGATCGGTCCACGCGTCGTCTCCTAAGCCCCGATCGGTCCACACGCCGTCTCCTGAGCCCCGATCGGTCCACGCGTCGTCTCCTAAGCCCCGATCGGCCCACGCGTCGTCTGCTAAGCCCCGATCCGTCGACGCGTCGTCTCCTGAGCCACGATCAATTGACGCGTCTTCTCCTGAGCCCGATCGCTCCTCGCGCCGTCTCCTGAGCCCCGATCGGTCCACGCGTCGTGTCCGAGCTCCGATCGGTCCATACGCCTTTTCCTGAGGCCCTATCGGTCCATGCGTCGTCTTCTTAGTCCCTATGCCTCCACGCGCCGTCTCCGAGCCACGATCGGTCCAGGCGCCGCTTCCTGAGCCCCGATCGGTCCACGGGCCGTCTCTGAGCGCCGATAAGTCCAAGCGCCGTCTCCTGAGCCCCGAGCGTTCCACGCGCCGTCTCCTGAGCCCCGGTCGGTCCACGCGCCGTCTCCTGAGCCCCGATCGGTCCACGCGTCGTCTCCTAAGCCCCGATCGGCCCACGCGTCGTCTGCTAAGCCCCGATCCGTCGACGCGTCGTCTCCTGAGCCACGATCAATTGACGCGTCTTCTCCTGAGCCCGATCGCTCCTCGCGCCGTCTCCTGAGCCCCGATCGGTCCACGCGTCGTGTCCGAGCTCCGATCGGTCCATACGCCTTTTCCTGAGGCCCTATCGGTCCATGCGTCGTCTTCTTAGTCCCTATGCCTCCACGCGCCGTCTCCGAGCCACGATCGGTCCAGGCGCCGCTTCCTGAGCCCCGATCGGTCCACGGGCCGTCTCTGAGCGCCGATAAGTCCAAGCGCCGTCTCCTGAGCCCCGAGCGTTCCACGCGCCGTCTCCTGAGCCGCGGTCGGTCCACGCGCCGTCTCCTGAGCCCCGATCGGTCCACGCGTCGTCTCCTAAGCCCCGATCGGCCCACGCGTCGTCTGCTAAGCCCCGATCCGTCGACGCGTCGTCTCCTGAGCCACGATCAATTGACGCGTCTTCTCCTGAGCCCGATCGCTCCTCGCGCCGTCTCCTGAGCCCCGATCGGTCCACGCGTCGTGTCCGAGCTCCGATCGGTCCATACGCCGTTTCCTGAGGCCCGATCGGTCCATGCGTCGTCTTCTTAGTCCCGATGCCTCCACGCGCCGTCTCCGAGCCACGATCGGTCCAGGCGCCGCTTCCTGAGCCCCGATCGGTCCACGGGCCGTCTCTGAGCGCCGATAAGTGCAAGCGCCGTCTCCGGAGCCCCGATCGTTCCACGCGCCGTCTCCGAGCCCCGATCCGTCCACGCGCCGTCTCCTGAGCCCGGATCGGTCCACGCGTCATCGCCGAATCCCCGATCCGTACACGCGTCGTCTCCGAGCCTCGATCGGTCCACGCGCCGTCGCGGAGCCCCGATCGGTCCAGGCGTGGCCTCCTGAGCCTCGATCGGTCCACGCGCGGCCTCCTGAGCCCCGGTCGGTTCACGCGCCGTCTCCGAGCCCCGATCGATCCACGCGTCGTCTTCGAAGCCCAGATGCCTCCTCGCGCCGTCTCCGAGCCACGATCGGTCCAGGCGCTGCTTCCTGAGCCCCAATCGGTCCACGCATCGTCACCTAAGCCCCGATGGGTCCACGCATCGTCACCGAGCCATGATCGGTCCACGCGCGGCTCCTGAGCCCCATCGGTCCACGCGCCGTCTCCGAGCGCCGATCGGTTCACGCGCCGTCTCCTGAGCCCCGATCGTTCCACGCGCCGTCTCCAAGCTCCGATCGGTCCACGCGTCGTCTCCTAAGCCCCGATCGGTCCAAGCGCCTTCTACTAAGCCCCGATCGGACCACGCGCCGTCTCGGAGCGCCGATTGGTTCACGCGCCGTCTCCTGAGCCCCGATCGCTCCACACGCAGTCGCCGAGCCTCGATCGGTTCACGCGCGGTCTCCTGAGCCCCGGTCGGTCCACGCGCCGTCGCCGAACCCCAATTGGTCCACGCGCAACCTCCTGAGCCCCAGTCGGTACACGCGCTGTCTCCGAGCCCCGATCGGTCCCCGCATAGTCTCCTAAGCCCCGCTCGGTTAACGCGTCGTCTCGGAGCCCCGATCGGTCCAGGCGCCGCTTCCTGAGCACCGACCGGTCCACGCGTCGTCTCCTGAGCCCCGATCGGTCCACGCGCGGCCTCCTGAGCCCCGATCGGTCCACGCGCCGTCGCCGAGCCGCGATTGGTCCACGCGCGGCCTCCTAAGCTCCGATCGGTCCACGCGCCGTCGCCGAACCCCAATTGGTCCACACGAAACCGCCTGAGCCCCAGTCGGTCCACGCGCTGTCTCCGAGCCCCGATCGGTCCACGCGTCGTCTCCGAGCCCCGATCGGTCCACGCGCCGTCTTCGAGCCCCGATCGGTCCACGCATGGTCTCCTAAACCCCAATCGGTTAACGCGCCGTCTCCGAGCCCCGATCGGTCCACGCGCCGTCGCCGAACCCCAATTGGTCCACGCGCAACCGCCTGAGCCCCAGTCGGTCCACGCGCTGTCACCGAGCCCCGATCGGTCCACGTGTGGTCTCCGAGCCCCTATCGGTCCACGCGCCGTCGCCGAGCCACGATCGGTCCACGCGCGGCCTCCTGAGCCCCGATCGGTCCACGCGCCGTCTCCGAGCCCCGATCGGTCCACGCACTGTCTCCTGATCCCCATGGGTCCACGCGGCGCCTCCGGGGCCCCGATCGATCCACGCGAGGCTCCTAAGCCCCGATCGGTCCACGCGCAACCGCCTGAGCCCCAGTCGGTCGACGCGCTGTCTCCGAGCCCCGATCGGTCCACGCGTCGTCTCCTGAGCCCCGATCGTTCCACACGCCGTCTCCGAGCCCCGATCCGTCCACGCGCCGTCTCCTGAGCCCGGATCGGCCCACGCGTCATCGCCGAATCCCCGATCCGTACACGCGTCGTCTCCGAGCCTCGATCGGTCCACGCGCCGTCGCGGAGCCCCGATCGGTCCAGGCGTGGCCTCCTGAGCCTCGATCGGTCCACGCGCGCCCTCCTGAGCCCCGGTCGGTTCACGCGCCGTCTCCGAGCCCCGATCGATCCACGCGTCGTGTTCGAAGTCCAGATGCCTCCTCGCGCCGTCTCCGAGCCACGATCGGTCCAGGCGCTGCTTCCTGAGCCCCAATCGGTCCACGCATCGTCACCTAAGCCCCGATGGGTCCACGCGCCGTCACCGAGCCATGATCGGTCCACGCGCGGCTGCTGAGCCCCATCGGTCCACGCGCCGTCTCCGAGCGCCGATCGGTTCACGCATAGTCTCCTAAGCGCCGTTTGGTTAACGCGTCGTCTCGGAGCCCCGATCGGTCCACGCGCGGCCTCCTGAGCCCCGATCGGTCCACGCGCCGTCGCCGAGCCGCGATTGGTCCACGCGCGGCCTCCTAAGCGCCGATCGGTCCACGCGCCGTCGCCGAACCCCAATTGGTCCACGCGAAACCGCCTGAGCCCCAGTCGGTCCACGCGCTGTCTCCGAGCCCCGATCGGTCCACGTGCCGTCTCCCAGCCCCGATCGGTCCACGCGCCGTCTCCTAATCCCCAATCTGTCCACGACCCGTCTCCGGGCCCCGATCGGTGCACGCGCCGTCTCCTAAGCCCCGATCGGGCCACGCGCCGTCGCCGAACACCAATTGGTCCACGCGAAACCGCCTGAGCCCCAGTCGGTCCTAGCGCTGTCTCCGAGCCCCGATCGGTCCACGCGTCGTCTCCGAGCCCCGATCGGTCCACGCGCCGTCGCCGAGTCATGATCTGTCCACGCGCGGCCTCCTGAGACCCGATCGGTCCACGCGCCGTCGCCGAGCCGCGATCGGTTCTCGCGCGGCCTCCTGAGCCCCGGTCGGTCCACGCGCCGCCTACGTAGCCCCGATCGATCCACGCGATTCTCCTGAGCTCCGGTCGGTCGACGCGCCGTCTCCTGAGCCCCGATCGGTCCACGCGTCGTCTCCTAAGCCCCGATTCGTCGACGCGTCGTCTCCTGAGCCCCGATCAATTGACGCGTCTTCTCCTGAGCCCCGATCGCTTCTCGTGCCGCCTCCTGAGCCCCACTCCGTCGAGGCGTCGTCTCCGGAGCCCCGATCAATTGACGTGCCTTCGCCTGAGCCCCGATCGCTCCTCGCGCCGTCTCCTGAACCCCGCTCGGTCAATGCGTCGTCTTCTTATCACGGATGCCTCCACGCGCCGTCTCCGAGCCACGATGGGTCCAGGCGCCGCTTCCTGCGCCCCGATCGGTCCACGCGCCGTCTCCTAAGCCCCAATCGGTCCACGCGGCGTCTCCGAGCGCCGATCATTTAACGCGCCGTCTCCTGAGACCCGATCGTTCCACGCGCCGTCTCCGAGCCCTAATCGGTCCGCGTGCCGCATTCTAAGCCACGGTCCATCCACGCGCCGTCTCCGAGCCCCGCTCCATCCACGCGTCGTCTCCTAAGCCCCGATCGGTCCACGCGCCGTCTCCTAAGCCCCGATTGATCCACGCGAGTCTCCTAAGCCTCGACCGGTCCACGCGCCGTCCCCTGAGCCCCGATCGATCCACGCGCCGTCTCCGAGCCCCAGTCGGTCCACGCGCTGTCTCCGAGCACCGATCGGTCCACGCGCCGTCTCCGAGCGCAGATCATTTCACGCGCCGTCTCCTGAGCCCCGATCGTTCCACGCGCGGGCTCCTGAGCCCCCATCGGTCCACTCGTCGCCTTCTAACCCCGGACGGTCCACGCGTCGTCTTCTAAGCCCCGATCGATCCACGCGAAATCTGCTGAGCTCCGGTCGGTCCACGCGCCGTTTCCTGAGCCCCGTTCGGCCCACGCGCCGTCTCCTAAGCCCCGATCGGTCCACGAGCCGTCTCCTGAGCCTCCATCGATCCACGCGTCGTCTTCTAAGCCCAGATGCCTCCTCGCGCCGTCTCCGAGCCACGATCGGTCGAGGCGCCGTTTCCTGAGCCCCGATCGGTCCACGCGTTGTGTCCTAAGCCCGGATCGTTCCACGCGCCGCTTCCGATCCCCGATCGGTCCACGCGTCGTCTCCTGATCTCCGATCGGTCCACACACCATCTCCTAAGCCCCTATCATTCCACGCGCCATCTCCGAGCCCCGATCGGTCTACGCGCCGTCTCATAAGCCCCGATCGGACCACGCGCCTTCTCCTCAGCCCCGATCGGTCCACGCGCGGTCTCCGAGCGCCGATTAGTTCACGCTCCGTCTCCGAGCCCCGATCGGTCCACGCGCCGTCTCCTGAGCCCGGATCGGTCCACGCGCCGTCGCCGAACCCCAATTGGTCCACGCGCAACCGCCTGATCCCCCGTCGGTCCACGCGCTGTCTCCGAGCCCCGATCGTTCCACGCGCCGTCTCCGAGCCTCGATCGGTCCACGCGCAGTCGCCGAGCCCCGATCGGTCCAGGCGTATCCTCCTGTGCCCCGATCGATCCACGTGCCGTCTCCTGAGCCCCGATCGGTTCCCGCGTCGTCCCCAAGCCCCGATCCATCGACGCGCCGTCTCCTGATGCCCAATCGGTCCACGCGCTGTCTCCTGAGCCCCGATAGGTACACGCGTAGTCTCCTAAGCCCCGATCGGTCCACGCACCGCCTCCGGAGCCCCAATCGATCAACGTGAGTCTCCTAAGCCCCGATCGGTCCACGCGCCGTCTCCTTTGCCCTGATCGGTCGACGCGTCCTCTCCTAAACCCCGATCGGTCCACGCGTCGTCTCCTAAGCCCCGATCGGTTCACACGCCGTCTCCGAGCCCCGATGGGTCCACGCGTCGCCTCCTGAGCCCCGGTCGGTCCACGCGCCGTCTCCTGAGCCCCGATCGGTCCACGCGTCGTCTCCTAAGCCCCGATCGGTCCACGCGTCGTCTCCTAAGCCCCGATCCGTCGACGAGTCGTCTCCTGAGCCACGATCAATTGACGCGTCTTCTCCTGAGCCCAATCGCTCCTCGCGCCGTCTCCTGAGCCCCGATCGGTCCACGGCTCGTCTCCTAAGCCCCGATCGGTCCACGCGCCGTCTCCTGTGCCCCGATTGGTCGACGCGTCCTCTCCTAAACCCCGATCAGTCCACGCGTCGTCTCCTAAGCCCCGATCGGTCCACACGCCGTCTCCGAGCCCCGATGGGTCCACGCGTCGCCTCCTGAGCCCCGGTCGGTCCACGCGCCGTCTCCTGAGCCCCGATCGGTCCATGCGCCGTCTTCTTAGCCCCGATGCCTCCACGCGCCGTCTCCGAGCCACGATCGGTCCAGGCGCCGCTTCCTGAGCCCCCATCGGTCCATGCGCCGTATCCTAAGCCCCGATTGGTCCACGCGCCGTCTCCGAGCGCCGATAAGTTCAAGCGCCGTCTCCTGAGCCCCGATCGTTCCACGCGGCGTCTCCGAGCCCCGATCGATCCACGCGTCGTCTCCTGAGCCCCAATCGCTCCACACGCCGTTTCCTGAGCCCCGATCGGTCCACGCATCGTCTCCGAGCACCGATCGGTCCACGCGCTGTTTTCTGAGCACCGTTCGGTCCACGCGTCGTCTTCAAAGCCCCGATGCCTCCACGCGCCGTCTCCGAGCCCCGATCGCTCCTCGCGCCGTCTCCTGAGCCCCGCTCGATCCATGCGTCGTCTTCTTAGCCCCGATGCCTCCACGCGCCGTTTCCGAGCCACGATCGGTCCAGGCGCCGCTTCCTGAGCCCCGATCGGTCCACGCGCCGTCGCGTAAGCCCCAATCGGTCTACGCGCCGTCTCAGAGCGCCGATCATTTCACGCGCCGTCTCCTGAGCCCCGATCATTCCACGCCCCGCCTCCGAGCCCCGATCGGTCCACGCGCCGTCTCCTAAGCCCCTATCGGTCCACGCGCCGTCTCCGAGCGCCGATCGGTTCACGCGCCGTCTCCTGAGCCCCGATCGGTCCACGCGTCGTCTCCTAAGCCCTGATCGGTCCTCGTGCCTTCTGCGAGCCCCGAAGGGTCCACGCGCAGCCTCCTGAGCCCCGATCGGTCCACGCGCCGTCCCCGAGCCCCGATCGGTCCACGCGCTGTCTCCTGAGCCCCGATAGGTACACGCGTCGTCTTCTAAGCCCCGATCGATCCACGCGTCGTCTCCTGAGCCCCGATCGCGCCACACGCCGTTTCCTGAGCCCCGATCGGTCCACGCGCCGTCTCCGAGCCCCGATCGGTCCACGCATCGTCCCCTAAGCCCCGATCGGTTAACGCGCCGTCTCCCCGCCCCAATCGCTCCACGCGCCGTCTCCTGAGCTCCGATCATTCCACGCGCCGTCTCCGAGCCCCGATCCGTCCACGCGCCGTCTCCTAAGCCCCGTTCGGTCCAAGCGCCTTCTCCTAAAGCCCGGTCGGTCCACGCGCCGTCTCCGAGCCCCGATCGGTCCACGCATCGTCTCCTAAGCCCCGATCGGCTAACGCGTCGACTCCGAGCCGCGATCGTTCCACGCGCCGTCCCCGATCCCCGATCGATCCACGCGCCGTCTCCGAGCCCCGATCGGTCCACGCGCCGTCTCCTGAGCCCCAATCGGTTCACACGCTGTCTCGTGAGCCCCGATAGGTACACGCGTCGTGTCCTACGCCCCGATCGGTCCACGCGTCGTGTCCTAAGCCCCGATCGGTCCACGCGCCGTCTCCGAGCCCCGATCGGTCCGCGCACCGTCTCCTGATCCCCATCGCTTCACGCTGCGTCTCCGGAGCCCCGATCGATCTACGCGAGTCTCCTGAGCCCCGGTCGGACCGCGCGCCGTCATCTGAGCCCCGATCGGTTGACGCGTCGTCTCCTAGACTCGATCGGTCCACGCGCCGTCGCCGAGCCCCGATCGGTCCACGCGCGTCCTCCTGAGCCCCGGTCGGTCCACGCGCCGTCTCCGAGCCCCCATCGGTCCACGCGTTGTCTCCTAAGTCCCGATCGGCCCACGCGCCGTCTCCGTGCCCCGCTCGGTTCACGCATCGTCTCCTAAGCCCCGATCGGTTCACGCGACGTCTCCGAGCGCCGAGCGGTCCACGCGCCGTCGCCGAACCCCAATTGGTCCACGCGCAACCGCCTGAGTCCCAGTCGGTCCACGCGCTGTCTCCGAGCCCCAATCGGTCCACGGGGCATCGCCGATCCACGATCGGTCCGTGCGCCGTTTCCAGAGCCCTATCGGTCCACGCATCGTCTCCTGATCTCCGATCGGTCCACGCGCCGTCTCCTAAGCCCCGATCGGTCCACGCGCTGTCTCCGAGCGCCGACCGGTTCACGCGCCGTCTCCTGAGCCCCGATCGGTCCACGCGCCGTCTCCTGAGCCCGGATCGGTCCACGCGTCATCGCCGAATCCCCCATCCGTACACGCGTCGTCTCCGAGCCTCGATCGGTCCGGCGCTGCTTCCTGAGCCCCAATCGGTCCACGCGTTGTCACCTAAGCCCCGATCGGTCCACGCGCCGTCTCCGAGCCCCGATCGGTTCACGCATCGTCACCTAAGCCCCGATCGGACCACGCGCCGTCTCCTGAGCCCCGATCGCTCCATGCTCCGTCTCCGTGCCCCGATCGGTCCACGCGCCGGCACCTGAGCCCGGATTGGTCCACGCGCCGTCGCCGAACCCCAATTGGTCCACGCGCAACCGCCTGAGCCCCAGTCGGTCCACGCGCTGTCTCCGAGCCCCGATCGGTCCACGCGCCGTCTCCGAGCGCCGATCGGTTCACGCGCCGTCTCCTGAGCCCCGATCGGTCCACGCGGCGCCTCCGGAGCCCCGATCGATCCACACGAGTCTCCTGAGCCCCGATCGGTCCACGCGCTGTCTCCGAGCGCCGACCGGTTCACGCGCCGTCTCCTGAGCCCCGATCGGTCCACGCGCCGTCTCCTGAGCCCGGATCGGTCCACGCGTCATCGCCGAATCCCCCATCCGTACACGCGTCGTCTCCGAGCCTCGATCGGTCCGGCGCTGCTTCCTGAGCCCCAATCGGTCCACGCGTTGTCACCTAAGCCCCGATCGGTCCACGCGCCGTCTCCGAGCCCCGATCGGTTCACGCATCGTCACCTAAGCCCCGATCGGACCACGCGCCGTCTCCTGAGCCCCGATCGCTCCATGCTCCGTCTCCGTGCCCCGATCGGTCCACGCGCCGGCACCTGAGCCCGGATTGGTCCACGCGCCGTCGCCGAACCCCAATTGGTCCACGCGCAACCGCCTGAGCCCCAGTCGGTCCACGCGCTGTCTCCGAGCCCCGATCGGTCCACGCGCCGTCTCCGAGCGCCGATCGGTTCACGCGCCGTCTCCTGAGCCCCGATCGGTCCACGCGGCGCCTCCGGAGCCCCGATCGATCCACACGAGTCTCCTGAGCCCCGGTCGGTCCGCCCGCCGTCTCCTGAGCCTCGATCGGCCCACGCGCCGTCTCCTGAGCCCCGATCCGTCCACGCGCCGCCTCCTGAGCCCCGATCGTCCAACGCGCCGTCTCCGAGCACCGAACGGTCCACGCGCCGTCTCCTGAGCCCCGATCGGTCCACGCGTCGTCTCCAAAGCCCTGATCGGTCCACGTGCCGTCTCCGAGCCCCGATCGGTCCACGCGCCGTCTCCTGAACCCCGATACGTCCACGCACAGTCGCCGAGCCCCGATTGGTCCACGCGCCGTAGCCGAGCCTCCATCGGTCCACGCGCGGCCTCCTGATCCCCATCGGTCCACGCGCCGTCTCCTGAGCCACGATCGATCCACATGCCGTCTCCGAGCCCCGATCGGTCCACACGCCGTCTCCGAGCCCCGATGGGTCCACGCATCGTCTCCTGAGCCCCGACCGCTCCACACGCCCTTTCCTGAGCCCCGATCGGTCCACGCATCGTCTCCGAGCGCCAATCGATTCACGTGCCGTCTCCTAAGCCCCGATCGGTCCACCCGTCGTCTCTTAAGCCCCAATCGGTCCACGCGCCCTCTCCGAGCGCCGATCATTTCACGCGCCGTCTCCTGAGCCCCGGTCGGTCCGCGCGCCGTCACCTGAGCCCCGATCGGTCGACGCGTCGTCTTCTGAGCGCCGATCGGTCCACGCGCCGTCTCCGAGCGCCGATCGGTTCACGCGCCGTCTCCTGAGCCCCGATCGTTCCACGCGCCGTCTCCGAGCGCCGATCGGTTCACGCGCCGTCACCTAAGCCCCGATCGGTCCACGCGCCGTCACCGAGCCATGATCGGTCCACGCGCGGCTCCTGAGCCCCATCGGTCCATACGCCGTCGCCGAGCCGGGATCGGTCCACGCGCGGGCTCCTGAGTCCCGGTTGGTTCACGCGCCATATCCGAGCCCCAATCGGTCCACGCGCCGGCTCCTGAGCCCCGATCGGTCCACGCGCCGTCTCCTGAGCCCCAATCGCTCCACGCACCGTTTTCTGAGCACCGTTTGGTCCACGCGTCGTCTTCAAAGACCCGATGCCTCCACGCGCCGTCTCCGAGCCGCGATCCGTCCGTGCGCCGCTTCCAGAGCCCTCTCGGTCCACGCGTCGTCTCCTGATCTCCGATCGGTCCACACGCCATCTCCTAAGCCCCGATCATTCCACGCGCCATCTCCGAGCCCCGATCGGTCCACGCGCCATCTCCGAGCCCCGATCGGTCCACGCGCCGTCTCATAAGCCCCGATCGGCCCACGCGCCTTCTCCTCAGCCCCGATCGGTCCACGCGCCGTCTCCGAGCGCCGATTAGTTCACGCGCCGTCTCCTGAGCCCCGATCGCTCCACGCTCCGTCTCCCAGCCCCGATCGGTCCACGCACCGTCTCCGAGCGCCGATCGGTTCACGCGCCGTCTCCTGAGCCCCGATCATTCCACGCGCTGTCTCCGAGCCCCGATCGGTCCACGCGTTGTCTCCTTAGCCCCGATCGGTCCACGCGCCGTCTCCGAGCGCCGAGCGGTCCACGCGCCTTCGCCGAACCCCAAATGGTCCACGCGCAACCGCCTGAGCCCCGATCGGTCCACGCGTCGTCTCCGAGCACCGATTGGTCCACGCGCCGTCGCCGAGGCATGATCGGTCCACGCGCGGCCTCCTGAGCCCCGATCGGTCCACGCGCCGTCTCCGAGCCGCGATCGTTCCACGCGCGGCCTCCTGAGCCCCGATCGGTCCACGCGCCGTCACCGAGCCGCGATCGGTCCACGCTCGACCTCCTGAGCCCGGTTGGTTCACGCGTCGTCTCCGAGCGCCGATCGGTCCACGCGCCGTCGCCGAGCCATGATCGGTCCACGCGGGGCTCCTGAGCCCCGGTCGGTTCACGCGCCGTCTTCGAGCCCCGATCGATCCACGCGTCGTCTTCTAAGCCCAGATGCCTCCTCGCGCCGTCTCCGAGCCCCGATCGGTCCACGCGTCGTCTCCGAGCCCCGAACGGCCCACGCGCCGTCGCCGGGCCGCGAACGGTCCACGCGCGGCCTCCTGAGCCCCGGTTGGTTCAAGCGCCGTATCCGAGCCCCAATCGGTCCACGCAAGGTCTCCTGAGCTCCGATCGGTCCACGCGCCGTCTCCTGATCTCCGATCGGTCCACACGCCATCTCCTAAGCCCCGATCATTCCACGCGCCATCTCCGAGCCCCGATCGGTCCACGCGCCGTCTCATAAGCCCCGATCGGACCACGCGCCTTCTCCTCAGCCCCGATCGGTCCACGCGCCGTCTCCGAGCGCCGATTAGTTCACGCGCCGCCTCCTGAGCCCCGATCGGTCCACGCGCCGTCTCCGAGCGCCGATCATTTCACGTGACGTCTCCTGAGCCCTGATCGTTCCACGCGCCGTCTTCGAGCCCCGAGCGGTCCACGCGCCGTCTCCTGAGCCCCAATCGATCCACGCGCAGCCTCCTGAGCCCCGATCGGTCCACGCGCCGTCGCCGAGCCGCGATCGTTCTACGCGCCGCTCCGAGCCCCGATCGGTCCACGCGCCGTCGCCGAGCTATGATCGGTCCACGCGCGGCCTCCTGAGCCCCGATCGGTCCACGCGCCGTCGCCGAGCCGCGATCGGTCCACGCGCGGCCTCCTGAGGCCCGATTGGTTCACGCGCCTTATCCGAGCCCCAGCCGGTCCACGCGCCGTTTCCTGAGCCCCGATCGGTCCACGCGCGGTCTCCTGAGCCCCGATCGGTCCACGCGCCGTCGCCGAGCCGCGATCGGTCCACACGCGGCCTCCTAAGGCCCGATCGGTCCACGCGCCGTCGCCGAACCCCAATTGGTCCACGCGAAACCGCCTGAGCCCCAGTCGGTCCATGCGCTGTCTCCGAGCCCCGATCGGTCCACGCGTCGTCTCCGAGCCCCGATCGGTCCACGCGCCGTCTTCGAGCCCCGGTCGGTTCACGCATGGTTTCCTAAGCCCCAATCGGTTAACGCGCCGTCTCCGAGCCTCGATCGGTCCACACGCCGTGTCCGATCCCCGATCGGTCCGCGCGGCGTCTCCGGAGCCCCGATCGATCCACGCGAGTCTCTTGAGCCCCGGTCGGTCCGCGCGCCGTCATCTGAGCCCCGATCGGTCGACGCGTCGTCTCCGAGACTCGATCGGTCCACGCGCCGTCGCCGAGCCCCGATCGGTCCACGCGCGGCCTCCTGAGCCCCGGTCGGTCCACGCGCCGTCTCCGAGCCCCCATCGGTCCACGCGTTGTCTCCTAAGCCCCGATCGGTCCACGCGCCGTCTCCGAGCCCCGATCGGTTCACGCATCGTCTCCTAAGCCCCGGTCGGTTAACGCGCCGTCTCCGAGCGCCGAGCGGTCCACGCGCCGTCGCCGAACCCCAATTGGTCCACGCGCAACCGCCTGAGTCCCAGTCGGTCCACGCGCCATCTGCTAAGCCCCGTTCGGTCCACGCACCGTCTCCGAGCGCCGATCGGTTCACGCGCCGTCTCCTGAGCCCCGATCATTCCACGCGCTGTCTCCGAGCCCCGATCGGTCCACGCGTTGTCTCCTTAGCCCCGATCGGTCCACGCGCCGTCTCCGAGCACCGATTGGTCCACGCGCCGTCGCCGAGGCATGATCGGTCCACGCGCGGCCTCCTGAGCCCCGATCGGTCCACGCGCCGTCTCCGAGCCGCGATCGTTCCACGCGCGGCCTCCTGAGCCCCGATCGGTCCACGCGCCGTCACCGAGCCGCGATCGGTCCACGCGCGACCTCCTGAGCCCGGTTGGTTCACGCGTCGTCTCCGAGCGCCGATCGGTCCACGCGCCGTCGCCGACCCATGATCGGTCCACGCGGGGCTCCTGGGCCCCGGTCGGTTCACGCGCCGTCTTCGAGCCCCGATCGATCCACGCGTCGTCTTCTAAGTCCAGATGCCTCCTCGCGCTGTCTCCGAGCCCCGATCGGTCCACGCGTCGTCTCTGAGCCCCGATCGGCCCACGCGCCGTCGCCGGGCCGCGAACGGTCCACGCGCGGCCTCCTGAGCCCCGGTTGGTTCAAGCGCCGTATCCGAGCCCCGATCGGTCCACGCGCCGTCTCATAAGCCCCGATCGGACCACGCGCCTTCTCCTCAGCCCCGATCGGTCCACGCGCCGTCTCCGAGCGCCGATTAGTTCACGCGCCGTCTCCTGAGCCCCGATCGCTCCACGCTCCGTCTCCCAGCCCCGATCGGTCCACGCGCCGTATCCTGAGCCCGGATCGGTCCACGCGCCGTCGCCGAACCCCAATTGGTCCACGCGCCACCGCCTGTGCCCCAGTCGGTCCACGCGCTGTCTCCGAGCCCAGATCGGTCCACGCGCCGTCTCCGAGCGCCGATCATTTCACGTGACGTCTCCTGAGCCCTGATCGTTCCACGCGCCGTCTTCGAGCCCCGAGCGGTCCACGCGCCGTCTCCTGAGCCCCAATCGATCCACGCGCAGTCTCCTGAGCCCCGATCGGACCACGCGCTTTCTCCTCAGCCCCGATCGGTCCACGCGCCGTCTCGGAGCACCGATTGGTTCACGCGCCATCTCCTGAGCCCCGATCGCTGCACGCGCCGTCTCCGAGCCCCGATCGGTCCACGCGCCGTCTCCTAAGCCCCGATCGGTCCACCCCCCGTTTCCGAGCCCCGATCAGTCCATGCGTCGTCTCCGAGCCCCGATCGGTCCACGCGCCGTTTCCGAGCCCCGATCGGTCCACGCGTCGTCTCCTCAGCCCCGATCGGTTGACGCGTCGTCTCCTGAGCCCCGATCGATCCACGCGTCGTCTCCTCAGCCCCGATCGCTCCACGCGCCGTCTCCGAGCGCCGATCGGTGCACGCGCCGTCTCCTGAGCCCCGGTCGGTTCACGCGCCGTCTCCGAGCCCCGATCGATCCACGCGTCTTCTTGTAAACCCAGATGCCTCCTCGCATCGTCTCCTAAGCCCCGATCGGTTAACGCGCCGTCTCCGAGCCCCGATCGGTCCACGCGCCGTCGCCGAACCCCAATTGGTCCACGCGCAACCGCCTGAGCCCCAGTCGGTCCACGCGCGGCCTCCTGAGCCCCGATCGGTCGACGCGTCGTCTCCTGAGCCCCGATCGATCCACGCGTCGTCTCCTGAGCCCCGATCGCTCCAGGCGCCGTTTTCTGAGCACCGTTCGGTCCGCGCGTCGTCTTCAAAGCCCCGATGCCTCCACGCGCCGTCTCCGAGCCACGATCGGTCCGTGCGCCGCTTCCAGAGCCCTATCGGTCCACGCGTCCTCTCCTGATCTCCTACTCGTCCACGCGCAACCGCCTGAGCCCCAGTCGGTCCACGCACTGTCTCCGAGCCCCGATCGGTCCACGCGCCGTCTTCGAGCCCCGATCGGTCCACGCAACGTCTCCTAAGCCCCAATCGGTTAACGCGCCGTCTCCTGAGCCCCGATCGTTCTACGCGCCGTCTCCGAGCCCCGATCCGTCCACGCGCCGTCTCCGAGCGCCGATCATTTCACGTGACGTCTCCTGAGCCCTGATCGTTCCACGCGCCGTCTTCGAGCCCCGAGCGGTCCACGCGCCGTCTCCTGAGCCCCAATCGATCCACGCGCAGTCTCCTGAGCCCCGATCGGACCACGCGCTTTCTCCTCAGCCCCGATCGGTCCACGCGCCGTCTCGGAGCACCGATTGGTTCACGCGCCATCTCCTGAGCCCCGATCGCTGCACGCGCCGTCTCCGAGCCCCGATCGGTCCACGCGCCGTCTCCTAAGCACCGATCGGTCCACCCCCCGTTTCCGAGCCCCGATCAGTCCATGCGTCGTCTCCGAGCCCCGATCGGTCCACGCGCCGTTTCCGAGCCCCGATCGGTCCACGCGTCGTCTCCTCAGCCCCGATCGGTCGACGCGTCGTCTCCTGAGCCCCGATCGATCCACGCGTCGTCTCCTCAGCCCCGATAGCTCCACGCGCCGTCTCCGAGCGCCGATCGGTGCACGCGCCGTCTCCTGAGCCCCGGTCGGTTCTCGCGCCGTCTCCGAGCCCCGATCGATCCACGCGTCTTCTTGTAAACCCAGATGCCTCCTCGCATCGTCTCCTAAGCCCCGATCGGTTAACGCGCCGTCTCCGAGCCCCGATCGGTCCACGCGCCGTCGCCGAACCCCAATTGGTCCACGCGCAACCGCCTGAGCCCCAGTCGGTCCACGCGCGGCCTCCTGAGCGCCGATCGGTCGACGCGTCGTCTCCTGAGCCCCGATCGATCCACGCGTCGTCTCCTGAGCCCCGATCGCTCCAGGCGCCGTTTTCTGAGCACCGTTCGGTCCGCGCGTCGTCTTCAAAGCCCCGATGCCTCCACGCGCCGTCCCCGAGCCACGATCGGTCCGTGCGCCGCTTCCAGAGCCCTATCGGTCCACGCGTCCTCTCCTGATCTCCTACTCGTCCACGCGCAACGGCCTGAGCCCCAGTCGGTCCACGCACTGTCTCCGAGCCCCGATCGGTCCACGCGCCGTCTTCGAGCCCCGATCGGTCCACGCAACGTCTCCTAAGCCCCAATCGGTTAACGCGCCGTCTCCTGAGCCCCGATCGTTCTACGCGCCGTCTCCGAGCCCCGATCCGTCCCCGCGCAGTCGCCGAGCCCCGATCGGTTCACGCGCGGTCTCCTGAGCCCCAGTCGGTACACGCGCTGTCTCCCAGCCCCGATCGGTCCACGCATCGTCTCCTAAGCCCCGCTCGGCTAACGCGTCGTTTCGGAGCCCCGATCGGTCTACGCGCCGTCTCCTGAGCTCTGATCGGTCCACGATTCGTCTCCTAAGCCCCGATCGCTTCACGCGCCGTCTCCAGAGCCCGATCGGTCCAGGCATCGTCTCCTGAGCCCCGGTTGGTTCACGCGCCGTATCCGAGCCCCTATCGCTCCACGCGTCGTCTCCGAGCCCCGATCGGTCCACGCGCAGTCGCCGAGCCATGATCGCTCCACGCCCGGCCTCCTGAGCCCCGATCGGTCCACGCGCCGTCTCCAAGCCCCGATCCGTCGCCGCGTCATGTCCTGAGCCCCGATCAATTGACGCGTCTTCTTCTGAGCCCCGATCGCTCCTCGCGCCGTCTCCTGAACCCCGATCATTCCACGCGTCTTCTCCTAAGCCACGATCGGTCCACGCGCCGTCTCCGAGCCCCAGTCGGTCCACGCGCTGTCTCCGAGCACCGATCGGTCTACTCGTCGTCTCCGTGCCCCGATCGGTCCACGCGCCGTCTCCTAAGCCCCAATCGGTCCACGCGGCGTCTCCGAGCGCCGATCATTTAACGCGCCGTCTCCTGCGACCCGATCGTTCCACGCGCCGTCTCCGAGCCCCGATCGGTCCGCGTGCCGCATTCTAAACCACGGTCCATCCACGCGCCGTCTCCAAGCCCCGCTCCATCCACGCGTCGTCTCCTAAGCCCCGATCGGTCCACGCGCCGTCTCCGAGCCCCGATCGGTCCTCGCGCCGTCTCCTGAACCCCGATCATTCCACGCGTCTTCTCCTAAGCCACGAT
Source organism: Netelia fuscicornis (assembly GCA_946811545.1). Lineage (NCBI taxonomy): Eukaryota > Metazoa > Arthropoda > Insecta > Hymenoptera > Ichneumonidae > Netelia > Netelia fuscicornis. The sequence continues at coordinate 31,926,504 of OX328012.1, forward strand.
CGGTCCACGCGCCGTCTCCGAGCCCCAGTCGGTCCACGCGCTGTCTCCGAGCACCGATCGGTCTACGCGTCGTCTCCGTGCCCCGATCGGTCCACGCGCCGTCGCCGAGCCATGATCGGTCCACGCGCGGCCTCCTGAGCCCCGATCGGTCCACGCGCCGTCGCCGAGCCGCGATCGGTCCACACGCGGCCTCCTGAGCCCCGGTCTGTTCACGCGCCGTACCCGAGCTCCAATCGGTCCACGCGCCGTCTCCTGAGCACCGATCGTTCCACGCGCCGTCTCCGAGCCCCGATCGTTCCACGCGGCGTCTCCTGAGCCCCAATTGGTCCACACGCTGTGTCGTGAGCCCCGATAGGTACACGCGTCGTCTCCTACGCCCGATCGGTCCACGCGTCGTATCCTGAGCCCCGATCGTTCCACGCGCCGTCTCCGAGCCGCGATCGGTCCACGCGCCGTCTCCTGAGCCCCGATCGCGCCACACGCCGTTTCCTGAGCCCAGATCGGTCCGTGCGCCGCTTCCACAACCCCGATCGGTCCACGCGTCACCTCCTGATCTCCGATCGGTCCACGCGCCGTCTCCTAAGCCCCGATCGGTCCACGCGCCGTCTCCGAGCGCCGATCGGTTGACGCGCCGTCTCCTGGGCCCCGATCGTTCCACGCGCCGTCTCCGAGCCCCGATCGGTCCACGCGCCGTCTCCTAAGCCCCGTTCGGACCAAGCGCCTTCTCGTAAACCCCGGTCGGTCCACGCGCCGTCTCCGAGCCCCGATCGGTCCACGCATCGTCTCCTAAGCCCCGATCGGCTAACGCGTCGACTCCGAGCCGCGATCGTTCCACGGGCCGTCCCCGATCCCCGATCGATCCACGCGCCGTTTCCGAGCCCCGATCGATCCGCGCGCCGTCTCCTGAGCCCCGGTGGGTCCACGCGCCGCCTCCTGAGCACCGATCGGTCAACGCATCGTCTCCTAAGCCCCGATACGTTCACACGCCGTGTCCGATCCCCGACCGGTCCGCGTGCCGCATTCTAAGCCGCGGTCCGTCCACGCGCCGTCTCCGAACACCGATCGGTCCACGCGCCGTCTCAAAGCGCCGATCATTTCACGCGCCGTCTCCTCAGCCCCGATCGTTCCACGCGCCGTCTCTGGGCACCGATCGGTCTACGCGCCGTCTCCTGAGCCCCAATCGGTCCACACGCTGTCTCGTGAGCCCCGATAGGTACACGCGTCGTGTCCTACGCCCCGATCGGTCCACGCGTCGTCTACTAAGCCCCGATCGGTCTGCGCAGCGTCTCCTGATCCCCATCGGTCCACGCGGCGCTTCCGGAGCCCCGATCTATCCACGCGAGTCTCCTGAGCCCCGGTCGGTCCGCGCGCCGTCACCTGAGCCCCGATCGGTCCACGCGCCGTCTCCTGAGCCCCGATCGGTCCACGCGCCGTTGCCGAACCCCAATTGGTCCACGCGAAACCGCCTGAGCCCCAGTCGGTCCACGCGCTGTCTCCGAGCCCCGATCGGTCCACGTGCCGTCTCCCAGCCCCGATCGGTCCACGCGCCGTCTCCTAATCCCCAATCTGTCCACGACCCGTCTCCGGGCCCCGATCGGTGCACGCGCCGTCTCCTAAGCCCCGATCGGTCCACGGGCCGTCGCCGAACCCCAATTGGTCCACGCGAAACCGCCTGAGCCCCAGTCGGTCCACGCGCTGTCTCCGAGCCCCGATCGTTCCACGCGTCGTCTCCGAGCCCCGATCGGTCCACGCGAATCTCCTGAGCTCCGGTCGGTCGACGCGCCGTCTCCTGAGCCCCGATCGGTCCACGCGTCGGCTCCTAAGCCCCGATCCATCGACGCGTCGTCTCCTGAGCCCCGATCGATCCACACGCCGTCTCCGAGCCCCGATCGGTCTGCGTGCCGCATTCTAAGCCACGGTCCATCCACGCGCCGTCTCCGAGCCCCGCTCGATCCACGCGTCGTCTCCTAAGCCCTGATCCGTCCACGCGCGGCGTCGAGCCGCGATCGGTCCACGCGCGGCCTCCTGAGCCCCAATCGGTCCACGCGTCGTCTCCTAAGCCCCGATCGGTCCACGCGCCGTCTCCGGGCCCCGATCGGTCCACGCACCATCTCCTGCTCTCCAATCGGTCCACGCGCCGCCTCCGGAGCCCCGATCGATCCACGCTAGGCTCCTGAGCCCCGGCCGGTCCGCGCGCCGTCTCCTGAGCCCCGAACGGTCGACGCGCCGTCTCCTGAGCCCCAATCGGCCCACACGCTGTTTCGTGAGCCCCGATAGGTACACGCGTCGCCTCCTACGCCCCGATCGGTCCACGCGTCGTCTCCTAAGCCCTGATCTGTACACGCGTCGTCTCCGCGCCGCGATCGGTCCACGCGCCGCGATCGGTCCATGAGCCCCGATCGGTCAACGCATCCTCTCCTAAGCCCCGTTACGTTCACACACCGTCTCCTAAGCCCCGATCGGTTAACGCGCCGTCTCCGAGCCCCGATCAGTCCACGCGCCGTCTCCTGAGCCCCGGTCCGTTCACGCGCCGTATCCGAGCCCCAGTCGGTCCACGCGCCGTCTCCGAGCGCCGATCGGTTCACGCGCCGTCTCCTGAGCCCCGATCGTTCCACGCGCCGTCTCCTGAGCCCCGATCCATCCACGCGCAGTCTCGCGAGCCCCGATCGGTGCACGCACCGTCTCCTAAGCCCCGATCGGTCCACGCCCCGTCTCCGAGCACCGATTGGTTCACGCACCGTCTCCTGAGACTCGATCCGTCCACGCGCTGTCTCCTGAGCCCCGATCGGTCGACGCGTCCTCTGTTAAACCCCAATCGGTCCACGCCCCGTCTCCGAGCGCCGATCGGTTCACGCGCCGTCTCCTGAGTCCCGATCCGTCCACTCACTGTCTCCTGAGCTCCGGTCGGTCCACGCGCCGCCTCCTGCGCTCTGATCGGTCCACGCGCCGTCTCCTGAGCCCCGATCGGTCGACGCGCCGTCTCGTTAGCCCCGATCGGTCCACGCGCCATCTCCTGAGCCCCGATCGGTCCACGCGTCGTTCCCTAAGCCCCGATCCATCCACGCGCAGTCTCCCGAGCCCCGATCGGTCGACGCGTCCTCTGTTAAACCCCAATCGGTCCACGCCCCGTCACCGAGCGCCGATCGGTTCACGCGCCGTCTCCTGAGTCCCGATCCGTCCACTCACTGTCTCCTGAGCTCCGGTCGGTCCACGCGCCGCCTCCTGCGCTCTGATCGGTCCACGCGTCGTCTCCGAGCCCCGATCGGTCCACGCGTCGTCGCCGAGCCTCGATCGGTCCACGCGCAGCCTCCTGAGCCCCGATCGGTTCACGCGCCGGCTCCGAGCCCGATCGGTCCACGCATCGTCTCCTAAGCCCCGATCGGTTAACGTGCCGTCTCCGAGCCCCGATCGGTCCACGCGCCGTCTCCAAGCCCCGATCCGTCGCCGCGTCGTGTCCTGAGCCCCGATCAATTGACGCGTCTTCTCCTGAGCCCCGATCGCTCCTCGCGCCGTCTCCTGAACCCCGATCGTTCCACGCGCCTTCTCCTAAACCGCGATCGGTCCACGCGCCGTCTCCGAGCCCCAGTCGGTCCACGCGCTGTCTCCGAGCACCGATCGGTCTACGCGTCGCCTCCGAGCCCCGATCGGACCACGCGTCGTCTCCGAGCCCCGAACGGTTCGCGCACCGTCTCCTTGTCCCAATCGGTCCACGCGGCGCCTCTGGAGCCCCGATCGATCCACGCGAGTCTCCTGAGCCCCAGTCGGTCCGCGCGCCGTCTCCTGAGCCCCGATTGTTCGACGCGTCGTCTCCTGAGCCCCGATCGATCCCCGCGTCATCTCCTGAGCCCCGATCGTACCACACGCCGTCTTCGAGCCACGATCGGTCCGTGCGCCGCTTCCACAACCCCGATCGGTCCACGCGTAATTTCCTGATCTCCGATCGGTCCACGCGCCGTCTCCTAACCCCCGATCGGTTCACACGCCGTCTCCGAGCCGCGATCGGTCCACGCATCGTCTCCTAAGCCCCGATCGGTTAACGTGCAGTCTCCGAGTCCCGATCGGTCCCCGCGCCGTCTCCTGAGCCCCGATGCGTCCACGCGCAGTCGCCGAGCCCCGATCGGTCCACGCGGGGTCTCCTGAGCCCCGATCGGTCCACGCGCCGTCTCCTAAGCCCCGATTGATCCACGCGCCGTCTCCGAGCGCCGCTCGGTTCACGCGCCGTCTCCTGTGCTCCGATCGTTCCACGCGCCCTCTCCGAGCCCCGATCGGTCCACGCGCCGTCTCCTGAGCCCCGATCGTTCCACACGTCATCGCCGAATCCCCGATCCGTACACGCGTCGTCTCCGAGCCTCGATCGGTCCACGCGCCGTCGCGGAGCCCCGATCGGTCCAGGCGTGGCCTCCTGAGCCTCGATCGGTCCACGCGCGGCCTCCTGAGCCCCGGTCGGTTCACGCGCCGTCTCCGAGCCCCGATCGATCCACGCGTCGTCTTCGAAGCCCAGATGCCTCCTCGCGCCGTCTCCGAGCCACGATCGGTCCAGGCGCTGCTTCCTGAGCCCCAATCGGTCCACGCATCGTCACCTAAGCCCCGATGGGTCCACGCATCGTCACCGAGCCATGATCGGTCCACGCGCGGCTCCTGAGCCCCATCGGTCCACGCGCCGTCTCCGAGCGCCGATCGGTTCACGCGCCGTCTCCTGAGCCCCGATCGTTCCACGCGCCGTCTCCAAGCTCCGATCGGTCCACGCGTCGTCTCCTAAGCCCCGATCGGTCCAAGCGCCTTCTACTAAGCCCCGATCGGACCACGCGCCGTCTCGGAGCGCCGATTGGTTCACGCGCCGTCTCCTGAGCCCCGATCGCTCCACACGCAGTCGCCGAGCCTCGATCGGTTCACGCGCGGTCTCCTGAGCCCCGGTCGGTCCACGCGCCGTCGCCGAACCCCAATTGGTCCACGCGCAACCTCCTGAGCCCCAGTCGGTACACGCGCTGTCTCCGAGCCCCGATCGGTCCCCGCATAGTCTCCTAAGCCCCGCTCGGTTAACGCGTCGTCTCGGAGCCCCGATCGGTCCAGGCGCCGCTTCCTGAGCACCGACCGGTCCACGCGTCGTCTCCTGAGCCCCGATCGGTCCACGCGCGGCCTCCTGAGCCCCGATCGGTCCACGCGCCGTCGCCGAGCCGCGATTGGTCCACGCGCGGCCTCCTAAGCTCCGATCGGTCCACGCGCCGTCGCCGAACCCCAATTGGTCCACACGAAACCGCCTGAGCCCCAGTCGGTCCACGCGCTGTCTCCGAGCCCCGATCGGTCCACGCGTCGTCTCCGAGCCCCGATCGGTCCACGCGCCGTCTTCGAGCCCCGATCGGTCCACGCATGGTCTCCTAAACCCCAATCGGTTAACGCGCCGTCTCCGAGCCCCGATCGGTCCACGCGCCGTCGCCGAACCCCAATTGGTCCACGCGCAACCGCCTGAGCCCCAGTCGGTCCACGCGCTGTCACCGAGCCCCGATCGGTCCACGTGTGGTCTCCGAGCCCCTATCGGTCCACGCGCCGTCGCCGAGCCACGATCGGTCCACGCGCGGCCTCCTGAGCCCCGATCGGTCCACGCGCCGTCTCCGAGCCCCGATCGGTCCACGCACTGTCTCCTGATCCCCATGGGTCCACGCGGCGCCTCCGGGGCCCCGATCGATCCACGCGAGGCTCCTAAGCCCCGATCGGTCCACGCGCAACCGCCTGAGCCCCAGTCGGTCGACGCGCTGTCTCCGAGCCCCGATCGGTCCACGCGTCGTCTCCTGAGCCCCGATCGTTCCACACGCCGTCTCCGAGCCCCGATCCGTCCACGCGCCGTCTCCTGAGCCCGGATCGGCCCACGCGTCATCGCCGAATCCCCGATCCGTACACGCGTCGTCTCCGAGCCTCGATCGGTCCACGCGCCGTCGCGGAGCCCCGATCGGTCCAGGCGTGGCCTCCTGAGCCTCGATCGGTCCACGCGCGGCCTCCTGAGCCCCGGTCGGTTCACGCGCCGTCTCCGAGCCCCGATCGATCCACGCGTCGTGTTCGAAGTCCAGATGCCTCCTCGCGCCGTCTCCGAGCCACGATCGGTCCAGGCGCTGCTTCCTGAGCCCCAATCGGTCCACGCATCGTCACCTAAGCCCCGATGGGTCCACGCGCCGTCACCGAGCCATGATCGGTCCACGCGCGGCTGCTGAGCCCCATCGGTCCACGCGCCGTCTCCGAGCGCCGATCGGTTCACGCATAGTCTCCTAAGCCCCGTTTGGTTAACGCGTCGTCTCGGAGCCCCGATCGGTCCACGCGCGGCCTCCTGAGCCCCGATCGGTCCACGCGCCGTCGCCGAGCCGCGATTGGTCCACGCGCGGCCTCCTAAGCGCCGATCGGTCCACGCGCCGTCGCCGAACCCCAATTGGTCCACGCGAAACCGCCTGAGCCCCAGTCGGTCCACGCGCTGTCTCCGAGCCCCGATCGGTCCACGTGCCGTCTCCCAGCCCCGATCGGTCCACGCGCCGTCTCCTAATCCCCAATCTGTCCACGACCCGTCTCCGGGCCCCGATCGGTGCACGCGCCGTCTCCTAAGCCCCGATCGGGCCACGCGCCGTCGCCGAACACCAATTGGTCCACGCGAAACCGCCTGAGCCCCAGTCGGTCCTAGCGCTGTCTCCGAGCCCCGATCGGTCCACGCGTCGTCTCCGAGCCCCGATCGGTCCACGCGCCGTCGCCGAGTCATGATCTGTCCACGCGCGGCCTCCTGAGACCCGATCGGTCCACGCGCCGTCGCCGAGCCGCGATCGGTTCTCGCGCGGCCTCCTGAGCCCCGGTCGGTCCACGCGCCGCCTACGTAGCCCCGATCGATCCACGCGATTCTCCTGAGCTCCGGTCGGTCGACGCGCCGTCTCCTGAGCCCCGATCGGTCCACGCGTCGTCTCCTAAGCCCCGATTCGTCGACGCGTCGTCTCCTGAGCCCCGATCAATTGACGCGTCTTCTCCTGAGCCCCGATCGCTTCTCGTGCCGCCTCCTGAGCCCCACTCCGTCGAGGCGTCGTCTCCGGAGCCCCGATCAATTGACGTGCCTTCGCCTGAGCCCCGATCACTCCTCGCGCCGTCTCCTGAACCCCGCTCGGTCAATGCGTCGTCTTCTTATCACGGATGCCTCCACGCGCCGTCTCCGAGCCACGATGGGTCCAGGCGCCGCTTCCTGCGCCCCGATCGGTCCACGCGCCGTCTCCTAAGCCCCAATCGGTCCACGCGGCGTCTCCGAGCGCCGATCATTTAACGCGCCGTCTCCTGAGACCCGATCGTTCCACGCGCCGTCTCCGAGCCCCAATCGGTCGGCGTGCCGCATTCTAAGCCACGGTCCATCCACGCGCCGTCTCCGATCCCCGCTCCATCCACGCGTCGTCTCCTAAGCCCCGATCGGTCCACGCGCCGTCTCCTAAGCCCCGATTGATCCACGCGAGTCTCCTAAGCCTCGACCGGTCCACGCGCCGTCCCCTGAGCCCCGATCGATCCACGCGCCGTCTCCGAGCCCCAGTCGGTCCACGCGCTGTCTCCGAGCACCGATCGGTCCACGCGCCGTCTCCGAGCGCAGATCATTTCACGCGCCGTCTCCTGAGCCCCGATCGTTCCACGCGCGGGCTCCTGAGCCCCCATCGGTCCACTCGTCGCCTTCTAACCCCGGACGGTCCACGCGTCGTCTTCTAAGCCCCGATCGATCCACGCGAAATCTGCTGAGCTCCGGTCGGTCCACGCGCCGTTTCCTGAGCCCCGTTCGGCCCACGCGCCGTCTCCTAAGCCCCGATCGGTCCACGAGCCGTCTCCTGAGCCTCCATCGATCCACGCGTCGTCTTCTAAGCCCAGATGCCTCCTCGCGCCGTCTCCGAGCCACGATCGGTCGAGGCGCCGTTTCCTGAGCCCCGATCGGTCCACGCGTTGTGTCCTAAGCCCGGATCGTTCCACGCGCCGCTTCCGATCCCCGATCGGTCCACGCGTCGTCTCCTGATCTCCGATCGGTCCACACACCATCTCCTAAGCCGCGATCATTCCACGCGCCATCTCCGAGCCCCGATCGGTCTACGCGCCGTCTCATAAGCCCCGATCGGACCACGCGCCTTCTCCTCAGCCCCGATCGGTCCACGCGCGGTCTCCGAGCGCCGATTAGTTCACGCTCCGTCTCCGAGCCCCGATCGGTCCACGCGCCGTCTCCTGAGCCCGGATCGGTCCACGCGCCGTCGCCGAACCCCAATTGGTCCACGCGCAACCGCCTGATCCCCCGTCGGTCCACGCGCTGTCTCCGAGCCCCGATCGTTCCACGCGCCGTCTCCGAGCCTCGATCGGTCCACGCGCAGTCGCCGAGCCCCGATCGGTCCAGGCGTATCCTCCTGTGCCCCGATCGATCCACGTGCCGTCTCCTGAGCCCCGATCGGTTCCCGCGTCGTCCCCAAGCCCCGATCCATCGACGCGCCGTCTCCTGATGCCCAATCGGTCCACGCGCTGTCTCCTGAGCCCCGATAGGTACACGCGTAGTCTCTTAAGCCCCGATCGGTCCACGCACCGCCTCCGGAGCCCCAATCGATCAACGTGAGTCTCCTAAGCCCCGATCGGTCCACGCGCCGTCTCCTTTGCCCTGATCGGTCGACGCGTCCTCTCCTAAACCCCGATCGGTCCACGCGTCGTCTCCTAAGCCCCGATCGGTTCACACGCCGTCTCCGAGCCCCGATGGGTCCACGCGTCGCCTCCTGAGCCCCGGTCGGTCCACGCGCCGTCTCCTGAGCCCCGATCGGTCCACGCGTCGTCTCCTAAGCCCCGATCGGTCCACGCGTCGTCTCCTAAGCCCCGATCCGTCGACGCGTCGTCTCCTGAGCCACGATCAATTGACGCGTCTTCTCCTGAGCCCAATCGCTCCTCGCGCCGTCTCCTGAGCCCCGATCGGTCCACGGCTCGTCTCCTAAGCCCCGATCGGTCCACGCGCCGTCTCCTGTGCCCCGATTGGTCGACGCGTCCTCTCCTAAACCCCGATCAGTCCACGCGTCGTCTCCTAAGCCCCGATCGGTCCACACGCCGTCTCCGAGCCCCGATGGGTCCACGCGTCGCCTCCTGAGCCCCGGTCGGTCCACGCGCCGTCTCCTGAGCCCCGATCGGTCCATGCGCCGTCTTCTTAGCCCCGATGCCTCCACGCGCCGTCTCCGAGCCACGATCGGTCCAGGCGCCGCTTCCTGAGCCCCCATCGGTCCATGCGCCGTATCCTAAGCCCCGATTGGTCCACGCGCCGTCTCCGAGCGCCGATAAGTTCAAGCGCCGTCTCCTGAGCCCCGATCGTTCCACGCGGCGTCTCCGAGCCCCGATCGATCCACGCGTCGTCTCCTGAGCCCCAATCGCTCCACACGCCGTTTCCTGAGCCCCGATCGGTCCACGCATCGTCTCCGAGCACCGATCGGTCCACGCGCTGTTTTCTGAGCACCGTTCGGTCCACACGTCGTCTTCAAAGCCCCGATGCCTCCACGCGCCGTCTCCGAGCCCCGATCGCTCCTCGCGCCGTCTCCTGAGCCCCGCTCGATCCATGCGTCGTCTTCTTAGCCCCGATGCCTCCACGCGCCGTTTCCGAGCCACGATCGGTCCAGGCGCCGCTTCCTGAGCCCCGATCGGTCCACGCGCCGTCGCGTAAGCCCCAATCGGTCTACGCGCCGTCTCAGAGCGCCGATCATTTCACGCGCCGTCTCCTGAGCCCCGATCATTCCACGCCCCGCCTCCGAGCCCCGATCGGTCCACGCGCCGTCTCCTAAGCCCCTATCGGTCCACGCGCCGTCTCCGAGCGCCGATCGGTTCACGCGCCGTCTCCTGAGCCCCGATCGGTCCACGCGTCGTCGCCTAAGCCCTGATCGGTCCTCGTGCCTTCTGCGAGCCCCGAAGGGTCCACGCGCAGCCTCCTGAGCCCCGATCGGTCCACGCGCCGTCCCCGAGCCCCGATCGGTCCACGCGCTGTCTCCTGAGCCCCGATAGGTACACGCGTCGTCTTCTAAGCCCCGATCGATCCACGCGTCGTCTCCTGAGCCCCGATCGCGCCACACGCCGTTTCCTGAGCCCCGATCGGTCCACGCGCCGTCTCCGAGCCCCGATCGGTCCACGCATCGTCCCCTAAGCCCCGATCGGTTAACGCGCCGTCTCCCCGCCCCAATCGCTCCACGCGCCGTCTCCTGAGCTCCGATCATTCCACGCGCCGTCTCCGAGCCCCGATCCGTCCACGCGCCGTCTCCTAAGCCCCGTTCGGTCCAAGCGCCTTCTCCTAAAGCCCGGTCGGTCCACGCGCCGTCTCCGAGCCCCGATCGGTCCACGCATCGTCTCCTAAGCCCCGATCGGCTAACGCGTCGACTCCGAGCCGCGATCGTTCCACGCGCCGTCCCCGATCCCCGATCGATCCACGCGCCGTCTCCGAGCCCCGATCGGTCCACGCGCCGTCTCCTGAGCCCCAATCGGTTCACACGCTGTCTCGTGAGCCCCGATAGGTACACGCGTCGTGTCCTACGCCCCGATCGGTCCACGCGTCGTGTCCTAAGCCCCGATCGGTCCACGCGCCGTCTCCGAGCCCCGATCGGTCCGCGCACCGTCTCCTGATCCCCATCGCTTCACGCTGCGTCTCCGGAGCCCCGATCGATCTACGCGAGTCTCCTGAGCCCCGGTCGGACCGCGCGCCGTCATCTGAGCCCCGATCGGTTGACGCGTCGTCTCCTAGACTCGATCGGTCCACGCGCCGTCGCCGAGCCCCGATCGGTCCATGCGCGTCCTCCTGAGCCCCGGTCGGTCCACGCGCCGTCTCCGAGCCCCCATCGGTCCACGCGTTGTCTCCTAAGCCCCGATCGGCCCACGCGCCGTCTCCGTGCCCCGCTCGGTTCACGCATCGTCTCCTAAGCCCCGATCGGTCCACGCGCTGTCTCCGAGCGCCGACCGGTTCACGCGCCGTCTCCTGAGCCCCGATCGGTCCACGCGCCGTCTCCTGAGCCCGGATCGGTCCACGCGTCATCGCCGAATCCCCCATCCGTACACGCGTCGTCTCCGAGCCTCGATCGGTCCGGCGCTGCTTCCTGAGCCCCAATCGGTCCACGCGTTGTCACCTAAGCCCCGATCGGTCCACGCGCCGTCTCCGAGCCCCGATCGGTTCACGCATCGTCACCTAAGCCCCGATCGGACCACGCGCCGTCTCCTGAGCCCCGATCGCTCCATGCTCCGTCTCCGTGCCCCGATCGGTCCACGCGCCGGCACCTGAGCCCGGATTGGTCCACGCGCCGTCGCCGAACCCCAATTGGTCCACGCGCAACCGCCTGAGCCCCAGTCGGTCCACGCGCTGTCTCCGAGCCCCGATCGGTCCACGCGCCGTCTCCGAGCGCCGATCGGTTCACGCGCCGTCTCCTGAGCCCCGATCGGTCCACGCGGCGCCTCCGGAGCCCCGATCGATCCACACGAGTCTCCTGAGCCCCGATCGGTCCACGCGCTGTCTCCGAGCGCCGACCGGTTCACGCGCCGTCTCCTGAGCCCCGATCGGTCCACGCGCCGTCTCCTGAGCCCGGATCGGTCCACGCGTCATCGCCGAATCCCCCATCCGTACACGCGTCGTCTCCGAGCCTCGATCGGTCCGGCGCTGCTTCCTGAGCCCCAATCGGTCCACGCGTTGTCACCTAAGCCCCGATCGGTCCACGCGCCGTCTCCGAGCCCCGATCGGTTCACGCATCGTCACCTAAGCCCCGATCGGACCACGCGCCGTCTCCTGAGCCCCGATCGCTCCATGCTCCGTCTCCGTGCCCCGATCGGTCCACGCGCCGGCACCTGAGCCCGGATTGGTCCACGCGCCGTCGCCGAACCCCAATTGGTCCACGCGCAACCGCCTGAGCCCCAGTCGGTCCACGCGCTGTCTCCGAGCCCCGATCGGTCCACGCGCCGTCTCCGAGCGCCGATCGGTTCACGCGCCGTCTCCTGAGCCCCGATCGGTCCACGCGGCGCCTCCGGAGCCCCGATCGATCCACACGAGTCTCCTGAGCCCCGGTCGGTCCGCCCGCCGTCTCCTGAGCCTCGATCGGCCCACGCGCCGTCTCCTGAGCCCCGATCCGTCCACGCGCCGCCTCCTGAGCCCCGATCGTCCAACGCGCCGTCTCCGAGCACCGAACGGTCCACGCGCCGTCTCCTGAGCCCCGATCGGTCCACGCGTCGTCTCCAAAGCCCTGATCGGTCCACGTGCCGTCTCCGAGCCCCGATCGGTCCACGCGCCGTCTCCTGAACCCCGATACGTCCACGCACAGTCGCCGAGCCCCGATTGGTCCACGCGCCGTAGCCGAGCCTCCATTGGTCCACGCGCGGCCTCCTGATCCCCATCGGTCCACGCGCCGTCTCCTGAGCCACGATCGATCCACATGCCGTCTCCGAGCCCCGATCGGTCCGCGTGCCGTATTCTAAGCCTCGGTCCATCCACGCGCCGTCTCCGAGCCCCGATCGGTCCACGCGTCGTCTCCTAAGCCCTGATCGGTCCTCGTGCCTTCTGCGAGCCCCGAAGGGTCCACGCGCATCCTCCTGAGCCCGGATCGGTCCACGCGTCGTCTCCGAGCCCCGATCGGTCCACGCGCCGTCCCCGAGCCCCGATCGGTCCACGCGCCGTTTCCTGAGCCCCGATACGTCCACGCGCAGTCGCCGAGCCCTGATCGGTCCACGCGCTGTCTCCTGAGCCCCGATAGGTACACGCGTCGTCACCTAAGCCCCGATCGGTCCACGCGTAGTCTCCTAAGCCCCGCTTGGTTAACGCGTCGTTTCCGAGCCCCGATCGGTCCACGCGTCGTCTCCTGAGCCCCAATTAGTCCATGCGCCGTCTCCTAAGCCCCGATCCGTCCACGGGCCGTGTCCGAGCTCCGATCGGTCCACGCGTCGTCTCCGAGCCCTGATCCGTCCACGGGCCGTGTCCGAGCTCCGATCTGTTCATGCGCCATCTCCAAACCTCGATCCGTACACGCGTCGTCTCCGAGCCCTGATCGGTCCAAGCGCCATCGCCGAGCCCCGATCGGTCCACGCGCCATCGCCGAGGCCCGATCGGTCCACGCGCCCTCTCCGAGTGCCGATCATTTCACGCTCCGTCTCCTGAGCCCCGATCGGTCCACACCACTTCTCCTGAGGCCCGATCGATTCACGTGCCGTCTCCTAAGCCCCGGTCGGTTCACCCGTCGTCTCTTAAGTCCCAATCGGTCCACGCGCCCCTTCCGAGCGCCGATCATTTCACGCGACGTCTCCTGAGCCCCGGTCGGTCCGCGCGCCGTCTCCTAAGACCCGATCGGTCCACGTATCGTCTCCTAAGCCCCGATCGGTCCACACGCCGTCTCCGAGCCCCGATGGGTCCACGCATCGTCTCCTGAGCCCCGACCGCTCCACACGCCCTTTCCTGAGCCCCGATCGGTCCACGCATCGTCTCCGAGCGCCAATCGATTCACGTGCCGTCTCCTAAGCCCCGATCGGTCCACCCGTCGTCTCTTAAGCCCGAATCGGTCCACGCGCCCTCTCCGAGCGCCGATCATTTCACGCGCCGTCTCCTGAGCCCCGGTCGGTCCGCGCGCCGTCACCTGAGCCCCGATCGGTCGACGCGTCGTCTTCTGAGCGCCGATCGGTCCACGCGCCGTCTCCGAGCGCCGATCGGTTCACGCGCCGTCTCCTGAGCCCCGATCGTTCCACGCGCCGTCTCCGAGCGCCGATCGGTTCACGCGCCGTCACCTGAGCCCCGATCGTTCCACGCGCCGTCTCCTGAGCGCCGATCGTTCCACGCGCCGTCTCGGAGCCCCGATCCGTCCACGCGCCGTCTCCTGAGCCTGGATCGGTCCACGCGTCATCACCGAATCCCCGATCCGTACACGCGTCGTCTCCGAGCCTCGATCGGTCCACGCGCAGTCGCGGAGCCCCGATCGGTCCAGGCGTGGCCTCCTGAGCCTCGATCGGTCCACGCGCGGCCTCCTGAGCCCCGGTCGGTTCACGCGCCGTCTCCGAGCCCCGATCGATCCACGCGTCGTCTTCGAAGCCCAGATGCCTCCTCGCGCCGTCTCCGAGCCACGATCGGTCCAGGCGCTGCTTCCTGAGCCCCAATCGGTCCACGCATCGTCACCTAAGCCCCGATCGGTCCACGCGCCGTCACCGAGCCATGATCGGTCCACGCGCGGCTCCTGAGCCCCATCGGTCCATACGCCGTCGCCGAGCCGGGATCGGTCCACGCGCGGGCTCCTGAGTCCCGGTTGGTTCACGCGCCATATCCGAGCCCCAATCGGTCCACGCGCCGGCTCCTGAGCCCCGATCGGTCCACGCGCCGTCTCCTGAGCCCCAATCGCTCCACGCACCGTTTTCTGAGCACCGTTTGGTCCACGCGTCGTCTTCAAAGACCCGATGCCTCCACGCGCCGTCTCCGAGCCGCGATCCGTCCGTGCGCCGCTTCCAGAGCCCTCTCGGTCCACGCGTCGTCTCCTGATCTCCGATCGGTCCACACGCCATCTCCTAAGCCCCGATCATTCCACGCGCCATCTCCGAGCCCCGATCGGTCCACGCGCCATCTCCGAGCCCCGATCGGTCCACGCGCCGTCTCATAAGCCCCGATCGGCCCACGCGCCTTCTCCTCAGCCCCGATCGGTCCACGCGCCGTCTCCGAGCGCCGATTAGTTCACGCGCCGTCTCCTGAGCCCCGATCGCTCCACGCTCCGTCTCCCAGCCCCGATCGGTCCACGCGCCGTCTCCTGAGCCCGGATCGGTCCACGCGCCGTCGCCGAACCCCAATTGGTCCACGCGCCACCGCCTGTGCCCCAGTCGGTCCACACGCTGTCTCCGAGCCCAGATCGGTCCACGCGCCGCGGGGAACCCCAATTGGTCCACGCGCAACCTCTCGAGCCCCAGTCGGTAAACGCGCTGTCTCCGAGCCCCGATCGGTCCACGTATGTTCTCCTAAGCCCCAATTAGTCCCCGCGCCGTCTCCTAAGCCCCGATCTGCCCACAGGCCGTCTCCGAGCTCCGATCGGTCCACGCGCCGTCTCCAAGCCTCGATCCGTACACGCGTCGTCTCCGAGCCCCGATCGGTCCACGCGCCTTCTCCGAGCCCCGATCGGTTCACGCATCGTCTCCTAAGCCCCGATCGGTTAACGCGCCGTCTCCGAGCCCCGCACGGTCCACGCGCCGTCGCCGAACCCCAATTGGTCCACGCGCAACCGCCTCAGCCCCAGTCGGTTCACGCGCTGTCGCCGAACCCCGATCGGTCCACGCGTCGTCTCCGAGCCCCGATCGGTCCACGCGCCGTCGCCGAGCCATGATCGGTCCACGCGCGTCCTCCTGAGCCCCGATCGGTCCACGCGTGGTCTCCGAGCCCCGATCGGTCCACGTGCCGTCGCCGAGCCATGATCGGTCCACACGTGGCCTCCTGAGCCCCGGTCGGTCCACGCGCCGTCTCCTGAGCCCCGATCGGTCCACGCGCGGCCTCCTGAGCCCCGATTGGTTCACGCGCCGTATCCGAGCCCCAATTGGTCCACGCGCCGTCTCCTGAGCCTCGATCGCTCCTCGCGCCGTCTCCTGAACCCCGCTCGGTCCATGCGTCGTCTTGTTAGCCCGGATGCCTCCACGCGCCGTCTCCAAGCCACGATCGGTCCAGGCGCCGTCTCCGGAGCCCCGATCGGTCCACGCAACGTCTCCTAAGCCCCAATCGGTTAACGCGCGGTCTCCTGAGCCCCGATCGTTCTACGCACCGTCTCCGAGCCCCGATCCGTCCACGCGCAGTCGCCGAGCCCCGATCGGTTTACGCGCGGTCTCCTGAGCCCCAGTCGGTACACGCGCCGTCTCCGAGCGCCGATCGGTCCACGCGTAATCTCCTGATCTCCGATCGGTCCACGCGCCGTCTCCGAGCGCCGATCGGTTGACGTGCCATCTCCTGAGCCCCGATCGTTCCACGCGCCGTCTCCGAGCCCTGATCGGTCCACGCGCCGTCTCCTGAGCTCCGAACGGTCCACACCCCTTGTCCTGAGCCCCGATCGGCCGACGCGTCGTCTCCTAAGCCCCGACCGGTTCACGCGCCGTCTCCTGTGCACAGATCGAATCACGTGCCGTCTCCTAAGCCCCGATCGGTCCACACGTCGTCTCCTAAGCCCCAATCGGTCCACGCGTCGTCTCCTAAGCCCCGATCCGTTGGCGCGTCGTCTCCTGAGCCCCGATCAATTGACGCGTCTTCTCCTGAGCCCCGATCGTCCTCGCGCCGTCTCCTGAGCCCCGCTCGGTCCATGCGTCGTCTTCTTAGCCCCGATGCCACCACGCGCCGTCTCCTAAGCCCCGATCTGCCCACAGGCCGTTTCCGAGCTCCGATCGTTCCACACGCCGTCTCCAAGCCTCGATCCGTACACGCGCCGTCTCCGAGCCCCGATCGGTCCACGCGCCGTCTCCGGAGCCCCAATCGGTCCACGCGCCGTTTCCTGAGCCCCGATCGGTCCACGCGTCGTCTTCTAAGCCCAGATGCCTCCTTGCGCCGTCTCCCAACCACGATCGGTGCAGGCGCCGCTTCCTGAACCCCGATCGGTCCACGCGTTTTCTCCTAAGCCCCGATCGGTCCACGCGTCGTCTCCTCAGCCCCGATCGGTCGACGCGTCGTCTCCGAGCGCCGATCGGTGCACGCACCGTCTCCTGAACCCCGATCGTTCCACACGCCGCATCCTAAGCCCCGATCGCTCTAGGCGTCGTCTCCTAAGCCCCGACCGGTCCAGGCGCCGTCTCCTGAGCCCCGATCGTTCCACGCGCCGTCTCCGAGCCCCGTTCGGTCCACGCGCCGTCTCCTCAGCCCCGATCGGTCCACGCGTTGGCTCCTAAGCCTCGATAGGTCCACGCGCGGCCTCCTTAGCCCCGGTCGGTCCACGCGCCGTCTCCGAGCCCCGATCGGTCCACGCGCCGTCTCCTGAGCCCCGATACATCCACGCGCAGTCGCCGAGCCCCGATCAGTCCACGCGCGGCCTCCTGAGCCCCAATCGGTCCACGGGTCGTCTCCTAAGCCCCGATCGGTCCACGCGTCGTCTCCGAGCCCCGATCGGTCCACGCGCCGTCTCCGAGCCCCGTTCGGTCCACGCGCCGTCTCCTCAGCCCCGATCGGTCCACGCGTTGGCTCCTAAGCCTCGATAGGTCCACGCGCGGCCTCCTTAGCCCCGGTCGGTCCACGCGCCGTCTCCGAGCCCCGATCGGTCCACGCGCCGTCTCCTGAGCCCTGATCCGTCCACGCGCGGCGTCGAGCCGCGATCGGTCCACGCGCGGCCTCCTGAGCCCCAATCGGTCCACGGGTCGTCTCCTAAGCCCCGATCGGTCCACGCGTCGTCTCCGAGCCCCGATCGGTCCACGCGCCGTCGCCGAGCCACGATCGGTCCACGCGCGGCCTCCTGAGCCCCGATCGGCCCACGCGCCGTCGCCGAGCCGCGATCGGTCCACACGCGGCCTCCTGAGCCCCGGTCTGTTCACGCGCCGTACCCGAGCTCCAATCGGTCCACGCGCCGTCTCCTGAGCACCGATCGTTCCACGCGCCGTCTCCGAGCCCCGATCGTTCCACGCGGCGTCTCCTGAGCCCCAATTGGTCCACACGCTGTATCGTGAGCCCCGATAGGTACACGCGTCGTCTCCTACGCCCGATCGGTCCACGCGTCGTATCCTGAGCCCCGATCGTACCACGCGCCGTCTCCGAGCCGCGATCGTTCCACGCGCCGTCTCCTGAGTCCCGATCGGTCCACGCGCCATCTCCGAGCCCCGAACGGTTCACGCACCGTCTCCTGGTCCCAATCGGTCCACGCGGCGCCTCCGAAGCCCCGATCGATCCACGCGAGTCTCCTGAGCCCCAGCCGGTCCGCGCGCCGTCTCCTGAGCCCCGATTGTTCGACGCGTCGTCTCCTGAGCCCCGATCGAACCACGCGTCGTCTCCTGAGCGCCGATCGCGCCACACGCCGTTTCCTGAGCCCCGATCGGTCCACGCGTCGTCTTCAAAGCCGCGATGCCTCCACGCGCCGTCTCCGAGCCACGATCGGTCCGTGCGCCGCTTCCACATCCCCGATCGGTCCACGCGTCACCTCCTGATCTCCGATCGGTCCACGCGCCGTCTCCTAAGCCCCGATCGGTCCACGCGCCGTCTCCGAGCGCCGATCGGTTGACGCGCCGTCTCCTGAGCCCCGATCGTTCCACGCGCCGTCTCCGAGCCCCGATCGGTCCACGCGCCGTCTCCTAAGCCCCGTTCGGACCAAGCGCCTTCTCATAAACCCCGGTCGGTCCACGCGCCGTCTCCGAGCCCCGATCGGTCCACGCATCGTCTCCTAAGCCCCGATCGGCTAACGCGTCGACTCCGAGCCGCGATCGTTCCACGCGCCGTCCCCGATCCCCGATCGATCCACGCGCCGTCTCCGAGCGCCGATCAGTTCATGCGCCGTCACCCGAGCCCCGATCGTTCCACACGCCGTCTCCGAGCCCCGATCGGTCCACGCTTCGTCTCCTGAGCCCGGATCGTTCCACGCGTCGTCTCCTGATCCCCGATCCGTAATCGCGTCGTCTCCGAGCCTCGATCGGTCCACACGCCGTGTCCGATCCCCGATCGGTCCGCGCGGCGTCTCCGGAGCCCCGATCGATCCACGCGAGTCTCCTGAGCTCCGGTCGGTCCGCGCGCCGTCATCTGAGCCCCGATCGGTCGACGCGTCGTCTCCGAGACTCGATCGGTCCACGCGCCGTCGCCGAGCCCCGATCGGTCCACGCGCGGCCTCCTGAGCCCCGGTCGGTCCACGCGCCGTCTCCGAGCCCCCATCGGTCCACGCGTTGTCTCCTAAGCCCCGATCGGTCCACGCGCCGTCTCCGAGCCCCGATCGGTTCACGCATCGTCTCCTAAGCCCCGATCGGTTAACGCGCCGTCTCCGAGCGCCGAGCGGTCCACGCGCCGTCGCCGAACCCCAATTGGTCCACGCGCAACCGCCTGAGTCCCAGTCGGTCCACGCGCTGTCTCCGAGCCCCGATCGGTCCACGCGCCGTCGCCGAGCCATGATCGGTCCACGCGCGGCCTCCTGAGCCCCAATCGGTCCACGGGCCGTCGCCGATCCACGATCGGTCCGTGCGCCGTTTCCAGAGCCCTATCGGTCCACGCATCGTCTCCTGATCTCCGATCGGTCCACGTGCCGTCTCCTAAGCCCCGATCGGTCCACGCACTGTCTCCGAGCGCCGATCGGTTCACGCGCCGTCTCCTGAGCCCCGATCGGTCCACGGGCCGTCGCCGATCCACGATCGGTCCGTGCGCCGTTTCCAGAGCCCTATCGGTCCACGCATCGTCTCCTGATCTCCGATCGGTCCACGTGCCGTCTCCTAAGCCCCGATCGGTCCACGCACTGTCTCCGAGCGCCGATCGGTTCACGCGCCGTCTCCTGAGCCCCGATCATTCCACGCGCCGTCTCCGAGCCCCGATCGGCCCACGCGTCGTCTCCTGAGCCTCGATCGCTCCACGCGCCGTTTTCTGAGCACCGTTCGGTCCACGCGTCGTCTTCAAAGCCCCGATGCTTCCACGCGCCGTCTCCGAGCTACGATCGGTCCGTGCGCCGCTTCCAGAGCACTATCAGTCCACGCGTCGTCTCCTGATCTCCGATCGGTCGACGCGCCATCTCCTAAGCCCCGATCGGTCCACGCACCGTCTCCGAGCGCCGATCGGTTCACGCGCCGTCTCCTGAGCCCCGATCATTCCACGCGCTGTCTCCGAGCCCCGATCGGTCCACGCGTTGTCTCCTTAGCCCCGATCGGTCCACGCGCCGTCTCCGAGCGCCGAGCGGTCCACGCGCCTTCGCCGAACCCCAAATGGTCCACGCGCAACCGCCTGAGCCCCGATCGGTCCACGCGTCGTCTCCGAGCACCGATTGGTCCACGCGCCGTCGCCGAGGCATGATCGGTCCACGCGCGGCCTCCTGAGCCCCGATCGGTCCACGCGCCGTCTCCGAGCCGCGATCGTTCCACGCGCGGCCTCCTGAGCCCCGATCGGTCCACGCGCCGTCACCGAGCCGCGATCGGTCCACGCTCGACCTCCTGAGCCCGGTTGGTTCACGCGTCGTCTCCGAGCGCCGATCGGTCCACGCGCCGTCGCCGAGCCATGATCGGTCCACGCGGGGCTCCTGAGCCCCGGTCGGTTCACGCGCCGTCTTCGAGCCCCGATCGATCCACGCGTCGTCTTCTAAGCCCAGATGCCTCCTCGCGCCGTCTCCGAGCCCCGATCGGTCCACGCGTCGTCTCCGAGCCCCGAACGGCCCACGCGCCGTCGCCGGGCCGCGAACGGTCCACGCGCGGCCTCCTGAGCCCCGGTTGGTTCAAGCGCCGTATCCGAGCCCCAATCGGTCCACGCAAGGTCTCCTGAGCTCCGATCGGTCCACGCGCCGTCTCCTGATCTCCGATCGGTCCACACGCCATCTCCTAAGCCCCGATCATTCCACGCGCCATCTCCGAGCCCCGATCGGTCCACGCGCCGTCTCATAAGCCCCGATCGGACCACGCGCCTTCTCCTCAGCCCCGATCGGTCCACGCGCCGTCTCCGAGCGCCGATTAGTTCACGCGCCGCCTCCTGAGCCCCGATCGGTCCACGCGCCGTCTCCGAGCGCCGATCATTTCACGTGACGTCTCCTGAGCCCTGATCGTTCCACGCGCCGTCTTCGAGCCCCGAGCGGTCCACGCGCCGTCTCCTGAGCCCCAATCGATCCACGCGCAGCCTCCTGAGCCCCGATCGGTCCACGCGCCGTCGCCGAGCCGCGATCGTTCTACGCGCCGCTCCGAGCCCCGATCGGTCCACGCGCCGTCGCCGAGCTATGATCGGTCCACGCGCGGCCTCCTGAGCCCCGATCGGTCCACGCGCCGTCGCCGAGCCGCGATCGGTCCACGCGCGGCCTCCTGAGGCCCGATTGGTTCACGCGCCTTATCCGAGCCCCAGCCGGTCCACGCGCCGTTTCCTGAGCCCCGATCGGTCCACGCGCGGTCTCCTGAGCCCCGATCGGTCCACGCGCCGTCGCCGAGCCGCGATCGGTCCACACGCGGCCTCCTAAGGCCCGATCGGTCCACGCGCCGTCGCCGAACCCCAATTGGTCCACGCGAAACCGCCTGAGCCCCAGTCGGTCCATGCGCTGTCTCCGAGCCCCGATCGGTCCACGCGTCGTCTCCGAGCCCCGATCGGTCCACGCGCCGTCTTCGAGCCCCCGTCGGTTCACGCATGGTTTCCTAAGCCCCAATCGGTTAACGCGCCGTCTCCGAGCCTCGATCGGTCCACACGCCGTGTCCGATCCCCGATCGGTCCGCGCGGCGTCTCCGGAGCCCCGATCGATCCACGCGAGTCTCTTGAGCCCCGGTCGGTCCGCGCGCCGTCATCTGAGCCCCGATCGGTCGACGCGTCGTCTCCGAGACTCGATCGGTCCACGCGCCGTCGCCGAGCCCCGATCGGTCCACGCGCGGCCTCCTGAGCCCCGGTCGGTCCACGCGCCGTATCCGAGCCCCCATCGGTCCACGCGTTGTCTCCTAAGCCCCGATCGGTCCACGCGCCGTCTCCGAGCCCCGATCGGTTCACGCATCGTCTCCTAAGCCCCGGTCGGTTAACGCGCCGTCTCCGAGCGCCGAGCGGTCCACGCGCCGTCGCCGAACCCCAATTGGTCCACGCGCAACCGCCTGAGTCCCAGTCGGTCCACGCGCTGTCTCCGAGCCGCGATCGGTCCACGCGCCGTCGCCGAGCCATGATCGGTCCACGCGCGGCCTCCTGAGCCCCAATCGGTCCACGGGCCGTCGCCGATCCACGATCGGTCCGTGCGCCGTTTCCAGAGCCCTATCGGTCCACGCATCGTCTCCTGATCACCGATCGGTCGACGCGCCATCTGCTAAGCCCCGTTCGGTCCACGCACCGTCTCCGAGCGCCGATCGGTTCACGCGCCGTCTCCTGAGCCCCGATCATTCCACGCGCTGTCTCCGAGCCCCGATCGGTCCACGCGTTGTCTCCTTAGCCCCGATCGGTCCACGCGCCGTCTCCGAGCACCGATTGGTCCACGCGCCGTCGCCGAGGCATGATCGGTCCACGCGCGGCCTCCTGAGCCCCGATCGGTCCACGCGCCGTCTCCGAGCCGCGATCGTTCCACGCGCGGCCTCCTGAGCCCCGATCGGTCCACGCGCCGTCACCGAGCCGCGATCGGTCCACGCGCGACCTCCTGAGCCCGGTTGGTTCACGCGTCGTCTCCGAGCGCCGATCGGTCCACGCGCCGTCGCCGACCCATGATCGGTCCACGCGGGGCTCCTGGGCCCCGGTCGGTTCACGCGCCGTCTTCGAGCCCCGATCGATCCACGCGTCGTCTTCTAAGTCCAGATGCCTCCTCGCGCTGTCTCCGAGCCCCGATCGGTCCACGCGTCGTCTCTGAGCCCCGATCGGCCCACGCGCCGTCGCCGGGCCGCGAACGGTCCACGCGCGGCCTCCTGAGCCCCGGTTGGTTCAAGCGCCGTATCCGAGCCCCGATCGGTCCACGCGCCGTCTCATAAGCCCCGATCGGACCACGCGCCTTCTCCTCAGCCCCGATCGGTCCACGCGCCGTCTCCGAGCGCCGATTAGTTCACGCGCCGTCTCCTGAGCCCCGATCGCTCCACGCTCCGTCTCCCAGCCCCGATCGGTCCACGCGCCGTATCCTGAGCCCGGATCGGTCCACGCGCCGTCGCCGAACCCCAATTGGTCCACGCGCCACCGCCTGTGCCCCAGTCGGTCCACGCGCTGTCTCCGAGCCCAGATCGGTCCACGCGCCGTCTCCGAGCGCCGATCATTTCACGTGACGTCTCCTGAGCCCTGATCGTTCCACGCGCCGTCTTCGAGCCCCGAGCGGTCCACGCGCCGTCTCCTGAGCCCCAATCGATCCACGCGCAGTCTCCTGAGCCCCGATCGGACCACGCGCTTTCTCCTCAGCCCCGATCGGTCCACGCGCCGTCTCGGAGCACCGATTGGTTCACGCGCCATCTCCTGAGCCCCGATCGCTGCACGCGCCGTCTCCGAGCCCCGATCGGTCCACGCGCCGTCTCCTAAGCCCCGATCGGTCCACCCCCCGTTTCCGAGCCCCGATCAGTCCATGCGTCGTCTCCGAGCCCCGATCGGTCCACGCGCCGTTTCCGAGCCCCGATCGGTCCACGCGTCGTCTCCTCAGCCCCGATCGGTTGACGCGTCGTCTCCTGAGCCCCGATCGATCCACGCGTCGTCTCCTCAGCCCCGATCGCTCCACGCGCCGTCTCCGAGCGCCGATCGGTGCACGCGCCGTCTCCTGAGCCCCGGTCGGTTCACGCGCCGTCTCCGAGCCCCGATCGATCCACGCGTCTTCTTGTAAACCCAGATGCCTCCTCGCATCGTCTCCTAAGCCCCGATCGGTTAACGCGCCGTCTCCGAGCCCCGATCGGTCCACGCGCCGTCGCCGAACCCCAATTGGTCCACGCGCAACCGCCTGAGCCCCAGTCGGTCCACGCGCGGCCTCCTGAGCCCCGATCGGTCGACGCGTCGTCTCCTGAGCCCCGATCGATCCACGCGTCGTCTCCTGAGCCCCGATCGCTCCAGGCGCCGTTTTCTGAGCACCGTTCGGTCCGCGCGTCGTCTTCAAAGCCCCGATGCCTCCACGCGCCGTCTCCGAGCCACGATCGGTCCGTGCGCCGCTTCCAGAGCCCTATCGGTCCACGCGTCCTCTCCTGATCTCCTACTCGTCCACGCGCAACCGCCTGAGCCCCAGTCGGTCCACGCACTGTCTCCGAGCCCCGATCGGTCCACGTGCCGTCTTCGAGCCCCGATCGGTCCACGCAACGTCTCCTAAGCCCCAATCGGTTAACGCGCCGTCTCCTGAGCCCCGATCGTTCTACGCGCCGTCTCCGAGCCCCGATCCGTCCCCGCGCAGTCGCCGAGCCCCGATCGGTTCACGCGCGGTCTCCTGAGCCCCAGTCGGTACACGCGCTGTCTCCCAGCCCCGATCGGTCCACGCATCGTCTCCTAAGCCCCGCTCGGCTAACGCGTCGTTTCGGAGCCCCGATCGGTATACGCGCCGTCTCCTGAGCTCTGATCGGTCCACGATTCGTCTCCTAAGCCCCGATCGCTTCACGCGCCGTCTCCAGAGCCCGATCGGTCCAGGCATCGTCTCCTGAGCCCCGGTTGGTTCACGCGCCGTATCCGAGCCCCTATCGCTCCACGCGTCGTCTCCGAGCCCCGATCGGTCCACGCGCAGTCGCCGAGCCATGATCGCTCCACGCCCGGCCTCCTGAGCCCCGATCGGTCCACGCGCCGTCTCCAAGCCCCGATCCGTCGCCGCGTCATGTCCTGAGCCCCGATCAATTGACGCGTCTTCTTCTGAGCCCCGATCGCTCCTCGCGCCGTCTCCTGAACCCCGATCATTCCACGCGTCTTCTCCTAAGCCACGATCGGTCCACGCGCCGTCTCCGAGCCCCAGTCGGTCCACGCGCTGTCTCCGAGCACCGATCGGTCTACTCGTCGTCTCCGTGCCCCGATCGGTCCACGCGCCGTCTCCTAAGCCCCAATCGGTCCACGCGGCGTCTCCGAGCGCCGATCATTTAACGCGCCGTCTCCTGCGACCCGATCGTTCCACGCGCCGTCTCCGAGCCCCGATCGGTCCGCGTGCCGCATTCTAAACCACGGTCCATCCACGCGCCGTCTCCAAGCCCCGCTCCATCCACGCGTCGTCTCCTAAGCCCCGATCGGTCCACGCGCCGTCTCCGAGCCCCGATCGGTCCTCGCGCCGTCTCCTGAACCCCGATCATTCCACGCGTCTTCTCCTAAGCCACGATCGGTCCACGCGCCGTCTCCGAGCCCCAGTCGGTCCACGCGCTGTCTCCGAGCACCGATCGGTCTACGCGTCGTCTCCGTGCCCCGATCGGTCCACGCGCCGTCGCCGAGCCATGATCGGTCCACGCGCGGCCTCCTGAGCCCCGATCGGTCCACGCGCCGTCGCCGAGCCGCGATCGGTCCACACGCGGCCTCCTGAGCCCCGGTCTGTTCACGCGCCGTACCCGAGCTCCAATCGGTCCACGCGCCGTCTCCTGAGCACCGATCGTTCCACGCGCCGTCTCCGAGCCCCGATCGTTCCACGCGGCGTCTCCTGAGCCCCAATTGGTCCACACGCTGTGTCGTGAGCCCCGATAGGTACACGCGTCGTCTCCTACGCCCGATCGGTCCACGCGTCGTATCCTGAGCCCCGATCGTTCCACGCGCCGTCTCCGAGCCGCGATCGGTCCACGCGCCGTCTCCTGAGCCCCGATCGCGCCACACGCCGTTTCCTGAGCCCAGATCGGTCCGTGCGCCGCTTCCACAACCCCGATCGGTCCACGCGTCACCTCCTGATCTCCGATCGGTCCACGCGCCGTCTCCTAAGCCCCGATCGGTCCACGCGCCGTCTCCGAGCGCCGATCGGTTGACGCGCCGTCTCCTGGGCCCCGATCGTTCCACGCGCCGTCTCCGAGCCCCGATCGGTCCACGCGCCGTCTCCTAAGCCCCGTTCGGACCAAGCGCCTTCTCGTAAACCCCGGTCGGTCCACGCGCCGTCTCCGAGCCCCGATCGGTCCACGCATCGTCTCCTAAGCCCCGATCGGCTAACGCGTCGACTCCGAGCCGCGATCGTTCCACGGGCCGTCCCCGATCCCCGATCGATCCACGCGCCGTTTCCGAGCCCCGATCGGTCCGCGCGCCGTCTCCTGAGCCCCGGTGGGTCCACGCGCCGCCTCCTGAGCACCGATCGGTCAACGCATCGTCTCCTAAGCCCCGATACGTTCACACGCCGTGTCCGATCCCCGACCGGTCCGCGTGCCGCATTCTAAGCCGCGGTCCGTCCACGCGCCGTCTCCGAACACCGATCGGTCCACGCGCCGTCTCAAAGCGCCGATCATTTCACGCGCCGTCTCCTCAGCCCCGATCGTTCCACGCGCCGTCTCTGGGCACCGATCGGTCTACGCGCCGTCTCCTGAGCCCCAATCGGTCCACACGCTGTCTCGTGAGCCCCGATAGGTACACGCGTCGTGTCCTACGCCCCGATCGGTCCACGCGTCGTCTACTAAGCCCCGATCGGTCTGCGCAGCGTCTCCTGATCCCCATCGGTCCACGCGGCGCTTCCGGAGCCCCGATCTATCCACGCGAGTCTCCTGAGCCCCGGTCGGTCCGCGCGCCGTCACCTGAGCCCCGATCGGTCCACGCGCCGTCTCCTGAGCCCCGATCGGTCCACGCGCCGTTGCCGAACCCCAATTGGTCCACGCGAAACCGCCTGAGCCCCAGTCGGTCCACGCGCTGTCTCCGAGCCCCGATCGGTCCACGTGCCGTCTCCCAGCCCCGATCGGTCCACGCGCCGTCTCCTAATCCCCAATCTGTCCACGACCCGTCTCCGGGCCCCGATCGGTGCACGCGCCGTCTCCTAAGCCCCGATCGGTCCACGGGCCATCGCCGAACCCCAATTGGTCCACGCGAAACCGCCTGAGCCCCAGTCGGTCCACGCGCTGTCTCCGAGCCCCGATCGTTCCACGCGTCGTCTCCGAGCCCCGATCGGTCCACGCGAATCTCCTGAGCTCCGGTCGGTCGACGCGCCGTCTCCTGAGCCCCGATCGGTCCACGCGTCGGCTCCTAAGCCCCGATCCATCGACGCGTCGTCTCCTGAGCCCCGATCGATCCACACGCCGTCTCCGAGCCCCGATCGGTCTGCGTGCCGCATTCTAAGCCACGGTCCATCCACGCGCCGTCTCCGAGCCCCGCTCGATCCACGCGTCGTCTCCTAAGCCCTGATCCGTCCACGCGCGGCGTCGAGCCGCGATCGGTCCACGCGCGGCCTCCTGAGCCCCAATCGGTCCACGCGTCGTCTCCTAAGCCCCGATCGGTCCACGCGCCGTCTCCGGGCCCCGATCGGTCCACGCACCATCTCCTGCTCTCCAATCGGTCCACGCGCCGCCTCCGGAGCCCCGATCGATCCACGCTAGGCTCCTGAGCCCCGGCCGGTCCGCGCGCCGTCTCCTGAGCCCCGAACGGTCGACGCGCCGTCTCCTGAGCCCCAATCGGCCCACACGCTGTTTCGTGAGCCCCGATAGGTACACGCGTCGCCTCCTACGCCCCGATCGGTCCACGCGTCGTCTCCTAAGCCCTGATCTGTACACGCGTCGTCTCCGAGCCCCGATCGGTCCACGCGCCGTCGCCGAGCCCCGATCGGACGACGCGTCATTTCCTGAGCCCGGATCGGTCCACCCGTCGTCCTCGAATCCCCGATCCGCACACGCGTCGTCTCCGAGCCTAGATCGGTCCACGCGCCGTCTCCTAAGCCGCGATCCGTCCACGGGCCGTCTCCGAGCTGCTATCGGTAAACGCGCCGTCACCAAGCCCTGATCTGTACACGCGTCGTCTCCGAGCCCCGATCGGTTCACGCGCCGGCTCCGAGCCCGATCGGTCCACGCATCGTCTCCTAAGCCCCGATCGGTTAACGTGCCGTCTCCGAGCCCCGATCGGTCCACGGGCCGTCTCCTGAGCCCCGGTCGGTTCACGCGCCGTCTCCGAGCCACGATCGGTCCGTGCGCCGCTTCCAGAGCCCTATTGGTCCACGCGTCCTCTCCTGATCTCCTATTAGTCCACGCGCCGTCTCCTAAGCCCCGATCGGTCCACGTGCCGTCTCCCCGCGACGATCGATTCACGCGCCATCTCCTGAGCCCCGATCGGTCCACGCGTCGTTCCCTAAGCTCCGATCCATCCACGCGCAGTCTCCTGAGCCCCGATCGGTCCACGCATCGCCTCCTGAGCCCCGGACGGTCCAGGCGCCGTCTCCGAACCCCGAGCGGTCGACGCGCCGTCTCCGAGCCCCGATCGGTCCACGCGCCGTCGCCGAACCCCAATTGGTCCACGCGCAACCGCCTGAGCCCCAGTCGGTCCACGCGCCGTTTCCTGAGCCCCGATCGGTCCACGCGCCGTCTCCTGAGCCCCGATCGATCTACGCGTCGTCTCCTAAGCCCCGATTGGTGGACGAGTCGTCTCCCATCCACAATCGGTCCACGCGCCGTCTCCTAAGCCCCCATCTGTCCACGACCCGTCTCCGGGCCCCGATAGATGCACGCGCCGTCTCCTAAGCCCCGATCGATCGACGCGCCGTCGCCGAACCCCAATTGGTCCGCGCGCAACCGCCTGAGCCCCAGTCGGTCCACGCACTGTCTCCGAACCCCGATCGGTCCACGCGCCGTCTTCGAGCCGCGGCCGGTCCACGCAACGTCTCCTAAGCCCCAATCGGTTAACGCGCCGTCTCCTGAGCCCCGATCGTTCTACGCGCCGTCTCCGAGCCCCGATCCGTCCACGCGCAGTCGCCGAGCCCCGATCGGTCCACGCATCGTCTCCTAAGCCCCGCTCGGTTAACGCGTCGTTTCGGAGCCCCGATCGGTCTACGCGTCGTCTCCTGAGCCCCGATCGGTCCACGCGTCGTCTCCTGAGCCCCGATCGTTCGACGCGCCGTCTCCGAGCGTCGATCGGCCCACGCGCCGTCTCCTGAGCCCCGATCGGTCCACGCGCCGTCTCCAAGCGCCGATCCGTCCACGCGCCGTCTTCTGAGCCCCGATCGGTCCACGCATCGTCTCCTAAGCCCCGGACGGTCCACCCGCCGTTTCCGAGCCCCGATCGACCCACGCGCCGTTTCCGAGCCCCGATCGGTCCACGCATCGTCTGCTAAGCCCCGGACGGTCCACCCGCCGTTTCCGAGCCCGATCGCTCCACGCGCCGTCTCCTGAGCTCTGATCGGTCCACGCTTCGTCTCCCAAGCCCCGATCGCTCCACGCGCCGTCTCCTGAACCCCATCGGTCCACGCATCGTCTCCTATGCCCCGATCGGTTAACGCGCCGTCTCCGCGCCGCGATCGGTCCACGCGCCGCGATCGGTCCATGAGCCCCGATCGGTCAACGCATCCTCTCCTAAGCCCCGTTACGTTCACACACCGTCTCCTAAGCCCCGATCGGTTAACGCGCCGTCTCCGAGCCCCGATCAGTCCACGCGCCGTCTCCTGAGCCCCGGTCGGTTCATGCGCCGTCTCCGAGCCCCGTTCGATCCACGCGTCGTCTTGTAAGCCCAGATGCCTTCTCGCGCCGTCTCCGGGCCACGATCGGTCCAGGCGCCGCTTCCTGAGCCACGATCGGTCCACGCGTTGTCTCCTAGGCCCCGATCGTTCCACGCGCCGTCTCCGAGCCCCGAGCGGTCCACGCGCCGTCTCCTGAGCCCCGATCGGTCCACGCGTCGTCTTCTAAGCCCCGACCGGTCCACGCGCCGTTTCCTGAGGCCCGATCGATTCACGCGTCGTCTCCTGAGCCCCGATAGCTCCACGCGCCGTTTCCTGAGCCCCGGTCCGTTCACGCGCCGTATCCGAGCCCCAGTCGGTCCACGCGCCGTCTCCGAGCGCCGATCGGTTCACGCGCCGTCTCCTGAGCCCCGATCGTTCCACGCGCCGTCTCCTGAGCCCCAATCGGTCCACACGCTGTCTCGTGAGCCCCGATAGGTACACGCGCCGTCTCCGAGCCCCCATCGGTCCACGCGTTGTCTCCTAAGCCCCGATCGGTCCACGCGCCGTCTTCGAGCCCCGATCGGTTCACGCATCGTCTCCTAAGCCCCGATCGGTTAACGCGCCGTCTCCGAGCGCCGAGTGGTCAACGCGTCGTCGCCGAACCCCAATTGGTCCACGCGCAACCGCCTGAGTCCCAGTCGGTCCACGCGCCGTCTCGTGAGCCCCGCTCGGTCCACGCGCCTTCTCCGAGCCCCGATCGGTCCACGCGCCGTCTCCTGAGCCCCGATCGGTCCACGCGTCGTTCCCGAAGCCCCGATCCATCCACGCGCAGTCTCGCGAGCCCCGATCGGTGCACGCACCGTCTCCTAAGCCCCGATCGGTCCACGCCCCGTCTCCGAGCACCGATTGGTTCACGCACCGTCTCCTGAGACTCGATCCGTCCACGCGCTGTCTCCTGAGCCCCGATCGGTCGACGCGTCCTCTGTTAAACCCCAATCGGTCCACGCCCCGTCTCCGAGCGCCGATCGGTTCACGCGCCGTCTCCTGAGTCCCGATCCGTCCACTCACTGTCTCCTGAGCTCCGGTCGGTCCACGCGCCGCCTCCTGCGCTCTGATCGGTCCACGCGCCGTCTCCTGAGCCCCGATCGGTCGACGCGCCGTCTCGTTAGCCCCGATCGGTCCACGCGCCATCTCCTGAGCCCCGATCGGTCCACGCGTCGTTCCCTAAGCCCCGATCCATCCACGCGCAGTCTCCCGAGCCCCGATCGGTCGACGCGTCCTCTGTTAAACCCCAATCGGTCCACGCCCCGTCACCGAGCGCCGATCGGTTCACGCGCCGTCTCCTGAGTCCCGATCCGTCCACTCACTGTCTCCTGAGCTCCGGTCGGTCCACGCGCCGCCTCCTGCGCTCTGATCGGTCCACGCGTCGTCTCCGAGCCCCGATCGGTCCACGCGTCGTCGCCGAGCCTCGATCGGTCCACGCGCAGCCTCCTGAGCCCCGATCGGTTCACGCGCCGGCTCCGAGCCCGATCGGTCCACGCATCGTCTCCTAAGCCCCGATCGGTTAACGTGCCGTCTCCGAGCCCCGATCGGTCCACGCGCCGTCTCCAAGCCCCGATCCGTCGCCGCGTCGTGTCCTGAGCCCCGATCAATTGACGCGTCTTCTCCTGAGCCCCGATCGCTCCTCGCGCCGTCTCCTGAACCCCGATCGTTCCACGCGCCTTCTCCTAAACCGCGATCGGTCCACGCGCCGTCTCCGAGCCCCAGTCGGTCCACGCGCTGTCTCCGAGCACCGATCGGTCTACGCGTCGCCTCCGAGCCCCGATCGGACCACGCGTCGTCTCCGAGCCCCGAACGGTTCGCGCACCGTCTCCTTGTCCCGATCGGTCCCCGCGCCGTCTCCTGAGCCCCGATGCGTCCACGCGCAGTCGCCGAGCCCCGATCGGTCCACGCGGGGTCTCCTGAGCCCCGATCGGTCCACGCGCCGTCTCCTAAGCCCCGATTGATCCACGCGCCGTCTCCGAGCGCCGCTCGGTTCACGCGCCGTCTCCTGTGCTCCGATCGTTCCACGCGCCCTCTCCGAGCCCCGATCGGTCCACGCGCCGTCTCCTGAGCCCCGATCGTTCCACACGCCGCCTCCTAAGCCCCGATCGGTCGAGGCGTCGTCTCCTAAGCCCCGACCGGTCCACGCGCCGTCTCCTGTGCTCCGATCGTTCCACGCGCCCTCTCCGAGCCCCGAACGGTCCACGCGCCATCTCCTGAGCCCCGATCGTTCCAAACGCCGCCTCCTAAGCCCCGATCGGTCCAGGCGCCGGCTCCGGAGCCCCAATCGGGCTACGCGTCGTCTCCTAAGCCCCGATTCGTCCACGCGGCGTCTCCGGGCGCCGATTATTTCACGCGCCGTCTCCTGAGACCCGATCGTTCCACGCGCCGTCTCCGAGCCCCGATCGATCCACGCGCCGCCTCCTGAGCCCCGATCGGTCCACGCGCCGTCGCCGAACCCCAATTGGTCCACGCGCAACCGCCTGAGCCCCAGTTGGTCCACGGGCTGTCTCCGAGCCCCGATCGATCCACGCACATCCTCCTGAGCTCCGATCGGTCGACGCGCCGACTCCTAAGCCCCGATCGGTCCAAGCGCCTTCTGCTAAGCCCCGATCGGTCCAACCGCCTACTGCTAAGCCCCGATCGGTCCACGCGCCGTCGCCGAGCGCCGATCGGTTCACGCGCCGTCACCTGAGACCCGATCGTTCCACGCGCCGTCTCCGAGCCCCGATCGGTCTACGCGCCGTCTCCTAAGCCCCGATCGGTCCACGCGCCTTCTTCTCATCCCCGATCGGTCCACGCGCCGTCTCGGAGCCCCGATTGGTTCACGCGCCGTCTCCTGAGCCCCGATCGCTCCACGCGCAGTCGCCGAGTCTCGATCGGTTCACGCGCGGTCTCCTGAGCCCCGGTCGGTCCACGCGCCGTCGCCGAACCCCAATTGGTCCACGCGCAACATCCTGAGCCCCAGTCGGTACACGCGCTGTCTCCGAGCCCCGATCGGTCCCCGCATAGTCTCCTAAGCCCCGCTC
This sequence comes from Netelia fuscicornis, assembly GCA_946811545.1. NCBI lineage: Eukaryota > Metazoa > Arthropoda > Insecta > Hymenoptera > Ichneumonidae > Netelia > Netelia fuscicornis. Next base: position 31,958,605 of record OX328012.1, read on the forward strand.
GGTCAACGCGTCGTCTCGGAGCCCCGATCGGTCCAGACGCCGCTTCCTGAGCACCGACCGGTCCACGCGTCGTCGCCGAACCCCAATTGGTCCACACGAAACCGCCTGAGCCCCAGTCGGTCCACGCGCTGTCTCCGAGCCCCGATCGGTCCACGCGTCGTCTCCGAGCCTCGATCGGTCCACGCGCCGTCGCGGAGCCCCGATCGGTCCAGGCGTGGCCTCCTGAGCCTCGATCGGTCCACGCGCGGCCTCCTGAGCCCCGGTCGGTTCACGCGCCGTCTCCGAGCCCCGATCGATCCACGCGTCGTCTTCGAAGCCCAGATGCCTCCTCGCGCCGTCTCCGAGCCACGATCGGTCCAGGCGCTGCTTCCTGAGCCCCAATCGGTCCACGCATCGTCACCTGAGCCCCGATGGGTCCACGCGCCGTCACCGAGCCATGATCGGTCCACGCGCGGCTCCTGAGCCCCATCGGTCCACGCGCCGTCTCCGAGCGCCAATCGGTTCACGCGCCGTCTCCTGAGCCCCGATCGTTCCACGCGCCGTCTCCGAGCCCCGATCGGTCTACGCGCCGTCTCCTAAGCCCCGATCGGTCCACGCGCCTTCTCCTCATCCCCGATCGGTCCACGCGCCGTCTCGGAGCCCCGATCGGTCCACGCGCCGTCTCCGAGCGCCGATCGGTTCACGCGCCGTCACCTGAGCCCCGATCGTTCCACGCGCCGTCTCCGAGCCCCGATCGGTCTACGCGCCGTCTCCTAAGCCCCGATCGGTCCACGCGCCTTCTCTTCATCCCCGATCAGACCACGCGCCGTCTCGGAGCGCCGATTGGTTCACGCGCCGTCTCCTGAGCCCCGATCGCTCCACGCGCAGTCGTCGAGCCTCGATCGGTTCACGCGCGGTCTCCTGAGCCCCGGTCGGTCCACGCGCCGTCGCCGAACCCCAATTGGTCCACGCGCAACCTCCTGAGCCCCAGTCGGTACACGCACTGTCTCCGAGCCCCGATCGGTCCCCGCATAGTCTCCTAAGCCCCGCTCGGTTAACGCGTCGTCTCGGAGCCCCGATCGGTCCAGGCACCGCTTCCTGAGCCTCGGTCGGTTCACGCGCCGTCTCCTGAGCCCCGATCGGTCCACGCGTCGTTCCCTAAGCCCCGATCGATCCACGCGCAGTCTCCAGAGCCGCGATCGGTCCACGCATCCCCTCCTGAGCCCCGGACGGTTCACACGCCGTCTCCGAGCCGCGATCGGTCCACGCATCGTCTCCTAAGCCCCGATCGGTTAACGTGCCGTCTCCGAGCCCTGATCGGTCCACGCGCCGTCTCCTAAGCCCCGATCGGTGCACGCGCCGTCTCCGAGCGCCGATCGGTTCACGCGCCGTCTCCTGAGCCCCGATCATTCCACGCGATGTCTCCGAGCCCCGATCGGTTCACGCGCCGTCTCCTAAGCCCCGATCGGTCCACGCGTCGTGTCCGAGCTCCGATCGGTCCATACGCCGTTTCCTGAGGCCCGATCGGTCCATGCGTCGTCTTCTTAGTCCCGATGCTTCCACGCGCCGTCTCCGAGCCACGATCGGTCCAGGCGCCGCTTCCTGAGCCCCGATCGGTCCACGCGCCGTATCCTAAGCCCCGATCGGTCCACGGGCCGTCTCTGAGCGCCGATAAGTTCAAGCGCCGTCTCCGGAGCCCCGATCGTTCCACGCGGCGTCTCCGAGCCCCGATCATTCCACGCCCCGTCTCCGAGCCTCGATCGGTCCACGCGCCGTCTCCTAAGCCCCTATCGGTCCACGCGCCGTCTCCGAGCGCCGATCGGTTCACGCGCCGTCTCCTGAGCCCCGATCGGTCCACACGCCGTCTCCGAGCCCCGATCCGTCCACGCGCCGTCTCCTGAGCCCGGATCGGTCCACGCGTCATCGGCGAATCCCCGATCCGTACACGCGTCGTCTCCGAGCCTCGATCGGTCCACGCGCCGTCGCGGAGCCCCGATCGGTCCAGGCGTGGCCTCCTGAGCCTCGATCGGTCCACGCGCGGCCTCCTGAGCCCCGGTCGGTCCACGCGCCGTCTCCGAGCGCCGATCGGTTCACGCGCCGTCTCCTGAGCCCCGATCGTTCCACGCGCCGTCTCCGAGTTCCGATCGGTCCACGCGTCGTCTCCTAAGCCCCGATCGGTCCAAGCGCCTTCTACTAAGCCCCGATCGGTCCACGCGCCGTCTCCGAGCGCCGATCGGTTCACACGCCGTCACCTGAGCCCCGATCGTTCCACGCGCCGTCTCCGAGCCCCGATCGGTCTACGCGTCGTCTCCTAAGCCCCGATCGGTCCACGCGCCTTCTCTTCATCCCCGATCGGACCACGCGCCGTCTCGGAGCGCCGATTGGTTCACGCGCCGTCTCCTGAGCCCCGATCGCTCCACGCGCAGTCGTCGAGCCTCGATCCGTTCACGCGCGGTCTCCTGAGCCCCGGTCGGTCCACGCGCCGTCGCCGAACCCCAATTGGTCCACGCGCAACCTCCTGAGCCTCAGTCGGTACACGCACTGTCTCCGAGCCCCGATCGGTCCCCGCATAGTCTCCTAAGCCCCGCTCGGTTAACGCGTCGTCTCGGAGACCCGATCGGTCCAGGCACCGCTTCCTGAGCACCGACCGGTCCACGCATCGTCTCCTAAGCCCCGATCGGTTAACGTGCCGTCTCCGAGCCCCGATCGGTCCCCGCGCCGTCGCCGAGCCGCGATCGGTCCACGCGCGGCCTCCTAAGCTCCGATCGGTCCACGCGCCGTCGCCGAACCCCAATTGGTCCACACGAAACCGCCTGAGCCCCAGTCGGTCCACGCGCTGTCTCCGAGTCCCGATCGGTCCACGCGTCGTCTCCGAGCCCCGATCGGTCCACGCGCCGTCTTCGAGCCCCGATCGGTCCACGCATGGTCTCCTAAGCCCCGATCGGTTAACGCGCCGTCTCCGAGCCCCGATCGGTCCACGCGCCGTCGCCGAACCCCAATTGGTCCACGCGCAACCGCCTGAGCCCCAGTCGGTCCACGCGCTGTCACCGAGCCCCGATCGGTCCACGTGTGGTCTCCGAGCCCCTATCGGTCCACGCGCCGTCGCCGAGCCACGATCGGTCCACGCGCGGCCTCCTGAGCCCCGATCGGTCCACGCGCCGTCGCCGAGCCGCGATCGGTCCACGCGCAGTCTCCTGAGCCTCGGTCGGTTCACGCGCCGTCTCCTGAGCCCCGATCGGTCCACGCGGCGTTCCCTAAGCCCCGATCGATCCACGCGCAGTCTCCAGAGCCGCGATCATTCCACGCGATGTCTCCGAGCCCCGATCGGTTCACGCGCCGTCTCCTAAGCCCCGATCGGTCCACGCGCCGTCTCCGAGCGCCGATCGGTCCACGCGCGGTCTCCAAGCCTCGATCCGTACACGCGCCGTCTCCGAGCCCCGATCGGTCCACGCGCCGTCTCCGAGCACCGTTCGGTCCACGCGCCATTTCCTGAGCCCCGATCGGTCCATCCGTCGTCTTTTAAGCCCCGATACCTCCACGCGCCGTCTCCGAGCCACGATCGGTCCAGGCGCCGCTTCCTGAGCCCCGATCGGTCCACGCGTCGGCTCCTAAGCCTCGATAGATCCACGCGCGGCCTCCTTAGCCCCGGTCGGTCCACGCGCCGTCTCCGAGCCGCGATCGGTCCACGCATCGTCTCCTAAGCCCCGATCGGTTAACGCGCCGTCTCCCCGCCCCGATCGGTCCACGCGCCGTCTCCTGAGCCCTGATCCGTCCACGCGCGGCGTCGAGCCGCGATCGGTCCACGCGCGGCCTCCTGAGCCCCAATCGGTCCACGCGTCGTCTCCTAAGCCCCGATCCGTCGCAGCGTCGTCCCCTGAGCCCCGATCAATTGACGCGTCTTCTCCTGAGCCCCGATCGCACCTCACGCCGTCTCCTGAGCCCCGCTCGTTCCATGCGTCGTGTTCTTAGCCCCGATGCCTCCACGCGCCGTCTCCGAGACACGATAGGTCCAGGCGCCGCTTCCTGAGCCCCAATCGATCCACGCGCCGTCTCGTAAGCCACAATCGGTCCACGCGCCGTCTCAGAGCGCCGATCATTTCACGCGCTGTCTCCTGAGCCCCGATCGTTTCACGCGCCGTCTCCGAGCCCCGATCGGTCCACGCGGCGTCTCCTGAGCCCCGATCGGTTCACGCATCGTCTCCTAAGCCCCGATACGTCTACACGCCGTATCCGAGCCCCGATCGGTCCGCGTGACGCATTCTAAGCCACGGTCCGTCCACGCGCCGTCTCCGAGCACCGATCGGTCCACGCGCCGTCTCCTGAGCCCCGATCGGTCCACGCGTCGTCTCCTAAGCCCTGATCGGTCCACGTGCCGTCTCCGAGCCCCGATGGGTCTACGCGCCGCCTCCTGAGCCCCGATCGATCCACGCATCGGCTGCTGAGCCCCGGTCGGTTCATGCGCCGTCTCCGAGCCCCGATCGATCCACGCGTCGTCTTGTAAGCCCAGATGCCTTCTCGCGCAGTCTCCGGCCCACGATCGGTCCAGGCGCCGCTTCCTGAGCCACGATCGGTCCACGCGCCTTTTCCGAGCCCCGATCGGTGCACGCGCCGTCTCCTGAGCCCCGATCGGTCCACGCGTCGTCCCGTGAGCCCCGATCGGTCCACGCGCCGTCTTCTGAGCCCCGATAGGTCCACGCGCCGTCGCCGAACCCCAATTGGTCCACGCGAAACCGCCTGAGCCCCAGTCGGTCAACGCGCTGTCTCCGAGCCCCGATCGGTCCACGTGCCGTCGCCGAACACCAATTGGTCCACGCGAAACCCCCTGAGCCCCAGTCGGTCGACGCGCTGTCTCCGAGCCCCGATCGGTCCACGCGCCGTCTTCGAGCCCCGATCGGTCCACGCGCAGTCTCCAGAGGCGCGATCGGTCCACGCATCCCCTCCTGAGCCCCGATCGTTCCACGTGCCGCCTCCGAGCCCCGATCGCTCCACGCGCCGTCTCCGAGCGCCGATTGGTGCACGCGCCGTCTCCTGAGCACCGATCGTTCCACACGCCGCTTCCTAAGCCCCGATCTGTCCAGGCGTCGTCTCCTAAGCCCCGACCGGTCCACGCGCCGTCTCCTGAGCCCCGTTCGGCCCACGCGCCGTCTCCTGAGCCCCGGTCGGTCCGCGCGCCGTCACCTGAGCCCCGATCGGTCCACGCGTCGCCTTCTAAGCCCCGATCGGTCCACGCGTAGTCTCCTAAGCCCCGCTCGGTTAACGCGTCGTTTCCGAGCCCCGATCGGTCCACGCGTTGTCTCCTGAGCCCCAATTAGTCCATGCGCCGTCTCCTAATCCCCGATCCGTCCACGGGCCGTGTCCGAGCTCCGATCGGTCCACGCGCCATCGCCGAGCCCCGATCGGTCCACGCGCCGTCTCCTGAGCCCCGATCGGTTCACACCACTTCTCCTGAGCCCTGATCGATTCACGTGCCATCTCCTAAGCCCTGATCGGTCCACGCGCCTTTTCCTAAGCCCCGATCGGTCCACGCGCCGTCTCCGAGCCTCGATCGGTCCACGCGCCGTCGCCGAACCCCAATTGGTCCACACGAAACCGCCTGAGCCCCAGTCGGTTCACGCGCTGTCTCCGAGCCCCGATTGGTCCACGCGTCGTCTCCGAGCCCCGATCGGTCCACGCGACGTCGCCGAGTCGTGATCTGTCCACGCGCGGCCTCCTGAGACCCGATCGGTCCACGCGCCGTCTTCGAGCCCCGATCGGTTCACGCATGGTCTCCTAAGCCCCAATCGGTTAACGCGCCGTCCCCGAGCCCCGATCGGTCCACGCGCCGTTTCCTGAGCCCCGATACGTCCACGAGCAGTCCCCGAGCCCTGATCGGTCCACGCGCTGTCTCCTGAGCCCCGATAGGTACACGCGTCGTCTTCTAAGCCCCGATCGGTCCACGCGCTGTCTCCGAGCCCCGATCGGTCCACGCGTCGTCTTCGAGCCCCGATCGGTCCACGCATGGTCTCCTAAGCCCCAATCGGTCCACGTGTCGTCTCCTAAGCCCCGATCGGTCCACGCGCCGTCTCCGAGCCCCCGATCGGTCCACGCACTGTCTCCCGATGCCCATGGGTCCACGCGGCGCCTCCGAGGCCTCGATCGATCCACGCGAGGCTCCTAAGCCCCGATCGGTCCACGCGTCATCTCCTAAGCCCCGATCGGTCCACGCGCCGTCTCCGAGCCCCGATCGGTCCACGCACTGTCTCCCGATGCCCATGGGTCCACGCGGCGCCTCCGAGGCCCCGATCGGTCCACGCATCGTCACCTGAGCCCCGATCGGTTAACGCGCCGTCTCCGCGCCCCGATCAGTCCACGCGCCGTCTCCTGAGCCCCGGTGGGTTCATGCGCCGTCTCCGAGCCCCGATCGATCCACGCGTCGTGTTGTAAGCCCAGATGCCTTCTCGCGCCGTCTCCGGCCCACGATCGGTCCAGGCGCCGCTTCCTGAGCCACGATCGGTCCACGCGCCTCCTCCGAGCCCCGATCGGTGCACGCGCCGTCTCCTGAGCCCCGATCGGTCCACGCGTCGTCTCCTGACCCCCGATCGGTCCACGCGCCGTCTCCTAAGCCCCGTTCGGGCCACGCGCCGTCGCCGAACACCAATTGGTCCACGCGAAACCGCCTGAGCCCCAGTCGGTCCACGCGCTGTCTCCGAGCCCCGATCGATCCACGCGTCGTCTCCGAGCCCCGATCGGTCCACGCGCCGTCGCCGAGTCATGATCTGTCCACGCGCGGCCTCCTGAGACCCGATCGGTCCACGCGCCGTCGCCGAGCCGCGATCGGTCCACGCGCGACCTCCTGAGCCCCGATTGGTTCACGCGCCGTATCCGAGCCCCAATCGGTCCACGCGCTGTCTCCGAGCCCTGATCGGTCCACGCGTCGTCTCCGAGCCCCGATCGGTCTACGCGCCGTCGCCAAACCCCAATTGGTCCACGCCCAACCGCCTGAGCCCCAGTCGGTCCACGCACTGTCTCCGAGCCCCGATCGGTCCACGCGCCGTCGCCGAGCCATGATCGGCCCACGCGAGGCTCCTGAGCCCCGATCAGTCCACGCGCCGTCTCCTAAGCCCGGATCGTTCCACGCGCCGTCCTCGAGCCCCGATCGGTCCACGCGCCGTCTCCTGAGCCCGGATCGGTCCACGCGATGTCTCCCAGCCCCGATCGGTCCACGCGTCGTCTCCTAAGCCCCGATCCGTCGCCGCGTCGTCTCCTGAGCCCCGATCAATTGACGCGGCTTCTCCAGAGCCCCGATCGCTCCTCGCGCCGTCTCCTGAGCCCCGCTCGGTCCATGCGTCGTCTTCTTAGCCCCGATGCCTCCACGCGTCGTCTCCTGAGCCCCGGCCGGTCCGCGCGCCGTCTTCTGAGCCCCGAACGGACGACGCGTCGTCTCCTGAGCCCCGATCGATCCACGCGCCGTCTCCTAAGCCCCGATCGGTGCACGCGCCGTCTCCGAGCGCCGATCGGTTCGCGCGCCGTCTCCTGAGCCCCGATCATTCCACGCGATGTCTCCCAGCCCCGTTCGGTCCACGAGCCGTTTTCTCAGCACCGTTCGGTCCACGCGTCGTCTTCAAAGCCCCGATGCCTCCATGCGCCGTCTCCGAGCCACGATCGGTCCGTGCGCCGCTTCCAAAGCCCTATCAGTCCAGGCGTCCTCTCCTGATCTCCGATCGGTCCACGCGCCGTCTCCTAAGTCCCGATCGGTGCACGCGCCGTCTCCGAGCGCCGATCGGTTCACGCGCCGTCTCCTGAGGCCCGATCATTCCACGCGATGTCTCCGAGCCCCGATCGGTCCACGCGCCGTGTCCTGAGCCCCGATCGGTCCATCCGTCGTCTTTTAAGCCCCGATACCTCCACGCGCCGTCTCCGAGCCACGATCGGTCCAGGCGCCGCTTCCTGAGCCCCGATCGGTCCACGCGTCGGCTCCTAAGCCTCGATAGGTCCACGCGCGGCCTCCTTAGCCCCGGTCGGTCCACGCGCCGTCTCCGAGCCGCGATCGGTCCACGCATCGTCTCCTAAGCCCCGATCGGTTAACGCGCCGTCTCCCCGCCCCGATCGGTCCACGCGCCGTCTCCTGAGCATTGATCTGTCCACGCGCGGCGTCGAGCCGCGATCGGTCCACGCGCGGCGTCGAGCCGCGATCGGTCCACGCGCGGCCTCCTGAGCCCCAATCGGTCCACGCGTCGTCTCCTAAGCCCCGATCCGTCGCAGCGTCGTCCGCTGAGCCCCGATCAATTGACGCGTCTTCTCCTGAGCCCCGATCATTCCACGCGCCATCTCCGAGCCCCGATCGGTCCACGCGCCGTCTCATAAGCCCCGATCGGACCACGCGCCTTCTCCTCAGCCCCGATCGGTCCACGCGCCGTCTCCGAGCGCCGATTAGTTCACGCGCCGTCTCCTGAGCCCCGATCGCTCCACGCACCGTCTCCCAGCCCCGATCGGTCCACGCGCCGTCTCCTGAGCCCGGATCGGTCCACGCGCCGTCGCCGAACCCCAATTGGTCCACGCGCCACCGCCTGTGCCCCAGTCGGTCCACGCGCTGTCTCCGAGCCCAGATCGGTCCACGCGCCGTCTCCGAGCGCCGATCGGTTCACGCGCCGTCTCCTGAGCCCCGATCGTTCCACGCACCGTCTCCGAGCTCCGATCGGTCCACGCGTCCTCTCCTAAGCCCCGATCGGTCCAAGCGCCTTCTACTAAGCCCCGATCGGTCCACGCGCCTTCTCCTGAGCCCCGATCGGTCCACCCGCCGTCTCCGAGCGCCGATCATTTCACGTGACGTCTCCTGAGCCCCGATCGGCCAACGCGTCGTCTCCTAAGCCCCGACCGCGCAACCTCCTCCTCCCGATCGTCCTCGCGCCGTCTCCTGAGCCCCGCTCGGTCCATGCGTCGTCTTCTTAGCCCCGGTGCCACCACGCGCCGTCTCCTAAGACCCGATCTGCCCACGGGCCGTTTCCGAGCTCCGATCGTTCCACACGCCGTCTCCAAGCCTCGATCCGTACACGCGCCGTCTCCGAGCCCCGATCGGTCCACGCGCCGTCTCCTGAGCCCCGATCGGTCCACGCGCCGTTTCCTGAGCCCCGATCGGTCCACGCGTCGTCTTCTAAGCCCAGATGCCTCCTTGCGCCGTCTCCCAACCACGATCGGTGCAGGCGCCGCTTCCTGAACCCCGATCGGTCCACGCGTTTTCTCCTAAGCCCCGATCGGTCCACGCGTCGTCTCCTCAGCCCCGATCGGTCGACGCGTCGTCTCCGAGCGCCGATCGGTGCACGCGCCGTCTCCTGAACCCCGATCGTTCCACACGCCGCCTCCTAAGCCCCGATCGGTCTAGGCGTCGTCTCCTAAGCCCCGACCAGTCCAGGCGCCGTCTCCTGAGCCCCGATCGTTCCACGCGCCGTCTCCGAGCTGCTATCGGTAAACGCGCCGTCACCAAGCCCTGATCTGTACACGCGTCGTCTCCGAGCCCCGATTGGTCCACGCGCCGTCGCCGAGCCTCGATCGGTCCACGCGCAGCCTCCTGAGCTCCGATCCGTCCACGCGCGGCGTCGAGCCGCGATCGGTCCACGCGCGGCGTCCTGAGCCCCAATCGGTCCACGCGTCGTCTCCTAAGCCCCGATCGGTCCGTGCGCCGTCTCCGAGCCCCGATCGGTCCACGCACCATCTCATGCTCTCCAATCGGTCCATGCGCCGCCTCCGGAGCCCTGATCGATCCACGCGAATCTCCTGAGCTCCGGTCGGTCCTCGTACCGTCTCCGAGCCCCGATCGGTCCACGCGTTGTCTCCTAGGCCCCGATCGGTCCACGCGCCTTCTCCGAGCACCGATCGGTTCACGCATCGTCTCCTAAGCCCCGATCGGTTAACGCGCCGTCTCCGAGCCCCGAACGGTCCACGCGCCGTCGCCGAACCCCAATTTGTCCACGCGTCGTCTCCGAGCCCCGATCGGTCCACGCGCCGTCGCCGAGCCATGATCGGTCCACGCGCGGCCTCCTGAGCCCCGATCGGTCCACGCGTGGTCTCCGAGCCCCGATCGGTCCACGCGCCGTCGCCGAGCCATGATCGGTCCACGCGCGGCCTCCTGAGCCCCGATCGGTCCACGCGCCGTCTCCTGAGCCCCGATCGGTCCACGGGCGGCCTCCTGAGCCCCAATTGGTCCACGCGCCGTCTCCTGAGCCCCGATCGGTCCACGCGTCGTCTCCTAAGCCCCCATTGGTCCACGTGCCGTCTCCCAGCCCCGATCGGTCCACGCGCCGTCTTCGAGCCCCGATCGGTCCACGCATGGTCTCCTAAGCCCCAATCGGTTAACGCGCCGTCCCCGAGCCCCGACCGGTCCACGCGATGTCTCCTGAGCCCCGATACGTCCACGCGCAGTCGCCGAGCCCTGATCGGTCCACGCGCTGTCTACTGAGCCCCGATAGGTACACGCGTCATCGCCTACACCCCGATCGGTCCACGCGTCGTCTCCTAAGCCCCGATCGGTTAACGCGCCGTCTCCGAGCCCCGAACGGTCCACGCGCCGTCGCCGAACCCCAATTTGTCCACGCGTCGTCTCCGAGCCCCGATCGGTCCACGCGCCGTCGCCGAGCCATGATCGGTCCACGCGCGGCCTCCTGAGCCCCGATCGGTCCACGCACCGTCTCCGAGCTCCGATCGGTCCACGCGTCGTCTCCTAAGCCCCGATCGGTCCAAGCGCCTTCTACTAAGCCCCGATCGGTCCACGCGCCTTCTCCTGAGCCCCGATCGGTCCACCCGCCGTCTCCGAGCGCCGATCATTTCACGTGACGTCTCCTGAGCCCCGATCGGCCAACGCGTCGTCTCCTAAGCCCCGACCGCGCAACCTCCTCCTCCCGATCGTCCTCGCGCCGTCTCCTGAGCCCCGCTCGGTCCATGCGTCGTCTTCTTAGCCCCGGTGCCACCACGCGCCGTCTCCTAAGCCCCGATCTGCCCACGGGCCGTTTCCGAGCTCCGATCGTTCCACACGCCGTCTCCAAGCCTCGATCCGTACACGCGCCGTCTCCGAGCCCCGATCGGTCCACGCGCCGTCTCCTGAGCCCCGATCGGTCCACGCGCCGTTTCCTGAGCCCCGATCGGTCCACGCGTCGTCTTCTAAGCCCAGATGCCTCCTTGCGCCGTCTCCCAACCACGATCGGTGCAGGCGCCGCTTCCTGAACCCCGATCGGTCCACGCGTTTTCTCCTAAGCCCCGATCGGTCCACGCGTCGTCTCCTCAGCCCCGATCGGTCGACGCGTCGTCTCCGAGCGCCGATCGGTGCACGCGCCGTCTCCTGAACCCCGATCGTTCCACACGCCGCCTCCTAAGCCCCGATCGGTCTAGGCGTCGTCTCCTAAGCCCCGACCAGTCCAGGCGCCGTCTCCTGAGCCCCGATCGTTCCACGCGCCGTCTCCGAGCTGCTATCGGTAAACGCGCCGTCACCAAGCCCTGATCTGTACACGCGTCGTCTCCGAGCCCCGATTGGTCCACGCGCCGTCGCCGAGCCTCGATCGGTCCACGCGCAGCCTCCTGAGCTCCGATCCGTCCACGCGCGGCGTCGAGCCGCGATCGGTCCACGCGCGGCCTCCTGAGCCCCAATCGGTCCACGCGTCGTCTCCTAAGCCCCGATCGGTCCGTGCGCCGTCTCCGAGCCCCGATCGGTCCACGCACCATCTCATGCTCCCCAATCGGTCCATGCGCCGCCTCCGGAGCCCTGATCGATCCACGCGAATCTCCTGAGCTCCGGTCGGTCCTCGTACCGTCTCCGAGCCCCGATCGGTCCACGCGTTGTCTCCTAGGCCCCGATCGGTCCACGCGCCTTCTCCGAGCACCGATCGGTTCACGCATCGTCTCCTAAGCCCCGATCGGTTAACGCGCCGTCTCCGAGCCCCGAACGGTCCACGCGCCGTCGCCGAACCCCAATTTGTCCACGCGTCGTCTCCGAGCCCCGATCGGTCCACGCGCCGTCGCCGAGCCATGATCGGTCCACGCGCGGCCTCCTGAGCCCCGATCGGTCCACGCGTGGTCTCCGAGCCCCGATCGGTCCACGCGCCGTCGCCGAGCCATGATCGGTCCACGCGCGGCCTCCTGAGCCCCGATCGGTCCACGCGCCGTCTCCTGAGCCCCGATCGCTCCACGCGCCGTCTCCGAGCGCCGATCGGTGCACGCGCCGTCTCCTGAGCCCCGGTCGGTTCACGCGCCGTCTCCGAGCCCCGATCGATCCACGCGTCTTCTTGTAAACCCAGATGCCTCCTCGCATCGTCTCCTAAGCCCCGATCGGTCCACGCGCCGTCTCCTGAGCCCCGATCGGTTCACGCGCGGTCTCCTGAGCCCCAGTCGGTACACGCGCTGTCTCCCAGCCCCGATCGGTCCACGCATCGTCTCCTAAGCCCCGCTCGGCTAACGCGTCGTTTCGGAGCCCCGATCGGTCTACGCGCCGTCTCCTGAGCCCCGATCGGTCCACGCGCCGTCTCCTGAGCCCCGATCGCTCCACGCGCCGTCTCCTGAGCTCTGATCGGTCCACGATTCGTCTCCTAAGCCCCGATCGCTTCACGCGCCGTCTCCAGAGCCCGATCGGTCCAGGCATCGTCTCCTGAGCCCCGGTTGGTTCACGCGCCGTATCCGAGCCCCTATCGCTCCACGCGTCGTCTCCGAGCCCCGATCGGTCCACGCGCAGTCGCCGAGCCATGATCGCTCCACGCCCGGCCTCCTGAGCCCCGATCGGTCCACGCGCCGTCTCCAAGCCCCGATCCGTCGCCGCGTCGTGTCCTGAGCCCCGATCAATTGACGCGTCTTCTTCTGAGCCCCGATCGCTCCTCGCGCCGTCTCCTGAACCCCGATCATTCCACGCGTCTTCTCCTAAGCCACGATCGGTCCACGCGCCGTCTCCGAGCCCCAGTCGGTCCACGCGCTGTCTCCGAGCACCGATCGGTCTACGCGTCGTCTCCGTGCCCCGATCGGTCCACGCGCCGTCTCCGAGCCCCGATCGGTCCGCGTGCCGCATTCTAAGCCACGGTCCATCCACGCGCCGTCTCCAAGCCCCGCTCCATCCACGCGTCGTCTCCTAAGCCCCGATCGGTCCACGCGCCGTCTCCGAGCCCCGATCGGTCCTCGCGCCGTCTCCTGAACCCCGATCATTCCACGCGTCTTCTCCTAAGCCACGATCGGTCCACGCGCCGTCTCCGAGCCCCAGTCGGTCCACGCGCTGTCTCCGAGCACCGATCGGTCTACGCGTCGTCTCCGTGCCCCGATCGGTCCACGCGCCGTCGCCGAGCCATGATCGGTCCACGCGCGGCCTCCTGAGCCCCGATCGGTCCACGCGCCGTCGCCGAGCCGCGATCGGTCCACACGCGGCCTCCTGAGCCCCGGTCTGTTCACGCGCCGTACCCGAGCTCCAATCGGTCCACGCGCCGTCTCCGGAGCCCCGATCGATCCACGCGAGTCTCCTGAGCCCCAGTTGGTCCGCGCGCCGTCTCCTGAGCCCCGATTGTTCGACGCATCGTCTCTTGAGCCCCGATCGAACCACGCGTCGTCTCCTGAGCCCCGATCGCGCCACACGCCGTTTCCTGAGCCCCGATCGGTCCGTGCGCCGCTTCCACAACCCCGATCGGTCCACGCGTCACCTCCTGATCTCCGATCGGTCCACGCGCCGTCTCCTAAGCCCCGATCGGTCCACGCGCCGTCTCCGAGCGCCGATCGGTTGACGCGCCGTCTCCTGAGCCCCGATCGTTCCACGCGCCGTCTCCGAGCCCCGATCGGTCCACGCATCGTCTCCTAAGCCCCGATCGGCTAACGCGTCGACTCCGAGCCGCGATCGTTCCACGGGCCGTCCCCGATCCCCGATCGATCCACGCGCCGTTTCCGATCCCCGATCGATCCACGCGCCGTTTCCGAGCCCCGATCGGTCCGCGCGCCGTCTCCTGAGCCCCGGTGGGTCCACGCGCCGCCTCCTGAGCCCCGATCGGTCAACGCATCGTCTCCTAAGCCCCGATACGTTCACACGCCGTGTCCGATCCCCGACCGGTCCGCGTGCCGCATTCTAAGCCGCGGTCCGTCCACGCGCCGTCTCCGAACACCGATCGGTCCACGCGCCGTCTCAAAGCGCCGATCATTTCACGCGCCGTCTCCTCAGCCCCGATCGTTCCACGCGCCGTCTCTGGGCACCGATCGGTCTACGCGCCGTCTCCTGAGCCCCAATCGGTCCACACGCTGTCTCGTGAGCCCCGATAGGTACACGCGTCGTGTCCTACGCCACGATCGGTCCAGGCGCCGCTTCCTGAGCCACGATCGGTCCACGCGTTGTCTCCTAGGCCCCGATCGTTCCACGCGCCGTCTCCGAGCCCCGAGCGGTCCACGCGCCGTCTCCTGAGCCCCAATCGGTCCACGCAGTGTCTCCTAAGCCCCAATCGGTCCACGTGCCGTCTCCTGAGCCCCGGTCGGTCGACTCGCCGTCTCCGAGCCCCGACCGGTCCACGCATCGTCTCCTGAGCCCCGGTCGGTTCACGCGCCATCTCCGAGCCCGATCGGTCCACGTATCGTCTCCTAAGCCCCCATCGGTTCACGCGCCGTCTCCGAGCCCCGATCGTTCCACGCGCCACCTCCTAAGCCCCGATTGGTCCAGGCGTCATCTCCTAAGCCCCGACCGGTCCACGCGCCGTCTCCTGAACCCCGGTCGGTTCACGCGCCATCTCCGAGCCCGATCGGTCCACGTATCGTCTCCTAAGCCCCCATCGGTTCACGCGCCGTCTCCGAGCCCCGATCGTTCCACGCGCCGCCTCCTAAGCCCCTATCGGTTCATGCGTCTTCTCCTGAGCCCCAATCGCTCCTCGCGCCGTCTCCTGAGCCGCGATCTGTCCACGCGCGGCCTCCTGAGCCCCGGTCCGTTCACGCGCCGTATCCGAGCCCCAATCGGTCCACGCGCCGTCTCCTGAGCCCCGATCGGTCCACGCGCCGTCTCCGAGCCCCGATGGGTCCACGCACTGTCTCCTGATCCCCATGGGTCCACGCGGCGCCTCCGGTGCCCCGATCGATCCACCCGAGGATCCTGAGCCTAGATCAATCCACGCATCGTCTCCTAAGCCCTAATCGATTAACGCGCCGTCTCCGAGCCCCGATCGGTCCACGCGCCGTTTCCTGAACCCCGATACGTCCACGCGCAGTCGCCGAGGCCCGATCGGTCCACGCGCTCTCTCCTGAGCCCCGATAGGTACACGCGTCGTCTCCTACGCGCCGATCGTTCCACGCCCCGTCTCCGAGCCCCGAGCGGTCCACGCGCCGTCTCCTGAGCCCCAATCGGTCCACGCGCTGTCTCCTAAGCCCCGATCGGTCCAAGCGCCGTCTCCGAGCCCCGATCGGTCCACGCGTCGTCTTCTAAGCCCAGATCGGTCCACGCGTCGTCTCCTGAGCCCCGATCGGTCCACGCGTCGTCTCCTAAGCCCCGACCGGTCCACGCGCCGTTTCCTGAGGCCCGATCGATTCACGCGTCGTCTCCTGAGCCCCGATAGCTCCACGCGCCGTTTCCTGAGCCCCGATCGGTCCACGCGTCGTCTCCTGATCTCCGATCGGTTCACGCGCCGTCTCCTGAGCCCGGATCGGTCCACGCGTCGTCCCCGAATCCCCGATCCGTACACGCGTCGTCTCCGAGCCTAGATCGGTCCACGCGCTGTCGCCGAGCCCCGATCGGTCCAGGCGTGGCCTCCTAAGCCCCGAACGGTCCACGCGCCGTCTCCGAGTCCCGATCGGTCCACGCGCCGTTTCCTAAGCCCCAATCTGTCCACGCGGCGTCTCCGAGTGCCATTCGGTTCACGCGCCGTCTCCTGAGCCCCAGTCCGTCCACGCGCTGGCGCCGAGCCGCGATCGGTCCACGCGCGGCCTCCTGAGCCCCAATCGCTCCACGCACCGTCTCCTAATCCCCGATCGTTTCACACGCCGCCTCCGAAGCCCCGATAGATCCACGCGAGTCTCCTAAGCCCCGATCGGTTCACGCATCGGCTCCTGAGCCCCGATCGGTGTATGTGTCGTCTTCGAGCACCGATCGATCCACCCGCCGTTTCCTGGGTGCCGATCGGTCCACTCGTCCTCTCCTAAGGCCCGATCCGTCGACGCGTCATCTTCTGAGACCCGATCGATCGACGCGTCTTCTCCCAAGCCCCGATCGGTCCACGCGCCGTCTCCGAGCGCCGATCGGTTCACGCGCTGTCTCCGAGCCCCGATCGGTCCACGCGCTGGCGCCGAGCCGCGATCGGCCCACGTGCGGCCTCCTGAGCCCCAATCGGTCCACGCGCCGTCTCCGAGCGCCGATCGGTTCATGCGTCGTCTCCTGAGCCCCGATCGTTTCACGCGCCGTCTCCGAGCCCCGATCGGTCCACGCGCCGTCTCCTAAGCCCCGATCCATCCACGCGCCTTCTCCTAAGCCCCGATGGTTCCACGCACCGTGTCCGATCCCCGATCGGTCCACGCGCCGTCTCCTGAGCCCCGATCGGTCTACGCGCCGTCTCCTGAGCCACGATGCGTTCACGCGTCGTCTCCTGAGCCCCGATCGTTCCACGCGTCGTCTCCTAAGCCCGGATCGGTCCACGCGTCGCCTCCTGAGCCCCGATCGGTCGACGGGTCCTCTCCTAAGCCCCGATCGGTCCACGCGTCTCCTCCTGAGCCCCGATCAGTCCACGCGTCGTCTCCTAAGCCCCGATACGTCCACACGCCGTCTCCGAGTCGCGATGGGTCCACGCGTCGCCTCCTGAGCTCCGATCGATCCACGCGATTCTCCTGAGCCCCGGTCGGTCCACGCGCCGTCTCCTGAGCCCGGATCGTTCCACGCGTCGTCTCCTGAGCCCCGATCGGTCCACGCGCCGTCTCCTGAGCCCCGATACGTCTACGCGCAGTCGCCGAGCCCCGATCAGTCCACGCGCGGCCTCCTGAGCCCCGGTCGGTTCACGCGCCGTCTCCTAAGCCCCGATCGGTCCACGCGCCGTCTCCGAGCGCCGATCGGTTCACGCGCCGTCTCCTGAGCCCTGATCCGTCCACGCGCGGCGTCGAGCCGCGATCGGTCCACGCGCGGCCTCCTGAGCCCCAATCGGTCCACGCGTCGTCTCCTAAGCGCCGATCGGTTCACGCGCCGTCTCCGAGCCCCGAGCGGTCCACGCGCCGTCTCCTGAGCCCCAATCGGTCCACGCGCTGTCTCCTAAGCCCCGATCGGTCCAAGCGCCGTCTCCGAGCCCCGATCGGTCCACGCGTCGTCTTCTAAGCCCAGATGCCCCAACGCGCCGTCCCCGAGCCACGATCGGTCCAGGCGCCATTTCCTAAGCCCCGATCGGTCGATGCGTCCTCTGCTAAACCCCGATCGGTCCACGCGTCGTCTCCTGAGCCCCGATCGGTCCACGCGTCGTCTCCTGAGCCCCGATCGGTACATGCGTCGTCTCCTAAGCCCCGACCGGTCCACGCGCCGTTTCCTGAGGCCCGATCGATTCACGCGTCGTCTCCTGAGCCCCGATAGCTCCACGCGCCGTTTCCTGAGCCCCGATCGGTCCACGCGTCGTCTCCTGATCTCCGATCGGTTCACGCGCCGTCTCCTAAGCCCCGATCGGTCCACGCGCCGTCTCCCAAGCCCCGATCGGTCCACGCGTCGTCTCCGAGCCTCGATCGGTCCACGCGCCGTCGCCGAGCCCCGATCGGTCCAGGCGTGGCCTCCTGAGCCCCGGTCGGTCCACGCGCCGTCGCCGAGCCCCGATCGGTCCGCGCATCGTCTCCTAAGCCCCGATCGGTCCACGCGCCGTCTCCGAGCGCCGATCGGTTCACGCGCCTTCTCCTGAGCCCCGATCGATCCACGCGAGTCTCCTGAGCCCCGGCCGGTCCACGCGCCGTTTCCTGAGCCCCGATGCGTCGACGCGTCCTCTCCTGAGCCCCGATCAATTGACGCGTCTTCTCCTGAGCCCCGATCGGTCCACGCGCCGTCTCCTAAGCCCCGATCCGTCCACGCGCCTTCTCCTAAGCCCCGATGGTTCCACGCACCGTGTCCGAGCCCCGATCGGTCCACGCGCCGTCTCCTGAGCCCCGATCGGTCTACGCGCCGTCTCCTGAGCCCCGATGCGTTCAAGCGTCGTCTCCTGAGCCCCGATCGTTCCACGCGTCGTCTCCTGAGCCCGGATCGGTCCACGCGCCGTGTCCTGAGCCTCGGTCGGACGACGCGTCCTCTGCTAAAGCTCGATGGGTCCACGCGTCGCCTCCTGAGCCCCGATCGATCCACGCGAGTCTCCTGAGCCCCGGTCGGTCCACGCGCCGTCTCCTGAGCCCCGATGCGTCGACGCGTCCTCTCCTGAGCCCCGATCAATTGACGCGTCTTCTCCTGAGCCCCGATCGGTCCACGCGCCGTCTCCTAAGCCCCGATCCGTCCACGCGCCTTCTCCTAAGCCCCGATGGTTCCACGCACCGTGTCCGAGCGCCGATCGGTCCACGCGCCGTTTCCTGAGCCCCGATCGGTCCACGCGCCGTCTTCTGAGCCCCGATCGCTCCACGCGTCGGGTCCTAAGCTCCGGTCGGTCCACTCGTCCTCTCCTAAGGCTCAATCCGTCGACGCGTCGTCTCCTGAGACCCGATCGATCCACGCGTCTTCTCCTGAGTCCCGATCGCTCCGCGCGCCATCTCCTAAGCCCCGATCGCTCCACGCACCGTGTCCTAATCCCCGTTCGGTTCACACGCCGCCTCCGGAGCCCCGACCGGTCCACGCGCTGTCTCCTGGGCCCCGATCCGTACACGCGTCGCCTCCGAGCCCCGATGGGTCCACGCGCCGTAGCCGAGCCTCGAACGGTCCACGCGCATCCTGCTGAGACCCGGTCGGTTCACGCGCCGTCTCCGAACCGTGATCGGTTCACGCATCGTCTTCTAAGCCCCGATCGGTTAACGCGCCGTCTCCGAGCCCCGATCGGTCCACGCGCCGTCTCCTGAGCCCCCATCGGTCTACTCGTCGTCTCCTAAGCCCCGATACGTCCACAGCCAGTGTCCGAGCACCGATCGGTCCACGCGCCGTCTCCTCAGCCCCGATCCGTACACGCTTCGTCTCCGAGCCCCGATCGGTCCACCCGCCGTCGCCGAACCCCGATTGGTCCCCGCGCGGCCGTCTGATCACCAATCGGTCCACGCGCTGTCTCGTGAGCCCCGATCGGTCTACGCGTCGTCTCCTAAGCCCCGATCGGTCCACGCGTCGTCTCCTAAGCGCCGATCGGTCCACGCGCCGTCTCCGAGCCGCGATCGGTCCACGCACCATCTCCTGATCCCCGATCGGTCCACGTGCCGCCTCCGGAGCCCCGATGGATCTACGCGAGTCTCCTAAGCCCCGACCCGTCCACGCGCCGTCTCCTGAGCCCCGATCGGTCAACGCGCCGTCTCCTGAGCCCCGATGCTTCCACGCGCCGTCTCCGAGCCACGATCGGACCAGGCGCCGCTTCCTGAGCCCCGATCGGTCCACGCGCCGTCTCCTAAGCCCCAATCGGTCCACGCGCCGTCTCCTGAGCCCCGATCGGTCCACGCGTCGACTTCGAGCACCGATCGATCCACGCGCCGTTTCCTGGGCCCCGATCGGTCCACTCGTCGACGCCGGAGCCCCGATCGGTATACGCACCGTCTCCCAGCCCCGATCGGTCGACGGGTCGTCTCCTGAGCCCCGGTCAATTGAAGCGTCTTCTCCTGAGCTCCGATCGCTCCTTGCGCCGTCTCCTGAGCCCCGCTCGCTCCATACGTCGTCTTCTTAGCCCCGATGCCTCCACGCGCCGTCTCCGAGCCATGGTCGGTCCAGGCACCGCTTCCTGAGCACCGATCGGTCCACGCGTCGTGTCCTAAGCCCCGATCGGTCCACGCGCCGTCTCCTGAGCCCTGCTCGGTCGACGCGTCCTCTGCTAAACCCCGATCGGTCCACGCGTCGTCTCCCGAGCCCCGATCGGGCGACGGGTCTTCTCCTAAGCCCCGATCGGTCCACGCGCCTTCTCCTGAGCCCCGATCCGTCCACGCGTCGTCTCCTAAGCCCCGATACGTCCACGCATCGTCTCCGAGCACCGATCTTTCCACGCACCGTCTCCGAGCCCCGATCGGTCCACGCGCCGTCTCCTGAGCCCCGATCGTTCCACGCACCGTCTCCGAGCGCCGATCGGTTCACGCGCCGTTTGCTGAGCCTCGATCGGTCCACGCCTCGTCTCCTAAGCCCCGATCGGGTAACGCGCGATCTCCGAGCCCCGATCGGTCCACGCGCCGTCGCCGAGCCGCGATCGGTCCACGCGCGGCCTCCTAAGCCCCGATCGGTCCACGCGCCGTCGCCGAACCCCAATTGGTCCACGCGCAAGCGCCTGAGCCCCAGTCGGTCCACGCGCTGTCTCCGAGCACCGATCGGTCCACGCA
This sequence comes from Netelia fuscicornis, assembly GCA_946811545.1. Classification (NCBI taxonomy): domain Eukaryota; kingdom Metazoa; phylum Arthropoda; class Insecta; order Hymenoptera; family Ichneumonidae; genus Netelia; species Netelia fuscicornis. Next base: position 31,978,981 of record OX328012.1, read on the forward strand.
CGGCCTCCTGAGCCCCGATCGGTCCACGCGCCGTCGCCGAGCCGCGATCGGTCCACGCGCGGTCTCCTGAGCCCCGGTCGGTTCACGCGCCGTCTCCTGAGCCCCGATCGGTCCACGCGCTTTCTCCGAGCGCCGATCGGTTAACGCGGCGTCTCCGAGCCCCGATCAGTCCACGCGCTGTCTCCTGAGCCCCAATCGGTCTAGGCGTCGTCTTCTAAGCTCCGATCGGTCCACGCGCCGTCTCCGAGCCCCCATCAGTCCACGCATCATCTTCTGCTCCACAATCGGTCCACGCGCCGCCTCCGGAGCCCCCATTGGTCCACGCGCAACCGCCTGAGCCCCAGTCGGTCCACGCGCTGTCTTCGAGCCCCGATCAGTCCACACGTCGTCTCCGAGCCATGATCGGTCCACGCATCGTCTCCCCGCCCCGATCGGTCCACGCGCCGTCTCCTGAGGCCTGATCCGTCCACGCGCGGCGCCGAGCCGCGATCGGTCCACGCGCGGCCTCCTGAGCCCCAATCGGTCCACGCGTCGTCTCCTAAGCCCCGATCCGTCGCAGCGTCGTCCCCTGAGCCCCGATCAATTGACGCGTCTTCTCCTGAGCCCCGATCGCTTCTCGTGCCGCCTCCTGAGCCCCACTCCGTCGAGGCGTCGTCTCCGGAGCCCCGAACAATTGACGTGTCTTCTCCTGAGCCCCGATCGCTCCTCGCGCCGTCTCCTGAACCCCGCTCGGTCAATGCGTCGTCTTCTTAGCACGGATGCCTCCACGCGCCGTCTCCGAGCCACGATGGGTCCAGGCGCCGCTTCCTGCGCCCCGATCGGTCCACGCGCCGTCTCCTAAGCCCCAATCGGTCCACGCGGCGTCTCCGAGCGCCGATCATTTAACGCGCCGTCTCCTGCGACCCGATCGTTCCACGCGCCGTCTCCCAGTCCCGATCGGTCCGCGTGCCGCATTCTAAGCCACGGTCCATCCACGCGCCGTCTCCGAGCCCCGCTCCATCCACGCGTCGTCTCCTAAGCCCCGATCGGTCCACGCGCCGTCTCCTAAGCCCCGATTGATCCACGCGCCGTCTCCCAGCCCCGATCGATCCACGCGCCGTCTCCTAAGCCCCGATCGGTTCACGCGCCGTCTCCGGAGCCCCGGTAGATCGACGCGAGTCTCCTAAGCCTCGACCGGTCCACGCGCCGTCCCCTGAGCCCCGATCGATCCACGCGCCGTCTCCGAGCCCCAGTCGGTCCACGCGCTGTCTCCGAGCACCGATCGGTCCACGCACCGTCGCGTAAGCCCCAATCGGTCTACGCGCCGTCTCAGAGCGCCGATCATTTCACGCGCCGTCTCCTGAGCCCCGATCATTCCACGCCCCGCCTCCGAGCCCCGATCGGTCCACGCGCCTTCTCCTCAGCCCCGATCGGTCCACGCGCCGTCTCGGAGAACCGATCGGTCCACGCGCCGTCTCCTAAGCCCCGATCGGTCCACCCGCCGTTTCCGAGCCCCGATCAGTCCATGCGTCGTCTCCGAGCCCCGTTCGGTCCACGCGCCGTCGCCGAGCCATGATCGTTCCACGCGCGGCCTCCAGAGCCCCGATCGGTACACGCGCCGTCGCCGAGCCGCGATCGGTCCACGCGCCGTCGCCCAACCCGCCGAACCCCAATTGGTCCACGCGCAACCTCCTGAGCCCCAGTCGGTCCACGCGCCATCTCCTGAGCCCCGATCGGTCCACGCATCGTCTTCTAAGCCCCGATACGTCCACACGCCGTCTCCGATCCCCGACCGGTCCGCGTGCCGCATTCTAAGCCGCGGTCCGTCCACGCGCAGTCTTCGATCACCGATCGGTCCACGCGCCGTCTCCTGAGCCCCGATCGGTCCACGCGCCGTTTCCGAGCCCCGATCGGTCCACGCGTCGTCTCCTCAGCCCCGATCGGTCGACGCGTCGTCTCCTGAGCCCCGATCGATCTACGCGTCGTCTCCTCAGCCCCGATCGCTCCACGCGCCGTCTCCGAGCGCCGATCGGTGCACGCGCCGTCTCCTGAGCCCTGGTCGGTTCACGCGCCGTCTCCGAGCCCCGATCGATCCACGCGTCTTCTTGTAAACCCAGATGCCTCCTCGCATCGTCTCTTAAGCCCCGATCGGTTAACGCGCCGTCTCCGAGCCCCGATCGATCCACGCGCCGTCGCCGAACCCCAATTGGTCCACGCGCCACCGCCTGAGCCCCAGTCCGTCCACGCGCGGCCTCCTGAGCCCCGATCGGTCGACGCCTCGTCTCCTGAGCCCCGATCGATCCACGCGTCGTCTCCTGAGCCCCGATCGCTCCAGGCGCCGTTTTCTGAGCACCGTTCGATCCGCGCGTCGTCTTCAAAGCCCCGATGCCTCCACGCGCCGTCTCCGAGCCACGATCGGTCCTAGCGCCGCTTCCAGAGCCCTATCGGTCCACGCGTCCTCTCCTGATCTCCTACTCGTCCACGCGCAACCGCCTGAGCCCCAGTCGGTCCACGCACTGTCTCCGAGCCCCGATCGGTCCACGCGCCGTCTTCGAGCCCCGATCGGTCCACGCAACGTCTCCTAAGCCCCAATCGGTTAACGCGCCGTCTCCTGAGCCCCGATCGTTCTACGCGCCGTCTCCGAGCCCCAATCCGTCCACGCGCAGTCGCCGAGCCCCGATCGGTTCACGCGCGGTCTCCTGAGCCCCAGTCGGTACACGCGCTGTCTCCCAGCCCCGATCGGTCCACGCATCGTCTCCTAAGCCCCGCTCGGTTAACGCGTCGTTTCGGAGCCCCGATCGGTCTACGCGCCGTCTCCTGAGCCCCGATCGGTCCACGCGCCGTCTCCTGAGCCCCGATCGCTCCACGCGCCGTCTCCTGAGCTCTGATCGGTCCACGATTCGTCTCCTAAGCCCCGATCGCTCCACGCGCCGTCTCCTGAGCCCGATCGGTCCAGGCATCGTCTCCTGAGCCCCGATCGGTTCACGCGCCGTCTCCTGAGGCCCGATCGTTCCACGCGCCGTCTCCGACCACCGATCGGTCCACGCGCCGTCTCATAAGCCCCGATCGGACCACGCGCCTTCTCCTCAGCCCCGATCGGTCCACGCGCCGTCTCGGAGCACCGATTGGTCCACGCGCCGCCTCCTGAGCCCCGATCGCTCCACGCGCCGTCTCCTGAGCTCTGATCGGTCCACGATTCGTCTCCTAAGCCCCGATCGCTCCACGCGCCGTGTCCAGAGCCCGATCGGTCCAGGCATCGTCTCCTGAGCCCCGGTTGGTTCACGCGCCGTATCCGAGCCCCTATCGCTCCACGCGTCGTCTCCGAGCCCCGATCGGTCCACGCGCCGTCGCCGAGCCATGATCGCTCCACGCCCGGCCTCCTGAGCCCCGATCGGTCCACGCGCCGTCTCCAAGCCCCGATCCGTCGCCGCGTCGTGTCCTGAGCCCCGATCAATTGACGCGTTTTCTCCTGAGCCCCGATCGCTCCTCGCGCCGTCTCCTGAACCCCGATCATTCCACACGTCTTCTCCTAAGCCTCGATCGGTCCACGCGCCGTCTCCGAGCCCCAGTCGGTCCACGCGCTGTCTCCGAGCACCGATCGGTCTACGCGTCGTCTCCGTGCCCCGATCGGTCCACGCGCCGTCGCCGAGCCATGATCGGTCCACGCGCGGCCTCCTGAGCCCCGATCGCGCCACACGCCGTTTCCTAAGCCCCGATCGGTCCACGCGTCGTCTTCAAAGCCGCGATGCCTCCACGCGCCGTCTCCGAGCCACGATCGATCCGTGCGCCGCTTCCACAACCCCGATCGGTCCACGCGTCACCTCCTGATCTCCGATCGTTCCACGCGCCGTCTCCGAGCCCCGATCAGTCCCCGCGCCGTCTCCTAAGCCCCGTTCGGACCAAGCGCCTTCTCGTAAACCCCGGTCGGTCCACGCGCCGTCTCCGAGCCCCGATCGGTCCACGCATCGTCTTCTAAGCCCCGATCGGCTAACGCGTCGACTCCGAGCCGCGATCGTTCCACGCGCCGTCCCCGATCCCCGATCAATCCACGCGCCGTCTCCGAGCGCCGATCAGTTCATGCGCCGTCACCCGAGCCCCGATCGTTCCACACGCCGTCTCCGAGCCCCGATCGGTCCACGCTTCGTCTCCTGAGCCCGGTTCGTTCCACGCGTCGTCTCCTGATCCCCGATCCGTAATCGCGTCGTCTCCGAGCCTCGATCGGTCCACACGCCGTGTCCGATCCCCGATCGGTCCGCGCGGCGTCTCCGGAGCCCCGATCGATCCACGCGAGTCTCCTGAGCCCCGGTCGGTCCGCGCGCCGTCATCTGAGCCCCGATCGGTCGACGCGTCGTCTCCGAGACTCGATCGGTCCACGCACTGTCTCCCAGCGCCGATCGGTTCACGCGCCGTCTCCTGAGCCCCGATCATTCCACGCGCCGTCTCCGAGCCCCGATCGGTCCACGCGTCGTCTCCTGAGCCTCGATCGCTCCACGCGCCGTTTTCTGAGCACCGTTCGGTCCACGCGTCGTCTTCAAAGCCCCGATGCTTCCACGCGCCGTCTCCGAGCTACGATCGGTCCGTGCGCCGCTTCCAGAGCACTATCAGTCCACGCGTCGTCTCCTGATCTCCGATCGAACGACGCGCCATCTCCTAAGCCCCGATCGGTCCACGCACCGTCTCCGAGCGCCGATCGGTTCACGCGCCGTCTCCTGAGCCCCGATCATTCCACGCGCTGTCTCCGAGCCCCGATCGGTCCACGCGTTGTCTCCTTAGCCCCGATCGGTCCACGCGCCGTCTCCGAGCGCCGAGCGGTCCACGCGCCTTCGCCGAACCCCAAATGGTCCACGCGCAACCGCCTGAGCCCCGATCGGTCCACGCGTCGTCTCCGAGCACCGATTGGTCCACGCGCCGTCGCCGAGGCATGATCGGTCCACGCGTGGCCTCCTGAGCCCCGATCGGTCCTCGCGCCGTCGCCGAGCCGCGATCGTTCCACGCGCGGCCTCCTGAGCCCCGATCGGTCCACGCGTCATCACCGAGCCGCGATCGGTCCACGCGCGACCTCCTGAGCCCGGTTGGTTCACGCGTCGTCTCCGAGCGCCGATCGGTCCACGCGCCGTCGCCGAGCCATGATCGGTCCACGCGGGGCTCCTGAGCCCCGGTCGGTTCACGCGCCGTCTTCGAGCCCCGATCGATCCACGCGTCGTCTTCTAAGCCCAGATGCCTCCTCGCGCCGTCTCCGAGCCCCGATCGGTCCACGCGTCGTCTCCGAGCCCCGATCGGCCCACGCGACGTCGCCGGGCCGCGAACGGTCCACGCGCGGCCTCCTGAGCCCCGGTTGGTTCAAGCGCCGTATCCGAGCCCCAATCGGTCCACGCAAGGTCTCCTGAGCTCCGATCGGTCCACGCGACGTCTCCTGATCTCCGATCGGTCCACACGCCATCTCCTAAGCCCCGATCATTCCACGCGCCATCTCCGAGCCCCGATCGGTCCACGCGCCGTCTCATAAGCCCCGATCGGACCACGCGCCTTCTCCTCAGCCCCGATCGGTCCACGCGCCGTCTCCGAGCGCCGATTAGTTCACGCGCCGTCTCTTGAGCCCCGATCGCTCCACGCTCCGTCTCCCAGCCCCGATCGGTCCACGCGCCGTCTCCGAGCGCCGATCATTTCACTTGACGTCTCCTGTGCCCTGATCGTTCCACGCGCCGTCTTCGAGCCCCGAGCGTTCCACGCGCCGTTTCCTGATCCCCAATCGATCCACGCGCAGCCTCCTGAGCCCCGATCGATCCACGCGTCGTCTTCTAAGCCCCAATCGGTCGACGCGCCGTCTCCGGAGCCCCAGTCGGTACACGCGCTGTCTCCGAGCCCCGATCGGTCCCCGCATAGTCTCCTAAGCCCCGCTCGGTTAACGCGTCGTCTCGGAGCCCCGATCGGTCCAGACGCCGCTTCCTGAGCACCGACCGGTCCACGCGTCGTCTCCTGAGCCCCGATCGGTCGACGGGTCCCCTCCTAAGCCCCGATCGGTCCACGCGCCTTCTCCTGAGCCCCGATCGGTCCACGCGCCGTCTCCGAGCGCCGATCATTTCACGTGACGTCTCCTGAGCCCTGATCGTTCCACGCGCCGTCTTCGAGCCCCGAGCGTTCCACGCGCCGTCTCGTGAGCCCCGGTCGGTCCACGCGCCGTCTCCTGAGCCGCGATCGGTCCACGCGTCGTCTCCTAAGCCCCGATCGGCCCACGCGTCGTCTGCTAAGCCCCGATCCGTCGACGCGTCGTCTCCTGAGCCACGATCAATTGACGCGTCTTCTCCTGAGCCCGATCGCTCCTCGCGCCGTCTCCTGAGCCCCGATCGGTCCACGCGTCGTGTCCGAGCTCCGATCGGTCCATACGCCTTTTCCTGAGGCCCGATCGGTCCATGCGTCGTCTTCTTAGTCCCGATGCCTCCACGCGCCGTCTCCGAGCCACGATCGGTCCAGGCGCCGCTTCCTGAGCCCCGATCGGTCCACGGGCCGTCTCTGAGCGCCGATAAGTCCAAGCGCCGTCTCCTGAGCCCCGAGCGTTCCACGCGCCGTCTCCTGAGCCCCAGTCGGTACACGCGCTGTCTCCGATCCCCGATCGGTCCACGCGTCGTCTCCTAAGCCCCGATTCGTCGACGCGTCGTCTCCTGAGCCCCGATCAATTGACGCGTCTTCTCCTGAGCCCCGATCGCTTCTCGTGCCGCCTCCTGAGCCCCGATCCGTCGAGGCGTCGTCTCCGGAGCCCCGATCAATTGACATGTCTTCTCCTGTGCCCCGATCGCTCCTCGCGCCGTCTCCTGAACCCCGCTCGGTCCATGCGTCGTCTTCTTAGCCCGGATGCCTCCACGCGCCGTCTCCGAGCCACGATCGGTCCAGGCGCCGTCTCCGGAGCCCCGATCGGTCCAAGCGTCGTCTCCTAAGCCCCGATTCGTCCACGCGGCGTATCCGGGCGCCGATGATTTCACGCGCCGTCTCCTGAGACCCGATCGGTCCACGCGCCGTCGCCGAACCCCAATTGGTCCACGCGCAACCGCCTGAGCCCCAGTCGGTCCACGCACTGTGTCCGAGCCCCGATCGGTCCACGCGCCGTCTTCGAGCGCCGATCGGTCCACGCAACGTCTCCTAAGCCCCAATCGGTTAACGCGCCGTCTCCTGAGCCCCGATCGTTCTACGCACCGTCTCCGAGCCCCGCTCCGTCCACGCGCAGTCGCCGAGCCCCGATCGGTTCACGCGCGGTCTCCTGAGCCCCAGTCGGTACACGCGCTGTCTCCGATCCCCGATCGGTCCACGCGTCGTCTCCTAAGCCCCGATCGTTCGACGCGTCGTCTCCTAAGCCCCGATCGGTCGACGCGTTGTCTCCTGAGCCCCAGTTGGTCCACGGGCTGTCTCCGAGCCCCGATCGATCCACGCACCGCCTCCTGAGCGCCGATCGGTCGACGCGTTGTCTCCTGAATCCCAGTTGGTCCACGGGCTGTCTCCGAGCCCCGATCGATCCACGCACCGCCTCCTGAGCGCCGATCGGTCGACGCGCCGACTCCTAAGCCCCGATCCGTCCACGCGCCGTCTCCTGAGCCCCGATCGGTCCACGCGCCGTCGCCGAGCCACGATCGGTCCACGCGCGGCCTCCTGAGCCCCGATCGGTCCACGCGCCGTCGCCGAGCCGCGATCGGTCCACGTGCGACCTCCTGAGCCCCGGTCGGTTCACGCGCCGTCTCCTGAGCCCCGATCGGTCCACGCGTCGTTCCCTAAGCCCCGATCGATCCACGCGCAGTCTCCAGAGCCGCGATCGGTCCACGCATCCCCTCCTGAGCCCCGGACGGTTCACACACCGTCTCCGAGCCGCGATCGGTCCACGCATCGTCTCCTAAGCCCCGATCGGTTAAACGTGCCGTCTCCGAGCCCCGATCGGTCCCCGCGACGTCTCCTGAGCCCCGATGCGTCCACGCGCAGTCGCCGAGCCCCGATCGGTCCACGCGGGGTCTCCTGAGCCCCGATCGGTCCACGCGCCGTCTCCTAAGCCCCCATCGATCCACGCGCCGTCTCCGAGCGCCGCTCGGTTCACGCGCCGTCTCCTGTGCTCCGATCGTTCCACGCGCCCTCTCCGAGCCCCGATCGGTCCACGCGCCGTCTCCTGAGCCCCGATCGTTCCACACGCCGCCTCCTAAGCCCCGATCGGTCCAGGCGTCGTCTCCTAAGCCCCGACCGGTCCACGCGCCGTCTCCTGTGCTCCGATCGTTCCACGCGCCCTCTCCGAGCCCCGAACGGTCCACGCGCCGTCTCCTGAGCCCCGATCGTTCCAAACGCCGCCTCCTAAGCCCCGATCGGTCCAGGCGCCGTCTCCGGAGCCCCGATCGGTCCACGCGTCGTCTCCTAAGCCCCGATTCGTCCACGCGGCGTCTCCGGGCGCCGATGATTGCACGCGCCGTCTCCTGAGACCCGATCGTTCCACCCGCCGTCTCCGAGCCCCGATCGATCCACGCGCCGCCTCCTGAGCCCCGATCGGTCCACGCGCCGTCGTCGAACCCCAATTGGTCCAAGCGCAACCGCCTGAGCCCCAGTCGGTCCACGCGCAACCTTCTGAGCCCCAGTCGGTACACGCGCTTTCTCCGAGCCCCGATCGGTCCCCGCATAGTCTCCTAAGCCCCGCTCGGTTAACGCGTCGTCTCGGAGCCCCGATCGGTCCAGACGCCGCTTCCTGAGCACCGACCGGTCCACGCGTCGTCTCCTGAGCCCCGATCGGTCGACGGGTCCCCTCCTAAGCCCCGATCGGTCCACGCGCCTTCTCCTGAGCCCCGATCGGTCCACGCGCCGTCTCCGAGCGCCGATCATTTCACGTGACGTCTCCTGAGCCCTGATCGTTCCACGCGCCGTCTTCGAGCCCCGAGCGTTCCACGCGCCGTCTCCTGAGCCCCGGTCGGTCCACGCGCCGTCTCCTGAGCCCCGATCGGTCCACGCGTCGTCTCCTAAGCCCCGATCGGCCCACGCGTCGTCTGCTAAGCCCCGATCCGTCGACGCGTCGTCTCCTGAGCCACGATCAATTGACGCGTCTTCTCCTGAGCCCGATCGCTCCTCGCGCCGTCTCCTGAGCCCCGATCGGTCCACGCGTCGTGTCCGAGCTCCGATCGGTCCATACGCCTTTTCCTGAGGCCCTATCGGTCCATGCGTCGTCTTCTTAGTCCCTATGCCTCCACGCGCCGTCTCCGAGCCACGATCGGTCCAGGCGCCGCTTCCTGAGCCCCGATCGGTCCACGGGCCGTCTCTGAGCGCCGATAAGTCCAAGCGCTGTCTCCTGAGCCCCGAGCGTTCCACGCGCCGTCTCCTGAGCCCCGGTCGGTCCACGCGCCGTCTCCTGAGCCCCGATCGGTCCACGCGTCGTCTCCTAAGCCCCGATCGGCCCACGCGTCGTCTGCTAAGCCCCGATCCGTCGACGCGTCGTCTCCTGAGCCACGATCAATTGACGCGCCTTCTCCTGAGCCCGATCGCTCCTCGCGCCGTCTCCTGAGCCCCGATCGGTCCACGCGTCGTGTCCGAGCTCCGATCGGTCCATACGCCGTTTCCTGAGGCCCGATCGGTCCATGCGTCGTCTTCTTAGTCCCGATGCCTCCACGCGCCGTCTCCGAGCCACGATCGGTCCAGGCGCCGCTTCCTGAGCCCCGATCGGTCCACGGGCCGTCTCTGAGCGCCGATAAGTTCAAGCGCCGTCTCCGGAGCCCCGATCGGTCCACGCACTGTCTCCTGATCCCCATGGGTCCACGCGGCGCCTCCGGGGCCCCGATCGATCCACGCGAGGCTCCTAAGCCCCGATCGGTCCACGCGCAACCGCCTGAGCCCCAGTCGGTCGACGCGCTGTCTCCGAGCCCCGATCGGTCCACGCGTCGTCTCCTGAGCCCCGATCGTTCCACACGCCGTCTCCGAGCCCCGATCCGTCCACGCGCCGTCTCCTGAGCCCGGATTGGCCCACGCGTCATCGCCGAATCCCCGATCCGTACACGCGTCGTCTCCGAGCCTCGATCGGTCCACGCGCCGTCGCGGAGCCCCGATCGGTCCAGGCGTGGCCTCCTGAGCCTCGATCGGTCCACGCGCGGCCTCCTGAGCCCCGGTCGGTTCACGCGCCGTCTCCGAGCCCCGATCGATCCACGCGTCGTGTTCGAAGTCCAGATGCCTCCTCGCGCCGTCTCCGAGCCACGATCGGTCCAGGCGCTGCTTCCTGAGCCCCAATCGGTCCACGCATCGTCACCTAAGCCCCGATGGGTCCACGCGCCGTCACCGAGCCATGATCGGTCCACGCGCGGCCTCCTAAGCGCCGATCGGTCCACGCGCCGTCGCCGAACCCCAATTGGTCCACGCGAAACCGCCTGAGCCCCAGTCGGTCCACGCGCTGTCTCCGAGCCCCGATCGGTCCACGTGCCGTCTCCCAGCCCCGATCGGTCCACGCGCCGTCTCCTAATCCCCAATCTGTCCACGACCCGTCTCCGGGCCCCGATCGGTGCACGCGCCGTCTCCTAAGCCCCGATCGGGCCACGCGCCGTCGCCGAACACCAATTGGTCCACGCGAAACCGCCTGAGCCCCAGTCGGTCCTAGCGCTGTCTCCGAGCCCCGATCGGTCCACGCGTCGTCTCCGAGCCCCGATCGGTCCACGCGCCGTCGCCGAGTCATGATCTGTCCACGCGCGGCCTCCTGAGACCCGATCGGTCCACGCGCCGTCGCCGAGCCGCGATCGGTTCTCGCGCGGCCTCCTGAGCCCCGGTCGGTCCACGCGCCGCCTACGTAGCCCCGATCGATCCACGCGATTCTCCTGAGCTCCGGTCGGTCGACGCGCCGTCTCCTGAGCCCCGATCGGTCCACGCGTCGTCTCCTAAGCCCCGATTCGTCGACGCGTCGTCTCCTGAGCCCCGATCAATTGACGCGTCTTCTCCTGAGCCCCGATCGCTTCTCGTGCCGCCTCCTGAGCCCCACTCCGTCGAGGCGTCGTCTCCGGAGCCCCGATCAATTGACGTGCCTTCTCCTGAGCCCCGATCGCTCCTCGCGCCGTCTCCTGAACCCCGCTCGGTCAATGCGTCGTCTTCTTATCACGGATGCCTCCACGCGCCGTCTCCGAGCCACGATGGGTCCAGGCGCCGCTTCCTGCGCCCCGATCGGTCCACGCGCCGTCTCCTAAGCCCCAATCGGTCCACGCGGCGTCTCCGAGCGCCGATCATTTAACGCGCCGTCTCCTGAGACCCGATCGTTCCACGCGCCGTCTCCGAGCCCCAATCGGTCCGCGTGCCGCATTCTAAGCCACGGTCCATCCACGCGCCGTCTCCGAGCCCCGCTCCATCCACGCGTCGTCTCCTAAGCCCCGATCGGTCCACGCGCCGTCTCCTAAGCCCCGATTGATCCACGCGAGTCTCCTAAGCCTCGACCGGTCCACGCGCCGTCCCCTGAGCCCCGATCGATCCACGCGCCGTCTCCGAGCCCCAGTCGGTCCACGCGCTGTCTCCGAGCACCGATCGGTCCACGCGCCGTCTCCGAGCGCAGATCATTTCACGCGCCGTCTCCTGAGCCCCGATCGTTCCACGCGCGGGCTCCTGAGCCCCCATCGGTCCACTCGTCGCCTTCTAACCCCGGACGGTCCACGCGTCGTCTTCTAAGCCCCGATCGATCCACGCGAAATCTGCTGAGCTCCGGTCGGTCCACGCGCCGTTTCCTGAGCCCCGTTCGGCCCACGCGCCGTCTCCTAAGCCCCGATCGGTCCACGAGCCGTCTCCTGAGCCTCCATCGATCCACGCGTCGTCTTCTAAGCCCAGATGCCTCCTCGCGCCGTCTCCGAGCCACGATCGGTTGAGGCGCCGTTTCCTGAGCCCCGATCGGTCCACGCGTTGTGTCCTAAGCCCGGATCGTTCCACGCGCCGCTTCCGATCCCCGATCGGTCCACGCGTCGTCTCCTGATCTCCGATCGGTCCACACACCATCTCCTAAGCCCCGATCATTCCACGCGCCATCTCCGAGCCCCGATCGGTCTACGCGCCGTCTCATAAGCCCCGATCGGACCACGCGCCTTCTCCTCAGCCCCGATCGGTCCACGCGCGGTCTCCGAGCGCCGATTAGTTCACGCTCCGTCTCCGAGCCCCGATCGGTCCACGCGCCGTCTCCTGAGCCCGGATCGGTCCACGCGCCGTCGCCGAACCCCAATTGGTCCACGCGCAACCGCCTGAGCCCCCGTCGGTCCACGCGCTGTCTCCGAGCCCCGATCGTTCCACGCGCCGTCTCCGAGCCTCGATCGGTCCACGCGCAGTCGCCGAGCCCCGATCGGTCCAGGCGTATCCTCCTGTGCCCCGATCGATCCACGTGCCGTCTCCTGAGCCCCGATCGGTTCCCGCGTCGTCCCCAAGCCCCGATCCATCGACGCGCCGTCTCCTGATGCCCAATCGGTCCACGCGCTGTCTCCTGAGCCCCGATAGGTACACGCGTAGTCTCCTAAGCCCCGATCGGTCCACGCACCGCCTCCGGAGCCCCAATCGATCAACGTGAGTCTCCTAAGCCCCGATCGGTCCACGCGCCGTCTCCTTTGCCCTGATCGGTCGACGCGTCCTCTCCTAAACCCCGATCGGTCCACGCGTCGTCTCCTAAGCCCCGATCGGTTCACACGCCGTCTCCGAGCCCCGATGGGTCCACGCGTCGCCTCCTGAGCCCCGGTCGGTCCACGCGCCGTCTCCTGAGCCCCGATCGGTCCACGCGTCGTCTCCTAAGCCCCGATCGGTCCACGCGTCGTCTCCTAAGCCCCGATCCGTCGACGCGTCGTCTCCTGAGCCACGATCAATTGACGCGTCTTCTCCTGAGCCCAATCGCTCCTCGCGCCGTCTCCTGAGCCCCGATCGGTCCACGGCTCGTCTCCTAAGCCCCGATCGGTCCACGCGCCGTCTCCTGTGCCCCGATTGGTCGACGCGTCCTCTCCTAAACCCCGATCAGTCCACGCGTCGTCTCCTAAGCCCCGATCGGTCCACACGCCGTCTCCGAGCCCCGATGGGTCCACGCGTCGCCTCCTGAGCCCCGGTCGGTCCACGCGCCGTCTCCTGAGCCCCGATCGGTCCATGCGCCGTCTTCTTAGCCCCGATGCCTCCACGCGCCGTCTCCGAGCCACGATCGGTCCAGGCGCCGCTTCCTGAGCCCCCATCGGTCCATGCGCCGTATCCTAAGCCCCGATCGGTCCACGCGCCGTCTCCGAGCGCCGATAAGTTCAAGCGCCGTCTCCTGAGCCCCGATCGTTCCACGCGGCGTCTCCGAGCCCCGATCGATCCACGCGTCGTCTCCTGAGCCCCAATCGCTCCACACGCCGTTTCCTGAGCCCCGATCGGTCCACGCATCGTCTCCGAGCACCGATCGGTCCACGCGCTGTTTTCTGAGCACCGTTCGGTCCACGCGTCGTCTTCAAAGCCCCGATGCCTCCACGCGCCGTCTCCGAGCCCCGATCGCTCCTCGCGCCGTCTCCTGAGCTCCGCTCGATCCATGCGTCGTCTTCTTAGCCCCGATGCCTCCACGCGCCGTTTCCGAGCCACGATCGGTCCAGGCGCCGCTTCCTGAGCCCCGATCGGTCCACGCGCCGTCGCGTAAGCCCCAATCGGTCTACGCGCCGTCTCAGAGCGCCGATCATTTCACGCGCCGTCTCCTGAGCCCCGATCATTCCACGCCCCGCCTCCGAGCCCCGATCGGTCCACGCGCCGTCTCCTAAGCCCCTATCGGTCCACGCGCCGTCTCCGAGCGCCGATCGGTTCACGCGCCGTCTCCTGAGCCCCGATCGGTCCACGCGTCGTCTCCTAAGCCCTGATCGGTCCTCGTGCCTTCTGCGAGCCCCGAAGGGTCCACGCGCAGCCTCCTGAGCCCCGATCGGTCCACGCGCCGTCCCCGAGCCCCGATCGGTCCACGCGCTGTCTCCTGAGCCCCGATAGGTACACGCGTCGTCTTCTAAGCCCCGATCGATCCACGCGTCGTCTCCTGAGCCCCGATCGCGCCACACGCCGTTTCCTGAGCCCCGATCGGTCCACGCGCCGTCTCCGAGCCCCGATCGGTCCACGCGCCGTCTCCTAAGCCCCGATCGGTCCACGCGCCGTCTCCGAGCGCCGATCGGTTGACGCGCCGTCTCCTGAGCCCCGATCGTTCCACGCGCCGTCTCCGAGCCCCGATCGGTCCACGCGCCGTCTCCTGAGCCTCGATCGCTCCACGCGCCGTTTTCTGAGCACCGTTCGGTCCACGCGTCGTCTTCAAAGCCCCGATGCTTCCACGCGCCGTCTCCGAGCTACGATCGGTCCGTGCGTCGCTTCCAGAGCACTATCAGTCCACGCGTCGTCTCCTGATCTCCGATCGGTCGACGCGCCATCTCCTAAGCCCCGATCGGTCCACGCACCGTCTCCGAGCGCCGATCGGTTCACGCGCCGTCTCCTGAGCCCCGATCATTCCACGCGCTGTCTCCGAGCCCCGATCGGTCCACGCGTTGTCTCCTTAGCCCCGATCGGTCCACGCGCCGTCTCCGAGCGCCGAGCGGTCCACGCGCCTTCGCCGAACCCCAAATGGTCCACGCGCAACCGCCTGAGCCCCGATCGGTCCACGCGTCGTCTCCGAGCACCGATTGGTCCACGCGCCGTCGCCGAGGCATGATCGGTCCACGCGCGGCCTCCTGAGCCCCGATCGGTCCACGCGCCGTCTCCGAGCCGCGATCGTTCCACGCGCGGCCTCCTGAGCCCCGATCGGTCCACGCGCCGTCACCGAGCCGCGATCGGTCCACGCTCGACCTCCTGAGCCCGGTTGGTTCACGCGTCGTCTCCGAGCGCCGATCGGTCCACGCGCCGTCGCCGAGCCATGATCGGTCCACGCGGGGCTCCTGAGCCCCGGTCGGTTCACGCGCCGTCTTCGAGCCCCGATCGATCCACGCGTCGTCTTCTAAGCCCAGATGCCTCCTCGCGCCGTCTCCGAGCCCCGATCGGTCCACGCGTCGTCTCCGAGCCCCGAACGGCCCACGCGCCGTCGCCGGGCCGCGAACGGTCCACGCGCGGCCTCCTGAGCCCCGGTTGGTTCAAGCGCCGTATCCGAGCCCCAATCGGTCCACGCAAGGTCTCCTGAGCTCCGATCGGTCCACGCGCCGTCTCCTGATCTCCGATCGGTCCACACGCCATCTCCTAAGCCCCGATCATTCCACGCGCCATCTCCGAGCCCCGATCGGTCCACGCGCCGTCTCATAAGCCCCGATCGGACCACGCGCCTTCTCCTCAGCCCCGATCGGTCCACGCGCCGTCTCCGAGCGCCGATTAGTTCACGCGCCGCCTCCTGAGCCCCGATCGGTCCACGCGCCGTCTCCGAGCGCCGATCATTTCACGTGACGTCTCCTGAGCCCTGATCGTTCCACGCGCCGTCTTCGAGCCCCGAGCGGTCCACGCGCCGTCTCCTGAGCCCCAATCGATCCACGCGCAGCCTCCTGAGCCCCGATCGGTCCACGCGCCGTCGCCGAGCCGCGATCGTTCTACGCGCCGCTCCGAGCCCCGATCGGTCCACGCGCCGTCGCCGAGCTATGATCGGTCCACGCGCGGCCTCCTGAGCCCCGATCGGTCCACGCGCCGTCGCCGAGCCGCGATCGGTCCACGCGCGGCCTCCTGAGGCCCGATTGGTTCACGCGCCTTATCCGAGCCCCAGCCGGTCCACGCGCCGTTTCCTGAGCCCCGATCGGTCCACGCGCGGTCTCCTGAGCCCCGATCGGTCCACGCGCCGTCGCCGAGCCGCGATCGGTCCACACGCGGCCTCCTATGGCCCGATCGGTCCACGCGCCGTCGCCGAACCCCAATTGGTCCACGCGAAACCGCCTGAGCCCCAGTCGGTCCATGCGCTGTCTCCGAGCCCCGATCGGTCCACGCGTCGTCTCCGAGCCCCGATCGGTCCACGCGCCGTCTTCGAGCCCCGGTCGGTTCACGCATGGTTTCCTAAGCCCCAATCGGTTAACGCGCCGTCTCCGAGCCTCGATCGGTCCACACGCCGTGTCCGATCCCCGATCGGTCCGCGCGGCGTCTCCGGAGCCCCGATCGATCCACGCGAGTCTCTTGAGCCCCGGTCGGTCCGCGCGCCGTCATCTGAAACCCGATCGGTCGACGCGTCGTCTCCGAGACTCGATCGGTCCACGCGCCGTCTCCTGAGCCCCGATCGGTCCACGGCTCGTCTCCTAAGCCCCGATCGGTCCACGCGCCGTCTCCTGTGCCCCGATTGGTCGACGCGTCCTCTCCTAAACCCCGATCAGTCCACGCGTCGTCTCCTAAGCCCCGATCGGTCCACACGCCGTCTCCGAGCCCCGATGGGTCCACGCGTCGCCTCCTGAGCCCCGGTCGGTCCACGCGCCGTCTCCTGAGCCCCGATCGGTCCATGCGCCGTCTTCTTAGCCCCGATGCCTCCACGCGCCGTCTCCGAGCCACGATCGGTCCAGGCGCCGCTTCCTGAGCCCCCATCGGTCCATGCGCCGTATCCTAAGCCCCGATCGGTCCACGCGCCGTCTCCGAGCGCCGATAAGTTCAAGCGCCGTCTCCTGAGCCCCGATCGTTCCACGCGGCGTCTCCGAGCCCCGATCGATCCACGCGTCGTCTCCTGAGCCCCAATCGCTCCACACGCCGTTTCCTGAGCCCCGATCGGTCCACGCATCGTCTCCGAGCACCGATCGGTCCACGCGCTGTTTTCTGAGCACCGTTCGGTCCACGCGTCGTCTTCAAAGCCCCGATGCCTCCACGCGCCGTCTCCGAGCCCCGATCGCTCCTCGCGCCGTCTCCTGAGCCCCGCTCGATCCATGCGTCGTCTTCTTAGCCCCGATGCCTCCACGCGCCGTTTCCGAGCCACGATCGGTCCAGGCGCCGCTTCCTGAGCCCCGATCGGTCCACGCGCCGTCGCGTAAGCCCCAATCGGTCTACGCGCCGTCTCAGAGCGCCGATCATTTCACGCGCCGTCTCCTGAGCCCCGATCATTCCACGCCCCGCCTCCGAGCCCCGATCGGTCCACGCGCCGTCTCCTAAGCCCCTATCGGTCCACGCGCCGTCTCCGAGCGCCGATCGGTTCACGCGCCGTCTCCTGAGCCCCGATCGGTCCACGCGTCGTCTCCTAAGCCCTGATCGGTCCTCGTGCCTTCTGCGAGCCCCGAAGGGTCCACGCGCAGCCTCCTGAGCCCCGATCGGTCCACGCGCCGTCCCCGAGCCCCGATCGGTCCACGCGCTGTCTCCTGAGCCCCGATAGGTACACGCGTCGTCTTCTAAGCCCCGATCGATCCACGCGTCGTCTCCTGAGCCCCGATCGCGCCACACGCCGTTTCCTGAGCCCCGATCGGTCCACGCGCCGTCTCCGAGCCCCGATCGGTCCACGCGCCGTCTCCTAAGCCCCGATCGGTCCACGCGCCGTCTCCGAGCGCCGATCGGTTGACGCGCCGTCTCCTGAGCCCCGATCGTTCCACGCGCCGTCTCCGAGCCCCGATCGGTCCACGCGCCGTCTCCTGAGCCTCGATCGCTCCACGCGCCGTTTTCTGAGCACCGTTCGGTCCACGCGTCGTCTTCAAAGCCCCGATGCTTCCACGCGCCGTCTCCGAGCTACGATCGGTCCGTGCGCCGCTTCCAGAGCACTATCAGTCCACGCGTCGTCTCCTGATCTCCGATCGGTCGACGCGCCATCTCCTAAGCCCCGATCGGTCCACGCACCGTCTCCGAGCGCCGATCGGTTCACGCGCCGTCTCCTGAGCCCCGATCATTCCACGCGCTGTCTCCGAGCCCCGATCGGTCCACGCGTTGTCTCCTTAGCCCCGATCGGTCCACGCGCCGTCTCCGAGCGCCGAGCGGTCCACGCGCCTTCGCCGAACCCCAAATGGTCCACGCGCAACCGCCTGAGCCCCGATCGGTCCACGCGTCGTCTCCGAGCACCGATTGGTCCACGCGCCGTCGCCGAGGCATGATCGGTCCACGCGCGGCCTCCTGAGCCCCGATCGGTCCACGCGCCGTCTCCGAGCCGCGATCGTTCCACGCGCGGCCTCCTGAGCCCCGATCGGTCCACGCGCCGTCACCGAGCCGCGATCGGTCCACGCTCGACCTCCTGAGCCCGGTTGGTTCACGCGTCGTCTCCGAGCGCCGATCGGTCCACGCGCCGTCGCCGAGCCATGATCGGTCCACGCGGGGCTCCTGAGCCCCGGTCGGTTCACGCGCCGTCTTCGAGCCCCGATCGATCCACGCGTCGTCTTCTAAGCCCAGATGCCTCCTCGCGCCGTCTCCGAGCCCCGATCGGTCCACGCGTCGTCTCCGAGCCCCGAACGGCCCACGCGCCGTCGCCGGGCCGCGAACGGTCCACGCGCGGCCTCCTGAGCCCCGGTTGGTTCAAGCGCCGTATCCGAGCCCCAATCGGTCCACGCAAGGTCTCCTGAGCTCCGATCGGTCCACGCGCCGTCTCCTGATCTCCGATCGGTCCACACGCCATCTCCTAAGCCCCGATCATTCCACGCGCCATCTCCGAGCCCCGATCGGTCCACGCGCCGTCTCATAAGCCCCGATCGGACCACGCGCCTTCTCCTCAGCCCCGATCGGTCCACGCGCCGTCTCCGAGCGCCGATTAGTTCACGCGCCGCCTCCTGAGCCCCGATCGGTCCACGCGCCGTCTCCGAGCGCCGATCATTTCACGTGACGTCTCCTGAGCCCTGATCGTTCCACGCGCCGTCTTCGAGCCCCGAGCGGTCCACGCGCCGTCTCCTGAGCCCCAATCGATCCACGCGCAGCCTCCTGAGCCCCGATCGGTCCACGCGCCGTCGCCGAGCCGCGATCGTTCTACGCGCCGCTCCGAGCCCCGATCGGTCCACGCGCCGTCGCCGAGCTATGATCGGTCCACGCGCGGCCTCCTGAGCCCCGATCGGTCCACGCGCCGTCGCCGAGCCGCGATCGGTCCACGCGCGGCCTCCTGAGGCCCGATTGGTTCACGCGCCTTATCCGAGCCCCAGCCGGTCCACGCGCCGTTTCCTGAGCCCCGATCGGTCCACGCGCGGTCTCCTGAGCCCCGATCGGTCCACGCGCCGTCGCCGAGCCGCGATCGGTCCACACGCGGCCTCCTATGGCCCGATCGGTCCACGCGCCGTCGCCGAACCCCAATTGGTCCACGCGAAACCGCCTGAGCCCCAGTCGGTCCATGCGCTGTCTCCGAGCCCCGATCGGTCCACGCGTCGTCTCCGAGCCCCGATCGGTCCACGCGCCGTCTTCGAGCCCCGGTCGGTTCACGCATGGTTTCCTAAGCCCCAATCGGTTAACGCGCCGTCTCCGAGCCTCGATCGGTCCACACGCCATGTCCGATCCCCGATCGGTCCGCGCGGCGTCTCCGGAGCCCCGATCGATCCACGCGAGTCTCTTGAGCCCCGGTCGGTCCGCGCGCCGTCATCTGAGCCCCGATCGGTCGACGCGTCGTCTCCGAGACTCGATCGGTCCACGCGCCGTCGCCGAGCCCCGATCGGTCCACGCGCGGCCTCCTGAGCCCCGGTCGGTCCACGCGCCGTCTCCGAGCCCCCATCGGTCCACGCGTTGTCTCCTAAGCCCCGATCGGTCCACGCGCCGTCTCCGAGCCCCGATCGGTTCACGCATCGTCTCCTAAGCCCCGGTCGGTTAACGCGCCGTCTCCGAGCCCCGATCGGTCCACGCGCCGTCGCCGAACCCCAATTGGTCCACGCGCAACCGCCTGAGCCCCAGTCGGTCCACGCGCGGCCTCCTGAGCCCCGATCGGTCGACGCGTCGTCTCCTGAGCCCCGATCGATCCACGCGTCGTCTCCTGAGCCCCGATCGCTCCAGGCGCCGTTTTCTGAGCACCGTTCGGTCCGCGCGTCGTCTTCAAAGCCCCGATGCCTCCACGCGCCGTCTCCGAGCCACGATCGGTCCGTGCGCCGCTTCCAGAGCCCTATCGGTCCACGCGTCCTCTCCTCATCTCCTACTCGTCCACGCGCAACCGCCTGAGCCCCAGTCGGTCCACGCACTGTCTCCGAGCCCCGATCGGTCCACGCGCCGTCTTCGAGCCCCGATCGGTCCACGCAACGTCTCCTAAGCCCCAATCGGTTAACGCGCCGTCTCCTGAGCCCCGATCGTTCTACGCGCCGTCTCCGAGCCCCGATCCGTCCACGCGCCGTCTCCGAGCGCCGATCATTACACGTGACGTCTCCTGAGCCCTGATCGTTCCACGCGCCGTCTTCGAGCCCCGAGCGGTCCACGCGCCGTCTCCTGAGACCCAATCGATCCACGCGCAGTCTCCTGAGCCCCGATCGGACCACGCGCTTTCTCCTCAGCCCCGATCGGTCCACGCGCCGTCTCGGAGCACCGATTGGTTCACGCGCCATCTCCTGAGCCCCGATCGCTGCACGCGCCGTCTCCGAGCCCCGATCGGTCCACGCGCCGTCTCCTAAGCCCCGATCGGTCCACCCCCCGTTTCCGAGCCCCGATCAGTCCATGCGTCGTCTCCGAGCCCCGATCGGTCCACGCGCCGTTTCCGAGCCCCGATCGGTCCACGCGTCGTCTCCTCAGCCCCGATCGGTCGACGCGTCGTCTCCTGAGCCCCGATCGATCCACGCGTCGTCTCCTCAGCCCCGATAGCTCCACGCGCCGTCTCCGAGCGCCGATCGGTGCACGCGCCGTCTCCTGAGCCCCGGTCGGTTCACGCGCCGTCTCCGAGCCCCGATCGATCCACGCGTCTTCTTGTAAACCCAGATGCCTCCTCGCATCGTCTCCTAAGCCCCGATCGGTTAACGCGCCGTCTCCGAGCCCCGATCGGTCCACGCGCCGTCGCCGAACCCCAATTGGTCCACGCGCAACCGCCTGAGCCCCAGTCGGTCCACGCGCGGCCTCCTGAGCCCCGATCGGTCGACGCGTCGTCTCCTGAGCCCCGATCGATCCACGCGTCGTCTCCTGAGCCCCGATCGCTCCAGGCGCCGTTTTCTGAGCACCGTTCGGTCCGCGCGTCGTCTTCAAAGCCCCGATGCCTCCACGAGCCGTCTCCGAGCCACGATCGGTCCGTGCGCCGCTTCCAGAGCCCTATCGGTCCACGCGTCCTCTCCTGATCTCCTACTCGTCCACGCGCAACCGCCTGAGCCCCAGTCGGTCCACGCACTGTCTCCGAGCACCGATCGGTCCACGCGCCGTCTTCGAGCCCCGATCGGTCCACGCAACGTCTCCTAACCCCAATCGGTTAACGCGCCGTCTCCTGAGCCCCGATCGTTCTACGCGCCGTCTCCGAGCCCCGATCCGTCCACGCGCTGTCGCCGAGCCCCGATCGGTTCACGCGCGGTCTCCTGAGCCCCAGTCGGTACACGCGCTGTCTCCCAGCCCCGATCGGTCCACGCATCGTCTCCTAAGCCCCGCTCGGTTAACGCGTCGTTTCGGAGCCCCGATCGGTCTACGCGCCGTCTCCTGAGCCCCGATCGCTCCACGCGCCGTCTCCTGAGCTCTGATCGGTCCACGATTCGTCTCCTAAGCCCCGATCGCTCCACGCGCCGTCTCCTGAGCCCGATCGGTCCAGGCATCGTCTCCTGAGCCCCGGTTGGTTCACGCGCCGTATCCGAGCCCCTATCGCTCCACGCGTCGTCTCCGAGCCCCGATCGGTCCACGCGCCGTCGCCAAGCTATGATCGCTCCACGCCCGGCCTCCTGAGCCCCGATCGGTCCACGCGCCGTCTCCAAGCCCCGATCCGTCGCCGCGTCGTGTCCTGAGCCCCGATCAATTGACGCGTCTTCTCCTGAGCCCCGATCGCTCCTCGCGCCGTCTCCTGAGCCCCGATCATTCCACGCGCCGTCTCCGAGCCCCGATCGGTCCACGCGTCGTCTCCTGAGCCCCGATCGATCCACGCGCCGTCACCGAGCCGCGATCGGTCCACGCGCGACCTCCTGAGCCCCGGTTGGTTCACGCGTCGTCTCCGAGCGCCGATCGGTCCACGCGCCGTCGCCGAGCCATGATCGGTCCACGCGGGGCTCCTGAGCCCCGGTCGGTTCACGCGCCGTCTTCGAGCCCCGATCGATCCACGCGTCGTCTTCTAAGCCCAGATGCCTCCTCGCGCCGTCTCCGAGCCCCGATCGGTCCACGCGTCGTCTCCGAGCCCCGATCGGCCCACGCGCCGTCGCCGGGCCGCGAACGGTCCACGCGCGGCCTCCTGAGCCCCGGTTGGTTCAAGCGCCGTATCCGAGCCCCAATCGGTCCACGCAAGGTCTCCTGAGCTCCGATCGGTCCACGCGCCGTCTCCTGATCTCCGATCGGTCCACACGCCATCTCCTAAGCCCCGATCATTCCACGCGCCATCTCCGAGCCCCGATCGGTCCACGCGCCGTCTCATAAGCCCCGATCGGACCACGCGCCTTCTCCTCAGCCCCGATCGGTCCACGCGCCGTCTCCGAGCGCCGATTAGTTCACGCGCCGTCTCCTGAGGCCCGATTGGTCCACGCGCCGTATCCGAGCCCCAGCCGGTCCACGCGCCGTTTCCTGAGCCCCGATCGGTCCACGCGCGGTCTCCTGAGCCCCGATCGGTCCACGCGCCGTCGCCGAGCCGCGATCGGTCCACACGCGGCCTCCTAAGGCCCGATCGGTCCACGTGCCGTCGCCGAACCCCAATTGGTCCACGCGAAACCGCCTGAGCCCCAGTCGGTCCATGCGCTGTCTCCGAGCCCCGATCGGTCCACGCGTCGTCTCCGAGCCCCGATCGGTCCACGCGCCGTCTTCGAGCCCCGGTCGGTTCACGCATGGTTTCCTAAGCCCCAATCGGTTAACGCGCCGTCTCCGAGCCCCGATCGGTCTACGCGCCGTCGCCGAACCCCAATTGGTCCACGCGCAACCGCCTGAGCCCCAGTCGGTCCACGCGCTGTCTCCGAGCCCCGATCGGTCCACGCGTAGTCTCCGAGCCCCGATCGGTCCACGCGCCGTCGCCGAGTCATGATCTGTCCACGCGCGGCCTCCTGAGCCCCGATCGGTCCACGCGCCGTCTCCGAGCCCCGATCGGTCCACGCGCCGTCTCCTGAGCCCCGATCGGTCCACGCGTCGTTCCCGAAGCCCCGATCCATCCACGCGCAGTCTCGCGAGCCCCGATCGGTGCACGCACCGTCTCCTAAGCCCCGATCGGTCCACGCCCCGTCTCCGAGCACCGATTGGTTCACGCACCGTCTCCTGAGACTCGATCCGTCCACGCGCTGTCTCCTGAGCCCCGATCGGTCGACGCGTCCTCTGTTAAACCCCAATCGGTCCACGCCCCGTCTCCGAGCGCCGATCGGTTCACGCGCCGTCTCCTGAGTCCCGATCCGTCCACTCACTGTCTCCTGAGCCCCGGTCGGTCCACGCGCCGCCTCCTGCGCTCCGATTGGTTCACGCGCCGTCTCCTGCGCCCCGATCGCTCCACGCGCAGTCGCCGAGTCTCGATCGGTCCACGCGCCGTCTCCTAAGCCCCGATCGGTCCAAGCGCCTTCTGCTAAGCCCCGATCGGTCCAAGCGCCTTCTGCTAAGCCCCGATCGGTCCACGCGCCGTCTCCGAGCACCGATCGGTTCACGCGCCGTCACCTGAGCCCCGATCGTTCCACGCGCCGTCTCCGAGCCCCGATCGATCTACGCGCCGTCTCCTAAGCCCCGATCAGTCCACGCGCCTTCTCCTCATCCCCCATCGGTCCACGCGCCGTCTCCGAGCGCCGATCGGTTCACGCGCCGTCTCCTGAGCTCCGATCGTTCCACGCGCCGTCTCCGAGCCCCGATCCGTCCACGCGCCGTCTCCTGAGCCCGGATCGGTCCACGCGTCATCGCCGAATCCCCGATCCGTACACGCGTCGTCTCCGAGCCCCGATCGGTCCACGCGCCGTCTCCTGAGCCCCGATGCCTCCACGCGCCGTGTCCGAGCCACGATCCGTCCGTGCGCCGCTTCCAGAGCCCTCACGGTCCACGCGTCGTCTCCTGATCTCCGATCGGTCCACAGGCCATCTCCTAAGCCCCGATCATTCCACGCGCCATCTCCGAGCCCCGATCGGTCCACGCGCCGTCTCATAAGCCCCGATCGGACCACGCGCCTTCTCCTCAGCCCCGATCGGTCCACGCGCCGTCTCCGAGCGCCGATTAGTTCACGCGCCGTCTCCTGAGCCCCGATCGCTCCACGCTCCGTCTCCCAGCCCCGATCGGTCCACGCGCCGTCTCCTGAGCCCGGATCGGTACACGTGCCGTCGCCGAACCCCAATTGGTCCACGCGCCACCGCCTGTGCCCCAGTCGGTCCACGCGCTGTCTCCGAGCCCAGATCGGTCCACGCGCCGTCTCCGAGCGCCGATCGGTTCACGCGCCGTCTCCTGAGCCCCGATCGTTCCACGCACCGTCTCCGAGCTCCGATCGGTCCACGCGTCGTCTCCTAAGCCCCGATCGGTCCAAGCGCCTTCTACTAAGCCCCGATCGGTCCACGCGCCTTCTCCTGAGCCCCGATCGGTCCACGCGCCGTCTCCGAGCGCCGATCATTTCACGTGACGTCTCCTGAGCCCTGATCGTTCCACGCGCCGTCTTCGAGCCCCGAGCGGTCCACGCGCCGTCTCCTGAGCCCCAATCGATCCACGCGCAGCCTCCTGAGCCCCGATCGGTCCACGCGCCGTCGCCGAGCCGCGATCGTTCTACACGCCGCTCCGAGCCCCGATCGGTCCACGCGCCGTCGCCGAGCTACGATCGGTCCACGCGCGGCCTCCTGAGCCCCGATTGGTTCACGCGCCGTATCCGAGCCCCAATCGGTCCACGCGCCGTTTCCTGAGCCCCGATCGGTCCACGCGCGGTCTCCTGAGCCCCGATCGGTCCACGCGCCGTCGCCGAGCCGCGATCGGTCCACACGCGGCCTCCTAAGGCCCGATCGGTCCACGCGCCGTCGCCGAACCCCAATTGGTCCACGCGAAACCGCCTGAGCCCCAGTCGGTCCACGCGCCGTCTCCTGAGCCCCGATCGCTCCACGCGCCGTCTCCGAGCCCCGATCGGTTCACGCGCCGTCTCCGGAGCCCCGATCGATCCACGCGAGTCTCCTGAGCCCCAGTCGGTCCGCGCGCCGTCTCCTGAGCCCCGATTGTTCGACGCGTCGTCTCCTGAGCCCCGATCGAACCACGCGTCGTCTCCTGAGCGCCGATCGCGCCACACGCCGTTTCCTGAGCCCCGATCGGTCCACGCGTCGTCTTCAAAGCCGCGATGCCTCCACGCGCCGCCTCCGAGCCACGATCGGTCCGTGCGCCGCTTCCACAACCCCGATCGGTCCACGCGTCACCTCCTGATCTCCGATCGGTCCACGCGCCGTCTCTAAGCCCCGATCGGTCCACGCGCCGTCTCCGAGCGCCGATCGGTTGACACGCCGTCTCCTGAGCCCCGATCGTTCCACGCGCCGTCTCCGAGCCCCGATCGGTCCACGCGCCGTCTCCTAAGCCCCGTTCGGACCAAGCGCCTTCTCATAAACCCCGGTCGGTCCACGCGCCGTCTCCGAGCCCCGATCGGTCCACGCATCGTCTCCTAAGCCCCGATCGGCTAACGCGTCGACTCCGAGCCGCGATCGTTCCACGCGCCGTCCCCGATCCCCGATCGATCCACGCGCCGTCTCCGAGCGCCGATCAGTTCATGCGCCGTCACCCGAGCCCCGATCGTTCCACACGCCGTCTCCGAGCCCCGATCGGTCCACGCTTCGTCTCCTGAGCCCGGATTGTTCCACGCGTCGTCTCCTGATCCCCGATCCGTAATCGCGACGTCTCCGAGCCTCGATCGGTCCACACGCCGTGTCCGATCCCCGATCGGTCCGCGCGGCGTCTCCGGAGCCCCGATCGATCCACGCGAGTCTCCTGAGCCCCGGTCGGTCCGCGCGCCGTCATCTGAGCCCCGATCGGTCGACGCGTCGTCTCCGAAACTCGATCGGTCCACGCGCCGTCGCCGAGCCCCGATCGGTCCACGCGCGGCCTCCTGAGCCCCGGTCGGTCCACGCGCCGTCTCCGAGCCCCCATCGGTCCACGCGTTGTCTCCTAAGCCCCGATCGGTCCACGCGCCGTCTCCGAGCCCCGATCGGTTCACGCATCGTCTCCTAAGCCCCGATCGGTTAACGCGCCGTCTCCGAGCGCCGCTCGGTTCACGCGCCGTCTCCTGTGCTCCGATCGTTCCACGCGCCCTCTCCGAGCCCCGATCGGTCCACGCGCCGTCTCCTGAGCCCCGATCGTTCCACACGCCGCCTCCTAAGCCCCGATCGGTCCAGGCGTCGTCTCCTAAGCCCCGACCGGTCCACGCGCCGTCTCCTGTGCTCCGATCGTTCCACGCGCCCTCTCCGAGCCCCGAACGGTCCACGCGCCGTCTCCTGAGCCCCGATCGTTCCAAACGCCGCCTCCTAAGCCCCGATCGGTCCAGGCGCCGTCTCCGGAGCACCGATCGGTCCACGCGTCGTCTCCTAAGCCCCGATTCGTCCACGCGGCGTCTCCGGGCGCCGATGATTGCACGCGCCGTCTCCTGAGACCCGATCGTTCCACGCGCCGTCTCCGAGCCCCGATCGATCCACGCGCCGCCTCCTGAGCCCCGATCGGTCCACGCGCCGTCGTCGAACCCCAATTGGTCCACGCGCAACCGCCTGAGCCCCAGTCGGTCCACGCGCAACCTTCTGAGCCCCAGTCGGTACACGCGCTTTCTCCGAGCCCCGATCGGTCCCCGCATAGTCTCCTAAGCCCCGCTCGGTTAACGCGTCGTCTCGGAGCCCCGATCGGTCCAGACGCCGCTTCCTGAGCACCGACCGGTCCACGCGTCGTCTCCTGAGCCCCGATCGGTCGACGGGTCCCCTCCTAAGCCCCGATCGGTCCACGCGCCTTCTCCTGAGCCCCGATCGGTCCACGCGCCGTCTCCGAGCGCCGATCATTTCACGTGACGTCTCCTGAGCCCTGATCGTTCCACGCGCCGTCTTCGAGCCCCGAGCGTTCCACGCGCCGTCTCCTGAGCCCCGGTCGGTCCACGCGCCGTCTCCTGAGCCCCGATCGGTCCACGCGTCGTCTCCTAAGCCCCGATCGGCCCACGCGTCGTCTGCTAAGCCCCGATCCGTCGACGCGTCGTCTCCTGAGCCACGATCAATTGACGCGTCTTCTCCTGAGCCC
Organism: Netelia fuscicornis; assembly: GCA_946811545.1. Taxonomy (NCBI): domain Eukaryota; kingdom Metazoa; phylum Arthropoda; class Insecta; order Hymenoptera; family Ichneumonidae; genus Netelia; species Netelia fuscicornis. The sequence goes on from OX328012.1 coordinate 32,006,065, forward strand.
GATCGCTCCTCGCGCCGTCTCCTGAGCCCCGATCGGTCCACGCGTCGTGTCCGAGCTCCGATCGGTCCATACGCCTTTTCCTGAGGCCCGATCGGTCCATGCGTCGTCTTCTTAGTCCCGATGCCTCCACGCGCCGTCTCCGAGCCACGATCGGTCCAGGCGCCGCTTCCTGAGCCCCGATCGGTCCACGGGCCGTCTCTGAGCGCCGATAAGTCCAAGCGCCGTCTCCTGAGCCCCGAGCGTTCCACGCGCCGTCTCCTGAGCCCCGGTCGGTCCACGCGCCGTCTCCTGAGCCCCGATCGGTCCACGCGTCGTCTCCTAAGCCCCGATCGGCCCACGCGTCGTCTGCTAAGCCCCGATCCGTCGACGCGTCGTCTCCTGAGCCACGATCAATTGACGCGTCTTCTCCTGAGCCCGATCGCTCCTCGCGCCGTCTCCTGAGCCCCGATCGGTCCACGCGTCGTGTCCGAGCTCCGATCGGTCCATACGCCGTTTCCTGAGGCCCGATCGGTCCATGCGTCGTCTTCTTAGTCCCGATGCCTCCACGCGCCGTCTCCGAGCCACGATCGGTCCAGGCGCCGCTTCCTGAGCCCCGATCGGTCCACGGGCCGTCTCTGAGCGCCGATAAGTTCAAGCGCCGTCTCCGGAGCCCCGATCGTTCCACGCGCCGTCTCCGAGCCCCGATCCGTCCACGCGCCGTCTCCTGAGCCCGGATCGGTCCACGCGTCATCGCCGAATCCCCGATCCGTACACGCGTCGTCTCCGAGCCTCGATCGGTCCACGCGCCGTCGCGGAGCCCCGATCGGTCCAGGCGTGGCCTCCTGAGCCTCGATCGGTCCACGCGCGGCCTCCTGAGCCCCGGTCGGTTCACGCGCCGTCTCCGAGCCCCGATCGATCCACGCGTCGTCTTCGAAGCCCAGATGCCTCCTCGCGCCGTCTCCGAGCCACGATCGGTCCAGGCGCTGCTTCCTGAGCCCCAATCGGTCCACGCATCGTCACCTAAGCCCCGATGGGTCCACGCATCGTCACCGAGCCATGATCGGTCCACGCGCGGCTCCTGAGCCCCATCGGTCCACGCGCCGTCTCCGAGCGCCGATCGGTTCACGCGCCGTCTCCTGAGCCCCGATCGTTCCACGCGCCGTCTCCAAGCTCCGATCGGTCCACGCGTCGTCTCCTAAGCCCCGATCGGTCCAAGCGCCTTCTACTAAGCCCCGATCGGACCACGCGCCGTCTCGGAGCGCCGATTGGTTCACGCGCCGTCTCCTGAGCCCCGATCGCTCCACACGCAGTCGCCGAGCCTCGATCGGTTCACGCGCGGTCTCCTGAGCCCCGGTCGGTCCACGCGCCGTCGCCGAACCCCAATTGGTCCACGCGCAACCTCCTGAGCCCCAGTCGGTACACGCGCTGTCTCCGAGCCCCGATCGGTCCCCGCATAGTCTCCTAAGCCCCGCTCGGTTAACGCGTCGTCTCGGAGCCCCGATCGGTCCAGGCGCCGCTTCCCGAGCACCGACCGGTCCACGCGTCGTCTCCTGAGCCCCGATCGGTCCACGCGCAACCGCCTGAGCCCCAGTCGGTCGACGCGCTGTCTCCGAGCCCCGATCGGTCCACGCGTCGTCTCCTGAGCCCCGATCGTTCCACACGCCGTCTCCGAGCCCCGATCCGTCCACGCGCCGTCTCCTGAGCCCGGATCGGCCCACGCGTCATCGCCGAATCCCCGATCCGTACACGCGTCGTCTCCGAGCCTCGATCGGTCCACGCGCCGTCGCGGAGCCCCGATCGGTCCAGGCGTGGCCTCCTGAGCCTCGATCGGTCCACGCGCGGCCTCCTGAGCCCCGGTCGGTTCACGCGCCGTCTCCGAGCCCCGATCGATCCACGCGTCGTCTTCGAAGTCCAGATGCCTCCTCGCGCCGTCTCCGAGCCACGATCGGTCCAGGCGCTGCTTCCTGAGCCCCAATCGGTCCACGCATCGTCACCTAAGCCCCGATGGGTCCACGCGCCGTCACCGAGCCATGATCGGTCCACGCGCGGCTGCTGAGCCCCATCGGGCCACGCACCGTCTCCGAGCGCCGATCGGTTCACGCGCCGTCTCCTGAGCCCCGATCGTTCCACGCGCCGTCTCCAAGCTCCGATCGGTCCACGCGTCGTCTCTTAAGCCCCGATCGGTCCAAGCGCCTTCTACTAAGCCCCGATCGGTCCACGCGCCGTCTCCGAGCGCCGATCGGTTCACGCGCCGTCTCCTGAGCCCCGATCGTTCCACGCGCCGTCTCCAAGCTCCGATCGGTCCACGCGTCGTCCCCTAAGCCCCGATCGGTCCAAGCGCCTTCTACTAAGCCCCGATCGGACCACGCGCCGTCTCGGAGCGCCGATTGGTTCACGCGCCGTTTCCTGAGCCCCGATCGCTCCACACGCAGTCGCCGAGCCTCGATCGGTTCACGCGCGGTCTCCTGAGCCCCGGTCGGTCCACGCGCCGTCGCCGAACCCCAATTGGTCCACGCGCAACCTCCTGAGCCCCAGTCGGTACACGCGCTGTCTCCGAGCCCCGATCGGTCCCCGCATAGTCTCCTAAGCCCCGTTCGGTTAACGCGTCGTCTCGGAGCCCCGATCGGTCCAGGCGCCGCTTCCTGAGCACCGACCGGTCCACGCGTCGTCTCCTGAGCCCCGATCGGTCCACGCGCGGCCTCCTGAGCCCCGATCGGTCCACGCGCCGTCGCCGAGCCGCGATTGGTCCACGCGCGGCCTCCTAAGCGCCGATCGGTCCACGCGCCGTCGCCGAACCCCAATTGGTCCACGCGAAACCGCCTGAGCCCCAGTCGGTCCACGCGCTGTCTCCGAGCCCCGATCGGTCCACGTGCCGTCTCCCAGCCCCGATCGGTCCACGCGCCGTCTCCTAATCCCCAATCTGTCCACGACCCGTCTCCGGGCCCCGATCGGTGCACGCGCCGTCTCCTAAGCCCCGATCGGGCCACGCGCCGTCGCCGAACACCAATTGGTCCACGCGAAACCGCCTGAGCCCCAGTCGGTCCTAGCGCTGTCTCCGAGCCCCGATCGGTCCACGCGTCGTCTCCGAGCCCCGATCGGTCCACGCGCCGTCGCCGAGTCATGATCTGTCCACGCGCGGCCTCCTGAGACCCGATCGGTCCACGCGCCGTCGCCGAGCCGCGATCGGTTCTCGCGCGGCCTCCTGAGCCCCGGTCGGTCCACGCGCCGCCTACGTAGCCCCGATCGATCCACGCGATTCTCCTGAGCTCCGGTCGGTCGACGCGCCGTCTCCTGAGCCCCGATCGGTCCACGCGTCGTCTCCTAAGCCCCGATTCGTCGACGCGTCGTCTCCTGAGCCCCGATCAATTGACGCGTCTTCTCCTGAGCCCCGATCGCTTCTCGTGCCGCCTCCTGAGCCCCACTCCGTCGAGGCGTCGTCTCCGGAGCCCCGATCAATTGACGTGCCTTCTCCTGAGCCCCGATCGCTCCTCGCGCCGTCTCCTGAACCCCGCTCGGTCAATGCGTCGTCTTCTTATCACGGATGCCTCCACGCGCCGTCTCCGAGCCACGATGGGTCCAGGCGCCGCTTCCTGCGCCCCGATCGGTCCACGCGCCGTCTCCTAAGCCCCAATCGGTCCACGCGGCGTCTCCGAGCGCCGATCATTTAACGCGCCGTCTCCTGAGACCCGATTGTTCCACGCGCCGTCTCCGAGCCCCAATCGGTTCGCGTGCCGCATTCTAAGCCACGGTCCATCCACGCGCCGTCTCCGAGCCCCGCTCCATCCACGCGTCGTCTCCTAAGCCCCGATCGGTCCACGCGCCGTCTCCTAAGCCCCGATTGATCCACGCGAGTCTCCTAAGCCTCGACCGGTCCACGCGCCGTCCCCTGAGGCCCGATCGATCCACGCGCCGTCTCCGAGCCCCAGTAGGTCCACGCGCTGTCTCCGAGCACCGATCGGTCCACGCGCCGTCTCCGAGCGCAGATCATTTCACGCGCCGTCTCCTGAGCCCCGATCGTTCCACGCGCGGGCTCCTGAGCCCCTATCGGTCCACGCGTCGCCTTCTAACCCCGGACGGTCCACGCGTCGTCTTCTAAGCCCCGATCGGTCCACGAGCCGTCTCCTGAGCCTCCATCGATCCACGCGTCGTCTTCTAAGCCCAGATGCCTCCTCGCGCCGTCTCCGAGCCACGATCGGTCGAGGCGCCGTTTCCTGAGCCCCGATCGGTCCACGCGTTGTGTCCTAAGCCCGGATCGTTCCACGCGCCGCTTCCGATCCCCGATCGGTCCACGCGTCGTCTCCTGATCTCCGATCGGTCCACACACCATCTCCTAAGCCCCGATCATTCCACGCGCCATCTCCGAGCCCCGATCGGTCTACGCGCCGTCTCATAAGCCCCGATCGGACCACGCGCCTTCTCCTCAGCCCCGATCGGTCCACGCGCGGTCTCCGAGCGCCGCTTAATTCACGCTCCGTCTCCGAGCCCCGATCGGTCCACGCGCCGTCTCCTGAGCCCGGATCGGTCCACGCGCCGTCGCCGAACCCCAATTGGTCCACGCGCAACCGCCTGAGCCCCCGTCGGTCCACGCGCTGTCTCCGAGCCCCGATCGGTCCACGCGCCGTCTCCTTTGCCCCGATCGGTCGACGCGTCCTCTCCTAAACCCCGATCAGTCCACGCGTCGTCTCCTAAGCCCCGATCGGTCCACACGCCGTCTCCGAGCCCCGATGGGTCCACGCGTCGCCTCCTGAGCCCCGGTCGGTCCACGCGCCGTCTCCTGAGCCCCGATCGGTCCACGCGTCGTCTCCTAAGCCCCGATCGGTCCACGCGTCGTCTCCTAAGCCCCGATCCGTCGACGCGTCGTCTCCTGAGCCACGATCAATTGACGCGTCTTCTCCTGAGCCCAATCGCTCCTCGCGCCGTCTCCTGAGCCCCGATCGGTCCACGGCTCGTCTCCTAAGCCCCGATCGGTCCACGCGCCGTCTCCTGTGCCCCGATTGGTCGACGCGTCCTCTCCTAAACCCCGATCAGTCCACGCGTCGTCTCCTAAGCCCCGATCGGTCCACACGCCGTCTCCGAGCCCCGATGGGTCCACGCGTCGCCTCCTGAGCCCCGGTCGGTCCACGCGCCGTCTCCTGAGCCCCGATCGGTCCATGCGCCGTCTTCTTAGCCCCGATGCCTCCACGCGCCGTCTCCGAGCCACGATCGGTCCAGGCACCGCTTCCTGAGCCCCCATCGGTCCATGCGCCGTATCCTAAGCCCCGATCGGTCCACGCGCCGTCTCCGAGCGCCGATAAGTTCAAGCTCCGTCTCCTGAGCCCCGATCGTTCCACGCGGCGTCTCCGAGCCCCGATCGATCCACGCGTCGTCTCCTGAGCCCCAATCGCTCCACACGCCGTTTCCTGAGCCCCGATCGGTCCACGCATCGTCTCCGAGCACCGATCGGTCCACGCGCTGTTTTCTGAGCACCGTTCGGTCCACGCGTCGTCTTCAAAGCCCCGATGCCTCCACGCGCCGTCTCCGAGCCCCGATCGCTCCTCGCGCCGTCTCCTGAGCCCCGCTCGATCCATGCGTCGTCTTCTTAGCCCCGATGCCTCCACGCGCCGTTTCCGAGCCACGATCGGTCCAGGCGCCGCTTCCTGAGCCCCGATCGGTCCACGCGCCGTCGCGTAAGCCCCAATCGGTCTACGCGCCGTCTCAGAGCGCCGATCATTTCACGCGCCGTCTCCTGAGCCCCGATCATTCCACGCCCCGCCTCCGAGCCCCGATCGGTCCACGCGCCGTCTCCTAAGCCCCTATCGGTCCACGCGCCGTCTCCGAGCGCCGATCGGTTCACGCGCCGTCTCCTGAGCCCCGATCGGTCCACGCGTCGTCTCCTAAGCCCTGATCGGTCCTCGTGCCTTCTGCGAGCCCCGAAGGGTCCACGCGCAGCCTCCTGAGCCCCGATCGGTCCACGCGCCGTCCCCGAGCCCCGATCGGTCCACGCGCTGTCTCCTGAGCCCCGATAGGTACACGCGTCGTCTTCTAAGCCCCGATCGATCCACGCGTCGTCTCCTGAGCCCCGATCGCGCCACACGCCGTTTCCTGAGCCCCGATCGGTCCACGCGCCGTCTCCGAGCCCCGATCGGTCCACGCATCGTCCCCTAAGCCCCGATCGGTTAACGCGCCGTCTCCCCGCCCCAATCGCTCCACGCGCCGTCTCCTGAGCCCCGATCATTCCACGCGCCGTCTCCGAGCCCCGATCCGTCCACGCGCCGTCTCCTAAGCCCCGTTCGGTCCAAGCGCCTTCTCCTAAAGCCCGGTCGGTCCACGCGCCGTCTCCGAGCCCCGATCGGTCCACGCATCGTCTCCTAAGCCGCGATCGGCTAACGCGTCGACTCCGAGCCGCGATCGTTCCACGCGCCGTCCCCGATCCCCGATCGATCCACGCGCCGTCTCCGAGCCCCGATCGGTCCACGCGCCGTCTCCTGAGCCCCAATCGGTTCACACGCTGTCTCGTGAGCCCCGATAGGTACACGCGTCGTGTCCTACGCCCCGATCGGTCCACGCGTCGTGTCCTAAGCCCCGATCGGTCCACGCGCCGTCTCCGAGCCCCGATCGGTCCGCGCACCGTCTCCTGATCCCCATCGCTTCACGCTGCGTCTCCGGAGCCCCGATCGCTTCACGCTGCGTCTCCGGAGCCCCGATCGATCTACGCGAGTCTCCTGAGCCCCGGTCGGACCGCGCGCCGTCATCTGAGCCCCGATCGATTGACGCGTCGTCTCCTAGACTCGATCGGTCCACGCGCCGTCGCCGAGCCCCGATCGGTCCACGCGCGTCCTCCTGAGCCCCGGTCGGTCCACGCGCCGTCTCCGAGCCCCCATCGGTCCACGCGTTGTCTCCTAAGCCCCGATCGGCCCACGCGCCGTCTCCGTGCACCGCTCGGTTCACGCATCGTCTCCTAAGCCCCGATCGGTTCACGCGCCGTCTCCGAGCGCCGAGCGGTCCACGCGCCGTCGCCGAACCCCAATTGGTCCACGCGCAACCGCCTGAGTCCCAGTCGGTCCACGCGCTGTCTCCGAGCCCCAATCGGTCCACGGGGCATCGCCGATCCACGATCGGTCCGTGCGCCGTTTCCAGAGCCCTATCGGTCCACGCATCGTCTCCTGATCTCCGATCGGTCCACGCGCCGTCTCCTAAGCCCCGATCGGTCCACGCGCTGTCTCCGAGCGCCGACCGGTTCACGCGCCGTCTCCTGAGCCCCGATCGGTCCACGCGCCGTCTCCTGAGCCCGGATCGGTCCACGCGTCATCGCCGAATCCCCCATCCGTACACGCGTCGTCTCCGAGCCTCGATCGGTCCGGCGCTGCTTCCTGAGCCCCAATCGGTCCACGCGTTGTCACCTAAGCCCCGATCGGTCCACGCGCCGTCTCCGAGCCCCGATCGGTTCACGCATCGTCACCTAAGCCCCGATCGGACCACGCGCCGTCCCCTGAGCCCCGATCGCTCCATGCTCCGTCTCCGTGCCCCGATCGGTCCACGCGCCGGCACCTGAGCCCGGATTGGTCCACGCGCCGTCGCCGAACCCCAATTGGTCCACGCGCAACCGCCTGAGCCCCAGTCGGTCCACGCGCTGTCTCCGAGCCCCGATCGGTCCACGCGCCGTCTCCGAGCGCCGATCGGTTCACGCGCCGTCTCCTGAGCCCCGATCGGTCCACGCGGCGCCTCCGGAGCCCCGATCGATCCACACGAGTCTCCTGAGCCCCGATCGGTCCACGCGCTGTCTCCGAGCGCCGACCGGTTCACGCGCCGTCTCCTGAGCCCCGATCAGTCCACGCGCCGTCTCCTGAGCCCGGATCGGTCCACGCGTCATCGCCGAATCCCCCATCCGTACACGCGTCGTCTCCGAGCCTCGATCGGTCCGGCGCTGCTTCCTGAGCCCCAATCGGTCCACGCGTTGTCACCTAAGCCCCGATCGGTCCACGCGCCGTCTCCGAGCCCCGATCGGTTCACGCATCGTCACCTAAGCCCCGATCGGACCACGCGCCGTCTCCTGAGCCCCGATCGCTCCATGCTCCGTCTCCGTGCCCCGATCGGTCCACGCGCCGGCACCTGAGCCCGGATTGGTCCACGCGCCGTCGCCGAACCCCAATTGGTCCACGCGCAACCGCCTGAGCCCCAGTCGGTCCACGCGCTGTCTCCGAGCCCCGATCGGTCCACGCGCCGTCTCCGAGCGCCGATCGGTTCACGCGCCGTCTCCTGAGCCCCGATCGGTCCACGCGGCGCCTCCGGAGCCCCGATCGATCCACACGAGTCTCCTGAGCCCCGGTCGGTCCGCCCGCCGTCTCCTGAGCCTCGATCGGCCCACGCGCCGTCTCCTGAGCCCCGATCCGTCCACGCGCCGCCTCCTGAGCCCCGATCGTCCAACGCGCCGTCTCCGAGCACCGAACGGTCCACGCGCCGTCTCCTGAGCCCCGATCGGTCCACGCGTCGTCTCCAAAGCCCTGATCGGTCCACGTGCCGTCTCCGAGCCCCGATCGGTCCACGCGCCGTCTCCTGAACCCCGATACGTCCACGCACAGTCGCCGAGCCCCGATTGGTCCACGCGCCGTAGCCGAGCCTCCATCGGTCCACGCGCGGCCTCCTGATCCCCATCGGTCCACGCGCCGTCTCCTGAGCCACGATCGATCCACATGCCGTCTCCGAGCCCCGATCGGTCCGCGTGCCGTATTCTAAGCCTCGGTCCATCCACGCGCCGTCTCCGAGCCCCGATCGGTCCACGCGTCGTCTCCTAAGCCCTGATCGGTCCTCGTGCCTTCTGCGAGCCCCGAAGGGTCCACGCGCATCCTCCTGAGCCCCGATCGCTCGACGCGTCGTCTCCTGAGCCCCGATCGATCCACGGGTCTTCCCCTGAGCCCCGACCGCTCGACGCGTCGTCTCCTGAGCCCCGATCGATCCACGGGTCTTCCCCTGAGCCCCGACCGCTCCACGCGCCGTCTCCTGAGCCCGGATCGGTCCACGCGTCGTCTCCGAGCCCCGATCGGTCCACGCGCTGTCTCCTGAGCCCCGATAGGTACACGCGTCGTCACCTAAGCCCCGATCGGTCCACGCGTAGTCTCCTAAGCCCCGCTTGGTTAACGCGTCGTTTCCGAGCCCCGATCGGTCCACGCGTCGTCTCCTGAGCCCCAATTAGTCCATGCGCCGTCTCCTAAGCCCCGATCCGTCCACGGGCCGTGTCCGAGCTCCGATCGGTCCACGCGTCGTCTCCGAGCCCTGATCCGTCCACGGGCCGTGTCCGAGCTCCGATCTGTTCATGCGCCATCTCCAAACCTCGATCCGTACACGCGTCGTCTCCGAGCCCTGATCGGTCCACGCGCCATCGCCGAGCCCCGATCGGTCCACGCGCCATCGCGGAGCCCCGATCGGTCCACGCGCCCTCTCCGAGTGCCGATCATTTCACGCTCCGTCTCCTGAGCCCCGATCGGTCCACACCACTTCTCCTGAGGCCCGATCGATTCACGTGCCGTCTCCTAAGCCCCGGTCGGTTCACCCGTCGTCTCTTAAGTCCCAATCGGTCCACGCGCCCCCTCCGAGCGCCGATCATTTCACGCGACGTCTCCTGAGCCCCGGTCGGTCCGCGCGCCGTCTCCTAAGACCCGATCGGTCCACGTATCGTCTCCTAAGCCCCGATCGGTCCACACGCCGTCTCCGAGCCCCGATGGGTCCACGCATCGTCTCCTGAGCCCCGACCGCTCCACACGCCCTTTCCTGAGCCCCGATCGGTCCACGCATCGTCTCCGAGCGCCAATCGATTCACGTGCCGTCTCCTAAGCCCCGATCGGTCCACCCGTCGTCTCTTAAGCCTCAATCGGTCCACGCGCCCTCTCCGAGCGCCGATCATTTCACGCGCCGTCTCCTGAGCCCCGGTCGGTCCGCGCGCCGTCACCTGAGCCCCGATCGGTCGACGCGTCGTCTTCTGAGCGCCGATCGGTCCACGCGCCGTCTCCGAGCGCCGATCGGTTCACGCGCCGTCTCCTGAGCCCCGATCGTTCCACGCGCCGTCTCCGAGCGCCGATCGGTTCACGCGCCGTCACCTGAGCCCCGATCGTTCCACGCGCCGTCTCCTGAGCGCCGATCGTTCCACGCGCCGTCTCGGAGCCCCGATCCGTCCACGCGCCGTCTCCTGACCCTGGATCGGTCCACGCGTCATCACCGAATCCCCGATCCGTACACGCGTCGTCTCCGAGCCTCGATCGGTCCACGCGCAGTCGCGGAGCCCCGATCGGTCCAGGCGTGGCCTCCTGAGCCTCGATCGGTCCACGCGCGGCCTCCTGAGCCCCGGTCGGTCCACGCGCCGGCTCCTGAGCCCCGATCGGTCCACGCGCCGTCTCCTGAGCCCCAATCGCTCCACGCACCGTTTTCTGAGCACCGTTTGGTCCACGCGTCGTCTTCAAAGACCCGATGCCTCCACGCGCCGTCTCCGAGCCGCGATCCGTCCGTGCGCCGCTTCCAGAGCCCTCTCGGTCCACGCGTCGTCTCCTGATCTCCGATCGTTCCACACGCCATCTCCTAAGCCCCGATCATTCCACGCGCCATCTCCGAGCCCCGATCGGTCCACGCGCCATCTCCGAGCCCCGATCGGTCCACGCGCCGTCTCATAAGCCCCGATCGGCCCACGCGCCTTCTCCTCAGCCCCGATCGGTCCACGCGCCGTCTCCGAGCGCCGATTAGTTCACGCGCCGTCTCCTGAGCCCCGATCGCTCCACGCTCCGTCTCCCAGCCCCGATCGGTCCACGCGCCGTCTCCTGAGCCCGGATCGGTCCACGCGCCGTCGCCGAACCCCAATTGGTCCACGCGCCACCGCCTGTGCCCCAGTCGGTCCACGCGCTGTCTCCGAGCCCAGATCGGTCCACGCGCCGCGGCGAACCCCAATTGGTCCACGCGCAACCTCTCGAGCCCCAGTCGGTAAACGCGCTGTCTCCCAGCCCCGATCGGTCCACGTATGTTCTCCTAAGCCCCAATTAGTCCCCGCGCCGTCTCCTAAGCCCCGATCTGCCCACAGGCCGTCTCCGAGCTCCGATCGGTCCACGCGCCGTCTCCAAGCCTCGATCCGTACACGCGTCGTCTCCGAGCCCCGATCGGTCCACGCGCCTTCTCCGAGCCCCGATCGGTTCACGCATCGTCTCCTAAGCCCCGATCGGTTAACGCGCCGTCTCCGAGCCCCGCACGGTCCACGCGCCGTCGCCGAACCCCAATTGGTCCACGCGCAACCGCCTCAGCCCCAGTCGGTCCACGCGCCGTCTCCGAGCGCCGATCGGTTCACGCGCCGTCTCCTGAGCCCCGATCGTTCCACGCGCCGTCTCCGAGCGCCGATCGGTTCACGCGCCGTCACCTGAGCCCCGATCGTTCCACGCGCCGTCTCCTGAGCGCCGATCGTTCCACCCGCCGTCTCGGAGCCCCGATCCGTCCACGCGCCGTCTCCGGAGCCTGGATGGGTCCACGCGTCATCACCGAATCCCCGATCCGTACACGCGTCGTCTCCGAGCCTCGATCGGTCCACGCGCAGTCGCGGAGCCCCGATCGGTCCAGGCGTGGCCTCCTGAGCCTCGATCGGTCCACGCGCGGCCTCCTGAGCCCCGGTCGGTCCACGCGCCGGCTCCTGAGCCCCGATCGGTCCACGCGCCGTCTCCTGAGCCCCAATCGCTCCACGCACCGTTTTCTGAGCACCGTTTGGTCCACGCGTCGTCTTCAAAGACCCGATGCCTCCACGCGCCGTCTCCGAGCCGCGATCCGTCCGTGCGCCGCTTCCAGAGCCCTCTCGGTCCACGCGTCGTCTCCTGATCTCCGATCGGTCCACACGCCATCTCCTAAGCCCCGATCATTCCACGCGCCATCTCCGAGCCCCGATCGGTCCACGCGCCATCTCCGAGCCCCGATCGGTCCACGCGCCGTCTCATAAGCCCCGATCGGCCCACGCGCCTTCTCCTCAGCCCCGATCGGTCCACGCGCCGTCTCCGAGCGCCGATTAGTTCACGCGCCGTCTCCTGAGCCCCGATCGCTCCACGCTCCGTCTCCCAGCCCCGATCGGTCCACGCGCCGTCTCCTGAGCCCGGATCGGTCCACGCGCCGTCGCCGAACCCCAATTGGTCCACGCGCCACCGCCTGTGCCCCAGTCGGTCCACGCGCTGTCTCCGAGCCCAGATCGGTCCACGCGCCGCGGCGAACCCCAATTGGTCCACGCGCAACCTCTCGAGCCCCAGTCGGTAAACGCGCTGTCTCCGAGCCCCGATCGGTCCACGTATGTTCTCCTAAGCCCCAATTAGTCCCCGCGCCGTCTCCTAAGCCCCGATCTGCCCACAGGCCGTCTCCGAGCTCCGATCGGTCCACGCGCCGTCTCCAAGCCTCGATCCGTACACGCGCCGTCTCCGAGCCACGATCGGTCGAGGCGCCGTTTCCTGAGCCCCGATCGGTCCACGCGTTGTGTCCTAAGCCCGGATCGTTCCACGCGCCGCTTCCGATCCCCGATCGGTCCACGCGTCGTCTCCTGATCTCCGATCGGTCCACACACCATCTCCTAAGCCCCGATCATTCCACGCGCCATCTCCGAGCCCCGATCGGTCTACGCGCCGTCTCATAAGCCCCGATCGGACCACGCGCCTTCGCCTCAGCCCCGATCGGTCCACGCGCGGTCTCCGAGCGCCGCTTAATTCACGCTCCGTCTCCGAGCCCCGATCGGTCCACGCGCCGTCTCCTGAGCCCGGATCGGTCCACGCGCCGTCGCCGAACCCCAATTGGTCCACGCGCAACCGCCTGAGCCCCCGTCGGTCCACGCGCTGTCTCCGAGCCCCGATCGGTCCACGCGCCGTCTCCTTTGCCCCGATCGGTCGACGCGTCCTCTCCTAAACCCCGATCAGTCCACGCGTCGTCTCCTAAGCCCCGATCGGTCCACACGCCGTCTCCGAGCCCCGATGGGTCCACGCGTCGCCTCCTGAGCCCCGATCGGTCCACGCGCCGTCTCCTGAGCCCCGATCGGTCCACGCGTCGTCTCCTAAGCCCCGATCGGTCCACGCGTCGTCTCCTAAGCCCCGATCCGTCGACGCGTCGTCTCCTGAGCCACGATCAATTGACGCGTCTTCTCCTGAGCCCAATCGCTCCTCGCGCCGTCTCCTGAGCCCCGATCGGTCCACGGCTCGTCTCCTAAGCCCCGATCGGTCCACGCGCCGTCTCCTGTGCCCCGATTGGTCGACGCGTCCTCTCCTAAACCCCGATCAGTCCACGCGTCGTCTCCTAAGCCCCGATCGGTCCACACGCCGTCTCCGAGCCCCGATGGGTCCACGCGTCGCCTCCTGAGCCCCGGTCGGTCCACGCGCCGTCTCCTGAGCCCCGATCGGTCCATGCGCCGTCTTCTTAGCCCCGATGCCTCCACGCGCCGTCTCCGAGCCACGATCGGTCCAGGCGCCGCTTCCTGAGCCCCCATCGGTCCATGCGCCGTATCCTAAGCCCCGATCGGTCCACGCGCCGTCTCCGAGCGCCGATAAGTTCAAGCTCCGTCTCCTGAGCCCCGATCGTTCCACGCGGCGTCTCCGAGCCCCGATCGATCCACACGTCGTCTCCTGAGCCCCAATCGCTCCACACGCCGTTTCCTGAGCCCCGATCGGTCCACGCATCGTCTCCGAGCACCGATCGGTCCACGCGCTGTTTTCTGAGCACCGTTCGGTCCACGCGTCGTCTTCAAAGCCCCGATGCCTCCACGCGCCGTCTCCGAGCCCCGATCGCTCCTCGCGCCGTCTCCTGAGCCCCGCTCGATCCATGCGTCGTCTTCTTAGCCCCGATGCCTCCACGCGCCGTTTCCGAGCCACGATCGGTCCAGGCGCCGCTTCCTGAGCCCCGATCGGTCCACGCGCCGTCGCGTAAGCCCCAATCGGTCTACGCGCCGTCTCAGAGCGCCGATCATTTCACGCGCCGTCTCCTAAGCCCCTATCGGTCCACGCGCCGTCTCCGAGCGCCGATCGGTTCACGCGCCGTCTCCTGAGCCCCGATCGGTCCACGCGTCGTCTCCTAAGCCCTGATCGGTCCTCGTGCCTTCTGCGAGCCCCGAAGGGTCCACGCGCAGCCTCCTGAGCCCCGATCGGTCCACGCGCCGTCCCCGAGCCCCGATCGGTCCACGCGCTGTCTCCTGAGCCCCGATAGGTACACGCGTCGTCTTCTAAGCCCCGATCGATCCACGCGTCGTCTCCTGAGCCCCGATCGCGCCACACGCCGTTTCCTGAGCCCCGATCGGTCCACGCGCCGTCTCCGAGCCCCGATCGGTCCACGCATCGTCCCCTAAGCCCCGATCGGTTAACGCGCCGTCTCCCCGCCCCAATCGCTCCACGCGCCGTCTCCTGAGCCCCGATCATTCCACGCGCCGTCTCCGAGCCCCGATCCGTCCACGCGCCGTCTCCTAAGCCCCGTTCGGTCCAAGCGCCTTCTCCTAAAGCCCGGTCGGTCCACGCGCCGTCTCCGAGCCCCGATCGGTCCACGCATCGTCTCCTAAGCCGCGATCGGCTAACGCGTCGACTCCGAGCCGCGATCGTTCCACGCGCCGTCCCCGATCCCCGATCGATCCACGCGCCGTCTCCGAGCCCCGATCGGTCCACGCGCCGTCTCCTGAGCCCCAATCGGTTCACACGCTGTCTCGTGAGCCCCGATAGGTACACGCGTCGTGTCCTACGCCCCGATCGGTCCACGCGTCGTGTCCTAAGCCCCGATCGGTCCACGCGCCGTCTCCGAGCCCCGATCGGTCCGCGCACCGTCTCCTGATCCCCATCGCTTCACGCTGCGTCTCCGGAGCCCCGATCGATTTACGCGAGTCTCCTGAGCCCCGGTCGGACCGCGCGCCGTCATCTGAGCCCCGATCGATTGACGCGTCGTCTCCTAGACTCGATCGGTCCACGCGCCGTCGCCGAGCCCCGATCGGTCCACGCGCGTCCTCCTGAGCCCCGGTCGGTCCACGCGCCGTCTCCGAGCCCCCATCGGTCCACGCGTTGTCTCCTAAGCCCCGATCGGCCCACGCGCCGTCTCCGTGCACCGCTCGGTTCACGCATCGTCTCCTAAGCCCCGATCGGTTCACGCGCCGTCTCCGAGCGCCGAGCGGTCCACGCGCCGTCGCCGAACCCCAATTGGTCCACGCGCAACCGCCTGAGTCCCAGTCGGTCCACGCGCTGTCTCCGAGCCCCAATCGGTCCACGGGGCATCGCCGATCCACGATCGGTCCGTGCGCCGTTTCCAGAGCCCTATCGGTCCACGCATCGTCTCCTGATCTCCGATCGGTCCACGCGCCGTCTCCTAAGCCCCGATCGGTCCACGCGCTGTCTCCGAGCGCCGACCGGTTCACGCGCCGTCTCCTGAGCCCCGATCGGTCCACGCGCCGTCTCCTGAGCCCGGATCGGTCCACGCGTCATCGCCGAATCCCCCATCCGTACACGCGTCGTCTCCGAGCCTCGATCGGTCCGGCGCTGCTTCCTGAGCCCCAATCGGTCCACGCGGTGTCACCTAAGCCCCGATCGGTCCACGCGCCGTCTCCGAGCCCCGATCGGTTCACGCATCGTCACCTAAGCCCCGATCGGACCACGCGCCGTCTCCTGAGCCCCGATCGCTCCATGCTCCGTCTCCGTGCCCCGATCGGTCCACGCGCCGGCACCTGAGCCCGGATTGGTCCACGCGCCGTC
Organism: Netelia fuscicornis; assembly: GCA_946811545.1. Lineage (NCBI taxonomy): Eukaryota > Metazoa > Arthropoda > Insecta > Hymenoptera > Ichneumonidae > Netelia > Netelia fuscicornis. The sequence continues at coordinate 32,021,730 of OX328012.1, forward strand.
GCCGAACCCCAATTGGTCCACGCGCAACCGCCTGAGCCCCAGTCGGTCCACGCGCTGTCTCCGAGCCCCGATCGGTCCACGCGCCGTCTCCGAGCGCCGATCGGTTCACGCGCCGTCTCCTGAGCCCCGATCGGTCCACGCGGCGCCTCCGGAGCCCCGATCGATCCACACGAGTCTCCTGAGCCCCGGTCGGTCCGCCCGCCGTCTCCTGAGCCTCGATCGGCCCACGCGCCGTCTCCTGAGCCCCGATCCGTCCACGCGCCGCCTCCTGAGCCCCGATCGTCCAACGCGCCGTCTCCGAGCACCGAACGGTCCACGCGCCGTCTCCTGAGCCCCGATCGGTCCACGCGTCGTCTCCAAAGCCCTGATCGGTCCACGTGCCGTCTCCGAGCCCCGATCGGTCCACGCGCCGTCTCCTGAACCCCGATACGTCCACGCACAGTCGCCGAGCCCCGATTGGTCCACGCGCCGTAGCCGAGCCTCCATCGGTCCACGCGCGGCCTCCTGATCCCCATCGGTCCACGCGCCGTCTCCTGAGCCACGATCGATCCACATGCCGTCTCCGAGCCCCGATCGGTCCGCGTGCCGTATTCTAAGCCTCGGTCCATCCACGCGCCGTCTCCGAGCCCCGATCGGTCCACGCGTCGTCTCCTAAGCCCTGATCGGTCCTCGTGCCTTCTGCGAGCCCCGAAGGGTCCACGCGCATCCTCCTGAGCCCCGATCGCTCGACGCGTCGTCTCCTGAGCCCCGATCGATCCACGGGTCTTCCCCTGAGCCCCGACCGCTCGACGCGTCGTCTCCTGAGCCCCGATCGATCCACGGGTCTTCCCCTGAGCCCCGACCGCTCCACGCGCCGTCTCCTGAGCCCGGATCGGTCCACGCGTCGTCTCCGAGCCCCGATCGGTCCACGCGCTGTCTCCTGAGCCCCGATAGGTACACGCGTCGTCACCTAAGCCCCGATCGGTCCACGCGTAGTCTCCTAAGCCCCGCTTGGTTAACGCGTCGTTTCCGAGCCCCGATCGGTCCACGCGTCGTCTCCTGAGCCCCAATTAGTCCATGCGCCGTCTCCTAAGCCCCGATCCGTCCACGGGCCGTGTCCGAGCTCCGATCGGTCCACGCGTCGTCTCCGAGCCCTGATCCGTCCACGGGCCGTGTCCGAGCTCCGATCTGTTCATGCGCCATCTCCAAACCTCGATCCGTACACGCGTCGTCTCCGAGCCCTGATCGGTCCACGCGCCATCGCCGAGCCCCGATCGGTCCACGCGCCATCGCGGAGCCCCGATCGGTCCACGCGCCCTCTCCGAGTGCCGATCATTTCACGCTCCGTCTCCTGAGCCCCGATCGGTCCACACCACTTCTCCTGAGGCCCGATCGATTCACGTGCCGTCTCCTAAGCCCCGGTCGGTTCACCCGTCGTCTCTTAAGTCCCAATCGGTCCACGCGCCCCCTCCGAGCGCCGATCATTTCACGCGACGTCTCCTGAGCCCCGGTCGGTCCGCGCGCCGTCTCCTAAGACCCGATCGGTCCACGTATCGTCTCCTAAGCCCCGATCGGTCCACACGCCGTCTCCGAGCCCCGATGGGTCCACGCATCGTCTCCTGAGCCCCGACCGCTCCACACGCCCTTTCCTGAGCCCCGATCGGTCCACGCATCGTCTCCGAGCGCCAATCGATTCACGTGCCGTCTCCTAAGCCCCGATCGGTCCACCCGTCGTCTCTTAAGCCTCAATCGGTCCACGCGCCCTCTCCGAGCGCCGATCATTTCACGCGCCGTCTCCTGAGCCCCGGTCGGTCCGCGCGCCGTCACCTGAGCCCCGATCGGTCGACGCGTCGTCTTCTGAGCGCCGATCGGTCCACGCGCCGTCTCCGAGCGCCGATCGGTTCACGCGCCGTCTCCTGAGCCCCGATCGTTCCACGCGCCGTCTCCGAGCGCCGATCGGTTCACGCGCCGTCACCTGAGCCCCGATCGTTCCACGCGCCGTCTCCTGAGCGCCGATCGTTCCACGCGCCGTCTCGGAGCCCCGATCCGTCCACGCGCCGTCTCCTGACCCTGGATCGGTCCACGCGTCATCACCGAATCCCCGATCCGTACACGCGTCGTCTCCGAGCCTCGATCGGTCCACGCGCAGTCGCGGAGCCCCGATCGGTCCAGGCGTGGCCTCCTGAGCCTCGATCGGTCCACGCGCGGCCTCCTGAGCCCCGGTCGGTCCACGCGCCGGCTCCTGAGCCCCGATCGGTCCACGCGCCGTCTCCTGAGCCCCAATCGCTCCACGCACCGTTTTCTGAGCACCGTTTGGTCCACGCGTCGTCTTCAAAGACCCGATGCCTCCACGCGCCGTCTCCGAGCCGCGATCCGTCCGTGCGCCGCTTCCAGAGCCCTCTCGGTCCACGCGTCGTCTCCTGATCTCCGATCGTTCCACACGCCATCTCCTAAGCCCCGATCATTCCACGCGCCATCTCCGAGCCCCGATCGGTCCACGCGCCATCTCCGAGCCCCGATCGGTCCACGCGCCGTCTCATAAGCCCCGATCGGCCCACGCGCCTTCTCCTCAGCCCCGATCGGTCCACGCGCCGTCTCCGAGCGCCGATTAGTTCACGCGCCGTCTCCTGAGCCCCGATCGCTCCACGCTCCGTCTCCCAGCCCCGATCGGTCCACGCGCCGTCTCCTGAGCCCGGATCGGTCCACGCGCCGTCGCCGAACCCCAATTGGTCCACGCGCCACCGCCTGTGCCCCAGTCGGTCCACGCGCTGTCTCCGAGCCCAGATCGGTCCACGCGCCGCGGCGAACCCCAATTGGTCCACGCGCAACCTCTCGAGCCCCAGTCGGTAAACGCGCTGTCTCCCAGCCCCGATCGGTCCACGTATGTTCTCCTAAGCCCCAATTAGTCCCCGCGCCGTCTCCTAAGCCCCGATCTGCCCACAGGCCGTCTCCGAGCTCCGATCGGTCCACGCGCCGTCTCCAAGCCTCGATCCGTACACGCGTCGTCTCCGAGCCCCGATCGGTCCACGCGCCTTCTCCGAGCCCCGATCGGTTCACGCATCGTCTCCTAAGCCCCGATCGGTTAACGCGCCGTCTCCGAGCCCCGCACGGTCCACGCGCCGTCGCCGAACCCCAATTGGTCCACGCGCAACCGCCTCAGCCCCAGTCGGTCCACGCGCCGTCTCCGAGCGCCGATCGGTTCACGCGCCGTCTCCTGAGCCCCGATCGTTCCACGCGCCGTCTCCGAGCGCCGATCGGTTCACGCGCCGTCACCTGAGCCCCGATCGTTCCACGCGCCGTCTCCTGAGCGCCGATCGTTCCACCCGCCGTCTCGGAGCCCCGATCCGTCCACGCGCCGTCTCCTGAGCCTGGATGGGTCCACGCGTCATCACCGAATCCCCGATCCGTACACGCGTCGTCTCCGAGCCTCGATCGGTCCACGCGCAGTCGCGGAGCCCCGATCGGTCCAGGCGTGGCCTCCTGAGCCTCGATCGGTCCACGCGCGGCCTCCTGAGCCCCGGTCGGTCCACGCGCCGGCTCCTGAGCCCCGATCGGTCCACGCGCCGTCTCCTGAGCCCCAATCGCTCCACGCACCGTTTTCTGAGCACCGTTTGGTCCACGCGTCGTCTTCAAAGACCCGATGCCTCCACGCGCCGTCTCCGAGCCGCGATCCGTCCGTGCGCCGCTTCCAGAGCCCTCTCGGTCCACGCGTCGTCTCCTGATCTCCGATCGGTCCACACGCCATCTCCTAAGCCCCGATCATTCCACGCGCCATCTCCGAGCCCCGATCGGTCCACGCGCCATCTCCGAGCCCCGATCGGTCCACGCGCCGTCTCATAAGCCCCGATCGGCCCACGCGCCTTCTCCTCAGCCCCGATCGGTCCACGCGCCGTCTCCGAGCGCCGATTAGTTCACGCGCCGTCTCCTGAGCCCCGATCGTTCCACGCTCCGTCTCCCAGCCCCGATCGGTCCACGCGCCGTCTCCTGAGCCCGGATCGGTCCACGCGCCGTCGCCGAACCCCAATTGGTCCACGCGCCACCGCCTGTGCCCCAGTCGGTCCACGCGCTGTCTCCGAGCCCAGATCGGTCCACGCGCCGCGGCGAACCCCAATTGGTCCACGCGCAACCTCTCGAGCCCCAGTCGGTAAACGCGCTGTCTCCGAGCCCCGATCGGTCCACGTATGTTCTCCTAAGCCCCAATTAGTCCCCGCGCCGTCTCCTAAGCCCCGATCTGCCCACAGGCCGTCTCCGAGCTCCGATCGGTCCACGCGCCGTCTCCAAGCCTCGATCCGTACACGCGTCGTCTCCGAGCCCCGATCGGTCCACGCGCCTTCTCCGAGCCCCGATCGGTTCACGCATCGTCTCCTAAGCCCCGATCGGTTAACGCGCCGTCTCCGAGCCCCGCACGGTCCACGCGCCGTCGCCGAACCCCAATTGGTCCACGCGCAACCGCCTCAGCCCCAGTCGGTTCACGCGCTGTCGCCGAACCCCGATCGGTCAACGCGTCGTCTCCGAGCCCCGATCGGTCCACGCGCCGTCGCCGAGCCATGATCGGTCCACGCGCGTCCTCCTGAGCCCCGATCGGTCCACGCGTGGTCTCCGAGCCCCGATCGGTCCACGTGCCGTCGCCGAGCCATGATCGGTCCACACGTGGCCTCCTGAGCCCCGGTCGGTCCACGCGCCGTCTCCTGAGCCCCGATCGGTCCACGCGCGGCCTCCTGAGCCCCGATTGGTTCACGCGCCGTATCCGAGCCCCAATTGGTCCACGCGCCGTCTCCTGAGCCTCGATCGCTCCTCGCGCCGTCTCCTGAACCCCGCTCGGTCCATGCGTCGTCTTGTTAGCCCGGATGCCTCCACGCGCCGTCTCCAAGCCACGATCGGTCCAGGCGCCGTCTCCGGAGCCCCGATCGGTCCACGCGTCGTCTCCTAAGCCCCGATTCGTCCACGCGACGTCTCCGGGCGCCGATGATTTCACGCGCCGTCTCCTGAGACCCGATCGTTCCACGCGCCGTCTCCGAGCCCCGATCGATCCACGCGCCGCCTCCGGAGCCCCGATCGGTCCACGCGCCGTCGCCGAACCCCAATTGGTCCACGCGCAACCGCCTGAGCCCCAGTCGGTCCACGCACTGTGTCCGAGCCCCGATCGGTCCACGCGCCGTCTTCGAGCGCCGATCGGTCCACGCAACGTCTCCTAAGCCCCAATCGGTTAACGCGCGGTCTCCTGAGCCCCGATCGTTCTACGCACCGTCTCCGAGCCCCGATCCGTCCACGCGCAGTCGCCGAGCCCCGATCGGTTCACGCGCGGTCTCCTGAGCCCCAGTCGGTACACGCGCCGTCTCCGAGCGCCGATCGGTCCACGCGTAATCTCCTGATCTCCGATCGGTCCACGCGCCGTCTCCTAAGCCCCGATCGGTCCACGCGCCGTCTCCGAGCGCCGATCGGTTGACGTGCCATCTCCTGAGCCCCGATCATTCCACGCGCCGTCTCCGAGCCCCGATCGGTCCACGCGCCGTCTCCTGAGCTCCGAACGGTCCACACCCCTTGTCCTGAGCCCCGATCGGCCGACGCGCCGTCTCCTAAGCCCCGATCGGTCCACACGTCGTCTCCTAAGCCCCAATCGGTCCACGCGTCGTCTCCTAAGCCCCGATCCGTTGGCGCGTCGTCTCCTGAGCCCCGATCAATTGACGCGTCTTCTCCTGAGCCCCGATCGTCCTCGCGCCGTCTCCTGAGCCCCGCTCGGTCCATGCGTCGTCTTCTTAGCCCCGATGCCACCACGCGCCGTCTCCTAAGCCCCGATCTGCCCACGGGCCGTTTCCGAGCTCCGATCGTTCCACACGCCGTCTCCAAGCCTCGATCCGTACACGCGCCGTCTCCGAGCGCCGAGCGGTCCACGCGCCGTCGCCGAACCCCAATTGGTCCACGCGCAACCGCCTGAGTCCCAGTCGGTCCACGCGCTGTCTCCGAGCCCCGATCGGTCCACGCGCCGTCGCCGAGCCATGATCGGTCCACGCGCGGCCTCCTGAGCCCCAATCGGTCCACGGGCCGTCGCCGATCCACGATCGGTCCGTGCGCCGTTTCCAGAGCCCTATCGGTCCACGCATCGTCTCCTGATCTCCGATCGGTCCACGTGCCGTCTCCTAAGCCCCGATCGGTCCACGCACTGTCTCCGAGCGCCGATCGGTTCACGCGCCGTCTCCTGAGCCCCGATCATTCCACGCGCCGTCTCCGAGCCCCGATCGGCCCACGCGTCGTCTCCTGAGCCTCGATCGCTCCACGCGCCGTTTTCTGAGCACCGTTCGGTCCACGCGTCGTCTTCAAAGCCCCGATGCTTCCACGCGCCGTCTCCGAGCTACGATCAGTCCGTGCGCCGCTTCCAGAGCACTATCAGTCCACGCGTCGTCTCCTGATCTCCGATCGGTCGACGCGCCATCTCCTAAGCCCCGATCGGTCCACGCACCGTCTCCGAGCGCCGATCGGTTCACGCGCCGTCTCCTGAGCCCCGATCATTCCACGCGCTGTCTCCGAGCCCCGATCGGTCCACGCGTTGTCTCCTTAGCCCCGATCGGTCCACGCGCCGTCTCCGAGCCCCGATCGGTCCACGCGCCGTCACCGAGCCGCGATCGGTCCACGCTCGACCTCCTGAGCCCGGTTGGTTCACGCGTCGTCTCCGAGCGCCGATCGGTCCACGCGCCGTCGCCGAGCCATGATCGGTCCACGCGGGGCTCCTGAGCCCCGGTCGGTTCACGCGCCGTCTTCGAGCCCCGATAGATCCACGCGTCGTCTTCTAAGCCCAGATGCCTCCTCGCGCCGTCTCCGAGCCCCGATCGGTCCACGCGTCGTCTCCGAGCCCCGAACGGCCCACGCGCCGTCGCCGGGCCGCGAACGGTCCACGCGCGGCCTCCTGAGCCCCGGTTGGTTCAAGCGCCGTATCCGAGCCCCAATCGGTCCACGCAAGGTCTCCTGAGCTCCGATCGGTCCACGCGCCGTCTCCTGATCTCCGATCGGTCCACACGCCATCTCCTAAGCCCCGATCATTCCACGCGCCATCTCCGAGCCCCGATCGGTCCACGCGCCGTCTCATAAGCCCCGATCGGACCACGCGCCTTCTCCTCAGCCCCGATCGGTCCACGCGCCGTCTCCGAGCGCCGATTAGTTCACGCGCCGCCTCCTGAGCCCCGATCGGTCCACGCGCCGTCTCCGAGCGCCGATCATTTCACGTGACGTCTCCTGAGCCCTGATCGTTCCACGCGCCGTCTTCGAGCCCCGAGCGGTCCACGCGCCGTCTCCTGAGCCCCAATCGATCCACGCGCAGCCTCCTGAGCCCCGATCGGTCCACGCGCCGTCGCCGAGCCGCGATCGTTCTACGCGCCGCTCCGAGCCCCGATCGGTCCACGCGCCGTCGCCGAGCTACGATCGGTCCACGCGCGGCCTCCTGAGCCCCGATCGGTCCACGCGCCGTCGCCGAACCGCGGTCGGTCCACGCGCGGCCTCCTGAGGCCCGATTGGTTCACGCGCCGTATCCGAGCCCCAATCGGTCCACGCGCCGTTTCCTGAGCCCCGATCGGTCCACGCGCGGTCTCCTGAGCCCCGATCGGTCCACGCGCCGTCGCCGAGCCGCGATCGGTCCACACGCGGCCTCCTAAGGCCCGATCGGTCCACGCGCCGTCGCCGAACCCCAATTGGTCCACGCGAAACCGCCTGAGCCCCAGTCGGTCCACGCGCTGTCTCCGAGCCCCGATCGGTCCACGCGTCGTCTCCGAGCCCCGATCGGTCCACGCGCCGTCTCGGAGCGCCGATTGGTTCACGCGCCGTCTCCTGAGCCCCGATCGCTCCACGCGCAGTCGCCGAGTCTCAATCGGTCCACGCGCCGTCTCCTAAGCCCCGATCGGTCCAAGCGCCTTCTGCTAAGCCCCGATCGGTCCAAGCGCCTTCTGCTAAGCCCCGATCGGTCCACGCGCCGTCTCCGAGCGCCGATCGGTTCACGCGCCGTCACCTGAGCCCCGATCGTTCCACGCGCCGTCTCCGAGCCCCGATCGATCTACGCGCCGTCTCCTAAGCCCCGATCAGTCCACGCGCCTTCTCCTCATCCCCCATCGGTCCACGCGCCGTCTCCGAGCCCCGATGGGTCCACGCACTGTCTCCTGATCCCCATGGGTCCACGCGCGGCCTCCTGAGCCCCGATCGGTCCACGCGCCGTCACCGAGCCGCGATCGGTCCACGCGCGACCTCCTGAGCCCCGGTTGGTTCACGCACCGTATCCGAGCCCCCATCGGTCCACGCGTTGTCTCCGAGCCCCGATCCGTCCACGCGCCGTCGCCGTGCCATGATCGGTCCACACGAGGCTCCTGACCCCCGGTCGGTCCGCGCGCCGTCTCCTGAGCCCCGATCGGTCGACGCGTCGTTTCCTGAGCCCCGATCGATCCACGCGTCGTCTCCTGAGCCCCGATCGCTCCACGCGCCGATTTCTGAGCCCCGATCAATTGACGCGTCTTCTCCTGAACCCGGATCGCACCTCGCGCCGTCTCCTGAGCCCCGCTCGGTCCATGCGTCGTCTTCTTAGCCCCGATGCCTCCACGCGCCGTCTCCGAGCCACGATCGGTCTAGGCGCCGCTTCCTGACCCCGATCGGTCCACGCGCCGTCTCCTAAGCCCCAATCGGTCCACGCGCCGTCTCCTAAGCCGCGATCGGTCCAAGCGGCGTCTCCGAGCCCCGATCGGTCCACGCACCGTCTCCTCATCCCCATCGGTCCACGCGGCGTTTTCTGAGCACCGTTCGGTCCACGCGTCGTCTTCAAAGCCCCGATGCCTCCACGCGCCGTCTCCGAGCCACGATCGGTCCGTGCGCCGCTTCCAGAGCCCCGATCTGTGCACGCGTCTTCTCCTGATCTCCGATCGGTCCACGCGCCGTCTCATAAGCCCCGATCGGTCCACGCGCCGTATCCGAGCGCCGATCGGTTCACTGGCCGTCTCTGAGCCGCGATCGATAAAGCCGCCGTCATCAAGCCCCGATCCGTACACGCGTCGTCTCTGAGCCCCGATGCCTCTACCCGCCGTCTCCGAGCTACGATCGGTTCAGGCGCCGCGTCCCGAGCCCCGATCAGTTCACGTGCCGTCTCCTAAGCCCCGATCGCTCCACGGACCGTTTCCTGATCCCCGATCGGTCCACGCGTCGTCTCCTAAGCCCCGATCGGTCCACGCGCCGTCTCCGAGCCCCGATGGGTCCACGCACTGTCTCCTGATCCCCATGGGTCCACGCGGCGCCTCCGGAGCCCCGAACGATCCACGCGAGGATCCTGAGCCCCGATCGATCCACGCATCGTCTCCTAAGCCCCAATCGGTTAACGCGCCGTCTCCGAGCCCCAATCGGTCCACGCGCCGACTCCTGAACCCCGATCGTTCCACGCGCCTTCTCCTAAGCCACGATCGGTCAGCGCCGTCTCCGAGCGCCGATCGGTGCACGCGCCGTCGCACGAGCCGCGATCGGTCCACGCGCGGCCTCCTGAGCCCCGGTTGCTTCACGTGCCGTATCCGAGCCCCAATTGGTCCACGCACCGTCTCCTGAGCCCCGATCGGTCCACGCGCCGTCTCCTGAGCTCCGATCGCTCCACACGCCGTTTTCTGAGCACCGTTCGGTCCATGCGTCGTCTTCTAAGCCCCGATGTCTCCACGCGCCGTCTCCGAGCCGCGATCGGTGCAGGCGCCGTCTCCCCCCCCGCGCCCCACCCGATTGGTCCACGCGCCGTCTCCTGAGCCCCGATCATTCCACGCGCCGTCTCCGAACCCCGATCGTTCCACGCGGCGCCTCCGGAGCCCCGATCGATCCACGCGAGTCTCCTGAGCCCCAGTCGGTCCGCGCGCCGTCTCCTGCGCCCCGATTGTTCGACGCGTCGTCTCCTGAGCCCCGATCGATCCACGCGTCGTCTCCTGAGCCCCGATCGCGCCACACGCCGTTTCCTGAGCCCCGATCGGTCCACGCGCCGTCTCCGAGCCGCGATCGGTAAACGCGCCGTCACCAAGCCCCGATCCGTACACGCGTCGTCTCCGAGCCCCGATGGGTCCACGCGCCGTCGCCGAGCCTCGATCGGTCCACGCGCAGCCTCCTAAGCCCCGGTCGGTTCACGCGCTATCTCTGAGCCGCGATCGGTCCACGCGCCGTCTCCTGAGCCCCGATACGTCCACGCGCAGTCGCCGAGCCCCGATCGGTCCACGCGCGGTCTCCTGAGCCCCGATCTGTCCACGCGCCGTCTCCGCGCCCCGATCGGTCCACGCGTCGTCTCCGAGCCCTGATCGGTCCACGCGCCGTCTCCTGAGCCCCAATCGGTCCACTCGCTGTCTCCTGATCCCCGATCGGTACACGCGTCGTCTCCTACGCCCCGATCGGTCCCCGCGCCGCCTTCGTGCCCCGATCGGTCCACGCACCGCCTCCTGATCCCCATCGGTCCACGCGCCGTCTCCTGAGCCACGATCGATCCACATGCCGTCTCCGAGCCCCGATCGGTCCGCGTGCCGCATTCTAAGCCACGGTCCATCCACGCGCCGTCTCCGAGCCCCGATCGGTCCACGCGTCGTCTCCTAAGCCCTGATCGGTCCTCGTGCCTTCTGCGAGCCCCGAAGGGTCCACGCGCAGCCTCCTGAGCCCCGATCGGTCCACGCGCCGTCCCCGAGCCCCGATCGGTCCACGCGCTGTCTCCTGAGCCCCGATAGGTACACGCGTCGTCTTCTAAGCCCCGATCGATCCACGCGTCGTCTCCTGAGCCCCGATCGCGCCACACGCCGTTTCCTGAGCCCCGATCGGTCCACGCGCCGTCTCCGAGCCCCGATCGGTCCACGCATCGTCCCTTAAGCCCCGATCGGTTAACGCGCCGTCTCCCCGCCCCAATCGCTCCACGCGCCGTCTCCTGAGCCCCGATCATTCCACGCGCCGTCTCCGAGCCCCGATCCGTCCACGCGCCGTCTCCTAAGCCCCGTTCGGTCCAAGCGCCTTCTCCTAAAGCCCGGTCGGTCCACGCGCCGTCTCCGAGCCCCGATCGGTCCACGCATCGTCTCCTAAGCCCCGATCGGCTAACGCGTCGACTCCGAGCCGCGATCGTTCCACGCGCCGTCCCCGATCCCCGATCGATCCACGCGCCGTCTCCGAGCCCCGATCGGTCCACGCTTCGTCTCCTGATCCCGGATCGTTCCACGCGTCGTCTCCTGATCCCCGATCCGTAATCGCGTCGTCTCCGAGCCTCGATCGGTCCACACGCCGTGTCCGATCCCCGATCGGTCCGCGTACCGCATTCTGAGCCGCGGTCCGTCCACGCGCCGTCTCCGAGCACCGATCGGTCCACGCGCCGTCTCAGAGCGCCGATCATTTCACGCCCCGTCTCCTGAGCTCCGATCGTTCAACGCGCCGTCTCCGAGCCCCGATCGGTCCACGCGCCGTCTCCTGAGCCCCAATCGGTCCACACGCTGTCTCGTGAGCCCCGATAGGTACACGCGTCGTGTCCTACGCCCCGATCGGTCCACGCGTCGTCTCCGAGCCTCGATCGGTCCAGGCGCTGCTTTCTGAGCCCCAATCGGTCCACGCGTTGTCACCTAAGCCCCGATCGGTCCACGCGCCGTCTCCGAGCCCCGATCGGTTCACGCATCGTCACCTAAGCCCCGAACGGACCACGCGCCGTCTCCTGAGAACCGATCGCTCCACGCTCCGTCTCCGTGCCCCGATCGGTCCACGCGCCGGCACCTGAGCCCGGATTGGTCCACGCGCCGTCGCCGAACCCCAATTGGTCCACGTGCAACCGCCTGAGCCCCAGTCGGTCCACGCGCCGTCTCCGATCCACGATCGGTCCGTGCGCCGCTTCCAGAGGCCTATCGGTCCACGCGTCGTCTCCTGATCTCCGATCGCTCCACGCGCCGTCTCCGAGCCCCGATCGGTCCACGCGCCGTCTCCTGAGCCCGGATCGGTCCACGCGCCGTCGCCGAACCCCAATTGGTCCACGCGCAACCGCCTGAGCCCCGGTTGGTCCACGCGCTGTCTCCGAGCCCCGATCGGTCCACGCGTCGTATCCGAACCCCGATCGGTCCACGCGCCGTCGCCGAGCCATGATCGGTCCACGCGCGGCCTCCTGAGCCCCGATCGGTCCACGCGCCTATTTCTGATCCCCGATCAATTGACGCGTCTTCTCCTGAGCCCCGATCGCTCCACGCGCCGTCTCCGAGCCCCGGTCGGTCCACGCGCCGTCGCCGAGTCTCGATCGGTCCAAGCGCGGCCTCCTGAGCCCCGGTCGGTTCACGCGCCGTCTCCGAGCCCCGAACCATCCACGCGTCGTCTTCTAAGCCCAGATGCCTGCTCGCGCCGTCACCGTGCCGCGATCGGGCCACGCTCGGCCTCCTGAGCCCCGGTCGGTTCACGCGCCGTATCCGAGCCCCAATCGGTCCACGCTGCCGTCTCCTAAGCCCCAATCTGTCCACGCGCCGTCTCTGAGCGCCGATTGGTTCACGCGCAGCCTCCTGAGCCCCGATCGTTCCACGCGCCGACGCCGATCCACGATCGGTCCGTGCGCCGCTTCCAGAGCCCTATCGGTCCACGCGTCCTCTCCTGATCTCCTACTCGTCCACGCGCAACCGCCTGAGCCCCAGTCGGTCCACGCACTGTCTCCGAGCCCCGATCGGTCCACGCGGCGTCTTCGAGCCCCGATCGGTCCACGCAACGTCTCCTAAGCCCCAATCGGTTAACGCGCCGTCTCCTGAGCCCCGCTCGGCTAACGCGTCGTTTCGGAGCCCCGATCGGTCTACGCGCCGTCTCCTGAGCCCCGATCGGTCCACGCGCCGTCTCCTGAGCCCCGATCGCTCCACGCGCCGTCTCCTGAGCTCTGATCGGTCCACGATTCGTCTCCTAAGCCCCGATCGCTCCACGCGCCGTCTCCTGAGCCCGATCGGTCGAGGCATCGTCTCCTGAGCCCCGGTTGGTTCACGCGCCGTATCCGAGCCCCTATCGCTCCACGCGTCGTCTCCGAGCCCCGATCGGTCCACGCGCCGTCGCCGAGCCATGATCGCTCCACGCCCGGCCTCCTGAGCCCCGATCGGTCCACGCGCCGTCTCCAAGCCGCGATCCGTCGCCGCGTCGTGTCCTGAGCCCCGATCAATTGACGCGTCTTCTCTTGAGCCCCGATCGCTCCTCGCGCCGTCTCCTGAACCCCGATCATTCCACGCGCCTTCTCCTAAGCCACGATCGGTCCACGCGCCGTCTCCGAGCCCCAGTCGGTCCACGCGCTGTCTCCGAGCACCGATCGGTCTACGCGTCGTCTCCGTGCCCCGATCGGTCCACGCGCCGTCGCCGAGCCATGATCGGTCCACGCGCGGCCTCCTGAGCCCCGATCGGTCCACGCGCCTATTTCTGATCCCCGATCAATTGACGCGTCTTCTCCTGAGCCCCGATCGCTCCACGCGCCGTCTCCGAGCCCCGGTCGGTCCACGCGCCGTCGCCGAGTCTCGATCGGTCCAAGCGCGGCCTCCTGAGCCCCGGTCGGTTCACGCGCCGTCTCCGAGCCCCGATCCATCCACGCGTCGTCTTCTAAGCCCAGATGCCTGCTCGCGCCGTCACCGTGCCGCGATCGGGCCACGCTCGGCCTCCTGAGCCCCGGTCGGTTCACGCGCCGTATCCGAGCCCCAATCGGTCCACGCGCCGTCTCCTAAGCCCAAATCTGTCCACGCTCCGTCTCTGAGCGCCGATTGGTTCACGCGCAGCCTCCTGAGCCCCGATCGTTCCACGCGCCGACGCCGATCCACGATCGGTCCGTGCGCCGCTTCCAGAGCCCTATCGGTCCACGCGTCCTCTCCTGATCTCCTACTCGTCCACGCGCAACCGCCTGAGCCCCAGTCGGTCCACGCACTGTCTCCGAGCCCCGATCGGTCCACGCGGCGTCTTCGAGCCCCGATCGGTCCACGCAACGTCTCCTAAGCCCCAATCGGTTAACGCGCCGTCTCCTGAGCCCCGCTCGGCTAACGCATCGTTTCGGAGCCCCGATCGGTCTACGCGCCGTCTCCTGAGCCCCGATCGGTCCACGCGCCGTCTCCTGAGCCCCGATCGCTCCACGCGCCGTCTCCTGAGCTCTGATCGGTCCACGATTCGTCTCCTAAGCCCCGATCGCTCCACGCGCCGTCTCCTGAGCCCGATCGGTCGAGGCATCGTCTCCTGAGCCCCGGTTGGTTCACGCGCCGTATCCGAGCCCCTATCGCTCCACGCGTCGTCTCCGAGCCCCGATCAGTCCACGCGCCGTCGCCGAGCCATGATCGCTCCACACCCGGCCTCCTGAGCCCCGATCGGTCCACGCGTCGTCTCCGAGCCCCGATCGGTCCACGCGCCGTCGCCGAGCCATGATCGGCCCACGCGAGGCTCCTGAGCCCCGGTCGGTCCGCGAGCCGTCTCCTGAGCCCCGACCGCTCCACAAGTCGTCTCCGAGCTCCGATCGGTCCATGCGCCATTTCCGAGCCCCGATCGGTCCATGCCTCGTCTTCTAAGCCCAGATGCCTCCACGCGCCGTCTCCGAGCCACGATCGGTGCAGGCGCCGCTTCGTGAACCCCGATCGGTCCACGCGCCGTCTCCTGAGCCCCGGTACGTCCACGCGCCGTCTTCGAGCCACGATCGGTCCGTGCGCCGCTTCCAGAGGCCTATCGGTCCACGCGTCGTCTCCTGATATCCGATCGGTCCACGCGTCGCCTCCTGAGCTCCGGTCGGTCCACGCGCCGTTTCCTGAGCCCCGATCGGTCCACGCGTCGTCTCCTAAGCCCCGATCGGTCCACGCGTCGTCTCCTAAGCCCCGATCCGTCGACGCGTCGTCTCCCGGGCCACGATCAATTGACGCGTCTTCTCCTGAGGCCGATGGCTCCTCGCGCCGTCTCCTGAGCCCCGATCGGTCCACGCGTCGTGTCGGAGCTCCGATCGGTCCAGGCGCCGCTTCCTGAGCCCCGATCGGTCCACGCGCCGTATCCTAAGCCCCGATCGGTACACGGGCCGTCTCTGAGCGCCGATAAGTTCAAGGGCCGTCTCCTGAGCCCCGATCGTTCCACGCGGCGTCTCCGAGCCCCGATCGATCCACGCGCCATCTCCTGAGCCCCGATCGGTCGACGCGTCGTCTTCTGAGCCTCGATCGATCCACGCGTCGTCTCCTGAGCCCCAACCGCTCCACACGCCGTTACCTGAGCCCCGATCGGTCCACGCATCGTCTCCGAGCACCGATCGGTCCACGCGCCGTTTTCTGAGCACCGTTCGGTCCACGCGTCGTCTTCAAAGCCCCGATGCCTCCACGCGCCGTCTCCAAGCCCCGATCGCCCCTCGCGCCGTCTCCTGAGCCCCGCTCGATCCATGCGTCGTCTTCTTAGCCCCGATGCCTCCACGCGCCGTTTTCGAGCCACGATCGGTCCAGGCGCCGCTTCCTGAGCCCCGATCGGTCCACGCGCCGTCTCCTAAGCCCCTATCGGTCCACGCGCCGTCTCCGAGCGCCGATCGGTTCACGCGCCGTCTCCTGAGCCCCGATCGTTCCACGCGCCGTCTCCGAGCCCCGATCCGTCCACGTGCCGTCTCCTGAGCCCGGATCGGTCCACGCGCCGTCGCCGAGCCACGATCGGTCCACGCGCGGCCTCCTGAGCCCCGATCGGTCCACGCGCCGTCGCCGAGCCGCGATCGGTCCACGCGCGGTCTCCTGAGCCCCGGTCGGTTCACGCGCCGTCTCCTGACCCCCGATCGGTCCACGCGTCGTTCCCTAAGCCCCGATCGATCCACGCGCAGTCTCCAGAGCCGCGATCGGTCCACGCATCCCCTCCTGAGCCCCGGACGGTTCACACGCCGTCTCCGAGCCGCGATCGGTCCACGCATCGTCTCCTAAGCCCCGATCGGTTAACGTGCCGTCTCCGAGCCCCGATCGGTCCCCGCGCCGTCTCCTGAGCCCCGATGCGTCCACGCGCAGTCGCCGAGGCCCGATCGGTCCACGCGGGGTCTCCTGAGCCCCGATCGGCCCACGCGCCGTCTCCTAAGCCCCGATCGATCCACGCGCCGTCTCCGAACGCCGCTCGGTTCACGCGCCGTCTCCTGTGCTCCGATCGTTCCACGCGCCCTCTCCGAGCCCCGATCGGTCCACGCGCCGTCTCCTGAGCCCCGATCGTTCCACACGCCGCCTCCTAAGCCCCGATCGGTTCACGCGCCGTCGCCTGAGCCCCGATCGTTCCACGCGCCGTCTCCGAGCCCCGATCGGTCTACGCGCCGTCTCCTAAGCCCCGATCGGTCCACGCGCCGTCTCGGAGCCCCGATTGGTTCACGCGCCGTCTCCTGTGCCCCGATCGCTCCACGCGCAGTCGCCGAGCCTCGATCGGTTCACGCGCGGTCTCCTGAGCCCCGGTCGGTCCACGCGCCGTCGCCGAACCCCAATTGGTCCACGCGCAACCTCCTGAGCCCCAGTCGGTACACGCGCTGTCTCCGAGCCCCGATCGGTCCCCGCATAGTCTCCTAAGCCCCGCTCGGGTAACGCGTCGTCTCGGAGCCCCGATCGGTCCACACGCCGCTTCCTGAGAACCGACCGGTCCACGCGTCGTCTCCTGAGCCCCGATCGGTCGACGGGTCCCCTCCTAAGCCCCGATCGCTCCTCGCGCCGTCTCCTGAGCCCCGATCGGTCCATGCGTCGTCTTCTTAGTCCCGATGCCTCCACGCGCCGTCTCCGAGCCACGATCGGTCCAGGCGCCGCTTCCTGAGCCCCGATCGGTCCACGCGCCGTATCCTAAGCCCCGATCGGTCCACGGGCCGTCTCTGAGCGCCGATAAGTTCAAGCGCCGTCTCCGGAGCCCCGATCGTTCCACGCGGCGTCTCCGAGCCCCGATCATTCCACGCCCCGTCTCCGAGCCCCGATCGGTCCACGCGCCGTCTCCTAAGACCCTGATCGTTCCACGCGCCGTCTTCGAGCCCCGAGCGGTCCACGCGCCGTCTCCTGAGCCCCAATCGATCCACGCGCACCCTCCTGAGCCCCGATCGGTCCACGCGCCGTCGCCGAGCCGCGATCGTTCTACGCGCCGCTCCGAGCCCCGATCGGTCCACGCGCCGTCGCCGAGCTATGATCGGTCCACGCGCGGCCTCCTGAGCTCCGATCGGTCCACGCGCCGTCGCCGAGCCGCGATCGGTCCACGCGCGGTCTCCTGAGCCTCGGTCGGTTCACGCGCCGTCTCCTGAGCCCCGATCGGTCCACGCGTCGTTCCCTAAGCCCCGATCGATCCACGCGCAGTCTCCAGAGCCGCGATCGGTCCACGCATCCCCTCCTGAGCCCCGGACGGTTCACACGCCGTCTCCGAGCCGCGATCGGTCCACGCATCGTCTCCTAAGCCCCGATCGGTTAACGTGAAGTCTCCGAGCCCCGATCGGTCCACGCGCCGTCTCCTGAGCCCCGATGGGTCCACTCGCCGTCTCCGAGCCCCGATCGGTCCACGCATCGTCTCCTATGCCCCGATCGGTTAACGCGCCGTCTCCTGAGCCCCAATCGGTCCACACGCTGTGTCGTGAGCCCCGATAGGTACACGCGTCGTCTCCTACGCCCGATCGGTCCACGCGTCGTCTCCTGATCCCAATCGGTCCACGCGGCGCCTCCGGAGCCCCGATCGATCTACGCGAGTCTCCTGAGCCCCAGTCGGTCCGCGCGCCGGCTCCGGAGCCCCGGTCGGACCACGCGCCGTCTCCTAAGCCCCGTTCGGTCCAAGCGTCTTCTCCTAAACCCCGGTCGGTCCACGCGCCGTCTCCGAGCGCCGATCCGTTCACGCGCCGTCACCCGAGCCCCGATCGTTCCACACGCCCTCTCCGAGTCCCGATCGGTCCACGCTCCGTCTCCTGAGCCCGGATCGTTCCACGCGTCGTCTCCTGATCCCCGATCCGTAAACGCGTCGTCTCCGAGCCTCGATCGGTTCGCACGCCGTGTCCGATCCCCGATCGGTCCGCGTACCGCATTCTAAACCGCGGTCCGTCCACGCGCCGTCTCCGAGCATCGATCGGTCCTCGCGCCGTCTCAGAGCGCCGATCATTTCACGCCCCGTCTCCTGAGCTCCGATCGTTCCACGCGCCGTCTCCGAGCCCCGATCGGTCCACGCGCCGTCTCCTGAGCCCCCATCGGTCCACACGCTGTCTCGTGAGCCCCGATAGGTACACGCGCCGTCACCTGAGCCCCGATCGGTCCACGCGTCGTCTCCTAAGCCCCGATCGGTCCACGCGCCGTCTCCTGAGCCCCGGCCGGTTCGTGCGCCGTCTCGGAGCCCCGATTGGTTCACGCGCCGTCTCCTGTGCCCCGATCGCTCCACGCGCAGTCGCCGAGCCTCGATCGGTTCACGCGCGGTCTCCTGAGCCCCGGTCGGTCCACGCGCCGTCGCCGAACCCCAATTGGTCCACGCGCAACCTCCTGAGCCCCAGTCGGTACACGCGCTGTCTCCGAGCCCCGATCGGTCCCCGCATAGTCTCCTAAGCCCCGCTCGGTTAACGCGTCGTCTCGGAGCCCCGATCGGTCCACACGCCGCTTCCTGAGCACCGACCGGTCCACGCGTCGTCTCCTGAGCCCCGATCGGTCGACGGGTCCCCTCCTAAGCCCCGATCGCTCCTCGCGCCGTCTCCTGAGCCCCGATCGGTCCATGCGTCGTCTTCTTAGTCCCGATGCCTCCACGCGCCGTCTCCGAGCCACGATCGGTCCAGGCGCCGCTTCCTGAGCCCCGATCGGTCCACGCGCCGTATCCTAAGCCCCGATCGGTCCACGGGCCGTCTCTGAGCGCCGATAAGTTCAAGCGCCGTCTCCGGAGCCCCGATCGTTCCACGCGGCGTCTCCGAGCCCCGATCATTCCACGCCCCGTCTCCGAGCCCCGATCGGTCCACGCGCCGTCTCCTAAGACCCTGATCGTTCCACGCGCCGTCTTCGAGCCCCGAGCGGTCCACGCGCCGTCTCCTGAGCCCCAATCGATCCACGCGCAGCCTCCTGAGCCCCGATCGGTCCACGCGCCGTCGCCGAGCCGCGATCGTTCTACGCGCCGCTCCGAGCCCCGATCGGTCCACGCGCCGTCGCCGAGCTATGATCGGTCCACGCGCGGCCTCCTGAGCTCCGATCGGTCCACGCGCCGTCGCCGAGCCGCGATCGGTCCACGCGCGGTCTCCTGAGCCTCGGTCGGTTCACGCGCCGTCTCCTGAGCCCCGATCGGTCCACGCGTCGTTCCCTAAGCCCCGATCGATCCACGCGCAGTCTCCAGAGCCGCGATCGGTCCACGCATCCCCTCCTGAGCCCCGGACGGTTCACACGCCGTCTCCGAGCCGCGATCGGTCCACGCATCGTCTCCTAAGCCCCGATCGGTTAACGTGAAGTCTCCGAGCCCCGATCGGTCCACGCGCCGTCTCCTGAGCCCCGATGGGTCCACTCGCCGTCTCCGAGCCCCGATCGGTCCACGCATCGTCTCCTATGCCCCGATCGGTTAACGCGCCGTCTCCTGAGCCCCAATCGGTCCACACGCTGTGTCGTGAGCCCCGATAGGTACACGCGTCGTCTCCTACGCCCGATCGGTCCACGCGTCGTCTCCTGATCCCAATCGGTCCACGCGGCGCCTCCGGAGCCCCGATCGATCTACGCGAGTCTCCTGAGCCCCAGTCGGTCCGCGCGCCGGCTCCGGAGCCCCGGTCGGTCCACGCGCCGTCTCCTAAGCCCCGTTCGGTCCAAGCGTCTTCTCCTAAACCCCGGTCGGTCCACGCGCCGTCTCCGAGCGCCGATCCGTTCACGCGCCGTCACCCGAGCCCCGATCGTTCCACACGCCCTCTCCGAGTCCCGATCGGTCCACGCTCCGTCTCCTGAGCCCGGATCGTTCCACGCGTCGTCTCCTGATCCCCGATCCGTAAACGCGTCGTCTCCGAGCCTCGATCGGTTCGCACGCCGTGTCCGATCCCCGATCGGTCCGCGTACCGCATTCTGAACCGCGGTCCGTCCACGCGCCGTCTCCGAGCATCGATCGGTCCTCGCGCCGTCTCAGAGCGCCGATCATTTCACGCCCCGTCTCCTGAGCTCCGATCGTTCCACGCGCCGTCTCCGAGCCCCGATCGGTCCACGCGCCGTCTCCTGAGCCCCAATCGGTCCACACGCTGTCTCGTGAGCCCCGATAGGTACACGCGTCGTGTCCTACTCCCCGATCGGTCCACGCGTCGTCTCCTAAGCCCCGATCGGTCCACGCGCCGTCTCCTGAGCCCCGGCCGGTTCGTGCGCCGTCTCCGAGCCCCGATCGTACCACGCGTCTTCTTGTAAACCCAGATGCCTCCTCGCATCGTCTCCTAAGCCCCGATCGGCTAACGCGCCGTCTCCGAGCCCCGATCGGTCCACGCGCCGTCGCCGAACCCCAATTGGTCCACGCGCAACCACCTGAGCCCCAGTCGGTCCACGCGCGGCCTCCTGAGCCATGGTCGGTTCACGCGCCGTCTCCTGAACCCCGATGGGTCCACGCGTCGTTCCCTAAGCCCCGATCCATCCACGCGCAGTCTCCTGAGCCCCGATCGGTCCACGCATCGTCTCCTGATCTCCGAACGGTCCACGCGCCGTCTCCTAAGCCCCGATCGGTCCACGCACCGTCTCCGAGCGCCGATCGGTTCACGCGCCGTCTCCTGAGCCCCGATCAGTCCAGGCGCTGTCTCCGAGCCCCGATCGGTCCACGCGTTGTCGCCTTAGCCCCGATCGGTCCACGCGCCGTCTCCGAACCCCGATCGTTCCACGCGGCGTCTCCTGAGCCCCAATCGGTCCACACGCTGTGTCGGGAGCCCCGATAGGTACACGCATCGTCTCCTACGCCCGATCGGTCCACGCGTCGTCTCCTGAGCCCCGATCGTTCCACGCGCCGTCGCCGATCCACGATCGGTCCGTGCGCCGCTTCCAGAGCCCTATCGGTCCACGCATCGTCTCCAGATCTCCGATCGGTCCACGCGCTGTCTCCAAGCGCCGATCGGTTCACGCGCCGTCTCCTGAGCCCCGATCATTCCACGCGCCGTCTCCGAGCCCTAATCGGTCCACGCTCGTCTCCTGAGCCCCGATCGGTCCACGCGCCGTCTCCAAGCCCCGATCGGTCCATGCATCGTTTCCTAAGCCCCGATCGGTTAACGCGCTGTCTCCGAGCGCCGATCGGTCCACGCGCCGTCGCCGAACCCCAAATGGTCCACGCGCAACCGCCTGAGCCCCGATCGGTCCACGCGTAGTCTCCGAGCACCGATCGATCCACGCGTCGTCTCCTGAGCTCCGATCGCTCCACGCGCCGATTTCTGAGCCCCGATCAGTTGACGCGTCTTCTACTGAACCCCGATCGCTCCTCGCGCCGTCTCCTCAGCCCCGCTCGGTCCATGCGTCGTCTTCTTAGCCCCGATGCCTCCACGCGCCGTCTCCGAGCCACGATCGGTCTAGGCGCCGCTTCCTGACCCCGATCGGTCCACGCGCCGTCTCCTAAGCCCCAATCGGTCCACGCGCCGTCTCCTAAGCCGCGATCGGTCCAAGCGGCGTCTCCGAGCCCCGATCGGTCCACGCACCGTCTCCTGATCCCCATCGGTCCACGCGGCGTTTTCTGAGCACCGTTCGGTCCACGCGTCGTCTTCAAAGCCCCGATGCCTCCACGCGCCGTCTCCGAGCCACGATCGGTCCGTGCGCCGCTTCCAGAGCCCCGATCTGTGCACGCGTCTTCTGATCTCCGATCGGTCCACGCACCGTCTCATGCTCCCCAATCGGTCCATGCGCCGCCTCCGGAGCCCTGATCGATCCACGCGAATCTCCTGAGCTCCGGTCGGTCCTCGTACCGTCTCCGAGCCCCGATCGGTGCACGTACCGTCTCCGAAGCCCCGATCGGTCCACGCGCCGTCCCCTGAGCCCCGATCGGTCCACGCGTCGTCTCCTAAGCCCCGATCGGTCCACGCGTCGTCTCCTAAGCCCCGATCCGTCGACGCGTCGTATCCTGAGCCACGATCAACTGACGCGTCTTCTCCTGAGCCCGATCGCTCCTCGCGCCGTCTCCTGAGCCCCGATCGGTCCACGCGTCGTGTCCGAGCTCCGATCGGTCCATACGCCGTTTCCTGAGCCCCGATCGGTCCATGCGTCGTCTTCTTAGCCCCGATGCCTCCACGCGCCGTCTCCGAGCCACCATCGGTCCAGGCGCCGTTTCCTGAGCCCCGATCGTTCCACGCGCCGTATCCTAAGCCCCGATCGGTCCACGGGCCGTCTCTGAGCGCCGATAAGTTCAAGCGCCGTCTCCTGAGCCCCGATCGGTCCACGCGCCGTCGCCGAACCCCAATTGGTCCACGCGAAATCGCCTGAGCCCCAGTCGGTCCACGCGCTGTCTCCGAGCCCCGATCGGTCCACGCGTCGTCTCCGAGCCCCGATCGGTCCACGCGCCGTCTCGGAGCGCCGATTGGTTCACGCGCCGTCTCCTGAGCCCCGATCGCTCCACGCGCAGTCGCCGAGTCTCGATCGGTCCACGCGCCGTCTCCTAAGCCCCGATCGGTCCAAGCGCCTTCTGCTAAGCCCCGATCGGTCCAAGCGCCTTCTGCTAAACCTCGATCGGTCCACGCGCCGTCTCCGAGCGCCGATCGGTTCACGCGCCGTCACCTGAGCGCCGATCGTTCCACGCGCCGTCTCCGAGCCCCGATCGATCTGCGCGCCGTCTCCTAAGCCCCGATCAGTCCACGCGCCTTCTCCTCATCCCCCATCGGTCCACGCGCCGTCTCCGAGCGCCGATCGGTTCACGCGCCGTCACCTGAGCCCCGATCGTTCCACGCGCCGTCTCCGAGCCCCGATCGATCTGCGCGCCGTCTCCTAAGCCCCGATCAGTCCACGCGCCTTCTCCTAAGCCCCAATCGGTCCACGCGCCGTCTCCTAAGCCGCGATCGGTCCAAGCGGCGTCTCCGAGCCCCGATCGGTCCACGCACCGTCTCCTGATCCCCATCGGTCCACGCGGCGTTTTCTGAGCACCGTTCGGTCCACGCGTCGTCTTCAAAGCCCCGATGCCTCCACGCGCCGTCTCCGAGCCACGATCGGTCCGTGCGCCGCTTCCAGAGCCCCGATCTGTGCACGCGTCTTCTGATCTCCGATCGGTCCACGCACCGTCTCATGCTCCCCAATCGGTCCATGCGCCGCCTCCGGAGCCCTGATCGATCCACGCGAATCTCCTGAGCTCCGGTCGGTCCTCGTACCGTCTCCGAGCCCCGATCGGTGCACGTACCGTCTCCGAAGCCCCGATCGGTCCACGCGCCGTCCCCTGAGCCCCGATCGGTCCACGCGTCGTCTCCTAAGCCCCGATCGGTCCACGCGTCGTCTCCTAAGCCCCGATCCGTCGACGCGTCGTATCCTGAGCCACGATCAACTGACGCGTCTTCTCCTGAGCCCGATCGCTCCTCGCGCCGTCTCCTGAGCCCCGATCGGTCCACGCGTCGTGTCCGAGCTCCGATCGGTCCATACGCCGTTTCCTGAGCCCCGATCGGTCCATGCGTCGTCTTCTTAGCCCCGATGCCTCCACGCGCCGTCTCCGAGCCACCATCGGTCCAGGCGCCGTTTCCTGAGCCCCGATCGTTCCACGCGCCGTATCCTAAGCCCCGATCGGTCCACGGGCCGTCTCTGAGCGCCGATAAGTTCAAGCGCCGTCTCCTGAGCCCCGATCGGTCCACGCGCCGTCGCCGAACCCCAATTGGTCCACGCGAAATCGCCTGAGCCCCAGTCGGTCCACGCGCTGTCTCCGAGCCCCGATCGGTCCACGCGTCGTCTCCGAGCCCCGATCGGTCCACGCGCCGTCTCGGAGCGCCGATTGGTTCACGCGCCGTCTCCTGAGCCCCGATCGCTCCACGCGCAGTCGCCGAGTCTCGATCGGTCCACGCGCCGTCTCCTAAGCCCCGATCGGTCCAAGCGCCTTCTGCTAAGCCCCGATCGGTCCAAGCGCCTTCTGCTAAGCCTCGATCGGTCCACGCGCCGTCTCCGAGCGCCGATCGGTTCACGCGCCGTCACCTGAGCGCCGATCGTTCCACGCGCCGTCTCCGAGCCCCGATCGATCTGCGCGCCGTCTCCTAAGCCCCGATCAGTCCACGCGCCTTCTCCTCATCCCCCATCGGTCCACGCGCCGTCTCCGAGCGCCGATCGGTTCACGCGCCGTCACCTGAGCCCCGATCGTTCCACGCGCCGTCTCCGAGCCCCGATCGATCTGCGCGCCGTCTCCTAAGCCCCGATCAGTCCACGCGCCTTCTCCTCATCCCCCATCGGTCCACGCGCCGTCTCCGAGCACCGATCGGTTCACGCGCCGTCTCCTGAGCTCCGATCGTTCCACGCGTCGTCTCCTAAGCCCCGATCCGTCGACGCGTCGTATCCTGAGCCACGATCAACTGACGCGTCTTCTCCTGAGCCCGATCGCTCCTCGCGCCGTCTCCTGAGCCCCGATCGGTCCACGCGTCGTGTCCGAGCTCCGATCGGTCCATACGCCGTTTCCTGAGCCCCGATCGGTCCATGCGTCGTCTTCTTAGCCCCGATGCCTCCACGCGCCGTCTCCGAGCCACCATCGGTCCAGGCGCCGTTTCCTGAGCCCCGATCGTTCCACGCGCCGTATCCTAAGCCCCGATCGGTCCACGGGCCGTCTCTGAGCGCCGATAAGTTCAAGCGCCGTCTCCTGAGCCCCGATCGGTCCACGCGCCGTCGCCGAACCCCAATTGGTCCACGCGAAATCGCCTGAGCCCCAGTCGGTCCACGCGCTGTCTCCGAGCCCCGATCGGTCCACGCGTCGTCTCCGAGCCCCGATCGGTCCACGCGCCGTCTCGGAGCGCCGATTGGTTCACGCGCCGTCTCCTGAGCCCCGATCGCTCCACGCGCAGTCGCCGAGTCTCGATCGGTCCACGCGCCGTCTCCTAAGCCCCGATCGGTCCAAGCGCCTTCTGCTAAGCCCCGATCGGTCCAAGCGCCTTCTGCTAAGCCTCGATCGGTCCACGCGCCGTCTCCGAGCGCCGATCGGTTCACGCGCCGTCACCTGAGCGCCGATCGTTCCACGCGCCGTCTCCGAGCCCCGATCGATCTGCGCGCCGTCTCCTAAGCCCCGATCAGTCCACGCGCCTTCTCCTCATCCCCCATCGGTCCACGCGCCGTCTCCGAGCGCCGATCGGTTCACGCGCCGTCACCTGAGCCCCGATCGTTCCACGCGCCGTCTCCGAGCCCCGATCGATCTGCGCGCCGTCTCCTAAGCCCCGATCAGTCCACGCGCCTTCTCCTCATCCCCCATCGGTCCACGCGCCGTCTCCGAGCACCGATCGGTTCACGCGCCGTCTCCTGAGCTCCGATCGTTCCACGCGCCGTCTCCGAGCCCCGATCCGTCCACGCGCCGTCTCCTGAGCCCGGATCGGTCCACGCGTCATCGCCGAATCCCCGATCCGTACACGCGTCGTCTCCGAGCCCCGATCGGTCCACGCGCCGTCTCCTGAGCCCCGATGCCTCCACGCGCCGTCTCCGAGCCACGATCCGTCCGTGCGCCGCTTCCAGAGCCCTCACGGTCCACGCGTCGTCTCCTGATCTCCGATCGGTCCACACGCCATCTCCTAAGCCCCGATCATTCCACGCGCCATCTCCGAGCCCCGATCGGTCCACGCGCCGTCTCATAAGCCCCGATCGGACCACGCGCCTTCTCCTCAGCCCCGATCGGTCCACGCGCCGTCGCCGAGCCGCGATCGGTCCACGCGCAGTCTCCTGAGCCTCGGTCGGTTCACGCGCCGTCTCCTGAGCCCCGATCGGTCCACGCGTCGTTCCCTAAGCCCCGATCGATCCACGCGCAGTCTCCAGAGCCGCGATCATTCCACGCGATGTCTCCGAGCCCCGATCGGTTCACGCGCCGTCTCCTAAGCCCCGATCGGTCCACGCGCCGTCTCCGAGCGCCGATCGGTCCACGCGCGGTCTCCAAGCCTCGATCCGTACACGCGCCGTCTCCGAGCCCCGATCGGTCCACGCGTCGTCTCCGAGCACCGTTCGGTCCACGCGCCATTTCCTGAGCCCCGATCGGTCCATCCGTCGTCTTTTAAGCCCCGATACCTCCACGCGCCGTCTCCGAGCCACGATCGGTCCAGGCGCCGCTTCCTGAGCCCCGATCGGTCCACGCGTCGGCTCCTAAGCCTCGATAGATCCACGCGCGGCCTCCTTAGCCCCGGTCGGTCCACGCGCCGTCTCCGAGCCGCGATCGGTCCACGCATCGTCTCCTAAGCCCCAATCGGTTAACGCGCCGTCTCCCCGCCCCGATCGGTCCACGCGCCGTCTCCTGAGCCCTGATCCGTCCACGCGCGGCGTCGAGCCGCGATCGGTCCACGCGCGGCCTCCTGAGCCCCAATCGGTCCACGCGTCGTCTCCTAAGCCCCGATCCGTCGCAGCGTCGTCCCCTGAGCCCCGATCAATTGACGCGTCTTCTCCTGAGCCCCGATCGCACCTCACGCCGTCTCCTGAGCCCCGCTCGTTCCATGCGTCGTGTTCTTAGCCCCGATGCCTCCACGCGCCGTCTCCGAGACACGATAGGTCCAGGCGCCGCTTCCTGAGCCCCAATCGATCCACGCGCCGTCTCGTAAGCCACAATCGGTCCACGCGCCGTCTCAGAGCGCCGATCATTTCACGCGCTGTCTCCTGAGCCCCGATCGTTTCACGCGCCGTCTCCGAGCCCCGATCGGTCCACGCGGCGTCTCCTGAGCCCCGATCGGTTCACGCATCGTCTCCTAAGCCCCGATACGTCTACACGCCGTATCCGAGCCCCGATCGGTCCGCGTGACGCATTCTAAGCCACGGTCCGTCCACGCGCCGTCTCCGAGCACCGATCGGTCCACGCGCCGTCTCCTGAGCCCCGATCGGTCCACGCGTCGTCTCCTAAGCCCTGATCGGTCCACGTGCCGTCTCCGAGCCCCGATGGGTCTACGCGCCGCCTCCTGAGCCCCGATCGATCCACGCATCGGCTGCTGAGCCCCGGTCGGTTCATGCGCCGTCTCCGAGCCCCGATCGATCCACGCGTCGTCTTGTAAGCCCAGATGCCTTCTCGCGCCGTCTCCGGCCCACGATCGGTCCAGGCGCCGCTTCCTGAGCCACGATCGGTCCACGCGCCTTTTCCGAGCCCCGATCGGTGCACGCGCCGTCTCCTGAGCCCCGATCGGTCCACGCGTCGTCTCGTGAGCCCCGATCGGTCCACGCGCCGTCTTCTGAGCCCCGATAGGTCCACGCGCCGTCGCCGAACCCCAATTGGTCCACGCGAAACCGCCTGAGCCCCAGTCGGTCAACGCGCTGTCTCCGAGCCCCGATCGGTCCACGTGCCGTCGCCGAACACCAATTGGTCCACGCGAAACCCCCTGAGCCCCAGTCGGTCCACGCGCTGTCTCCGAGCCCCGATCGGTCCACGCGCCGTCTTCGAGCCCCGATCGGTCCACGCGCAGTCTCCAGAGGCGCGATCGGTCCACGCATCCCCTCCTGAGCCCCGATCGTTCCACGTGCCGCCTCCGAGCCCCGATCGCTCCACGCGCCGTCTCCGAGCGCCGATTGGTGCACGCGCCGTCTCCTGAGCACCGATCGTTCCACACGCCGCTTCCTAAGCCCCGATCTGTCCAGGCGTCGTCTCCTAAGCCCCGACCGGTCCACGCGCCGTCTCCTGAGCCCCGTTCGGCCCACGCGCCGTCTCCTGAGCCCCGGTCGGTCCGCGCGCCGTCACCTGAGCCCCGATCGGTCCACGCGTCGCCTTCTAAGCCCCGATCGGTCCACGCGTAGTCTCCTAAGCCCCGCTCGGTTAACGCGTCGTTTCCGAGCCCCGATCGGTCCACGCGTTGTCTCCTGAGCCCCAATTAGTCCATGCGCCGTCTCCTAATCCCCGATCCGTCCACGGGCCGTGTCCGAGCTCCGATCGGTCCACGCGCCATCGCCGAGCCCCGATCGGTCCACGCGCCGTCTCCTGAGCCCCGATCGGTTCACACCACTTCTCCTGAGCCCTGATCGATTCACGTGCCATCTCCTAAGCCCTGATCGGTCCACGCGCCTTTTCCTAAGCCCCGATCGGTCCACGCGC
The DNA here is from genome assembly GCA_946811545.1 of Netelia fuscicornis. NCBI lineage: Eukaryota > Metazoa > Arthropoda > Insecta > Hymenoptera > Ichneumonidae > Netelia > Netelia fuscicornis. Next base: position 32,049,756 of record OX328012.1, read on the forward strand.
CGTCTCCGAGCCTCGATCGGTCCACGCGCCGTCGCCGAACCCCAATTGGTCCACACGAAACCGCCTGAGCCCCAGTCGGTTCACGCGCTGTCTCCGAGCCCCGATTGGTCCACGCGTCGTCTCCGAGCCCCGATCGGTCCACGCGACGTCGCCGAGTCGTGATCTGTCCACGCGCGGCCTCCTGAGACCCGATCGGTCCACGCGCCGTCTTCGAGCCCCGATCGGTTCACGCATGGTCTCCTAAGCCCCAATCGGTTAACGCGCCGTCCCCGAGCCCCGATCGGTCCACGCGCCGTTTCCTGAGCCCCGATACGTCCACGAGCAGTCCCCGAGCCCTGATCGGTCCACGCGCTGTCTCCTGAGCCCCGATAGGTACACGCGTCGTCTTCTAAGCCCCGATCGGTCCATGCGTAGTCTCCTAAGCCCCGCTCGGTTAACGCGTCGTTTCCGAGCCCCGATCGGTCCACGCGTCGTCTCCTGAGCCCCAATTAGTCCATGCGCCGTCTCCTAAGCCCCGATCCGTCCACGGGCCGTGTCCGAGCTCCGATCGGTCCACGCGTCGTCTCCGAGCCCTGATCGGTCCACGCGCCATCGCCGAGCCCCGATCGGTCCACGCGCCCTCTCCTAGCGCCGATCATTTCACGCGCCGTCTCCTGAGCCCCGATCGGTCCACACCCCTTCTCCTGAGCCCCGATCGATTCACGTGCCGTCTCCTAAGCCCCGATCGGTTCACCCGTCGTCTCTTAAGTCCCAATCGGTCCACGCGCCCTCTCCGAGCGCCGATCATTTCACGCGCCGTCTCCTGAGCCCCGGTCGGTCCGCGCGCCGTCACCTGAGCCCCGATCGGTCGACGCGTCGTCTTCTGAGCCCCGATCGACCCACGCGTCGTCTCCTGAGCCCCGATCGGTCCACGCGCCGTCTCCGAGCGCCGATCGGTTCACGCGCCGTCTCCTGAGCCCCGATCGTTCCACGCGCCGTCTGCGAGCTCCGATCGGCCCACGCGCCGTCTCCTAAGCCCCGATCGGTCCAAGCGCCATCTCCTAAGCCCCGATCGGTCCACGCATCGTCTCCGAGCCCCGATCGGTCCACGCGCCGTCTCCTGAGCCCGGATCGTTCCACGCGTCGTCCCCGAATCCCCGATCCGTACACACGTCGTCTCCGAGCCCCGATCGGTCCACGCGTCGTCTTCGAGCCCCGATCGGTCCACGCATGGTCTCCTAAGCCCCAATCGGTCCACGCGTCGTCTCCTAAGCCCCGATCGGTCCACGCGCCGTCTCCGAGCCCCCGATCGGTCCACGCACTGTCTCCCGATGCCCATGGGTCCACGCGGCGCCTCCGAGGCCTCGATCGATCCACGCGAGGCTCCTAAGCCCCGATCGGTCCACGCGTCATCTCCTAAGCCCCGATCGGTCCACGCGCCGTCTCCGAGCCCCGATCGGTCCACGCACTGTCTCCCGATGCCCATGGGTCCACGCGGCGCCTCCGAGGCCCCGATCGGTCCACGCATCGTCACCTGAGCCCCGATCGGTTAACGCGCCGTCTCCGCGCCCCGATCAGTCCACGCGCCGTCTCCTGAGCCCCGGTGGGTTCATGCGCCGTCTCCGAGCCCCGATCGATCCACGCGTCGTGTTGTAAGCCCAGATGCCTTCTCGCGCCGTCTCCGGCCCACGATCGGTCCAGGCGCCGCTTCCTGAGCCACGATCGGTCCACGCGCCTCCTCCGAGCCCCGATCGGTGCACGCGCCGTCTCCTGAGCCCCGATCGGTCCACGCGTCGTCTCCTGACCCCCGATCGGTCCACGCGCCGTCTTCTGAGCCCCGATCGGTCCACGCGCCGTCGCCGAACCCCAATTGGTCCACGCGAAACCGCCTGAGCCCCAGTCGGTCCACGCGCAGTCTCCGAGCCCCGATCGGTCCATGTGCCGTCTCCCAGCCCCGATCGGTCCACGCGCCGTCTCCTAATCCCCAATCTGTCCACGACCCGTCTCCGGGACCCGATCGGTGCACGCGCCGTCTCCTAAGCCCCGTTCGGGCCACGCGCCGTCGCCGAACACCAATTGGTCCACGCGAAACCGCCTGAGCCCCAGTCGGTCCACGCGCTGTCTCCGAGCCCCGATCGATCCACGCGTCGTCTCCGAGCCCCGATCGGTCCACGCGCCGTCGCCGAGTCATGATCTGTCCACGCGCGGCCTCCTGAGACCCGATCGGTCCACGCGCCGTCGCCGAGCCGCGATCGACCCACGCGCGACCTCCTGAGCCCCGATTGGTTCACGCGCCGTATCCGAGCCCCAATCGGTCCACGCGCTGTCTCCGAGCCCTGATCAGTCCACGCGTCGTCTCCGAGCCCCGATCGGTCTACGCGCCGTCGCCAAACCCCAATTGGTCCACGCGCAACCGCCTGAGCCCCAGTCGGTCCACGCACTGTCTCCGAGCCCCGATCGGTCCACGCGCCGTCGCCGAGCCATGATCGGCCCACGCGAGGCTCCTGAGCCCCGATCAGTCCACGCGCCGTCTCCTAAGCCCGGATCGTTCCACGCGCCGTCCTCGAGCCCCGATCGGTCCACGCGCCGTCTCCTGAGCCCGGATCGGTCCACGCGATGTCTCCCAGCCCCGATCGGTCCACGCGTCGTCTCCTAAGCCCCGATCCGTCGCCGCGTCGTCTCCTGAGCCCCGATCAATTGACGCGGCTTCTCCAGAGCCCCGATCGCTCCTCGCGCCGTCTCCTGAGCCCCGCTCGGTCCATGCGTCGTCTTCTTAGCCCCGATGCCTCCACGCGTCGTCTCCTGAGCCCCGGCCGGTCCGCGCGCCGTCTTCTGAGCCCCGAACGGACGACGCGTCGTCTCCTGAGCCCCGATCGATCCACGCGCCGTCTCCTAAGCCCCGATCGGTGCACGCGCCGTCTCCGAGCGCCGATCGGTTCGCGCGTCTTCTCCTGAGCCCCGATCATTCCACGCGCCATCTCCGAGCCCCGATCGGTCCACGCGCCGTCTCATAAGCCCCGATCGGACCACGCGCCTTCTCCTCAGCCCCGATCGGTCCACGCGCCGTCTCCGAGCGCCGATTAGTTCACGCGCCGTCTCCTGAGCCCCGATCGCTCCACGCACCGTCTCCCAGCCCCGATCGGTCCACGCGCCGTCTCCTGAGCCCGGATCGGTCCACGCGCCGTCGCCGAACCCCAATTGGTCCACGCGCCACCGCCTGTGCCCCAGTCGGTCCACGCGCTGTCTCCGAGCCCAGATCGGTCCACGCGCCGTCTCCGAGCGCCGATCGGTTCACGCGCCGTCTCCTGAGCCCCGATCGTTCCACGCACCGTCTCCGAGCTCCGATCGGTCCACGCGTCCTCTCCTAAGCCCCGATCGGTCCAAGCGCCTTCTACTAAGCCCCGATCGGTCCACGCGCCTTCTCCTGAGCCCCGATCGGTCCACCCGCCGTCTCCGAGCGCCGATCATTTCACGTGACGTCTCCTGAGCCCCGATCGGCCAACGCGTCGTCTCCTAAGCCCCGACCGCGCAACCTCCTCCTCCCGATCGTCCTCGCGCCGTCTCCTGAGCCCCGCTCGGTCCATGCGTCGTCTTCTTAGCCCCGGTGCCACCACGCGCCGTCTCCTAAGACCCGATCTGCCCACGGGCCGTTTCCGAGCTCCGATCGTTCCACACGCCGTCTCCAAGCCTCGATCCGTACACGCGCCGTCTCCGAGCCCCGATCGGTCCACGCGCCGTCTCCTGAGCCCCGATCGGTCCACGCGCCGTTTCCTGAGCCCCGATCGGTCCACGCGTCGTCTTCTAAGCCCAGATGCCTCCTTGCGCCGTCTCCCAACCACGATCGGTGCAGGCGCCGCTTCCTGAACCCCGATCGGTCCACGCGTTTTCTCCTAAGCCCCGATCGGTCCACGCGTCGTCTCCTCAGCCCCGATCGGTCGACGCGTCGTCTCCGAGCGCCGATCGGTGCACGCGCCGTCTCCTGAACCCCGATCGTTCCACACGCCGCCTCCTAAGCCCCGATCGGTCTAGGCGTCGTCTCCTAAGCCCCGACCAGTCCAGGCGCCGTCTCCTGAGCCCCGATCGTTCCACGCGCCGTCTCCGAGCTGCTATCGGTAAACGCGCCGTCACCAAGCCCTGATCTGTACACGCGTCGTCTCCGAGCCCCGATTGGTCCACGCGCCGTCGCCGAGCCTCGATCGGTCCACGCGCAGCCTCCTGAGCTCCGATCCGTCCACGCGCGGCGTCGAGCCGCGATCGGTCCACGCGCGGCCTCCTGAGCCCCAATCGGTCCACGGGTCGTCTCCTAAGCCCCGATCGGTCCGTGCGCCGTCTCCGAGCCCCGATCGGTCCACGCACCATCTCATGCTCTCCAATCGGTCCATGCGCCGCCTCCGGAGCCCTGATCGATCCACGCGAATCTCCTGAGCTCCGGTCGGTCCTCGTACCGTCTCCGAGCCCCGATCGGTCCACGCGTTGTCTCCTAGGCCCCGATCGGTCCACGCGCCTTCTCCGAGCACCGATCGGTTCACGCATCGTCTCCTAAGCCCCGATCGGTTAACGCGCCGTCTCCGAGCCCCGAACGGTCCACGCGCCGTCGCCGAACCCCAATTTGTCCACGCGTCGTCTCCGAGCCCCGATCGGTCCACGCGCCGTCGCCGAGCCATGATCGGTCCACGCGCGGCCTCCTGAGCCCCGATCGGTCCACGCGTGGTCTCCGAGCCCCGATCGGTCCACGCGCCGTCGCCGAGCCATGATCGGTCCACGCGCGGCCTCCTGAGCCCCGATCGGTCCACGCGCCGTCTCCTGAGCCCCGATCGGTCCACGGGCGGCCTCCTGAGCCCCAATTGGTCCACGCGCCGTCTCCTGAGCCCCGATCGGTCCACGCGTCGTCTCCTAAGCCCCCATTGGTCCACGTGCCGTCTCCCAGCCCCGATCGGTCCACGCGCCGTCTTCGAGCCCCGATCGGTCCACGCATGGTCTCCTAAGCCCCAATCGGTTAACGCGCCGTCCCCGAGCCCCGACCGGTCCACGCGATGTCTCCTGAGCCCCGATACGTCCACGCGCAGTCGCCGAGCCCTGATCGGTCCACGCGCTGTCTACTGAGCCCCGATAGGTACACGCGTCATCGCCTACACCCCGATCGGTCCACGCGTCGTCTCCTAAGCCCCGATCGGTTAACGCGCCGTCTCCGAGCCCCGAACGGTCCACGCGCCGTCGCCGAACCCCAATTTGTCCACGCGTCGTCTCCGAGCCCCGATCGGTCCACGCGCCGTCGCCGAGCCATGATCGGTCCACGCGCGGCCTCCTGAGCCCCGATCGGTCCACGCACCGTCTCCGAGCTCCGATCGGTCCACGCGTCGTCTCCTAAGCCCCGATCGGTCCAAGCGCCTTCTACTAAGCCCCGATCGGTCCACGCGCCTTCTCCTGAGCCCCGATCGGTCCACCCGCCGTCTCCGAGCGCCGATCATTTCACGTGACGTCTCCTGAGCCCCGATCGGCCAACGCGTCGTCTCCTAAGCCCCGACCGCGCAACCTCCTCCTCCCGATCGTCCTCGCGCCGTCTCCTGAGCCCCGCTCGGTCCATGCGTCGTCTTCTTAGCCCCGGTGCCACCACGCGCCGTCTCCTAAGCCCCGATCTGCCCACGGGCCGTTTCCGAGCTCCGATCGTTCCACACGCCGTCTCCAAGCCTCGATCCGTACACGCGCCGTCTCCGAGCCCCGATCGGTCCACGCGCCGTCTCCTGAGCCCCGATCGGTCCACGCGCCGTTTCCTGAGCCCCGATCGGTCCACGCGTCGTCTTCTAAGCCCAGATGCCTCCTTGCGCCGTCTCCCAACCACGATCGGTGCAGGCGCCGCTTCCTGAACCCCGATCGGTCCACGCGTTTTCTCCTAAGCCCCGATCGGTCCACGCGTCGTCTCCTCAGCCCCGATCGGTCGACGCGTCGTCTCCGAGCGCCGATCGGTGCACGCGCCGTCTCCTGAACCCCGATCGTTCCACACGCCGCCTCCTAAGCCCCGATCGGTCTAGGCGTCGTCTCCTAAGCCCCGACCAGTCCAGGCGCCGTCTCCTGAGCCCCGATCGTTCCACGCGCCGTCTCCGAGCTGCTATCGGTAAACGCGCCGTCACCAAGCCCTGATCTGTACACGCGTCGTCTCCGAGCCCCGATTGGTCCACGCGCCGTCGCCGAGCCTCGATCGGTCCACGCGCAGCCTCCTGAGCTCCGACCCGTCCACGCGCGGCGTCGAGCCGCGATCGGTCCACGCGCGGCCTCCTGAGCCCCAATCGGTCCACGCGTCGTCTCCTAAGCCCCGATCGGTCCGTGCGCCGTCTCCGAGCCCCGATCGGTCCACGCACCATCTCATGCTCTCCAATCGGTCCATGCGCCGCCTCCGGAGCCCTGATCGATCCACGCGAATCTCCTGAGCTCCGGTCGGTCCTCGTACCGTCTCCGAGCCCCGATCGGTCCACGCGTTGTCTCCTAGGCCCCGATCGGTCCACGCGCCTTCTCCGAGCACCGATCGGTTCACGCATCGTCTCCTAAGCCCCGATCGGTTAACGCGCCGTCTCCGAGCCCCGAACGGTCCACGCGCCGTCGCCGAACCCCAATTTGTCCACGCGTCGTCTCCGAGCCCCGATCGGTCCACGCGCCGTCGCCGAGCCATGATCGGTCCACGCGCGGCCTCCTGAGCCCCGATCGGTCCACGCGTCGTCTCCTAAGCCCCCATTGGTCCACGTGCCGTCTCCCAGCCCCGATCGCTCCACGCGCCGTCTTCGAGCCCCGATCGGTCCACGCATGGTCTCCTAAGCCCCAATCGGTTAACGCGCCGTCCCCGAGCCCCGACCGGTCCACGCGATGTCTCCTAAGCCCCGATCGGTCCACGCGCCGTCTCCGAGCGCCGATCGGTCCACGCGCGGTCTCCAAGCCTCGATCCGTACACGCGCCGTCTCCTAAGCCCCGATCGGTCCACGCGCCGTCTCCGAGCGCCGATCGGTCCACGCGCGGTCTCCAAGCCTCGATCCGTACACGCGCCGCTTCCTGAGCCCCGATCGGTCCACGCGTCGGCTCCTAAGCCTCGATAGGTCCACGCGCGGCCTCCTTAGCCCCGGTCGGTCCACGCGCCGTCTCCGAGCCGCGATCGGTCCACGCGCGGTCTCCTGAGCCCCGGTCAGTTCACGCGCCGTCTCCTGAGCCCCGATCGGTCCACGCGTCGTTCCCTAAGCCCCGATCGATCCACGCGCAGTCTCCAGAGCCGCGATCGGTCCACGCATCCCCTCCTGAGCCCCGGACGGTTCACACGCCGTCTCCGAGCCGCGATCGGTCCACGCATCGTCTCCTAAGCCCCGATCGGTTAACGTGCCGTCTCCGAGCCCCGATCGGTCCCCGCGCCGTCTCCTGAGCCCCGATGCGTCCACGCGCAGTCGCCGAGCCCCGATCGGTCCACGCCGGGTCTCCTGAGCCCCGATCGGTCCACGCGCCGTCTCCTAAGCCCCGATCGATCCACGCGCCGTCTCCGAGCGCCGCTCGGTTCACGCGCCGTCTCCTGTGCTCCGATCGTTCCACGCGCCCTCTCCGAGCCCCGATCGGTCCACGCGCCGTCTCCTGAGCCCCGATCGTTCCACACGCCGCCTCCTAAGCCCCGATCGGTCCAGGCGTCGTCTCCTAAGCCCCGACCGGTCCACGCGCCGTCTCCTGTGCTCCGATCGTTCCACGCGCCCTCTCCGAGCCCCGAACGGTCTACGCGCCGTCTCCTGAGCCCCGATCGTTCCAAACGCCGCCTCCTAAGCCCCGATCGGTCCAGGCGCCGTCTCCGGAGCCCCGATCGGTCCACGCGTCGTCTCCTAAGCCCCGATTCGTCCACGCGGCGTCTCCGGGCGCCGATGATTTCACGCGCCGTCTCCTGAGACCCGATCGTTCCACGCGCCGTCTCCGAGCCCCGATCGATCCACGCGCCGCCTCCTGAGCCCCGATCGGTCCACGCGCCGTCGCCGAACCCCAATTGGTCCACGCGCAACCGCCTGAGCCCCAGTCGGTCCACGCACTGTGTCCGAGCCCCGATCGGTCCACGCGCCGTCTTCGAGCGCCGATCGGTCCACGCAACGTCTCCTAAGCCCCAATCGGTTAACGCGCGGTCTCCTGAGCCCCGATCGTTCTACGCACCGTCTCCGAGCCCCGATCCGTCCACGCGCAGTCGCCGAGCCCCGATCGGTTCACGCGCGGTCTCCTGAGCCCCAGTCGGTACACGCGCCGTCTCCGAGCGCCGATCGGTCCACGCGTAATCTCCTGATCTCCGATCGGTCCACGCGCCGTCTCCTAAGCCCCGATCGGTCCACGCGCCGTCTCCGAGCGCCGATCGGTTGACGTGCCATCTCCTGAGCCCCGATCGTTCCACGCGCCGTCTCCGAGCCCCGATCGGTCCACGCGCCGTCTCCTGAGCTCCGAACGGTCCACACCCCTTGTCCTGAGCCCCGATCGGCCGACGCGTCGTCTCCTAAGCCCCGACCGGTTCACGCGCCGTCTCCTGTGCACAGATCGAATCACGTGCCGTCTCCTAAGCCCCGAACGGTCCACACGTCGTCTCCTAAGCCCCAATCGGCCCACGCTTCGTCTCCTAAGCCCCGATCCGTTGGCGCGTCGTCTCCTGAGCCCCGATCAATTGACGCGTCTTCTCCTGAGCCCCGATCGTCCTCGCGCCGTCTCCTGAGCCCCGCTCGGTCCATGCGTCGTCTTCTTAGCCCCGATGCCACCACGCGCCGTCTCCTAAGCCCCGATCTGCCCACGGGCCGTTTCCGAGCTCCGATCGTTCCACACGCCGTCTCCAAGCCTCGATCCGTACACGCGCCGTCTCCGAGCCCCGATCGGTCCACGCGCCGTCTCCGGAGCCCCAATCGGTCCACGCGCCGTTTCCTGAGCCCCGATCGGTCCACGCGTCGTCTTCTAAGCCCAGATGCCTCCTTGCGCCGTCTCCCAACCACGATCGGTGCAGGCGCCGCTTCCTGAACCCCGATCGGTCCACGCGTTTTCTCCTAAGCCCCGATCGGTCCACGCGTCGTCTCCTCAGCCCCGATCGGTCGACGCGTCGTCTCCGAGCGCCGATCGGTGCACGCACCGTCTCCTGAACCCCGATCGTTCCACACGCCGCATCCTAAGCCCCGATCGCTCTAGGCGTCGTCTCCTAAGCCCCGACCGGTCCAGGCGCCGTCTCCTGAGCCCCGATCGTTCCACGCGCCGTCTCCGAGCCCCGTTCGGTCCACGCGCCGTCTCCTCAGCCCCGATCGGTCCACGCGTTGGCTCCTAAGCCTCGATAGGTCCACGCGCGGCCTCCTTAGCCCCGGTCGGTCCACGCGCCGTCTCCGAGCCCCGATCGGTCCACGCATCGTCACCTAAGATCCGATCGGTTAACGCACCGTCTCCCCGCCCCGATCGGTCCACGCGTCGTCTCCTGAGCCCCGATACATCCACGCGCAGTCGCCGAGCCCCGATCAGTCCACGCGCGGCCTCCTGAGCCCCAATCGGTCCACGGGTCGTCTCCGAAGCCCCGATCGGTCCACGCGTCGTCTCCGAGCCCCGATCGGTCCACGCGCCGTCGCCGAGCCACGATCGGTCCACGCGCGGCCTCCTGAGCCCCGATCGGCCCACGCGCCGTCGCCGAGCCGCGATCGGTTCACGCGCCGTCTCCTGAGCCCCGATCGGTCCACGCGTCGTTCCCTAAGCCCCGATCGATCCACGCGCAGTCTCCAGAGCCGCGATCGGTCCACGCATTCCCTCCTGAGCCCCGGACGGTCCACGCGCCGTCGCCGAACCCCGATCGGTCGACTCGCCGTCTTCGAGCGCCGATTGGTTAACGCGCCGTCTCCGCGCCGCGAACAGTCCACGCGCTCTCTCCTGAGCCCCGACCGGTCCACGCGTCGTCTCCTAAGCCCCAATCGGTCCAAGCGCCGCCTACGGAGCCCTGATCGATCCACGCGTCGTCTTCTAAGCCCCAATCGGTCCACGCGCCGCCTACGGAGCCCCGATCGATCCACGCGAATCTCCTGAGCTCCGGTCGGTCGACGCGCCGTCTCCGGAGCCCCGATCGGTCCACGCGTCGTCTCCTAAGCCCCGATTCGTCGACGCGTCGTCTCCTGAGCCCCGATCAATTGACGCGTCTTCTCCTGAGCCCCGATCGCTTCTCGTGCCGCCTCCTGAGCGCCGATCCGTCGAGGCGTCGTCTCCGGACCCCCGATCAATTGACGTGTCTTCTCCTGTGCCCCGATCGCTCCTCGCGCCGTCTCCTGAACCCCGCTCGGTCCATGCGTCGTCTTCTTAGCCCGGATGCCTCCACGCGCCGTCTCCGAGCCACGATCGGTCCAGGCGCCGTCTCCGGAGCCCCGATCGATCCACGCGCCGCCTCCTGAGCCCCGATCGGTCCACGCGCCGTCGCCGAACCCCAATTGGTCCACGCGCAACCGCCTGAGCCCCAGTCGGTCCACGCACTGTGTCCGAGCCCCGATCGGTTAACGCGCCGTCTTCGAGCGCCGATCGGTCCACGCAACGTCTCCTAAGCCCCAATCGGTTAACGCGCCGTCTCCTGAGCCCCGATCGTTCGACGCGTCGTCTCCTAAGCCCCGATCGGTCGACGCGTCGTCTCCTGAGCCCCAGTTGGTCCACGGGCCGTCTCCGAGCCCCGATCGATCCACGCGTCGTCTTGTAAGCCCAGATGCCTTCTCGCGCCGTCTCCGGCCCACGATCGGTCCAGGCGCCGCTTCCTGAGCCACGATCGGTCCACGCGCCTCCTCCGAGCACCGATCGGTGCACGCGCCGTCTCCTGAGCCCCGATCGGTCCACGCGCCGTCTCCTAAGCCCCGATCGGTCCACGCGCCGTCTCCGAGCGCCGATCGGTCCACGCGCGGTCTCCAAGCCTCGATCCGTACACGCGCCGTCTCCGAGCCCCGATCGGTCCACGCGTCGTCTCCGAGTACCGTTCGGTCCACGCGCCGTTTCCTGAGCCCCGATCGGTCCATCCGTCGTCTTTTAAGCCCCGATACCTCCACGCGCCGTCTCCGAGCCACGATCGGTCCAGGCGCCGTTTCCTGAGCCCCGATCGGTCCACGCGTCGGCTCCTAAGCCTCGATAGGTCCACGCGCGGCCTCCTTAGCCCCGGTCGGTCCACGCGCCGTCTCCGAGCCCCGATTCGTCGACGCGTCGTCTCCTGAGCCCCGATCAATTGACGCGTCTTCTCCTGAGCCCCGATCGCTTCTCGTGCCGCCTCCTGAGCCCCACTCCGTCGAGGCGTCGTCTCCGGAGCCCCGATCAATTGACGTGTCTTCTCCTGAGCCCCGATCGCTCCTCGCGCCGTCTCCTGAACCCCGCTCGGTCAATGCGTCGTCTTCTTAGCACGGATGCCTCCACGCGCCGTCTCCGAGCCACGATGGGTCCAGGCGCCGCTTCCTGCGCCCCGATCGGTCCACGCGCCGTCTCCTAAGCCCCAATCGGTCCACGCGGCGTCTCCGAGCGCCGATCATTTAACGCGCCGTCTCCTGCGACCCGATCGTTCCACGCGCCGTCTCCGAGCCCCGATCGGTCCGCGTGCCGCATTCTAAGCCACGGTCCATCCACGCGCCGTCTCCAAGCCCCGCTCCATCCACGCGTCGTCTCCTAAGCCCCGATCGGTCCACGCGCCGTCTCCGAGCCCCGATCGGTCCACGCGCCGTCTCCTAAGCCCCGATCGGTGCACCCGCCGTTTCCGAGCCCCGATCAGTCCATGCGTCGTCTCCGAGCCCCGTTCGGTCCACGCGCCGTCGCCGAGCCATGATCGTTCCACGCGCGGCCTCCAGAGCCCCGATCGGTACACGCGCCGTCGCCGAGCCGCGATCGGTCCACGCGCCGTCGCCCAACCCGCCGAACCCCAATTGGTCCACGCTTAACCTCCTGAGCCCCAGTCGGTCCACGCGCCATCTCCTGAGCCCCGATCGGTCCACGCATCGTCTTCTAAGCCCCGATACGTCCACACGCCGTCTCCGATCCCCGACCGGTCCGCGTGCCGCATTCTAAGCCGCGGTCCGTCCACGCCCAGTCTTCGATCACCGATCGGTCCACGCGCCGTCTCCTGAGCCCCGATCGGTCCACGCGCCGTTTCCGAGCCCCGATCGGTCCACGCGTCGTCTCCTCAGCCCCGATCGGTCGACGCGTCGTCTCCTGAGCCCCGATCGATCCACGCGTCGTCTTCTCAGCCCCGATCGCTCCACGCGCCGTCTCCGAGCGACGATCGGTGCACGCGCCGTCTCCTGAGCCCCGGTCGGTTCACGCGCCGTCTCCGAGCCCCGATCGATCCACGCGTCTTCTTGTAAACCCAGATGCCTCCTCGCATCGTCTCCTAAGCCCCGATCGGTTAACGCGCCGTCTCCGAGCCCCGATCGGTCCACGCGCCGTCGCCGAACCCCAATTGGTCCACGCGCAACCGCCTGAGCCCCAGTCGGTCCACGCGCGGCCTCCTGAGCGCCGATCGGTCGACGCGTCGTCTCCTGAGCCCCGATCGATCCACGCGTCGTCTCCTGAGCCCCGATCGCTCCAGGCGCCGTTTTCTGAGCACCGTTCGGTCCGCGCGTCGTCTTCAAAGCCCCGATGCCTCCACGCGCCGTCCCCGAGCCACGATCGGTCCGTGCGCCGCTTCCAGAGCCCTATCGGTCCACGCGTCCTCTCCTGATCTCCTACTCGTCCACGCGCAACCGCCTGAGCCCCAGTCGGTCCACGCACTGTCTCCGAGCCCCGATCGGTCCACGCGCCGTCTTCGAGCCCCGATCGGTCCACGCAACGTCTCCTAAGCCCCAATCGGTTAACGCGCCGTCTCCTGAGCCCCGATCGTTCTACGCGCCGTCTCCGAGCCCCGATCCGTCCCCGCGCAGTCGCCGAGCCCCGATCGGTTCACGCGCGGTCTCCTGAGCCCCAGTCGGTACACGCGCTGTCTCCCAGCCCCGATCGGTCCACGCATCGTCTCCTAAGCCCCGCTCGGCTAACGCGTCGTTTCGGAGCCCCGATCGGTCTACGCGCCGTCTCCTGAGCCCCGATCGGTCCACGCGCCGTCTCCTGAGCCCCGATCGCTCCACGCGCCGTCTCCTGAGCTCTGATCGGTCCACGATTCGTCTCCTAAGCCCCGATCGCTTCACGCGCCGTCTCCAGAGCCCGATCGGTCCAGGCATCGTCTCCTGAGCCCCGGTTGGTTCACGCGCCGTATCCGAGCCCCTATCGCTCCACGCGTCGTCTCCGAGCCCCGATCGGTCCACGCGCAGTCGCCGAGCCATGATCGCTCCACGCCCGGCCTCCTGAGCCCCGATCGGTCCACGCGCCGTCTCCAAGCCCCGATCCGTCGCCGCGTCGTGTCCTGAGCCCCGATCAATTGACGCGTCTTCTTCTGAGCCCCGATCGCTCCTCGCGCCGTCTCCTGAACCCCGATCATTCCACGCGTCTTCTCCTAAGCCACGATCGGTCCACGCGCCGTCTCCGAGCCCCAGTCGGTCCACGCGCTGTCTCCGAGCACCGATCGGTCTACGCGTCGTCTCCGTGCCCCGATCGGTCCACGCGCCGTCTCCGAGCCCCGATCGGTCCGCGTGCCGCATTCTAAGCCACGGTCCATCCACGCGCCGTCTCCAAGCCCCGCTCCATCCACGCGTCGTCTCCTAAGCCCCGATCGGTCCACGCGCCGTCTCCGAGCCCCGATCGGTCCTCGCGCCGTCTCCTGAACCCCGATCATTCCACGCGTCTTCTCCTAAGCCACGATCGGTCCACGCGCCGTCTCCGAGCCCCAGTCGGTCCACGCGCTGTCTCCGAGCACCGATCGGTCTACGCGTCGTCTCCGTGCCCCGATCGGTCCACGCGCCGTCGCCGAGCCATGATCGGTCCACGCGCGGCCTCCTGAGCCCCGATCGGTCCACGCGCCGTCGCCGAGCCGCGATCGGTCCACACGCGGCCTCCTGAGCCCCGGTCTGTTCACGCGCCGTACCCGAGCTCCAATCGGTCCACGCGCCGTCTCCGGAGCCCCGATCGATCCACGCGAGTCTCCTGAGCCCCAGTTGGTCCGCGCGCCGTCTCCTGAGCCCCGATTGTTCGACGCATCGTCTCTTGAGCCCCGATCGAACCACGCGTCGTCTCCTGAGCCCCGATCGCGCCACACGCCGTTTCCTGAGCCCCGATCGGTCCGTGCGCCGCTTCCACAACCCCGATCGGTCCACGCGTCACCTCCTGATCTCCGATCGGTCCACGCGCCGTCTCCTAAGCCCCGATCGGTCCACGCGCCGTCTCCGAGCGCCGATCGGTTGACGCGCCGTCTCCTGAGCCCCGATCGTTCCACGCGCCGTCTCCGAGCCCCGATCGGTCCACGCATCGTCTCCTCAGCCCCGATCGGCTAACGCGTCGACTCCGAGCCGCGATCGTTCCACGGGCCGTCCCCGATCCCCGATCGATCCACGCGCCGTTTCCGAGCCCCGATCGGTCCGCGCGCCGTCTCCTGAGCCCCGGTGGGTCCACGCGCCGCCTCCTGAGCCCCGATCGGTCAACGCATCGTCTCCTAAGCCCCGATACGTTCACACGCCGTGTCCGATCCCCGACCGGTCCGCGTGCCGCATTCTAAGCCGCGGTCCGTCCACGCGCCGTCTCCGAACACCGATCGGTCCACGCGCCGTCTCAAAGCGCCGATCATTTCACGCGCCGTCTCCTCAGCCCCGATCGTTCCACGCGCCGTCTCTGGGCACCGATCGGTCTACGCGCCGTCTCCTGAGCCCCAATCGGTCCACACGCTGTCTCGTGAGCCCCGATAGGTACACGCGTCGTGTCCTACGCCACGATCGGTCCAGGCGCCGCTTCCTGAGCCACGATCGGTCCACGCGTTGTCTCCTAGGCCCCGATCGTTCCACGCGCCGTCTCCGAGCCCCGAGCGGTCCACGCGCCGTCTCCTGAGCCCCAATCGGTCCACGCAGTGTCTCCTAAGCCCCAATCGGTCCACGTGCCGTCTCCTGAGCCCCGGTCGGTCGACTCGCCGTCTCCGAGCCCCGACCGGTCCACGCATCGTCTCCTGAGCCCCGATCGTTCCACGCGCCACCTCCTAAGCCCCGATTGGTCCAGGCGTCATCTCCTAAGCCCCGACCGGTCCACGCGCCGTCTCCTGAACCCCGGTCGGTTCACGCGCCATCTCCGAGCCCGATCGGTCCACGTATCGTCTCCTAAGCCCCCATCGGTTCACGCGCCGTCTCCGAGCCCCGATCGTTCCACGCGCCGCCTCCTAAGCCCCTATCGGTTCATGCGTCTTCTCCTGAGCCCCAATCGATCCTCGCGCCGTCTCCTGAGCCGCGATCTGTCCACGCGCGGCCTCCTGAGCCCCGGTCCGTTCACGCGCCGTATCCGAGCCCCAATCGGTCCACGCGCCGTCTCCTGAGCCCCGATCGGTCCACGCGCCGTCTCCGAGCCCCGATGGGTCCACGCACTGTCTCCTGATCCCCATGGGTCCACGCGGCGCCTCCGGTGCCCCGATCGATCCACGCGAGGATCCTGAGCCTAGATCAATCCACGCATCGTCTCCTAAGCCCTAATCGATTAACGCGCCGTCTCCGAGCCCCGATCGGTCCACGCGCCGTTTCCTGAACCCCGATACGTCCACGCGCAGTCGCCGAGGCCCGATCGGTCCACGCGCTCTCTCCTGAGCCCCGATAGGTACACGCGTCGTCTCCTACGCGCCGATCGTTCCACGCCCCGTCTCCGAGCCCCGAGCGGTCCACGCGCCGTCTCCTGAGCCCCAATCGGTCCACGCGCTGTCTCCTAAGCCCCGATCGGTCCAAGCGCCGTCTCCGAGCCCCGATCGGTCCACGCGTCGTGTTCTAAGCCCAGATCGGTCCACGCGTCGTCTCCTGAGCCCCGATCGGTCCACGCGTCGTCTCCTAAGCCCCGACCGGTCCACGCGCCGTTTCCTGAGGCCCGATCGATTCACGCGTCGTCTCCTGAGCCCCGATAGCTCCACGCGCCGTTTCCTGAGCCCCGATCGGTCCACGCGTCGTCTCCTGATCTCCGATCGGTTCACGCGCCGTCTCCTGAGCCCGGATCGGTCCACGCGTCGTCCCCGAATCCCCGATCCGTACACGCGTCGTCTCCGAGCCTAGATCGGTCCACGCGCTGTCGCCGAGCCCCGATCGGTCCAGGCGTGGCCTCCTAAGCCCCGAACGGTCCACGCGCCGTCTCCGAGTCCCGATCGGTCCACGCGCCGTTTCCTAAGCCCCAATCTGTCCACGCGGCGTCTCCGAGTGCCATTCGGTTCACGCGCCGTCTCCTGAGCCCCAGTCCGTCCACGCGCTGGCGCCGAGCCGCGATCGGTCCACGCGCGGCCTCCTGAGCCCCAATCGCTCCACGCACCGTCTCCTAATCCCCGATCGTTTCACACGCCGCCTCCGAAGCCCCGATAGATCCACGCGAGTCTCCTAAGCCCCGATCGGTTCACGCATCGGCTCCTGAGCCCCGATCGGTGTATGTGTCGTCTTCGAGCACCGATCGATCCACCCGCCGTTTCCTGGGTGCCGATCGGTCCACTCGTCCTCTCCTAAGGCCCGATCCGTCGACGCGTCATCTTCTGAGACCCGATCGATCGACGCGTCTTCTCCTGAGCCCCGATCGATCGACGCGTCTTCTCCTGAGCCCCGATCGGTCCACGCGCCGTCTCCTAAGTCCCGATCGCTCCACGCACCGTCTCCTAATCCCCGATCGGTTCACACGCCGCCTCCGAAGCCCCGATAGATCCACGCGAATCTCCTAAGCCCCGACCGGTCCACGCGCTGTCTCCTTAGCCCCGATCGG
Source organism: Netelia fuscicornis (assembly GCA_946811545.1). NCBI lineage: Eukaryota > Metazoa > Arthropoda > Insecta > Hymenoptera > Ichneumonidae > Netelia > Netelia fuscicornis. Next base: position 32,066,547 of record OX328012.1, read on the forward strand.
TCCACGAGTCGTCTCCAAAGCCCCGACCGGTCCACGCGCCGTTTCCTGAGGCCCGATCGATTCACGCGTCGTCTCCTGAGCCGCGATAGCTCCACGCGTCGTCTCCTAAGCCCCGACCGGTCCACGCGCCGTCTCCCAAGCCCCGATCGGTCCACGCGCCGTCTCCGAGCGCCGATCGGTTCACGCGCTGTCTCCGAGCCCCGATCGGTCCACGCGCTGGCGCCGAGCCGCGATCGGCCCACGTGCGGCCTCCTGAGCCCCAATCGGTCCACGCGCCGTCTCCGAGCGCCGATCGGTTCATGCGTCGTCTCCTGAGCCCCGATCGTTTCACGCGCCGTCTCCGAGCCCCGATCGGTCCACGCGCCGTCTCCTAAGCCCCGATCCATCCACGCGCCTTCTCCTAAGCCCCGATGGTTCCACGCACCGTGTCCGATCCCCGATCGGTCCACGCGCCGTCTCCTGAGCCCCGATCGGTCTACGCGCCGTCTCCTGAGCCACGATGCGTTCACGCGTCGTCTCCTGAGCCCCGATCGTTCCACGCGTCGTCTCCTAAGCCCGGATCGGTCCACGCGTCGCCTCCTGAGCCCCGATCGGTCGACGGGTCCTCTCCTAAGCCCCGATCGGTCCACGCGTCTCCTCCTGAGCCCCGATCAGTCCACGCGTCGTCTCCTAAGCCCCGATACGTCCACACGCCGTCTCCGAGTCGCGATGGGTCCACGCGTCGCCTCCTGAGCTCCGATCGATCCACGCGATTCTCCTGAGCCCCGGTCGGTCCACGCGCCGTCTCCTGAGCCCGGATCGTTCCACGCGTCGTCTCCTGAGCCCCGATCGGTCCACGCGCCGTCTCCTGAGCCCCGATACGTCTACGCGCAGTCGCCGAGCCCCGATCAGTCCACGCGCGGCCTCCTGAGCCCCGGTCGGTTCACGCGCCGTCTCCTAAGCCCCGATCGGTCCACGCGCCGTCTCCGAGCGCCGATCGGTTCACGCGCCGTCTCCTGAGCCCTGATCCGTCCACGCGCGGCGTCGAGCCGCGATCGGTCCACGCGCGGCCTCCTGAGCCCCAATCGGTCCACGCGTCGTCTCCTAAGCGCCGATCGGTTCACGCGCCGTCTCCGAGCCCCGAGCGGTCCACGCGCCGTCTCCTGAGCCCCAATCGGTCCACGCGCTGTCTCCTAAGCCCCGATCGGTCCAAGCGCCGTCTCCGAGCCCCGATCGGTCCACGCGTCGTCTTCTAAGCCCAGATGCCCCAACGCGCCGTCCCCGAGCCACGATCGGTCCAGGCGCCATTTCCTAAGCCCCGATCGGTCGATGCGTCCTCTGCTAAACCCCGATCGGTCCACGCGTCGTCTCCTGAGCCCCGATCGGTCCACGCGTCGTCTCCTGAGCCCCGATCGGTCCATGCGTCGTCTCCTAAGCCCCGACCGGTCCACGCGCCGTTTCCTGAGGCCCGATCGATTCACGCGTCGTCTCCTGAGCCCCGATAGTTCCACGCGCCGTTTCCTGAGCCCCGATCGGTCCACGCGTCGTCTCCTGATCTCCGATCGGTTCACGCGCCGTCTCCTAAGCCCCGATCGGTCCACGCGCCGTCTCCCAAGCCCCGATCGGTCCACGCGTCGTCTCCGAGCCTCGATCGGTCCACGCGCCGTCGCCGAGCCCCGATCGGTCCAGGCGTGGCCTCCTGAGCCCCGGTCGGTCCACGCGCCGTCGCCGAGCCCCGATCGGTCCGCGCATCGTCTCCTAAGCCCCGATCGGTCCACGCGCCGTCTCCGAGCGCCGATCGGTTCACGCGCCTTCTCCTGAGCCCCGATCGATCCACGCGAGTCTCCTGAGCCCCGGCCGGTCCACGCGCCGTTTCCTGAGCCCCGATGCGTCGACGCGTCCTCTCCTGAGCCCCGATCAATTGACGCGTCTTCTCCTGAGCCCCGATCGGTCCACGCGCCGTCTCCTAAGCCCCGATCCGTCCACGCGCCTTCTCCTAAGCCCCGATGGTTCCACGCACCGTGTCCGAGCCCCGATCGGTCCACGCGCCGTCTCCTGAGCCCCGATCGGTCTACGCGCCGTCTCCTGAGCCCCGATGCGTTCAAGCGTCGTCTCCTGAGCCCCGATCGTTCCACGCGTCGTCTCCTGAGCCCGGATCGGTCCACGCGCCGTGTCCTGAGCCTCGGTCGGACGACGCGTCCTCTGCTAAAGCTCGATGGGTCCACGCGTCGTCTCCTGAGACCCGATCGATCCACGCGTCTTCTCCTGAGTCCCGATCGCTCCGCGCGCCATCTCCTAAGCCCCGATCGCTCCACGCACCGTGTCCTAATCCCCGTTCGGTTCACACGCCGCCTCCGGAGCCCCGACCGGTCCACGCGCTGTCTCCTGGGCCCCGATCCGTACACGCGTCGCCTCCGAGCCCCGATGGGTCCACGCGCCGTAGCCGAGCCTCGAACGGTCCACGCGCATCCTGCTGAGACCCGGTCGGTTCACGCGCCTTCTCCGAACCGTGATCGGTTCACGCATCGTCTTCTAAGCCCCGATCGGTTAACGCGCCGTCTCCGAGCCCCGATCGGTCCACGCGCCGTCTCCTGAGCCCCCATCGGTCTACTCGTCGTCTCCTAAGCCCCGATACGTCCACAGCCAGTGTCCGAGCACCGATCGGTCCACGCGCCGTCTCCTCAGCCCCGATCCGTACACGCTTCGTCTCCGAGCCCCGATCGGTCCACCCGCCGTCGCCGAACCCCGATTGGTCCCCGCGCGGCCGTCTGATCACCAATCGGTCCACGCGCTGTCTCGTGAGCCCCGATCGGTCTACGCGTCGTCTCCTAAGCCCCGATCGGTCCACGCGTCGTCTCCTAAGCGCCGATCGGTCCACGCGCCGTCTCCGAGCCGCGATCGGTCCACGCACCATCTCCTGATCCCCGATCGGTCCACGTGCCGCCTCCGGAGCCCCGATGGATCTACGCGAGTCTCCTAAGCCCCGACCCGTCCACGCGCCGTCTCCTGAGCCCCGATCGGTCAACGCGCCGTCTCCTGAGCCCCGATGCTTCCACGCGCCGTCTCCGAGCCACGATCGGACCAGGCGCCGCTTCCTGAGCCCCGATCGGTCCACGCGCCGTCTCCTAAGCCCCAATCGGTCCACGCGCCGTCTCCTGAGCCCCGATCGGTCCACGCGTCGACTTCGAGCACCGATCGATCCACGCGCCGTTTCCTGGGCCCCGATCGGTCCACTCGTCGACGCCGGAGCCCCGATCGGTATACGCACCGTCTCCCAGCCCCGATCGGTCGACGGGTCGTCTCCTGAGCCCCGGTCAATTGAAGCGTCTTCTCCTGAGCTCCGATCGCTCCTTGCGCCGTCTCCTGAGCCCCGCTCGCTCCATACGTCGTCTTCTTAGCCCCGATGCCTCCACGCGCCGTCTCCGAGCCATGGTCGGTCCAGGCACCGCTTCCTGAGCACCGATCGGTCCACGCGTCGTGTCCTAAGCCCCGATCGGTCCACGCGCCGTCTCCTGAGCCCTGCTCGGTCGACGCGTCCTCTGCTAAACCCCGATCGGTCCACGCGTCGTCTCCCGAGCCCCGATCGGGCGACGGGTCTTCTCCTAAGCCCCGATCGGTCCACGCGCCTTCTCCTGAGCCCCGATCCGTCCACGCGTCGTCTCCTAAGCCCCGATACGTCCACGCATCGTCTCCGAGCACCGATCTTTCCACGCACCGTCTCCGAGCCCCGATCGGTCCACGCGCCGTCTCCTGAGCCCCGATCGTTCCACGCACCGTCTCCGAGCGCCGATCGGTTCACGCGCCGTTTGCTGAGCCTCGATCGGTCCACGCCTCGTCTCCTAAGCCCCGATCGGGTAACGCGCGATCTCCGAGCCCCGATCGGTCCACGCGCCGTCGCCGAGCCGCGATCGGTCCACGCGCGGCCTCCTAAGCCCCGATCGGTCCACGCGCCGTCGCCGAACCCCAATTGGTCCACGCGCAAGCGCCTGAGCCCCAGTCGGTCCACGCGCTGTCTCCGAGCACCGATCGGTCCACGCACGGCCTCCTGAGCCCCGATCGGTCCACGCGCCGTCGCCGAGCCGCGATCGGTCCACGCGCGGTCTCCTGAGCCCCGGTCGGTTCACGCGCCGTCTCCTGAGCCCCGATCGGTCCACGCGCTTTCTCCGAGCGCCGATCGGTTAACGCGGCGTCTCCGAGCCCCGATCAGTCCACGCGCTGTCTCCTGAGCCCCAATCGGTCTAGGCGTCGTCTTCTAAGCTCCGATCGGTCCACGCGCCGTCTCCGAGCCCCCATCAGTCCACGCATCATCTTCTGCTCCACAATCGGTCCACGCGCCGCCTCCGGAGCCCCCATTGGTCCACGCGCAACCGCCTGAGCCCCAGTCGGTCCACGCGCTGTCTTCGAGCCCCGATCAGTCCACACGTCGTCTCCGAGCCATGATCGGTCCACGCATCGTCTCCCCGCCCCGATCGGTCCACGCGCCGTCTCCTGAGGCCTGATCCGTCCACGCGCGGCGCCGAGCCGCGATCGGTCCACGCGCGGCCTCCTGAGCCCCAATCGGTCCACGCGTCGTCTCCTAAGCCCCGATCCGTCGCAGCGTCGTCCCCTGAGCCCCGATCAATTGACGCGTCTTCTCCTGAGCCCCGATCGCTTCTCGTGCCGCCTCCTGAGCCCCACTCCGTCGAGGCGTCGTCTCCGGAGCCCCGAACAATTGACGTGTCTTCTCCTGAGCCCCGATCGCTCCTCGCGCCGTCTCCTGAACCCCGCTCGGTCAATGCGTCGTCTTCTTAGCACGGATGCCTCCACGCGCCGTCTCCGAGCCACGATGGGTCCAGGCGCCGCTTCCTGCGCCCCGATCGGTCCACGCGCCGTCTCCTAAGCCCCAATCGGTCCACGCGGCGTCTCCGAGCGCCGATCATTTAACGCGCCGTCTCCTGCGACCCGATCGTTCCACGCGCCGTCTCCCAGTCCCGATCGGTCCGCGTGCCGCATTCTAAGCCACGGTCCATCCACGCGCCGTCTCCGAGCCCCGCTCCATCCACGCGTCGTCTCCTAAGCCCCGATCGGTCCACGCGCCGTCTCCTAAGCCCCGATTGATCCACGCGCCGTCTCCCAGCCCCGATCGATCCACGCGCCGTCTCCTAAGCCCCGATCGGTTCACGCGCCGTCTCCGGAGCCCCGGTAGATCGACTCGAGTCTCCTAAGCCTCGACCGGTCCACGCGCCGTCCCCTGAGCCCCGATCGATCCACGCGCCGTCTCCGAGCCCCAGTCGGTCCACGCGCTGTCTCCGAGCACCGATCGGTCCACGCACCGTCGCGTAAGCCCCAATCGGTCTACGCGCCGTCTCAGAGCGCCGATCATTTCACGCGCCGTCTCCTGAGCCCCGATCATTCCACGCCCCGCCTCCGAGCCCCGATCGGTCCACGCGCCTTCTCCTCAGCCCCGATCGGTCCACGCGCCGTCTCGGAGAACCGATCGGTCCACGCGCCGTCTCCTAAGCCCCGATCGGTCCACCCGCCGTTTCCGAGCCCCGATCAGTCCATGCGTCGTCTCCGAGCCCCGTTCGGTCCACGCGCCGTCGCCGAGCCATGATCGTTCCACGCGCGGCCTCCAGAGCCCCGATCGGTACACGCGCCGTCGCCGAGCCGCGATCGGTCCACGCGCCGTCGCCCAACCCGCCGAACCCCAATTGGTCCACGCGCAACCTCCTGAGCCCCAGTCGGTCCACGCGCCATCTCCTGAGCCCCGATCGGTCCACGCATCGTCTTCTAAGCCCCGATACGTCCACACGCCGTCTCCGATCCCCGACCGGTCCGCGTGCCGCATTCTAAGCCGCGGTCCGTCCACGCGCAGTCTTCGATCACCGATCGGTCCACGCGCCGTCTCCTGAGCCCCGATCGGTCCACGCGCCGTTTCCGAGCCCCGATCGGTCCACGCGTCGTCTCCTCAGCCCCGATCGGTCGACGCGTCGTCTCCTGAGCCCCGATCGATCTACGCGTCGTCTCCTCAGCCCCGATCGCTCCACGCGCCGTCTCCGAGCGCCGATCGGTGCACGCGCCGTCTCCTGAGCCCCGGTCGGTTCACGCGCCGTCTCCGAGCCCCGATCGATCCACGCGTCTTCTTGTAAACCCAGATGCCTCCTCGCATCGTCTCTTAAGCCCCGATCGGTTAACGCGCCGTCTCCGAGCCCCGATCGATCCACGCGCCGTCGCCGAACCCCAATTGGTCCACGCGCCACCGCCTGAGCCCCAGTCCGTCCACGCGCGGCCTCCTGAGCCCCGATCGGTCGACGCCTCGTCTCCTGAGCCCCGATCGATCCACGCGTCGTCTCCTGAGCCCCGATCGCTCCAGGCGCCGTTTTCTGAGCACCGTTCGATCCGCGCGTCGTCTTCAAAGCCCCGATGCCTCCACGCGCCGTCTCCGAGCCACGATCGGTCCTAGCGCCGCTTCCAGAGCCCTATCGGTCCACGCGTCCTCTCCTGATCTCCTACTCGTCCACGCGCAACCGCCTGAGCCCCAGTCGGTCCACGCACTGTCTCCGAGCCCCGATCGGTCCACGCGCCGTCTTCGAGCCCCGATCGGTCCACGCAACGTCTCCTAAGCCCCAATCGGTTAACGCGCCGTCTCCTGAGCCCCGATCGTTCTACGCGCCGTCTCCGAGCCCCAATCCGTCCACGCGCAGTCGCCGAGCCCCGATCGGTTCACGCGCGGTCTCCTGAGCCCCAGTCGGTACACGCGCTGTCTCCCAGCCCCGATCGGTCCACGCATCGTCTCCTAAGCCCCGCTCGGTTAACGCGTCGTTTCGGAGCCCCGATCGGTCTACGCGCCGTCTCCTGAGCCCCGATCGGTCCACGCGCCGTCTCCTGAGCCCCGATCGCTCCACGCGCCGTCTCCTGAGCTCTGATCGGTCCACGATTCGTCTCCTAAGCCCCGATCGCTCCACGCGCCGTCTCCTGAGCCCGATCGGTCCAGGCATCGTCTCCTGAGCCCCGATCGGTTCACGCGCCGTCTCCTGAGGCCCGATCGTTCCACGCGCCGTCTCCGACCACCGATCGGTCCACGCGCCGTCTCATAAGCCCCGATCGGACCACGCGCCTTCTCCTCAGCCCCGATCGGTCCACGCGCCGTCTCGGAGCACCGATTGGTCCACGCGCCGCCTCCTGAGCCCCGATCGCTCCACGCGCCGTCTCCTGAGCTCTGATCGGTCCACGATTCGTCTCCTAAGCCCCGATCGCTCCACGCGCCGTGTCCAGAGCCCGATCGGTCCAGGCATCGTCTCCTGAGCCCCGGTTGGTTCACGCGCCGTATCCGAGCCCCTATCGCTCCACGCGTCGTCTCCGAGCCCCGATCGGTCCACGCGCCGTCGCCGAGCCATGATCGCTCCACGCCCGGCCTCCTGAGCCCCGATCGGTCCACGCGCCGTCTCCAAGCCCCGATCCGTCGCCGCGTCGTGTCCTGAGCCCCGATCAATTGACGCGTTTTCTCCTGAGCCCCGATCGCTCCTCGCGCCGTCTCCTGAACCCCGATCATTCCACACGTCTTCTCCTAAGCCACGATCGGTCCACGCGCCGTCTCCGAGCCCCAGTCGGTCCACGCGCTGTCTCCGAGCACCGATCGGTCTACGCGTCGTCTCCGTGCCCCGATCGGTCCACGCGCCGTCGCCGAGCCATGATCGGTCCACGCGCGGCCTCCTGAGCCCCGATCGCGCCACACGCCGTTTCCTAAGCCCCGATCGGTCCACGCGTCGTCTTCAAAGCCGCGATGCCTCCACGCGCCGTCTCCGAGCCACGATCGATCCGTGCGCCGCTTCCACAACCCCGATCGGTCCACGCGTCACCTCCTGATCTCCGATCGTTCCACGCGCCGTCTCCGAGCCCCGATCAGTCCCCGCGCCGTCTCCTAAGCCCCGTTCGGACCAAGCGCCTTCTCGTAAACCCCGGTCGGTCCACGCGCCGTCTCCGAGCCCCGATCGGTCCACGCATCGTCTTCTAAGCCCCGATCGGCTAACGCGTCGACTCCGAGCCGCGATCGTTCCACGCGCCGTCCCCGATCCCCGATCGATCCACGCGCCGTCTCCGAGCGCCGATCAGTTCATGCGCCGTCACCCGAGCCCCGATCGTTCCACACGCCGTCTCCGAGCCCCGATCGGTCCACGCTTCGTCTCCTGAGCCCGGTTCGTTCCACGCGTCGTCTCCTGATCCCCGATCCGTAATCGCGTCGTCTCCGAGCCTCGATCGGTCCACACGCCGTGTCCGATCCCCGATCGGTCCGCGCGGCGTCTCCGGAGCCCCGATCGATCCACGCGAGTCTCCTGAGCCCCGGTCGGTCCGCGCGCCGTCATCTGAGCCCCGATCGGTCGACGCGTCGTCTCCGAGACTCGATCGGTCCACGCACTGTCTCCCAGCGCCGATCGGTTCACGCGCCGTCTCCTGAGCCCCGATCATTCCACGCGCCGTCTCCGAGCCCCGATCGGTCCACGCGTCGTCTCCTGAGCCTCGATCGCTCCACGCGCCGTTTTCTGAGCACCGTTCGGTCCACGCGTCGTCTTCAAAGCCCCGATGCTTCCACGCGCCGTCTCCGAGCTACGATCGGTCCGTGCGCCGCTTCCAGAGCACTATCAGTCCACGCGTCGTCTCCTGATCTCCGATCGAACGACGCGCCATCTCCTAAGCCCCGATCGGTCCACGCACCGTCTCCGAGCGCCGATCGGTTCACGCGCCGTCTCCTGAGCCCCGATCATTCCACGCGCTGTCTCCGAGCCCCGATCGGTCCACGCGTTGTCTCCTTAGCCCCGATCGGTCCACGCGCCGTCTCCGAGCGCCGAGCGGTCCACGCGCCTTCGCCGAACCCCAAATGGTCCACGCGCAACCGCCTGAGCCCCGATCGGTCCACGCGTCGTCTCCGAGCACCGATTGGTCCACGCGCCGTCGCCGAGGCATGATCGGTCCACGCGTGGCCTCCTGAGCCCCGATCGGTCCTCGCGCCGTCGCCGAGCCGCGATCGTTCCACGCGCGGCCTCCTGAGCCCCGATCGGTCCACGCGTCATCACCGAGCCGCGATCGGTCCACGCGCGACCTCCTGAGCCCGGTTGGTTCACGCGTCGTCTCCGAGCGCCGATCGGTCCACGCGCCGTCGCCGAGCCATGATCGGTCCACGCGGGGCTCCTGAGCCCCGGTCGGTTCACGCGCCGTCTTCGAGCCCCGATCGATCCACGCGTCGTCTTCTAAGCCCAGATGCCTCCTCGCGCCGTCTCCGAGCCCCGATCGGTCCACGCGTCGTCTCCGAGCCCCGATCGGCCCACGCGACGTCGCCGGGCCGCGAACGGTCCACGCGCGGCCTCCTGAGCCCCGGTTGGTTCAAGCGCCGTATCCGAGCCCCAATCGGTCCACGCAAGGTCTCCTGAGCTCCGATCGGTCCACGCGACGTCTCCTGATCTCCGATCGGTCCACACGCCATCTCCTAAGCCCCGATCATTCCACGCGCCATCTCCGAGCCCCGATCGGTCCACGCGCCGTCTCATAAGCCCCGATCGGACCACGCGCCTTCTCCTCAGCCCCGATCGGTCCACGCGCCGTCTCCGATCGCCGATTAGTTCACGCGCCGTCTCCTGAGCCCCGATCGGTCCACGCGCCGTCTCCGAGCGCCGATCATTTCACGTGACGTCTCCTGAGCCCTGATCGTTCCAAGTGCCGTCTTCGAGCCCCGAGCGGTCCACGCGCCGTCTCCTGAGCCCCAATCGATCCACGCGCAGCCTCCTGAGCCCCGATCGGTCCACGCGCCGTCTCCGAGCCCCGATCGGTCCACGCATCGTCTTCTAAGCCCCGATCGGCTAACGCGTCGACTCCGAGCCGCGATCGTTCCACGCGCCGTCCCCGATCCCCGATCGATCCACGCGCCGTCTCCGAGCGCCGATCAGTTCATGCGCCGTCACCCGAGCCCCGATCGTTCCACACGCCGTCTCCGAGCCCCGATCGGTCCACGCTTCGTCTCCTGAGCCCGGTTCGTTCCACGCGTCGTCTCCTGATCCCCGATCCGTAATCGCGTCGTCTCCGAGCCTCGATCGGTCCACACGCCGTGTCCGATCCCCGATCGGTCCGCGCGGCGTCTCCGGAGCCCCGATCGATCCACGCGAGTCTCCTGAGCCCCGGTCGGTCCGCGCGCCGTCATCTGAGCCCCGATCGGTCGACGCGTCGTCTCCGAGACTCGATCGGTCCACGCACTGTCTCCCAGCGCCGATCGGTTCACGCGCCGTCTCCTGAGCCCCGATCATTCCACGCGCCGTCTCCGAGCCCCGATCGGTCCACGCGTCGTCTCCTGAGCCTCGATCGCTCCACGCGCCGTTTTCTGAGCACCGTTCGGTCCACGCGTCGTCTTCAAAGCCCCGATGCTTCCACGCGCCGTCTCCGAGCTACGATCGGTCCGTGCGCCGCTTCCAGAGCACTATCAGTCCACGCGTCGTCTCCTGATCTCCGATCGGTCGACGCGCCATCTCCTAAGCCCCGATCGGTCCACGCACCGTCTCCGAGCGCCGATCGGTTCACGCGCCGTCTCCTGAGCCCCGATCATTCCACGCGCTGTCTCCGAGCCCCGATCGGTCCACGCGTTGTCTCCTTAGCCCCGATCGGTCCACGCGCCGTCTCCGAGCGCCGAGCGGTCCACGCGCCTTCGCCGAACCCCAAATGGTCCACGCGCAACCGCCTGAGCCCCGATCGGTCCACGCGTCGTCTCCGAGCACCGATTGGTCCACGCGCCGTCGCCGAGGCATGATCGGTCCACGCGTGGCCTCCTGAGCCCCGATCGGTCCACGCGCCGTCGCCGAGCCGCGATCGTTCCACGCGCGGCCTCCTGAGCCCCGATCGGTCCACGCGTCATCACCGAGCCGCGATCGGTCCACGCGCGACCTCCTGAGCCCGGTTGGTTCACGCGTCGTCTCCGAGCGCCGATCGGTCCACGCGCCGTCGCCGAGCCATGATCGGTCCACGCGGGGCTCCTGAGCCCCGGTCGGTTCACGCGCCGTCTTCGAGCCCCGATCGATCCACGCGTCGTCTTCTAAGCCCAGATGCCTCCTCGCGCCGTCTCCGAGCCCCGATCGGTCCACGCGTCGTCTCCGAGCCCCGATCGGCCCACGCGACGTCGCCGGGCCGCGAACGGTCCACGCGCGGCCTCCTGAGCCCCGGTTGGTTCAAGCGCCGTATCCGAGCCCCAATCGGTCCACGCAAGGTCTCCTGAGCTCCGATCGGTCCACGCGACGTCTCCTGATCTCCGATCGGTCCACACGCCATCTCCTAAGCCCCGATCATTCCACGCGCCATCTCCGAGCCTCGATCGGTCCACGCGCCGTCTCATAAGCCCCGATCGGACCACGCGCCTTCTCCTCAGCCCCGATCGGTCCACGCGCCGTCTCCGAGCGCCGATTAGTTCACGCGCCGTCTCCTGAGCCCCGATCGCTCCACGCTCCGTCTCCCAGCCCCGATCGGTCCACGCGCCGTCTCCGAGCGCCGATCATTTCACTTGACGTCTCCTGTGCCCTGATCGTTCCACGCGCCGTCTTCGAGCCCCGAGCGTTCCACGCGCCGTTTCCTGATCCCCAATCGATCCACGCGCAGCCTCCTGAGCCCCGATCGATCCACGCGTCGTCTTCTAAGCCCCAATCGGTCGACGCGCCGTCTCCGGACCCCCAGTCGGTACACGCGCTGTCTCCGAGCCCCGATCGGTCCCCGCATAGTCTCCTAAGCCCCGCTCGGTTAACGCGTCGTCTCGGAGCCCCGATCGGTCCAGACGCCGCTTCCTGAGCACCGACCGGTCCACGCGTCGTCTCCTGAGCCCCGATCGGTCGACGGGTCCCCTCCTAAGCCCCGATCGGTCCACGCGCCTTCTCCTGAGCCCCGATCGGTCCACGCGCCGTCTCCGAGCGCCGATCATTTCACGTGACGTCTCCTGAGCCCTGATCGTTCCACGCGCCGTCTTCGAGCCCCGAGCGTTCCACGCGCCGTCTCGTGAGCCCCGGTCGGTCCACGCGCCGTCTCCTGAGCCGCGATCGGTCCACGCGTCGTCTCCTAAGCCCCGATCGGCCCACGCGTCGTCTGCTAAGCCCCGATCCGTCGACGCGTCGTCTCCTGAGCCACGATCAATTGACGCGTCTTCTCCTGAGCCCGATCGCTCCTCGCGCCGTCTCCTGAGCCCCGATCGGTCCACGCGTCGTGTCCGAGCTCCGATCGGTCCATACGCCTTTTCCTGAGGCCCGATCGGTCCATGCGTCGTCTTCTTAGTCCCGATGCCTCCACGCGCCGTCTCCGAGCCACGATCGGTCCAGGCGCCGCTTCCTGAGCCCCGATCGGTCCACGGGCCGTCTCTGAGCGCCGATAAGTCCAAGCGCCGTCTCCTGAGCCCCGAGCGTTCCACGCGCCGTCTCCTGAGCCCCAGTCGGTACACGCGCTGTCTCCGATCCCCGATCGGTCCACGCGTCGTCTCCTAAGCCCCGATTCGTCGACGCGTCGTCTCCTGAGCCCCGATCAATTGACGCGTCTTCTCCTGAGCCCCGATCGCTTCTCGTGCCGCCTCCTGAGCCCCGATCCGTCGAGGCGTCGTCTCCGGAGCCCCGATCAATTGACATGTCTTCTCCTGTGCCCCGATCGCTCCTCGCGCCGTCTCCTGAACCCCGCTCGGTCCATGCGTCGTCTTCTTAGCCCGGATGCCTCCACGCGCCGTCTCCGAGCCACGATCGGTCCAGGCGCCGTCTCCGGAGCCCCGATCGGTCCAAGCGTCGTCTCCTAAGCCCCGATTCGTCCACGCGGCGTATCCGGGCGCCGATGATTTCACGCGCCGTCTCCTGAGACCCGATCGGTCCACGCGCCGTCGCCGAACCCCAATTGGTCCACGCGCAACCGCCTGAGCCCCAGTCGGTCCACGCACTGTGTCCGAGCCCCGATCGGTCCACGCGCCGTCTTCGAGCGCCGATCGGTCCACGCAACGTCTCCTAAGCCCCAATCGGTTAACGCGCCGTCTCCTGAGCCCCGATCGTTCTACGCACCGTCTCCGAGCCCCGCTCCGTCCACGCGCAGTCGCCGAGCCCCGATCGGTTCACGCGCGGTCTCCTGAGCCCCAGTCGGTACACGCGCTGTCTCCGATCCCCGATCGGTCCACGCGTCGTCTCCTAAGCCCCGATCGTTCGACGCGTCGTCTCCTAAGCCCCGATCGGTCGACGCGTTGTCTCCTGAGCCCCAGTTGGTCCACGGGCTGTCTCCGAGCCCCGATCGATCCACGCACCGCCTCCTGAGCGCCGATCGGTCGACGCGCCGACTCCTAAGCCCCGATCCGTCCACGCGCCGTCTCCTGAGCCCCGATCGGTCCACGCGCCGTCGCCGAGCCACGATCGGTCCACGCGCGGCCTCCTGAGCCCCGATCGGTCCACGCGCCGTCGCCGAGCCGCGATCGGTCCACGCGCGACCTCCTGAGCCCCGGTCGGTTCACGCGCCGTCTCCTGAGCCCCGATCGGTCCACGCGTCGTTCCCTAAGCCCCGATCGATCCACGCGCAGTCTCCAGAGCCGCGATCGGTCCACGCATCCCCTCCTGAGCCCCGGACGGTTCACACACCGTCTCCGAGCCGCGATCGGTCCACGCATCGTCTCCTAAGCCCCGATCGGTTAAACGTGCCGTCTCCGAGCCCCGATCGGTCCCCGCGACGTCTCCTGAGCCCCGATGCGTCCACGCGCAGTCGCCGAGCCCCGATCGGTCCACGCGGGGTCTCCTGAGCCCCGATCGGTCCACGCGCCGTCTCCTAAGCCCCCATCGATCCACGCGCCGTCTCCGAGCGCCGCTCGGTTCACGCGCCGTCTCCTGTGCTCCGATCGTTCCACGCGCCCTCTCCGAGCCCCGATCGGTCCACGCGCCGTCTCCTGAGCCCCGATCGTTCCACACGCCGCCTCCTAAGCCCCGATCGGTCCAGGCGTCGTCTCCTAAGCCCCGACCGGTCCACGCGCCGTCTCCTGTGCTCCGATCGTTCCACGCGCCCTCTCCGAGCCCCGAACGGTCCACGCGCCGTCTCCTGAGCCCCGATCGTTCCAAACGCCGCCTCCTAAGCCCCGATCGGTCCAGGCGCCGTCTCCGGAGCCCCGATCGGTCCACGCGTCGTCTCCTAAGCCCCGATTCGTCCACGCGGCGTCTCCGGGCGCCGATGATTGCACGCGCCGTCTCCTGAGACCCGATCGTTCCACCCGCCGTCTCCGAGCCCCGATCGATCCACGCGCCGCCTCCTGAGCCCCGATCGGTCCACGCGCCGTCGTCGAACCCCAATTGGTCCACGCGCAACCGCCTGAGCCCCAGTCGGTCCACGCGCAACCTTCTGAGCCCCAGTCGGTACACGCGCTTTCTCCGAGCCCCGATCGGTCCCCGCATAGTCTCCTAAGCCCCGCTCGGTTAACGCGTCGTCTCGGAGCCCCGATCGGTCCAGACGCCGCTTCCTGAGCACCGACCGGTCCACGCGTCGTCTCCTGAGCCCCGATCGGTCGACGGGTCCCCTCCTAAGCCCCGATCGGTCCACGCGCCTTCTCCTGAGCCCCGATCGGTCCACGCGCCGTCTCCGAGCGCCGATCATTTCACGTGACGTCTCCTGAGCCCTGATCGTTCCACGCGCCGTCTTCGAGCCCCGAGCGTTCCACGCGCCGTCTCCTGAGCCCCGGTCGGTCCACGCGCCGTCTCCTGAGCCCCGATCGGTCCACGCGTCGTCTCCTAAGCCCCGATCGGCCCACGCGTCGTCTGCTAAGCCCCGATCCGTCGACGCGTCGTCTCCTGAGCCACGATCAATTGACGCGTCTTCTCCTGAGCCCGATCGCTCCTCGCGCCGTCTCCTGAGCCCCGATCGGTCCACGCGTCGTGTCCGAGCTCCGATCGGTCCATACGCCTTTTCCTGAGGCCCTATCGGTCCATGCGTCGTCTTCTTAGTCCCTATGCCTCCACGCGCCGTCTCCGAGCCACGATCGGTCCAGGCGCCGCTTCCTGAGCCCCGATCGGTCCACGGGCCGTCTCTGAGCGCCGATAAGTCCAAGCGCCGTCTCCTGAGCCCCGAGCGTTCCACGCGCCGTCTCCTGAGCCCCGGTCGGTCCACGCGCCGTCTCCTGAGCCCCGATCGGTCCACGCGTCGTCTCCTAAGCCCCGATCGGCCCACGCGTCGTCTGCTAAGCCCCGATCCGTCGACGCGTCGTCTCCTGAGCCACGATCAATTGACGCGCCTTCTCCTGAGCCCGATCGCTCCTCGCGCCGTCTCCTGAGCCCCGATCGGTCCACGCGTCGTGTCCGAGCTCCGATCGGTCCATACGCCGTTTCCTGAGGCCCGATCGGTCCATGCGTCGTCTTCTTAGTCCCGATGCCTCCACGCGCCGTCTCCGAGCCACGATCGGTCCAGGCGCCGCTTCCTGAACCCCGATCGGTCCACGGGCCGTCTCTGAGCGCCGATAAGTTCAAGCGCCGTCTCCGGAGCCCCGATCGTTCCACGCGCCGTCTCCGAGCCCCGATCCGTCCACGCGCCGTCTCCTGAGCCCGGATCGGTCCACGCGTCATCGCCGAATCCCCGATCCGTACACGCGTCGTCTCCGAGCCTCGATCGGTCCACGCGCCGTCGCGGAGCCCCGATCGGTCCAGGCGTGGCCTCCTGAGCCTCGATCGGTCCACGCGCGGCCTCCTGAGCCCCGGTCGGTTCACGCGCCGTCTCCGAGCCCCGATCGATCCACGCGTCGTCTTCGAAGCCCAGATGCCTCCTCGCGCCGTCTCCGAGCCACGATCGGTCCAGGCGCTGCTTCCTGAGCCCCAATCGGTCCACGCATCGTCACCTAAGCCCCGATGGGTCCACGCATCGTCACCGAGCCATGATCGGTCCACGCGCGGCTCCTGAGCCCCATCGGTCCACGCGCCGTCTCCGAGCGCCGATCGGTTCACGCGCCGTCTCCTGAGCCCCGATCGTTCCACGCGCCGTCTCCAAGCTCCGATCGGTCCACGCATCGTCTCCTAAGCCCCGATCGGTCCAAGCGCCTTCTACTAAGCCCCGATCGGACCACGCGCCGTCTCGGAGCGCCGATTGGTTCACGCGCCGTCTCCTGAGCCCCGATCGCTCCACACGCAGTCGCCGAGCCTCGATCGGTTCACGCGCGGTCTCCTGAGCCCCGGTCGGTCCACGCGCCGTCGCCGAACCCCAATTGGTCCACGCGCAACCTCCTGAGCCCCAGTCGGTACACGCGCTGTCTCCGAGCCCCGATCGGTCCCCGCATAGTCTCCTAAGCCCCGCTCGGTTAACGCGTCGTCTCGGAGCCCCGATCGGTCCAGGCGCCGCTTCCTGAGCACCGACCGGTCCACGCGTCGTCTCCTGAGCCCCGATCGGTCCACGCGCGGCCTCCTAAGCTCCGATCGGTCCACGCGCCGTCGCCGAACCCCAATTAGTCCACACGAAACCGCCTGAGCCCCAGTCGGTCCACGCGCTGTCTCCGAGCCCCGATCGGTCCACGCGTCGTCTCCGAGCCCCGATCGGTCCACGCGCCGTCTTCGAGCCCCGATCGGTCCACGCATGGTCTCCTAAACCCCAATCGGTTAACGCGCCGTCTCCGAGCCCCGATCGGTCCACGCGCCGTCGCCGAACCCCAATTGGTCCACGCGCAACCGCCTGAGCCCCAGTCGGTCCACGCGCTGTCACCGAGCCCCGATCGGTCCACGTGTGGTCTCCGAGCCCCTATCGGTCCACGCGCCGTCGCCGAGCCACGATCGGTCCACGCGCGGCCTCCTGAGCCCCGATCGGTCCACGCGCCGTCTCCGAGCCCCGATCGGTCCACGCACTGTCTCCTGATCCCCATGGGTCCACGCGGCGCCTCCGGGGCCCCGATCGATCCACGCGAGGCTCCTAAGCCCCGATCGGTCCACGCGCAACCGCCTGAGCCCCAGTCGGTCGACGCGCTGTCTCCGAGCCCCGATCGGTCCACGCGTCGTCTCCTGAGCCCCGATCGTTCCACACGCCGTCTCCGAGCCCCGATCCGTCCACGCGCCGTCTCCTGAGCCCGGATCGGCCCACGCGTCATCGCCGAATCCCCGATCCGTACACGCGTCGTCTCCGAGCCTCGATCGGTCCACGCGCCGTCGCGGAGCCCCGATCGGTCCAGGCGTGGCCTCCTGAGCCTCGATCGGTCCACGCGCGGCCTCCTGAGCCCCGGTCGGTTCACGCGCCGTCTCCGAGCCCCGATCGATCCACGCGTCGTGTTCGAAGTCCAGATGCCTCCTCGCGCCGTCTCCGAGCCACGATCGGTCCAGGCGCTGCTTCCTGAGCCCCAATCGGTCCACGCATCGTCACCTAAGCCCCGATGGGTCCACGCGCCGTCACCGAGCCATGATCGGTCCACGCGCGGCTGCTGAGCCCCATCGGTCCACGCGCCGTCTCCGAGCGCCGATCGGTTCACGCATAGTCTCCTAAGCCCCGTTTGGTTAACGCGTCGTCTCGGAGCCCCGATCGGTCCACGCGCGGCCTCCTGAGCCCCGATCGGTCCACGCGCCGTCGCCGAGCCGCGATTGGTCCACGCGCGGCCTCCTAAGCGCCGATCGGTCCACGCGCCGTCGCCGAACCCCAATTGGTCCACGCGAAACCGCCTGAGCCCCAGTCGGTCCACGCGCTGTCTCCGAGCCCCGATCGGTCCACGTGCCGTCTCCCAGCCCCGATCGGTCCACGCGCCGTCTCCTAATCCCCAATCTGTCCACGACCCGTCTCCGGGCCCCGATCGGTGCACGCGCCGTGTCCTAAGCCCCGATCGGGCCACGCGCCGTCGCCGAACACCAATTGGTCCACGCGAAACCGCCTGAGCCCCAGTCGGTCCTAGCGCTGTCTCCGAGCCCCGATCGGTCCACGCGTCGTCTCCGAGCCCCGATCGGTCCACGCGCCGTCGCCGAGTCATGATCTGTCCACGCGCGGCCTCCTGAGACCCGATCGGTCCACGCGCCGTCGCCGAGCCGCGATCGGTTCTCGCGCGGCCTCCTGAGCCCCGGTCGGTCCACGCGCCGCCTACGTAGCCCCGATCGATCCACGCGATTCTCCTGAGCTCCGGTCGGTCGACGCGCCGTCTCCTGAGCCCCGATCGGTCCACGCGTCGTCTCCTAAGCCCCGATTCGTCGACGCGTCGTCTCCTGAGCCCCGATCAATTGACGCGTCTTCTCCTGAGCCCCGATCGCTTCTCGTGCCGCCTCCTGAGCCCCACTCCGTCGAGGCGTCGTCTCCGGAGCCCCGATCAATTGACGTGCCTTCTCCTGAGCCCCGATCGCTCCTCGCGCCGTCTCCTGAACCCCGCTCGGTCAATGCGTCGTCTTCTTATCACGGATGCCTCCACGCGCCGTCTCCGAGCCACGATGGGTCCAGGCGCCGCTTCCTGCGCCCCGATCGGTCCACGCGCCGTCTCCTAAGCCCCAATCGGTCCACGCGGCGTCTCCGAGCGCCGATCATTTAACGCGCCGTCTCCTGAGACCCGATCGTTCCACGCGCCGTCTCCGAGCCCCAATCGGTCCGCGTGCCGCATTCTAAGCCACGGTCCATCCACGCGCCGTCTCCGAGCCCCGCTCCATCCACGCGTCGTCTCCTAAGCCCCGATCGGTCCACGCGCCGTCTCCTAAGCCCCGATTGATCCACGCGAGTCTCCTAAGCCTCGACCGGTCCACGCGCCGTCCCCTGAGCCCCGATCGATCCACGCGCCGTCTCCGAGCCCCAGTCGGTCCACGCGCTGTCTCCGAGCACCGATCGGTCCACGCGCCGTCTCCGAGCGCAGATCATTTCACGCGCCGTCTCCTGAGCCCCGATCGTTCCACGCGCGGGCTCCTGAGCCCCCATCGGTCCACTCGTCGCCTTCTAACCCCGGACGGTCCACGCGTCGTCTTCTAAGCCCCGATCGATCCACGCGAAATCTGCTGAGCTCCGGTCGGTCCACGCGCCGTTTCCTGAGCCCCGTTCGGCCCACGCGCCGTCTCCTAAGCCCCGATCGGTCCACGAGCCGTCTCCTGAGCCTCCATCGATCCACGCGTCGTCTTCTAAGCCCAGATGCCTCCTCGCGCCGTCTCCGAGCCACGATCGGTCGAGGCGCCGTTTCCTGAGCCCCGATCGGTCCACGCGTTGTGTCCTAAGCCCGGATCGTTCCACGCGCCGCTTCCGATCGCCGATCGGTCCACGCGTCGTCTCCTGATCTCCGATCGGTCCACACACCATCTCCTAAGCCCCGATCATTCCACGCGCCATCTCCGAGCCCCGATCGGTCTACGCGCCGTCTCATAAGCCCCGATCGGACCACGCGCCTTCTCCTCAGCCCCGATCGGTCCACGCGCGGTCTCCGAGCGCCGATTAGTTCACGCTCCGTCTCCGAGCCCCGATCGGTCCACGCGCCGTCTCCTGAGCCCGGATCGGTCCACGCGCCGTCGCCGAACCCCAATTGGTCCACGCGCAACCGCCTGAGCCCCCGTCGGTCCACGCGCTGTCTCCGAGCCCCGATCGTTCCACGCGCCGTCTCCGAGCCTCGATCGGTCCACGCGCAGTCGCCGAGCCCCGATCGGTCCAGGCGTATCCTCCTGTGCCCCGATCGATCCACGTGCCGTCTCCTGAGCCCCGATCGGTTCCCGCGTCGTCCCCAAGCCCCGATCCATCGACGCGCCGTCTCCTGATGCCCAATCGGTCCACGCGCTGTCTCCTGAGCCCCGATAGGTACACGCGTAGTCTCCTAAGCCCCGATCGGTCCACGCACCGCCTCCGGAGCCCCAATCGATCAACGTGAGTCTCCTAAGCCCCGATCGGTCCACGCGCCGTCTCCTTTGCCCTGATCGGTCGACGCGTCCTCTCCTAAACCCCGATCGGTCCACGCGTCGTCTCCTCAGCCCCGATCGGTTCACACGCCGTCTCCGAGCCCCGATGGGTCCACGCGTCGCCTCCTGAGCCCCGGTCGGTCCACGCGCCGTCTCCTGAGCCCCGATCGGTCCACGCGTCGTCTCCTAAGCCCCGATCGGTCCACGCGTCGTCTCCTAAGCCCCGATCCGTCGACGCGTCGTCTCCTGAGCCACGATCAATTGACGCGTCTTCTCCTGAGCCCAATCGCTCCTCGCGCCGTCTCCTGAGCCCCGATCGGTCCACGGCTCGTCTCCTAAGCCCCGATCGGTCCACGCGCCGTCTCCTGTGCCCCGATTGGTCGACGCGTCCTCTCCTAAACCCCGATCAGTCCACGCGTCGTCTCCTAAGCCCCGATCGGTCCACACGCCGTCTCCGAGCCCCGATGGATCCACGCGTCGCCTCCTGAGCCCCGGTCGGTCCACGCGCCGTCTCCTGAGCCCCGATCGGTCCATGCGCCGTCTTCTTAGCCCCGATGCCTCCACGCGCCGTCTCCGAGCCACGATCGGTCCAGGCGCCGCTTCCTGAGCCCCCATCGGTCCATGCGCCGTATCCTAAGCCCCGATCGGTCCACGCGCCGTCTCCGAGCGCCGATAAGTTCAAGCGCCGTCTCCTGAGCCCCGATCGTTCCACGCGGCGTCTCCGAGCCCCGATCGATCCACGCGTCGTCTCCTGAGCCCCAATCGCTCCACACGCCGTTTCCTGAGCCCCGATCGGTCCACGCATCGTCTCCGAGCACCGATCGGTCCACGCGCTGTTTTCTGAGCACCGTTCGGTCCACGCGTCGTCTTCAAAGCCCCGATGCCTCCACGCGCCGTCTCCGAGCCCCGATCGCTCCTCGCGCCGTCTCCTGAGCCCCGCTCGATCCATGCGTCGTCTTCTTAGCCCCGATGCCTCCACGCGCCGTTTCCGAGCCACGATCGGTCCAGGCGCCGCTTCCTGAGCCCCGATCGGTCCACGCGCCGTCGCGTAAGCCCCAATCGGTCTACGCGCCGTCTCAGAGCGCCGATCATTTCACGCGCCGTCTCCTGAGCCCCGATCATTCCACGCCCCGCCTCCGAGCCCTGATCGGTCCACGCGCCGTCTCCTAAGCCCCTATCGGTCCACGCGCCGTCTCCGAGCGCCGATCGGTTCACGCGCCGTCTCCTGAGCCCCGATCGGTCCACGCGTCGTCTCCTAAGCCCTGATCGGTCCTCGTGCCTTCTGCGAGCCCCGAAGGGTCCACGCGCAGCCTCCTGAGCCCCGATCGGTCCACGCGCCGTCCCCGAGCCCCGATCGGTCCACGCGCTGTCTCCTGAGCCCCGATAGGTACACGCGTCGTCTTCTAAGCCCCGATCGATCCACGCGTCGTCTCCTGAGCCCCGATCGCGCCACACGCCGTTTCCTGAGCCCCGATCGGTCCACGCGCCGTCTCCGAGCCCCGATCGGTCCACGCGCCGTCTCCTAAGCCCCGATCGGTCCACGCGCCGTCTCCGAGCGCCGATCGGTTGACGCGCCGTCTCCTGAGCCCCGATCGTTCCACGCGCCGTCTCCGAGCCCCGATCGGTCCACGCGCCGTCTCCTGAGCCTCGATCGCTCCACGCGCCGTTTTCTGAGCACCGTTCGGTCCACGCGTCGTCTTCAAAGCCCCGATGCTTCCACGCGCCGTCTCCGAGCTACGATCGGTCCGTGCGCCGCTTCCAGAGCACTATCAGTCCACGCGTCGTCTCCTGATCTCCGATCGGTCGACGCGCCATCTCCTAAGCCCCGATCGGTCCACGCACCGTCTCCGAGCGCCGATCGGTTCACGCGCCGTCTCCTGAGCCCCGATCATTCCACGCGCTGTCTCCGAGCCCCGATCGGTCCACGCGTTGTCTCCTTAGCCCCGATCGGTCCACGCGCCGTCTCCGAGCGCCGAGCGGTCCACGCGCCTTCGCCGAACCCCAAATGGTCCACGCGCAACCGCCTGAGCCCCGATCGGTCCACGCGTCGTCTCCGAGCACCGATTGGTCCACGCGCCGTCGCCGAGGCATGATCGGTCCACGCGCGGCCTCCTGAGCCCCGATCGGTCCACGCGCCGTCTCCGAGCCGCGATCGTTCCACGCGCGGCCTCCTGAGCCCCGATCGGTCCACGCGCCGTCACCGAGCCGCGATCGGTCCACGCTCGACCTCCTGAGCCCGGTTGGTTCACGCGTCGTCTCCGAGCGCCGATCGGTCCACGCGCCGTCGCCGAGCCATGATCGGTCCACGCGGGGCTCCTGAGCCCCGGTCGGTTCACGCGCCGTCTTCGAGCCCCGATCGATCCACGCGTCGTCTTCTAAGCCCAGATGCCTCCTCGCGCCGTCTCCGAGCCCCGATCGGTCCACGCGTCGTCTCCGAGCCCCGAACGGCCCACGCGCCGTCGCCGGGCCGCGAACGGTCCACGCGCGGCCTCCTGAGCCCCGGTTGGTTCAAGCGCCGTATCCGAGCCCCAATCGGTCCACGCAAGGTCTCCTGAGCTCCGATCGGTCCACGCGCCGTCTCCTGATCTCCGATCGGTCCACACGCCATCTCCTAAGCCCCGATCATTCCACGCGCCATCTCCGAGCCCCGATCGGTCCACGCGCCGTCTCATAAGCCCCGATCGGACCACGCGCCTTCTCCTCAGCCCCGATCGGTCCACGCGCCGTCTCCGAGCGCCGATTAGTTCACGCGCCGCCTCCTGAGCCCCGATCGGTCCACGCGCCGTCTCCGAGCGCCGATCATTTCACGTGACGTCTCCTGAGCCCTGATCGTTCCACGCGCCGTCTTCGAGCCCCGAGCGGTCCACGCGCCGTCTCCTGAGCCCCAATCGATCCACGCGCAGCCTCCTGAGCCCCGATCGGTCCACGCGCCGTCGCCGAGCCGCGATCGTTCTACGCGCCGCTCCGAGCCCCGATCGGTCCACGCGCCGTCGCCGAGCTATGATCGGTCCACGCGCGGCCTCCTGAGCCCCGATCGGTCCACGCGCCGTCGCCGAGCCGCGATCGGTCCACGCGCGGCCTCCTGAGGCCCGATTGGTTCACGCGCCTTATCCGAGCCCCAGCCGGTCCACGCGCCGTTTCCTGAGCCCCGATCGGTCCACGCGCGGTCTCCTGAGCCCCGATCGGTCCACGCGCCGTCGCCGAGCCGCGATCGGTCTACACGCGGCCTCCTAAGGCCCGATCGGTCCACGCGCCGTCGCCGAACCCCAATTGGTCCACGCGAAACCGCCTGAGCCCCAGTCGGTCCATGCGCTGTCTCCGAGCCCCGATCGGTCCACGCGTCGTCTCCGAGCCCCGATCGGTCCACGCGCCGTCTTCGAGCCCCGGTCGGTTCACGCATGGTTTCCTAAGCCCCAATCGGTTAACGCGCCGTCTCCGAGCCTCGATCGGTCCACACGCCGTGTCCGATCCCCGATCGGTCCGCGCGGCGTCTCCGGAGCCCCGATCGATCCACGCGAGTCTCTTGAGCCCCGGTCGGTCCGCGCGCCGTCATCTGAGCCCCGATCGGTCGACGCGTCGTCTCCGAGACTCGATCGGTCCACGCGCCGTCGCCGAGCCCCGATCGGTCCACGCGCGGCCTCCTGAGCCCCGGTCGGTCCACGCGCCGTCTCCGAGCCCCCATCGGTCCACGCGTTGTCTCCTAAGCCCCGATCGGTCCACGCGCCGTCTCCGAGCCCCGATCGGTTCACGCATCGTCTCCTAAGCCCCGGTCGGTTAACGCGCCGTCTCCGAGCGCCGAGCGGTCCACGCGCCGTCGCCGAACCCCAATTGGTCCACGCGCAACCGCCTGAGTCCCAGTCGGTCCACGCGCTGTCTCCGAGCCGCGATCGGTCCACGCGCCGTCGCCGAGCCATGATCGGTCCACGCGCGGCCTCCTGAGCCCCAATCGGTCCACGGGCCGTCGCCGATCCACGATCGGTCCGTGCGCCGTTTCCAGAGCCCTATCGGTCCACGCATCGTCTCCTGATCACCGATCGGTCGACGCGCCATCTGCTAAGCCCCGTTCGGTCCACGCACCGTCTCCGAGCGCCGATCGGTTCACGCGCCGTCTCCTGAGCCCCGATCATTCCACGCGCTGTCTCCGAGCCCCGATCGGTCCACGCGTTGTCTCCTTAGCCCCGATCGGTCCACGCGCCGTCTCCGAGCACCGATTGGTCCACGCGCCGTCGCCGAGGCATGATCGGTCCACGCGCGGCCTCCTGAGCCCCGATCGGTCCACGCGCCGTCTCCGAGCCGCGATCGTTCCACGCGCGGCCTCCTGAGCCCCGATCGGTCCACGCGCCGTCACCGAGCCGCGATCGGTCCACGCGCGACCTCCTGAGCCCGGTTGGTTCACGCGTCGTCTCCGAGCGCCGATCGGTCCACGCGCCGTCGCCGACCCATGATCGGTCCACGCGGGGCTCCTGGGCCCCGGTCGGTTCACGCGCCGTCTTCGAGCCCCGATCGATCCACGCGTCGTCTTCTAAGTCCAGATGCCTCCTCGCGCTGTCTCCGAGCCCCGATCGGTCCACGCGTCGTCTCTGAGCCCCGATCGGCCCACGCGCCGTCGCCGGGCCGCGAACGGTCCACGCGCGGCCTCCTGAGCCCCGGTTGGTTCAAGCGCCGTATCCGAGCCCCGATCGGTCCACGCGCCGTCTCATAAGCCCCGATCGGACCACGCGCCTTCTCCTCAGCCCCGATCGGTCCACGCGCCGTCTCCGAGCGCCGATTAGTTCACGCGCCGTCTCCTGAGCCCCGATCGCTCCACGCTCCGTCTCCCAGCCCCGATCGGTCCACGCGCCGTATCCTGAGCCCGGATCGGTCCACGCGCCGTCGCCGAACCCCAATTGGTCCACGCGCCACCGCCTGTGCCCCAGTCGGTCCACGCGCTGTCTCCGAGCCCAGATCGGTCCACGCGCCGTCTCCGAGCGCCGATCATTTCACGTGACGTCTCCTGAGCCCTGATCGTTCCACGCGCCGTCTTCGAGCCCCGAGCGGTCCACGCGCCGTCTCCTGAGCCCCAATCGATCCACGCGCAGACTCCTGAGCCCCGATCGGACCACGCGCTTTCTCCTCAGCCCCGATCGGTCCACGCGCCGTCTCGGAGCACCGATTGGTTCACGCGCCATCTCCTGAGCCCCGATCGCTGCACGCGCCGTCTCCGAGCCCCGATCGGTCCACGCGCCGTCTCCTAAGCCCCGATCGGTCCACCCCCCGTTTCCGAGCCCCGATCGGTGCACGCGCCGTCTCCTGAGCCCCGGTCGGTTCACGCGCCGTCTCCGAGCCCCGATCGATCCACGCATCTTCTTGTAAACCCAGATGCCTCCTCGCATCGTCTCCTAAGCCCCGATCGGTTAACGCGCCGTCTCCGAGCCCCGATCGGTCCACGCGCCGTCGCCGAACCCCAATTGGTCCACGCGCAACCGCCTGAGCCCCAGTCGGTCCACGCGCGGCCTCCTGAGCCCCGATCGGTCGACGCGTCGTCTCCTGAGCCCCGATCGATCCACGCGTCGTCTCCTGAGCCCCGATCGCTCCAGGCGCCGTTTTCTGAGCACCGTTCGGTCCGCGCGTCGTCTTCAAAGCCCCGATGCCTCCACGCGCCGTCTCCGAGCCACGATCGGTCCGTGCGCCGCTTCCAGAGCCCTATCGGTCCACGCGTCCTCTCCTGATCTCCTACTCGTCCACGCGCAACCGCCTGAGCCCCAGTCGGTCCACGCACTGTCTCCGAGCCCCGATCGGTCCACGCGCCGTCTTCGAGCCCCGATCGGTCCACGCAACGTCTCCTAAGCCCCAATCGGTTAACGCGCCGTCTCCTGAGCCCCGATCGTTCTACGCGCCGTCTCCGAGCCCCGATCCGTCCACGCGCCGTCTCCGAGCGCCGATCATTACACGTGACGTCTCCTGAGCCCTGATCGTTCCACGCGCCGTCTTCGAGCCCCGAGCGGTCCACGCGCCGTCTCCTGAGCCCCAATCGATCCACGCGCAGTCTCCTGAGCCCCGATCGGACCACGCGCTTTCTCCTCAGCCCCGATCGGTCCACGCGCCGTCTCGGAGCACCGATTGGTTCACGCGCCATCTCCTGAGCCCCGATCGCTGCACGCGCCGTCTCCGAGCCCCGATCGGTCCACGCGCCGTCTCCTAAGCCCCGATCGGTCCACCCCCCGTTTCCGAGCCCCGATCAGTCCATGCGTCGTCTCCGAGCCCCGATCGGTCCACGCGCCGTTTCCGAGCCCCGATCGGTCCACGCGTCGTCTCCTCAGCCCCGATCGGTCGACGCGTCGTCTCCTGAGCCCCGATCGATCCACGCGTCGTCTCCTCAGCCCCGATAGCTCCACGCGCCGTCTCCGAGCGCCGATCGGTGCACGCACCGTCTCCTGAGCCCCGGTCGGTTCACGCGCCGTCTCCGAGCCCCGATCGATCCACGCGTCTTCTTGTAAACCCAGATGCCTCCTCGCATCGTCTCCTAAGCCCCGATCGGTTAACGCGCCGTCTCCGAGCCCCGATCGGTCCACGCGCCGTCGCCGAACCCCAATTGGTCCACGCGCAACCGCCTGAGCCCCAGTCGGTCCACGCGCGGCCTCCTGAGCCCCGATCGGTCGACGCGTCGTCTCCTGAGCCCCGATCGATCCACGCGTCGTCTCCTGAGCCCCGATCGCTCCAGGCGCCGTTTTCTGAGCACCGTTCGGTCCGCGCGTCGTCTTCAAAGCCCCGATGCCTCCACGAGCCGTCTCCGAGCCACGATCGGTCCGTGCGCCGCTTCCAGAGCCCTATCGGTCCACGCGCCGTCTCCGAGCCCCGATCCGTCCACGCGCCGTCTCCGAGCGCCGATCATTACACGTGACGTCTCCTGAGCCCTGATCGTTCCACGCGCCGTCTTCGAGCCCCGAGCGGTCCACGCGCCGTCTCCTGAGCCCCAATCGATCCACGCGCAGTCTCCTGAGCCCCGATCGGACCACGCGCTTTCTCCTCAGCCCCGATCGGTCCACGCGCCGTTTCCGAGCCCCGATCGGTCCACGCGTCGTCTCCTCAGCCCCGATCGGTCGACGCGTCGTCTCCTGAGCCCCGATCGATCCACGCGTCGTCTCCTCAGCCCCGATAGCTCCACGCGCCGTCTCCGAGCGCCGATCGGTGCACGCACCGTCTCCTGAGCCCCGGTCGGTTCACGCGCCGTCTCCGAGCCCCGATCGATCCACGCGTCTTCTTGTAAACCCAGATGCCTCCTCGCATCGTCTCCTAAGCCCCGATCGGTTAACGCGCCGTCTCCGAGCCCCGATCGGTCCACGCGCCGTCGCCGAACCCCAATTGGTCCACGCGCAACCGCCTGAGCCCCAGTCGGTCCACGCGCGGCCTCCTGAGCCCCGATCGGTCGACGCGTCGTCTCCTGAGCCCCGATCGATCCACGCGTCGTCTCCTGAGCCCCGATCGCTCCAGGCGCCGTTTTCTGAGCACCGTTCGGTCCGCGCGTCGTCTTCAAAGCCCCGATGCCTCCACGAGCCGTCTCCGAGCCACGATCGGTCCGTGCGCCGCTTCCAGAGCCCTATCGGTCCACGCGTCCTCTCCTGATCTCCTACTCGTCCACGCGCAACCGCCTGAGCCCCAGTCGGTCCACGCACTGTCTCCGAGCCCCGATCGGTCCACGCGCCGTCTTCGAGCCCCGATCGGTCCACGCAACGTCTCCTAAGCCCCAATCGGTTAACGCGCCGTCTCCTGAGCCCCGATCGTTCTACGCGCCGTCTCCGAGCCCCGATCCGTCCACGCGCTGTCGCCGAGCCCCGATCGGTTCACGCGCGGTCTCCTGAGCCCCAGTCGGTACACGCGCTGTCTCCCAGCCCCGATCGGTCCACGCATCGTCTCCTAAGCCCCGCTCGGTTAACGCGTCGTTTCGGAGCCCCGATCGGTCTACGCGCCGTCTCCTGAGCCCCGATCGCTCCACGCGCCGTCTCCTGAGCTCTGATCGGTCCACGATTCGTCTCCTAAGCCCCGATCGCTCCACGCGCCGTCTCCTGAGCCCGATCGGTCCAGGCATCGTCTCCTGAGCCCCGGTTGGTTCACGCGCCGTATCCGAGCCCCTATCGCTCCACGCGTCGTCTCCGAGCCCCGATCGGTCCACGCGCCGTCGCCAAGCTATGATCGCTCCACGCCCGGCCTCCTGAGCCCCGATCGGTCCACGCGCCGTCTCCAAGCCCCGATCCGTCGCCGCGTCGTGTCCTGAGCCCCGATCAATTGACGCGTCTTCTCCTGAGCCCCGATCGCTCCTCGCGCCGTCTCCTGAGCCCCGATCATTCCACGCGCCGTCTCCGAGCCCCGATCGGTCCACGCGTCGTCTCCTGAGCCCCGATCGATCCACGCGCCGTCACCGAGCCGCGATCGGTCCACGCGCGACCTCCTGAGCCCCGGTTGGTTCACGCGTCGTCTCCGAGCGCCGATCGGTCCACGCGCCGTCGCCGAGCCATGATCGGTCCACGCGGGGCTCCTGAGCCCCGGTCGGTTCACGCGCCGTCTTCGAGCCCCGATCGATCCACGCGTCGTCTTCTAAGCCCAGATGCCTCCTCGCGCCGTCTCCGAGCCCCGATCGGTCCACGCGTCGTCTCCGAGCCCCGATCGGCCCACGCGCCGTCGCCGGGCCGCGAACGGTCCACGCGCGGCCTCCTGAGCCCCGGTTGGTTCAAGCGCCGTATCCGAGCCCCAATCGGTCCACGCAAGGTCTCCTGAGCTCCGATCGGTCCACGCGCCGTCTCCTGATCTCCGATCGGTCCAAACGCCATCTCCTAAGCCCCGATCATTCCACGCGCCATCTCCGAGCCCCGATCGGTCCACGCGCCGTCTCATAAGCCCCGATCGGACCACGCGCCTTCTCCTCAGCCCCGATCGGTCCACGCGCCGTCTCCGAGCGCCGATTAGTTCACGCGCCGTCTCCTGAGGCCCGATTGGTCCACGCGCCGTATCCGAGCCCCAGCCGGTCCACGCGCCGTTTCCTGAGCCCCGATCGGTCCACGTGCGGTCTCCTGAGCCCCGATCGGTCCACGCGCCGTCGCCGAGCCGCGATCGGTCCACACGCGGCCTCCTAAGGCCCGATCGGTCCACGTGCCGTCGCCGAACCCCAATTGGTCCACGCGAAACCGCCTGAGCCCCAGTCGGTCCATGCGCTGTCTCCGAGCCCCGATCGGTCCACGCGCCGTCTTCGAGCCCCGATCGGTCCACGCAACGTCTCCTAAGCCCCAATCGGTTAACGCGCCGTCTCCTGAGCCCCGATCGTTCTACGCGCCGTCTCCGAGCCCCGATCCGTCCACGCGCCGTCTCCGAGCGCCGATCATTACACGTGACGTCTCCTGAGCCCTGATCGTTCCACGCGCCGTCTTCGAGCCCCGAGCGGTCCACGCGCCGTCTCCTGAGCCCCAATCGATCCACGCGCAGTCTCCTGAGCCCCGATCGGACCACGCGCTTTCTCCTCAGCCCCGATCGGTCCACGCGCCGTCTCGGAGCACCGATTGGTTCACGCGCCATCTCCTGAGCCCCGATCGCTGCACGCGCCGTCTCCGAGCCCCGATCGGTCCACGCGCCGTCTCCTAAGCCCCGATCGGTCCACCCCCCGTTTCCGAGCCCCGATCAGTCCATGCGTCGTCTCCGAGCCCCGATCGGTCCACGCGCCGTTTCCGAGCCCCGATCGGTCCACGCGTCGTCTCCTCAGCCCCGATCGGTCGACGCGTCGTCTCCTGAGCCCCGATCGATCCACGCGTCGTCTCCTCAGCCCCGATAGCTCCACGCGCCGTCTCCGAGCGCCGATCGGTGCACGCACCGTCTCCTGAGCCCCGGTCGGTTCACGCGCCGTCTCCGAGCCCCGATCGATCCACGCGTCTTCTTGTAAACCCAGATGCCTCCTCGCATCGTCTCCTAAGCCCCGATCGGTTAACGCGCCGTCTCCGAGCCCCGATCGGTCCACGCGCCGTCGCCGAACCCCAATTGGTCCACGCGCAACCGCCTGAGCCCCAGTCGGTCCACGCGCGGCCTCCTGAGCCCCGATCGGTCGACGCGTCGTCTCCTGAGCCCCGATCGATCCACGCGTCGTCTCCTGAGCCCCGATCGCTCCAGGCGCCGTTTTCTGAGCACCGTTCGGTCCGCGCGTCGTCTTCAAAGCCCCGATGCCTCCACGAGCCGTCTCCGAGCCACGATCGGTCCGTGCGCCGCTTCCAGAGCCCTATCGGTCCACGCGTCCTCTCCTGATCTCCTACTCGTCCACGCGCAACCGCCTGAGCCCCAGTCGGTCCACGCACTGTCTCCGAGCCCCGATCGGTCCACGCGCCGTCTTCGAGCCCCGATCGGTCCACGCAACGTCTCCTAAGCCCCAATCGGTTAACGCGCCGTCTCCTGAGCCCCGATCGTTCTACGCGCCGTCTCCGAGCCCCGATCCGTCCACGCGCTGTCGCCGAGCCCCGATCGGTTCACGCGCGGTCTCCTGAGCCCCAGTCGGTACACGCGCTGTCTCCCAGCCCCGATCGGTCCACGCATCGTCTCCTAAGCCCCGCTCGGTTAACGCGTCGTTTCGGAGCCCCGATCGGTCTACGCGCCGTCTCCTGAGCCCCGATCGCTCCACGCGCCGTCTCCTGAGCTCTGATCGGTCCACGATTCGTCTCCTAAGCCCCGATCGCTCCACGCGCCGTCTCCTGAGCCCGATCGGTCCAGGCATCGTCTCCTGAGCCCCGGTTGGTTCACGCGCCGTATCCGAGCCCCTATCGCTCCACGCGTCGTCTCCGAGCCCCGATCGGTCCACGCGCCGTCGCCAAGCTATGATCGCTCCACGCCCGGCCTCCTGAGCCCCGATCGGTCCACGCGCCGTCTCCAAGCCCCGATCCGTCGCCGCGTCGTGTCCTGAGCCCCGATCAATTGACGCGTCTTCTCCTGAGCCCCGATCGCTCCTCGCGCCGTCTCCTGAGCCCCGATCATTCCACGCGCCGTCTCCGAGCCCCGATCGGTCCACGCGTCGTCTCCTGAGCCCCGATCGATCCACGCGCCGTCACCGAGCCGCGATCGGTCCACGCGCGACCTCCTGAGCCCCGGTTGGTTCACGCGTCGTCTCCGAGCGCCGATCGGTCCACGCGCCGTCGCCGAGCCATGATCGGTCCACGCGGGGCTCCTGAGCCCCGGTCGGTTCACGCGCCGTCTTCGAGCCCCGATCGATCCACGCGTCGTCTTCTAAGCCCAGATGCCTCCTCGCGCCGTCTCCGAGCCCCGATCGGTCCACGCGTCGTCTCCGAGCCCCGATCGGCCCACGCGCCGTCGCCGGGCCGCGAACGGTCCACGCGCGGCCTCCTGAGCCCCGGTTGGTTCAAGCGCCGTATCCGAGCCCCAATCGGTCCACGCAAGGTCTCCTGAGCTCCGATCGGTCCACGCGCCGTCTCCTGATCTCCGATCGGTCCACACGCCATCTCCTAAGCCCCGATCATTCCACGCGCCATCTCCGAGCCCCGATCGGTCCACGCGCCGTCTCATAAGCCCCGATCGGACCACGCGCCTTCTCCTCAGCCCCGATCGGTCCACGCGCCGTCTCCGAGCGCCGATTAGTTCACGCGCCGTCTCCTGAGGCCCGATTGGTCCACGCGCCGTATCCGAGCCCCAGCCGGTCCACGCGCCGTTTCCTGAGCCCCGATCGGTCCACGTGCGGTCTCCTGAGCCCCGATCGGTCCACGCGCCGTCGCCGAGCCGCGATCGGTCCACACGCGGCCTCCTAAGGCCCGATCGGTCCACGTGCCGTCGCCGAACCCCAATTGGTCCACGCGAAACCGCCTGAGCCCCAGTCGGTCCATGCGCTGTCTCCGAGCCCCGATCGGTCCACGCGTCGTCTCCGAGCCCCGATCGGTCCACGCGCCGTCTTCGAGCCCCGGTCGGTTCACGCATGGTTTCCTAAGCCCCAATCGGTTAACGCGCCGTCTCCGAGCCCCGATCGGTCTACGCGCCGTCGCCGAACCCCAATTGGTCCACGCGCAACCGCCTGAGCCCCAGTCGGTCCACGCGCTGTCTCCGAGCCCCGATCGGTCCACGCGTAGTCTCCGAGCCCCGATCGGTCCACGCGCCGTCGCCGAGTCATGATCTGTCCACGCGCGGCCTCCTGAGCCCCGATCGGTCTACGCGCCGTCTCCGAGCCCCGATCGGTCCACGCGCCGTCTCCTGAGCCCCGATCGGTCCACGCGTCGTTCCCGAAGCCCCGATCCATCCACGCGCAGTCTCGCGAGCCCCGATCGGTGCACGCACCGTCTCCTAAGCCCCGATCGGTCCACGCCCCGTCTCCGAGCACCGATTGGTTCACGCACCGTCTCCTGAGACTCGATCCGTCCACGCGCTGTCTCCTGAGCCCCGATCGGTCGACGCGTCCTCTGTTAAACCCCAATCGGTCCACGCCCCGTCTCCGAGCGCCGATCGGTTCACGCGCCGTCTCCTGAGTCCCGATCCGTCCACTCACTGTCTCCTGAGCCCCGGTCGGTCCACGCGCCGCCTCCTGCGCTCCGATTGGTTCACGCGCCGTCTCCTGCGCCCCGATCGCTCCACGCGCAGTCGCCGAGTCTCGATCGGTCCACGCGCCGTCTCCTAAGCCCCGATCGGTCCAAGCGCCTTCTGCTAAGCCCCGATCGGTCCAAGCGCCTTCTGCTAAGCCCCGATCGGTCCACGCGCCGTCTCCGAGCACCGATCGGTTCACGCGCCATCACCTGAGCCCCGATCGTTCCACGCGCCGTCTCCGAGCCCCGATCGATCTACGCGCCGTCTCCTAAGCCCCGATCAGTCCACGCGCCTTCTCCTCATCCCCCATCGGTCCACGCGCCGTCTCCGAGCGCCGATCGGTTCACGCGCCGTCTCCTGAGCTCCGATCGTTCCACGCGCCGTCTCCGAGCCCCGATCCGTCCACGCGCCGTCTCCTGAGCCCGGATCGGTCCACGCGTCATCGCCGAATCCCCGATCCGTACACGCGTCGTCTCCGAGCCCCGATCGGTCCACGCGCCGTCTCCTGAGCCCCGATGCCTCCACGCGCCGTGTCCGAGCCACGATCCGTCCGTGCGCCGCTTCCAGAGCCCTCACGGTCCACGCGTCGTCTCCTGATCTCCGATCGGTCCACAGGCCATCTCCTAAGCCCCGATCA
The DNA here is from genome assembly GCA_946811545.1 of Netelia fuscicornis. Lineage (NCBI taxonomy): Eukaryota > Metazoa > Arthropoda > Insecta > Hymenoptera > Ichneumonidae > Netelia > Netelia fuscicornis. Next base: position 32,099,496 of record OX328012.1, read on the forward strand.
TTCCACGCGCCATCTCCGAGCCCCGATCGGTCCACGCGCCGTCTCATAAGCCCCGATCGGACCACGCGCCTTCTCCTCAGCCCCGATCGGTCCACGCGCCGTCTCCGAGCGCCGATTAGTTCACGCGCCGTCTCCTGAGCCCCGATCGCTCCACGCTCCGTCTCCCAGCCCCGATCGGTCCACGCGCCGTCTCCTGAGCCCGGATCGGTACACGCGCCGTCGCCGAACCCCAATTGGTCCACGCGCCACCGCCTGTGCCCCAGTCGGTCCACGCGCTGTCTCCGAGCCCAGATCGGTCCACGCGCCGTCTCCGAGCGCCGATCGGTTCACGCGCCGTCTCCTGAGCCCCGATCGTTCCACGCACCGTCTCCGAGCTCCGATCGGTCCACGCGTCGTCTCCTAAGCCCCGATCGGTCCAAGCGCCTTCTACTAAGCCCCGATCGGTCCACGCGCCTTCTCCTGAGCCCCGATCGGTCCACGCGCCGTCTCCGAGCGCCGATCATTTCACGTGACGTCTCCTGAGCCCTGATCGTTCCACGCGCCGTCTTCGAGCCCCGAGCGGTCCACGCGCCGTCTCCTGAGCCCCAATCGATCCACGCGCAGCCTCCTGAGCCCCGATCGGTCCACGCGCCGTCGCCGAGCCGCGATCGTTCTACACGCCGCTCCGAGCCCCGATCGGTCCACGCGCCGTCGCCGAGCCCCGATCGGTCCACGCGCCGTCGCCGAGCTACGATCGGTCCACGCGCGGCCTCCTGAGCCCCGATTGGTTCACGCGCCATATCCGAGCCCCAATCGGTCCACGCGCCGTTTCCTGAGCCCCGATCGGTCCACGCGCGGTCTCCTGAGCCCCGATCGGTCCACGCGCCGTCGCCGAGCCGCGATCGGTCCACACGCGGCCTCCTAAGGCCCGATCGGTCCACGCGCCGTCGCCGAACCCCAATTGGTCCACGCGAAACCGCCTGAGCCCCAGTCGGTCCACGCGCCGTCTCCTGAGCCCCGATCGCTTCACGCGCCGTCTCCGAGCCCCGATCGGTTCACGCGCCGTCTCCGGAGCCCCGATCGATCTACGCGAGTCTCCTGAGCCCCAGTCGGTCCGCGCGCCGTCTCCTGAGCCCCGATTGTTCGACGCGTCGTCTCCTGAGCCCCGATCGAACCACGCGTCGTCTCCTGAGCGCCGATCGCGCCACACGCCGTTTCCTGAGCCCCGATCGGTCCACGCGTCGTCTTCAAAGCCGCGATGCCTCCACGCGCCGCCTCCGAGCCACGATCGGTCCGTGCGCCGCTTCCACAACCCCGATCGGTCCACGCGTCACCTCCTGATCTCCGATCGGTCCACGCGCCGTCTCTAAGCCCCGATCGGTCCACGCGCCGTCTCCGAGCGCCGATCGGTTGACACGCCGTCTCCTGAGCCCCGATCGTTCCACGCGCCGTCTCCGAGCCCCGATCGGTCCACGCGCCGTCTCCTAAGCCCCGTTCGGACCAAGCGCCTTCTCATAAACCCCGGTCGGTCCACGCGCCGTCTCCGAGCCCCGATCGGTCCACGCATCGTCTCCTAAGCCCCGATCGGCTAACGCGTCGACTCCGAGCCGCGATCGTTCCACGCGCCGTCCCCGATCCCCGATCGATCCACGCGCCGTCTCCGAGCGCCGATCAGTTCATGCGCCGTCACCCGAGCCCCGATCGTTCCACACGCCGTCTCCGAGCCCCGATCGGTCCACGCTTCGTCTCCTGAGCCCGGATTGTTCCACGCGTCGTCTCCTGATCCCCGATCCGTAATCGCGACGTCTCCGAGCCTCGATCGGTCCACACGCCGTGTCCGATCCCCGATCGGTCCGCGCGGCGTCTCCGGAGCCCCGATCGATCCACGCGAGTCTCCTGAGCCCCGGTCGGTCCGCGCGCCGTCATCTGAGCCCCGATCGGTCGACGCGTCGTCTCCGAAACTCGATCGGTCCACGCGCCGTCGCCGAGCCCCGATCGGTCCACGCGCGGCCTCCTGAGCCCCGGTCGGTCCACGCGCCGTCTCCGAGCCCCCATCGGTCCACGCGTTGTCTCCTAAGCCCCGATCGGTCCACGCGCCGTCTCCGAGCCCCGATCGGTTCACGCATCGTCTCCTAAGCCCCGATCGGTTAACGCGCCGTCTTCGAGCGCCGAGCGGTCCACGCGCCGTCGCCGAACCCCAATTGGTCCACGCGCAACCGCCTGAGTCCCAGTCGGTCCACGCGCTGTCTCCGAGCCCCGATCGGTCCACGCGCCGTCGCCGAGCCATGATCGGTCCACGCGCGGCCTCCTGAGCCCCAATCGGTCCACGGACCGTCGCCGATCCACGATCGGTCCGTGCGCCGTTTCCAGAGCCCTATCGGTCCACGCATCGTCTCCTGATCTCCGATCGGTCCACGTGCCGTCTCCTAAGCCCCGATCGGTCCACGCACTGTCTCCGAGCGCCGATCGGTTCACGCGCCGTCTCCTGAGCCCCGATCATTCCACGCGCCGTCTCCGAGCCCCGATCGGTCCACGCGTCGTCTCCTGAGCCCCGATCGCTCCACGCTCCGTCTCCCAGCCCCGATCGGTCCACGCGCCGTTTCCTGATCCCCATGGGTCCACGCGTGGCCTCCTGAGCCCCGATCGGTCCACGCGCCGTCTCCTAAGCCCCCATCGATCCACGCGCCGTCTCCGAGCGCCGCTCGGTTCACGCGCCGTCTCCTGTGCTCCGATCGTTCCACGCGCCCTCTCCGAGCCCCGATCGGTCCACGCGCCGTCTCCTGAGCCCCGATCGTTCCACACGCCGCCTCCTAAGCCCCGATCGGTCCAGGCGTCGTCTCCTAAGCCCCGACCGGTCCACGCGCCGTCTCCTGTGCTCCGATCGTTCCACGCGCCCTCTCCGAGCCCCGAACGGTCCACGCGCCGTCTCCTGAGCCCCGATCGTTCCAAACGCCGCCTCCTAAGCCCCGATCGGTCCAGGCGCCGTCTCCGGAGCCCCGATCGGTCCACGCGTCGTCTCCTAAGCCCCGATTCGTCCACGCGGCGTCTCCGGGCGCCGATGATTGCACGCGCCGTCTCCTGAGACCCGATCGTTCCACGCGCCGTCTCCGAGCCCCGATCGATCCACGCGCCGCCTCCTGAGCCCCGATCGGTCCACGCGCCGTCGTCGAACCCCAATTGGTCCACGCGCAACCGCCTGAGCCCCAGTCGGTCCACGCGCAACCTTCTGAGCCCCAGTCGGTACACGCGCTTTCTCCGAGCCCCGATCGGTCCCCGCATAGTCTCCTAAGCCCCGCTCGGTTAACGCGTCGTCTCGGAGCCCCGATCGGTCCAGACGCCGCTTCCTGAGCACCGACCGGTCCACGCGTCGTCTCCTGAGCCCCGATCGGTCGACGGGTCCCCTCCTAAGCCCCGATCGGTCCACGCGCCTTCTCCTGAGCCCCGATCGGTCCACGCGCCGTCTCCGAGCGCCGATCATTTCACGTGACGTCTCCTGAGCCCTGATCGTTCCACGCGCCGTCTTCGAGCCCCGAGCGTTCCACGCGCCGTCTCCTGAGCCCCGGTCGGTCCACGCGCCGTCTCCTGAGCCCCGATCGGTCCACGCGTCGTCTCCTAAGCCCCGATCGGCCCACGCGTCGTCTGCTAAGCCCCGATCCGTCGACGCGTCGTCTCCTGAGCCACGATCAATTGACGCGTCTTCTCCTGAGCCCGATCGCTCCTCGCGCCGTCTCCTGAGCCCCGATCGGTCCACGCGTCGTGTCCGAGCTCCGATCGGTCCATACGCCTTTTCCTGAGGCCCGATCGGTCCATGCGTCGTCTTCTTAGTCCCGATGCCTCCACGCGCCGTCTCCGAGCCACGATCGGTCCAGGCGCCGCTTCCTGAGCCCCGATCGGTCCACGGGCCGTCTCTGAGCGCCGATAAGTCCAAGCGCCGTCTCCTGAGCCCCGAGCGTTCCACGCGCCGTCTCCTGAGCCCCGGTCGGTCCACGCGCCGTCTCCTGAGCCCCGACCGGTCCACGCGTCGTCTCCTAAGCCCCGATCGGCCCACGCGTCGTCTGCTAAGCCCCGATCCGTCGACGCGTCGTCTCCTGAGCCACGATCAATTGACGCGTCTTCTCCTGAGCCCGATCGCTCCTCGCGCCGTCTCCTGAGCCCCGATCGGTCCACGCGTCGTGTCCGAGCTCCGATCGGTCCATACGCCGTTTCCTGAGGCCCGATCGGTCCATGCGTCGTCTTCTTAGTCCCGATGCCTCCACGCGCCGTCTCCGAGCCACGATCGGTCCAGGCGCCGCTTCCTGAGCCCCGATCGGTCCACGGGCCGTCTCTGAGCGCCGATAAGTTCAAGCGCCGTCTCCGGAGCCCCGATCGTTCCACGCGCCGTCTCCGAGCCCCGATCCGTCCACGCGCCGTCTCCTGAGCCCGGATCGGTCCACGCGTCATCGCCGAATCCCCGATCCGTACACGCGTCGTCTCCGAGCCTCGATCGGTCCACGCGCCGTCGCGGAGCCCCGATCGGTCCAGGCGTGGCCTCCTGAGCCTCGATCGGTCCACGCGCGGCCTCCTGAGCCCCGGTCGGTTCACGCGCCGTCTCCGAGCCCCGATCGATCCACGCGTCGTCTTCGAAGCCCAGATGCCTCCTCGCGCCGTCTCCGAGCCACGATCGGTCCAGGCGCTGCTTCCTGAGCCCCAATCGGTCCACGCATCGTCACCTAAGCCCCGATGGGTCCACGCATCGTCACCGAGCCATGATCGGTCCACGCGCGGCTCCTGAGCCCCATCGGTCCACGCGCCGTCTCCGAGCGCCGATCGGTTCACGCGCCGTCTCCTGAGCCCCGATCGTTCCACGCGCCGTCTCCAAGCTCCGATCGGTCCACGCGTCGTCTCCTAAGCCCCGATCGGTCCAAGCGCCTTCTACTAAGCCCCGATCGGACCACGCGCCGTCTCGGAGCGCCGATTGGTTCACGCGCCGTCTCCTGAGCCCCGATCGCTCCACACGCAGTCGCCGAGCCTCGATCGGTTCACGCGCGGTCTCCTGAGCCCCGGTCGGTCCACGCGCCGTCGCCGAACCCCAATTGGTCCACGCGCAACCTCCTGAGCCCCAGTCGGTACACGCGCTGTCTCCGAGCCCCGATCGGTCCCCGCATAGTCTCCTAAGCCCCGCTCGGTTAACGCGTCGTCTCGGAGCCCCGATCGGTCCAGGCGCCGCTTCCCGAGCACCGACCGGTCCACGCGTCGTCTCCTGAGCCCCGATCGGTCCACGCGCAACCGCCTGAGCCCCAGTCGGTCGACGCGCTGTCTCCGAGCCCCGATCGGTCCACGCGTCGTCTCCTGAGCCCCGATCGTTCCACACGCCGTCTCCGAGCCCCGATCCGTCCACGCGCCGTCTCCTGAGCCCGGATCGGCCCACGCGTCATCGCCGAATCCCCGATCCGTACACGCGTCGTCTCCGAGCCTCGATCGGTCCACGCGCCGTCGCGGAGCCCCGATCGGTCCAGGCGTGGCCTCCTGAGCCTCGATCGGTCCACGCGCGGCCTCCTGAGCCCCGGTCGGTTCACGCGCCGTCTCCGAGCCCCGATCGATCCACGCGTCGTCTTCGAAGTCCAGATGCCTCCTCGCGCCGTCTCCGAGCCACGATCGGTCCAGGCGCTGCTTCCTGAGCCCCAATCGGTCCACGCATCGTCACCTAAGCCCCGATGGGTCCACGCGCCGTCACCGAGCCATGATCGGTCCACGCGCGGCTGCTGAGCCCCATCGGGCCACGCGCCGTCTCCGAGCGCCGATCGGTTCACGCGCCGTCTCCTGAGCCCCGATCGTTCCACGCGCCGTCTCCAAGCTCCGATCGGTCCACGCGTCGTCTCTTAAGCCCCGATCGGTCCAAGCGCCTTCTACTAAGCCCCGATCGGTCCACGCGCCGTCTCCGAGCGCCGATCGGTTCACGCGCCGTCTCCTGAGCCCCGATCGTTCCACGCGCCGTCTCCAAGCTCCGATCGGTCCACGCATCGTCCCCTAAGCCCCGATCGGTCCAAGCGCCTTCTACTAAGCCCCGATCGGACCACGCGCCGTCTCGGAGCGCCGATTGGTTCACGCGCCGTTTCCTGAGCCCCGATCGCTCCACACGCAGTCGCCGAGCCTCGATCGGTTCACGCGCGGTCTCCTGAGCCCCGGTCGGTCCACGCGCCGTCGCCGAACCCCAATTGGTCCACGCGCAACCTCCTGAGCCCCAGTCGGTACACGCGCTGTCTCCGAGCCCCGATCGGTCCCCGCATAGTCTCCTAAGCCCCGTTCGGTTAACGCGTCGTCTCGGAGCCCCGATCGGTCCAGGCGCCGCTTCCTGAGCACCGACCGGTCCACGCGTCGTCTCCTGAGCCCCGATCGGTCCACGCGCGGCCTCCTGAGCCCCGATCGGTCCACGCGCCGTCGCCGAGCCGCGATTGGTCCACGCGCGGCCTCCTAAGCGCCGATCGGTCCACGCGCCGTCGCCGAACCCCAATTGGTCCACGCGAAACCGCCTGAGCCCCAGTCGGTCCACGCGCTGTCTCCGAGCCCCGATCGGTCCACGTGCCGTCTCCCAGCCCCGATCGGTCCACGCGCCGTCTCCTAATCCCCAATCTGTCCACGACCCGTCTCCGGGCCCCGATCGGTGCACGCGCCGTCTCCTAAGCCCCGATCGGGCCACGCGCCGTCGCCGAACACCAATTGGTCCACGCGAAACCGCCTGAGCCCCAGTCGGTCCTAGCGCTGTCTCCGAGCCCCGATCGGTCCACGCGTCGTCTCCGAGCCCCGATCGGTCCACGCGCCGTCGCCGAGTCATGATCTGTCCACGCGCGGCCTCCTGAGACCCGATCGGTCCACGCGCCGTCGCCGAGCCGCGATCGGTTCTCGCGCGGCCTCCTGAGCCCCGGTCGGTCCACGCGCCGCCTACGTAGCCCCGATCGATCCACGCGATTCTCCTGAGCTCCGGTCGGTCGACGCGCCGTCTCCTGAGCCCCGATCGGTCCACGCGTCGTCTCCTAAGCCCCGATTCGTCGACGCGTCGTCTCCTGAGCCCCGATCAATTGACGCGTCTTCTCCTGAGCCCCGATCGCTTCTCGTGCCGCCTCCTGAGCCCCACTCCGTCGAGGCGTCGTCTCCGGAGCCCCGATCAATTGACGTGCCTTCTCCTGAGCCCCGATCGCTCCTCGCGCCGTCTCCTGAACCCCGCTCGGTCAATGCGTCGTCTTCTTATCACGGATGCCTCCACGCGCCGTCTCCGAGCCACGATGGGTCCAGGCGCCGCTTCCTGCGTCCCGATCGGTCCACGCGCCGTCTCCTAAGCCCCAATCGGTCCACGCGGCGTCTCCGAGCGCCGATCATTTAACGCGCCGTCTCCTGAGACCCGATCGTTCCACGCGCCGTCTCCGAGCCCCAATCGGTCCGCGTGCCGCATTCTAAGCCACGGTCCATCCACGCGCCGTCTCCGAGCCCCGCTCCATCCACGCGTCGTCTCCTAAGCCCCGATCGGTCCACGCGCCGTCTCCTAAGCCCCGATTGATCCACGCGAGTCTCCTAAGCCTCGACCGGTCCACGCGCCGTCCCCTGAGGCCCGATCGATCCACGCGCCGTCTCCGAGCCCCAGTCGGTCCACGCGCTGTCTCCGAGCACCGATCGGTCCACGCGCCGTCTCCGAGCGCAGATCATTTCACGCGCCGTCTCCTGAGCCCCGATCGTTCCACGCGCGGGCTCCTGAGCCCCTATCGGTCCACGCGTCGCCTTCTAACCCCGGACGGTCCACGCGTCGTCTTCTAAGCCCCGATCGGTCCACGAGCCGTCTCCTGAGCCTCCATCGATCCACGCGTCGTCTTCTAAGCCCAGATGCCTCCTCGCGCCGTCTCCGAGCCACGATCGGTCGAGGCGCCGTTTCCTGAGCCCCGATCGGTCCACGCGTTGTGTCCTAAGCCCGGATCGTTCCACGCGCCGCTTCCGATCCCCGATCGGTCCACGCGTCGTCTCCTGATCTCCGATCGGTCCACACACCATCTCCTAAGCCCCGATCATTCCACGCGCCATCTCCGAGCCCCGATCGGTCTACGCGCCGTCTCATAAGCCCCGATCGGACCACGCGCCTTCTCCTCAGCCCCGATCGGTCCACGCGCGGTCTCCGAGCGCCGATTAATTCACGCTCCGTCTCCGAGCCCCGATCGGTCCACGCGCCGTCTCCTGAGCCCGGATCGGTCCACGCGCCGTCGCCGAACCCCAATTGGTCCACGCGCAACCGCCTGAGCCCCCGTCGGTCCACGCGCTGTCTCCGAGCCCCGATCGGTCCACGCGCCGTCTCCTTTGCCCCGATCGGTCGACGCGTCCTCTCCTAAACCCCGATCAGTCCACGCGTCGTCTCCTAAGCCCCGATCGGTCCACACGCCGTCTCCGAGCCCCGATGGGTCCACGCGTCGCCTCCTGAGCCCCGGTCGGTCCACGCGCCGTCTCCTGAGCCCCGATCGGTCCACGCGTCGTCTCCTAAGCCCCGATCGGTCCACGCGTCGTCTCCTAAGCCCCGATCCGTCGACGCGTCGTCTCCTGAGCCACGATCAATTGACGCGTCTTCTCCTGAGCCCAATCGCTCCTCGCGCCGTCTCCTGAGCCCCGATCGGTCCACGGCTCGTCTCCTAAGCCCCGATCGGTCCACGCGCCGTCTCCTGTGCCCCGATTGGTCGACGCGTCCTCTCCTAAACCCCGATCAGTCCACGCGTCGTCTCCTAAGCCCCGATCGGTCCACACGCCGTCTCCGAGCCCCGATGGGTCCACGCGTCGCCTCCTGAGCCCCGGTCGGTCCACGCGCCGTCTCCTGAGCCCCGATCGGTCCATGCGCCGTCTTCTTAGCCCCGATGCCTCCACGCGCCGTCTCCGAGCCACGATCGGTCCAGGCGCCGCTTCCTGAGCCCCCATCGGTCCATGCGCCGTATCCTAAGCCCCGATCGGTCCACGCGCCGTCTCCGAGCGCCGATAAGTTCAAGCTCCGTCTCCTGAGCCCCGATCGTTCCACGCGGCGTCTCCGAGCCCCGATCGATCCACGCGTCGTCTCCTGAGCCCCAATCGCTCCACACGCCGTTTCCTGAGCCCCGATCGGTCCACGCATCGTCTCCGAGCACCGATCGGTCCACGCGCTGTTTTCTGAGCACCGTTCGGTCCACGCGTCGTCTTCAAAGCCCCGATGCCTCCACGCGCCGTCTCCGAGCCCCGATCGCTCCTCGCGCCGTCTCCTGAGCCCCGCTCGATCCATGCGTCGTCTTCTTAGCCCCGATGCCTCCACGCGCCGTTTCCGAGCCACGATCGGTCCAGGCGCCGCTTCCTGAGCCCCGATCGGTCCACGCGCCGTCGCGTAAGCCCCAATCGGTCTACGCGCCGTCTCAGAGCGCCGATCATTTCACGCGCCGTCTCCTGAGCCCCGATCATTCCACGCCCCGCCTCCGAGCCCCGATCGGTCCACGCGCCGTCTCCTAAGCCCCTATCGGTCCACGCGCCGTCTCCGAGCGCCGATCGGTTCACGCGCCGTCTCCTGAGCCCCGATCGGTCCACGCGTCGTCTCCTAAGCCCTGATCGGTCCTCGTGCCTTCTGCGAGCCCCGAAGGGTCCACGCGCAGCCTCCTGAGCCCCGATCGGTCCACGCGCCGTCCCCGAGCCCCGATCGGTCCACGCGCTGTCTCCTGAGCCCCGATAGGTACACGCGTCGTCTTCTAAGCCCCGATCGATCCACGCGTCGTCTCCTGAGCCCCGATCGCGCCACACGCCGTTTCCTGAGCCCCGATCGGTCCACGCGCCGTCTCCGAGCCCCGATCGGTCCACGCATCGTCCCCTAAGCCCCGATCGGTTAACGCGCCGTCTCCCCGCCCCAATCGCTCCACGCGCCGTCTCCTGAGCCCCGATCATTCCACGCGCCGTCTCCGAGCCCCGATCCGTCCACGCGCCGTCTCCTAAGCCCCGTTCGGTCCAAGCGCCTTCTCCTAAAGCCCGGTCGGTCCACGCGCCGTCTCCGAGCCCCGATCGGTCCACGCATCGTCTCCTAAGCCCCGATCGGCTAACGCGTCGACTCCGAGCCGCGATCGTTCCACGCGCCGTCCCCGATCCCCGATCGATCCACGCGCCGTCTCCGAGCCCCGATCGGTCCACGCGCCGTCTCCTGAGCCCCAATCGGTTCACACGCTGTCTCGTGAGCCCCGATAGGTACACGCGTCGTGTCCTACGCCCCGATCGGTCCACGCGTCGTGTCCTAAGCCCCGATCGGTCCACGCGCCGTCTCCGAGCCCCGATCGGTCCGCGCACCGTCTCCTGATCCCCATCGCTTCACGCTGCGTCTCCGGAGCCCCGATCGATCTACGCGAGTCTCCTGAGCCCCGGTCGGACCGCGCGCCGTCATCTGAGCCCCGATCGATTGACGCGTCGTCTCCTAGACTCGATCGGTCCACGCGCCGTCGCCGAGCCCCGATCGGTCCACGCGCGTCCTCCTGAGCCCCGGTCGGTCCACGCGCCGTCTCCGAGCCCCCATCGGTCCACGCGTTGTCTCCTAAGCCCCGATCGGCCCACGCACCGTCTCCGTGCACCGCTCGGTTCACGCATCGTCTCCTAAGCCCCGATCGGTTCACGCGCCGTCTCCGAGCGCCGAGCGGTCCACGCGCCGTCGCCGAACCCCAATTGGTCCACGCGCAACCGCCTGAGTCCCAGTCGGTCCACGCGCTGTCTCCGAGCCCCAATCGGTCCACGGGGCATCGCCGATCCACGATCGGTCCGTGCGCCGTTTCCAGAGCCCTATCGGTCCACGCATCGTCTCCTGATCTCCGATCGGTCCACGCGCCGTCTCCTAAGCCCCGATCGGTCCACGCGCTGTCTCCGAGCGCCGACCGGTTCACGCGCCGTCTCCTGAGCCCCGATCGGTCCACGCGCCGTCTCCTGAGCCCGGATCGGTCCACGCGTCATCGCCGAATCCCCCATCCGTACACGCGTCGTCTCCGAGCCTCGATCGGTCCGGCGCTGCTTCCTGAGCCCCAATCGGTCCACGCGTTGTCACCTAAGCCCCGATCGGTCCACGCGCCGTCTCCGAGCCCCGATCGGTTCACGCATCGTCACCTAAGCCCCGATCGGACCACGCGCCGTCTCCTGAGCCCCGATCGCTCCATGCTCCGTCTCCGTGCCCCGATCGGTCCACGCGCCGGCACCTGAGCCCGGATTGGTCCACGCGCCGTCGCCGAACCCCAATTGGTCCACGCGCAACCGCCTGAGCCCCAGTCGGTCCACGCGCTGTCTCCGAGCCCCGATCGGTCCACGCGCCGTCTCCGAGCGCCGATCGGTTCACGCGCCGTCTCCTGAGCCCCGATCGGTCCACGCGGCGCCTCCGGAGCCCCGATCGATCCACACGAGTCTCCTGAGCCCCGATCGGTCCACGCGCTGTCTCCGAGCGCCGACCGGTTCACGCGCCGTCTCCTGAGCCCCGATCAGTCCACGCGCCGTCTCCTGAGCCCGGATCGGTCCACGCGTCATCGCCGAATCCCCCATCCGTACACGCGTCGTCTCCGAGCCTCGATCGGTCCGGCGCTGCTTCCTGAGCCCCAATCGGTCCACGCGTTGTCACCTAAGCCCCGATCGGTCCACGCGCCGTCTCCGAGCCAAGATCGGTTCACGCATCGTCACCTAAGCCCCGATCGGACCACGCGCCGTCTCCTGAGCCCCGATCGCTCCATGCTCCGTCTCCGTGCCCCGATCGGTCCACGCGCCGGCACCTGAGCCCGGATTGGTCCACGCGCCGTCGCCGAACCCCAATTGGTCCACGCGCAACCGCCTGAGCCCCAGTCGGTCCACGCGCTGTCTCCGAGCCCCGATCGGTCCACGCGCCGTCTCCGAGCGCCGATCGGTTCACGCGCCGTCTCCTGAGCCCCGATCGGTCCACGCGGCGCCTCCGGAGCCCCGATCGATCCACACGAGTCTCCTGAGCCCCGGTCGGTCCGCCCGCCGTCTCCTGAGCCTCGATCGGCCCACGCGCCGTCTCCTGAGCCCCGATCCGTCCACGCGCCGCCTCCTGAGCCCCGATCGTCCAACGCGCCGTCTCCGAGCACCGAACGGTCCACGCGCCGTCTCCTGAGCCCCGATCGGTCCACGCGTCGTCTCCAAAGCCCTGATCGGTCCACGTGCCGTCTCCGAGCCCCGATCGGTCCACGCGCCGTCTCCTGAACCCCGATACGTCCACGCACAGTCGCCGAGCCCCGATTGGTCCACGCGCCGTAGCCGAGCCTCCATCGGTCCACGCGCGGCCTCCTGATCCCCATCGGTCCACGCGCCGTCTCCTGAGCCACGATCGATCCACATGCCGTCTCCGAGCCCCGATCGGTCCGCGTGCCGTATTCTAAGCCTCGGTCCATCCACGCGCCGTCTCCGAGCCCCGATCGGTCCACGCGTCGTCTCCTAAGCCCTGATCGGTCCTCGTGCCTTCTGCGAGCCCCGAAGGGTCCACGCGCATCCTCCTGAGCCCCGATCGCTCGACGCGTCGTCTCCTGAGCCCCGATCGATCCACGGGTCTTCCCCTGAGCCCCGACCGCTCCACGCGCCGTCTCCTGAGCCCGGATCGGTCCACGCGTCGTCTCCGAGCCCCGATCGGTCCACGCGCTGTCTCCTGAGCCCCGATAGGTACACGCGTCGTCACCTAAGCCCCGATCGGTCCACGCGTAGTCTCCTAAGCCCCGCTTGGTTAACGCGTCGTTTCCGAGCCCCGATCGGTCCACGCGTCGTCTCCTGAGCCCCAATTAGTCCATGCGCCGTCTCCTAAGCCCCGATCCGTCCACGGGCCGTGTCCGAGCTCCGATCGGTCCACGCGTCGTCTCCGAGCCCTGATCCGTCCACGGGCCGAGTCCGAGCTCCGATCTGTTCATGCGCCATCTCCAAACCTCGATCCGTACACGCGTCGTCTCCGAGCCCTGATCGGTCCACGCGCCATCGCCGAGCCCCGATCGGTCCACGCGCCATCGCGGAGCCCCGATCGGTCCACGCGCCCTCTCCGAGTGCCGATCATTTCACGCTCCGTCTCCTGAGCCCCGATCGGTCCACACCACTTCTCCTGAGGCCCGATCGATTCACGTGCCGTCTCCTAAGCCCCGGTCGGTTCACCCGTCGTTTCTTAAGTCCCAATCGGTCCACGCGCCCCCTCCGAGCGCCGATCATTTCACGCGACGTCTCCTGAGCCCCGGTCGGTCCGCGCGCCGTCTCCTAAGACCCGATCGGTCCACGTATCGTCTCCTAAGCCCCGATCGGTCCACACGCCGTCTCCGAGCCCCGATGGGTCCACGCATCGTCTCCTGAGCCCCGACCGCTCCACACGCCCTTTCCTGAGCCCCGATCGGTCCACGCATCGTCTCCGAGCGCCAATCGATTCACGTGCCGTCTCCTAAGCCCCGATCGGTCCACCCGTCGTCTCTTAAGCCCCAATCGGTCCACGCGCCCTCTCCGAGCGCCGATCATTTCACGCGCCGTCTCCTGAGCCCCGGTCGGTCCGCGCGCCGTCACCTGAGCCCCGATCGGTCGACGCGTCGTCTTCTGAGCGCCGATCGGTCCACGCGCCGTCTCCGAGCGCCGATCGGTTCACGCGCCGTCTCCTGAGCCCCGATCGTTCCACGCGCCGTCTCCGAGCGCCGATCGGTTCACGCGCCGTCACCTGAGCCCCGATCGTTCCACGCGCCGTCTCGGAGCCCCGATCCGTCCACGCGCCGTCTCCTGAGCCTGGATCGGTCCACGCGTCATCACCGAATCCCCGATCCGTACACGCGTCGTCTCCGAGCCTCGATCGGTCCACGCGCAGTCGCGGAGCCCCGATCGGTCCAGGCGTGGCCTCCTGAGCCTCGATCGGTCCACGCGCGGCCTCCTGAGCCCCGGTCGGTCCACGCGCCGGCTCCTGAGCCCCGATCGGTCCACGCGCCGTCTCCTGAGCCCCAATCGCTCCACGCACCGTTTTCTGAGCACCGTTTGGTCCACGCGTCGTCTTCAAAGACCCGATGCCTCCACGCGCCGTCTCCGAGCCGCGATCCGTCCGTGCGCCGCTTCCAGAGCCCTCTCGGTCCACGCGTCGTCTCCTGATCTCCGATCGGTCCACACGCCATCTCCTAAGCCCCGATCATTCCACGCGCCATCTCGGAGCCCCGATCGGTCCACGCGCCATCTCCGAGCCCCGATCGGTCCACGCGCCGTCTCATAAGCCCCGATCGGCCCACGCGCCTTCTCCTCAGCCCCGATCGGTCCACGCGCCGTCTCCGAGCGCCGATTAGTTCACGCGCCGTCTCCTGAGCCCCGATCGCTCCACGCTCCGTCTCCCAGCCCCGATCGGTCCACGCGCCGTCTCCTGAGCCCGGATCGGTCCACGCGCCGTCGCCGAACCCCAATTGGTCCACGCGCCACCGCCTGTGCCCCGGTCGGTCCACGCGCTGTCTCCGAGCCCAGATCGGTCCACGCGCCGCGGCGAACCCCAATTGGTCCACGCGCAACCTCTCGAGCCCCAGTCGGTAAACGCGCTGTCTCCCAGCCCCGATCGGTCCACGTATGTTCTCCTAAGCCCCAATTAGTCCCCGCGCCGTCTCCTAAGCCCCGATCTGCCCACAGGCCGTCTCCGAGCTCCGATCGGTCCACGCGCCGTCTCCAAGCCTCGATCCGTACACGCGTCGTCTCCGAGCCCCGATCGGTCCACGCGCCTTCTCCGAGCCCCGATCGGTTCACGCATCGTCTCCTAAGCCCCGATCGGTTAACGCGCCGTCTCCGAGCCCCGCACGGTCCACGCGCCGTCGCCGAACCCCAATTGGTCCACGCGCAACCGCCTCAGCCCCAGTCGGTCCACGCGCCGTCTCCGAGCGCCGATCGGTTCACGCGCCGTCTCCTGAGCCCCGATCGTTCCACGCGCCGTCTCCGAGCGCCGATCGGTTCACGCGCCGTCACCTGAGCCCCGATCGTTCCACGCGCCGTCTCCTGAGCGCCGATCGTTCCACCCGCCGTCTCGGAGCCCCGATCCGTCCACGCGCCGTCTCCTGAGCCTGGATGGGTCCACGCGTCATCACCGAATCCCCGATCCGTACACGCGTCGTCTCCGAGCCTCGATTGGTCCACGCGCAGTCGCGGAGCCCCGATCGGTCCAGGCGTGGCCTCCTGAGCCTCGATCGGTCCACGCGCGGCCTCCTGAGCCCCGGTCGGTCCACGCGCCGGCTCCTGAGCCCCGATCGGTCCACGCGCCGTCTCCTGAGCCCCAATCGCTCCACGCACCGTTTTCTGAGCACCGTTTGGTCCACGCGTCGTCTTCAAAGACCCGATGCCTCCACGCGCCGTCTCCGAGCCGCGATCCGTCCGTGCGCCGCTTCCAGAGCGCTCTCGGTCCACGCGTCGTCTCCTGATCTCCGATCGGTCCACACGCCATCTCCTAAGCCCCGATCATTCCACGCGCCATCTCCGAGCCCCGATCGGTCCACGCGCCATCTCCGAGCCCCGATCGGTCCACGCGCCGTCTCATAAGCCCCGATCGGCCCACGCGCCTTCTCCTCAGCCCCGATCGGTCCACGCGCCGTCTCCGAGCGCCGATTAGTTCACGCGCCGTCTCCTGAGCCCCGATCGCTCCACGCTCCGTCTCCCAGCCCCGATCGGTCCACGCGCCGTCTCCTGAGCCCGGATCGGTCCACGCGCCGTCGCCGAACCCCAATTGGTCCACGCGCCACCGCCTGTGCCCCAGTCGGTCCACGCGCTGTCTCCGAGCCCAGATCGGTCCACGCGCCGCGGCGAACCCCAATTGGTCCACGCGCAACCTCTCGAGCCCCAGTCGGTAAACGCGCTGTCTCCGAGCCCCGATCGGTCCACGTATGTTCTCCTAAGCCCCAATTAGTCCCCGCGCCGTCTCCTAAGCCCCGATCTGCCCACAGGCCGTCTCCGAGCTCCGATCGGTCCACGCGCCGTCTCCAAGCCTCGATCCGTACACGCGTCGTCTCCGAGCCCCGATCGGTCCACGCGCCTTCTCCGAGCCCCGATCGGTTCACGCATCGTCTCCTAAGCCCCGATCGGTTAACGCGCCGTCTCCGAGCCCCGCACGGTCCACGCGCCGTCGCCGAACCCCAATTGGTCCACGCGCAACCGCCTCAGCCCCAGTCGGTTCACGCGCTGTCGCCGAACCCCGATCGGTCAACGCGTCGTCTCCGAGCCCCGATCGGTCCACGCGCCGTCGCCGAGCCATGATCGGTCCACGCGCGTCCTCCTGAGCCCCGATCGGTCCACGCGTGGTCTCCGAGCCCCGATCGGTCCACGTGCCGTCGCCGAGCCATGATCGGTCCACACGTGGCCTCCTGAGCCCCGGTCGGTCCACGCGCCGTCTCCTGAGCCCCGATCGGTCCACGCGCGGCCTCCTGAGCCCCGATTGGTTCACGCGCCGTATCCGAGCCCCAATTGGTCCACGCGCCGTCTCCTGAGCCTCGATCGCTCCTCGCGCCGTCTCCTGAACCCCGCTCGGTCCATGCGTCGTCTTGTTAGCCCGGATGCCTCCACGCGCCGTCTCCAAGCCACGATCGGTCCAGGCGCCGTCTCCGGAGCCCCGATCGGTCCACGCGTCGTCTCCTAAGCCCCGATTCGTCCACGCGACGTCTCCGGGCGCCGATGATTTCACGCGCCGTCTCCTGAGACCCGATCGTTCCACGCGCCGTCTCCGAGCCCCGATCGATCCACGCGCCGCCTCCGGAGCCCCGATCGGTCCACGCGCCGTCGCCGAACCCCAATTGGTCCACGCGCAACCGCCTGAGCCCCAGTCGGTCCACGCACTGTGTCCGAGCCCCGATCGGTCCACGCGCCGTCTTCGAGCGCCGATCGGTCCACGCAACGTCTCCTAAGCCCCAATCGGTTAACGCGCGGTCTCCTGAGCCCCGATCGTTCTACGCACCGTCTCCGAGCCCCGATCCGTCCACGCGCAGTCGCCGATCCCGATCGGTTCACGCGCGGTCTCCTGAGCCCCAGTCGGTACACGCGCCGTCTCCGAGCGCCGATCGGTCCACGCGTAATCTCCTGATCTCCGATCGGTCCACGCGCCGTCTCCTAAGCCCCGATCGGTCCACGCGCCGTCTCCGAGCGCCGATCGGTTGACGTGCCATCTCCTGAGCCCCGATCATTCCACGCGCCGTCTCCGAGCCCCGATCGGTCCACGCGCCGTCTCCTGAGCTCCGAACGGTCCAGACCCCTTGTCCTGAGCCCCGATCGGCCGACGCGTCGTCTCCTAAGCCCCGACCGGTTCACGCGCCGTCTCCTGTGCACAGATCGAATCACGTGCCGTCTCCTAAGCCCCGATCGGTCCACACGTCGTCTCCTAAGCCCCAATCGGTCCACGCGTCGTCTCCTAAGCCCCGATCCGTTGGCGCGTCGTCTCCTGAGCCCCGATCAATTGACGCGTCTTCTCCTGAGCCCCGATCGTCCTCGCGCCGTCTCCTGAGCCCCGCTCGGTCCATGCGTCGTCTTCTTAGCCCCGATGCCACCACGCGCCGTCTCCTAAGCCCCGATCTGCCCACGGGCCGTTTCCGAGCTCCGATCGTTCCACACGCCGTCTCCAAGCCTCGATCCGTACACGCGCCGTCTCCGAGCGCCGAGCGGTCCACGCGCCGTCGCCGAACCCCAATTGGTCCACGCGCAACCGCCTGAGTCCCAGTCGGTCCACGCGCTGTCTCCGAGCCCCGATCGGTCCACGCGCCGTCGCCGAGCCATGATCGGTCCACGCGCGGCCTCCTGAGCCCCAATCGGTCCACGGGCCGTCGCCGATCCACGATCGGTCCGTGCGCCGTTTCCAGAGCCCTATCGGTCCACGCATCGTCTCCTGATCTCCGATCGGTCCACGTGCCGTCTCCTAAGCCCCGATCGGTCCACGCACTGTCTCCGAGCGCCGATCGGTTCACGCGCCGTCTCCTGAGCCCCGATCATTCCACGCGCCGTCTCCGAGCCCCGATCGGCCCACGCGTCGTCTCCTGAGCCTCGATCGCTCCACGCGCCGTTTTCTGAGCACCGTTCGGTCCACGCGTCGTCTTCAAAGCCCCGATGCTTCCACGCGCCGTCTCCGAGCTACGATCGGTCCGTGCGCCGCTTCCAGAGCACTATCAGTCCGCGCGTCGTCTCCTGATCTCCGATCGGTCGACGCGCCATCTCCTAAGCCCCGATCGGTCCACGCACCGTCTCCGAGCGCCGATCGGTTCACGCGCCGTCTCCTGAGCCCCGATCATTCCACGCGCTGTCTCCGAGCCCCGATCGGTCCACGCGTTGTCTCCTTAGCCCCGATCGGTCCACGCGCCGTCTCCGAGCCCCGATCGGTCCACGCGCCGTCACCGAGCCGCGATCGGTCCACGCTCGACCTCCTGAGCCCGGTTGGTTCACGCGTCGTCTCCGAGCGCCGATCGGTCCACGCGCCGTCGCCGAGCCATGATCGGTCCACGCGGGGCTCCTGAGCCCCGGTCGGTTCACGCGCCGTCTTCGAGCCCCGATCGATCCACGCGTCGTCTTCTAAGCCCAGATGCCTCCTCGCGCCGTCTCCGAACCCCAATTGGTCCACGCGAAACCGCCTGAGCCCCAGTCGGTCCACGCGCTGTCTCCGAGCCCCGATCGGTCCACGCGTCGTCTCCGAGCCCCGATCGGTCCACGCGCCGTCTCGGAGCGCCGATTGGTTCACGCGCCGTCTCCTGAGCCCCGATCGCTCCACGCGCAGTCGCCGAGTCTCAATCGGTCCACGCGCCGTCTCCTAAGCCCCGATCGGTCCAAGCGCCTTCTGCTAAGCCCCGATCGGTCCAAGCGCCTTCTGCTAAGCCCCGATCGGTCCACGCGCCGTCTCCGAGCGCCGATCGGTTCACGCGCCGTCACCTGAGCCCCGATCGTTCCACGCGCCGTCTCCGAGCCCCGATCGATCTACGCGCCGTCTCCTAAGCCCCGATCAGTCCACGCGCCTTCTCCTCATCCCCCATCGGTCCACGCGCCGTCTCCGAGCCCCGATGGGTCCACGCACTGTCTCCTGATCCCCATGGGTCCACGCGCGGCCTCCTGAGCCCCGATCGGTCCACGCGCCGTCACCGAGCCGCGATCGGTCCACGCGCGACCTCCTGAGCCCCGGTTGGTTCACGCACCGTATCCGAGCCCCCATCGGTCCACGCGTTGTCTCCGAGCCCCGATCCGTCCACGCGCCGTCGCCGTGCCATGATCGGTCCACACGAGTCTCCTGACCCCCGGTCGGTCCGCGCGCCGTCTCCTGAGCCCCGATCGGTCGACGCGTCGTTTCCTGAGCCCCGATCGATCCACGCGTCGTCTCCTGAGCCCCGATCGCTCCACGCGCCGATTTCTGAGCCCCGATCAATTGACGCGTCTTCTCCTGAACCCGGATCGCACCTCGCGCCGTCTCCTGAGCCCCGCTCGGTCCATGCGTCGTCTTCTTAGCCCCAATCGGTCCACGCGCCGTCTCCTAAGCCGCGATCGGTCCAAGCGGCGTCTCCGAGCCCCGATCGGTCCACGCACCGTCTCCTCATCCCCATCGGTCCACGCGGCGTTTTCTGAGCACCGTTCGGTCCACGCGTCGTCTTCAAAGCCCCGATGCCTCCACGCGCCGTCTCCGAGCCACGATCGGTCCGTGCGCCGCTTCCAGAGCCCCGATCTGTGCACGCGTCTTCTCCTGATCTCCGATCGGTCCACGCGCCGTCTCATAAGCCCCGATCGGTCCACGCGCCGTATCCGAGCGCCGATCGGTTCACGGGCCGTCTCTGAGCCGCGATCGATAAAGCCGCCGTCATCAAGCCCCGATCCGTACACGCGTCGTCTCTGAGCCCCGATGCCTCTACCCGCCGTCTCCGAGCTACGATCGGTTCAGGCGCCGCGTCCCGAGCCCCGATCAGTTCACGTGCCGTCTCCTAAGCCCCGATCGCTCCACGGACCGTTTCCTGATCCCCGATCGGTCCACGCGTCGTCTCCTAAGCCCCGATCGGTCCACGCGCCGTCTCCGAGCCCCGATGGGTCCACGCACTGTCTCCTGATCCCCATGGGTCCACGCGGCGCCTCCGGAGCCCCGAACGATCCACGCGAGGATCCTGAGCCCCGATCGATCCACGCATCGTCTCCTAAGCCCCAATCGGTTAACGCGCCGTCTCCGAGCCCCAATCGGTCCACGCGCCGACTCCTGAACCCCGATCGTTCCACGCGCCTTCTCCTAAGCCACGATCGGTCAGCGCCGTCTCCGAGCGCCGATCGGTGCACGCGCCGTCGCACGAGCCGCGATCGGTCCACGCGCGGCCTCCTGAGCCCCGGTTGCTTCACGTGCCGTATCCGAGCCCCAATTGGTCCACGCACCGTCTCCTGAGCCCCGATCGGTCCACGCGCCGTCTCCTGAGCTCCGATCGCTCCACACGCCGTTTTCTGAGCACCGTTCGGTCCATGCGTCGTCTTCTAAGCCCCGATGTCTCCACGCGCCGTCTCCGAGCCGCGATCGGTGCAGGCGCCGTCTCCCCCCCCCCCCCCCCCCCCGATTGGTCCACGCGCCGTCTCCTGAGCCCCGATCATTCCACGCGCCGTCTCCGAACCCCGATCGTTCCACGCGGCGCCTCCGGAGCCCCGATCGATCCACGCGAGTCTCCTGAGCCCCAGTCGGTCCGCGCGCCGTCTCCTGCGCCCCGATTGTTCGACGCGTCGTCTCCTGAGCCCCGATCGATCCACGCGTCGTCTCCTGAGCCCCGATCGCGCCACACGCCGTTTCCTGAGCCCCGATCGGTCCACGCGCCGTCTCCGAGCCGCGATCGGTAAACGCGCCGTCACCAAGCCCCGATCCGTACACGCGTCGTCTCCGAGCCCCGATGGGTCCACGCGCCGTCGCCGAGCCTCGATCGGTCCACGCGCAGCCTCCTAAGCCCCGGTCGGTTCACGCGCTATCTCTGAGCCGCGATCGGTCCACGCGCCGTCTCCTGAGCCCCGATACGTCCACGCGCAGTCGCCGAGCCCCGATCGGTCCACGCGCGGTCTCCTGAGCCCCGATCTGTCCACGCGCCGTCTCCGCGCCCCGATCGGTCCACGCGTCGTCTTCGAGCCCTGATCGGTCCACGCGCCGTCTCCTGAGCCCCAATCGGTCCACTCGCTGTCTCCTGATCCCCGATCGGTACACGCGTCGTCTCCTACGCCCCGATCGGTCCCCGCGCCGCCTTCGTGCCCCGATCGGTCCACGCACCGCCTCCTGATCCCCATCGGTCCACGCGCCGTCTCCTGAGCCACGATCGATCCACATGCCGTCTCCGAGCCCCGATCGGTCCGCGTGCCGCATTCTAAGCCACGGTCCATCCACGCGCCGTCTCCGAGCCCCGATCGGTCCACGCGTCGTCTCCTAAGCCCTGATCGGTCCTCGTGCCTTCTGCGAGCCCCGAAGGGTCCACGCGCAGCCTCCTGAGCCCCGATCGGTCCACGCGCCGTCCCCGAGCCCCGATCGGTCCACGCGCTGTCTCCTGAGCCCCGATAGGTACACGCGTCGTCTTCTAAGCCCCGATCGATCCACGCGTCGTCTCCTGAGCCCCGATCGCGCCACACGCCGTTTCCTGAGCCCCGATCGGTCCACGCGCCGTCTCCGAGCCCCGATCGGTCCACGCATCGTCCCTTAAGCCCCGATCGGTTAACGCGCCGTCTCCCCGCCCCAATCGCTCCACGCGCCGTCTCCTGAGCCCCGATCATTCCACGCGCCGTCTCCGAGCCCCGATCCGTCCACGCGCCGTCTCCTAAGCCCCGTTCGGTCCAAGCGCCTTCTCCTAAAGCCCGGTCGGTCCACGCGCCGTCTCCGAGCCCCGATCGGTCCACGCATCGTCTCCTAAGCCCCGATCGGCTAACGCGTCGATTCCGAGCCGCGATCGTTCCACGCGCCGTCCCCGATCCCCGATCGATCCACGCGCCGTCTCCGAGCCCCGATCGGTCCACGCTTCGTCTCCTGATCCCGGATCGTTCCACGCGTCGTCTCCTGATCCCCGATCCGTAATCGCGTCGTCTCCGAGCCTCGATCGGTCCACACGCCGTGTCCGATCCCCGATCGGTCCGCGTACCGCATTCTGAGCCGCGGTCCGTCCACGCGCCGTCTCCGAGCACCGATCGGTCCACGCGCCGTCTCAGAGCGCCGATCATTTCACGCCCCGTCTCCTGAGCTCCGATCGTTCAACGCGCCGTCTCCGAGCCCCGATCGGTCCACGCGCCGTCTCCTGAGCCCCAATCGGTCCACACGCTGTCTCGTGAGCCCCGATAGGTACACGCGTCGTGTCCTACGCCCCGATCGGTCCACGCGTCGTCTCCGAGCCTCGATCGGTCCAGGCGCTGCTTTCTGAGCCCCAATCGGTCCACGCGTTGTCACCTAAGCCCCGATCGGTCCACGCGCCGTCTCCGAGCCCCGATCGGTTCACGCATCGTCACCTAAGCCCCGAACGGACCACGCGCCGTCTCCTGAGAACCGATCGCTCCACGCTCCGTCTCCGTGCCCCGATCGGTCCACGCGCCGGCACCTGAGCCCGGATTGGTCCACGCGCCGTCGCCGATCCCCAATTGGTCCACGTGCAACCGCCTGAGCCCCAGTCGGTCCACGCGCCGTCTCCGATCCACGATCGGTCCGTGCGCCGCTTCCAGAGCCCTATCGGTCCACGCGTCCTCTCCTGATCTCCTACTCGTCCACGCGCAACCGCCTGAGCCCCAGTCGGTCCACGCACTGTCTCCGAGCCCCGATCGGTCCACGCGGCGTCTTCGAGCCCCGATCGGTCCACTCAACGTCTCCTAAGCCCCAATCGGTTAACGCGCCGTCTCCTGAGCCCCGCTCGGCTAACGCGTCGTTTCGGAGCCCCGATCGGTCTACGCGCCGTCTCCTGAGCCCCGATCGGTCCACGCGCCGTCTCCTGAGCCCCGATCGCTCCACGCGCCGTCTCCTGAGCTCTGATCGGTCCACGATTCGTCTCCTAAGCCCCGATCGCTCCACGCGCCGTCTCCTGAGCCCGATCGGTCGAGGCATCGTCTCCTGAGCCCCGGTTGGTTCACGCGCCGTATCCGAGCCCCTATCGCTCCACGCGTCGTCTCCGAGCCCCGATCGGTCCACGCGCCGTCGCCGAGCCATGATCGCTCCACGCCCGGCCTCCTGAGCCCCGATCGGTCCACGCGCCGTCTCCAAGCCGCGATCCGTCGCCGCGTCGTGTCCTGAGCCCCGATCAATTGACGCGTCTTCTCTTGAGCCCCGATCGCTCCTCGCGCCGTCTCCTGAACCCCGATCATTCCACGCGCCTTCTCCTAAGCCACGATCGGTCCACGCGCCGTCTCCGAGCCCCAGTCGGTCCACGCGCTGTCTCCGAGCACCGATCGGTCTACGCGTCGTCTCCGTGCCCCGATCGGTCCACGCGCCGTCGCCGAGCCATGATCGGTCCACGCGCGGCCTCCTGAGCCCCGATCGGTCCACGCGCCTATTTCTGATCCCCGATCAATTGACGCGTCTTCTCCTGAGCCCCGATCGCTCCACGCGCCGTCTCCGAGCCCCGGTCGGTCCACGCGCCGTCGCCGAGTCTCGATCGGTCCAAGCGCGGCCTCCTGAGCCCCGGTCGGTTCACGCGCCGTCTCCGAGCCCCGATCCATCCACGCGTCGTCTTCTAAGCCCAGATGCCTGCTCGCGCCGTCACCGTGCCGCGATCGGGCCACGCTCGGCCTCCTGAGCCCCGGTCGGTTCACGCGCCGTATCCGAGCCCCAATCGGTCCACGCGCCGTCTCCTAAGCCCAAATCTGTCCACGCGCCGTCTCTGAGCGCCGATTGGTTCACGCGCAGCCTCCTGAGCCCCGATCGTTCCACGCGCCGACGCCGATCCACGATCGGTCCGTGCGCCGCTTCCAGAGCCCTATCGGTCCACGCGTCCTCTCCTGATCTCCTACTCGTCCACGCGCAACCGCCTGAGCCCCAGTCGGTCCACGCACTGTCTCCGAGCCCCGATCGGTCCACGCGGCGTCTTCGAGCCCCGATCGGTCCACGCAACGTCTCCTAAGCCCCAATCGGTTAACGCGCCGTCTCCTGAGCCCCGCTCGGCTAACGCATCGTTTCGGAGCCCCGATCGGTCTACGCGCCGTCTCCTGAGCCCCGATCGGTCCACGCGCCGTCTCCTGAGCCCCGATCGCTCCACGCGCCGTCTCCTGAGCTCTGATCGGTCCACGATTCGTCTCCTAAGCCCCGATCGCTCCACGCGCCGTCTCCTGAGCCCGATCGGTCGAGGCATCGTCTCCTGAGCCCCGGTTGGTTCACGCGCCGTATCCGAGCCCCTATCGCTCCACGCGTCGTCTCCGAGCCCCGATCAGTCCACGCGCCGTCGCCGAGCCATGATCGCTCCACACCCGGCCTCCTGAGCCCCGATCGGTCCACGCGTCGTCTCCGAGCCCCGATCGGTCCACGCGCCGTCGCCGAGCCATGATCGGCCCACGCGAGGCTCCTGAGCCCCGGTCGGTCCGCGAGCCGTCTCCTGAGCCCCGACCGCTCCACGCGTCGTCTCCGAGCTCCGATCGGTCCATGCGCCATTTCCGAGCCCCGATCGGTCCATGCCTCGTCTTCTAAGCCCAGATGCCTCCACGCGCCGTCTCCGAGCCACGATCGGTGCAGGCGCCGCTTCGTGAACCCCGATCGGTCCACGCGCCGTCTCCTGAGCCCCGGTACGTCCACGCGCCGTCTTCGAGCCACGATCGGTCCGTGCGCCGCTTCCAGAGGCCTATCGGTCCACGCGTCGTCTCCTGATATCCGATCGGTCCACGCGTCGCCTCCTGAGCTCCGGTCGGTCCACGCGCCGTTTCCTGAGCCCCGATCGGTCCACGCGTCGTCTCCTAAGCCCCGATCGGTCCACGCGTCGTCTCCTAAGCCCCGATCCGTCGACGCGTCGTCTCCCGGGCCACGATCAATTGACGCGTCTTCTCCTGAGCCCGATGGCTCCTCGCGCCGTCTCCTGAGCCCCGATCGGTCCACGCGTCGTGTCGGAGCTCCGATCGGTCCAGGCGCCGCTTCCTGAGCCCCGATCGGTCCACGCGCCGTATCCTAAGCCCCGATCGGTACACGGGCCGTCTCTGAGCGCCGATAAGTTCAAGGGCCGTCTCCTGAGCCCCGATCGTTCCACGCGGCGTCTCCGAGCCCCGATCGATCCACGCGCCATCTCCTGAGCCCCGATCGGTCGACGCGTCGTCTTCTGAGCCTCGATCGATCCACGCGTCGTCTCCTGAGCCCCAACCGCTCCACACGCCGTTACCTGAGCCCCGATCGGTCCACGCATCGTCTCCGAGCACCGATCGGTCCACGCGCCGTTTTCTGAGCACCGTTCGGTCCACGCGTCGTCTTCAAAGCCCCGATGCCTCCACGCGCCGTCTCCAAGCCCCGATCGCCCCTCGCGCCGTCTCCTGAGCCCCGCTCGATCCATGCGTCGTCTTCTTAGCCCCGATGCCTCCACGCGCCGTTTTCGAGCCACGATCGGTCCAGGCGCCGCTTCCTGAGCCCCGATCGGTCCACGCGCCGTCTCCTGAGCCCCGGTACGTCCACGCGCCGTCTTCGAGCCACGATCGGTCCGTGCGCCGCTTCCAGAGGCCTATCGGTCCACGCGTCGTCTCCTGATATCCGATCGGTCCACGCGTCGCCTCCTGAGCTCCGGTCGGTCCACGCGCCGTTTCCTGAGCCCCGATCGGTCCACGCGTCGTCTCCTAAGCCCCGATCGGTCCACGCGTCGTCTCCTAAGCCCCGATCCGTCGACGCGTCGTCTCCCGGGCCACGATCAATTGACGCGTCTTCTCCTGAGCCCGATGGCTCCTCGCGCCGTCTCCTGAGCCCCGATCGGTCCACGCGTCGTGTCGGAGCTCCGATCGGTCCAGGCGCCGCTTCCTGAGCCCCGATCGGTCCACGCGCCGTATCCTAAGCCCCGATCGGTACACGGGCCGTCTCTGAGCGCCGATAAGTTCAAGGGCCGTCTCCTGAGCCCCGATCGTTCCACGCGGCGTCTCCGAGCCCCGATCGATCCACGCGCCATCTCCTGAGCCCCGATCGGTCGACGCGTCGTCTTCTGAGCCTCGATCGATCCACGCGTCGTCTCCTGAGCCCCAACCGCTCCACACGCCGTTACCTGAGCCCCGATCGGTCCACGCATCGTCTCCGAGCACCGATCGGTCCACGCGCCGTTTTCTGAGCACCGTTCGGTCCACGCGTCGTCTTCAAAGCCCCGATGCCTCCACGCGCCGTCTCCAAGCCCCGATCGCCCCTCGCGCCGTCTCCTGAGCCCCGCTCGATCCATGCGTCGTCTTCTTAGCCCCGATGCCTCCACGCGCCGTTTTCGAGCCACGATCGGTCCAGGCGCCGCTTCCTGAGCCCCGATCGGTCCACGCGCCGTCTCCTAAGCCCCTATCGGTCCACGCGCCGTCTCCGAGCGCCGATCGGTTCACGCGCCGTCTCCTGAGCCCCGATCGTTCCACGCGCCGTCTCCGAGCCCCGATCCGTCCACGTGCCGTCTCCTGAGCCCGGATCGGTCCACGCGCCGTCGCCGAGCCACGATCGGTCCACGCGCGGCCTCCTGAGCCCCGATCGGTCCACGCGCCGTCGCCGAGCCGCGATCGGTCCACGCGCGGTCTCCTGAGCCCCGGTCGGTTCACGCGCCGTCTCCTGACCCCCGATCGGTCCACGCGTCGTTCCCTAAGCCCCGATCGATCCACGCGCAGTCTCCAGAGCCGCGATCGGTCCACGCATCCCCTCCTGAGCCCCGGACGGTTCACACGCCGTCTCCGAGCCGCGATCGGTCCACGCATCGTCTCCTAAGCCCCGATCGGTTAACGTGCCGTCTCCGAGCCCCGATCGGTCCCCGCGCCGTCTCCTGAGCCCCGATGCGTCCACGCGCAGTCGCCGAGGCCCGATCGGTCCACGCGGGGTCTCCTGAGCCCCGATCGGCCCACGCGCCGTCTCCTAAGCCCCGATCGATCCACGCGCCGTCTCCGAACGCCGCTCGGTTCACGCGCCGTCTCCTGTGCTCCGATCGTTCCACGCGCCCTCTCCGAGCCCCGATCGGTCCACGCGCCGTCTCCTGAGCCCCGATCGTTCCACACGCCGCCTCCTAAGCCCCGATCGGTTCACGCGCCGTCACCTGAGCCCCGATCGTTCCACGCGCCGTCTCCGAGCCCCGATCGGTCTACGCGCCGTCTCCTAAGCCCCGATCGGTCCACGCGCCGTCTCGGAGCCCCGATTGGTTCACGCGCCGTCTCCTGTGCCCCGATCGCTCCACGCGCAGTCGCCGAGCCTCGATCGGTTCACGCGCGGTCTCCTGAGCCCCGGTCGGTCCACGCGCCGTCGCCGAACCCCAATTGGTCCACGCGCAACCTCCTGAGCCCCAGTCGGTACACGCGCTGTCTCCGAGCCCCGATCGGTCCCCGCATAGTCTCCTAAGCCCCGCTCGGTTAACGCGTCGTCTCGGAGCCCCGATCGGTCCACACGCCGCTTCCTGAGCACCGACCGGTCCACGCGTCGTCTCCTGAGCCCCGATCGGTCGACGGGTCCCCTCCTAAGCCCCGATCGCTCCTCGCGCCGTCTCCTGAGCCCCGATCGGTCCATGCGTCGTCTTCTTAGTCCCGATGCCTCCACGCGCCGTCTCCGAGCCACGATCGGTCCAGGCGCCGCTTCCTGAGCCCCGATCGGTCCACGCGCCGTATCCTAAGCCCCGATCGGTCCACGGGCCGTCTCTGAGCGCCGATAAGTTCAAGCGCCGTCTCCGGAGCCCCGATCGTTCCACGCGGCGTCTCCGAGCCCCGATCATTCCACGCCCCGTCTCCGAGCCCCGATCGGTCCACGCGCCGTCTCCTAAGACCCTGATCGTTCCACGCGCCGTCTTCGAGCCCCGAGCGGTCCACGCGCCGTCTCCTGAGCCCCAATCGATCCACGCGCAGCCTCCTGAGCCCCGATCGGTCCACGCGCCGTCGCCGAGCCGCGATCGTTCTACGCGCCGCTCCGAGCCCCGATCGGTCCACGCGCCGTCGCCGAGCTATGATCGGTCCACGCGCGGCCTCCTGAGCTCCGATCGGTCCACGCGCCGTCGCCGAGCCGCGATCGGTCCACGCGCGGTCTCCTGAGCCTCGGTCGGTTCACGCGCCGTCTCCTGAGCCCCGATCGGTCCACGCGTCGTTCCCTAAGCCCCGATCGATCCACGCGCAGTCTCCAGAGCCGCGATCGGTCCACGCATCCCCTCCTGAGCCCCGGACGGTTCACACGCCGTCTCCGAGCCGCGATCGGTCCACGCGCCGTCTCCTGAGCCCCGATGGGTCCACTCGCCGTCTCCGAGCCCCGATCGGTCCACGCATCGTCTCCTATGCCCCGATCGGTTAACGCGCCGTCTCCTGAGCCCCAATCGGTCCACACGCTGTGTCGTGAGCCCCGATAGGTACACGCGTCGTCTCCTACGCCCGATCGGTCCACGCGTCGTCTCCTGATCCCAATCGGTCCACGCGGCGCCTCCGGAGCCCCGATCGATCTACGCGAGTCTCCTGAGCCCCAGTCGGTCCGCGCGCCGGCTCCGGAGCCCCGGTCGGTCCACGCGCCGTCTCCTAAGCCCCGTTCGGTCCAAGCGTCTTCTCCTAAACCCCGGTCGGTCCACGCGCCGTCTCCGAGCGCCGATCCGTTCACGCGCCGTCACCCGAGCCCCGATCGTTCCACACGCCCTCTCCGAGTCCCGATCGGTCCACGCTCCGTCTCCTGAGCCCGGATCGTTCCACGCGTCGTCTCCTGATCCCCGATCCGTAAACGCGTCGTCTCCGAGCCTCGATCGGTTCGCACGCCGTGTCCGATCCCCGATCGGTCCGCGTACCGCATTCTGAACCGCGGTCCGTCCACGCGCCGTCTCCGAGCATCGATCGGTCCTCGCGCCGTCTCAGAGCGCCGATCATTTCACGCCCCGTCTCCTGAGCTCCGATCGTTCCACGCGCCGTCTCCGAGCCCCGATCGGTCCACGCGCCGTCTCCTGAGCCCCAATCGGTCCACACGCTGTCTCGTGAGCCCCGATAGGTACACGCGCCGTCACCTGAGCCCCGATCGGTCCACGCGTCGTCTCCTAAGCCCCGATCGGTCCACGCGCCGTCTCCTGAGCCCCGGCCGGTTCGTGCGCCGTCTCGGAGCCCCGATTGGTTCACGCGCCGTCTCCTGTGCCCCGATCGCTCCACGCGCAGTCGCCGAGCCTCGATCGGTTCACGCGCGGTCTCCTGAGCCCCGGTCGGTCCACGCGCCGTCGCCGAACCCCAATTGGTCCACGCGCAACCTCCTGAGCCCCAGTCGGTACACGCGCTGTCTCCGAGCCCCGATCGGTCCCCGCATAGTCTCCTAAGCCCCGCTCGGTTAACGCGTCGTCTCGGAGCCCCGATCGGTCCACACGCCGCTTCCTGAGCACCGACCGGTCCACGCGTCGTCTCCTGAGCCCCGATCGGTCGACGGGTCCCCTCCTAAGCCCCGATCGCTCCTCGCGCCGTCTCCTGAGCCCCGATCGGTCCATGCGTCGTCTTCTTAGTCCCGATGCCTCCACGCGCCGTCTCCGAGCCACGATCGGTCCAGGCGCCGCTTCCTGAGCCCCGATCGGTCCACGCGCCGTATCCTAAGCCCCGATCGGTCCACGGGCCGTCTCTGAGCGCCGATAAGTTCAAGCGCCGTCTCCGGAGCCCCGATCGTTCCACGCGGCGTCTCCGAGCCCCGATCATTCCACGCCCCGTCTCCGAGCCCCGATCGGTCCACGCGCCGTCTCCTAAGACCCTGATCGTTCCACGCGCCGTCTTCGAGCCCCGAGCGGTCCACGCGCCGTCTCCTGAGCCCCAATCGATCCACGCGCAGCCTCCTGAGCCCCGATCGGTCCACGCGCCGTCGCCGAGCCGCGATCGTTCTACGCGCCGCTCCGAGCCCCGATCGGTCCACGCGCCGTCGCCGAGCTATGATCGGTCCACGCGCGGCCTCCTGAGCTCCGATCGGTCCACGCGCCGTCGCCGAACCGCGATCGGTCCACGCGCGGTCTCCTGAGCCTCGGTCGGTTCACGCGCCGTCTCCTGAGCCCCGATCGGTCCACGCGTCGTTCCCTAAGCCCCGATCGATCCACGCGCAGTCTCCAGAGCCGCGATCGGTCCACGCATCCCCTCCTGAGCCCCGGACGGTTCACACGCCGTCTCCGAGCCGCGATCGGTCCACGCATCGTCTCCTAAGCCCCGATCGGTTAACGTGAAGTCTCCGAGCCCCGATCGGTCCACGCGCCGTCTCCTGAGCCCCGATGGGTCCACTCGCCGTCTCCGAGCCCCGATCGGTCCACGCATCGTCTCCTATGCCCCGATCGGTTAACGCGCCGTCTCCTGAGCCCCAATCGGTCCACACGCTGTGTCGTGAGCCCCGATAGGTACACGCGTCGTCTCCTACGCCCGATCGGTCCACGCGTCGTCTCCTGATCCCAATCGGTCCACGCGGCGCCTCCGGAGCCCCGATCGATCTACGCGAGTCTCCTGAGCCCCAGTCGGTCCGCGCGCCGGCTCCGGAGCCCCGGTCGGTCCACGCGCCGTCTCCTAAGCCCCGTTCGGTCCAAGCGTCTTCTCCTAAACCCCGGTCGGTCCACGCGCCGTCTCCGAGCGCCGATCCGTTCACGCGCCGTCACCCGAGCCCCGATCGTTCCACACGCCCTCTCCGAGTCCCGATCGGTCCACGCTCCGTCTCCTGAGCCCGGATCGTTCCACGCGTCGTCTCCTGATCCCCGATCCGTAAACGCGTCGTCTCCGAGCCTCGATCGGTTCGCACGCCGTGTCCGATCCCCGATCGGTCCGCGTACCGCATTCTGAACCGCGGTCCGTCCACGCGCCGTCTCCGAGCATCGATCGGTCCTCGCGCCGTCTCAGAGCGCCGATCATTTCACGCCCCGTCTCCTGAGCTCCGATCGTTCCACGCGCCGTCTCCGAGCCCCGATCGGTCCACGCGCCGTCTCCTGAGCCCCAATCGGTCCACACGCTGTCTCGTGAGCCCCGATAGGTACACGCGTCGTGTCCTACGCCCCGATCGGTCCACGCGTCGTCTCCTAAGCCCCGATCGGTCCACGCGCCGTCTCCTGAGCCCCGGCCGGTTCGTGCGCCGTCTCCGAGCCCCGATCGTACCACGCGTCTTCTTGTAAACCCAGATGCCTCCTCGCATCGTCTCCTAAGCCCCGATCGGCTAACGCGCCGTCTCCGAGCCCCGATCGGTCCACGCGCCGTCGCCGAACCCCAATTGGTCCACGCGCAACCACCTGAGCCCCAGTCGGTCCACGCGCGGCCTCCTGAGCCATGGTCGGTTCACGCGCCGTCTCCTGAACCCCGATGGGTCCACGCGTCGTTCCCTAAGCCCCGATCCATCCACGCGCAGTCTCCTGAGCCCCGATCGGTCCACGCATCGTCTCCTGATCTCCGAACGGTCCACGCGCCGTCTCCTAAGCCCCGATCGGTCCACGCACCGTCTCCGAGCGCCGATCGGTTCACGCGCCGTCTCCTGAGCCCCGATCAGTCCACGCGCTGTCTCCGAGCCCCGATCGGTCCACGCGTTGTCGCCTTAGCCCCGATCGGTCCACGCGCCGTCTCCGAACCCCGATCGTTCCACGCGGCGTCTCCTGAGCCCCAATCGGTCCACACGCTGTGTCGGGAGCCCCGATAGGTACACGCATCGTCTCCTACGCCCGATCGGTCCACGCGTCGTCTCCTGAGCCCCGATCGTTCCACGCGCCGTCGCCGATCCACGATCGGTCCGTGCGCCGCTTCCAGAGCCCTATCGGTCCACGCATCGTCTCCAGATCTCCGATCGGTCCACGCGCTGTCTCCAAGCGCCGATCGGTTCACGCGCCGTCTCCTGAGCCCCGATCATTCCACGCGCCGTCTCCGAGCCCTAATCGGTCCACGCTCGTCTCCTGAGCCCCGATCGGTCCACGCGCCGTCTCCAAGCCCCGATCGGTCCATGCATCGTTTCCTAAGCCCCGATCGGTTAACGCGCTGTCTCCGAGCGCCGATCGGTCCACGCGCCGTCGCCGAACCCCAAATGGTCCACGCGCAACCGCCTGAGCCCCGATCGGTCCACGCGTAGTCTCCGAGCACCGATCGATCCACGCGTCGTCTCCTGAGCTCCGATCGCTCCACGCGCCGATTTCTGAGCCCCGATCAGTTGACGCGTCTTCTGCTGAACCCCGATCGCTCCTCGCGCCGTCTCCTCAGCCCCGCTCGGTCCATGCGTCGTCTTCTTAGCCCCGATGCCTCCACGCGCCGTCTCCGAGCCACGATCGGTCTAGGCGCCGCTTCCTGACCCCGATCGGTCCACGCGCCGTCTCCTAAGCCCCAATCGGTCCACGCGCCGTCTCCTAAGCCGCGATCGGTCCAAGCGGCGTCTCCGAGCCCCGATCGGTCCACGCACCGTCTCCTGATCCCCATCGGTCCACGCGGCGTTTTCTGAGCACCGTTCGGTCCACGCGTCGTCTTCAAAGCCCCGATGCCTCCACGCGCCGTCTCCGAGCCACGATCGGTCCGTGCGCCGCTTCCAGAGCCCCGATCTGTGCACGCGTCTTCTGATCTCCGATCGGTCCACGCACCGTCTCATGCTCCCCAATCGGTCCATGCGCCGCCTCCGGAGCCCTGATCGATCCACGCGAATCTCCTGAGCTCCGGTCGGTCCTCGTACCGTCTCCGAGCACCGATCGGTGCACGTACCGTCCCCGAAGCCCCGATCGGTCCACGCGCCGTCCCCTGAGCCCCGATCGGTCCACGCGTCGTCTCCTAAGCCCCGATCGGTCCACGCGTCGTCTCCTAAGCCCCGATCCGTCGACGCGTGGTATCCTGAGCCACGATCAACTGACGCGTCTTCTCCTGAGCCCGATCGCTCCTCGCGCCGTCTCCTGAGCCCCGATCGGTCCACGCGTCGTGTCCGAGCTCCGATCGGTCCATACGCCGTTTCCTGAGCCCCGATCGGTCCATGCGTCGTCTTCTTAGCCCTGATGCCTCCACGCGCCGTCTCCGAGCCACCATCGGTCCAGGCGCCGTTTCCTGAGCCCCGATCGTTCCACGCGCCGTATCCTAAGCCCCGATCGGTCCACGGGCCGTCTCTGAGCGCCGATAAGTTCAAGCGCCGTCTCCTGAGCCCCGATCGGTCCACGCGCCGTCGCCGAACCCCAATTGGTCCACGCGAAATCGCCTGAGCCCCAGTCGGTCCACGCGCTGTCTCCGAGCCCCGATCGGTCCACGCGTCGTCTCCGAGCCCCGATCGGTCCACGCGCCGTCTCGGAGCGCCGATTGGTTCACGCGCCGTCTCCTGAGCCCCGATCGCTCCACGCGCAGTCGCCGAGTCTCGATCGGTCCACGCGCCGTCTCCTAAGCCCCGATCGGTCCAAGCGCCTTCTGCTAAGCCCCGATCGGTCCAAGCGCCTTCTGCTAAGCCTCGATCGGTCCACGCGCCGTCTCCGAGCGCCGATCGGTTCACGCGCCGTCACCTGAGCCCCGATCGTTCCACGCGCCGTCTCCGAGCCCCGATCGATCTGCGCGCCGTCTCCTAAGCCCCGATCAGTCCACGCGCCTTCTCCTCATCCCCCATCGGTCCACGCGCCGTCTCCGAGCGCCGATCGGTTCACGCGCCGTCTCCTGAGCTCCGATCGTTCCACGCGCCGTCTCCGAGCCCCGATCCGTCCACGCGCCGTCTCCTGAGCCCGGATCGGTCCACGCGTCATCGCCGAATCCCCGATCCGTACACGCGTCGTCTCCGAGCCCCGATCGTTCCACGCGCCGTCTCCTGAGCCCCGATGCCTCCACGCGCCGTCTCCGAGCCACGATCCGTCCGTGCGCCGCTTCCAGAGCCCTCACGGTCCACGCGTCGTCTCCTGATCTCCGATCGGTCCACACGCCATCTCCTAAGCCCCGATCATTCCACGCGCCATCTCCGAGCCCCGATCGGTCCACGCGCCGTCTCATAAGCCCCGATCGGACCACGCGCCTTCTCCTCAGCCCCGATCGGTCCACGCGCCGTCTCCGAGCGCCGATTAGTTCACGCGCCGTCTCTTGAGCCCCGATCGCTCCACGCTCCGTCTCCCAGCCCCGATCGGTCCACGCGCCGTCTCCTGAGCCCGGATCGGTCCACGCGCCGTCGCCGAACCCCAATTGGTCCACGCGCCACCGCCTGTGCCCCAGTCGGTCCACGCGCTGTCTCCGAGCCCAGATCGGTCCACGCGCCGTCTCCGAGCGCCGATCGGTTCACGCGCCGTCTCCTGAGCCCCGATCGTTCCACGCACCGTCTCCGAGCTACGATCGGTCCACGCGTCGTCTCCTAAGCCCCGATCGGTCCAAGCGCCTTCTACTAAGCCCCGATCGGTCCACGCGCCTTCTCCTGAGCCCCGATCGGTCCACGCGCCGTCTCCGAGCGCCGATCATTTCACGTGACGTCTCCTGAGCCCTGATCGTTCCACGCGCCGTCTTCGAGCCCCGAGCGGTCCACGCGCCGTCTCCTGAGCCCCAATCGATCCACGCGCAGCCTCCTGAGCCCCGATCGGTCCACGCGCCGTCGCCGAGCCGCGATCGTTCTACGCGCCGCTCCGAGCCCCGATCGGTCCACGCGCCGTCGCCGAGCTATGATCGGTCCACGCGCGGCCTCCTGAGCCCCGATCGGTCCACGCGCCGTCGCCGAGCCGCGATCGGTCCACGCGCGGCCTCCTGAGGCCCGATTGGTTCACGCGCCGGATCCGAGCCCCAAACGGTCCACGCGCCGTTTCCTGAGCCCCGATCGGTCCACGCGCGGTCTCCTGAGCCCCGATCGGTCCACGCGCCGTCGCCGAGCCGCGATCGGTCCACACGCGGCCTCCTAAGGCCCGATCGGTCCACGCGTCGTCTCCGAGCCCCGATCGGTCCACGCGCCGTCTTCGAGCCCTGGTCGGTTCACGCATGGTTTCCTAAGCCCCAATCGGTTAACGCGCCGTCTCCGAGCCCCGATCGGTCTACGCGCCGTCGCCGAACCCCAATTGGTCCACGCGCAACCGCCTGAGCCCCAGTCGATCCACGCGCTGTCTCCGAGCCCCGATCGGTCCACGCGTAGTCTCCGAGCCCCGATCGGTCCACGCGCCGTCTCCGCGCCCCGATCGGTCCACGCGCCGTCTCCTGAGCCCCGATCGGTCCACGCGTTGTTTCCTAA
The DNA here is from genome assembly GCA_946811545.1 of Netelia fuscicornis. Taxonomy (NCBI): domain Eukaryota; kingdom Metazoa; phylum Arthropoda; class Insecta; order Hymenoptera; family Ichneumonidae; genus Netelia; species Netelia fuscicornis. Next base: position 32,134,642 of record OX328012.1, read on the forward strand.
GCCCCGATCGGTCCACGCGTCGTCTCCTAAGCCCCGATCCGTCGACGCGTCGTCTCCTGAGCCCCGATCGATCCACGCGCCGTCTCCGAGCCCCGATCGGTCCAGGCGCCGTTTCCGAGCCCCGATTGGTCCATGCGTCGTCTTCGAAGCCCCGATGCCTCCACGCGCCGTCTCCGAGCCACGATCGGTGCAGGCGCCGCTTCCTGAGCCCCGATCGGTCCACGCGCCGTCTCCTGAGCCCCGATCGGTCCACGCGTCGTCTCCGAGCACCGTTCGGTCCACGCGCCGTTTCCTGAGCCCCGATCGGTCTATGCGTCGTCTTTTAAGCCCCGATACCTCCACGCGCCGTTTACGAGCCACGATCGGTCCAGGCGCCGGTTCCTGAGTCCCGATCGGTCCACGCGTCGTCTCCTAAGCCCCGATCGGTCCACGCGCCGTCTCCGAGCCCCGATCGGTCCACGCGCCGTCTCCGAGCCCCGATGGGTCCACGCACTGTCTCCTGATCCCCATGGGTCCACGCGGCGCCTCCGGAGCCCCGAACGATCCACGCGAGGATCCTGAGCCCCGATCGATCCACGCATCGTCTCCTAAGCCCCAATCGGTTAACGCGCCGTCTCCGAGCCCCAATCGGTCCACGCGCCGTCTCCTGAACCCCGATCGTTCCACGCGCCTTCTCCTAAGCCACGATCGGTCGGCGCCGTCTCCGAGCGCCGATCGGTGCACGCGTCGTCTCCGAGCACCGTTCGGTCCACGCGCCGTTTCCTGCGCCCCGATCGGTCCACGCGTCGTCTCCGAGCACCGTTCGGTCCACGCGCCGTTTCCTGAGCCCCGATCGGTCTATGCGTCGTCTTTTAAGCCCCGATACCTCCACGCGCCGTTTACGAGCCACGATCGGTCCAGGCGCCGGTTCCTGAGCCCCGATCGGTCCACGCGTCGTCTCCTAAGCCCCGATCGGTCCACGCGCCGTCTCCTAAGCCCCGATAGGTACACGCGTCGTCTCCTACACCCCGATGGGTCCACGCGTCGTCTCCTAAGCCCCGATCGGTCCACGCGCCGTCTCCGAGCCCCGATGGGTCCACGCACTGTCTCCTGATCCCCATGGGTCCACGCGCGGCCTCCTGAGCCCCGATCGGTCCACTCGCCGTCACCGAGCCGCGATCGGTCCACGCGCGACCTCCTGAGCCCCGGTTGGTTCACGCACCGTATCCGAGCCCCCATCGGTCCACGCGTTGTCTCCGAGCCCCGATCCGTCCACGCGCCGTCGCCGTGCCATGATCGGTCCACACGAGGCTCCTGACCCCCGGTCGGTCCGCGCGCCGTCTCCTGAGCCCCGATCGGTCGACGCGTCGTTTCCTGAGCCCCGATCGATCCACGCGTCGTCTCCTGAGCCCCGATCGCTCCACGCGCCGATTTCTGAGCCCCGATCAATTGACGCGTCTTCTCCTGAACCCGGATCGCACCTTGCGCCGTCTCCTGAGCCCCGCTCGGTCCATGCGTCGTCTTCTTAGCCCCGATGCCTCCACGCGCCGTCTCCGAGCCACGATCGGTCTAGGCGCCGCTTCCTGACCCCGATCGGTCCACGCGCCGTCTCCTAAGCCCCAATCGGTCCACGCGCCGTCTCCTAAGCCGCGATCGGTCCAAGCGGCGTCTCCGAGCCCCGATCGGTCCACGCACCGTCTCCTCATCCCCATCGGTCCACGCGGCGTTTTCTGAGCACCGTTCGGTCCACGCGTCGTCTTCAAAGCCCCGATGCTCCACGCGCCGTCTCCGAGCCACGATCGGTCCGTGCGCCGCTTCCAGAGCCCCGATCTGTGCACGCGTCTTCTCCTGATCTCCGATCGGTCCACGCGCCGTCTCATAAGCCCCGATCGGTCCACGCGCTGTCTCCGAGCGCCGATCGGTTCACGGGCCGTCTCTGAGCCGCGATCGATAAAGCCGCCGTCATCAAGCCCCGATCCGTACACGCGTCGTCTCCGAGCCCCGATGCCTCTACGCGCCGTCTCCGAGCTACGATCGGTTCAGGCGCCGCGTCCCGAGCCCCGATCAGTTCACGTGCCGTCTCCTAAGCCCCGATCGCTCCACGGACCGTTTCCTGATCCCCGATCGGTCCACGCGCCGCCTCCTGAGTCCTGATCGGTCAACGCGTCGTGTCCTAAGCCCTGATCGGTCCACGTGCCGTCTCCGAGCCCCGATGGGTCCACGCGCCACATCCTGAGCCCCGATCGGACGACGAGTCGTCTCCTGAGCCTTGATCGATCCACGCGTCGTCTCCTGAACCCCGATTGCCCCACGGGCCGTTTCCTGAGCCCCGATCGGTCCACGCGTCGTCTTCTAAGCCCAGATGCCTCCTCGCGCCGTCTCCGAGCCACGATGGGTCCAGGCGCCGATTCCTGAGCCCCGATCGGTCCACGCGTTGGCTCCTAAGCCCCGTTCGGCCCACGCGCCGTCTCCTAAGCCCCGATCATTCCACGCGCCGTCTCCGAGCCCCGATCGGTCCACGCGCCGTCTCCTGAGCCCCGATCGGTCCACGCGTTGTTTCCTAAGCCCCGATCGGTCCACGCGCCGTCTCCTAAGCCCCGATCGATCCACGCGCCGTCTCCGAGCCCCGATCGGTCCACGCATCGTCTCCTAAGCCCCGATCGGTTAACGCGCCGTCTCCCCGCCCCGATCGGTCCACGCGCCGTCTCCTGAGCCCCGATACGTCCACGCGCAGTCGCCGAGCCCCGATCAGTCCACGCGCGGCCTCCTGTACCCCGGTCGGTTCACGCGCCGTCTCCCCGCCCCGATCGGTCCACGCGCCGTCTCCTGAGCCCTGATCGGTCCGTGCGCCGTCTCCGAGCCCCGATCGGTCCACGCACGGCGTCGAGCCGCGATCGGTCCACGCGCGGCCTCCTGAGCCCCAATCGGTCCACGCGTCGTCTCCTAAGCCCCGATCGGTCCGTGCGCCGTCTCCGAGCCCCGATCGGTCCACGCACCATCTCATGCTCCCCAATCGGTCCATGCGCCGCCTCCGGAGCCCTGATCGATCCACGCGAATCTCCTGAGCTCCGGTCGGTCCTCGTACCGTCTCCGAGCCCCGATCGGTGCACGTACCGTCTCCGAAGCCCCGATCGGTCCACGCGCCGTCCCCTGAGCCCCGATCGGTCCACGCGTCGTCTCCTAAGCCCCGATCGGTTCACGCGCCGTATCCGAGCCCCAATCGGTCCACGCGCCGTCTCCTAAGCTCCAATCGGTCCACGTGCCGTCCCCTGAGCCCCGATACGTCGACGCGCAGACGCCGAGCCCCGATCGGTCCACGCGCTGTCTCCTGAGCCCCGATAGGTACACGCGTCGTCTCCTACACCCCGATCGGTCCACGCGTCGTCTCCTAAGCCCCGATCGGTCCACGCGCCGTCTCCGAGCCCCGATGGGTCCACGCACTGTCTCCTGATCCCCATGGGTCCACGCGGCGCCTCCGGAGCCCCGAACGATCCACGCGAGGATCCTGAGCCCCGATCGATCCACGCATCGTCTCCTAAGCCCCAATCGGTTAACGCGCCGTTTCCGAGCCCCAATCGGTCCACGCGCCGTCTCCTGAACCCCGATCGTTCCACGCGCCTTCTCCTAAGCCACGATCGGTCAGCGCCGTCTCCGAGCGCCGATCGGTGCACGCGCCGTCGCACGAGCCGCGATCGGTCCACGCGCGGCCTCCTGAGCCCCGGTTGCTTCACGTGCCGTATCCGAGCCCCAATTGGTCCACGCACCGTCTCCTACGCCCCGATCGGTCCCCGCGCCGCCTTCGTGCCCCGATCGGTCCACGCACCGCCTCCTGATCCCCATCGGTCCACGCGCCGTCTCCTGAGCCACGATCGATCCACATGCCGTCTCCGAGCCCCGATCGGTCCGCGTGCCGCATTCTAAGCCACGGTCCATCCACGCGCCGTCTCCGAGCCCCGAAGGGTCCACGCGCAGCCTCCTGAGCCCCGATCGGTCCACGCGCCGTCCCCGAGCCCCGATCGGTCCACGCGCTGTCTCCTGAGCCCCGATAGGTACACGCGTCGTCTTCTAAGCCCCGATCGATCCACGCGTCGTCTCCTGAGCCCCGATCGCGCCACACGCCGTTTCCTGAGCCCCGATCCGTCCACGCGCCGTCTCCTAAGCCCCGTTCGGTCCACGCGCCGTCTCCGAGCCCCGATCGGTCCACGCACCGTCTCCTGATCCCCATCGGTCCACGCGGCGCCTCCGGAGCCCCGACCGATCCACACGAGTCTCCTGAGCCCCGGTCGCTCCACGCGCCGTCTCCGAGCGCCGATTGGGGCACGCGCCGTCTCCTGAGCCCCGATCGGTCCACGCGTCGTCTCCAAAGCCCTGATTGGTCCACGTGCCGTCTCCGAGCCCCGATCGGTCCACGCGCCGTCTCCTGAACCCCGATACGTCCACACACAGTCGCCGAGCCCCGATTGGTCCACGCGCCGTAGCCGAGCCTCCATCGGTCCACGCGCGGCCTCCTGAGCCGCGGTCGGTCCACGCGCCGACTCCGAGCTCCGATCGGCCCACGCGCCGTCTCCTAATCACCGATCGGTCCAAGCGCCGTCTCCGAGCCCCGATCGGTCCACGCGTCGTCTCCTAAGACCCGATCGGTCCACACGCCGTCTCCGAGCCCCGATGGGTCCACGCGTCGCCTCCTGAGCCCCGGTCGGTTCACGCGCCGTCTCCCCGCCCCGATCGGTCCACGCGCCGTCTCCTGAGCCCTGATCCGTCCACGCGCGGCGTCGAGACGCGATCGGTCCACGCGCGGCCTCCTGAGCCCCAATCGGTCCACGCGTCGACTCCTAAGCCACGATCGGTCCGTGCGCCGTCTCCGAGCCCCGATCGGCCCACGCACCATCTCATGCTCCCCAATCGGTCCATGCGCCGCCTCCGGAGCCCTGATCGATCCACGCGAATCTCCTGAGCTCCGGTCGGTCCTCGTACCGTCTCCGAGCCCCGATCGGTCCACGTACCATCTCCGAAGCCCCGATCGGTCCACGCGCCGTCTCCTGAGCCCCGATCGGTCCACGCGCCGCGGCGAACCCCAATTGGTCCACGCGCAACCTCTCGAGCCCCAGTCGGTAAACGCGCTGTCTCCGAGCCCCGATCGGTCCACGTATGTTCTCCTAAGCCCCAATTAGTCCCCGCGCCGTCTCCTAAGCCCCGATCTGCCGACGGGCCGTCTCCGAGCTCCGATCGGTCCACGCGCCGTCTCCAAGCCTCGATCCGTACACGCGTCGTCTCCGAGCCCCGATCGGTCCATGCGCCATCGCCGAGCCCCGATCGGTCCACGCGCCGTCTCCTGAGCTCCGAACGGTCCACACCCCTTGTCCTGAGCCCCGATCGGCCGACGCGTCGTCTCCTAAGCCCCGACCGGTTCACGCGCCGTCTCCTGTGCACCGATCGAATCACGTGCCGTCTCCTAAGCCCCGATCGGTCCACACGTCGTCTCCTAAGCCCCAATCGGTCCACGCGTCGTCTCCTAAGCCCTGATCCGTCGCCGCGTCGTCTCCTGGGCCCCGATCAATTGACGCGTCTTCTCCTGAGCCCCGATCGGTCGACGGGTCGTCTCCTAAGCCCCGATCGGTCGACGCGTCGTCGCCTAATCCCCGGTCGGTCCACGCGCCGTCGCCGAACCCCAATTGGTTTACGCGCCACCTCCTGAGCCCCAGTCGGTCCACGCGCTGTCTTCGAGCACCGATCGGTCTACGCATCGTTTCCTAAACCCCGCTCTGTTAACGCGTCGTCTCCTGAGCCCCGATCGCTCCACGCGCCGTCTCCTGAGCGCCGAACGGTCCACGCGTCGTCTCCGAGCACCGTTCGGTCCACGCGCCGTTTCCTGGGCCCCGATCGGTCCATCCGTCGTCTTTTAAGCCCCGATACCTCCACGCGCCGTCTCCGAGCCACGATCGGTCCAGGCGTGGCCTCCTGAGCCGCGGTCGGTCCACGCGCCGTTTCCTGAGCCCCGATCGGTCCACGCGTCGTCTTCTAAACCCAGATGCCTCCTTGCGCCGTCTCCCAACCACGATCGGTGCAGGCGCCGCTTCCTGAACCCCGATCGGTCCACGCGTTTTCTCCTAAGCCCCGATCGGTCCACGCGTCATCTCCTCAGCCCCGATCGGTCGACGCGTCGTCTCCGAGCGCCGATCGGTGCACGCGCCGTCTCCTGAACCCCGATCGTTCCACACGCCGCGTCCTAAGCCCCGATCGGTCTAGGCGTCGTCTCCTAAGCCCCGACCGGTCCAGGCGCCGTCTCCTGAGCCCCGATCGTTCCACGCGCCGTCACCGAGCCCCGTTCGGTCCACGCGCCGTCTCCTCAGCCCCGATCGGTCCACGCGTTGGCTCCTAAGCCTCGATAGGTCCACGCGCGGCCTCCTTAGCCCCGGTCGGTCCACGCGCCGTCTCCGAGCCCCGATCGGTCGACGCGTCGTCTCCGAGCGCCGATCGGTGCACGCGCCGTCTCCTGAACCCCGATCGTTCCACACGCCGCGTCCTAAGCCCCGATCGGTCTAGGCGTCGTCTCCTAAGCCCCGACCGGTCCAGGCGCCGTCTCCGGGCCCCGATCGGTGCACGTGCCGTCTCCTAAGCCCCGATCGGTCGACGCGCCGACTCCTAAGCCCCGATCGGTCCAAGCGCCTTCTGCTAAGCCCCGATCGGTCCAACCGCCTTCTGCTAAGCCCCGATCGGTCCACGCGCCGTCTCCGAGCGCCGATCGGTTCACGCGCCGTCACCTGAGCCCCGATCGTTCCGCGCGCCGTCTCCCAGCCCCGATCGGTCTACGCGCCGTCTCCTAAGCCCCGATCGGTCCACGCGCCTTCTCCTCATCCCCGATCGGTCCACGCGCCGTCTCGGAGCCCCGATTGGTTCACGCGCAGTCGCCGAGCCTCGATCCGTTCACGCGCCGCTTCCTGAGCCCCGATCGGTCCACGCGCCGTATCCTAAGCCCCGATCGGTCTACGGGCCGTCTCTGAGCGCCGATAAGTTCAAGCGCCGTCTCCGGAGCCCCGATCGTTCCACGCGGCGTCTCCGAGCCCCGATCATTCCACGCCCCGTCTCCGAGCCCCGATCGGTCCACGCGCCGTCTCCTAAGCCCCTATCGGTCCACGCGCCGTCTCCGAGCGCCGATCGGTTCACGCGCCGTCTCCTGAGCCCCGATCGTTCCACACGCCGTCTCCGAGCCCCGATCCGCCCACGCGCCGTCTCCTGAGCCCGGATCGGTCCACGCGTCATCGCCGAATCCCCGATCCGTACACGCGTCGTCTCCGAGCCTCGATCGGTCCACCCGCCGTCGCGGAGCCCCGATCGGTCCAGGCGTGGCCTCCTGAGCCTCGATCGGTCCACGCGCGACCTCCTGAGCCCCGGTCGGTTCACGCGCCGTCTCCGAGCCCCGATCGATCCACGCGTCGTCTTCGAAGCCCAGATGCCTCCTCGCGCCGTCTCCGAGCCACGATCGGTCCAGGCGCTGCTTCCTGAGCCCCAATCGGTCCACGCATCGTCACCTAAGCCCCGATGGGTCCACGCGCCGTCACCGAGCCATGATCGGTCCACGCGCGGCTCCTGAGCCCCATCGGTCCACGCGCCGTCTCCGAGCGCCGATCGGTTCACGCGCCGTCTCCTGAGCCCCGATCGTTCCACGCGCCGTCTCCGAGCTCCGATCGGTCCACGCGTCGTCTCCTAAGCCCCGATCGGTCCAAGCGCCTTCTACTAAGCCCCGATCGGTCCACGCACCGTCTCCGAGCGCCGATCGGTTCACGCGCCGTCACCTGAGCCCCGATCGTTCCACGCGCCGTCTCCTAAGCCCCGATCGGTGCACGCGCCGTCTCCGAGCGCCGATCGGTTCACGCGCCGTCTCCTGAGCCCCGATCATTCCACGCGATGTCTCCGAGCCCCGATCGGTTCACGCGCCGTCTCCTAAGCCCCGATCGGTCCACGCTCCGTCTCCGAGCGCCGATCGGTCCACGTGCGGTTCCAAGCCTCAATCCGTACACGCGCCGTCTCCGAGCCCCGATCGGTCCACGCGTCGTCTCCGAGCACCGTTCGGTCCACGCGCCATTTCCTGAGCCCCGATCGGTCCATCCGTCGTCTTTTAAGCCCCGATACCTCCACGCGCCGTCTCCGAGCCACGATCGGTCCAGGCGCCGCTTCCTGAGCCCCGATCGGTCCACGCGTCGGCTCCTAAGCCTCGATAGGTCCACGCGCGGCCTCCTTAGCCCCAGTCGGTCCACGCGCTGTCTCCGAGCCCCGATCGGTCCACGCGTCGTCTGCAAGCCCCAATCGGTCCACGCGCCGTCGCCGAGTCATGATCTGTCCACGCGCGGCCTCCTGAGACCCGATCGGTCCACGCGCCGTCGCCGAGCCGCGATCGGTTCTCGTGCGGCCTCCTGAGCCCCGGTCGGTCCACGCGCCGCCTACGTAGCCCCGATCGATCCACGCGATTCTCCTGAGCTCCGGTCGGTCGACGCGCCGTCTCCTGAGCCCCGATCGGTCCACGCGTCGTCTCCTAAGCCCCGATTCGTCGACGCGTCGTCTCCTGAGCCCCGATCAATTGACGCGTCTTCTCCTGAGCCCCGATCGCTTCTCGTGCGGCCTCCTGAGCCCCACTCCGTCGAGGCGTCGTCTCCGGAGCCCCGATCAATTGACGTGTCTTCTCCTGAGCCCCGAGCGCTCCTCGCGCCGTCTCCTGAACCCCGCTCGGTCAATGCGTCGTCTTCTTAGCACGGATGCCTCCACGCGCCGTCTCCGAGCCACGATGGGTCCAGGCGCCGCTTCCTGCGCCCCGATCGGTCCACGCGCCGTCTCCTAAGCCCCAATCGGTCCACGCGCCGTCTCCTAAGCCGCGATTGGTCCAAGCGGCGTCTCCGAGCCCCGATCGGTCCACGCACCGTCTCCTGATCCCCATCGGTCCACGCGGCGTTTTCTGAGCATCGTTCGGTCCACGCGTCGTCTTCAAAGCCCCGATGCCTCCACGCGCCGTCTCCGAGCCACGATCGGTCCGTGCGCCGCTTCCAGAGCCCCGATCTGTGCACGCGTCTTCTCCTGATCTCCGATCGGTCCACGCACCGTCTGATAAGCCCCGATCGGTCCACGCGCCGTCTCCGAGCGCCGATCGGTTCACGGGCCGTCTCTGAGCCGCGATCGATAAAGCCGCCGTCATCAAGCCCCGATCCGTACACGCGTCGTCTCCGAGCCCCGATGCCTCTACGCGCCGTCTCCGAGCTACGATCGGTTCAGGCGCCGCTTCCCGAGCCCCGATCAGTACACGTGCCGTCTCCTAAGCCCCGATCGCTCCACGGACCGTTTCCTGATCCCCGATCGGTCCACGCGCCGCCTCCTGAGTCCTGATCGGTCAACGCGTCGTGTCCTAAGCCCTGATCGGTCCACGTGCCGTCTCCGAGCCCCGATGGGTCCACGCGCCACATCCTGAGCCCCGATCGGACGACGCGTCGTCTCCTGAGCCTTGATCAGTCCACGCGCGGCCTCCTGTACCCCGGTCGGTTCACGCGCCGTCTCCCCGCCCCGATCGGTCCACGCGCCGTCTCCTGAGCCCTGATCCGTCCACGCACGGCGTCGAGCCGCGATCGGTCCACGCGCGGCCTCCTGAGCCCCAATCGGTCCACGCGTCGTCTCCTAAGCCCCGATCGGTCCGTGCGCCGTCTCCGAGCCCCGATCGGTCCACGCACCATCTCATGCTCCCCAATCGGTCCATGCGCCGCCTCCGGAGCCCTGATCGATCCACGCGAATCTCCTGAGCTCCGGTCGGTCCTCGTACCGTCTCCGAGCCCCGATCGGTGCACGTACCGTCTCCGAAGCCCCGATCGGTTAACGCGCCGTCTCCCCGCCCCGATCGGTCCACGCGCCGTCTCCGAGCCCCGATGGGTCCACGCACTGTATCCTGATCCCCATGGGTCCACGCGGCGCCTCCGGAGCCTCGAACGATCCACTCGAGGATCCTGAGCCCCGATCGATCCACGCATCGTCTCCTAAGCCCCAATCGGTTAACGCGCCGTCTCCGAGCCCCAATCGGTCCACGCGCCGTCTCCTGAACCCCGATCGTTCCACGCGCCTTCTCCTAAGCCACGATCGGTCAGCGCCGTCTCCGAGCGCCGATCGGTGCACGCGCCGTCGCACGAGCCGCGATCGGTCCACGCGCGGCCTCCTGAGCCCCGGTTGCTTCACGTGCCGTATCCGAGCCCCAATCGGTCCACGCACCGTCTCCTGAGCCCCGATCGGTCCACGCGCCGTCTCCTGAGCTCCGATCGCTCCACGCGCCGTTTTCTGAGCACCGTTCGGTCCATGCGTCGTCTTCTAAGCCCCGATACATCCACGCGCAGTCGCCGAGCCCCGATCGGTCCACGCGCCGTCTCCGAGCCCCGATCGGTCCACGCATCATCTCCTAAGCCCCGATCGGTTAACGCGCCGTCTCCCCGCCCCGATCGGTCCACGCGCCGTCTCCTGAGCCCCGATCATTCCACGCGCCGTCTCCGAGCCCGGATCGGTCCACGCGCGGCCTCCTGAGCCCCGGTCGGTTCACGCGCCGTATCCGAGCCCCAATCGGTCCACGCGCCGTCTCCTGAGCCCCGATCGTTCCATGCGCCGTCTCCGAACCCCGATCGTTCCACGCGGCGCCTCCGGAGCCTCGATCGATCCACGCGAGTCTCCTGAGCCCCAGTCGGTCCGCGCGCCGTCTCCTGCGCCCCGATTGTTCGACGCGTCGTCTCCTGAGCCCCGATCGATCCACGCGTCGTCTCCTGAGCCCCGATCGCGCCACACGCCGTTTCCTGAGCCCCGATCGGTCCACGCGCCGTCTCCGAGCCGCGATCGGTAAACGCGCCGTCACCAAGCCCCGATCCGTACACGCGTCGTCTCCGAGCCCCGATGGGTCCACGCGCCGTCGCCGAGCCTCGATCGGTCCACGCGCAGCCTCCTAAGCCCCGGTCGGTTCACGCGCTATCTCCGAGCCGCGATCGGTCCACGCGCCGTCTCCTGAGCCCCGATACGTCCACGCGCAGTCGCCGAGCCCCGATCGGTCCACGCGCTGTCTCCTGAGCCCCGATAGGTACACGCGTCGTCTTCTAAGCCCCGATCGATCCACGCGTCGTCTCCTGACCCCCATCGCGCCACACGCCGTTTCCTGAGCCCCGATCGGTCCACGCGCCGTCTCCGAGCCCCGATCGGTCCACGCATCGTCCCCTAAGCCCCGATCGGTTAACGCGCCGTCTCCCCGCCCCAATCGCTCCACGCGCCGTCTCCTGAGCCCCGATCATTCCACGCGCCGTCTCCGAGCCCCGATCCGTCCACGCGCCGTCTCCTAAGCCCCGTTCGGTGCAAGCGCCTTCTCCTAAAGCCCGGTCGGTCCACGCGCCGTCTCCGAGCCCCGATCGGTCCACGCATCGTCTCCTAAGCCCCGATCGGCTAACGCGTCGACTCCGAGCCGCGATCGTTCCACGCGCCGTCCCCGATCCCCGATCGATCCACGCGCCGTCTCCGAGCCCCGATCGGTCCACGCTTCGTCTCCTGATCCCGGATCGTTCCACGCGTCGTCTCCTGATCCCCGATCCGTAATCGCGTCGTCTCCGAGCCTCGATCGGTCCACACGCCGTGTCCGATCCCCGATCGGTCCGCGTACCGCATTCTGAGCCGCGGTCCGTCCACGCGCCGTCTCCGAGCACCGATCGGTCCACGCGCCGTCTCAGAGCGCCGATCATTTCACGCCCCGTCTCCTGAGCTCCGATCGTTCAACGCGCCGTCTCCGAGCCCCGATCGGTCCACGCGCCGTCTCCTGAGCCCCAATCGGTCCACACGCTGTCTCGTGAGCCCCGATAGGTACACGCGTCGTGTCCTACGCCCCGATCGGTCCACGCGTCGTCTCCTAAGCCCCGATCGGTCCACGCGCCGTCTCCGAGCCCCGATCGGTCCGCGCACCGTCTCCTGATCCCCATCGCTTCACGCTGCGTCTCCGGAGCCCCGATCGATCTACGCGAGTCTCCTGAGCCCCGGTCGGTCCGCGCGCCGTCATCTGAGCCCCGATCGGTTGACGCGTCGTCTCCTAGACTCGATCGGTCCACGCGCCGTCGCCGAGCCCCGATCGGTCCACGCGCGTCCTCCTGAGCCCCGGTAGGTCCACGCGCCGTCTCCGAGCCCCCATCGGTCCACGCGTTGTCTCCTAAGCCCCGATCGGCCCACGCGCCGCCTCCGTGCCCCGCTCGGTTCACGCATCGTCTCCTAAGCCCCGATCGGTTAACGCGCCGACTCCGAGCGCCGAGCGGTCCACGCGCCGTCGCCGAACCCCAATTGGTCCACGCGCAACCGCCTGAGTCCCAGTCGGTCCACGCGCTGTCTCCGAGCCCCGACCGGTCCACGTGCCGTCGCCGAGCCATGATCGGTCCACGCATCGTCTCCTGATCTCCGATCGGTCCACGCGCCGTCTCCTAAGCCCCGATCGGTCCACGCGCTGTCTCCGAGCGCCGATCGGTTCACTCGCCGTCTCCTGAGCCCCGATCGGTCCACGCGCCGTCTCCTGAGCCCGGATCGGTCCACGCGTCATCGCCGAATCCCCCATCCGTACACGCGTCGTCTCCGAGCCTCGATCGGTCCAGGCGCTGCTTCCTGAACCCCAATCGGTCCACGCGTTGTCACCTAAGCCCCGATCGGTCCACGCGCCGTCTCCGAGCCCCGATCGGTTCACGCATCGTCACCTAAGCCCCGATCGGACCACGCGCCGTCTCCTGAGCCCCGATCGCTCCACGCTCCGTCTCCGTGCCCCGATCGGTCCACGCGCCGGCACCTGAGCCCGGATTGGTCCACGCGCCGTCGCCGAACCCCAATTGGTCCACGCGCAACCGCCTGAGCCCCAGTCGGTCCACGCGCTGTCTCCGAGCCCCGATCGGTCCACGCGCCGTCTCCGAGCGCCGATCGGTTCACGCGCCGTCTCCTGAGCCCCGATCGGTCCACGCGGCGCCTCCGGAGCCCCGATCGATCCACACGAGTCTCCTGAGCCCCGGTAGGTCCGCCCGCCGTCTCCTGAGCCTCGATCGGCCCACGCGCCGTCTCCTGAGCCCCGATCCGTCCACGCGCCGCCTCCTGAGCTCCGATCGTCCAACGCGCCGTCTCCGAGCACCGATCGGTCCACGCGCCGTCTCCTAAGCCCCGATCGGTCCACACGCCGTCTCCGAGCCCCGATGGCTCCACGCGTCGCCTCCTGAGCCCCGGTCGGTCGACGCGCCGTCTCCTGAGCCCCGATCGGTCCACCCGTCGTCTTCTAAGCCCCGATCGGTTCACGCGCCGTCTCCTGAGCCCCGATCGTTCCACGCGCCGTCTCCGAGCGCCGATCGGTTCACGCGCCGTCACCTGAGCCCCGATCGTTCCACGCGCCGTCTCCGAGCCCCGATCGGTCTACGCGCCCTCTCCTAAGCCCTGATCAGTCCACGCGCCTTCTCCTCATCCCCCATCGGTCCACGCGCCGTCTCCGAGCGCCGATCGGTTCACGCGCCGTCTCCTGAGCTCCGATCGTTCCACGCGCCGTCTCGGAGCCCCGATCCGTCCACGCGCCGTCTCCTGAGCCCGGATCGGTCCACGCGTCATCGCCGAATCCCCGATCCGTACACGCGTCGTCTCCGAGCCTCGATCGGTCCACGCGCAGTCGCGGAGCCCCGATCGGTCCAGGCGTGGCCTCCTGAGCCTCGATCGGTCCACGCGCGGCCTCCTGAGCCCCGGTCGGTTCACGCGCCGTCTCCGAGCCCCGATCGATCCACGCGTCGTCTTCGAAGCCCAGATGCCTCCTCGCGCCGTCTCCGAGCCACGATCGGTCCAGGCGCTGCTTCCTGAGCCCCAATCGGTCCACGCATCGTCACCTAAGCCCCGATCGGTCCACGCGCCGTCACCGAGCCATGATCGGTCCACGCGCGGCTCCTGAGCCCCATCGGTCCATACGCCGTCGCCGAGCCGGGATCGGTCCACGCGCGGGCTCCTGAGTCCCGGTTGGTTCACGCGCCATATCCGAGCCCCAATCGGTCCACGCGCCGGCTCCTGAGCCCCGATCGGTCCACGCGCCTTCTCCTGAGCCCCGATCGGTCCACGCGCCGTCTCCGTGCGCCGATCATTTCACGTGACGTCTCCTGAGCCCTGATCGTTCCACGCGCCGTCTTCGAGCCCCGAGCGGTCCACGCGCCGTCTCCTGAGCCCCAATCGATCCACGCGCAGCCTCCTGAGCCCCGATCGGTCCACGCGCCGTCGCCGAGCCGCGATCGTTCTACGCGCCGCTCCGAGCCCCGATCGGTCCACGCGCCGTCGCCGAGCTATGATCGGTCCACGCGCGGCCTCCTGAGCCCCGATCGGTCCACGCGCCGTCGCCGAGCCGCGATCGGTCCACGCGCGGCCTCCTGAGGCCCGATTGGTTCACGCGCCGTATCCGAGCCCCGATCGGTCCACGCGCCGTTTCCTGAGCCCCGATCGGTCCACGCGCGGTCTCCTGAGCCCCGATCGGTCCACGCGCCGTCGCCGAGCCGCGATCGGTCCACACGCGGCCTCTTAAGCCCCGATCGGTCCACGCGCCGTCGCCGAACCCCAATTGGTCCACGCGAAACCGCCTGAGCCCCAGTCGGTCCACGCGCTGTCTCCGAGCCCCGATCGGTCCACGCGTCGTCTCCTGAGCCCCGATCGGTCCACGCATAGTCTCCGAGCCCCGATCGGTCCACGCGCCGTCGCCGAGTCATGATCTGTCCACGCGCGGCCTCCTGAGACCCGATGGGTTCACGCGCCGTCTTCGAGCCCCGATCGGTCCACGCGCCGTCTCCTGAGCCCCGATCGATCGAGGCGTCGTTCCCTAAGCCCCGATCCATACACGCGCTGTCTCCTAAGTCCCGATCGGTCCAGGCCCCGTCTCCGAGCGCCGATCGGTTCACGCGCCGTCTCCTGAGAACGATCCGTCCACGCGCCGTCTCCTGAGCCCCGATCGGTCGACACGCTGTCTCGTGAGCCCCGATCGGTCCACGCGCCGTCTCCTGAGCCCCGATCGGTCCACGCGTCGTTCCCTAAGCCCCAATCGGTCCACGCGCCGTCACCAAGCCCCGATCCGTCGCCGCGTCGTGTCCTGAGCCCCGATCAATTGACGCGTCTTCTCCTGAGCCCCGATCGCTCCTCGCGCCGTCTCCTGAACCCCGATCATTCCACGCGCCTTCTCCTAAACCACGATCGGTCCACGCGCCGTCTCCGAGCCCCAGTCGGTCCACGCGCTGTCTCCGAGCACCGATCGGTCTACGCGTCGTCTCCGAGCCCCGATCGGCCCACGCGCCGTCTCCGAGCCCCGAACGGTTCACGCACCGTCTCCTGGTCCCAATCGGTCCACGCGGCGCCTCTGGAGCCCCGATCGATCCACGCGAGTCTCCTGAGCCCCAGTCGGTCCGCGCGCCGTCTCATGAGCCCCGATTGTTCGACGCGTCGTCTCCTGAGCCCCGATGGATCCACGCGTCGTCTCCTGAGCCCCGATCGTACCACACGCCGTTTCCTGAGCCCCGATCGGTCCGTGCGCCGCTTCCACAACCCCGATCGGTCCACGCGTAATCTCCTGATCTCCGATCGGTCCACGCGCCGTCTCCTAACCCCCGATCGGTCCACGCGCTGTCTCCGAGCGCCGATCGGTTGACGCACCATCTCCTGAGCCCCGACCGCTCCACCCGTCGTCTCCGAGCTCCGATCGGTCCAGGTGCCGTTTCCGAGCCCCGATTGGTCCATGCGTCGTCTTCGAAGCCCCGATGCCTCCACGCGCCGTCTCCGAGCCACGATCGGTGCAGGCGCCGCTTCCTGAGCCCCGATCGGTCCACGCGCTGTCTCCTGAGCCCCGATACGTCCACGCGCAGTCGCCGAGCCCCGATCAGTCCACGCGCGGCCTCCTGAGCCCCGGTCGGTTCACGCGCCGTCTCCCCGCCCCGATCGGTCCACGCGCCGTCTCCTGAGCCCTGATCCGTCCACGCGCGGCGTCGAGACGCGATCGGTCCATCCGCCGCCTCCGGAGCCCTGATCGATCCACGCGAATCTCCTGAGCTCCGGTCGGTCCTCGTACCGTCTCCGAGCCCCGATCGGTCCACGTACCATCTCCGAAGCCCCGATCGGTCCACGCGCCGTCTCCTGAGCCCCGATCGGTCCACGCGCCGCGGCGAACCCCAATTGGTCCACGCGCAACCTCTCGAGCCCCAGTCGGTAAACGCGCTGTCTCCGAGCCCCGATCGGTCCACGTATGTTCTCCTAAGCCCCAATTAGTGCCCGCCCCGTCTCCTAAGCCCCGATCTGCCGACGGGCCGTCTCCGAGCTCCGATCGGTCCACGCGCCTTCTCCAAGCCTCGATCCGTACACGCGTCGTCTCCGAGCCCCGATCGGTCCACGCGCCATCGCCGAACCCCGATCGGTCCACGCGCCGTCTCCTGAGCTCCGAACGGTCCACGCGTCGTCTCCTAAGCCCCGATCCGTCGCCGCGTCGTCTCCTGAGCCCCGATCAATTGACGCGTCTTCTCCTGAGCCCCTATCGTCCTCGCGCCGTCTCCTGAGCCCCGCTCGGTCCATGCGTCGTCTTCTTAGCCCCGATGCCACCACGCACCGTCTCCTAAGCCCCGATCTGCCCACGGGCCGTTTCCGAGCTCCGATCGTTCCACACGCCGTCTCCTAGCCTCGATCCGTACACGCGCCGTCTCCGAGCCCCGATCGGTCCACGCGCCGTCTCCTGAGCCCCGATCGGTCCACGCGCCGTTTCCTGAGCCCCGATCGGTCCACGCGTCGTCTTCTAAGCCCAGATGCCTCCTTGCGCCGTCTCCCAACCACGATCGGTGCAGGCGCCGCTTCCTGAACCCCGATCGGTCCACGCGTTTTCTCCTAAGCCCCGATCGGTCCACGCGTCGTCTCCTCAGCCCCAATCGGTCGACGCGTCGTCTCCGAGCGCCGATCGGTGCACGCGCCGTCTCCTGAACCCCGATCGTTCCACACGCCGCCTCCTAAGCCCCGATCGGTCTAGGCGACGTCTCCTAAGCCCCGACCGGTCCAGGCGCCGTCTCCTGAGCCCCGATCGTTCCACGCGCCGTCTCCGAGCCCTGTTCGGTCCACGCACCGTCTCCTCAGCCCCGATCGGTCCACGCGTTGGCTCCTAAGCCTCGATCGGTCCACGCGCGGCCTCCTTAGCCCCGGTCGGTCCACGCGCCCTCTCCGAGCCCCGATCGGTCCACGCATCGTCACCTAAGATCCGATCGGTTAACGCACCGTCTCCCCGCCCCGATCGGTCCACGCGCCGTCTCCTGAGCCCCGATACATCCACGCGCAGTCGCCGAGCCCCGATCAGTCCACGCGCGGCCTCCTGAACCCGGTCGGTTCACGCGCCGTCTCCCGCCGCGATCGGACCACGCGCCGTCTCCTGAGCCCTGATCTGTTCACGCGCGGCGTCGAGCCGCGATCGGTCCACGCGCGGCCTCCTGAGCCCCAATCGGTCCACGCGTCGTCTCCTAAGCCCCGATCGGTCCGTGCGCCGTCTCCGAGCCCCGATCGGTCCACGCACCATCTCATGCTCCCCAATCGGTCCATGCGCCGCCTCCGGAGCCCTGATCGATCCACGCGAATCTCCTGAGCTCCGGTCGGTCCTCGTACCGTCTCCGAGCCCCGATCGGTCCACGCGTTGTCTCCTAGGCCCCGATCGGTCCACGCGCCTTCTCCGAGCCCCGATCGGTTCACGCATCGTCTCCTAAGCCCCGATCGGTTAACGCGCCGTCTCCGAGCCCCGAACGGTCCACGCGCCGTCGCCGAACCCCAATTGGTCCACGCGCAACCGCCTGAGCCCCAGTCGGTTCACGCGCTGTCGCCGAACCCCGATCGGTCCACGCGTCGTCTCCGAGCCCCGATCGGTCCACGCGCCGTCGCCGAGCCATGATCGGTCCACGCGCGGCCTCCTGAGCCCCGATCGGTCCACGCGTGGTCTCCGAGCCCCGATCGGTCCACGCGCCGTCGCCGAGCCATGATCGGTCCACGGGCGGCCTCCTGAGCCCCGATTGGTTCACGCGCCGTATCCGAGCCCCAATTGGTCCACGCGCCGTCTCCTGAGCCCCGATCGGTCCACGCGCCGTCTCCTGAGCCCCGATCGGTCCACGCGTCGTCACCTAAGCCCCCATTGGTCCACGTGCCGTCTCCCAGCCCCGATCGGTCCACGCGCCGTCTCCTAATCCCTAATCTGTCCACGACCCGTCTCCGGGCCCCGATCGGTGCACGTGCCGTCTCCTAAGCCCCGATCGGTCCACGCGCCGTCGCCGAACCCCAATTGGTCCACGCGAAACCGCCTGAGCCCCAGTCGGTCCACGCGCTGTCTCCGAGCCCCGATCGGTCCACGCGTCGTCTCCGAGCCCCGATCGGTCCACGCGCCGTCGCCGAGTAATGATCTGTCCACGCACGGCCGCCTGAGACCCGATCGGTCGACGCGCCGTCTTCGAGCCCCGATCGGTCCACGCATGGTCTCCTAAGCCCCAATCGGTTAACGCGCCGTCCCCGAGCCCCGACCGGTCCACGCGATGTCTCCTGAGCCCCGATACGTCCACGCGCAGTCGCCGAGCCCTGATCGGTCCACGCGCTGTCTCCTGAGCCCCGATAGGTACACGCGTCATCGCCTACACCCCGATCGGTCCACGCGTCGTCTCCTAAGCCCCGATCGGTCCACGCGCCGTCTACGAGCCCCGATCGGTCCACGCACTGTCTCCTGATCCCCAGTTGGTCCACGGGCTGTCTCCGAGCCCCGATCGATCCACGCACCGCCTCCTGAGCTCCGATCGGTCGACGCGCCGACTCCTAAGCCCCGATCCGTCCACGCGCCGTCTCCTGAGCCCCGATCGTCCAACGTGCCGTCTCCGAGCACCGATCGGTCCACGCGTCGCCTCCTGAGCACCGGTCGGTCCACGCGCCGTCTCCTGAGCCCCGGTCGGTCCACGCGTCGTCTCCTAAGCCCCGATCGGTCCACGCGTCGTCTCCTAAGCCCCGATCCGTCGACGCGTCGTCTCCTGAGCCACGATCAATTGACGTGTCTTCTCCTGAGCCCGATCGCTCCTCGCGCCGTCTCCTGAGCCCCGATCGGTCCACGCGTCGTGTCCGAGCTCCGATCGGTCCATACGCCGTTTCCTGAGCCCCGATCGGTCCATGCGTCGTCTTCTTAGCCCCGATGCCTCCACGCGCTGTCTCCGAGCCACCATCGGTCCAGGCGCCGTTTCCTGAGCCCCGATCGGTCCACGCGCCGTACCCTAAGCCCCGATCGGTCCACGGGCCGTCTCTGAACGCCGATAAGTTCAAGCGCCGTCTCCTGAGCCCCGATGGTTCCACGCGGCGTCTCCGAGCCCCGATCGATCCACGCGCCGTCTCCTTAGTCCCGATCGGTCGACGAGTCGTCTTCTGAGCCTCGATCGCTCCTCGCGCCGTCTCCTGAGCCCCGATCGTCCAACGTGCCGTCTCCGAGCACCGATCGGTCCACGCGGCGCCTCTGGAGCCCCGATCGATCCACGCGAGTCTCCTGAGCCCCAGTCGGTTCGCGCGCCGTCTCCTGAGCCCCGATTGTTCGACGCGTCGTCTCCTGAGCCCCGATCGATCCACGCGTCGTCTCCTGAGCCCCGATCGTACCACACGCCGTTTCCTGAGCCCCGATCGGTCCACGCGTCGTCTTCAAAGCCCCGATGCCTCCACGCGCCGTCTCCGAGCCACGATCGGTCCGTGCGCCGCTTCCACAACCCCGATCGGTCCACGCGTAATCTCCTGATCTCCGATCGGTCCACGCGCCGTCTCCTAAGCCCCGATCGGTCCACGCGCCGTCTCCGAGCGCCGATCGGTTGACGCGCCATCTCCTGAGCCCCGATCGTTCCACGCGCCGTCTCCGAGCCCCGATCGGTCCACGCGCCGTCTCCTAAGCCCCGTTCGGTCCAAGCGCCTTCTCCTAAACCCCGGTCGGTCCACGCGCCGTCTCCGAGGCCTGA
The DNA here is from genome assembly GCA_946811545.1 of Netelia fuscicornis. Classification (NCBI taxonomy): domain Eukaryota; kingdom Metazoa; phylum Arthropoda; class Insecta; order Hymenoptera; family Ichneumonidae; genus Netelia; species Netelia fuscicornis. The sequence continues at coordinate 32,154,627 of OX328012.1, forward strand.
TCGGTTCACGCTCCGTCACCCGAGCCCCGATCGTTCCACACGGCGTCTCCGAGCCCCGATCGTTCCACGCGCCGTCTCCGAGCCCCGATCGGTCCACGCGCCGACTCCTGAGCCCCAATCGGTCCACACGCTGTCTCGTGAGCCCCGATAGGTACACGCGTCGTCTCCGAGCCCCGATCGGTCCACGCGCCATCGGCGAACCCCGATCGGTCCACGCGCCGTCTCCTGAGCTCCGAACGGTCCACACCCCTTGTCCTGAGCCCCGATCGGCCGACGCGTCGTCTCCTAAGCCCCGACCGGTTCACGCGCCGTCTCCTGTGCACCGATCGAATCACGTGCCGTCTCCTAAGCCCCGATCGGTTAACGCGCCGTCTCCGAGCCGCGATCGGTCCACGCGCCGTCGCCGAACCCCAATTGGTCCACGCGCAACCGCCTGACCCCCAGTCGATCCACGCGTCGTCTCCGAGCTCCAGTCGGTCCACGCGCCGTTTCCTGAGACCTGATCGGTCCATGCGTCGTCTTCTAAGCCCCGATGCCTTCACGCGCCGTCTCCGAGCCACGACCGGTTCAGGCGCCGCTTCCCGAGCCCCGATCAGTCCACGTGTCGTCTCCTGACCCCCGATCGCTCCACGGACCGTTTCCTGATCCCCGATCGGTCCACGCGCCGCCTCCTGAGTCCCGATCGGTCAACGCGTCGTGTCCTAACCCCTGATCGGTCCACGTGCCGTCTCCGAGCCCCGATGGGTCCACGTGCCACATCCTGAGCCCCGATCGGACGACGCGACGTCTACTGAGCCTTGATCGATCCACGCGTCGTCTCCTGAACTCCGATTGCTCCACGGGCCGTTTCCTGAGCCCCGATCGGTCCACGCGTCGTCTACTAAGCCCAGATGCCTCCTCGCGCCGTCTCCGAGCCATGACGGGTCCAGGCGCCGCTTCCTGAGCCCCGGTCGGTCCACGCGTTGTCTCCTAAGCCCCGTTCGGTCCACGCGCCGTCTCCTAAGCCCCGATACGTCCACGCGCAGTCGCCGAGCCCTGATCGGTCCACGCGCTGTCTCCTGAGCCCCGATAGGTACACGCGTCATCGCCTACACCCCGATCGGTCCACGCGTCGTCTCCTAAGCCCCGATCGGTCCACGCGCCGTCTACGAGCCCCGATCGGTCCACGCACTGTCTCCTGATCCCCAGTTGGTCCACGGGCTGTCTCCGAGCCCCGATCGATCCACGCACCGCCTCCTGAGCTCCGATCGGTCGACGCGCCGACTCCTAAGCCCCGATCCGTCCACGCGCCGTCTCCTGAGCCCCGATCGTCCAACGTGCCGTCTCCGAGCACCGATCGGTCCACGCGTCGCCTCCTGAGCACCGGTCGGTCCACGCGCCGTCTCCTGAGCCCCGGTCGGTCCACGCGTCGTCTCCTAAGCCCCGATCGGTCCACGCGTCGTCTCCTAAGCCCCGATCCGTCGACGCGTCGTCTCCTGAGCCACGATCAATTGACGTGTCTTCTCCTGAGCCCGATCGCTCCTCGCGCCGTCTCCTGAGCCCCGATCGGTCCACGCGTCGTGTCCGAGCTCCGATCGGTCCATACGCCGTTTCCTGAGCCCCGATCGGTCCATGCGTCGTCTTCTTAGCCCCGATGCCTCCACGCGCTGTCTCCGAGCCACCATCGGTCCAGGCGCCGTTTCCTGAGCCCCGATCGGTCCACGCGCCGTACCCTAAGCCCCGATCGGTCCACGGGCCGTCTCTGAACGCCGATAAGTTCAAGCGCCGTCTCCTGAGCCCCGATGGTTCCACGCGGCGTCTCCGAGCCCCGATCGATCCACGCGCCGTCTCCTTAGTCCCGATCGGTCGACGAGTCGTCTTCTGAGCCTCGATCGCTCCTCGCGCCGTCTCCTGAGCCCCGATCGTCCAACGTGCCGTCTCCGAGCACCGATCGGTCCACGCGGCGCCTCTGGAGCCCCGATCGATCCACGCGAGTCTCCTGAGCCCCAGTCGGTTCGCGCGCCGTCTCCTGAGCCCCGATTGTTCGACGCGTCGTCTCCTGAGCCCCGATCGATCCACGCGTCGTCTCCTGAGCCCCGATCGTACCACACGCCGTTTCCTGAGCCCCGATCGGTCCACGCGTCGTCTTCAAAGCCCCGATGCCTCCACGCGCCGTCTCCGAGCCACGATCGGTCCGTGCGCCGCTTCCACAACCCCGATCGGTCCACGCGTAATCTCCTGATCTCCGATCGGTCCACGCGCCGTCTCCTAAGCCCCGATCGGTCCACGCGCCGTCTCCGAGCGCCGATCGGTTGACGCGCCATCTCCTGAGCCCCGATCGTTCCACGCGCCGTCTCCGAGCCCCGATCGGTCCACGCGCCGTCTCCTAAGCCCCGTTCGGTCCAAGCGCCTTCTCCTAAACCCCGGTCGGTCCACGCGCCGTCTCCGAGGCCTGATCGGTTCACGCTCCGTCACCCGAGCCCCGATCGTTCCACACGGCGTCTCCGAGCCCCGATCGTTCCACGCGCCGTCTCCGAGCCCCGATCGGTCCACGCGCCGACTCCTGAGCCCCAATCGGTCCACACGCTGTCTCGTGAGCCCCGATAGGTACACGCGTCGTCTCCGAGCCCCGATCGGTCCACGCGCCATCGGCGAACCCCGATCGGTCCACGCGCCGTCTCCTGAGCTCCGAACGGTCCACACCCCTTGTCCTGAGCCCCGATCGGCCGACGCGTCGTCTCCTAAGCCCCGACCGGTTCACGCGCCGTCTCCTGTGCACCGATCGAATCACGTGCCGTCTCCTAAGCCCCGATCGGTTAACGCGCCGTCTCCGAGCCGCGATCGGTCCACGCGCCGTCGCCGAACCCCAATTGGTCCACGCGCAACCGCCTGACCCCCAGTCGATCCACGCGTCGTCTCCGAGCTCCAGTCGGTCCACGCGCCGTTTCCTGAGACCTGATCGGTCCATGCGTCGTCTTCTAAGCCCCGATGCCTTCACGCGCCGTCTCCGAGCCACGACCGGTTCAGGCGCCGCTTCCCGAGCCCCGATCAGTCCACGTGTCGTCTCCTGACCCCCGATCGCTCCACGGACCGTTTCCTGATCCCCGATCGGTCCACGCGCCGCCTCCTGAGTCCCGATCGGTCAACGCGTCGTGTCCTAACCCCTGATCGGTCCACGTGCCGTCTCCGAGCCCCGATGGGTCCACGTGCCACATCCTGAGCCCCGATCGGACGACGCGACGTCTACTGAGCCTTGATCGATCCACGCGTCGTCTCCTGAACTCCGATTGCTCCACGGGCCGTTTCCTGAGCCCCGATCGGTCCACGCGTCGTCTACTAAGCCCAGATGCCTCCTCGCGCCGTCTCCGAGCCATGACGGGTCCAGGCGCCGCTTCCTGAGCCCCGGTCGGTCCACGCGTTGTCTCCTAAGCCCCGTTCGGTCCACGCGCCGTCTCCTAAGCCCCGATCATTCCACGCGCCGTCTCCGAGCCCCGATCGGTCCACGCGCCGTCTCCTGAGCCCCGATCGGTCCATGCGTTGTCTCCTAAGCCCCGACCGCTCCATCCGTCGTCTCCGAGCTCCGATCGGTCCAGGTGCCGTTTCCGAGCCCCGATTGGTCCATGCGTCGTCTTCGAAGCCCCGATGCCGCCACGCGCTGTCTCCGAGCCACGATCAGTGCAGGCGCCGCTTCCTGAGCCCCTATCGGTCCACGCGCTGTCTCCTGAGCCCCGATACGTCCACGCGCAGTCGCCGAGCCCCGATCAGTCCACGCGCGGCCTCCTGAGCCCCGGTCGGTTCACGCGCCGTCACCCCGCCCCGATCGGTCCACGCGCCGTCTCCTGACCCCTGATCCGTCCACGCGCGGCGTCGAGCCGCGATCGGTCCACGCGCGGCCTCCTGAGCCCCAATCGGTCCACGCGTCGTCTCCTAAGCCCCGATCGGTCCGTGCGCCGTCTCCGAGCCCCGATCGGTCCACGCACCATCTCATGCTCCCCAATCGGTCCATGCGCCGCCTCCGGAGCCCTGATGAATCCACGCGAATCTCCTGAGCTCCGGTCGGTCCTCGTACCGTCTCCGAGCCCCGATCGGTCCACGTACCATCTCCGAAGCCCCGATCGGTCCACGCGCCGTCTCCTGAGCCCCGATCGGTCCACGCGCCGCGGCGAACCCCAATTGGTCCACGCGCAACCTCTCGAGCCCCAGTCGGTAAACGCGCTGTCTCCGAGCTCCGATCGGTCCACGTATGTTCTCCTAAGCCCTAATTAGTCCCCGCGCCGTCTCCTAAGCCCCGATCTGCCCACGGGCCGTCTCCGAGCTCCGATCGGTCCACGCGCCGTCTCCGAGCGCCGATCGGTCCACGCAACGTCTCCTAAGCCCCAATCGGTTAACGCGCGGTCTCCTGAGCCCCGATCGTTCTACGCACCGTCTCCGAGCCCCGATCCGTCCACGCGCAGTCGCCGAGCCCCGATCGGTTCACGCGCGGTCTCCTAAGCCCCGATCGGTCCACGCGCCGTCTCCGCGCGCCGATCGGTTGACGCGCCATCTCCTGAGCCCCGATCGTTCCACGCGCCGTCTCCGAGCCCCGATCGGTCCACGCGCCGTCTCCTGAGCCCCGATCGGTCCACGCGTCGTCTTCTAAGCCCAGATGCCTCCTTGCGCCGTCTCCCAACCACGATCGGTGCAGGCGCCGCTTCCTGAACCCCGATCGGTCCATGCGTTTTCTCCTAAGCCCCGATCGGTCCACGCGTCGTCTCCTCAGCCCCGATCGGTCGACGCGTCGTCTCCGAGCGCCGATCGGTGCACGCGCCGTCTCCTGAACCCCGATCGTTCCACACGCACCCTCCTAAGCCCCGATCGGTCGAGGCGTCGTCTCCTAAGCCCCGACCGGTCCAGGCGCCGTCTCCTGAGCCCCGATCGTTCCACGCGCCGTCTCCGAGCCCCGTTCGGTCCACGCGCCGTCTCCTCAGCCCCGATCGGTCCACGCGTTGGCTCCTAAGCCTCGATAGGTCCACGCGCGGCCTCCTGAGCCCCAATCGGTCCACGCGCCGTCTCCTAAGCCCCGATCGGTCCGTGCGCCGTCTCCGAGCCCCGATCGGTCCACGCACCATCTCATGCTCCCCAATCGGTCCATGCGCCGCCTCCGGAGCCCTGATCGATCTACGCGAATCTCCTGAGCTCCGGTCGGTCCTCGTACCGTCTCCGAGCCCCGATCAGTCCACGCGCCGTCTCCGAGCCCCGATGCGTCCACGCACTGTCTCCTGATCCCCATGGGTCCACGCGGCGCCTCCGGAGCCCCGATCGATCCACGCGAGTATCCTGAGCCCCGATCGATCCACGCATCGTCCCCTAAGCCCCAATCGGTTAACGCGCCGTCTCCGAGCCCCAATCGGTCCACGCGCCGTCTCCTGAACCCCGATCGTTCCACGCGCCTTCTCCTAAGCCACGATCGGTCAGCGCCGTCTCCGAGCGCCGATCGGTGCACGCGCCGTCGCTCGAGCCGCGATCGGTCCACGCGCGGCCTCCTGAGCCCCGGTTGCTTCACGCGCCGTATCCGAGGCCCAATCGGTCCACGCACCGTCTCCTGAGACCCGATCGCTTCACGCGCCGTCTCCGAGCCCCGATCGGTCCACGCGCCGTCTCCTGAGAACGGATCGGTCCACGCGCCGTCGCTGAAACCCAATTGGTCCACGCGCAACCGTCTGAGCCCCAGTTGGTCCACGCGCTGTCTCCGAACCCCGATCGGTCCACGCGTCGTATCCGAACCCCGATCGGTCCACGCGTCGTATCCGAACCCCGATCGGTCCACGCGCCGTCGCCGAGCCATGATCGGTCCACGCGCGGCCTCCTGAGCCCCGGTTGGTTCACGCGCAGTATCCGAGCCCCCATCGGTCCACACGTCGTCTCCGAGCCCCGATCGGTCCATGCGTCGTCTTCTAAGCCCCGATGCCTCCACGCGCCGTCTCCGAGCCCCAGTCGGTAAACGCGCTGTCTCCGAGCCCCGATCGGTCCACGCGCCGTCTCCTTAGCCCTGATCGGTCCACGCGTCGTCTCCTAAGCGCCGATCGGTTAACGCGCCGTCTCCGAGCCCCGATGGGTCCACGCGCCGCCTCCTAAGCCCCGATCGGTCCACGCGTCGTCTCCTAAGCCCCGATCGGTCGACGGGTCGTCTCCTAAGCCCCGGTCGGTCGACGCGTCGTCTCCTAATCCCCGGTCGGTCCACGCGCCGTCGCCGAACCCCAATTGGTCCACGCGCCACCTCCTGAGCCCCAGTCTGTCCACGCGCTGTCTCCGAGCACCGATCGGTCTACGCATCGTCTCCTAAACCCCGCTCTTTTAACGCGTCGTCTCCTGAGCCCCGATCGCTCCATGCGCCGTCTCCTGAGCGCCGATCGGTCCACGCGTCGTCTCCGAGCACCGTTCGGTCCACGCGCCGTTTCCTGAGCCCCGATCGGTCCATCCGTCGTCTTTTAAGCCCCGATACCTCCACGCGCCGTCGCCGAGCCATGATCGATCCACGCGCGGCCTCCTGAGCCCCGGTTGGTTCACGCGCCGTATCCGAGCCGCCATCGGTCCACGCGTCGTCTCCGAGCTCCGATCGGTCCACGCGCCGTCGCCGAGCCATGATCGGCCCACGCGAGGCTCCTGAGCCCCGGTCGGTCCGCGAGCCGTCTCCTGAGCCCCGATCGGTCGACGCGTCGTCTCCGAGCTCCGATCGGTCCACGCGCCGTTTCCGAGCCCCGATCGGTCCATGCGTCGTCTTCTAAGCCCCGATGCCTCCACGCGCCGTCTCCGAGCCACGATCGGTGCAGGCGCCGCTTCGTGAACCCCGATCGGTCCACGCGCTGTCTCCTGAGCCCCGATCCATCCACGCGCTGTCGCCGAGCCCCGATCGGTCCACGCGCGGTCTACTGAGCTCCGGTCGGTCCACACGCCGCTGCGAACCCCAATTGGTCCACGCGCAACCTCTCGAGCCCCAGTCGGTAAACGCGCTGTCTCCGAGCCCCGATCGGTCCACGTATGTTCTCCTAAGCCCCAATTAGTCCACGCGCCGTCTCCTAAGCCCCGATCTGCCCACGGGCCGTCTCCGAGCTCCGATCGGTCCACGCGCCGTCTCGAAGCCTCGATCCGTACACGCGTCGTCTCCGAGCCCCGATCGGTCCACGCGCCATCGCCGAACCCCGATCGTTCCACGCGCCGTCTCCTGAGCTCCGAACCGTCCACACCCCTTATTCTGAGCCTCGATCGGCCGACGCGTCGTCTCCTAAGCCCCGACCGGTTCACGCGCCGTCTCCTGTGCACCGATCGAATCTCGTGCCGTCTCCTAAGCCCCGATCGGTCCACACGTAGTCTCCTAAGCCCCAATCGGTCCACGCGTCGTCTCCTAAGCCCCGATCCGTCGCCGCGTCATCTCCTGAGCCCCGATCAATTGACGCGTCTTCTCCTGAGCCCCGATCGCTCCTAGCGCCGTCTCCTGAGCCCCGCTCGGTCCATGCGTCGTGTTCTTAGCCCCGATGCCTCCACGCGCCGTCTCCAAGCCACGATAGGTCCAGGCGCCGCTTCCTGAGCCCCGATCGATCCACGCGCCGTCTCGTCAGCCACAATCGGTCCACGCGCCGTCTCAGAGCGCCGATCATTTCACGCGCCGTCTCCTGAGCCCCGATCGTTCCACGCGCCGTCTCCGAGCCCCGATCGGTCCACGCGGCGTCTCCTGAACCCCGATCGGTTCACGCATCGTCTCCTAAGCCCCGATACGTCCACACGCCGTATCCGAGCCCCGATCGGTCCGCGTGACGCATTCTAAGCCACGGTCCGTCCACGCGCCGTCTCCGAGCACCGATCGGTCCACGCGCCGTCTCCTGAGCCCCGATACGTCCACGCGCAGTCGCCGAGCCCCGATCAGTCCACGCGCGGCCTCCTGAGCCCCGGTCGGTTCACGCGCCGTCTCCCCGCCCCGATCGGACCAAGCGCCGTCTCCTGAGCCCTGATCCGTCCACGCGCGGCGTCGAGCCGCGATCGGTCCACGCGCGGCCTCCTGAGCCCCAATCGGTCCACGCGTCGTCTCCTAAGCCCCGATCGGTCGACGGGTCGTCTCCTAAGCCCCGATCGGTCGACGCGTCGACTCCTAATCCCCGGTCGGTCCACGCGCCGTCGCCGAACCCCAATTGGTCCACGCGCCACCTCCTGAGCCCCAGTCGGTCCACGCGCTGTCTGCGAACACCGATCGGTCTACGCATCGTCTCCTAAACCCCGCTCTGTTAACGCGTCGTCTCCTGAGCCCCGATCGCTCCACGCGCCGTCTCGTGAGCGCCGATCGGTCCACGCGTCGTCTCCGAGCACCGTTCGGTCCACGCGCCGTTTCCTGAGCCCCGATCGGTCCATCCGTCGTCTTTTAAGCCCCGATACCTCCACGCGCCGTCTCCGAGCCACGATCGGTCCACGTACCGTCTCCGAAGCCCCGATCGATCCACGCGCAGTCTCCTGAGCCCCGATCGGTCCACGCATCGTCTCCTAAGCCCCGATACGTCTATACGCCGTATCCGAGCCCCGATCGGTCCGCGTGACGCACTCTAAGCCACGGTCCGTCCACGCGCCGTCTCCGAGCACCGATCGGTCCACGCGCCGTCTCCTGAGCCCCGATCGGTCCACGCGTCGTCTCCTAAGCCCTGATCGGTCCACGTGCCGTCTCCGAGCCCCGATGGGTCTACGCGCCGTCTCCGAGCCCCGATCAGTCCACGCGCCGTCTCCTGAGCCCCGGTCGGTTCATGCGCCGTCTCCGATCCCCGATCGATCCACGCGTCGTCTTGTAAGCCCAGATGCCTTCTCGCGCCGTCTCCGGGCCACGATCGGTCCAGGCGCCGCTTCCTGAGCCACGATCGGTCCACGCGCCGTCGCCGAACCCCAATTGGTCCACGCGAAACCGCCTGAGCCCCAGTCGGTCCACGCGCTGTCTCCGAGCCCGATCGGTCCACGTGCCGTCTCCCCGCCCCGATCGGTCCACGCGCCGTCGCCGAGTCATGATCTCTCCACGCGCGGCCTCCTGAGACCCGTTCGGTCCACGCGCCGTCGCCGAGCCCCGATCAGTCCACGCGCCGTCTCCTGAGCCCCGGTCGGTTCATGCGCCGTCTCCGATCCCCGATCGATCCACGCGTCGTCTTGTAAGCCCAGATGCCTTCTCGCGCCGTCTCCGGGCCACGATCGGTCCAGGCGCCGCTTCCTGAGCCACGATCGGTCCACGCGCCGTCGCCGAACCCCAATTGGTCCACGCGAAACCGCCTGAGCCCCAGTCGGTCCACGCGCTGTCTCCGAGCCCGGTCCGTCCACGCGCCGTCTTCGAGCCCCGATCGGTTCACGCATCGTCTCCTAAGCCCCGATCGGTCCACGCGCCGTCTCCGAGCGCCGATCGGTTCACGCGCCGTCACCTGAGCCCCGATCGTTCCACGCGCCGTCTCCGAGCCTCGATCGGTCCACGCGTCGTCTCCTCAGCCCGGATCGTTCCACGCGTCGTCCCGGAATCCCCGATCCGTACACGCGTCGTCTCCGAGCCTCGATCGGTCCCTGCGTCGTCTTCTTAGCCCCGATGGCTTCACGCGCCGTCTCCGAGCCACGATCGGTCTATGCGTCGCTTCCTGATCCTCGATCGGTCCTCGCGCAGTCTCCTAAGCCCCAATCGTTCCACGCGCCATCTCCGAGCCCCGATTGGTCCACGCGCCGTCTCCTAAGCCCCGATCGGTCCACGCGCCTTCTCCTAAGCCCCGATCGGTTCACGCACCGTCTCCTGAGCCCCGATCGTTCCACACGCCGTCTCCGAGCCCCGATCGGTCCGCGCACCGTCTCCTGATCCCCATCGCTCCACGTGGCGTCTCCGGAGCCCCGATCGATCCACGCGAGTCTCCTGAGCCGCGGTCGGTCTGCGCGCCGTCACCTGAGCCCCGATCGGTCCACGCGTTTTCTCCTAAGCCCCGATCAGACCACGCGTCGTCTCCTCAGCCCCGATCGGTCGACGCGTCGTCTCCTGTGCCCCGATCGATCCACGCGCCGTCTCCGAGCGCCGATCGCTTCACGGGCTGTCTCCTGTGTTCCGATCGTTCCACGCGCCGTCTCCGAGCCCCGATCGGTCCACGCGCCGTCACCTGAGCCCCGATCGGTCGACGCGTCGTCTTCTGAGCCCCGATCGACCCACGCGTCGTCTCCTGAGCCCCGACCGCTCCACACACCCTTTCCTTGAGCCCCCATCGGTCCACGCGCCGTCTCCGAGCGCCGATCAGTTCACGCGCTGTCACCCGAGTCTCGATCGTTCCACACGCCGTCTCCAAGCCCCGATCGGTCCACGCTCCGTCTCCTGAGCCCGGATCGTTCCACGCGTCGTCTCCTGATCCCCGATCCGTAAACGCGTCGTCTCCTGAGCCGCAATCGGCCCACACGCAGTCTCGTGAGCCCCGATAGGTACCCGCGCCGTCTACTGAGCCCCGATCGCTCCTCGCGCCGTCTCCTGAGCCCCGCTCGGTCCATCCGTCGTCTTCTAAGCCCCCATGCCTCCACGCACCGTCTCCTGAGCCCCGATCGTTCAACGTGCCGTCTCCGAGCCCCGATCGCTCCACGCGCCGTTTCCGAGCGCCGATTGGTGCACGAGCCGTCTCCTGAGCACCGATCGTTCCACACGCCGCCTCCTAAGCCTCGATCTGTCCAGGCGTCGTCTCCTAAGCCCCGACCGGTCCACGCGCCGTCTCCTGAGCCCCGATACGTCCACGCGCAGTCGCCGAGTCCCGATCGGTCCACGCGCGGTCTCCTGAGCCCCTATCTGTCCACGCGCCGTCTCCGAGCCCCGATCGGTCCACGCGCCGTCTCCGAGCCCTGATCGGTCCACGCGCCGTCTCCTGAGCCCCAATCGGTCCACTTGCTGTCTCCTGAGCCCCGATAGGTACACGCGTCGTCTCCTACGCCCCGATCGGTCCACGCGCCGCCTTCGTGCCCCGATCGGTCCACGCACCGCCTCCTGATCCCCATCGGTCCACATGCCGTCTCCGAGCCCCGATCGGTCCGCGTGCCGCATTCTAAGCCACGGTCCATCCACGCGCCGTCTCCGAGCCCCGATCGGTCCACGCGTCGTCTCCTAAGCCCTGATCGGTCCTCGTGCCATCTGCGAGCCCCGAAGGGTCCACGCGCAGCCTCCTGAGCCCCGATCGGTCGACGCGTCGTCTCCTGAGCCCCGATCGATCCACGCGTCGTCTCCTGAGCCCCGATCGCGCCACACGCCGTTTCCTGAGCCCCGATCGGTCCACGCGCCGTCTCCGAGCCGCGATCGGTAAACGCGCCGTCACCAAGCCCCGATCCGTACACGCGTCGTCTCCGAGCCCCGATGGGTCCACGCGCCGTCGCCGAGCCTCGATCGGTCCACGCGCAGCCTCCTAAGCCCCGGTCGGTTCACGCGCTATCTCCGAGCCGCGATCGGTCCACGCGCCGTCTCCTGAGCCCCGATACGTCCACGCGCAGTCGCCGAGCCCCGATCGGTCCACGCGCTGTCTCCTGAGCCCCGATAGGTACACGCGTCGTCTTCTAAGCCCCGATCGATCCACGCGTCGTCTCCTGACCCCCATCGCGCCACACGCCGTTTCCTGAGCCCCGATCGGTCCACGCGCCGTCTCCGAGCCCCGATCGGTCCACGCATCGTCCCCTAAGCCCCGATCGGTTAACGCGCCGTCTCCCCGCCCCAATCGCTCCACGCGCCGTCTCCTGAGCCCCGATCATTCCACGCGCCGTCTCCGAGCCCCGATCCGTCCACGCGCCGTCTCCTAAGCCCCGTTCGGTGCAAGCGCCTTCTCCTAAAGCCCGGTCGGTCCACGCGCCGTCTCCGAGCCCCGATCGGTCCACGCATCGTCTCCTAAGCCCCGATCGGCTAACGCGTCGACTCCGAGCCGCGATCGTTCCACGCGCCGTCCCCGATCCCCGATCGATCCACGCGCCGTCTCCGAGCCCCGATCGGTCCACGCTTCGTCTCCTGATCCCGGATCGTTCCACGCGTCGTCTCCTGATCCCCGATCCGTAATCGCGTCGTCTCCGAGCCTCGATCGGTCCACACGCCGTGTCCGATCCCCGATCGGTCCGCGTACCGCATTCTGAGCCGCGGTCCGTCCACGCGCCGTCTCCGAGCACCGATCGGTCCACGCGCCGTCTCAGAGCGCCGATCATTTCACGCCCCGTCTCCTGAGCTCCGATCGTTCAACGCGCCGTCTCCGAGCCCCGATCGGTCCACGCGTCGTCTCCTAAGCCCCGATCGGTCCACGCGCCGTCTCCGAGCCCCGATCGGTCCGCGCACCGTCTCCTGATCCCCATCGCTTCACGCTGCGTCTCCGGAGCCCCGATCGATCTACGCGAGTCTCCTGAGCCCCGGTCGGTCCGCGCGCCGTCATCTGAGCCCCGATCGGTTGACGCGTCGTCTCCTAGACTCGATCGGTCCACGCGCCGTCGCCGAGCCCCGATCGGTCCACGCGCGTCCTCCTGAGCCCCGGTAGGTCCACGCGCCGTCTCCGAGCCCCCATCGGTCCACGCGTTGTCTCCTAAGCCCCGATCGGCCCACGCGCCGCCTTCGTGCCCCGCTCGGTTCACGCATCGTCTCCTAAGCCCCGATCGGTTAACGCGCCGACTCCGAGCGCCGAGCGGTCCACGCGCCGTCGCCGAACCCCAATTGGTCCACGCGCAACCGCCTGAGTCCCAGTCGGTCCACGCGCTGTCTCCGAGCCCCGACCGGTCCACGTGCCGTCGCCGAGCCATGATCGGTCCACGCATCGTCTCCTGATCTCCGATCGGTCCACGCGCCGTCTCCTAAGCCCCGATCGGTCCACGCGCTGTCTCCGAGCGCCGATCGGTTCACTCGCCGTCTCCTGAGCCCCAATCGGTCCACGCGCCGTCTCCTGAGCCCGGATCGGTCCACGCGTCATCGCCGAATCCCCCATCCGTACACGCGTCGTCTCCGAGCCTCGATCGGTCCAGGCGCTGCTTCCTGAACCCCAATCGGTCCACGCGTTGTCACCTAAGCCCCGATCGGTCCACGCGCCGTCTCCGAGCCCCGATCGGTTCACGCATCGTCACCTAAGCCCCGATCGGACCACGCGCCGTCTCCTGAGCCCCGATCGCTCCACGCTCCGTCTCCGTGCCCCGATCGGTCCACGCGCCGGCACCTGAGCCCGGATTGGTCCACGCGCCGTCGCCGAACCCCAATTGGTCCACGCGCAACCGCCTGAGCCCCAGTCGGTCCACGCGCTGTCTCCGAGCCCCGATCGGTCCACGCGCCGTCTCCGAGCGCCGATCGGTTCACGCGCCGTCTCCTGAGCCCCGATCGGTCCACGCGGCGCCTCCGGAGCCCCGATCGATCCACACGAGTCTCCTGACCCCCGGTAGGTCCGCCCGCCGTCTCCTGAGCCTCGATCGGCCCACGCGCCGTCTCCTGAGCCCCGATCCGTCCACGCGCCGCCTCCTGAGCTCCGATCGTCCAACGCGCCGTCTCCGAGCACCGATCGGTCCACGCGCCGTCTCCTAAGCCCCGATCGGTCCACACGCCGTCTCCGAGCCCCGATGGCTCCACGCGTCGCCTCCTGAGCCCCGGTCGGTCGACGCGCCGTCTCCTGAGCCCCGATCGGTCCACCCGTCGTCTTCTAAGCCCCGATCGGTTCACGCGCCGTCTCCTGAGCCCCGATCGTTCCACGCGCCGTCTCCGAGCGCCGATCGGTTCACGCGCCGTCACCTGAGCCCCGATCGTTCCACGCGCCGTCTCCGAGCCCCGATCGGTCTACGCGCCGTCTCCTAAGCCCTGATCAGTCCACGCGCCTTCTCCTCATCCCCCATCGGTCCACGCGCCGTCTCCGAGCGCCGATCGGTCCACGCGCGGCCTCCTGAGCCCCGATCGGCCCACGCGCCGTCGCCGAGCCGCGATCGGTCCACACGCGGCCTCCTGAGCCCCGGTCTGTTCACGCGCCGTACCCGAGCTCCAATCGGTCCACGCGCCGTCTCCTGAGCACCGATCGTTCCACGCGCCGTCTCCGAGCCCCGATCGTTCCACGCGGCGTCTCCTGAGCCCCAATTGGTCCACACGCTGTATCGTGAGCCCCGATAGGTACACGCGTCGTCTCCTACGCCCGATCGGTCCACGCGTCGTATCCTGAGCCCCGATCGTACCACGCGCCGTCTCCGAGCCGCGATCGTTCCACGCGCCGTCTCCTGAGTCCCGATCGGTCCACGCGCCATCTCCGAGCCCCGAACGGTTCACGCACCGTCTCCTGGTCCCAATCGGTCCACGCGGCGCCTCCGAAGCCCCGATCGATCCACGCGAGTCTCCTGAGCCCCAGTCGGTCCGCGCGCCGTCTCCTGAGCCCCGATTGTTCGACGCGTCGTCTCCTGAGCCCCGATCGAACCACGCGTCGTCTCCTGAGCGCCGATCGCGCCACACGCCGTTTCCTGAGCCCCGATCGGTCCACGCGTCGTCTTCAAAGCCGCGATGCCTCCACGCGCCGTCTCCGAGCCACGATCGGTCCACGCGCCGTCGCCGAGCCCCGATCGGTCCACGCGCGGCCTCCTGAGCCCCGGTCGGTCCACGCGCCGTCTCCGAGCCCCCATCGGTCCACGCGTTGTCTCCTAAGCCCCGATCGGTCCACGCGCCGTCTCCGAGCCCCGATCGGTTCACGCATCGTCTCCTAAGCCCCGATCGGTTAACGCGCCGTCTCCGAGCGCCGAGCGGTCCACGCGCCGTCGCCGAACCCCAATTGGTCCACGCGCAACCGCCTGAGTCCCAGTCGGTCCACGCGCTGTCTCCGAGCCCCGATCGGTCCACGCGCCGTCGCCGAGCCATGATCGGTCCACGCGCGGCCTCCTGAGCCCCAATCGGTCCACGGGCCGTCGCCGATCCACGATCGGTCCGTGCGCCGTTTCCAGAGCCCTATCGGTCCACGCATCGTCTCCTGATCTCCGATCGGTCCACGTGCCGTCTCCTAAGCCCCGATCGGTCCACGCACTGTCTCCGAGCGCCGATCGGTTCACGCGCCGTCTCCTGAGCCCCGATCGGTCCACGGGCCGTCGCCGATCCACGATCGGTCCGTGCGCCGTTTCCAGAGCCCTATCGGTCCACGCATCGTCTCCTGATCTCCGATCGGTCCACGTGCCGTCTCCTAAGCCCCGATCGGTCCACGCACTGTCTCCGAGCGCCGATCGGTTCACGCGCCGTCTCCTGAGCCCCGATCATTCCACGCGCCGTCTCCGAGCCCCGATCGGCCCACGCGTCGTCTCCTGAGCCTCGATCGCTCCACGCGCCGTTTTCTGAGCACCGTTCGGTCCACGCGTCGTCTTCAAAGCCCCGATGCTTCCACGCGCCGTCTCCGAGCTACGATCGGTCCGTGCGCCGCTTCCAGAGCACTATCAGTCCACGCGTCGTCTCCTGATCTCCGATCGGTCGACGCGCCATCTCCTAAGCCCCGATCGGTCCACGCACCGTCTCCGAGCGCCGATCGGTTCACGCGCCGTCTCCTGAGCCCCGATCATTCCACGCGCTGTCTCCGAGCCCCGATCGGTCCACGCGTTGTCTCCTTAGCCCCGATCGGTCCACGCGCCGTCTCCGAGCGCCGAGCGGTCCACGCGCCTTCGCCGAACCCCAAATGGTCCACGCTCGACCTCCTGAGCCCGGTTGGTTCACGCGTCGTCTCCGAGCGCCGATCGGTCCACGCGCCGTCGCCGAGCCATGATCGGTCCACGCGGGGCTCCTGAGCCCCGGTCGGTTCACGCGCCGTCTTCGAGCCCCGATCGATCCACGCGTCGTCTTCTAAGCCCAGATGCCTCCTCGCGCCGTCTCCGAGCCCCGATCGGTCCACGCGTCGTCTCCGAGCCCCGAACGGCCCACGCGCCGTCGCCGGGCCGCGAACGGTCCACGCGCGGCCTCCTGAGCCCCGGTTGGTTCAAGCGCCGTATCCGAGCCCCAATCGGTCCACGCAAGGTCTCCTGAGCTCCGATCGGTCCACGCGCCGTCTCCTGATCTCCGATCGGTCCACACGCCATCTCCTAAGCCCCGATCATTCCACGCGCCATCTCCGAGCCCCGATCGGTCCACGCGCCGTCTCATAAGCCCCGATCGGACCACGCGCCTTCTCCTCAGCCCCGATCGGTCCACGCGCCGTCTCCGAGCGCCGATTAGTTCACGCGCCGCCTCCTGAGCCCCGATCGGTCCACGCGCCGTCTCCGAGCGCCGATCATTTCACGTGACGTCTCCTGAGCCCTGATCGTTCCACGCGCCGTCTTCGAGCCCCGAGCGGTCCACGCGCCGTCTCCTGAGCCCCAATCGATCCACGCGCAGCCTCCTGAGCCCCGATCGGTCCACGCGCCGTCGCCGAGCCGCGATCGTTCTACGCGCCGCTCCGAGCCCCGATCGGTCCACGCGCCGTCGCCGAGCTATGATCGGTCCACGCGCGGCCTCCTGAGCCCCGATCGGTCCACGCGCCGTCGCCGAGCCGCGATCGGTCCACGCGCGGCCTCCTGAGGCCCGATTGGTTCACGCGCCTTATCCGAGCCCCAGCCGGTCCACGCGCCGTTTCCTGAGCCCCGATCGGTCCACGCGCGGTCTCCTGAGCCCCGATCGGTCCACGCGCCGTCGCCGAGCCGCGATCGGTCCACACGCGGCCTCCTAAGGCCCGATCGGTCCACGCGCCGTCGCCGAACCCCAATTGGTCCACGCGAAACCGCCTGAGCCCCAGTCGGTCCATGCGCTGTCTCCGAGCCCCGATCGGTCCACGCGTCGTCTCCGAGCCCCGATCGGTCCACGCGCCGTCTTCGAGCCCCGGTCGGTTCACGCATGGTTTCCTAAGCCCCAATCGGTTAACGCGCCGTCTCCGAGCCTCGATCGGTCCACACGCCGTGTCCGATCCCCGATCGGTCCGCGCGGCGTCTCCGGAGCCCCGATCGATCCACGCGAGTCTCTTGAGCCCCGGTCGGTCCGCGCGCCGTCATCTGAGCCCCGATCGGTCGACGCGTCGTCTCCGAGACTCGATCGGTCCACGCGCCGTCGCCGAGCCCCGATCGGTCCACGCGCGGCCTCCTGAGCCCCGGTCGGTCCACGCGCCGTCTCCGAGCCCCCATCGGTCCACGCGTTGTCTCCTAAGCCCCGATCGGTCCACGCGCCGTCTCCGAGCCCCGATCGGTTCACGCATCGTCTCCTAAGCCCCGGTCGGTTAACGCGCCGTCTCCGAGCGCCGAGCGGTCCACGCGCCGTCGCCGAACCCCAATTGGTCCACGCGCAACCGCCTGAGTCCCAGTCGGTCCACGCGCCATCTGCTAAGCCCCGTTCGGTCCACGCACCGTCTCCGAGCGCCGATCGGTTCACGCGCCGTCTCCTGAGCCCCGATCATTCCACGCGCTGTCTCCGAGCCCCGATCGGTCCACGCGTTGTCTCCTTAGCCCCGATCGGTCCACGCGCCGTCTCCGAGCACCGATTGGTCCACGCGCCGTCGCCGAGGCATGATCGGTCCACGCGCGGCCTCCTGAGCCCCGATCGGTCCACGCGCCGTCTCCGAGCCGCGATCGTTCCACGCGCGGCCTCCTGAGCCCCGATCGGTCCACGCGCCGTCACCGAGCCGCGATCGGTCCACGCGCGACCTCCTGAGCCCGGTTGGTTCACGCGTCGTCTCCGAGCGCCGATCGGTCCACGCGCCGTCGCCGACCCATGATCGGTCCACGCGGGGCTCCTGGGCCCCGGTCGGTTCACGCGCCGTCTTCGAGCCCCGATCGATCCACGCGTCGTCTTCTAAGTCCAGATGCCTCCTCGCGCTGTCTCCGAGCCCCGATCGGTCCACGCGTCGTCTCTGAGCCCCGATCGGCCCACGCGCCGTCGCCGGGCCGCGAACGGTCCACGCGCGGCCTCCTGAGCCCCGGTTGGTTCAAGCGCCGTATCCGAGCCCCGATCGGTCCACGCGCCGTCTCATAAGCCCCGATCGGACCACGCGCCTTCTCCTCAGCCCCGATCGGTCCACGCGCCGTCTCCGAGCGCCGATTAGTTCACGCGCCGTCTCCTGAGCCCCGATCGCTCCACGCTCCGTCTCCCAGCCCCGATCGGTCCACGCGCCGTATCCTGAGCCCGGATCGGTCCACGCGCCGTCGCCGAACCCCAATTGGTCCACGCGCCACCGCCTGTGCCCCAGTCGGTCCACGCGCTGTCTCCGAGCCCAGATCGGTCCACGCGCCGTCTCCGAGCGCCGATCATTTCACGTGACGTCTCCTGAGCCCTGATCGTTCCACGCGCCGTCTTCGAGCCCCGAGCGGTCCACGCGCCGTCTCCTGAGCCCCAATCGATCCACGCGCAGTCTCCTGAGCCCCGATCGGACCACGCGCTTTCTCCTCAGCCCCGATCAGTCCATGCGTCGTCTCCGAGCCCCGATCGGTCCACGCGCCGTTTCCGAGCCCCGATCGGTCCACGCGTCGTCTCCTCAGCCCCGATCGGTTGACGCGTCGTCTCCTGAGCCCCGATCGATCCACGCGTCGTCTCCTCAGCCCCGATCGCTCCACGCGCCGTCTCCGAGCGCCGATCGGTGCACGCGCCGTCTCCTGAGCCCCGGTCGGTTCACGCGCCGTCTCCGAGCCCCGATCGATCCACGCGTCTTCTTGTAAACCCAGATGCCTCCTCGCATCGTCTCCTAAGCCCCGATCGGTTAACGCGCCGTCTCCGAGCCCCGATCGGTCCACGCGCCGTCGCCGAACCCCAATTGGTCCACGCGCAACCGCCTGAGCCCCAGTCGGTCCACGCGCGGCCTCCTGAGCCCCGATCGGTCGACGCGTCGTCTCCTGAGCCCCGATCGATCCACGCGTCGTCTCCTGAGCCCCGATCGCTCCAGGCGCCGTTTTCTGAGCACCGTTCGGTCCGCGCGTCGTCTTCAAAGCCCCGATGCCTCCACGCGCCGTCTCCGAGCCACGATCGGTCCGTGCGCCGCTTCCAGAGCCCTATCGGTCCACGCGTCCTCTCCTGATCTCCTACTCGTCCACGCGCAACCGCCTGAGCCCCAGTCGGTCCACGCACTGTCTCCGAGCCCCGATCGGTCCACGCGCCGTCTTCGAGCCCCGATCGGTCCACGCAACGTCTCCTAAGCCCCAATCGGTTAACGCGCCGTCTCCTGAGCCCCGATCGTTCTACGCGCCGTCTCCGAGCCCCGATCCGTCCACGCGCCGTCTCCGAGCGCCGATCATTTCACGTGACGTCTCCTGAGCCCTGATCGTTCCACGCGCCGTCTTCGAGCCCCGAGCGGTCCACGCGCCGTCTCCTGAGCCCCAATCGATCCACGCGCAGTCTCCTGAGCCCCGATCGGACCACGCGCTTTCTCCTCAGCCCCGATCGGTCCACGCGCCGTCTCGGAGCACCGATTGGTTCACGCGCCATCTCCTGAGCCCCGATCGCTGCACGCGCCGTCTCCGAGCCCCGATCGGTCCACGCGCCGTCTCCTAAGCACCGATCGGTCCACCCCCCGTTTCCGAGCCCCGATCAGTCCATGCGTCGTCTCCGAGCCCCGATCGGTCCACGCGCCGTTTCCGAGCCCCGATCGGTCCACGCGTCGTCTCCTCAGCCCCGATCGGTCGACGCGTCGTCTCCTGAGCCCCGATCGATCCACGCGTCGTCTCCTCAGCCCCGATAGCTCCACGCGCCGTCTCCGAGCGCCGATCGGTGCACGCGCCGTCTCCTGAGCCCCGGTCGGTTCTCGTGCCGTCTCCGAGCCCCGATCGATCCACGCGTCTTCTTGTAAACCCAGATGCCTCCTCGCATCGTCTCCTAAGCCCCGATCGGTTAACGCGCCGTCTCCGAGCCCCGATCGGTCCACGCGCCGTCGCCGAACCCCAATTGGTCCACGCGCAACCGCCTGAGCCCCAGTCGGTCCACGCGCGGCCTCCTGAGCGCCGATCGGTCGACGCGTCGTCTCCTGAGCCCCGATCGATCCACGCGTCGTCTCCTGAGCCCCGATCGCTCCAGGCGCCGTTTTCTGAGCACCGTTCGGTCCGCGCGTCGTCTTCAAAGCCCCGATGCCTCCACGCGCCGTCCCCGAGCCACGATCGGTCCGTGCGCCGCTTCCAGAGCCCTATCGGTCCACGCGTCCTCTCCTGATCTCCTACTCGTCCACGCGCAACCGCCTGAGCCCCAGTCGGTCCACGCACTGTCTCCGAGCCCCGATCGGTCCACGCGCCGTCTTCGAGCCCCGATCGGTCCACGCAACGTCTCCTAAGCCCCAATCGGTTAACGCGCCGTCTCCTGAGCCCCGATCGTTCTACGCGCCGTCTCCGAGCCCCGATCCGTCCCCGCGCAGTCGCCGAGCCCCGATCGGTTCACGCGCGGTCTCCTGAGCCCCAGTCGGTACACGCGCTGTCTCCCAGCCCCGATCGGTCCACGCATCGTCTCCTAAGCCCCGCTCGGCTAACGCGTCGTTTCGGAGCCCCGATCGGTCTACGCGCCGTCTCCTGAGCTCTGATCGGTCCACGATTCGTCTCCTAAGCCCCGATCGCTTCACGCGCCGTCTCCAGAGCCCGATCGGTCCAGGCATCGTCTCCTGAGCCCCGGTTGGTTCACGCGCCGTATCCGAGCCCCTATCGCTCCACGCGTCGTCTCCGAGCCCCGATCGGTCCACGCGCAGTCGCCGAGCCATGATCGCTCCACGCCCGGCCTCCTGAGCCCCGATCGGTCCACGCGCCGTCTCCAAGCCCCGATCCGTCGCCGCGTCATGTCCTGAGCCCCGATCAATTGACGCGTCTTCTTCTGAGCCCCGATCGCTCCTCGCGCCGTCTCCTGAACCCCGATCATTCCACGCGTCTTCTCCTAAGCCACGATCGGTCCACGCGCCGTCTCCGAGCCCCAGTCGGTCCACGCGCTGTCTCCGAGCACCGATCGGTCTACTCGTCGTCTCCGTGCCCCGATCGGTCCACGCGCCGTCTCCTAAGCCCCAATCGGTCCACGCGGCGTCTCCGAGCGCCGATCATTTAACGCGCCGTCTCCTGCGACCCGATCGTTCCACGCGCCGTCTCCGAGCCCCGATCGGTCCGCGTGCCGCATTCTAAACCACGGTCCATCCACGCGCCGTCTCCAAGCCCCGCTCCATCCACGCGTCGTCTCCTAAGCCCCGATCGGTCCACGCGCCGTCTCCGAGCCCCGATCGGTCCTCGCGCCGTCTCCTGAACCCCGATCATTCCACGCGTCTTCTCCTAAGCCACGATCGGTCCACGCGCCGTCTCCGAGCCCCAGTCGGTCCACGCGCTGTCTCCGAGCACCGATCGGTCTACGCGTCGTCTCCGTGCCCCGATCGGTCCACGCGCCGTCGCCGAGCCATGATCGGTCCACGCGCGGCCTCCTGAGCCCCGATCGGTCCACGCGCCGTCGCCGAGCCGCGATCGGTCCACACGCGGCCTCCTGAGCCCCGGTCTGTTCACGCGCCGTACCCGAGCTCCAATCGGTCCACGCGCCGTCTCCTGAGCACCGATCGTTCCACGCGCCGTCTCCGAGCCCCGATCGTTCCACGCGGCGTCTCCTGAGCCCCAATTGGTCCACACGCTGTGTCGTGAGCCCCGATAGGTACACGCGTCGTCTCCTACGCCCGATCGGTCCACGCGTCGTATCCTGAGCCCCGATCGTTCCACGCGCCGTCTCCGAGCCGCGATCGGTCCACGCGCCGTCTCCTGAGCCCCGATCGCGCCACACGCCGTTTCCTGAGCCCAGATCGGTCCGTGCGCCGCTTCCACAACCCCGATCGGTCCACGCGTCACCTCCTGATCTCCGATCGGTCCACGCGCCGTCTCCTAAGCCCCGATCGGTCCACGCGCCGTCTCCGAGCGCCGATCGGTTGACGCGCCGTCTCCTGGGCCCCGATCGTTCCACGCGCCGTCTCCGAGCCCCGATCGGTCCACGCGCCGTCTCCTAAGCCCCGTTCGGACCAAGCGCCTTCTCGTAAACCCCGGTCGGTCCACGCGCCGTCTCCGAGCCCCGATCGGTCCACGCATCGTCTCCTAAGCCCCGATCGGCTAACGCGTCGACTCCGAGCCGCGATCGTTCCACGGGCCGTCCCCGATCCCCGATCGATCCACGCGCCGTTTCCGAGCCCCGATCGGTCCGCGCGCCGTCTCCTGAGCCCCGGTGGGTCCACGCGCCGCCTCCTGAGCACCGATCGGTCAACGCATCGTCTCCTAAGCCCCGATACGTTCACACGCCGTGTCCGATCCCCGACCGGTCCGCGTGCCGCATTCTAAGCCGCGGTCCGTCCACGCGCCGTCTCCGAACACCGATCGGTCCACGCGCCGTCTCAAAGCGCCGATCATTTCACGCGCCGTCTCCTCAGCCCCGATCGTTCCACGCGCCGTCTCTGGGCACCGATCGGTCTACGCGCCGTCTCCTGAGCCCCAATCGGTCCACACGCTGTCTCGTGAGCCCCGATAGGTACACGCGTCGTGTCCTACGCCCCGATCGGTCCACGCGTCGTCTACTAAGCCCCGATCGGTCTGCGCAGCGTCTCCTGATCCCCATCGGTCCACGCGGCGCTTCCGGAGCCCCGATCTATCCACGCGAGTCTCCTGAGCCCCGGTCGGTCCGCGCGCCGTCACCTGAGCCCCGATCGGTCCACGCGCCGTCTCCTGAGCCCCGATCGGTCCACGCGCCGTTGCCGAACCCCAATTGGTCCACGCGAAACCGCCTGAGCCCCAGTCGGTCCACGCGCTGTCTCCGAGCCCCGATCGGTCCACGTGCCGTCTCCCAGCCCCGATCGGTCCACGCGCCGTCTCCTAATCCCCAATCTGTCCACGACCCGTCTCCGGGCCCCGATCGGTGCACGCGCCGTCTCCTAAGCCCCGATCGGTCCACGGGCCGTCGCCGAACCCCAATTGGTCCACGCGAAACCGCCTGAGCCCCAGTCGGTCCACGCGCTGTCTCCGAGCCCCGATCGTTCCACGCGTCGTCTCCGAGCCCCGATCGGTCCACGCGAATCTCCTGAGCTCCGGTCGGTCGACGCGCCGTCTCCTGAGCCCCGATCGGTCCACGCGTCGGCTCCTAAGCCCCGATCCATCGACGCGTCGTCTCCTGAGCCCCGATCGATCCACACGCCGTCTCCGAGCCCCGATCGGTCTGCGTGCCGCATTCTAAGCCACGGTCCATCCACGCGCCGTCTCCGAGCCCCGCTCGATCCACGCGTCGTCTCCTAAGCCCTGATCCGTCCACGCGCGGCGTCGAGCCGCGATCGGTCCACGCGCGGCCTCCTGAGCCCCAATCGGTCCACGCGTCGTCTCCTAAGCCCCGATCGGTCCACGCGCCGTCTCCGGGCCCCGATCGGTCCACGCACCATCTCCTGCTCTCCAATCGGTCCACGCGCCGCCTCCGGAGCCCCGATCGATCCACGCTAGGCTCCTGAGCCCCGGCCGGTCCGCGCGCCGTCTCCTGAGCCCCGAACGGTCGACGCGCCGTCTCCTGAGCCCCAATCGGCCCACACGCTGTTTCGTGAGCCCCGATAGGTACACGCGTCGCCTCCTACGCCCCGATCGGTCCACGCGTCGTCTCCTAAGCCCTGATCTGTACACGCGTCGTCTCCGCGCCGCGATCGGTCCACGCGCCGCGATCGGTCCATGAGCCCCGATCGGTCAACGCATCCTCTCCTAAGCCCCGTTACGTTCACACACCGTCTCCTAAGCCCCGATCGGTTAACGCGCCGTCTCCGAGCCCCGATCAGTCCACGCGCCGTCTCCTGAGCCCCGGTCCGTTCACGCGCCGTATCCGAGCCCCAGTCGGTCCACGCGCCGTCTCCGAGCGCCGATCGGTTCACGCGCCGTCTCCTGAGCCCCGATCGTTCCACGCGCCGTCTCCTGAGCCCCGATCCATCCACGCGCAGTCTCGCGAGCCCCGATCGGTGCACGCACCGTCTCCTAAGCCCCGATCGGTCCACGCCCCGTCTCCGAGCACCGATTGGTTCACGCACCGTCTCCTGAGACTCGATCCGTCCACGCGCTGTCTCCTGAGCCCCGATCGGTCGACGCGTCCTCTGTTAAACCCCAATCGGTCCACGCCCCGTCTCCGAGCGCCGATCGGTTCACGCGCCGTCTCCTGAGTCCCGATCCGTCCACTCACTGTCTCCTGAGCTCCGGTCGGTCCACGCGCCGCCTCCTGCGCTCTGATCGGTCCACGCGCCGTCTCCTGAGCCCCGATCGGTCGACGCGCCGTCTCGTTAGCCCCGATCGGTCCACGCGCCATCTCCTGAGCCCCGATCGGTCCACGCGTCGTTCCCTAAGCCCCGATCCATCCACGCGCAGTCTCCCGAGCCCCGATCGGTCGACGCGTCCTCTGTTAAACCCCAATCGGTCCACGCCCCGTCACCGAGCGCCGATCGGTTCACGCGCCGTCTCCTGAGTCCCGATCCGTCCACTCACTGTCTCCTGAGCTCCGGTCGGTCCACGCGCCGCCTCCTGCGCTCTGATCGGTCCACGCGTCGTCTCCGAGCCCCGATCGGTCCACGCGTCGTCGCCGAGCCTCGATCGGTCCACGCGCAGCCTCCTGAGCCCCGATCGGTTCACGCGCCGGCTCCGAGCCCGATCGGTCCACGCATCGTCTCCTAAGCCCCGATCGGTTAACGTGCCGTCTCCGAGCCCCGATCGGTCCACGCGCCGTCTCCAAGCCCCGATCCGTCGCCGCGTCGTGTCCTGAGCCCCGATCAATTGACGCGTCTTCTCCTGAGCCCCGATCGCTCCTCGCGCCGTCTCCTGAACCCCGATCGTTCCACGCGCCTTCTCCTAAACCGCGATCGGTCCACGCGCCGTCTCCGAGCCCCAGTCGGTCCACGCGCTGTCTCCGAGCACCGATCGGTCTACGCGTCGCCTCCGAGCCCCGATCGGACCACGCGTCGTCTCCGAGCCCCGAACGGTTCGCGCACCGTCACCTTGTCCCAATCGGTCCACGCGGCGCCTCTGGAGCCCCGATCGATCCACGCGAGTCTCCTGAGCCCCAGTCGGTCCGCGCGCCGTCTCCTGAGCCCCGATTGTTCGACGCGTCGTCTCCTGAGCCCCGATCGATCCCCGCGTCATCTCCTGA
This sequence comes from Netelia fuscicornis, assembly GCA_946811545.1. Classification (NCBI taxonomy): domain Eukaryota; kingdom Metazoa; phylum Arthropoda; class Insecta; order Hymenoptera; family Ichneumonidae; genus Netelia; species Netelia fuscicornis. The sequence goes on from OX328012.1 coordinate 32,179,663, forward strand.
GCCCCGATCGTACCACACGCCGTCTTCGAGCCACGATCGGTCCGTGCGCCGCTTCCACAACCCCGATCGGTCCACGCGTAATTTCCTGATCTCCGATCGGTCCACGCGCCGTCTCCTAACCCCCGATCGGTTCACACGCCGTCTCCGAGCCGCGATCGGTCCACGCATCGTCTCCTAAGCCCCGATCGGTTAACGTGCAGTCTCCGAGTCCCGATCGGTCCCCGCGCCGTCTCCTGAGCCCCGATGCGTCCACGCGCAGTCGCCGAGCCCCGATCGGTCCACGCGGGGTCTCCTGAGCCCCGATCGGTCCACGCGCCGTCTCCTAAGCCCCGATTGATCCACGCGCCGTCTCCGAGCGCCGCTCGGTTCACGCGCCGTCTCCTGTGCTCCGATCGTTCCACGCGCCCTCTCCGAGCCCCGATCGGTCCACGCGCCGTCTCCTGAGCCCCGATCGTTCCACACGTCATCGCCGAATCCCCGATCCGTACACGCGTCGTCTCCGAGCCTCGATCGGTCCACGCGCCGTCGCGGAGCCCCGATCGGTCCAGGCGTGGCCTCCTGAGCCTCGATCGGTCCACGCGCGGCCTCCTGAGCCCCGGTCGGTTCACGCGCCGTCTCCGAGCCCCGATCGATCCACGCGTCGTCTTCGAAGCCCAGATGCCTCCTCGCGCCGTCTCCGAGCCACGATCGGTCCAGGCGCTGCTTCCTGAGCCCCAATCGGTCCACGCATCGTCACCTAAGCCCCGATGGGTCCACGCATCGTCACCGAGCCATGATCGGTCCACGCGCGGCTCCTGAGCCCCATCGGTCCACGCGCCGTCTCCGAGCGCCGATCGGTTCACGCGCCGTCTCCTGAGCCCCGATCGTTCCACGCGCCGTCTCCAAGCTCCGATCGGTCCACGCGTCGTCTCCTAAGCCCCGATCGGTCCAAGCGCCTTCTACTAAGCCCCGATCGGACCACGCGCCGTCTCGGAGCGCCGATTGGTTCACGCGCCGTCTCCTGAGCCCCGATCGCTCCACACGCAGTCGCCGAGCCTCGATCGGTTCACGCGCGGTCTCCTGAGCCCCGGTCGGTCCACGCGCCGTCGCCGAACCCCAATTGGTCCACGCGCAACCTCCTGAGCCCCAGTCGGTACACGCGCTGTCTCCGAGCCCCGATCGGTCCCCGCATAGTCTCCTAAGCCCCGCTCGGTTAACGCGTCGTCTCGGAGCCCCGATCGGTCCAGGCGCCGCTTCCTGAGCACCGACCGGTCCACGCGTCGTCTCCTGAGCCCCGATCGGTCCACGCGCGGCCTCCTGAGCCCCGATCGGTCCACGCGCCGTCGCCGAGCCGCGATTGGTCCACGCGCGGCCTCCTAAGCTCCGATCGGTCCACGCGCCGTCGCCGAACCCCAATTGGTCCACACGAAACCGCCTGAGCCCCAGTCGGTCCACGCGCTGTCTCCGAGCCCCGATCGGTCCACGCGTCGTCTCCGAGCCCCGATCGGTCCACGCGCCGTCTTCGAGCCCCGATCGGTCCACGCATGGTCTCCTAAACCCCAATCGGTTAACGCGCCGTCTCCGAGCCCCGATCGGTCCACGCGCCGTCGCCGAACCCCAATTGGTCCACGCGCAACCGCCTGAGCCCCAGTCGGTCCACGCGCTGTCACCGAGCCCCGATCGGTCCACGTGTGGTCTCCGAGCCCCTATCGGTCCACGCGCCGTCGCCGAGCCACGATCGGTCCACGCGCGGCCTCCTGAGCCCCGATCGGTCCACGCGCCGTCTCCGAGCCCCGATCGGTCCACGCACTGTCTCCTGATCCCCATGGGTCCACGCGGCGCCTCCGGGGCCCCGATCGATCCACGCGAGGCTCCTAAGCCCCGATCGGTCCACGCGCAACCGCCTGAGCCCCAGTCGGTCGACGCGCTGTCTCCGAGCCCCGATCGGTCCACGCGTCGTCTCCTGAGCCCCGATCGTTCCACACGCCGTCTCCGAGCCCCGATCCGTCCACGCGCCGTCTCCTGAGCCCGGATCGGCCCACGCGTCATCGCCGAATCCCCGATCCGTACACGCGTCGTCTCCGAGCCTCGATCGGTCCACGCGCCGTCGCGGAGCCCCGATCGGTCCAGGCGTGGCCTCCTGAGCCCCAATCGGTCCACGCATCGTCACCTAAGCCCCGATGGGTCCACGCGCCGTCACCGAGCCATGATCGGTCCACGCGCGGCTGCTGAGCCCCATCGGTCCACGCGCCGTCTCCGAGCGCCGATCGGTTCACGCATAGTCTCCTAAGCCCCGTTTGGTTAACGCGTCGTCTCGGAGCCCCGATCGGTCCACGCGCGGCCTCCTGAGCCCCGATCGGTCCACGCGCCGTCGCCGAGCCGCGATTGGTCCACGCGCGGCCTCCTAAGCGCCGATCGGTCCACGCGCCGTCGCCGAACCCCAATTGGTCCACGCGAAACCGCCTGAGCCCCAGTCGGTCCACGCGCTGTCTCCGAGCCCCGATCGGTCCACGTGCCGTCTCCCAGCCCCGATCGGTCCACGCGCCGTCTCCTAATCCCCAATCTGTCCACGACCCGTCTCCGGGCCCCGATCGGTGCACGCGCCGTCTCCTAAGCCCCGATCGGGCCACGCGCCGTCGCCGAACACCAATTGGTCCACGCGAAACCGCCTGAGCCCCAGTCGGTCCTAGCGCTGTCTCCGAGCCCCGATCGGTCCACGCGTCGTCTCCGAGCCCCGATCGGTCCACGCGCCGTCGCCGAGTCATGATCTGTCCACGCGCGGCCTCCTGAGACCCGATCGGTCCACGCGCCGTCGCCGAGCCGCGATCGGTTCTCGCGCGGCCTCCTGAGCCCCGGTCGGTCCACGCGCCGCCTACGTAGCCCCGATCGATCCACGCGATTCTCCTGAGCTCCGGTCGGTCGACGCGCCGTCTCCGAGCCCCAGTCGGTCCACGCGCTGTCTCCGAGCACCGATCGGTCCACGCGCCGTCTCCGAGCGCAGATCATTTCACGCGCCGTCTCCTGAGCCCCGATCGTTCCACGCGCGGGCTCCTGAGCCCCCATCGGTCCACTCGTCGCCTTCTAACCCCGGACGGTCCACGCGTCGTCTTCTAAGCCCCGATCGATCCACGCGAAATCTGCTGAGCTCCGGTCGGTCCACGCGCCGTTTCCTGAGCCCCGTTCGGCCCACGCGCCGTCTCCTAAGCCCCGATCGGTCCACGAGCCGTCTCCTGAGCCTCCATCGATCCACGCGTCGTCTTCTAAGCCCAGATGCCTCCTCGCGCCGTCTCCGAGCCACGATCGGTCGAGGCGCCGTTTCCTGAGCCCCGATCGGTCCACGCGTTGTGTCCTAAGCCCGGATCGTTCCACGCGCCGCTTCCGATCCCCGATCGGTCCACGCGTCGTCTCCTGATCTCCGATCGGTCCACACACCATCTCCTAAGCCGCGATCATTCCACGCGCCATCTCCGAGCCCCGATCGGTCTACGCGCCGTCTCATAAGCCCCGATCGGACCACGCGCCTTCTCCTCAGCCCCGATCGGTCCACGCGCGGTCTCCGAGCGCCGATTAGTTCACGCTCCGTCTCCGAGCCCCGATCGGTCCACGCGCCGTCTCCTGAGCCCGGATCGGTCCACGCGCCGTCGCCGAACCCCAATTGGTCCACGCGCAACCGCCTGATCCCCCGTCGGTCCACGCGCTGTCTCCGAGCCCCGATCGTTCCACGCGCCGTCTCCGAGCCTCGATCGGTCCACGCGCAGTCGCCGAGCCCCGATCGGTCCAGGCGTATCCTCCTGTGCCCCGATCGATCCACGTGCCGTCTCCTGAGCCCCGATCGGTTCCCGCGTCGTCCCCAAGCCCCGATCCATCGACGCGCCGTCTCCTGATGCCCAATCGGTCCACGCGCTGTCTCCTGAGCCCCGATAGGTACACGCGTAGTCTCCTAAGCCCCGATCGGTCCACGCACCGCCTCCGGAGCCCCAATCGATCAACGTGAGTCTCCTAAGCCCCGATCGGTCCACGCGCCGTCTCCTTTGCCCTGATCGGTCGACGCGTCCTCTCCTAAACCCCGATCGGTCCACGCGTCGTCTCCTAAGCCCCGATCGGTTCACACGCCGTCTCCGAGCCCCGATGGGTCCACGCGTCGCCTCCTGAGCCCCGGTCGGTCCACGCGCCGTCTCCTGAGCCCCGATCGGTCCACGCGTCGTCTCCTAAGCCCCGATCGGTCCACGCGTCGTCTCCTAAGCCCCGATCCGTCGACGCGTCGTCTCCTGAGCCACGATCAATTGACGCGTCTTCTCCTGAGCCCAATCGCTCCTCGCGCCGTCTCCTGAGCCCCGATCGGTCCACGGCTCGTCTCCTAAGCCCCGATCGGTCCACGCGCCGTCTCCTGTGCCCCGATTGGTCGACGCGTCCTCTCCTAAACCCCGATCAGTCCACGCGTCGTCTCCTAAGCCCCGATCGGTCCACACGCCGTCTCCGAGCCCCGATGGGTCCACGCGTCGCCTCCTGAGCCCCGGTCGGTCCACGCGCCGTCTCCTGAGCCCCGATCGGTCCATGCGCCGTCTTCTTAGCCCCGATGCCTCCACGCGCCGTCTCCGAGCCACGATCGGTCCAGGCGCCGCTTCCTGAGCCCCCATCGGTCCATGCGCCGTATCCTAAGCCCCGATTGGTCCACGCGCCGTCTCCGAGCGCCGATAAGTTCAAGCGCCGTCTCCTGAGCCCCGATCGTTCCACGCGGCGTCTCCGAGCCCCGATCGATCCACGCGTCGTCTCCTGAGCCCCAATCGCTCCACACGCCGTTTCCTGAGCCCCGATCGGTCCACGCATCGTCTCCGAGCACCGATCGGTCCACGCGCTGTTTTCTGAGCACCGTTCGGTCCACACGTCGTCTTCAAAGCCCCGATGCCTCCACGCGCCGTCTCCGAGCCCCGATCGCTCCTCGCGCCGTCTCCTGAGCCCCGCTCGATCCATGCGTCGTCTTCTTAGCCCCGATGCCTCCACGCGCCGTTTCCGAGCCACGATCGGTCCAGGCGCCGCTTCCTGAGCCCCGATCGGTCCACGCGCCGTCGCGTAAGCCCCAATCGGTCTACGCGCCGTCTCAGAGCGCCGATCATTTCACGCGCCGTCTCCTGAGCCCCGATCATTCCACGCCCCGCCTCCGAGCCCCGATCGGTCCACGCGCCGTCTCCTAAGCCCCTATCGGTCCACGCGCCGTCTCCGAGCGCCGATCGGTTCACGCGCCGTCTCCTGAGCCCCGATCGGTCCACGCGTCGTCTCCTAAGCCCTGATCGGTCCTCGTGCCTTCTGCGAGCCCCGAAGGGTCCACGCGCAGCCTCCTGAGCCCCAATCGCTCCACGCGCCGTCTCCTGAGCTCCGATCATTCCACGCGCCGTCTCCGAGCCCCGATCCGTCCACGCGCCGTCTCCTAAGCCCCGTTCGGTCCAAGCGCCTTCTCCTAAAGCCCGGTCGGTCCACGCGCCGTCTCCGAGCCCCGATCGGTCCACGCATCGTCTCCTAAGCCCCGATCGGCTAACGCGTCGACTACGAGCCGCGATCGTTCCACGCGCCGTCCCCGATCCCCGATCGATCCACGCGCCGTCTCCGAGCCCCGATCGGTCCACGCGCCGTCTCCTGAGCCCCAATCGGTTCACACGCTGTCTCGTGAGCCCCGATAGGTACACGCGTCGTGTCCTACGCCCCGATCGGTCCACGCGTCGTGTCCTAAGCCCCGATCGGTCCACGCGCCGTCTCCGAGCCCCGATCGGTCCGCGCACCGTCTCCTGATCCCCATCGCTTCACGCTGCGTCTCCGGAGCCCCGATCGATCTACGCGAGTCTCCTGAGCCCCGGTCGGACCGCGCGCCGTCATCTGAGCCCCGATCGGTTGACGCGTCGTCTCCTAGACTCGATCGGTCCACGCGCCGTCGCCGAGCCCCGATCGGTCCACGCGCGTCCTCCTGAGCCCCGGTCGGTCCACGCGCCGTCTCCGAGCCCCCATCGGTCCACGCGTTGTCTCCTAAGCCCCGATCGGCCCACGCGCCGTCTCCGTGCCCCGCTCGGTTCACGCATCGTCTCCTAAGCCCCGATCGGTCCACGCGCTGTCTCCGAGCGCCGACCGGTTCACGCGCCGTCTCCTGAGCCCCGATCGGTCCACGCGCCGTCTCCTGAGCCCGGATCGGTCCACGCGTCATCGCCGAATCCCCCATCCGTACACGCGTCGTCTCCGAGCCTCGATCGGTCCGGCGCTGCTTCCTGAGCCCCAATCGGTCCACGCGTTGTCACCTAAGCCCCGATCGGTCCACGCGCCGTCTCCGAGCCCCGATCGGTTCACGCATCGTCACCTAAGCCCCGATCGGACCACGCGCCGTCTCCTGAGCCCCGATCGCTCCATGCTCCGTCTCCGTGCCCCGATCGGTCCACGCGCCGGCACCTGAGCCCGGATTGGTCCACGCGCCGTCGCCGAACCCCAATTGGTCCACGCGCAACCGCCTGAGCCCCAGTCGGTCCACGCGCTGTCTCCGAGCCCCGATCGGTCCACGCGCTGTCTCCGAGCGCCGACCGGTTCACGCGCCGTCTCCTGAGCCCCGATCGGTCCACGCGCCGTCTCCTGAGCCCGGATCGGTCCACGCGTCATCGCCGAATCCCCCATCCGTACACGCGTCGTCTCCGAGCCTCGATCGGTCCGGCGCTGCTTCCTGAGCCCCAATCGGTCCACGCGTTGTCACCTAAGCCCCGATCGGTCCACGCGCCGTCTCCGAGCCCCGATCGGTTCACGCATCGTCACCTAAGCCCCGATCGGACCACGCGCCGTCTCCTGAGCCCCGATCGCTCCATGCTCCGTCTCCGTGCCCCGATCGGTCCACGCGCCGGCACCTGAGCCCGGATTGGTCCACGCGCCGTCGCCGAACCCCAATTGGTCCACGCGCAACCGCCTGAGCCCCAGTCGGTCCACGCGCTGTCTCCGAGCCCCGATCGGTCCACGCGCCGTCTCCGAGCGCCGATCGGTTCACGCGCCGTCTCCTGAGCCCCGATCGGTCCACGCGGCGCCTCCGGAGCCCCGATCGATCCACACGAGTCTCCTGAGCCCCGGTCGGTCCGCCCGCCGTCTCCTGAGCCTCGATCGGCCCACGCGCCGTCTCCTGAGCCCCGATCCGTCCACGCGCCGCCTCCTGAGCCCCGATCGTCCAACGCGCCGTCTCCGAGCACCGAACGGTCCACGCGCCGTCTCCTGAGCCCCGATCGGTCCACGCGTCGTCTCCAAAGCCCTGATCGGTCCACGTGCCGTCTCCGAGCCCCGATCGGTCCACGCGCCGTCTCCTGAACCCCGATACGTCCACGCACAGTCGCCGAGCCCCGATTGGTCCACGCGCCGTAGCCGAGCCTCCATCGGTCCACGCGCGGCCTCCTGATCCCCATCGGTCCACGCGCCGTCTCCTGAGCCACGATCGATCCACATGCCGTCTCCGAGCCCCGATCGGTCCGCGTGCCGTATTCTAAGCCTCGGTCCATCCACGCGCCGTCTCCGAGCCCCGATCGGTCCACGCGTCGTCTCCTAAGCCCTGATCGGTCCTCGTGCCTTCTGCGAGCCCCGAAGGGTCCACGCGCATCCTCCTGAGCCCGGATCGGTCCACGCGTCGTCTCCGAGCCCCGATCGGTCCACGCGCCGTCCCCGAGCCCCGATCGGTCCACGCGCCGTTTCCTGAGCCCCGATACGTCCACGCGCAGTCGCCGAGCCCTGATCGGTCCACGCGCTGTCTCCTGAGCCCCGATAGGTACACGCGTCGTCACCTAAGCCCCGATCGGTCCACGCGTAGTCTCCTAAGCCCCGCTTGGTTAACGCGTCGTTTCCGAGCCCCGATCGGTCCACGCGTCGTCTCCTGAGCCCCAATTAGTCCATGCGCCGTCTCCTAAGCCCCGATCCGTCCACGGGCCGTGTCCGAGCTCCGATCGGTCCACGCGTCGTCTCCGAGCCCTGATCCGTCCACGGGCCGTGTCCGAGCTCCGATCTGTTCATGCGCCATCTCCAAACCTCGATCCGTACACGCGTCGTCTCCGAGCCCTGATCGGTCCAAGCGCCATCGCCGAGCCCCGATCGGTCCACGCGCCATCGCCGAGGCCCGATCGGTCCACGCGCCCTCTCCGAGTGCCGATCATTTCACGCTCCGTCTCCTGAGCCCCGATCGGTCCACACCACTTCTCCTGAGGCCCGATCGATTCACGTGCCGTCTCCTAAGCCCCGGTCGGTTCACCCGTCGTCTCTTAAGTCCCAATCGGTCCACGCGCCCCTTCCGAGCGCCGATCATTTCACGCGACGTCTCCTGAGCCCCGGTCGGTCCGCGCGCCGTCTCCTAAGACCCGATCGGTCCACGTATCGTCTCCTAAGCCCCGATCGGTCCACACGCCGTCTCCGAGCCCCGATGGGTCCACGCATCGTCTCCTGAGCCCCGACCGCTCCACACGCCCTTTCCTGAGCCCCGATCGGTCCACGCATCGTCTCCGAGCGCCAATCGATTCACGTGCCGTCTCCTAAGCCCCGATCGGTCCACCCGTCGTCTCTTAAGCCCGAATCGGTCCACGCGCCCTCTCCGAGCGCCGATCATTTCACGCGCCGTCTCCTGAGCCCCGGTCGGTCCGCGCGCCGTCACCTGAGCCCCGATCGGTCGACGCGTCGTCTTCTGAGCGCCGATCGGTCCACGCGCCGTCTCCGAGCGCCGATCGGTTCACGCGCCGTCTCCTGAGCCCCGATCGTTCCACGCGCCGTCTCCGAGCGCCGATCGGTTCACGCGCCGTCACCTGAGCCCCGATCGTTCCACGCGCCGTCTCCTGAGCGCCGATCGTTCCACGCGCCGTCTCGGAGCCCCGATCCGTCCACGCGCCGTCTCCTGAGCCTGGATCGGTCCACGCGTCATCACCGAATCCCCGATCCGTACACGCGTCGTCTCCGAGCCTCGATCGGTCCACGCGCAGTCGCGGAGCCCCGATCGGTCCAGGCGTGGCCTCCTGAGCCTCGATCGGTCCACGCGCGGCCTCCTGAGCCCCGGTCGGTTCACGCGCCGTCTCCGAGCCCCGATCGATCCACGCGTCGTCTTCGAAGCCCAGATGCCTCCTCGCGCCGTCTCCGAGCCACGATCGGTCCAGGCGCTGCTTCCTGAGCCCCAATCGGTCCACGCATCGTCACCTAAGCCCCGATCGGTCCACGCGCCGTCACCGAGCCATGATCGGTCCACGCGCGGCTCCTGAGCCCCATCGGTCCATACGCCGTCGCCGAGCCGGGATCGGTCCACGCGCGGGCTCCTGAGTCCCGGTTGGTTCACGCGCCATATCCGAGCCCCAATCGGTCCACGCGCCGGCTCCTGAGCCCCGATCGGTCCACGCGCCGTCTCCTGAGCCCCAATCGCTCCACGCACCGTTTTCTGAGCACCGTTTGGTCCACGCGTCGTCTTCAAAGACCCGATGCCTCCACGCGCCGTCTCCGAGCCGCGATCCGTCCGTGCGCCGCTTCCAGAGCCCTCTCGGTCCACGCGTCGTCTCCTGATCTCCGATCGGTCCACACGCCATCTCCTAAGCCCCGATCATTCCACGCGCCATCTCCGAGCCCCGATCGGTCCACGCGCCATCTCCGAGCCCCGATCGGTCCACGCGCCGTCTCATAAGCCCCGATCGGCCCACGCGCCTTCTCCTCAGCCCCGATCGGTCCACGCGCCGTCTCCGAGCGCCGATTAGTTCACGCGCCGTCTCCTGAGCCCCGATCGCTCCACGCTCCGTCTCCCAGCCCCGATCGGTCCACGCGCCGTCTCCTGAGCCCGGATCGGTCCACGCGCCGTCGCCGAACCCCAATTGGTCCACGCGCCACCGCCTGTGCCCCAGTCGGTCCACACGCTGTCTCCGAGCCCAGATCGGTCCACGCGCCGCGGCGAACCCCAATTGGTCCACGCGCAACCTCTCGAGCCCCAGTCGGTAAACGCGCTGTCTCCGAGCCCCGATCGGTCCACGTATGTTCTCCTAAGCCCCAATTAGTCCCCGCGCCGTCTCCTAAGCCCCGATCTGCCCACAGGCCGTCTCCGAGCTCCGATCGGTCCACGCGCCGTCTCCAAGCCTCGATCCGTACACGCGTCGTCTCCGAGCCCCGATCGGTCCACGCGCCTTCTCCGAGCCCCGATCGGTTCACGCATCGTCTCCTAAGCCCCGATCGGTTAACGCGCCGTCTCCGAGCCCCGCACGGTCCACGCGCCGTCGCCGAACCCCAATTGGTCCACGCGCAACTGCCTCAGCCCCAGTCGGTTCACGCGCTGTCGCCGAACCCCGATCGGTCCACGCGTCGTCTCCGAGCCCCGATCGGTCCACGCGCCGTCGCCGAGCCATGATCGGTCCACGCGCGTCCTCCTGAGCCCCGATCGGTCCACGCGTGGTCTCCGAGCCCCGATCGGTCCACGTGCCGTCGCCGAGCCATGATCGGTCCACACGTGGCCTCCTGAGCCCCGGTCGGTCCACGCGCCGTCTCCTGAGCCCCGATCGGTCCACGCGCGGCCTCCTGAGCCCCGATTGGTTCACGCGCCGTATCCGAGCCCCAATTGGTCCACGCGCCGTCTCCTGAGCCTCGATCGCTCCTCGCGCCGTCTCCTGAACCCCGCTCGGTCCATGCGTCGTCTTGTTAGCCCGGATGCCTCCACGCGCCGTCTCCAAGCCACGATCGGTCCAGGCGCCGTCTCCGGAGCCCCGATCGGTCCACGCAACGTCTCCTAAGCCCCAATCGGTTAACGCGCGGTCTCCTGAGCCCCGATCGTTCTACGCACCGTCTCCGAGCCCCGATCCGTCCACGCGCAGTCGCCGAGCCCCGATCGGTTTACGCGCGGTCTCCTGAGCCCCAGTCGGTACACGCGCCGTCTCCGAGCGCCGATCGGTCCACGCGTAATCTCCTGATCTCCGATCGGTCCACGCGCCGTCTCCGAGCGCCGATCGGTTGACGTGCCATCTTCTGAGCCCCGATCGTTCCACGCGCCGTCTCCGAGCCCTGATCGGTCCACGCGCCGTCTCCTGAGCTCCGAACGGTCCACACCCCTTGTCCTGAGCCCCGATCGGCCGACGCGTCGTCTCCTAAGCCCCGACCGGTTCACGCGCCGTCTCCTGTGCACAGATCGAATCACGTGCCGTCTCCTAAGCCCCGATCGGTCCACACGTCGTCTCCTAAGCCCCAATCGGTCCACGCGTCGTCTCCTAAGCCCCGATCCGTTGGCGCGTCGTCTCCTGAGCCCCGATCAATTGACGCGTCTTCTCCTGAGCCCCGATCGTCCTCGCGCCGTCTCCTGAGCCCCGCTCGGTCCATGCGTCGTCTTCTTAGCCCCGATGCCACCACGCGCCGTCTCCTAAGCCCCGATCTGCCCACAGGCCGTTTCCGAGCTCCGATCGTTCCACACGCCGTCTCCAAGCCTCGATCCGTACACGCGCCGTCTCCGAGCCCCGATCGGTCCACGCGCCGTCTCCGGAGCCCCAATCGGTCCACGCGCCGTTTCCTGAGCCCCGATCGGTCCACGCGTCGTCTTCTAAGCCCAGATGCCTCCTTGCGCCGTCTCCCAACCACGATCGGTGCAGGCGCCGCTTCCTGAACCCCGATCGGTCCACGCGTTTTCTCCTAAGCCCCGATCGGTCCACGCGTCGTCTCCTCAGCCCCGATCGGTCGACGCGTCGTCTCCGAGCGCCGATCGGTGCACGCACCGTCTCCTGAACCCCGATCGTTCCACACGCCGCATCCTAAGCCCCGATCGCTCTAGGCGTCGTCTCCTAAGCCCCGACCGGTCCAGGCGCCGTCTCCTGAGCCCCGATCGTTCCACGCGCCGTCTCCGAGCCCCGTTCGGTCCACGCGCCGTCTCCTCAGCCCCGATCGGTCCACGCGTTGGCTCCTAAGCCTCGATAGGTCCACGCGCGGCCTCCTTAGCCCCGGTCGGTCCACGCGCCGTCTCCGAGCCCCGATCGGTCCACGCACCGTCTCCTGAGCCCCGATACATCCACGCGCAGTCGCCGAGCCCCGATCAGTCCACGCGCGGCCTCCTGAGCCCCAATCGGTCCACGGGTCGTCTCCTAAGCCCCGATCGGTCCACGCGTCGTCTCCGAGCCCCGATCGGTCCACGCGCCGTCTCCGAGCCCCGTTCGGTCCACGCGCCGTCTCCTCAGCCCCGATCGGTCCACGCGTTGGCTCCTAAGCCTCGATAGGTCCACGCGCGGCCTCCTTAGCCCCGGTCGGTCCACGCGCCGTCTCCGAGCCCCGATCGGTCCACGCGCCGTCTCCTGAGCCCTGATCCGTCCACGCGCGGCGTCGAGCCGCGATCGGTCCACGCGCGGCCTCCTGAGCCCCAATCGGTCCACGGGTCGTCTCCTAAGCCCCGATCGGTCCACGCGTCGTCTCCGAGCCCCGATCGGTCCACGCGCCGTCGCCGAGCCACGATCGGTCCACGCGCGGCCTCCTGAGCCCCGATCGGCCCACGCGCCGTCGCCGAGCCGCGATCGGTCCACACGCGGCCTCCTGAGCCCCGGTCTGTTCACGCGCCGTACCCGAGCTCCAATCGGTCCACGCGCCGTCTCCTGAGCACCGATCGTTCCACGCGCCGTCTCCGAGCCCCGATCGTTCCACGCGGCGTCTCCTGAGCCCCAATTGGTCCACACGCTGTATCGTGAGCCCCGATAGGTACACGCGTCGTCTCCTACGCCCGATCGGTCCACGCGTCGTATCCTGAGCCCCGATCGTACCACGCGCCGTCTCCGAGCCGCGATCGTTCCACGCGCCGTCTCCTGAGTCCCGATCGGTCCACGCGCCATCTCCGAGCCCCGAACGGTTCACGCACCGTCTCCTGGTCCCAATCGGTCCACGCGGCGCCTCCGAAGCCCCGATCGATCCACGCGAGTCTCCTGAGCCCCAGTCGGTCCGCGCGCCGTCTCCTGAGCCCCGATTGTTCGACGCGTCGTCTCCTGAGCCCCGATCGAACCACGCGTCGTCTCATGAGCGCCGATCGCGCCACACGCCGTTTCCTGAGCCCCGATCGGTCCACGCGTCGTCTTCAAAGCCGCGATGCCTCCACGCGCCGTCTCCGAGCCACGATCGGTCCGTGCGCCGCTTCCACATCCCCGATCGGTCCACGCGTCACCTCCTGATCTCCGATCGGTCCAAGCGCCGTCTCCTAAGCCCCGATCGGTCCACGCGCCGTCTCCGAGCGCCGATCGGTTGACGCGCCGTCTCCTGAGCCCCGATCGTTCCACGCGCCGTCTCCGAGCCCCGATCGGTCCACGCGCCGTCTCCTAAGCCCCGTTCGGACCAAGCTCCTTCTCATAAACCCCGGTCGGTCCACGCGCCGTCTCCGAGCCCCGATCGGTCCACGCATCGTCTCCTAAGCCCCGATCGGCTAACGCGTCGACTCCGAGCCGCGATCGTTCCACGCGCCGTCCCCGATCCCCGATCGATCCACGCGCCGTCTCCGAGCGCCGATCAGTTCATGCGCCGTCACCCGAGCCCCGATCGTTCCACACGCCGTCTCCGAGCCCCGATCGGTCCACGCTTCGTCTCCTGAGCCCGGATCGTTCCACGCGTCGTCTCCTGATCCCCGATCCGTAATCGCGTCGTCTCCGAGCCTCGATCGGTCCACACGCCGTGTCCGATCCCCGATCGGTCCGCGCGGCGTCTCCGGAGCCCCGATCGATCCACGCGAGTCTCCTGAGCTCCGGTCGGTCCGCGCGCCGTCATCTGAGCCCCGATCGGTCGACGCGTCGTCTCCGAGACTCGATCGGTCCACGCGCCGTCGCCGAGCCCCGATCGGTCCACGCGCGGCCTCCTGAGCCCCGGTCGGTCCACGCGCCGTCTCCGAGCCCCCATCGGTCCACGCGTTGTCTCCGAGCCCCGATCGGTTCACGCATCGTCTCCTAAGCCCCGATCGGTTAACGCGCCGTCTCCGAGCGCCGAGCGGTCCACGCGCCGTCGCCGAACCCCAATTGGTCCACGCGCAACCGCCTGAGTCCCAGTCGGTCCACGCGCTGTCTCCGAGCCCCGATCGGTCCACGCGCCGTCGCCGAGCCATGATCGGTCCACGCGCGGCCTCCTGAGCCCCAATCGGTCCACGGGCCGTCGCCGATCCACGATCGGTCCGTGCGCCGTTTCCAGAGCCCTATCGGTCCACGCATCGTCTCCTGATCTCCGATCGGTCCACGTGCCGTCTCCTAAGCCCCGATCGGTCCACGCACTGTCTCCGAGCGCCGATCGGTTCACGCGCCGTCTCCTGAGCCCCGATCGGTCCACGGGCCGTCGCCGATCCACGATCGGTCCGTGCGCCGTTTCCAGAGCCCTATCGGTCCACGCATCGTCTCCTGATCTCCGATCGGTCCACGTGCCGTCTCCTAAGCCCCGATCGGTCCACGCACTGTCTCCGAGCGCCGATCGGTTCACGCGCCGTCTCCTGAGCCCCGATCATTCCACGCGCCGTCTCCGAGCCCCGATCGGCCCACGCGTCGTCTCCTGAGCCTCGATCGCTCCACGCGCCGTTTTCTGAGCACCGTTCGGTCCACGCGTCGTCTTCAAAGCCCCGATGCTTCCACGCGCCGTCTCCGAGCTACGATCGGTCCGTGCGCCGCTTCCAGAGCACTATCAGTCCACGCGTCGTCTCCTGATCTCCGATCGGTCGACGCGCCATCTCCTAAGCCCCGATCGGTCCACGCACCGTCTCCGAGCGCCGATCGGTTCACGCGCCGTCTCCTGAGCCCCGATCATTCCACGCGCTGTCTCCGAGCCCCGATCGGTCCACGCGTTGTCTCCTTAGCCCCGATCGGTCCACGCGCCGTCTCCGAGCGCCGAGCGGTCCACGCGCCTTCGCCGAACCCCAAATGGTCCACGCGCAACCGCCTGAGCCCCGATCGGTCCACGCGTCGTCTCCGAGCACCGATTGGTCCACGCGCCGTCGCCGAGGCATGATCGGTCCACGCGCGGCCTCCTGAGCCCCGATCGGTCCACGCGCCGTCTCCGAGCCGCGATCGTTCCACGCGCGGCCTCCTGAGCCCCGATCGGTCCACGCGCCGTCACCGAGCCGCGATCGGTCCACGCTCGACCTCCTGAGCCCGGTTGGTTCACGCGTCGTCTCCGAGCGCCGATCGGTCCACGCGCCGTCGCCGAGCCATGATCGGTCCACGCGGGGCTCCTGAGCCCCGGTCGGTTCACGCGCCGTCTTCGAGCCCCGATCGATCCACGCGTCGTCTTCTAAGCCCAGATGCCTCCTCGCACCGTCTCCGAGCCCCGATCGGTCCACGCGTCGTCTCCGAGCCCCGAACGGCCCACGCGCCGTCGCCGGGCCGCGAACGGTCCACGCGCGGCCTCCTGAGCCCCGGTTGGTTCAAGCGCCGTATCCGAGCCCCAATCGGTCCACGCAAGGTCTCCTGAGCTCCGATCGGTCCACGCGCCGTCTCCTGATCTCCGATCGGTCCACACGCCATCTCCTAAGCCCCGATCATTCCACGCGCCATCTCCGAGCCCCGATCGGTCCACGCGCCGTCTCATAAGCCCCGATCGGACCACGCGCCTTCTCCTCAGCCCCGATCGGTCCACGCGCCGTCTCCGAGCGCCGATTAGTTCACGCGCCGCCTCCTGAGCCCCGATCGGTCCACGCGCCGTCTCCGAGCGCCGATCATTTCACGTGACGTCTCCTGAGCCCTGATCGTTCCACGCGCCGTCTTCGAGCCCCGAGCGGTCCACGCGCCGTCTCCTGAGCCCCAATCGATCCACGCGCAGCCTCCTGAGCCCCGATCGGTCCACGCGCCGTCGCCGAGCCGCGATCGTTCTACGCGCCGCTCCGAGCCCCGATCGGTCCACGCGCCGTCGCCGAGCTATGATCGGTCCACGCGCGGCCTCCTGAGCCCCGATCGGTCCACGCGCCGTCGCCGAGCCGCGATCGGTCCACGCGCGGCCTCCTGAGGCCCGATTGGTTCACGCGCCTTATCCGAGCCCCAGCCGGTCCACGCGCCGTTTCCTGAGCCCCGATCGGTCCACGCGCGGTCTCCTGAGCCCCGATCGGTCCACGCGCCGTCGCCGAGCCGCGATCGGTCCACACGCGGCCTCCTAAGGCCCGATCGGTCCACGCGCCGTCGCCGAACCCCAATTGGTCCACGCGAAACCGCCTGAGCCCCAGTCGGTCCATGCGCTGTCTCCGAGCCCCGATCGGTCCACGCGTCGTCTCCGAGCCCCGATCGGTCCACGCGCCGTCTTCGAGCCCCCGTCGGTTCACGCATGGTTTCCTAAGCCCCAATCGGTTAACGCGCCGTCTCCGAGCCTCGATCGGTCCACACGCCGTGTCCGATCCCCGATCGGTCCGCGCGGCGTCTCCGGAGCCCCGATCGATCCACGCGAGTCTCTTGAGCCCCGGTCGGTCCGCGCGCCGTCATCTGAGCCCCGATCGGTCGACGCGTCGTCTCCGAGACTCGATCGGTCCACGCGCCGTCGCCGAGCCCCGATCGGTCCACGCGCGGCCTCCTGAGCCCCGGTCGGTCCACGCGCCGTCTCCGAGCCCCCATCGGTCCACGCGTTGTCTCCTAAGCCCCGATCGGTCCACGCGCCGTCTCCGAGCCCCGATCGGTTCACGCATCGTCTCCTAAGCCCCGGTCGGTTAACGCGCCGTCTCCGAGCGCCGAGCGGTCCACGCGCCGTCGCCGAACCCCAATTGGTCCACGCGCAACCGCCTGAGTCCCAGTCGGTCCACGCGCTGTCTCCGAGCCGCGATCGGTCCACGCGCCGTCGCCGAGCCATGATCGGTCCACGCGCGGCCTCCTGAGCCCCAATCGGTCCACGGGCCGTCGCCGATCCACGATCGGTCCGTGCGCCGTTTCCAGAGCCCTATCGGTCCACGCATCGTCTCCTGATCACCGATCGGTCGACGCGCCATCTGCTAAGCCCCGTTCGGTCCACGCACCGTCTCCGAGCGCCGATCGGTTCACGCGCCGTCTCCTGAGCCCCGATCATTCCACGCGCTGTCTCCGAGCCCCGATCGGTCCACGCGTTGTCTCCTTAGCCCCGATCGGTCCACGCGCCGTCTCCGAGCACCGATTGGTCCACGCGCCGTCGCCGAGGCATGATCGGTCCACGCGCGGCCTCCTGAGCCCCGATCGGTCCACGCGCCGTCTCCGAGCCGCGATCGTTCCACGCGCGGCCTCCTGAGCCCCGATCGGTCCACGCGCCGTCACCGAGCCGCGATCGGTCCACGCGCGACCTCCTGAGCCCGGTTGGTTCACGCGTCGTCAACGAGCGCCGATCGGTCCACGCGCCGTCGCCGACCCATGATCGGTCCACGCGGGGCTCCTGGGCCCCGGTCGGTTCACGCGCCGTCTTCGAGCCCCGATCGATCCACGCGTCGTCTTCTAAGTCCAGATGCCTCCTCGCGCTGTCTCCGAGCCCCGATCGGTCCACGCGTCGTCTCTGAGCCCCGATCGGCCCACGCGCCGTCGCCGGGCCGCGAACGGTCCACGCGCGGCCTCCTGAGCCCCGGTTGGTTCAAGCGCCGTATCCGAGCCCCGATCGGTCCACGCGCCGTCTCATAAGCCCCGATCGGACCACGCGCCTTCTCCTCAGCCCCGATCGGTCCACGCGCCGTCTCCGAGCGCCGATTAGTTCACGCGCCGTCTCCTGAGCCCCGATCGCTCCACGCTCCGTCTCCCAGCCCCGATCGGTCCACGCGCCGTATCCTGAGCCCGGATCGGTCCACGCGCCGTCGCCGAACCCCAATTGGTCCACGCGCCACCGCCTGTGCCCCAGTCGGTCCACGCGCTGTCTCCGAGCCCAGATCGGTCCACGCGCCGTCTCCGAGCGCCGATCATTTCACGTGACGTCTCCTGAGCCCTGATCGTTCCACGCGCCGTCTTCGAGCCCCGAGCGGTCCACGCGCCGTCTCCTGAGCCCCAATCGATCCACGCGCAGTCTCCTGAGCCCCGATCGGACCACGCGCTTTCTCCTCAGCCCCGATCGGTCCACGCGCCGTCTCGGAGCACCGATTGGTTCACGCGCCATCTCCTGAGCCCCGATCGCTGCACGCGCCGTCTCCGAGCCCCGATCGGTCCACGCGCCGTCTCCTAAGCCCCGATCGGTCCACCCCCCGTTTCCGAGCCCCGATCAGTCCATGCGTCGTCTCCGAGCCCCGATCGGTCCACGCGCCGTTTCCGAGCCCCGATCGGTCCACGCGTCGTCTCCTCAGCCCCGATCGGTTGACGCGTCGTCTCCTGAGCCCCGATCGATCCACGCGTCGTCTCCTCAGCCCCGATCGCTCCACGCGCCGTCTCCGAGCGCCGATCGGTGCACGCGCCGTCTCCTGAGCCCCGGTCGGTTCACGCGCCGTCTCCGAGCCCCGATCGATCCACGCGTCTTCTTGTAAACCCAGATGCCTCCTCGCATCGTCTCCTAAGCCCCGATCGGTTAACGCGCCGTCTCCGAGCCCCGATCGGTCCACGCGCCGTCGCCGAACCCCAATTGGTCCACGCGCAACCGCCTGAGCCCCAGTCGGTCCACGCGCGGCCTCCTGAGCCCCGATCGGTCGACGCGTCGTCTCCTGAGCCCCGATCGATCCACGCGTCGTCTCCTGAGCCCCGATCGCTCCAGGCGCCGTTTTCTGAGCACCGTTCGGTCCGCGCGTCGTCTTCAAAGCCCCGATGCCTCCACGCGCCGTCTCCGAGCCACGATCGGTCCGTGCGCCGCTTCCAGAGCCCTATCGGTCCACGCGTCCTCTCCTGATCTCCTACTCGTCCACGCGCAACCGCCTGAGCCCCAGTCGGTCCACGCACTGTCTCCGAGCCCCGATCGGTCCACGCGCCGTCTTCGAGCCCCGATCGGTCCACGCAACGTCTCCTAAGCCCCAATCGGTTAACGCGCCGTCTCCTGAGCCCCGATCGTTCTACGCGCCGTCTCCGAGCCCCGAGCGGTCCACGCGCCGTCTCCTGAGCCCCAATCGATCCACGCGCAGTCTCCTGAGCCCCGATCGGACCACGCGCTTTCTCCTCAGCCCCGATCGGTCCACGCGCCGTCTCGGAGCACCGATTGGTTCACGCGCCATCTCCTGAGCCCCGATCGCTGCACGCGCCGTCTCCGAGCCCCGATCGGTCCACGCGCCGTCTCCTAAGCCCCGATCGGTCCACCCCCCGTTTCCGAGCCCCGATCAGTCCATGCGTCGTCTCCGAGCCCCGATCGGTCCACGCGCCGTTTCCGAGCCCCGATCGGTCCACGCGTCGTCTCCTCAGCCCCGATCGGTCGACGCGTCGTCTCCTGAGCCCCGATCGATCCACGCGTCGTCTCCTCAGCCCCGATAGCTCCACGCGCCGTCTCCGAGCGCCGATCGGTGCACGCGCCGTCTCCTGAGCCCCGGTCGGTTCTCGCGCCGTCTCCGAGCCCCGATCGATCCACGCGTCTTCTTGTAAACCCAGATGCCTCCTCGCATCGTCTCCTAAGCCCCGATCGGTTAACGCGCCGTCTCCGAGCCCCGATCGGTCCACGCGCCGTCGCCGAACCCCAATTGGTCCACGCGCAACCGCCTGAGCCCCAGTCGGTCCACGCGCGGCCTCCTGAGCGCCGATCGGTCGACGCGTCGTCTCCTGAGCCCCGATCGATCCACGCGTCGTCTCCTGAGCCCCGATCGCTCCAGGCGCCGTTTTCTGAGCACCGTTCGGTCCGCGCGTCGTCTTCAAAGCCCCGATGCCTCCACGCGCCGTCCCCGAGCCACGATCGGTCCGTGCGCCGCTTCCAGAGCCCTATCGGTCCACGCGTCCTCTCCTGATCTCCTACTCGTCCACGCGCAACCGCCTGAGCCCCAGTCGGTCCACGCACTGTCTCCGAGCCCCGATCGGTCCACGCGCCGTCTTCGAGCCCCGATCGGTCCACGCAACGTCTCCTAAGCCCCAATCGGTTAACGCGCCGTCTCCTGAGCCCCGATCGTTCTACGCGCCGTCTCCGAGCCCCGATCCGTCCCCGCGCAGTCGCCGAGCCCCGATCGGTTCACGCGCGGTCTCCTGAGCCCCAGTCGGTACACGCGCTGTCTCCCAGCCCCGATCGGTCCACGCATCGTCTCCTAAGCCCCGCTCGGCTAACGCGTCGTTTCGGAGCCCCGATCGGTCTACGCGCCGTCTCCTGAGCTCTGATCGGTCCACGATTCGTCTCCTAAGCCCCGATCGCTTCACGCGCCGTCTCCAGAGCCCGATCGGTCCAGGCATCGTCTCCTGAGCCCCGGTTGGTTCACGCGCCGTATCCGAGCCCCTATCGCTCCACGCGTCGTCTCCGAGCCCCGATCGGTCCACGCGCAGTCGCCGAGCCATGATCGCTCCACGCCCGGCCTCCTGAGCCCCGATCGGTCCACGCGCCGTCTCCAAGCCCCGATCCGTCGCCGCGTCATGTCCTGAGCCCCGATCAATTGACGCGTCTTCTTCTGAGCCCCGATCGCTCCTCGCGCCGTCTCCTGAACCCCGATCATTCCACGCGTCTTCTCCTAAGCCACGATCGGTCCACGCGCCGTCTCCGAGCCCCAGTCGGTCCACGCGCTGTCTCCGAGCACCGATCGGTCTACTCGTCGTCTCCGTGCCCCGATCGGTCCACGCGCCGTCTCCTAAGCCCCAATCGGTCCACGCGGCGTCTCCGAGCGCCGATCATTTAACGCGCCGTCTCCTGCGACCCGATCGTTCCACGCGCCGTCTCCGAGCCCCGATCGGTCCGCGTGCCGCATTCTAAACCACGGTCCATCCACGCGCCGTCTCCAAGCCCCGCTCCATCCACGCGTCGTCTCCTAAGCCCCGATCGGTCCACGCGCCGTCTCCGAGCCCCGATCGGTCCTCGCGCCGTCTCCTGAACCCCGATCATTCCACGCGTCTTCTCCTAAGCCACGATCGGTCCACGCGCCGTCTCCGAGCCCCAGTCGGTCCACGCGCTGTCTCCGAGCACCGATCGGTCTACGCGTCGTCTCCGTGCCCCGATCGGTCCACGCGCCGTCGCCGAGCCATGATCGGTCCACGCGCGGCCTCCTGAGCCCCGATCGGTCCACGCGCCGTCGCCGAGCCGCGATCGGTCCACACGCGGCCTCCTGAGCCCCGGTCTGTTCACGCGCCGTACCCGAGCTCCAATCGGTCCACGCGCCGTCTCCTGAGCACCGATCGTTCCACGCGCCGTCTCCGAGCCCCGATCGTTCCACGCGGCGTCTCCTGAGCCCCAATTGGTCCACACGCTGTGTCGTGAGCCCCGATAGGTACACGCGTCGTCTCCTACGCCCGATCGGTCCACGCGTCGTATCCTGAGCCCCGATCGTTCCACGCGCCGTCTCCGAGCCGCGATCGGTCCACGCGCCGTCTCCTGAGCCCCGATCGCGCCACACGCCGTTTCCTGAGCCCAGATCGGTCCGTGCGCCGCTTCCACAACCCCGATCGGTCCACGCGTCACCTCCTGATCTCCGATCGGTCCACGCGCCGTCTCCTAAGCCCCGATCGGTCCACGCGCCGTCTCCGAGCGCCGATCGGTTGACGCGCCGTCTCCTGGGCCCCGATCGTTCCACGCGCCGTCTCCGAGCCCCGATCGGTCCACGCGCCGTCTCCTAAGCCCCGTTCGGACCAAGCGCCTTCTCGTAAACCCCGGTCGGTCCACGCGCCGTCTCCGAGCCCCGATCGGTCCACGCATCGTCTCCTAAGCCCCGATCGGCTAACGCGTCGACTCCGAGCCGCGATCGTTCCACGGGCCGTCCCCGATCCCCGATCGATCCACGCGCCGTTTCCGAGCCCCGATCGGTCCGCGCGCCGTCTCCTGAGCCCCGGTGGGTCCACGCGCCGCCTCCTGAGCACCGATCGGTCAACGCATCGTCTCCTAAGCCCCGATACGTTCACACGCCGTGTCCGATCCCCGACCGGTCCGCGTGCCGCATTCTAAGCCGCGGTCCGTCCACGCGCCGTCTCCGAACACCGATCGGTCCACGCGCCGTCTCAAAGCGCCGATCATTTCACGCGCCGTCTCCTCAGCCCCGATCGTTCCACGCGCCGTCTCTGGGCACCGATCGGTCTACGCGCCGTCTCCTGAGCCCCAATCGGTCCACACGCTGTCTCGTGAGCCCCGATAGGTACACGCGTCGTGTCCTACGCCCCGATCGGTCCACGCGTCGTCTACTAAGCCCCGATCGGTCTGCGCAGCGTCTCCTGATCCCCATCGGTCCACGCGGCGCTTCCGGAGCCCCGATCTATCCACGCGAGTCTCCTGAGCCCCGGTCGGTCCGCGCGCCGTCACCTGAGCCCCGATCGGTCCACGCGCCGTCTCCTGAGCCCCGATCGGTCCACGCGCCGTTGCCGAACCCCAATTGGTCCACGCGAAACCGCCTGAGCCCCAGTCGGTCCACGCGCTGTCTCCGAGCCCCGATCGGTCCACGTGCCGTCTCCCAGCCCCGATCGGTCCACGCGCCGTCTCCTAATCCCCAATCTGTCCACGACCCGTCTCCGGGCCCCGATCGGTGCACGCGCCGTCTCCTAAGCCCCGATCGGTCCACGGGCCATCGCCGAACCCCAATTGGTCCACGCGAAACCGCCTGAGCCCCAGTCGGTCCACGCGCTGTCTCCGAGCCCCGATCGTTCCACGCGTCGTCTCCGAGCCCCGATCGGTCCACGCGAATCTCCTGAGCTCCGGTCGGTCGACGCGCCGTCTCCTGAGCCCCGATCGGTCCACGCGTCGGCTCCTAAGCCCCGATCCATCGACGCGTCGTCTCCTGAGCCCCGATCGATCCACACGCCGTCTCCGAGCCCCGATCGGTCTGCGTGCCGCATTCTAAGCCACGGTCCATCCACGCGCCGTCTCCGAGCCCCGCTCGATCCACGCGTCGTCTCCTAAGCCCTGATCCGTCCACGCGCGGCGTCGAGCCGCGATCGGTCCACGCGCGGCCTCCTGAGCCCCAATCGGTCCACGCGTCGTCTCCTAAGCCCCGATCGGTCCACGCGCCGTCTCCGGGCCCCGATCGGTCCACGCACCATCTCCTGCTCTCCAATCGGTCCACGCGCCGCCTCCGGAGCCCCGATCGATCCACGCTAGGCTCCTGAGCCCCGGCCGGTCCGCGCGCCGTCTCCTGAGCCCCGAACGGTCGACGCGCCGTCTCCTGAGCCCCAATCGGCCCACACGCTGTTTCGTGAGCCCCGATAGGTACACGCGTCGCCTCCTACGCCCCGATCGGTCCACGCGTCGTCTCCTAAGCCCTGATCTGTACACGCGTCGTCTCCGAGCCCCGATCGGTCCACGCGCCGTCGCCGAGCCCCGATCGGACGACGCGTCATTTCCTGAGCCCGGATCGGTCCACCCGTCGTCCTCGAATCCCCGATCCGCACACGCGTCGTCTCCGAGCCTAGATCGGTCCACGCGCCGTCTCCTAAGCCGCGATCCGTCCACGGGCCGTCTCCGAGCTGCTATCGGTAAACGCGCCGTCACCAAGCCCTGATCTGTACACGCGTCGTCTCCGAGCCCCGATCGGTTCACGCGCCGGCTCCGAGCCCGATCGGTCCACGCATCGTCTCCTAAGCCCCGATCGGTTAACGTGCCGTCTCCGAGCCCCGATCGGTCCACGGGCCGTCTCCTGAGCCCCAGTCGGTCCACGCGCCGTTTCCTGAGCCCCGATCGGTCCACGCGCCGTCTCCTGAGCCCCGATCGATCTACGCGTCGTCTCCTAAGCCCCGATTGGTGGACGAGTCGTCTCCCATCCACAATCGGTCCACGCGCCGTCTCCTAAGCCCCCATCTGTCCACGACCCGTCTCCGGGCCCCGATAGATGCACGCGCCGTCTCCTAAGCCCCGATCGATCGACGCGCCGTCGCCGAACTCCAATTGGTCCGCGCGCAACCGCCTGAGCCCCAGTCGGTCCACGCACTGTCTCCGAACCCCGATCGGTCCACGCGCCGTCTTCGAGCCGCGGCCGGTCCACGCAACGTCTCCTAAGCCCCAATCGGTTAACGCGCCGTCTCCTGAGCCCCGATCGTTCTACGCGCCGTCTCCGAGCCCCGATCCGTCCACGCGCAGTCGCCGAGCCCCGATCGGTCCACGCATCGTCTCCTAAGCCCCGCTCGGTTAACGCGTCGTTTCGGAGCCCCGATCGGTCTACGCGTCGTCTCCTGAGCCCCGATCGGTCCACGCGTCGTCTCCTGAGCCCCGATCGTTCGACGCGCCGTCTCCGAGCGTCGATCGGCCCACGCGCCGTCTCCTGAGCCCCGATCGGTCCACGCGCCGTCTCCAAGCGCCGATCCGTCCACGCGCCGTCTTCTGAGCCCCGATCGGTCCACGCATCGTCTCCTAAGCCCCGGACGGTCCACCCGCCGTTTCCGAGCCCCGATCGACCCACGCGCCGTTTCCGAGCCCCGATCGGTCCACGCATCGTCTGCTAAGCCCCGGACGGTCCACCCGCCGTTTCCGAGCCCGATCGCTCCACGCGCCGTCTCCTGAGCTCTGATCGGTCCACGCTTCGTCTCCCAAGCCCCGATCGCTCCACGCGCCGTCTCCTGAACCCCATCGGTCCACGCATCGTCTCCTATGCCCCGATCGGTTAACGCGCCGTCTCCGCGCCGCGATCGGTCCACGCGCCGCGATCGGTCCATGAGCCCCGATCGGTCAACGCATCCTCTCCTAAGCCCCGTTACGTTCACACACCGTCTCCTAAGCCCCGATCGGTTAACGCGCCGTCTCCGAGCCCCGATCAGTCCACGCGCCGTCTCCTGAGCCCCGGTCGGTTCATGCGCCGTCTCCGAGCCCCGTTCGATCCACGCGTCGTCTTGTAAGCCCAGATGCCTTCTCGCGCCGTCTCCGGGCCACGATCGGTCCAGGCGCCGCTTCCTGAGCCACGATCGGTCCACGCGTTGTCTCCTAGGCCCCGATCGTTCCACGCGCCGTCTCCGAGCCCCGAGCGGTCCACGCGCCGTCTCCTGAGCCCCGATCGGTCCACGCGTCGTCTTCTAAGCCCCGACCGGTCCACGCGCCGTTTCCTGAGGCCCGATCGATTCACGCGTCGTCTCCTGAGCCCCGATAGCTCCACGCGCCGTTTCCTGAGCCCCGGTCCGTTCACGCGCCGTATCCGAGCCCCAGTCGGTCCACGCGCCGTCTCCGAGCGCCGATCGGTTCACGCGCCGTCTCCTGAGCCCCGATCGTTCCACGCGCCGTCTCCTGAGCCCCAATCGGTCCACACGCTGTCTCGTGAGCCCCGATAGGTACACGCGCCGTCTCCGAGCCCCCATCGGTCCACGCGTTGTCTCCTAAGCCCCGATCGGTCCACGCGCCGTCTTCGAGCCCCGATCGGTTCACGCATCGTCTCCTAAGCCCCGATCGGTTAACGCGCCGTCTCCGAGCGCCGAGTGGTCAACGCGTCGTCGCCGAACCCCAATTGGTCCACGCGCAACCGCCTGAGTCCCAGTCGGTCCACGCGCCGTCTCGTGAGCCCCGCTCGGTCCACGCGCCTTCTCCGAGCCCCGATCGGTCCACGCGCCGTCTCCTGAGCCCCGATCGGTCCACGCGTCGTTCCCGAAGCCCCGATCCATCCACGCGCAGTCTCGCGAGCCCCGATCGGTGCACGCACCGTCTCCTAAGCCCCGATCGGTCCACGCCCCGTCTCCGAGCACCGATTGGTTCACGCACCGTCTCCTGAGACTCGATCCGTCCACGCGCTGTCTCCTGAGCCCCGATCGGTCGACGCGTCCTCTGTTAAACCCCAATCGGTCCACGCCCCGTCTCCGAGCGCCGATCGGTTCACGCGCCGTCTCCTGAGTCCCGATCCGTCCACTCACTGTCTCCTGAGCTCCGGTCGGTCCACGCGCCGCCTCCTGCGCTCTGATCGGTCCACGCGCCGTCTCCTGAGCCCCGATCGGTCGACGCGCCGTCTCGTTAGCCCCGATCGGTCCACGCGCCATCTCCTGAGCCCCGATCGGTCCACGCGTCGTTCCCTAAGCCCCGATCCATCCACGCGCAGTCTCCCGAGCCCCGATCGGTCGACGCGTCCTCTGTTAAACCCCAATCGGTCCACGCCCCGTCACCGAGCGCCGATCGGTTCACGCGCCGTCTCCTGAGTCCCGATCCGTCCACTCACTGTCTCCTGAGCTCCGGTCGGTCCACGCGCCGCCTCCTGCGCTCTGATCGGTCCACGCGTCGTCTCCGAGCCCCGATCGGTCCACGCGTCGTCGCCGAGCCTCGATCGGTCCACGCGCAGCCTCCTGAGCCCCGATCGGTTCACGCGCCGGCTCCGAGCCCGATCGGTCCACGCATCGTCTCCTAAGCCCCGATCGGTTAACGTGCCGTCTCCGAGCCCCGATCGGTCCACGCGCCGTCTCCAAGCCCCGATCCGTCGCCGCGTCGTGTCCTGAGCCCCGATCAATTGACGCGTCTTCTCCTGAGCCCCGATCGCTCCTCGCGCCGTCTCCTGAACCCCGATCGTTCCACGCGCCTTCTCCTAAACCGCGATCGGTCCACGCGCCGTCTCCGAGCCCCAGTCGGTCCACGCGCTGTCTCCGAGCACCGATCGGTCTACGCGTCGCCTCCGAGCCCCGATCGGACCACGCGTCGTCTCCGAGCCCCGAACGGTTCGCGCACCGTCTCCTTGTCCCAATCGGTCCACGCGGCGCCTCTGGAGCCCCGATCGATCCACGCGAGTCTCCTGAGCCCCAGTCGGTCCGCGCGCCGTCTCCTGAGCCCCGATTGTTCGACGCGTCGTCTCCTGAGCCCCGATCGATCCCCGCGTCATCTCCTGAGCCCCGATCGTACCACACGCCGTCTTCGAGCCACGATCGGTCCGTGCGCCGCTTCCACAACCCCGATCGGTCCACGCGTAATTTCCTGATCTCCGATCGGTCCACGCGCCGTCTCCTAACCCCCGATCGGTTCACACGCCGTCTCCGAGCCGCGATCGGTCCACGCATCGTCTCCTAAGCCCCGATCGGTTAACGTGCAGTCTCCGAGTCCCGATCGGTCCCCGCGCCGTCTCCTGAGCCCCGATGCGTCCACGCGCAGTCGCCGAGCCCCGATCGGTCCACGCGGGGTCTCCTGAGCCCCGATCGGTCCACGCGCCGTCTCCTAAGCCCCGATTGATCCACGCGCCGTCTCCGAGCGCCGCTCGGTTCACGCGCCGTCTCCTGTGCTCCGATCGTTCCACGCGCCCTCTCCGAGCCCCGATCGGTCCACGCGCCGTCTCCTGAGCCCCGATCGTTCCACACGCCGCCTCCTAAGCCCCGATCGGTCGAGGCGTCGTCTCCTAAGCCCCGACCGGTCCACGCGCCGTCTCCTGTGCTCCGATCGTTCCACGCGCCCTCTCCGAGCCCCGAACGGTCCACGCGCCATCTCCTGAGCCCCGATCGTTCCAAACGCCGCCTCCTAAGCCCCGATCGGTCCAGGCGCCGGCTCCGGAGCCCCAATCGGGCTACGCGTCGTCTCCTAAGCCCCGATTCGTCCACGCGGCGTCTCCGGGCGCCGATTATTTCACGCGCCGTCTCCTGAGACCCGATCGTTCCACGCGCCGTCTCCGAGCCCCGATCGATCCACGCGCCGCCTCCTGAGCCCCGATCGGTCCACGCGCCGTCGCCGAACCCCAATTGGTCCACGCGCAACCGCCTGAGCCCCAGTTGGTCCACGGGCTGTCTCCGAGCCCCGATCGATCCACGCACATCCTCCTGAGCTCCGATCGGTCGACGCGCCGACTCCTAAGCCCCGATCGGTCCAAGCGCCTTCTGCTAAGCCCCGATCGGTCCAACCGCCTACTGCTAAGCCCCGATCGGTCCACGCGCCGTCGCCGAGCGCCGATCGGTTCACGCGCCGTCACCTGAGACCCGATCGTTCCACGCGCCGTCTCCGAGCCCCGATCGGTCTACGCGCCGTCTCCTAAGCCCCGATCGGTCCACGCGCCTTCTTCTCATCCCCGATCGGTCCACGCGCCGTCTCGGAGCCCCGATTGGTTCACGCGCCGTCTCCTGAGCCCCGATCGCTCCACGCGCAGTCGCCGAGTCTCGATCGGTTCACGCGCGGTCTCCTGAGCCCCGGTCGGTCCACGCGCCGTCGCCGAACCCCAATTGGTCCACGCGCAACATCCTGAGCCCCAGTCGGTACACGCGCTGTCTCCGAGCCCCGATCGGTCCCCGCATAGTCTCCTAAGCCCCGCTCGGTCAACGCGTCGTCTCGGAGCCCCGATCGGTCCAGACGCCGCTTCCTGAGCACCGACCGGTCCACGCGTCGTCGCCGAACCCCAATTGGTCCACACGAAACCGCCTGAGCCCCAGTCGGTCCACGCGCTGTCTCCGAGCCCCGATCGGTCCACGCGTCGTCTCCGAGCCTCGATCGGTCCACGCGCCGTCGCGGAGCCCCGATCGGTCCAGGCGTGGCCTCCTGAGCCTCGATCGGTCCACGCGCGGCCTCCTGAGCCCCGGTCGGTTCACGCGCCGTCTCCGAGCCCCGATCGATCCACGCGTCGTCTTCGAAGCCCAGATGCCTCCTCGCGCCGTCTCCGAGCCACGATCGGTCCAGGCGCTGCTTCCTGAGCCCCAATCGGTCCACGCATCGTCACCTAAGCCCCGATGGGTCCACGCGCCGTCACCGAGCCATGATCGGTCCACGCGCGGCTCCTGAGCCCCATCGGTCCACGCGCCGTCTCCGAGCGCCAATCGGTTCACGCGCCGTCTCCTGAGCCCCGATCGTTCCACGCGCCGTCTCCGAGCCCCGATCGGTCTACGCGCCGTCTCCTAAGCCCCGATCGGTCCACGCGCCTTCTCCTCATCCCCGATCGGTCCACGCGCCGTCTCGGAGCCCCGATCGGTCCACGCGCCGTCTCCGAGCGCCGATCGGTTCACGCGCCGTCACCTGAGCCCCGATCGTTCCACGCGCCGTCTCCGAGCCCCGATCGGTCTACGCGCCGTCTCCTAAGCCCCGATCGGTCCACGCGCCTTCTCTTCATCCCCGATCAGACCACGCGCCGTCTCGGAGCGCCGATTGGTTCACGCGCCGTCTCCTGAGCCCCGATCGCTCCACGCGCAGTCGTCGAGCCTCGATCGGTTCACGCGCGGTCTCCTGAGCCCCGGTCGGTCCACGCGCCGTCGCCGAACCCCAATTGGTCCACGCGCAACCTCCTGAGCCCCAGTCGGTACACGCACTGTCTCCGAGCCCCGATCGGTCCCCGCATAGTCTCCTAAGCCCCGCTCGGTTAACGCGTCGTCTCGGAGCCCCGATCGGTCCAGGCACCGCTTCCTGAGCCTCGGTCGGTTCACGCGCCGTCTCCTGAGCCCCGATCGGTCCACGCGTCGTTCCCTAAGCCCCGATCGATCCACGCGCAGTCTCCAGAGCCGCGATCGGTCCACGCATCCCCTCCTGAGCCCCGGACGGTTCACACGCCGTCTCCGAGCCGCGATCGGTCCACGCATCGTCTCCTAAGCCCCGATCGGTTAACGTGCCGTCTCCGAGCCCTGATCGGTCCACGCGCCGTCTCCTAAGCCCCGATCGGTGCACGCGCCGTCTCCGAGCGCCGATCGGTTCACGCGCCGTCTCCTGAGCCCCGATCATTCCACGCGATGTCTCCGAGCCCCGATCGGTTCACGCGCCGTCTCCTAAGCCCCGATCGGTCCACGCGTCGTGTCCGAGCTCCGATCGGTCCATACGCCGTTTCCTGAGGCCCGATCGGTCCATGCGTCGTCTTCTTAGTCCCGATGCTTCCACGCGCCGTCTCCGAGCCACGATCGGTCCAGGCGCCGCTTCCTGAGCCCCGATCGGTCCACGCGCCGTATCCTAAGCCCCGATCGGTCCACGGGCCGTCTCTGAGCGCCGATAAGTTCAAGCGCCGTCTCCGGAGCCCCGATCGTTCCACGCGGCGTCTCCGAGCCCCGATCATTCCACGCCCCGTCTCCGAGCCTCGATCGGTCCACGCGCCGTCTCCTAAGCCCCTATCGGTCCACGCGCCGTCTCCGAGCGCCGATCGGTTCACGCGCCGTCTCCTGAGCCCCGATCGGTCCACACGCCGTCTCCGAGCCCCGATCCGTCCACGCGCCGTCTCCTGAGCCCGGATCGGTCCACGCGTCATCGGCGAATCCCCGATCCGTACACGCGTCGTCTCCGAGCCTCGATCGGTCCACGCGCCGTCGCGGAGCCCCGATCGGTCCAGGCGTGGCCTCCTGAGCCTCGATCGGTCCACGCGCGGCCTCCTGAGCCCCGGTCGGTCCACGCGCCGTCTCCGAGCGCCGATCGGTTCACGCGCCGTCTCCTGAGCCCCGATCGTTCCACGCGCCGTCTCCGAGCTCCGATCGGTCCACGCGTCGTCTCCTAAGCCCCGATCGGTCCAAGCGCCTTCTACTAAGCCCCGATCGGTCCACGCGCCGTCTCCGAGCGCCGATCGGTTCACACGCCGTCACCTGAGCCCCGATCGTTCCACGCGCCGTCTCCGAGCCCCGATCGGTCTACGCGTCGTCTCCTAAGCCCCGATCGGTCCACGCGCCTTCTCTTCATCCCCGATCGGACCACGCGCCGTCTCGGAGCGCCGATTGGTTCACGCGCCGTCTCCTGAGCCCCGATCGCTCCACGCGCAGTCGTCGAGCCTCGATCCGTTCACGCGCGGTCTCCTGAGCCCCGGTCGGTCCACGCGCCGTCGCCGAACCCCAATTGGTCCACGCGCAACCTCCTGAGCCTCAGTCGGTACACGCACTGTCTCCGAGCCCCGATCGGTCCCCGCATAGTCTCCTAAGCCCCGCTCGGTTAACGCGTCGTCTCGGAGACCCGATCGGTCCAGGCACCGCTTCCTGAGCACCGACCGGTCCACGCATCGTCTCCTAAGCCCCGATCGGTTAACGTGCCGTCTCCGAGCCCCGATCGGTCCCCGCGCCGTCGCCGAGCCGCGATCGGTCCACGCGCGGCCTCCTAAGCTCCGATCGGTCCACGCGCCGTCGCCGAACCCCAATTGGTGCACACGAAACCGCCTGAGCCCCAGTCGGTCCACGCGCTGTCTCCGAGTCCCGATCGGTCCACGCGTCGTCTCCGAGCCCCGATCGGTCCACGCGCCGTCTTCGAGCCCCGATCGGTCCACGCATGGTCTCCTAAGCCCCAATCGGTTAACGCGCCGTCTCCGAGCCCCGATCGGTCCACGCGCCGTCGCCGAACCCCAATTGGTCCACGCGCAACCGCCTGAGCCCCAGTCGGTCCACGCGCTGTCACCGAGCCCCGATCGGTCCACGTGTGGTCTCCGAGCCCCTATCGGTCCACGCGCCGTCGCCGAGCCACGATCGGTCCACGCGCGGCCTCCTGAGCCCCGATCGGTCCACGCGCCGTCGCCGAGCCGCGATCGGTCCACGCGCAGTCTCCTGAGCCTCGGTCGGTTCACGCGCCGTCTCCTGAGCCCCGATCGGTCCACGCGTCGTTCCCTAAGCCCCGATCGATCCACGCGCAGTCTCCAGAGCCGCGATCATTCCACGCGATGTCTCCGAGCCCCGATCGGTTCACGCGCCGTCTCCTAAGCCCCGATCGGTCCACGCGCCGTCTCCGAGCGCCGATCGGTCCACGCGCGGTCTCCAAGCCTCGATCCGTACACGCGCCGTCTCCGAGCCCCGATCGGTCCACGCGTCGTCTCCGAGCACCGTTCGGTCCACGCGCCATTTCCTGAGCCCCGATCGGTCCATCCGTCGTCTTTTAAGCCCCGATACCTCCACGCGCCGTCTCCGAGCCACGATCGGTCCAGGCGCCGCTTCCTGAGCCCCGATCGGTCCACGCGTCGGCTCCTAAGCCTCGATAGATCCACGCGCGGCCTCCTTAGCCCCGGTCGGTCCACGCGCCGTCTCCGAGCCGCGATCGGTCCACGCATCGTCTCCTAAGCCCCGATCGGTTAACGCGCCGTCTCCCCGCCCCGATCGGTCCACGCGCCGTCTCCTGAGCCCTGATCCGTCCACGCGCGGCGTCGAGCCGCGATCGGTCCACGCGCGGCCTCCTGAGCCCCAATCGGTCCACGCGTCGTCTCCTAAGCCCCGATCCGTCGCAGCGTCGTCCCCTGAGCCCCGATCAATTGACGCGTCTTCTCCTGAGCCCCGATCGCACCTCACGCCGTCTCCTGAGCCCCGCTCGTTCCATGCGTCGTGTTCTTAGCCCCGATGCCTCCACGCGCCGTCTCCGAGACACGATAGGTCCAGGCGCCGCTTCCTGAGCCCCAATCGATCCACGCGCCGTCTCGTAAGCCACAATCGGTCCACGCGCCGTCTCAGAGCGCCGATCATTTCACGCGCTGTCTCCTGAGCCCCGATCGTTTCACGCGCCGTCTCCGAGCCCCGATCGGTCCACGCGGCGTCTCCTGAGCCCCGATCGGTTCACGCATCGTCTCCTAAGCCCCGATACGTCTACACGCCGTATCCGAGCCCCGATCGGTCCGCGTGACGCATTCTAAGCCACGGTCCGTCCACGCGCCGTCTCCGAGCACCGATCGGTCCACGCGCCGTCTCCTGAGCCCCGATCGGTCCACGCGTCGTCTCCTAAGCCCTGATCGGTCCACGTGCCGTCTCCGAGCCCCGATGGGTCTACGCGCCGCCTCCTGAGCCCCGATCGATCCACGCATCGGCTGCTGAGCCCCGGTCGGTTCATGCGCCGTCTCCGAGCCCCGATCGATCCACGCGTCGTCTTGTAAGCCCAGATGCCTTCTCGCGCCGTCTCCGGCCCACGATCGGTCCAGGCGCCGCTTCCTGAGCCACGATCGGTCCACGCGCCTTTTCCGAGCCCCGATCGGTGCACGCGCCGTCTCCTGAGCCCCGATCGGTCCACGCGTCGTCTCGTGAGCCCCGATCGGTCCACGCGCCGCCTTCTGAGCCCCGATAGGTCCACGCGCCGTCGCCGAACCCCAATTGGTCCACGCGAAACCGCCTGAGCCCCAGTCGGTCAACGCGCTGTCTCCGAGCCCCGATCGGTCCACGTGCCGTCGCCGAACACCAATTGGTCCACGCGAAACCCCCTGAGCCCCAGTCGGTCCACGCGCTGTCTCCGAGCCCCGATCGGTCCACGCGCCGTCTTCGAGCCCCGATCGGTCCACGCGCAGTCTCCAGAGGCGCGATCGGTCCACGCATCCCCTCCTGAGCCCCGATCGTTCCACGTGCCGCCTCCGAGCCCCGATCGCTCCACGCGCCGTCTCCGAGCGCCGATTGGTGCACGCGCCGTCTCCTGAGCACCGATCGTTCCACACGCCGCTTCCTAAGCCCCGATCTGTCCAGGCGTCGTCTCCTAAGCCCCGACCGGTCCACGCGCCGTCTCCTGAGCCCCGTTCGGCCCACGCGCCGTCTCCTGAGCCCCGGTCGGTCCGCGCGCCGTCACCTGAGCCCCGATCGGTCCACGCGTCGCCTTCTAAGCCCCGATCGGTCCACGCGTAGTCTCCTAAGCCCCGCTCGGTTAACGCGTCGTTTCCGAGCCCCGATCGGTCCACGCGTTGTCTCCTGAGCCCCAATTAGTCCATGCGCCGTCTCCTAATCCCCGATCCGTCCACGGGCCGTGTCCGAGCTCCGATCGGTCCACGCGCCATCGCCGAGCCCCGATCGGTCCACGCGCCGTCTCCTGAGCCCCGATCGGTTCACACCACTTCTCCTGAGCCCTGATCGATTCACGTGCCATCTCCTAAGCCCTGATCGGTCCACGCGCCTTTTCCTAAGCCCCGATCGGTCCACGCGCCGTCTCCGAGCCTCGATCGGTCCACGCGCCGTCGCCGAACCCCAATTGGTCCACACGAAACCGCCTGAGCCCCAGTCGGTTCACGCGCTGTCTCCGAGCCCCGATTGGTCCACGCGTCGTCTCCGAGCCCCGATCGGTCCACGCGACGTCGCCGAGTCGTGATCAGTCCACGCGCGGCCTCCTGAGACCCGATCGGTCCACGCGCCGTCTTCGAGCCCCGATCGGTTCACGCATGGTCTCCTAAGCCCCAATCGGTTAACGCGCCGTCCCCGAGCCCCGATCGGTCCACGCGCCGTTTCCTGAGCCCCGATACGTCCACGAGCAGTCCCCGAGCCCTGATCGGTCCACGCGCTGTCTCCTGAGCCCCGATAGGTACACGCGTCGTCTTCTAAGCCCCGATCGGTCCATGCGTAGTCTCCTAAGCCCCGCTCGGTTAACGCGTCGTTTCCGAGCCCCGATCGGTCCACGCGTCGTCTCCTGAGCCCCAATTAGTCCATGCGCCGTCTCCTAAGCCCCGATCCGTCCACGGGCCGTGTCCGAGCTCCGATCGGTCCACGCGCCGTCTCCGAGCCCTGATCGGTCCACGCGCCATCGCCGAGCCCCGATCGGTCGACGCGCCCTCTCCTAGCGCCGATCATTTCACGCGCCGTCTCCTGAGCCCCGATCGGTCCACACCCCTTCTCCTGAGCCCCGATCGATTCACGTGCCGTCTCCTAAGCCCCGATCGGTTCACCCGTCGTCTCTTAAGTCCCAATCGGTCCACGCGCCCTCTCCGAGCGCCGATCATTTCACGCGCCGTCTCCTGAGCCCCGGTCGGTCCGCGCGCCGTCACCTGAGCCCCGATCGGTCGACGCGTCGTCTTCTGAGCCCCGATCGACCCACGCGTCGTCTCCTGAGCCCCGATCGGTCCACGCGCCGTCTCCGAGCGCCGATCGGTTCACGCGCCGTCTCCTGAGCCCCGATCGTTCCACGCGCCGTCTGCGAGCTCCGATCGGCCCACGCGCCGTCTCCTAAGCCCCGATCGGTCCAAGCGCCATCTCCTAAGCCCCGATCGGTCCACGCATCGTCTCCGAGCCCCGATCGGTCCACGCGCCGTCTCCTGAGCCCGGATCGTTCCACGCGTCGTCCCCGAATCCCCGATCCGTACACACGTCGTCTCCGAGCCTCGATCGGTCCACGCGCCGTCGCCGAACCCCAATTGGTCCACGGGAAACCGCCTGAGCCCCAGTCGGTCCACGCGCTGTCTCCGAGCCCCGATCGGTCCACGCGTCGTCTTCGAGCCCCGATCGGTCCACGCATGGTCTCCTAAGCCCCAATCGGTCCACGCGTCGTCTCCTAAGCCCCGATCGGTCCACGCGCCGTCTCCGAGCCCCCGATCGGTCCACGCACTGTCTCCCGATGCCCATGGGTCCACGCGGCGCCTCCGAGGCCTCGATCGATCCACGCGAGGCTCCTAAGCCCCGATCGGTCCACGCGTCATCTCCTAAGCCCCGATCGGTCCACCCGCCGTCTCCGAGCCCCGATCGGTCCACGCACTGTCTCCCGATGCCCATGGGTCCACGCGGCGCCTCCGAGGCCCCGATCGGTCCACGCATCGTCACCTGAGCCCCGATCGGTTAACGCGCCGTCTCCGCGCCCCGATCAGTCCACGCGCCGTCTCCTGAGCCCCGGTGGGTTCATGCGCCGTCTCCGAGCCCCGATCGATCCACGCGTCGTGTTGTAAGCCCAGATGCCTTCTCGCGCCGTCTCCGGCCCACGATCGGTCCAGGCGCCGCTTCCTGAGCCACGATCGGTCCACGCGCCTCCTCCGAGCCCCGATCGGTGCACGCGCCGTCTCCTGAGCCCCGATCGGTCCACGCGTCGTCTCCTGACCCCCGATCGGTCCACGCGCCGTCTCCTAAGCCCCGTTCGGGCCACGCGCCGTCGCCGAACACCAATTGGTCCACGCGAAACCGCCTGAGCCCCAGTCGGTCCACGCGCTGTCTCCGAGCCCCGATCGATCCACGCGTCGTCTCCGAGCCCCGATCGGTCCACGCGCCGTCGCCGAGTCATGATCTGTCCACGCGCGGCCTCCTGAGACCCGATCGGTCCACGCGCCGTCGCCGAGCCGCGATCGGTCCACGCGCGACCTCCTGAGCCCCGATTGGTTCACGCGCCGTATCCGAGCCCCAATCGGTCCACGCGCTGTCTCCGAGCCCTGATCGGTCCACGCGTCGTCTCCGAGCCCCGATCGGTCTACGCGCCGTCGCCAAACCCCAATTGGTCCACGCCCAACCGCCTGAGCCCCAGTCGGTCCACGCACTGTCTCCGAGCCCCGATCGGTCCACGCGCCGTCGCCGAGCCATGATCGGCCCACGCGAGGCTCCTGAGCCCCGATCAGTCCACGCGCCGTCTCCTAAGCCCGGATCGTTCCACGCGCCGTCCTCGAGCCCCGATCGGTCCACGCGCCGTCTCCTGAGCCCGGATCGGTCCACGCGATGTCTCCCAGCCCCGATCGGTCCACGCGTCGTCTCCTAAGCCCCGATCCGTCGCCGCGTCGTCTCCTGAGCCCCGATCAATTGACGCGGCTTCTCCAGAGCCCCGATCGCTCCTCGCGCCGTCTCCTGAGCCCCGCTCGGTCCATGCGTCGTCTTCTTAGCCCCGATGCCTCCACGCGTCGTCTCCTGAGCCCCGGCCGGTCCGCGCGCCGTCTTCTGAGCCCCGAACGGACGACGCGTCGTCTCCTGAGCCCCGATCGATCCACGCGCCGTCTCCTAAGCCCCGATCGGTGCACGCGCCGTCTCCGAGCGCCGATCGGTTCGCGCGCCGTCTCCTGAGCCCCGATCATTCCACGCGATGTCTCCCAGCCCCGTTCGGTCCACGAGCCGTTTTCTCAGCACCGTTCGGTCCACGCGTCGTCTTCAAAGCCCCGATGCCTCCATGCGCCGTCTCCGAGCCACGATCGGTCCGTGCGCCGCTTCCAAAGCCCTATCAGTCCAGGCGTCCTCTCCTGATCTCCGATCGGTCCACGCGCCGTCTCCTAAGTCCCGATCGGTGCACGCGCCGTCTCCGAGCGCCGATCGGTTCACGCGCCGTCTCCTGAGGCCCGATCATTCCACGCGATGTCTCCGAGCCCCGATCGGTCCACGCGCCGTGTCCTGAGCCCCGATCGGTCCATCCGTCGTCTTTTAAGCCCCGATACCTCCACGCGCCGTCTCCGAGCCACGATCGGTCCAGGCGCCGCTTCCTGAGCCCCGATCGGTCCACGCGTCGGCTCCTAAGCCTCGATAGGTCCACGCGCGGCCTCCTTAGCCCCGGTCGGTCCACGCGCCGTCTCCGAGCCGCGATCGGTCCACGCATCGTCTCCTAAGCCCCGATCGGTTAACGCGCCGTCTCCCCGCCCCGATCGGTCCACGCGCCGTCTCCTGAGCATTGATCTGTCCACGCGCGGCGTCGAGCCGCGATCGGTCCACGCGCGGCGTCGAGCCGCGATCGGTCCACGCGCGGCCTCCTGAGCCCCAATCGGTCCACGCGTCGTCTCCTAAGCCCCGATCCGTCGCAGCGTCGTCCGCTGAGCCCCGATCAATTGACGCGTCTTCTCCTGAGCCCCGATCATTCCACGCGCCATCTCCGAGCCCCGATCGGTCCACGCGCCGTCTCATAAGCCCCGATCGGACCACGCGCCTTCTCCTCAGCCCCGATCGGTCCACGCGCCGTCTCCGAGCGCCGATTAGTTCACGCGCCGTCTCCTGAGCCCCGATCGCTCCACGCACCGTCTCCCAGCCCCGATCGGTCCACGCGCCGTCTCCTGAGCCCGGATCGGTCCACGCGCCGTCGCCGAACCCCAATTGGTCCACGCGCCACCGCCTGTGCCCCAGTCGGTCCACGCGCTGTCTCCGAGCCCAGATCGGTCCACGCGCCGTCTCCGAGCGCCGATCGGTTCACGCGCCGTCTCCTGAGCCCCGATCGTTCCACGCACCGTCTCCGAGCTCCGATCGGTCCACGCGTCCTCTCCTAAGCCCCGATCGGTCCAAGCGCCTTCTACTAAGCCCCGATCGGTCCACGCGCCTTCTCCTGAGCCCCGATCGGTCCACCCGCCGTCTCCGAGCGCCGATCATTTCACGTGACGTCTCCTGAGCCCCGATCGGCCAACGCGTCGTCTCCTAAGCCCCGACCGCGCAACCTCCTCCTCCCGATCGTCCTCGCGCCGTCTCCTGAGCCCCGCTCGGTCCATGCGTCGTCTTCTTAGCCCCGGTGCCACCACGCGCCGTCTCCTAAGACCCGATCTGCCCACGGGCCGTTTCCGAGCTCCGATCGTTCCACACGCCGTCTCCAAGCCTCGATCCGTACACGCGCCGTCTCCGAGCCCCGATCGGTCCACGCGCCGTCTCCTGAGCCCCGATCGGTCCACGCGCCGTTTCCTGAGCCCCGATCGGTCCACGCGTCGTCTTCTAAGCCCAGATGCCTCCTTGCGCCGTCTCCCAACCACGATCGGTGCAGGCGCCGCTTCCTGAACCCCGATCGGTCCACGCGTTTTCTCCTAAGCCCCGATCGGTCCACGCGTCGTCTCCTCAGCCCCGATCGGTCGACGCGTCGTCTCCGAGCGCCGATCGGTGCACGCGCCGTCTCCTGAACCCCGATCGTTCCACACGCCGCCTCCTAAGCCCCGATCGGTCTAGGCGTCGTCTCCTAAGCCCCGACCAGTCCAGGCGCCGTCTCATGAGCCCCGATCGTTCCACGCGCCGTCTCCGAGCTGCTATCGGTAAACGCGCCGTCACCAAGCCCTGATCTGTACACGCGTCGTCTCCGAGCCCCGATTGGTCCACGCGCCGTCGCCGAGCCTCGATCGGTCCACGCGCAGCCTCCTGAGCTCCGATCCGTCCACGCGCGGCGTCGAGCCGCGATCGGTCCACGCGCGGCCTCCTGAGCCCCAATCGGTCCACGCGTCGTCTCCTAAGCCCCGATCGGTCCGTGCGCCGTCTCCGAGCC
The DNA here is from genome assembly GCA_946811545.1 of Netelia fuscicornis. Classification (NCBI taxonomy): domain Eukaryota; kingdom Metazoa; phylum Arthropoda; class Insecta; order Hymenoptera; family Ichneumonidae; genus Netelia; species Netelia fuscicornis. The sequence continues at coordinate 32,218,246 of OX328012.1, forward strand.
CCGATCGGTCCACGCACCATCTCATGCTCTCCAATCGGTCCATGCGCCGCCTCCGGAGCCCTGATCGATCCACGCGAATCTCCTGAGCTCCGGTCGGTCCTCGTACCGTCTCCGAGCCCCGATCGGTCCACGCGTTGTCTCCTAGGCCCCGATCGGTCCACGCGCCTTCTCCGAGCACCGATCGGTTCACGCATCGTCTCCTAAGCCCCGATCGGTTAACGCGCCGTCTCCGAGCCCCGAACGGTCCACGCGCCGTCGCCGAACCCCAATTTGTCCACGCGTCGTCTCCGAGCCCCGATCGGTCCACGCGCCGTCGCCGAGCCATGATCGGTCCACGCGCGGCCTCCTGAGCCCCGATCGGTCCACGCGTGGTCTCCGAGCCCCGATCGGTCCACGCGCCGTCGCCGAGCCATGATCGGTCCACGCGCGGCCTCCTGAGCCCCGATCGGTCCACGCGCCGTCTCCTGAGCCCCGATCGGTCCACGGGCGGCCTCCTGAGCCCCAATTGGTCCACGCGCCGTCTCCTGAGCCCCGATCGGTCCACGCGTCGTCTCCTAAGCCCCCATTGGTCCACGTGCCGTCTCCCAGCCCCGATCGGTCCACGCGCCGTCTTCGAGCCCCGATCGGTCCACGCATGGTCTCCTAAGCCCCAATCGGTTAACGCGCCGTCCCCGAGCCCCGACCGGTCCACGCGATGTCTCCTGAGCCCCGATACGTCCACGCGCAGTCGCCGAGCCCTGATCGGTCCACGCGCTGTCTACTGAGCCCCGATAGGTACACGCGTCATCGCCTACACCCCGATCGGTCCACGCGTCGTCTCCTAAGCCCCGATCGGTTAACGCGCCGTCTCCGAGCCCCGAACGGTCCACGCGCCGTCGCCGAACCCCAATTTGTCCACGCGTCGTCTCCGAGCCCCGATCGGTCCACGCGCCGTCGCCGAGCCATGATCGGTCCACGCGCGGCCTCCTGAGCCCCGATCGGTCCACGCACCGTCTCCGAGCTCCGATCGGTCCACGCGTCGTCTCCTAAGCCCCGATCGGTCCAAGCGCCTTCTACTAAGCCCCGATCGGTCCACGCGCCTTCTCCTGAGCCCCGATCGGTCCACCCGCCGTCTCCGAGCGCCGATCATTTCACGTGACGTCTCCTGAGCCCCGATCGGCCAACGCGTCGTCTCCTAAGCCCCGACCGCGCAACCTCCTCCTCCCGATCGTCCTCGCGCCGTCTCCTGAGCCCCGCTCGGTCCATGCGTCGTCTTCTTAGCCCCGGTGCCACCACGCGCCGTCTCCTAAGCCCCGATCTGCCCACGGGCCGTTTCCGAGCTCCGATCGTTCCACACGCCGTCTCCAAGCCTCGATCCGTACACGCGCCGTCTCCGAGCCCCGATCGGTCCACGCGCCGTCTCCTGAGCCCCGATCGGTCCACGCGCCGTTTCCTGAGCCCCGATCGGTCCACGCGTCGTCTTCTAAGCCCAGATGCCTCCTTGCGCCGTCTCCCAACCACGATCGGTGCAGGCGCCGCTTCCTGAACCCCGATCGGTCCACGCGTTTTCTCCTAAGCCCCGATCGGTCCACGCGTCGTCTCCTCAGCCCCGATCGGTCGACGCGTCGTCTCCGAGCGCCGATCGGTGCACGCGCCGTCTCCTGAACCCCGATCGTTCCACACGCCGCCTCCTAAGCCCCGATCGGTCTAGGCGTCGTCTCCTAAGCCCCGACCAGTCCAGGCGCCGTCTCCTGAGCCCCGATCGTTCCACGCGCCGTCTCCGAGCTGCTATCGGTAAACGCGCCGTCACCAAGCCCTGATCTGTACACGCGTCGTCTCCGAGCCCCGATTGGTCCACGCGCCGTCGCCGAGCCTCGATCGGTCCACGCGCAGCCTCCTGAGCTCCGATCCGTCCACGCGCGGCGTCGAGCCGCGATCGGTCCACGCGCGGCCTCCTGAGCCCCAATCGGTCCACGCGTCGTCTCCTAAGCCCCGATCGGTCCGTGCGCCGTCTCCGAGCCCCGATCGGTCCACGCACCATCTCATGCTCCCCAATCGGTCCATGCGCCGCCTCCGGAGCCCTGATCGATCCACGCGAATCTCCTGAGCTCCGGTCGGTCCTCGTACCGTCTCCGAGCCCCGATCGGTCCACGCGTTGTCTCCTAGGCCCCGATCGGTCCACGCGCCTTCTCCGAGCACCGATCGGTTCACGCATCGTCTCCTAAGCCCCGATCGGTTAACGCGCCGTCTCCGAGCCCCGAACGGTCCACGCGCCGTCGCCGAACCCCAATTTGTCCACGCGTCGTCTCCGAGCCCCGATCGGTCCACGCGCCGTCGCCGAGCCATGATCGGTCCACGCGCGGCCTCCTGAGCCCCGATCGGTCCACGCGTGGTCTCCGAGCCCCGATCGGTCCACGCGCCGTCGCCGAGCCATGATCGGTCCACGCGCGGCCTCCTGAGCCCCGATCGGTCCACGCGCCGTCTCCTGAGCCCCGATCGGTCCACGGGCGGCCTCCTGAGCCCCAATTGGTCCACGCGCCGTCTCCTGAGCCCCGATCGGTCCACGCGTCGTCTCCTAAGCCCCCATTGGTCCACGTGCCGTCTCCCAGCCCCGATCGGTCCACGCGCCGTCTTCGAGCCCCGATCGGTCCACGCATGGTCTCCTAAGCCCCAATCGGTTAACGCGCCGTCCCCGAGCCCCGACCGGTCCACGCGATGTCTCCTAAGCCCCGATCGGTCCACGCGCCGTCTCCGAGCGCCGATCGGTCCACGCGCGGTCTCCAAGCCTCGATCCGTACACGCGCCGTCTCCTAAGCCCCGATCGGTCCACGCGCCGTCTCCGAGCGCCGATCGGTCCACGCGCGGTCTCCAAGCCTCGATCCGTACACGCGCCGCTTCCTGAGCCCCGATCGGTCCACGCGTCGGCTCCTAAGCCTCGATAGGTCCACGCGCGGCCTCCTTAGCCCCGGTCGGTCCACGCGCCGTCTCCGAGCCGCGATCGGTCCACGCGCGGTCTCCTGAGCCCCGGTCAGTTCACGCGCCGTCTCCTGAGCCCCGATCGGTCCACGCGTCGTTCCCTAAGCCCCGATCGATCCACGCGCAGTCTCCAGAGCCGCGATCGGTCCACGCATCCCCTCCTGAGCCCCGGACGGTTCACACGCCGTCTCCGAGCCGCGATCGGTCCACGCATCGTCTCCTAAGCCCCGATCGGTTAACGTGCCGTCTCCGAGCCCCGATCGGTCCCCGCGCCGTCTCCTGAGCCCCGATGCGTCCACGCGCAGTCGCCGAGCCCCGATCGGTCCACGCCGGGTCTCCTGAGCCCCGATCGGTCCACGCGCCGTCTCCTAAGCCCCGATCGATCCACGCGCCGTCTCCGAGCGCCGCTCGGTTCACGCGCCGTCTCCTGTGCTCCGATCGTTCCACGCGCCCTCTCCGAGCCCCGATCGGTCCACGCGCCGTCTCCTGAGCCCCGATCGTTCCACACGCCGCCTCCTAAGCCCCGATCGGTCCAGGCGTCGTCTCCTAAGCCCCGACCGGTCCACGCGCCGTCTCCTGTGCTCCGATCGTTCCACGCGCCCTCTCCGAGCCCCGAACGGTCTACGCGCCGTCTCCTGAGCCCCGATCGTTCCAAACGCCGCCTCCTAAGCCCCGATCGGTCCAGGCGCCGTCTCCGGAGCCCCGATCGGTCCACGCGTCGTCTCCTAAGCCCCGATTCGTCCACGCGGCGTCTCCGGGCGCCGATGATTTCACGCGCCGTCTCCTGAGACCCGATCGTTCCACGCGCCGTCTCCGAGCCCCGATCGATCCACGCGCCGCCTCCTGAGCCCCGATCGGTCCACGCGTCGTCTCCGAGTACCGTTCGGTCCACGCGCCGTTTCCTGAGCCCCGATCGGTCCATCCGTCGTCTTTTAAGCCCCGATACCTCCACGCGCCGTCTCCGAGCCACGATCGGTCCAGGCGCCGTTTCCTGAGCCCCGATCGGTCCACGCGTCGGCTCCTAAGCCTCGATAGGTCCACGCGCGGCCTCCTTAGCCCCGGTCGGTCCACGCGCCGTCTCCGAGCCCCGATTCGTCGACGCGTCGTCTCCTGAGCCCCGATCAATTGACGCGTCTTCTCCTGAGCCCCGATCGCTTCTCGTGCCGCCTCCTGAGCCCCACTCCGTCGAGGCGTCGTCTCCGGAGCCCCGATCAATTGACGTGTCTTCTCCTGAGCCCCGATCGCTCCTCGCGCCGTCTCCTGAACCCCGCTCGGTCAATGCGTCGTCTTCTTAGCACGGATGCCTCCACGCGCCGTCTCCGAGCCACGATGGGTCCAGGCGCCGCTTCCTGCGCCCCGATCGGTCCACGCGCCGTCTCCTAAGCCCCAATCGGTCCACGCGGCGTCTCCGAGCGCCGATCATTTAACGCGCCGTCTCCTGCGACCCGATCGTTCCACGCGCCGTCTCCGAGCCCCGATCGGTCCGCGTGCCGCATTCTAAGCCACGGTCCATCCACGCGCCGTCTCCAAGCCCCGCTCCATCCACGCGTCGTCTCCTAAGCCCCGATCGGTCCACGCGCCGTCTCCGAGCCCCGATCGGTCCACGCGCCGTCTCCTAAGCCCCGATCGGTGCACCCGCCGTTTCCGAGCCCCGATCAGTCCATGCGTCGTCTCCGAGCCCCGTTCGGTCCACGCGCCGTCGCCGAGCCATGATCGTTCCACGCGCGGCCTCCAGAGCCCCGATCGGTACACGCGCCGTCGCCGAGCCGCGATCGGTCCACGCGCCGTCGCCCAACCCGCCGAACCCCAATTGGTCCACGCTTAACCTCCTGAGCCCCAGTCGGTCCACGCGCCATCTCCTGAGCCCCGATCGGTCCACGCATCGTCTTCTAAGCCCCGATACGTCCACACGCCGTCTCCGATCCCCGACCGGTCCGCGTGCCGCATTCTAAGCCGCGGTCCGTCCACGCCCAGTCTTCGATCACCGATCGGTCCACGCGCCGTCTCCTGAGCCCCGATCGGTCCACGCGCCGTTTCCGAGCCCCGATCGGTCCACGCGTCGTCTCCTCAGCCCCGATCGGTCGACGCGTCGTCTCCTGAGCCCCGATCGATCCACGCGTCGTCTTCTCAGCCCCGATCGCTCCACGCGCCGTCTCCGAGCGCCGATCGGTGCACGCGCCGTCTCCTGAGCCCCGGTCGGTTCACGCGCCGTCTCCGAGCCCCGATCGATCCACGCGTCTTCTTGTAAACCCAGATGCCTCCTCGCATCGTCTCCTAAGCCCCGATCGGTCCACGCGCCGTCTCCTGAGCCCCGATCGGTTCACGCGCGGTCTCCTGAGCCCCAGTCGGTACACGCGCTGTCTCCCAGCCCCGATCGGTCCACGCATCGTCTCCTAAGCCCCGCTCGGCTAACGCGTCGTTTCGGAGCCCCGATCGGTCTACGCGCCGTCTCCTGAGCCCCGATCGGTCCACGCGCCGTCTCCTGAGCCCCGATCGCTCCACGCGCCGTCTCCTGAGCTCTGATCGGTCCACGATTCGTCTCCTAAGCCCCGATCGCTTCACGCGCCGTCTCCAGAGCCCGATCGGTCCAGGCATCGTCTCCTGAGCCCCGGTTGGTTCACGCGCCGTATCCGAGCCCCTATCGCTCCACGCGTCGTCTCCGAGCCCCGATCGGTCCACGCGCAGTCGCCGAGCCATGATCGCTCCACGCCCGGCCTCCTGAGCCCCGATCGGTCCACGCGCCGTCTCCAAGCCCCGATCCGTCGCCGCGTCGTGTCCTGAGCCCCGATCAATTGACGCGTCTTCTTCTGAGCCCCGATCGCTCCTCGCGCCGTCTCCTGAACCCCGATCATTCCACGCGTCTTCTCCTAAGCCACGATCGGTCCACGCGCCGTCTCCGAGCCCCAGTCGGTCCACGCGCTGTCTCCGAGCACCGATCGGTCTACGCGTCGTCTCCGTGCCCCGATCGGTCCACGCGCCGTCTCCGAGCCCCGATCGGTCCGCGTGCCGCATTCTAAGCCACGGTCCATCCACGCGCCGTCTCCAAGCCCCGCTCCATCCACGCGTCGTCTCCTAAGCCCCGATCGGTCCACGCGCCGTCTCCGAGCCCCGATCGGTCCTCGCGCCGTCTCCTGAACCCCGATCATTCCACGCGTCTTCTCCTAAGCCACGATCGGTCCACGCGCCGTCTCCGAGCCCCAGTCGGTCCACGCGCTGTCTCCGAGCACCGATCGGTCTACGCGTCGTCTCCGTGCCCCGATCGGTCCACGCGCCGTCGCCGAGCCATGATCGGTCCACGCGCGGCCTCCTGAGCCCCGATCGGTCCACGCGCCGTCGCCGAGCCGCGATCGGTCCACACGCGGCCTCCTGAGCCCCGGTCTGTTCACGCGCCGTACCCGAGCTCCAATCGGTCCACGCGCCGTCTCCGGAGCCCCGATCGATCCACGCGAGTCTCCTGAGCCCCAGTTGGTCCGCGCGCCGTCTCCTGAGCCCCGATTGTTCGACGCATCGTCTCTTGAGCCCCGATCGAACCACGCGTCGTCTCCTGAGCCCCGATCGCGCCACACGCCGTTTCCTGAGCCCCGATCGGTCCGTGCGCCGCTTCCACAACCCCGATCGGTCCACGCGTCACCTCCTGATCTCCGATCGGTCCACGCGCCGTCTCCTAAGCCCCGATCGGTCCACGCGCCGTCTCCGAGCGCCGATCGGTTGACGCGCCGTCTCCTGAGCCCCGATCGTTCCACGCGCCGTCTCCGAGCCCCGATCGGTCCACGCATCGTCTCCTAAGCCCCGATCGGCTAACGCGTCGACTCCGAGCCGCGATCGTTCCACGGGCCGTCCCCGATCCCCGATCGATCCACGCGCCGTTTCCGAGCCCCGATCGGTCCGCGCGCCGTCTCCTGAGCCCCGGTGGGTCCACGCGCCGCCTCCTGAGCCCCGATCGGTCAACGCATCGTCTCCTAAGCCCCGATACGTTCACACGCCGTGTCCGATCCCCGACCGGTCCGCGTGCCGCATTCTAAGCCGCGGTCCGTCCACGCGCCGTCTCCGAACACCGATCGGTCCACGCGCCGTCTCAAAGCGCCGATCATTTCACGCGCCGTCTCCTCAGCCCCGATCGTTCCACGCGCCGTCTCTGGGCACCGATCGGTCTACGCGCCGTCTCCTGAGCCCCAATCGGTCCACACGCTGTCTCGTGAGCCCCGATAGGTACACGCGTCGTGTCCTACGCCACGATCGGTCCAGGCGCCGCTTCCTGAGCCACGATCGGTCCACGCGTTGTCTCCTAGGCCCCGATCGTTCCACGCGCCGTCTCCGAGCCCCGAGCGGTCCACGCGCCGTCTCCTGAGCCCCAATCGGTCCACGCAGTGTCTCCTAAGCCCCAATCGGTCCACGTGCCGTCTCCTGAGCCCCGGTCGGTCGACTCGCCGTCTCCGAGCCCCGACCGGTCCACGCATCGTCTCCTGAGCCCCGATCGTTCCACGCGCCACCTCCTAAGCCCCGATTGGTCCAGGCGTCATCTCCTAAGCCCCGACCGGTCCACGCGCCGTCTCCTGAACCCCGGTCGGTTCACGCGCCATCTCCGAGCCCGATCGGTCCACGTATCGTCTCCTAAGCCCCCATCGGTTCACGCGCCGTCTCCGAGCCCCGATCGTTCCACGCGCCGCCTCCTAAGCCCCTATCGGTTCATGCGTCTTCTCCTGAGCCCCAATCGCTCCTCGCGCCGTCTCCTGAGCCGCGATCTGTCCACGCGCGGCCTCCTGAGCCCCGGTCCGTTCACGCGCCGTATCCGAGCCCCAATCGGTCCACGCGCCGTCTCCTGAGCCCCGATCGGTCCACGCGCCGTCTCCGAGCCCCGATGGGTCCACGCACTGTCTCCTGATCCCCATGGGTCCACGCGGCGCCTCCGGTGCCCCGATCGATCCACCCGAGGATCCTGAGCCTAGATCAATCCACGCATCGTCTCCTAAGCCCTAATCGATTAACGCGCCGTCTCCGAGCCCCGATCGGTCCACGCGCCGTTTCCTGAACCCCGATACGTCCACGCGCAGTCGCCGAGGCCCGATCGGTCCACGCGCTCTCTCCTGAGCCCCGATAGGTACACGCGTCGTCTCCTACGCGCCGATCGTTCCACGCCCCGTCTCCGAGCCCCGAGCGGTCCACGCGCCGTCTCCTGAGCCCCAATCGGTCCACGCGCTGTCTCCTAAGCCCCGATCGGTCCAAGCGCCGTCTCCGAGCCCCGATCGGTCCACGCGTCGTCTTCTAAGCCCAGATCGGTCCACGCGTCGTCTCCTGAGCCCCGATCGGTCCACGCGTCGTCTCCTAAGCCCCGACCGGTCCACGCGCCGTTTCCTGAGGCCCGATCGATTCACGCGTCGTCTCCTGAGCCCCGATAGCTCCACGCGCCGTTTCCTGAGCCCCGATCGGTCCACGCGTCGTCTCCTGATCTCCGATCGGTTCACGCGCCGTCTCCTGAGCCCGGATCGGTCCACGCGTCGTCCCCGAATCCCCGATCCGTACACGCGTCGTCTCCGAGCCTAGATCGGTCCACGCGCTGTCGCCGAGCCCCGATCGGTCCAGGCGTGGCCTCCTAAGCCCCGAACGGTCCACGCGCCGTCTCCGAGTCCCGATCGGTCCACGCGCCGTTTCCTAAGCCCCAATCTGTCCACGCGGCGTCTCCGAGTGCCATTCGGTTCACGCGCCGTCTCCTGAGCCCCAGTCCGTCCACGCGCTGGCGCCGAGCCGCGATCGGTCCACGCGCGGCCTCCTGAGCCCCAATCGCTCCACGCACCGTCTCCTAATCCCCGATCGTTTCACACGCCGCCTCCGAAGCCCCGATAGATCCACGCGAGTCTCCTAAGCCCCGATCGGTTCACGCATCGGCTCCTGAGCCCCGATCGGTGTATGTGTCGTCTTCGAGCACCGATCGATCCACCCGCCGTTTCCTGGGTGCCGATCGGTCCACTCGTCCTCTCCTAAGGCCCGATCCGTCGACGCGTCATCTTCTGAGACCCGATCGATCGACGCGTCTTCTCCTGAGCCCCGATCGATCGACGCGTCTTCTCCTGAGCCCCGATCGCTCCACGCGCCATCTCCTGAACCCCGATCGGTCCATGCGTCGTCTTCTAAACCCCGATGCCTCCACGGGCCGTCTCCGAGCCACGATCGGTCCAGGCGCCGCTTCACCAGCCCCGATCGGTCCACGCGCCGTCTCCTAAGTCCCGATCGCTCCACGCACCGTCTCCTAATCCCCGATCGGTTCACACGCCGCCTCCGAAGCCCCGATAGATCCACGCGAATCTCCTAAGCCCCGACCGGTCCACGCGCTGTCTCCTTAGCCCCGATCGGTCCACGAGTCGTCTCCAAAGCCCCGACCGGTCCACGCGCCGTTTCCTGAGGCCCGATCGATTCACGCGTCGTCTCCTGAGCCGCGATAGCTCCACGCGTCGTCTCCTAAGCCCCGACCGGTCCACGCGCCGTCTCCCAAGCCCCGATCGGTCCACGCGCCGTCTCCGAGCGCCGATCGGTTCACGCGCTGTCTCCGAGCCCCGATCGGTCCACGCGCTGGCGCCGAGCCGCGATCGGCCCACGTGCGGCCTCCTGAGCCCCAATCGGTCCACGCGCCGTCTCCGAGCGCCGATCGGTTCATGCGTCGTCTCCTGAGCCCCGATCGTTTCACGCGCCGTCTCCGAGCCCCGATCGGTCCACGCGCCGTCTCCTAAGCCCCGATCCATCCACGCGCCTTCTCCTAAGCCCCGATGGTTCCACGCACCGTGTCCGATCCCCGATCGGTCCACGCGCCGTCTCCTGAGCCCCGATCGGTCTACGCGCCGTCTCCTGAGCCACGATGCGTTCACGCGTCGTCTCCTGAGCCCCGATCGTTCCACGCGTCGTCTCCTAAGCCCGGATCGGTCCACGCGTCGCCTCCTGAGCCCCGATCGGTCGACGGGTCCTCTCCTAAGCCCCGATCGGTCCACGCGTCTCCTCCTGAGCCCCGATCAGTCCACGCGTCGTCTCCTAAGCCCCGATACGTCCACACGCCGTCTCCGAGTCGCGATGGGTCCACGCGTCGCCTCCTGAGCTCCGATCGATCCACGCGATTCTCCTGAGCCCCGGTCGGTCCACGCGCCGTCTCCTGAGCCCGGATCGTTCCACGCGTCGTCTCCTGAGCCCCGATCGGTCCACGCGCCGTCTCCTGAGCCCCGATACGTCTACGCGCAGTCGCCGAGCCCCGATCAGTCCACGCGCGGCCTCCTGAGCCCCGGTCGGTTCACGCGCCGTCTCCTAAGCCCCGATCGGTCCACGCGCCGTCTCCGAGCGCCGATCGGTTCACGCGCCGTCTCCTGAGCCCTGATCCGTCCACGCGCGGCGTCGAGCCGCGATCGGTCCACGCGCGGCCTCCTGAGCCCCAATCGGTCCACGCGTCGTCTCCTAAGCGCCGATCGGTTCACGCGCCGTCTCCGAGCCCCGAGCGGTCCACGCGCCGTCTCCTGAGCCCCAATCGGTCCACGCGCTGTCTCCTAAGCCCCGATCGGTCCAAGCGCCGTCTCCGAGCCCCGATCGGTCCACGCGTCGTCTTCTAAGCCCAGATGCCCCAACGCGCCGTCCCCGAGCCACGATCGGTCCAGGCGCCATTTCCTAAGCCCCGATCGGTCGATGCGTCCTCTGCTAAACCCCGATCGGTCCACGCGTCGTCTCCTGAGCCCCGATCGGTCCACGCGTCGTCTCCTGAGCCCCGATCGGTACATGCGTCGTCTCCTAAGCCCCGACCGGTCCACGCGCCGTTTCCTGAGGCCCGATCGATTCACGCGTCGTCTCCTGAGCCCCGATAGCTCCACGCGCCGTTTCCTGAGCCCCGATCGGTCCACGCGTCGTCTCCTGATCTCCGATCGGTTCACGCGCCGTCTCCTAAGCCCCGATCGGTCCACGCGCCGTCTCCCAAGCCCCGATCGGTCCACGCGTCGTCTCCGAGCCTCGATCGGTCCACGCGCCGTCGCCGAGCCCCGATCGGTCCAGGCGTGGCCTCCTGAGCCCCGGTCGGTCCACGCGCCGTCGCCGAGCCCCGATCGG